>OY728141.1:1174505121-1177005121 GCA_963277665.1 Viscum album | reverse complement strand
TAGAATAATCAAGATGGGAGTAGTACCCAGACTTAATCTAGAGGATATCACATTTTTATTTATTTATTTACATTTATTCTATATACATATGTTTTTATTTCTATATCAAGATCCCATTTATTAAATTTTATGTAATTTATTCCATTTCCTAAACATTATGAATTATAATTTAATCTGAGATATTATATTTTTATTTATTATTATTTTCTCATGGATTTGATATTAATGGTATTTCCCCCGATTTTATGACTTTTAGACCTATGTTTCTAGTTGGAAACCTCTTACATATAAGGATGCACACATTAGAGAATGTGACTCTTCAATATATAAGTAATGGATTGGGTTGGGGAATTATATAATTTTATCATAAAATATTTGTGTCTATTCTTGTTTGGATTAACTTGGGAAATTGTAGTAAATAGATAGTTCTGTGTGATTCAAGTAGGTGCGTTCCCATTCTCTTGAATAGATCATGTGTAGAAAACCTCATAATTACCATTAAATTAATTTATATTATAGATTTATGGATTTTTAGGATCACTCATGCTTCATTAGTGGGAATATAAGATGAAATTCCACATATATACCAGTATTTTTGTTGCATACTAGTTATTTAAATTAAATCCTTGATTGTTCTATCTATTTGAGATAGGCTTCATGACCTTGAATAAGTGAAATACCTATTTCTTATGCTATTGTGATATATCTATGTAGGAATTAATTAGTTGAAAATGGGAGTGATTTTATGTTTTCTATATATATGTGACTATGACTAATGTGTAGGGATGGATACCTTGGTCTATTAAAGGAGGGATATACCTTTGTTTATGGGTTGAATCGTTGGAGAGTCATACGTATTCTCGTAGACTGATTATGATTTATCCTATACAATTTGGTTTTTCTACTGTTTCCTTTAAAATTATATAAAATTCTCCTATAAAGAACATTTATGGGAGTTCAAGCTGATATTCATGAGAATGGTCCGACCAGGGAGGATGCCACTGTTACAAAACCTTCTATATAAGTGGTTTTATAAGATCACTCCATTTCACCGACTTCAGGTGTTAAGGTAGTGGGATCATGTTATAATATAGTTCATCCACTATTCCCATCAAAGAGAAGTGGGGAACTGAGGTCCATCACTGACTATTCTAGATATTTCAAACTCTAGTATCCACTAACCGTTCAATATACTAGAGGGATGCATCAAAAAAAGACTAGATAGATATCATTGAGGATTATCTTGACTTAATTGAGATACTTGAGGATATGTAGGTGAATCTAGGAGAATTCATGCTATAGGGACCCTCCAAGAGTTCGTGGGGTTTCATGGGATGGGTTGTTCTACATGAGGGTATAACCTGTGAGGATTTCATGGTCCAATTATTTGAGGAATTATTCCCTAATAAAGTTATTATATATTGAGTTTATATTAACATGGAGTTATACTATATTTCCATGATGGTATCTACATATTCTTCTTACTTCATTGGCCTCCTACGATAATATCCTCTAATTGTCCAGAACGATGCATCAATTGAAATGAATTTCGAGACCGGTCTTCATCATAACATAAAATACAAGTTAGTTCTATAGAACTAACAAAATACCTAGAGGATTTTCTGATGTTATGAAATATTTAAATGGATCAAAATGATGATCGAGTAGTTGATATTAATCCACACATTAGTAATCATGCAAGTGGAGCTCTAGCTACTATAACGAGTTTCACATATAGTACTCAGAAGATCAATACTTGGGACATAAAATATATTAGTAGTATAAATGTGAATTGATGTATAAATTCATCAAACCCCTCAAGAGCAGTTAAAATATTATTAAACATTATGAATTGTGTTGATTATCATATGTTTTGTATACTACCTCATACCACATGTTGATATTATGGAAGGACAAGGAATCTCCGAGAGTTTTTTTTTGGGATTATGGGTTTATTTTCTCTAGGGGTGGAGGAAATATGTGATGTATATCTCAAGGTTCCAAAAAGTTTACTCATAATTAGACTCATAATATGATGTATTATGTGGTTCATTCATGTCAAGAACAGCTTCATGAAGCTATGTAAGACTGTGTTTATGTGGTGTATTAGACTCTAAAAATGTGTTGAGGCCCTTCTACTGTTTTAGGTATAGTCCTAACAAATTATAGAATTCCTATTTATTTGTTTTACACTAGTTCTTCTCATTCCTTTATATATTAAAAAGTAATTTCTAGACATCACTTAAAGGTAATGTAATATTCTGAGTTACTTTCCTAGGATACACCATTTTCATGAAATTGGATGTCCTTCAATGATTCCTAGAGAAATTTATAGTCATTTCTATTTATGGGAATATATAAGACATCATGATTCTAGATATGAAGGCATTTTATGTAAATTTTTGTATATAATGGTTTATCAGCTTCCAATATCAAATTTATTACTATTAGAGATGGGTGTCATTTACATCACCCATCTTATATTTGTTTCTTATAAATGGTCAATTGGAAGTGATAGAAAGTGATGTTGGTCCAGAAATGGTTTAGATTGGTTTGATCATGGAACATATTTTAGGCATGAATTTTTATACAGGATTAGAGGTAGCCCCTATTCTTTTCTAACATTTATAGATCTCTATCAGAACATATTTATATATGAAATCACATGATGTCCCCTAATAATGAAAAATAATTTTTTATTTCAAACACTTTTAATGAAAAAGAGAGAAACCAAGAATCTACCACAATAAAAAAGATCATAGTTATTAATGACCGGCTATCTGAGGGCCGGGAGGAGGATGTTTGTACTGAAGTTGATGGGGAGGCAGTGGTCTTGGGGAACCTACAAACTGTATTCCTGGAGAAGGTGCATGGTGCAGGTCCTGGGGAAATCCCAAACAGTGGTGCAAGGTCTCCTTGTCTTGTTGAAGGTATCAATCAGAGGATGGGGGAGGGAAGCAGTAGGAATGCCGATGGACCTTTGGGTCAGGCTGGTCAAGTGCAAAATGAAATTGAAAATGGTAATGTCCTGGAAGATCATGCTGCTGAGGGTAAGGGGATAGACCCGGATACATTGGATGGGGATGATGTTATCTCTACTGATCAGGAGCCGAGGAATATTTCGGAGTGCACTGGGTCTCCTTTGAGAGAGAAGGCCTGGGCAGAAAGGGATTTTTCTGGGAGAGGAAAGGAGAACCTGAGTCCTGTTAATTGTTCATATAGCGAAATTGTCCAAAAGGGGAATCAGAAGGCATCTGCTGGGGGAAAATCAGTACCTGCAATGCCGGGAAGGAGGTCACGAAAGGATTATTCCTATCTTCCGCGACCGATGCAGACAAGGTCCGCCTCCAAACGGAATGGTGGAGTGGTTCTGGCGGTCAAGAAGGGCAGCGGGATTAAGAAGGCATCTCCGGATATTCGGGTTCTTGAGAATCTCCAGAATCGAGTGCAAAGTGTAGGTTTCTGGAGACATCCTGAATGGGAATCGGCTACAGGAGAGGACGAATCCTGCTTGGGAGTTGGGGAAGACTATGGGTACTATGATATGTGACTTCCTGTTTTTTCTCTTGTTGTTTCTGCTTGACTGTCTTCTGGTTGTGTTGTTGTTGATGATGTTTGGTCTTGTTTGCATGGTTACCGGTTACCCATAAACCGGCTTTTTAGAAAATGAAAAAATGGATTTCAGGCATTAATGAACAATTTAAGTCTATGAAAATAGTTTTCCCTAAACACATCCAATGGGATGGTGGTTACCTATATGCATTGCTCTTCCTTTAATAACTCTTCAAAAGAATATGTCAACTTATCCTAGACATGAATATACTCTACAATATTGATCTTCCCCTTATTGAAGACCCCAACCAGAATCATGTCCTGCTTATCAATCATACTGTATTGCTCCTTAGTTAGAGACATTTTTATGGGCCTCCCCATCATTTTGGAAAATTCCTCTTCAAAAGAATTGAGTAAAAGGAACTTCCCAACAATTTATTCTTCTAAAAACATAATCAGATCCATGTTTGGGTTACCCAATAACCCAGGTATCCATTGACTAATGACCTCACCATCCCCATTCCTTTCATTTTTCTTTATTACTGACTGAGTTTCCATAGGCAATGGTAGAGAGGAACAATCCTTTATACCCTTACTCCTCCTAGTAACCCTATTTTCCTTCACGCTTTAATATTCTCATGCGAAAAGGTTGTAATTCAGATCATTGGGCTCTTCTATATTTAACCCATCATATGAGCATGTATGACCTGAGCACATTTCATTTATTGAATGTCCTGAAAATCTATTTGTTAGCTGAATTGGAGATAGATTCTATCGAGTAGGGAACTCTGACATACCAATCCTGACATCCACACCCCTAGCCGACCCCTTCCCACCAGTGTGCTGCAGCCCACTGCCTGAACTAACCACCGTGGTATAATAAATAGCAACAACGTCCTATTCTCCACTCTCCACCTGAACATAAGTAGTAACATACACATCTATTTTCTGATCATAAGGGTTAACCTCCTTATGGATAGAGCTCTTGAACCCTATGGAATAGAAATTTATAGGATCAAAACCACTAGACATGCTAAATAAATCCTTTCTCAACCAACTAAAGATCATATAAACCATTGGGTTTTCCTGAATCACCACTACCTATTTCCTGTTAAACACATCCATCCTACTCACATGAACCACTGAGACACTTCCCGATCATTCCAATTCCAAAGACTCCTCATTCCCAGGTAGTGACGACTAGTGTATCCCACCACCTGGATAGAAAACATCCTCAGCACTATCATCCCTTCTTGTTATCATCTGATCCAATAATCCAGTCCCACCCTGAAGCTCAGTCTCCTTACAACAACCATTGTTGGTCTGTTCTAGAAACTAAGGCCCCCATATACAAATCTCACTCTCGTGGCCCAGGTGCTTGTAGACACCATAGAAGTAATCCCATTATTTGTAAACAACTTGTTGTTTTCAACCATACTCCTCACAAACTGTAATACAAACATATTGTAGTGGTACTCTTGACACGTCCATTTCAGCACAAACACATGGAATACCAGGATGAAAATGGGCCTCCGTGCAGCGTTCCAAACACATATACCTACCAACAAGGTTCTTGATCATTCTAATAATTTAATGATTTAGAAAATGTATAGGAGATTTTAAAAACTCACCCAAATCACAATTATAGAGGGATAACGATTCATACATAAATCAACAGACCATCGAAAAAATAAAAACCAGAATCCATTGAATTTACGAGGTGAACATGACTAGGATTTGATCAGGTCTACCTCATAGACAAAACGAATCCTTTTATGGTGATTGTCTTGAAGTCTCAATATCACCCTATCCAAAGTACACTTTGATTAAATCAGCATTATGCCTGGTAGTTGAAGATTAATTTTTTTCTTTATGAGGTGATTTTATTAGTGAATGTTTTTTAATATAGGTAAATCATTGGACCCAATGATAGTGGAGGAAGTGATTTCTTAGACAAATCTATAAAAGGTATAAAAAATTAGGAGCATGTTGGGTTTAACGTGTTACTATTGTCATTTTATCTATGACTTATCTCATCTTTTACCACCAATTATTGAACAGAATAATAATGGAGTGATGTTTTATTGTTTAGTGGAGTATTACTGTAATTTTATAGATTTGAAGTTGAGGTTAATTCTTATAATTGTATTGATAATTTACAATATGCGGATTGGTTATATTTCATACTCCGAGGCATCAGGAATTAGTTTGGGAGTAATATTGAGGTAGTTGAAGATGGTAGTATCTTATGGGTCATGTTAGCTATGAACCCATGAGTAGAAATATATTTACCATGGATGGTTCTAGTAGCCTTGGTTGAGTCTATGAAGTGTTGGTTACACTATATATTCATCTAGTGGTTTGTATCATACATTGAAAACAAGATCACTTTCAATATCTTTACACCGTATTTCCTAAACATTTGGTAGAAGAACTGGGTAGTGTATCTTAAAACCTTATAATTTGAGATGTCTTATGAACCATGTAATGATAAAAACATATAATATATTATTAACATTATGAATTATGTTTCTTAGGAGTTTGGAGAATGGCATTTAGAGGTAGAATAAAACCGTATAATCTTGTTGGATGATTCGAATTTGGATACTTATGGGGATCAAGTATCAATGAAATATTCCCCATTGGTGAAAAAATATTATCTAGTGGACTGGATAAAATCTAGAGAAGATACAAACAGAAAATGTGTTGTGATGAAGGAATAGATAGTTGGGGTGACCCTATACGTGGATTATTCTTGGATGGAGATGATTCAATCCTTATGAATGGTTGAGTTATAGTCACTAATTCTACTAGGGAGGAGATAATGGGGGAATTCCATACCATTATGTGGGTTATATATCCTAGAGTAACAATTATGTACTAGGGATTTATGTATTATTAAAAGTGGACATGGATAAAGAGTGGTTTTACTGGTTGTGTCTCCCACTACCTCACTTATTATCGGACAATGGTCCAGAAACATAATATGGGTGGCTTACGTCAACCACTTCTTATTCCGCTATGGATGTGGGAGGATATCTATAGTGAACCATACCAAAAATATTAAAGCTACTGTATTATATCAATTACATCGACATAATATACTTGTAAATATCATCCCGAATGACCAAATAATTTAGTCGTAACTATAAACTATATACATACATGTGTTTTACATTAAAAATAAATACACTATTTGAAAAATATATATTTTTTATTCATTATTATCAACTTCATGGAAAATGACTCTATTTCATATAGAGAATCATTTCTTATACATTATAGTACACTTCATTGAATCATGTAGAAAGGAATGAAAATAAGGGAAATCTCAAATGATTAGTAAGGGAATTTTATAGTGGAAACAATAATGATGTAATGATAATGATCAATATTAAAAAGTAAATAATATAGAACACATTACATGTAATCAATAATAGAGTTGAAAATGAATAAATAACATTTCATGGTAAATAATTGAAAACACAATCCATTCAAAAGGCAAGACAAAGAAAAATCAATATAGAAAGGTGTGAATATGAATCAAATTTCACTTAATAAATGAGATATAAATTAAATATGTTAATATATATGTTTAATAAAAATCTCATAGATGAATAATAATTAAATCTAAATGAGTGAAATTATTAATTATTAGACATCATACCTAAAGAACATAAAAACCTATACAGCCAAGTCTATTCACAAGATAGTTTTTAACTATTTATAGAAACCCATTTGATTTTCACATTGTACTTTTCTCAGGATAACATATTGATTCTTTGAAGATCTATATAATTTCCGGGTCACACATTTCATTTCCAATCCAAAACATTCTTTATAAAAAAATAGATAATATTCATTTGAAAATATTTTTATTGAATAAAGAATATGGTCTTATCAATAATTCTATAAACAATCAAATAAGTGGCAATGTATACAATGAATTTAAAATTAAATACGGTTTATTAAATAGTAATATACATGATAAATGAAATTAATAAATTTTGAGAAATTCAATCTCTAAAGATCATAAGAGATTTAATATTTAAATGGCACTGAAAAATGAACCATGAAAGTGAATGTGAATATTAGCCTTAGAAAAATCCTAATTCGTACCAAAAAATAATAAAGATGTTATCAATAAAACATATCACTAGTGGTATAAAATAAACTGTTGTTGTTGTAGATGAAATAGATGAAGATCTTAAAGAACATTCTTGAGTAATTTTTTTTAACCCTTTTGAAAAAAAATTCCTTGAAAATCAATTTTCAAATTAATTACATAAAAAATTATCCATTTCAACATGAAAATGAATCATCAATGATATAATGATGGGTAAATCCATAGATTTAATATGATGTAAAAATACCATATTTTTTTCGAGGTAAAATATTAGAAAATTACCACATTCAAACATCAACACAATGATTTAATTGAAAAAATTAGTAAAAAATTAGAAAAAAATTATTTAATAAATATTTAGGGAATGAATTAAAATATTTATTAAATAATTAAAATAAAATAGTTTTTTATAGGTAACCATTTTCTCTGACCAAACATATGAATGAAGTCGGATATTCTATAAAACATTTTCTAAAACATTTTGAGAAAAAATGTGTGAAAAAATATTACTAATAATTAAAAATGGTGACTATTAACTAGAGGATAATAAAATGAAATTGGAATATTGAACAATTCTCATATAATTTCTTCAAATGGAAATTCAATTAAAATATTACAAAATATCTTATTGAGGAAAATAATCTTCAAACATTACAAAGTGTCATATAACGCCTTTAATCATTTTAAATCATAATCCTCAAGAAGTAATAATATTAAATGAGAGTTTAAAATACAATGAAGATAAACATAGTCATATAATAATATATAAAATTGGATAATAGATACAGTATACAAAATTATTAAGTGATGAATATGATATTTATGTCATAGAAGTAAAAGGTGTGATGAAAATCCCTTACTACATGAGTAATATAAGAATTCTGAATGCAATCAATAAATATTTTGAACTGAAACATTAAATAACCTTATAAATTGAAATTAATTATATATACTATTCTATGTAATTATATACACTACATAAAATAAATGATTTTCTAATAAAGAATCTATCTCTCTAAAATAAATGGTGAGATAAATTTTACTTTTCTTAAGTTTCCTCTGGGATGATCAAACATTAACTCATGTATAATAAATTTAAGAGGGTTTATAACTTATTCGAAAATAATATTAATATTTATTTTATCATATAATATCATATAATAATATCTCATTACCATTTTTAACATTATTTAGTTATTTTCACTATTTCGTGTGTTAATTGCCTTGATTCTCGAGTTTGTTTTCACTTGTTATTTGTTGTTTCTATTTATTATATCCTAATTCATCATCACAAGAATTTGAACCATAATTTAAATATTGTATATATTCATTATATATGAAGTTTAAATACTCCATAAAATTTGGATATATGAAATTAAATGCACCTTTCGTGGGGACAATATTTAATACGTACGCATGAACAATACATTCATTTATTAATCATATTAAAATAATGAAAGTTTGAGGATATATATGAATATTATTAGTATAGTATAATAAATATTTCATATTTATTACATATTTTTATTAATCCCATCATTTATATGTTCCATTTATGGTGTGAATGAATAACATCGATTTGAGGAGAAGGTAGTCGACACGTCCACAAATGATGTTATCATATATTCAGAATATGGAATGAATGAAGTTATCCTTAAAATAAAATTTCTATAATATGAAATATCTCATAATATACATATTATAATATTAATTAACCAAAAAAATTATTTAATAACATACATGATGGCAGTATTGGAAAATGAATAAAAACTTTTTTCACTGAGGCGATTAACCGACATAACATGGACAATAATTTCATTTCATTAATTAATATAATTTGAGAAATTAAATACAAATTATATATTAAATTATAAATATTTATCACCACTATATACAATATTCATGATTTGTAATTTATTTATTGATGATGTTTGTGAAGAGAAAGTACTATAAGAAGAAAAATTACGTGAGGTATTTTGGTGAAATTACCTCTTGAATATCACTTCCTCGAGAGACCCTAGAGGACCATATATTTGGAATTTTGGTGATTAAATAAGTACATGGACAAGATAATATATAGTAAGAGTGTTTTGGGATGATATTTTAGGATCTATTAGGATTTTTGGGTCAAAATGTTGTGGTGATGGGTGGTATTTATACCGATGGATATGTGGTTTTATGTGATTAATTAAGGAATATTTTAAAATAAATGGAAAAAATATTTTGGTGGCATAAAATTCAAAAAAAAATGGATGTATATTTATATTTTTTTGTCTGGATATGGTATATCCACACATCTACCAACCCTTAAATGTTTTAGTTTTTAGGTACATTAATCCTTTTCTCTTTTAAACTATACAATAGTAAAAAAATTACTATGGTAATATATTTATACCTAAAAATATTAATTGAAATTAGAACCTAATATAGACATTATTAGTAGAGTTATGTAATCAATTTTTCATAATTAAATTATAATATATGAAATAATTAAATTTAATATTAATTCCATATACAAAACGAAAAAGATGGGTTTTAAAGTGAAATGTTCAATATATGGAATTTTTTATATCTAATTTTAATGTAAAATTATTTAAAATTACCTAAATTGGTATTATTGATATATAGTAGATCTAATTATACTATAAAAACACTTTAAAATATAATTCAGTAATATAAATAAATTAGACCAAAAAGAAATTTTGAACTATAATTCAGTATTTTTCATTATTCATTAGAAAACAAAATTCTCAAAAAATATCAAAAATTTACCATAAAATAAATTTTTATTAATCTAATTAAAATAATAAGTTTATTTTGAAAAATAAAATCCCTAAATGTTAAAAAATTTGGATTTAAAATAGGCTCTCCATGAAAATTTAGTAAAAGTGCTTAAATAAAAATATAGTTTTTATATGTAATTTTTTGTTTGTTTATATCTCATTATTATAAAATATAATGGATGAATATAAAAAACATTATTCAACATAAAATATCTATATTAAACTGAAAAACTCACTAATATTAATAAATTTAATTTATTTAAAAAATAACGTTTCTATAAAAATAATCCCTTTATATTCAATTTGTTCTTATATCCATTTCCAAATAATTTATAAAAAATAAATTCATCGTATATTTTTGTAAGGAAGATATTTCATGAGTATGATAATACTATTCATAACTAATACCATAATATATAGTTTATATACAATTATTTTAAATAATATTGTTTTATTAATATATAATTATTCAGAATGACTTAGTCATGCGTGTAACACATTCATTGATGAAACTCATTTTTCTGTATGTAACACACTAACTCAATATCACTTTTAATAAAAACTATAGATCACATTTAATTTAATTAAAATATTTATTATATTTTATATTATAATGATATCATATTTCTTTATGTTCTGGGTATTGTGCATCTAACCTGCTATTTCATTCAATGTTCCCACTTTAAATTTTCGACACATACATTATCCCCACTTTTATGAAATCATGTCCCTTAAAGTTAAAATCGATCATGGTAATCTATTTTTTGATACTTCTTATGTTTTAATCCAATAATGAGAAGAGATTTCATAAAACAATCTTCCTGAAAACAGTGAATGGGGTGCACAAAGGTCGCATGGGATAACATATAACTTGTTATCTAAGTAGGGTAACATTAGTGGTAAGTAGAGATATTTTCACATAGTAAAAGAGTAAATATTAATAGGGTGTAATAGAGATTATTAAACAGAAATAAGTGGGTGACCAATGGAATGTTTATGGCCTCAGATCCATAAATCATAAATGATTTAGGAAAAATTGGTTCACTAAAAATTAATGAATTTTGACAACATTTTTAGATCATTTTACTAATTTTGGATAATTTATTTACTACATATAGATATAGGGAAATTTACAGAAATTATATTTTTATAAAAACAAAAGTTTATAATTTTTTTCTTATTCGATTAATTTGAAATTCATACCTTAAATCTTGAAATGGGATTCCAAATATTAGCATTGATTCATAAGGAACTAAAATATACGTTTAACGAATATTAAGGCCCATAAATGATTGAAAAGTGTTTACATTTGTCTCTAACTTTTCATTAAAGCCTATATGGTTAAGAAATTAATTTCTAAACGTTACAATATGAATTATTGGTTCATCATTAATATTTATTCATTAAATTTATTAACTAAAACAATAGAAATTTAAACAAGAAATTATATAGGTCAACGATTGGAATGAAACCCTTATCATTAGTTGGTATTAGTTAAAGACCCTTGACTGGGCCAGAATTGATTGGTTGTCACCCAGAGTACAAGGTCCCCTTTTTAAAAAAAATTATATATAAATTAAAAAATAAATATGATGAAATCACTTGAATAAGGCTAATTTCTAAATAGGCATTTAAATAAGGTTTTCAATACAATATCAATACATAAATTCTTTAACCATTTTATTTACACACAAGTCCATTTATGCTCTATGTTTTATCCATAATATCACTTTTACGGTTTTTAATATGGAAATCCAATATTCAATTATAAATACCTTAGGTGTAACCAGGGTTATTCATTTTCATCAAATATTCAAATTCTTCAAAAAATATTATTATGAAAATTGTAAATTATCCAAACCATAGTTCTAGAAGTGCCAACATAGGAGCATATTAAGGCCAATTTTTTTGTACAAGGATACCTGGATTCAGGCCTGACACACCATATCAGAGTTGATACTCCGTGGTAAATATGTGCAAAAATCATGTCCATTTTTAGTATCAAGACAAATATGTATTTCTAGAAGCACCCACATGATATATAATTCCCCAAAATCCTTCGGTGTTATTCTATATATAGGCTAAAATTATACCTTAGTGTTATGTGATATAATATATATTTTCTTATATCTAGTTCCCAAATATTCTATTAAACTTGATTTAATACCAACTATATCAAACCGACCCCAAAATTCCCGATGTTGGCGTCCCCTATAAATTAAATTGCCACAATATACAGCTAAATCATGTCCCAAAGGATTGAATAGTTTAGTAGTCTTGGTGGACATGATACAAGTATAGTTCATAAAATAATTCTAAATAAACTAATTATAACATAAGTTTTTTCATCATTATAAATATTATAGGGATGAGTGACTCTATTCAATCAATAGTTTCCTGTAATATCTTTCATATAACACTTCAATGAATCATGGTGAAAAGAAACATAATAAGGATGAGATTAAATTTTTAGTAAGGAAAAAGTATAATTGAATCAATAAAGAATCTATGATAATAATCAATATAGAATGGTAAATAAATGAGAACATATACCATGTAGTAAATAATTGAGATAAAGGTGAGTAAATAACAAGGAAAGGTAAATAACTAAAACACATCGCATTAAAATAACTAGATAAATATAAATCCAAATGGAAAGGTAAGTAATTGAAAACATCCCACTTAATAAATGATCAGAAAATTAAATGTATCCACTAATATATTGATGAAAAATTTCATTGATGAATAATAATTGAAACTAAAGGAGTGAAATTATTAATTATTAGGTTTCATGTCTAAGGCACATGAAAAATTATGCCCTCAATACCATTCATATTATAGTTTAAAACTATGTATTGAAACTTGTTTAACTTGTGAAACCAGTTTGTCTCATGAGAACATATTTATGTATCGATAATACATATAATTTCTTGCATCCACCTATCATTTCCAGTCCAAAACAGTCATTGAATAAAAATAAATAATATGAATAATCAAATATCCATATTGAATAAAGAATAATGATTTAATAATAATTCGTAAAATAATCAAATAACTATAAAAGTACCCACCATATGTAAAAGGGTATTTAGTTTAGGAAACAGTAATATCTAAGATAAATGAAATGGTTAATTTGTAGGAAATTCAATATTAAATGATCATAGGAGATTGAATATTTAAAGGGGACTAAAAAACGAGTCTAGGATAGAATATGAATGTTATTACCAAAAATATTCCATAGTGGCCCGTGCCGTGACTACCCCAATACTGCCTTCCATAGGCCAGTGGCTGGCGACTAGCACTATAAAGGCATATCCCTAAAACTGGAAAGGCGTTGCCTTTTATCCTAAAAACACACACATTCCCGGCACACAACTAGATACAAGCACAAAGTAATCTATATAGTAAGTAGAGTGAATACAGTATGTAAAGGGGCCAGAATACAAGCCTAACTGGAAAGTACAAGTAAAAATGGAAACAACTCCAATGAACGCCTACCAAGGATCCTACATGAAGGGTAGGTACAGCTCTCGAATTGTCCTTTCTGTGGTACAAATCTTCTAATGGTCCACCTCTGATCAACCTCCAGCCCGAGCACCCTTAGCCTCGATTAATGTTGTCTGTCATCTGTATAGGACACAGCAAGTTGCGGGAATATCCCATGCATGGGTGAGTATAACAATACTCAGTAGGGACCCCGAGACCCATCGAAGGTCTTCCAGAATCCACAAAGGATGAACCACAAAGAAATACCACAATAACAAAGCACAAAGAAACAATCAACCCTACTTAAGTATATTCAAATATATATATACTAGTGTTATCAAAGAAACTCTTCGTGTTCATGAGGAACACAAGGAACAACACTTTATAAAAAATCACAATTTTTTCATGAAGGAATGATTACCCCAAAGGTAACACCACAAAGGTAAGTACCACAAAGATAATGCCACACAGAAGAATATCACGAAGGTATCACCACACAAAATAATACCAAGAAGGTATCACCACACAAAAGTGTACCACAATGGTAAAGAATCATCTCCCACTAGTTATGACTTATGTATGAAAGTATAGACAATTAGTTGTATTGAAATATCCTCTTACATTGTCGAGAAGCTCGGTTTTTGACCCTCATAGGATCAATGTTGACCCACACAGGATCTGAAGATGCTGACCCACATAGGATCCGAGGATGACCCACGTAGGATCTAAATATGACACACATAGGTTCCAGAGATGACCCACCGAGGATCTAAAGATGGCCCATAGAGGATCTAAAGATTCTCCAAATACATTCAACCACATGGTTCCTGCATTTTGATCACTTGATTCCGGTAGGATCCGCTTCTGAAGACATCGGTTGATACTTCAACTTCCATTAAGTCCCACAAAAAAGAATCATGAATTTATGTCATGTTTATAGGGACCCAACGCGACTGTCGACGTTTCAATCTGACGCTCGGGTTGTAAGTTATTAGTGTTTCCGTTCCAAGGGATCAGTTCGATTTGTGATTGATTCAACGTAGTTTTACTCCAACATTATACAAAACTCATGTGGATTATACCAAAATGACTTCCTCGATACCAGGATTCTGGCGTTGTAGACAGTTCTTCAAATGGAAGCTTTGTTCTCAAGATATGGCCAAAAAGGCATATCTAATTCCAGGTGGGCCCGTGTCCGGTTTGACACGATCGGACCGACCCAGTTCGGGTCGACCCCAGTTGGTCCGGGATTGGACCGAATGGGCTGGACCACGGCGGGCTCAGCCTGCTATGTCGAGGTTCATCCCGGCCCACAAAGGGGGTGGCGTGGCCCGCTGGATGAGGCACCCTCAGTGTGGCCCGCTGGGCGCGGCCCGATGGGTGCAGGGAGCTGGGTGGAGCATGCTCGGGGTGGTGTACGAGGTGTGGCCCACTAGGCATTATCCGCTCGGAGCTTCCCGTTCGGCTGAGTGCGGTCCACCGTGGCAGGGCCAGCCCAAGCCGCTACCTGGGAGGAGGTGCCCCTGGAATTCTGAATGGTCCATTTGGACCATTCTTCTTTTCCCAACCTAGAGGAGCCACTTGGCGCCACGTGCTAGCCCCCGAGACCTGTTAGAGCTTGTCCTGTTCAGCGTGACACGACCAACTGGGGTTCTGGCAGGCTCCACATCCAGCAGTGCAGTTGCACCGCCGCCACCACCGCGGCCTCTCGGTGTGCCGACCGCTGCCTGTACCCTGCCGACATTGGTTGTTGATGATGTGGTCAGGTTCTTCTAAACCTGTAAAACAACCCATGAAGAACACATCAAAAAATGAGGTAACTGAGGGATCGGTCCGTGTTCATTTATCCCACACCCTCCGTGTAATTTTGATAACATGCGTCTCAATTATATTGGATGAAGGTAAAAAAATAATGAAAAAAAAACAAGAGAAAACCCATACCATGCTTGATCATTGGAGAATGCTCATGATTGGAGGTGGTTTCATTTTTCGTTGTCCCCACGACGATCCACCAATGACGCCACTCGAACGATGATCCTCTGACCTTTCTTGGTGGATTTATTCTTTTCTAGGAGCCTCAAGATCCTCCTCTCCCATTCTCCAATAGGAATCCAACCCCCAATCCCCTCAAGAAGAGTTAATATAACTTTTAATTAACAATTTGATTCATTAATATATAATTAATGACTCCTAATTATTAATGGAAAATGTGGCTACACAATTTGTGTAACCAATAATTTAATGCCCAACATTAAATTCCTGACCACCCTCATGTGGTCCCAACCACCAAAATTTAAATTGAGAGGTGAGAGAATATATTTTTAAAATAAATTATATTTATTTTATTTGATCCTCTATGAAAAACTCAAAAACCAACTTCTCCTCATGAACCACAGTGGTCGAGGATAATCCTCCTTAAAGGGAATATCAGTGCTGCGAGTTCAATGGTACCCTCATATTTCCATGCTGTGCATCGGTTCAAAAGTTGCCAAAAACCGCTCACGCGTTTACTGAACATACCCAAAAATTAGTTCATAAATTCATTCCAGGAACACGGGGCCTTAGAGTCACACACGGTTAATTTTCACATATTCTTAATATTTCCCTATTTTTTTAAAAAATAATTTTCATAGAAAATTTCGGGTCGTTACATTCTCCCCACCTTAGTGATTTTGCGTCCCTGAAATCCACAACAAAAACAAGGGAAACAAGTGGGGTATTTTGCATGAATATGAACCGCTCACTCCCATTTAATCTATTGGAGGTTCCCATGCTTCCAACGTACGCGCACCAGAGGGATCGACCGCCCATGAAGGTCCTGCTCTTGTCAATCCTCAATCTCCACTGGAATCTCCGAAAACATTTCCAAATCATTGATGTCCATGTTTCCCCAGTAAATAATGTACAAAGGATCATGTACGTATCTCCTCGGTTGGGATACGTTGAAAATGTCATGCATCCGGTGCAACTGATGGGGAGGAGCTAGGGGGTATGCCCCCTCACCAACTCTACTGAGGACCTGAAAGGGTCTTATAAACCTCAATGACAACTTTCCACGCCAGCCAAATCTCTACAAACCTCATCAAGGCCAGACCCGTAGAAATATATTTTCACCGTCCTCAAACCCTAGTGGTCTCTGTATCCTATCAGCATGCAAATTATGCCTACTCTGTGTAGTCTTAATATTCTCCTCAATGATATGTACCTTCTCTGTTGTAGCTTAAACCATCTATGGTCCCATGAGTGCTGACTCCATTAAGTTAGTCTAGCACAGAGGTGATCTGCATGGTCGACCGTACAATGCCTCAAATGGTTCCATACCGATGGTGGAGTGATAACTGTTGTTGTACGTGAACCCCACTAAGGGTAAGTGATGCTCCCAGTTGGGGATGAAATCATGGACCTAAGAACGCACCAAGTCCTCAAGGGTTTGAATGATCCGATCTATCTAATCATTCATCTATGGATGAAAGGAAGTGCTCAATCGAAGATGAGTCCCTAATGCCTCCAAAAACCCCTTCCATATATGGGAAGTAAAACGTTTGTCACGGTCATAGAAAATCATCTAGGGCACTCCATGATATCTTATAATATTTTGTACGTAGAGGCCTCCAAATCTCCCTACTGATCCCTGCACTCTGATAGGTAGGAAGTGGGCCGACATTGTGAGTAGTTCAATGATCACCCAATTAGAATCATGTCTTCTAGACGTTCATGGATGTCTTGTCATGAATTCTAGGTAAATTCCATCCCACTTCCACTATGGAACCTCTAGTGTCTAAACTAAGCATGTTGGAACCTAATGCTCTGCCATCGCTTGCTGACAAGTGAGGCGTCGAGAGACAAACTTTTCTACTACTTTCATTATTCCTGACAACTTGTGCTGATGCTGGAGGTCTAATCACATATTCTCCACTTTTGGATAGACCGCTAGATGGAACATATGGAACTACCTCAACACGTCCTCTCGTATTTCCACCAGTACAATATTATGACATCTGAAGAGGATGACATGCACCCCAAAATCATGAAATTCCAATTGTTACTTGTCATATGGATATTTGGGAACGTCGAGCCTCGCTATTTGTGTCTCTAAGTTATTCCTCCCTTACACACTGAAGGAGTGGGGGAGTGACTACAAGAGACTAAATATAAGATACTCCATCTCAATTCACATAGGATATCTACAATTTGGCAAGATGCTATGTCTTTTCAATCATAAACTATATACCATATCTCCTAATGAGTGAATCTCCTACTATGTTCCCCTACCCATGATTATAAACTATCTCAAAGTCATAGTACTGGAAGAACACAATCCAACACTGCTATCTCAGGTTCTATTCCTTCTGAGGGAAAATATAACTGAGACTCTTTCGATTAGAGTAGACTATAAAATGTATTCCGACCAAGTAATGTCGCCAAATAATCAAGGTAAAGACCACTACTATTAACCCCAAGTCATGGGTAGCATAGTTCTGGTCATGCGGTCTCAGCTGTTGAGAACCATAAGTGATCATTTCTCGCTCCTACATCATGAAACATCCATGAATGGTCCCTGATGTGTCTTATTAGACTACATACCCAATTCCCTCCTCATGTAACCTCATGATGGGGGAACTCGTTAGTCTCAACCTCATCTCTTAGAAACTCCGCTGACATTTCTTAGACCACACGAAGGGTTTCCCCTTCTTCGTTAACACTGATAATGGTGATGTAACTCTAGAAAGTTCAGAAACAATCCTTTGGAAGTAACTGGACAAACACATGAAACTCCATAACTCCATCACACTCCTAGGTGGATCCCAATCAAACACAACCTCAATTTTCACTAGATCCACCACAACTCCAGCCTCTGAGATAACGTGTCCCTAGAAGTGAACCTCTCAGATCTAGAACCAGTACTTTGAGAGATTACCATAATGCTGCTTCCCTCAGAGTGTATCTAAAACTATATTTAGATGATAGGCATGCTCATCCTCCATGCATGATTATATACGGATGTCATCGATGAAGACTACCACAAAGAGATCGAGGTATACCTGGAAGATTCTGTTAATTAGTCCCATGAACACTTCTGGGGCATTGGTCATGCCGAGTGGCATAACTAAGACCTTATAATGGCCATACCGACATCTGAAGGACATCTCCAGCACATCCTCATCTTGTACCCTGAGTTGATGATAGCCTGATCTGAGGTCTATCTTCGAAAACCACCATGGTCCATTTAGCTGATAAAAAATATTTCCAATCCTCGGTAGTGGGTACATGTTCTTCAAGGTCACCTGGTTCAGGCAACGATAGTCCACACAGAGTCTCAAACTCCCATCATCCTTCATATAAAAAAATTGGTGCTTCCTTCGGAGAAACACTGGGCCTAATGAACTCCTTGCTCTGCAAGTCCTCCAGGTGTACTCGCAGGTCTCGAAGCTCCACGGGAACCATCTGATAAGCTTGTGTAGATATCATTATTGTCCCGGGGTACAAGTCGATATAAAAATCCACCACTCTATGCAGAGGTAGTCCTAGAAAATCATCAGGGAAAACATCAATGTACTGGTCCACCATGACAGGATATCTCAGGCTCTCAACATCAACTACTCTATGGGAAAGGCTATCCAACTGATGTGTGATCAACTGCACCATTCTCCAGGTAAGTCCATCATGTTCTAGAAAGGATCCCTTCTAACCAATGAAGTAAAACGTTGTCCCATCTATGGAGAAACACCGCACATTACATGTAATACAGTAGATTTGATCATGGAATATTGTTAACCAATCCATACCCAAGATTATTTCGTAAGGCCTCGACGCCTCTACTAGAATATCTCAGCCGAAGATCTCACCTCCTAGAGTAAGATCACACTACCGACACCAGCGTGTAATCATCGAATAAACCAACTATGGATTCTATTACAATAAGGATCGAGCCAACAACTCCACCATAATCATTGAGATCCTAACAAGGGTCGTGGCAATAAAAGAGTGACTGGAACCCACGTCTATAAGTATTATAGGTAGGGTGGTGAAGACACAGATCTTACCTCGTATCATCTCCAGAGCTCTATGTTTATAGGCCTCATCTACCTGGGGCGGAGGAAATCCTTGTCCACCTAGTCCCTATGGTCAGGGTGGACCATCTGGAGGTGGTGGCGGTAGAACGTCGAATCACCGGCCACCACCTACTGCACTGCCAGCTCCACTTCTATGTCTGCCTGCTACCTGCAGACCGCCTCGATCAAATCATTGACTATACCTAGACGGTCTTTCGAGTCTCTTATAGTCATCTGTATGGTAGGTCGGGTAGTTGTGATCCATGTGACCCTACTCGTCGCACGAGTAACACTAACTGCTCCTCACATGTCCTGCTCTGTCTCGAGAGCCCCGCACAACCGACCATGTATCATGTGGTCTTCCACAGGTAGTTCTGGTCCTCTTGGACTTCTGCATCATCTTTCTGTTTCTAGATGTAGATGACTCAGCTATGTGATGTCTTTTGGTGGGTCTTTCTGCTGGTGACTTCTCAGCAAGGAATCTCTCCACTAAGAGTGCTCTCTCTAACACCCCGACCTACGTCGGGCTACTGAGTGAAATCATCGAAGCTCTAATCTCCCGTATGAGCCCCTGCTCGATGGTTTGGGCCCTAAAGAAAGGGCCCCACATCATGTTAGTGGATTAGCATGAGAGGTCAGTGAACCTTGTTGAATACTGTGCCACAGTCAAACTACCCTATTGAATGTGGAGAAGCTTCTATATACACACTGCGCTTAAAGTCGATGGGACGAACACTACCATGAAGTGGCTCTAAAATTCCACCGAGAGGAGAGTCAACTTGTCATGAACCTGAAGCATCAAGATCCACTATTTGTCTTCTACTTCCTGAAAAAGACAACCAGCAATGATCATCATGAGATCAGCTGGTGTCCATACTAGTCAAAAACTCTAACCACAGTCTCCAGTCATTCTTCTTCCCCCAGAGGATCTGTCACGCCTTTGATCCTTGGTGGCATCTAGCTCTGGAACTCGTGCAACACACTGAATAAGCGTGCACCCTCTGCTGTTGGTGCTGGTGGCATCACATGCCCATTGAGTAGTGGTGTTTCTGGTACACCACATGATGGTAGAACTGCCGAAAGGGATCCCTACATCGACGCCTCATCGCTCAGTGGGCTATCATCACATACTCGATGAGGAACCCTGGCTAGCTATCTACGTGGAGGAATCCTGAAAATAAATAGGTGTTCCACAATCAATATGTTAAACCTAGTGAGCTAACTCAAAGAGACTGTAAAGAAATATTCTCAAAAAAACACACACGCAATCAGCGTTTTCATGCAATGGGTCAGAAAACAGATGTTAGGGTCCTGGTGTATGGATTCATTAGCTGCTTCACTAACACTAGATTCCCCAAACTGATAACCACACTCATAAAACATAACTTTATTGTTGAATAAAAAGATCAGAGTCAAAGATCTTCGATAGAAACTAATCCTATGATACCAATTTGGGACGACCCATCCATAGGGGCATGTGCTATGACTACCGCAAACCCACCTTCCATAGGCCATGGGATTACAACTAACACTGGAAAGGCATATCCCTAAAACTGATAAGGCATTGCCTTTTAACCTTCAAACAAAGAGAATCCAAGTAGACATCTAGATACATGCACAAAGTAAACTATATATTAAATAGAGTGAGAAAATTAAGTAAATTTTCTTAAATACAATCCCAAATGGAATGTACAAGTATAACTGAAAATAGCTCCTGTGAACGCCTTCCAAGGATCCTACCTGAAGGGTAGTTATATCTCTTGAACTACTGTCTCTATGATAAAACTTGTCTAATGGTCCTCCTCCGTGCATTCTCTAGTACTGGAACCCTCATCCTCGATTAATTTTGTCAATAATCTACACAAGACACAGTAAGGTGCTATTGTAGCCCATATAGGGGTGATTATAACAATACTCGTTAGGGACCCCGAGACCCCCACCCCCGAAGGTCTCTTAGAATACACAATGGCTAAAGCACAAAGAAAGACCACAATTACAAATCACAAAGAAACAATCGACCCTACAAAGGTACATAACCATATATATACCTATGTTATCAAGTAAACCAGTCTTTTTCATGTGTAACACAAGCCCCAACTCTTTATCCAAAAGAAAAACTGTTCAACAAAGAAAAAAATGCCACAAAGGTAACACCATGAATGTATGTAACACAAAGGTAACAACACACACAAGAATTACATGAAGGAATAAACACACAGAAGAATAATATAAAGGTATCACCACAATGAAGTGTACCAAAAAGTTAAAGACTTATCTCACACCGGTTTTTAATAAAGTAAAAAAAGTATAGACGATTAGTTGTATTTCTAGATCATCTTACATTGTCGAGAAGTTCAGATGTTGACCCACACAGGATTGATGATGACCCCCATATGATCTTAAGATACTGACCCACACAAGATCCAAAGATGACCCACATAGGATCTAAAGATGACCCACACAAGATCCAAAGATGACCCACACAAGTTAAGAAGATGACCCATACATGATCATTGGATTCTCTTAGTACAACCAACCACAGGGTTCCTACACTAAATATGCTTGATTTTGGGAGGATTCAGTCCTCAATCCATTTTTCATTACTTAAACTGCCATGAAGTCCCACAAAGAAGTGTCACGAAGGTCTGTCAGGTCTATAGGGACCTGACGTGCCTGACAGCATGTCAATCGGATGCCTGGTCGGCAAGTTATTAGTGTTTCCATTCTGAGGGCCCGGTTGCATTCAAGTTCGATCCATCCTAGCCGTATTGCAACTTCATCCAAAAATTAAGTGGAGTATATCAAAAGTACCATCTCGATCTAGGGATTCTGGCGCTGAAGACGATTTGTCAAATGGATGCTCAGTTCTTAAGATGTGGCCAAAAAGGTATATCTTGGTCCAGGTGTTCTCAGGTCCAGTCCTACCCGACCCGGCCTAGGCCTACCCGACCTAGCCTGGGCTTATCTGCCCCAGCCTGGGCCTAACTGAACTAGTCTAGGTATGGCCGAGATGATCCAGACCATGGCAGGACCAGCCTATTGGGCCACAGTCTGGCCTGGCCTACAAAGGGTGCGGCCCGACCCACTGGGTAGGACCCACCCTGCATGGCCTACTTGGTGCGGGCCTCTCAGCATGGCGCGCTGGGCCTAGTCTTCTCAGAGCGGCCCACTCTACTGTGTGCGGTATGCCGTGGTGGGGATATCCCTAGATTCTCCCAGGGGAGGAGGAACCCCTTGGAATTATGAAGGTTCTTATTGGACCCTTCGTCTTGGGCAAACCGAGTAGCGCCACGTGGCGCCACCTACTGGCATGTGGGACCCACTGGAGCTGGTCTGGCTCGGTGTGACGCGGCTGGATGGGGTTTCCTCCGGCACCCCACCCTATGGAATGATGATACCTTTGCTCCAACGGTGATTGGCTAGGTGTCGACCGACCTCCGGATGAGTAGCGGTGTCTTAGTAGTCGCAACTTCCATATTTGGGGGCGCGGATGCGTGCCGCCTGGGCTCTTACGCGGTCGGCCGGCTAGCCAACCACCATCCTCATCCACCAAAATGGATAGGCCACAACCTCCACTGGCAGTGCGGTTACACCGCCACTCCCACCGCGGTCGGCTGGTGTGTTGGTTGTCCCCTATACCCAACCGGCATCGGTCGCCAGCAATGTGGTCGGGTTCTGCTCAACCTGACGACCTGCCCATGAAGATCATGTTAAACATTGTGGTGGCAGAGGGATCAGGTCGTGTTCATTTGGCCAAAACCCTCCATGTTAGTTTCATAACATGTGTCTCATGAAGATTGAAACAATATAAAAATTAACAAATAACAAATAAGATCATACCCCTACCTTGATTGATCGTTGAATAACGCTCGCAATTAAAGGTGGCGTCAGTGTTCATCGTCCCCGCAACAAACCTCCAATGACATCGCTCAAACGACGATCCTCCGACCCTGCTTTCTAGATCTGTTATTTTTCAGGAGCGTCAAGATCCTCCTCTCCCTTTC
Source organism: Viscum album (assembly GCA_963277665.1). Lineage (NCBI taxonomy): Eukaryota > Viridiplantae > Streptophyta > Magnoliopsida > Santalales > Viscaceae > Viscum > Viscum album. Next base: position 1,176,981,117 of record OY728141.1, on the reverse strand, counting down.
ACCAATGGATATCCATCCCCAATCCACTCAATATGAGTTAATATAAATCTTAATTTACTAGTTGATTCATTAATTTAGAATTAATGAATCTTATTATTTAATGAATGATGTGGTTACACATTTTGTGTAACCAGGAATTTAATGTGTATCATTAAATGTCTGACCTCCCTCATGTGGTCCCATCCACTAGAATTTCCAAGGAGTGTTTAGAGGATATATTTTTATAATAAATTATATTTATTTTATTTAATACTCTAAAAAAAAATATAAAAACTGTATTCTTCTCTCAACACACTGCAGTCGAGGTTAAACTTCCCTTAAGTGAATATCAGCGCTGCGAGTTCAACGGTACAATCATATTTCAATTCCGAGCACTAGTTCAAATGTTACCAAATTTCCCTCATGCATTTATTAAACGTACATGAAAAAAAGTTCTAAAATTAATTCTGGTCAAACTGAGCCATGGAATCACAAGCTGTTAATTTTATCAGGCTCATAATATATCCATATTTAAAAAATATTACACGGGAAATTCTGGGCCTTTATAGTTAACTTTTTTCGTAATCATAAACCATCAAGAGGAAGAATATTTATGGTATCAATGAAACATATCCTATGTTGATTAAATTAAATGGTTTTTTTCAATAATGAAATAGGAGAAGCACTTCAATAATAATAATTTGGGAAATATAATCTATTTTGAAAAATATTTGAAAACAAATAACATTAAATTAAATTTTGGAAACATTTTCATTAAAATTATTCTTTTAAACATTCAAAGGAATATTTTATGTAATGTAAAAAGGATTTATGTACATGTCGTATGAGGTTAAAAGACCATTCCTTTCGCATGATAAACAGTTTAAAAATTACCACATTTGGAAAGAGAAAAGAATATTATAATAAAGAAGGTGTAAAATAAATAACGTTTTTATATGTATTTACTAAATAATTATGAAAAGAATAATAATTGTTTTGAAATCATTTAAATAAAACATTATTTATAGTTTAAAAAGGGTTCTTAGACTAAAGAGAGGAATCCAGTTTGGTTTTCATAAAAATTATTTATAAAATATTTTGAATACCAACATGTAGGAAAAGGATAATAATAATTTAAAATTTTCCTAAATAACCAAATGGTAATAAAATGTAAATATTCTATTGAAAATAGTAATATAATTTCATCTAATTGAATGATTGTTGAAATTTCATTAATGATACTATTGGGGAAAATAATATTAATAGATTCCAAAGTGTCCAATAACACATTGATTCATTTTACATCGTTTACCAGTTAAATGAATAATATTTAATGAGATACTTAAATTCCATTAATATAAAGTATTTAATGATTATACATTTAAATATGGGTAGTAGATACACTGACCAAAAAAATAAGTGGTTAATATGACTTTAATCTCACATAAGTAAAAAAGTGAGATAAAACCCCTAACTACTTGAGTAACATAAAAATCATGAACCCCATGAAATAATAACATCAATTAAATATTTAAATATTATTAAATAAATTATATTATTTATATGAATTTTCTTTTTTAGTTTATAAACCTCCCAGAGGAAATGACTATTGAATAAGGCATGTATCTCATATAAATAAAAAGTGAGATGAATTTCCCTTATAATGCTTTTCCTCTGTGGTGATCAAATTTTAACCTCATATATATTGGTTTCATAGATTCAAAAGATCATTAATTAATTAAATTAGTATTTATGATATAATATATGATCATCTTATATTATGTTATCAACATTTTGTTAACATTATTTAATTATTTTCACTATTTCTGTTGTTAACTGCCAAGTTTCTCAAGTAAGTATTGACATGTTATTTGTTGTTACTATTAATTAGATCATGTTTCAATCATCTATAGAATCTAAAAAATTCTTTATTTATTATTTATATTCATTATATGTGTTTTTTTAATTATTTATAAAATTTGTAGATATGAAACTAAACGCACCATTCATGGAGACGGCAGGTCATACGTATAAATAAATGCTTCTTTCATTTAATTTTCATGATAAATGAATGAAATGTAAATTATATTCATGTATATTATTATTAATTTATCATATAAATTTTTTATATATCTCATATTTTTATAAAAACCAAACATTATATGTTTAATTAATAGTGTGAACGAATCACATCGTTTTGCGGTGGAGATAGGAAACACGTCCACACACGAAGTTATCTTATATCAATAACATAGAATAAATGAAGTTATGTTCAATTTAACATTAATGGAATATAAAACAGGTCATAATATACATAGTAAAATTAAATTTAAGACTATAAATAGTTTTATGATCATCCATGAAGGTTGTAATGTAATAAAAAGATAAACATTATTCACAGAGGCGATTAACCAACATAACATGGATTATAATTTATTTTCATTGTATATGATGATATGATAAATGCAATGTATATGATGTATTAAATTATAAAAATAAAAAACTATTTTATACATGTTTATTTTGTTATAATTAATTTATGGATGAAGTAATTGAGGATAATGGTGAAAAAAGAAAAGAAATTATGAGAGGTACTTTGGGAAATTTCCTCTTGAATATCACCACATTGTGAAACATTTGATAACCTTTCATTTTTTCATTTGGTGAGAAAAAAGTCACATTGTGGTGGGGAGAGTTAATATTATAGGTTTGGATAGAGTTTTTAAGAGTTACATGTATTTGTTTCTCAAAATTGGGTGGTGAGGGGTGGTATTTATACTTGAGGAGAGACAGGATTAAGTTATTAATTGATGAATATTTTATATTTAAAGCCAACCAATTTGAAGTGGCATTACATTAAACAAATGTGTATACAAATTAATATTTTTATGTCATTATAGGTTATATAAATACCTCAACAAACCTTTAAATGTTTTTTAGGTATATTAATAATTTAATCTTTTGAACGTTAGCATATTTCATTTTTTCCTATACCGTGGTAAATAATTTTTTACAATGGTAATAATTTTATACATAAAAATGAAATTTACCTTAAAAACTAATATATAAATTATGATAAAAAATATGGTAACCATTTCACCTAATTTAAATAACATATTTTTACTAATTACATTTAAAATTAAATCCAAGGACAAAATGAAAAACAGGGTTTTAAAAGTGAATGTTCAAATGTTTGAAAAATTTTAGTTTCTAATTTCAATATGAAAATAATTCCAATAACATAAATTAGATGTATTATTTTATAATTTATATAATTATACTTTAAATAAATAATTATAATTTTACTATATAAATTAATTATATGAAACAACATTTTTTAACAAAAATTTTGTTTTTTAATTTCTCATTAAAAATTGAAACCTTCCAGAAAAATACAAAAAAAATTATCGTAACCTAATTCTTATTTTTATTTTGATAATATTATGTTTATATTTAAATATTTATTCTATAAAAGTTAAAAATATTTTATTTAAAAGTAGTTATCCATTAATAGGTGGAAAATGTGCCTTAATAAAAATATAGGGTTTTATGTATAATATTAGGGTTGTTATTTTCTAATGATTATCTAATATATTGGATGAATGTCCTAAATATTTTATTAGATATAAAATAATTTTATTCAATTAATATCAACCATGAATTGTAATTAATTTTATTTATAAAAAAACAGTTTTCTATAATGGGATTCCCTTTATATTCAATTCTTTCTTATATCCATTTCAAATTAATTTTAAACCGATTAATTAATTTTTTATTTTTGTTACCATAGATTTAATTTGTTTTATTAATTCTATTTATAACTTATAAAATTAATTCTAGTTTATATCTCATTACATTAAAGAATAAATTTTTATTGATATATCATTGTTTAGAAAGACTCAGTCATGTGTGTAATGTAATCCATTTGAGAAGCTCAATGTTGCGTTTGTGGCATGGAATCACTGTATAATGTGTATTGATAGTTATAAATTACATTTAATTTCATTAAAATATTAAGTAAATATTAAATTATTTTGATATTATATTTCCTATTGCGAATGGTATTGTGTTTCCTACATGTTATCTTATACAATGTTACTATATTAGATTTTCAGGGTGCTACAACAACACTATAGAGCTCATGATGGGTTTACCTTGGACCATGAGGAGCTATGACACTTGCAGGTGTTTTTTTAATAACTTAATTAATGTTTTTCGTTTCATACATATGCATAAGATTCACACTATATAATATTTGAGAATTTAGTATGACTATAATATATTATTCTTACATATAGTTCCCTTGTGTATTGTGTCTGAAAGAGATTCATGTTTCACATCATAGATTTGCCTTATATTTTAGAGGGAATTTGGGAATTAGTTAATATTTAACATAATTTTTCATACCTAGATAGATATATAGTCTGTAAAGATAATTATGAAACAATAGGATATGCTTCAAGATTACACAATGTACTTCAGTAGAGCTTGGTATAATCACTTATCCATGGTTTAATTCACATGACACCATGCTTCATGTTTTATGAAAAATTAGGAGTCTCTTTTATGGAATGAAATATCATTCAAGGTTTTCGAGAATTATGATAAAGAGGATGTATTTATAGGGCTCAGTTTGGTATTAGAGACCTCTCAGAGAGTGCATCTAATTTTTAAGAGATTTATCCCAACATAGAGTACTTTGGATTCTTATTCCAACTGCATGGTGAGACCTCTAGAGTTTATTGCTGGGGATTAGTTATTTTAGTGTGACTGCTTGGTTAAGAAATAAATATTTTAGTTGATAATGGAAGAAATTTTTGATCTATGTTAGGACATTAGAGATCAATGGGAGGGTTGGGATAGTGATATAGAATCTTGATATTTCTTCTTGATAATATGGTATATTTGATATGTTTCATGTGTATTTTCTATAGAAGTACATTCCCAATCAATTTTTAGGAGATAAGGGAATCTATTCATGAGATTTCGTGAACTTAATGGTTAAATAGTGGTCTATGGATTCTCATTAGGATCGTAGGAAAATAACTACTAGAAAACTAATTGAATTTCAGTATTTCTATTGTCACAATCAACCCACACTATGTAGCTGAAAATTATGAGGAAAAAAATAATTCCTATCATTGGATTTTAATTGAATGAATAAATGACTCTCTTTTACAACCAAATATAAGTCCCTGACCCTTTGTAAAATTTAAGGTCTCCTGACATGAATCTAGAATCTCTCTTTATTCCACCATTTCATATCTAACCAATGATCTATTTTTTGATGCTAAAATGATGATATTTATCTATATTTATACCAAATACTTATTCCTCATTAATATATGAGAATATATCTATAATGGATCAATGATTTAATTGATGATATGATGATTATTTTTCCCTTTCATTGTTGAATGGTGGAGGATCTAGAAATTTTACATGCTTCATTGTTCATATCATGATATACAAAAGAATATGATTGTTCTATGTGTATGTGTCCATGAATCACTTTCATGAACCTCATATTGAAGTTATATTGATGATGGAACCATCAACCACTGATTATTACATACAATATATGTGTAAGATTCATCATTTAAATGAAAATCCCTTTGAACATTGGTATAACACTTAACATTAGTGGATGTTTTCTAGGTAAGTTATCATGAATGGATCATCTCAAGACCCTATTCTTATATAATCTCGTTTACATTGATGAATTATTGATATATTAGTGTTTATAGGGTATATCAAATGATATATTCTATAAATGATGATGAAATGATGATATTTTCTTTGAATGAAAATGGATTTGATGAATTGGAATCCCTTTATTTTGCATACCACATAATTGACTCTATTGATGGTCATTGTAGACTATGTGATTCTAGAATAACATAGTTGAATATTAATTCCCCTTAATGTCTATTATAAATATATTTTAGGATTAACCAAAACCTGAAATATCCATCCCTTTATATGTGATCTCATTCTCTGTGGATGAATAATATGTTCGTTCTTTGATCCTTTGAAAAACTATGGAGTTTTGTATCAACCCCATTGAGGTTGGATGTTCCGTATCATTTTATTCCCCATGTATAATATTTTTTCCCTCAATAATATTGTGTTGGAATTAATTATTGTTATTTATTGATGGTTTTTGGATGTGGGTGTTTTCATTATAATGATACTCATATATGAACCATATTTCTATTAGTATTTATATAATTGTTTTTTACAATGCTTTTGGTTTTTCACATTTTACTCATTTTTAATATTATGTGCTAATTATGACTTAATATCCTTGTATTGGTATGATCATTATTGTCATGTGTATTTCCATGTAATTTGAGGTTTTTCTTGGTATTAATGATAGTTGATTGTCTTTGTATAATTTCTCTTTTGAGGATTAGTTCAGATACATGTGACGTTGGGGAGGGTGGACCCTAGGTAGTATAGAATCATCATAACTATATCACTATGATGAGAATCATTGTCTTGAGGATACCAAAGAACATTATTAAACTTGATTCCTTTTTAATAATGATACATTTTTTCACTGGATAACATGAGGGTATAAAGTTACATAGCTCTATCATTGGGGCTAGTTCATGATCATTTATGACTTCTTGACCATCCTTTTTGTATAGAACTGAAATAAGTATGGCTAGGGATTGGGATAAGTTAGTTATTAAATGGGTTACCAATTTTTTATTGTTACATTTTTGTTATCAGTTTATTGTAATCATGGACTGAACCTATTATACATGTGCACATTTGGTTAAGGGCACATTAGTGGTTTAATACTAGGTTTTATTACTCACACACTATATGAGCATTTTTATGTATTTTTAGAAAACATGAACATTGAACAAGGTAAGTGAAATGAGCCTATGGTAGATAGTTGAGTGAAGTAACATAGATCTTTGAGTTTCACACAGACATACACTTTAGGATATTATGATTTTGTTTTGTTATTTACTTGCACTATTTATACAATAGTTTGGATTTCCACAATGGGATCCCATTTGTTTATTTTTTGTATGTCATGATTCGAGTTGATGTTATTTTCCCCCATAATAATTAATCTATTTTATTATATTATTAATTATTATTTCTTTCATAAGGATGTGATACTGAGGGTATAGTATCCCAATATATAGTGTTCAGAACCACATTATCATTCAATGGTCTATTTTTTATGGGGAGGCATGCTTGAGGTCATGTGACTCTCAATATTAAGTCTGTTGTTTAATTTGGTGATGTTATTGGAATTTTATCCCATACCTCAGGTCATAATATCATATTGGGTTTGTCATCCAATCCATAGTCATCATCAACAGAGATGGGCATGTCTCCTCAGAACATAGGTAGTATTAGACTGACTAGGGAGTTCATCCCACACTTGAAAAAATATACTCATCCAGTGTAGAAACACATTCACTATATATTAATAACAATAAAACATGGTATTACATCCTATAACATAAACACAACACATAATATCATAATTATAGCTCAATAAGAGATACATATAAAAATTATAACTATATTGAAACTATATATAACTGACTTTATGTTTATTCCAGGTTGTTCCCCTTATGAAAATTCTATATCCACATCCTTAATTAATGTATAACTCACTTATTTGATATAAACTCTAAGTGGTGGAAGACTCAACGCATACAAAAGTCATATATCCTAGAGAATATAATAATGAATCATGAATGATTAACTTGGGTCAAGCATCACATTGACGGTAAAATAATGTTAATGTCATCAGGTATTACTAAACCAAAATATTTTACAAAATTTGGTTGGGTTTCGTTTAAGGTTGTTTTAGGTTGAAATATTAAACGTTCTCAAAATTATTTCCTATTGCATTCTTGGCACACTATCTTCACAAACCATGGACCCTCTCAAGATTAATAGTGAAAACCTAGGTAGTGGGGTTTTTTCATAATTTGTCTGACCATGCACCCTCAGAGGAAAAACTGTGAGTCCCATTTAAAGGGGTTCATGATCAGGCCACATTTCATGGTCTATATGTTGGGATCTACCCTGCTACCCATGGATGATATGTGTTTAATTTGAAAATATAGTATTAATATTCCAAAACGCTCAAAAAATGTTTTAGATGGACCTTACATGACCCCATATCATTTTTTATTTAATGGTATTGTTAAAGAGGAAATTTTTCCCTTACACATCCTATCATAAGTGGATATATGATTTTTAATTCCATTCAATCTCTTCTTGTTTAGTTTCCCCAACCTGTTATTTATCTCCCAATGTCTAACTTCTTCTACCTAGTGTTCCAAGGATCCCCGTGTTTCTTTTTAGATCTAATAACCTCTATTTTGGGATTTTAAAACTATGTTTGAACCTTACCTCCAAGATTCCATAATCACCGTTCTTTATTAAGTAATACTAATTAGGGTTTGGTGGACGGTGATCACCTAATCACGAGGTAGGTGGTTCCATCACAAAGACCAATTTTTGTTAACCCTGTACTGCATTATTTAATTTTAATTGTTTTCACTAATGTAATTTCTTGATTTCAATTTAATTTTATTCAACTGGTTTTTCAGAAAAATCAAATTCCATTGAGTTGGTGTTTTAAAAATGTAATTTTTGAAGGATATTAAAAAACTCCCAATTCAATAGAATTGGGGTGTGTTTAAGGAAATTATTGAAATTAAAATTTCTTAATTTAAAATGTGCAATGGTTTTGATGGAATTATTTTGAAAAACCCAATTCCATGCAATTGGGGGTTCTTTGGGAAATTGATAGAATTTTTTTGAAATTAAATTGTTTAATTTAATTTTTAGAATGAATTGATAAATTAAATTTTGAATTTATTTCATTTTATGATTTGTGAAAATTGATAAAAATGTGGTTGATAAAAACCTCAGGGTTTTATCTTGAAAAATGAATGTGTTTTGTTAAAAACCCATTAATATTCTCAGATAGAAATCTGAATTTTTTATATCTAGAATGACATTCAATTATATTTTAAGATTTTTAAAAATAAATTTCCCATAATTTAATTATATTGGAGAACATGAAAGCCATGGTAGTGAGTGTGTTATTGGAAAAAACATGATATATTTAAATTTCCCTAATAATGGATTGAGGCTTTACATCACTAAAAAAATTGGATAGAACACCTTATATTCCCAGTTGGACATAGATGAGTCATATATTTATAGTGATGAGGGACGTGTGTACTCATTGTGGTTATTATCATATGAGTGTGTTAGGATCTCATAAGATGGAATAATAATACCCCGTGGTAGATGAAAATGTTGATCGGTTGTTTATATATATTATATAATTGTATCCCAACATTTTAATATATTTTAAATGGATTTTTTTTATTTAAAATATATTATATAATAGTTATTATTTACGGAATTTTTATAAAGAACAATTTTTTAAAAGAGTTCCCATCATTTTATATTTATTTCCATCATTTGAAATGTAAATAATAATTTTTTTACATATTCTCTTGAAATTAAAAGTATGTTTATTTCAAAATGGAAGTCCTTTTATTTAGATAATTTAACATTGAAATATTATTATGGAATCCTTGGTGAGACCCTATGGGGATTTCATCTCACACCCTACCAGTGACTTCAGGTGTTTTTATATTTTCTCCTTAAAGGTTCATGTATGGATAAACCACCACACACAGATGGTTTTGGCTGTTTATCCATGTAATTTTGCAGTTTTGTCTATTGGGACATAAGATGTTTATCTATCCGATTGTATTGGTACTTTGATGTAGTACTTTGGGTTGGTAATTATTGTTTGAATTATGGTACACATCTCCCATTTGATTTTATTTTGTATTCATATTTATTTTTAATCTTCTTTCCACAATGTTTGTGGAAAATTTGTTCCTAATTTTTCATTTTTTGATTCCATTTTCATGTCACCATCCCATGGTGATTGGGAGTTCAATTAGGGATGTGTAAATTTCAGCTGATTTATCAGGATTCCAGGTTACCCAAGTTGGTTTGGGAAAAAGTAGTACAAGAGGTCTATGATCATCTTCTTTTATTGAAATCTGTATTCATTATGTAATGTTGTCTGGACATAGGAGCTATTTACAACTTTTTTTCTGGTCATCTATCACTATAACGATCTATAAGTACCATGTGGTGGGTAGAGAAAGGAAATTTGAGGATTATTTATAGTCCCTTCAAAACTTTTTATTTTGATAGATTTAAATCCAAATATTGTGTTTCTATATTGGGATTAATTTCCCCTTGTTTGTATGGTTAAGTGTTAATATGATGTCTTACTTTTTTTCTTCTGTTGTTTTTTTAGTGTCAAGCCTCCTAGAAGACATGAGAATTTGTTCTAGGAGGAATATTCTATGAAACAAAAATGAGAAAATCCTCTTGTGAACTTAAATGTAGTTGAGGTGACTTTGTGTACTATCCATGTTCTGGGACATGCACCACCAGTATTTCACGTTCAAGCTCCATCCATGAACCCTCAAAAGAATGTTTTCTAATAACATTATCTATAATACTTTCCCCTAGAGCCGGTATAGTTCAAGGCTTTACATGATCATCAACATGAAAAGGAATCGTTGAGAAGGATAGAATGTTTTTTTGGGTTCTCAAATACACCTGATAAAATCATGGGGAAGTCTTCCACCATTGTGATATAAGAATGAAAAATGAAATGGTGGGATATTGAGGTCATATAAAAGTTTCATGAGGGTTATAGTGTAAATAATTAAAAGTTATTTTCACCAATCAGGTCAATAAATAGATGATTGATCTTTTCCAAGGAAATAGGTTGTTTCAAACTTGAGCAGGCTAAAACTTCCATTAGAGAGAATATAAACTATTTTTGAGAGTTCATGCATTTCACACATGATATAGTATCTAATCGAAAGATGAAGGCTTGAATGATTGAGTTGTGACTTCATTATTATATTTTTTCATTGGATTTCTTACTAAATCATCAACTTTATTCTGATGTTCGGGACATAGACCTGATGGTTGAAAATGACATGGATGTAATGTTAGGGTTATCGGGTGTTTCTATCTCTCCCAGTGACAACACGAGTTCCTTTAATGGAAACTTGAAGCTTGATTATTCTCATGGTGGTTCCTGATAGTAGGTTCATTCTAAATGTCATGCATTATATAAATGAATGCCATTGATTTTATACTAGTGTGAAAATCCTGGGAATTCTAGGAGGGTTTTTTACGAAGGAACCCAATGTATGTGATTCCATTTGATGCTTTGGAAACATATAGAAATTATTCCCTGTTTATTCCAATATGAGGAGTGGCACATGATCATTATCTCCATCCAAATTGATAGGAAAATAATATTCATCAAAGGTAAAATGGTTTCATATAAAGAAATTCAAAGTCCCTCTAGAGTTTTGTCACTCTCAGATGTCAATATTGCTTGGAATTTTTTAGTTCTCAACCTGAGACCTCTTGACACTATATTCAGGATGGATTAGATCATTTCCATAAATCATGGATTGATTGTTATCTTTTCTAGGTATCCATTACTACACCCAATGGTGTCTCACATGTATTTCAATGAGAATTAGACCTAAGGTCATATAGGTATATACTTTTTTATCTAGAGTTGAGAAAATTAATATTAGTGTTGTATTTTGATCTAGAGTGAGAATTTTTGAGCGGTGTTCTCTCCCAAGTTTTCACCAAGCATGCCAACAAGGTTCCTTATGAATTATCTAGGTTACCACTAGTTACAGACGTAGTTCTTTTTATCGATTTATTACTTTATACACAACTGATTTCAATTCCTTATTACCACATTTCACCAGTCGAGATAAAATAGTTACATCTCAGTGGGATTATATTCTAGAAAAATACTTTGCACGACCAAGTGTGTCACCTTGGGTGGTGCTATTTCTTTTTTCTAAGAATTTTGGTTGTTCAATTTATCTAAATGTTGATTACTGAAAGATAAATCAACTGATGGTAAAGAAAATTTATCCATTCCCTTAGATTGATGATATATTTGACTAGTGGAATGTGGAACAGTGGTTCTTATATATTAATATTTGGTCTGGTTACCATCAGTTGAGGGTAATAGATTATGACATTTATAAAATTAAATTTTAGAGAAGGTATGATCTTTATGATTACATTTTTCATGACTGTTGGTACAACCAATTCTCTTTTAGTCATTATGTTTCTAATGAATAATATTTTTCACAAGTATCTAGAAAATTTTGGGGTAGTCTCTTTAAATGATATCCATGTTTAATCTATGTTCGAGTAGTAGAATATACTTCATCTAAGAGTAGTTTTTGAATTATTGATAAAAACCTAACTATATTCCATGCTTTCAAATTTTGATTTATGGATTTTTGAAGTGATATTCTTGGGACATGTGGTGTTGTAACATGGGATATTAGTAGATCCTGAAATACTACGAGGATGTTATGACCTTGGAGGAACCAAAAAATGTTTTTGAGATTCAGAGCTTCTTAGGTATAGGTGGGTATTACCATCGGTTCATTAGGGTCATATCAATTTTAGCTTCTTCGATGACTGGTCTAACACATATTGGGGTATAATTTTCATTGGATTAAATGTTTAATATTTTTTTGATTTGAAATGTATTTTTACTACTACACCAATGTTGACTCTTCTAGAGGCTGGTCCAGGCTATGTGGTATTCTCTGATACATTAGTTATAGGATTGGGTTGCGTTCATAAATTAGGTGTTAATGATGTTTATTATGGATCTCAACATCTTAGGCCATAAGAGAAGAGTTATCCAACCCATGTAAATGAATTTTAAGTGGTGACACACACACTTAAGGTTTTTTTTCATTAACATGATTGATAAATTCATTATATATTTTCATACAACAAGATCATGATTTATATCTTCTCTAAATAGATTTGAATATCATCTAGAGGCATTGGTTGGAATAAAAATAATAATTAAACATTAAATTATATGATAAATTAAGGAAATTAAATCTATTTGCTGATGTTTTAAGTAGGAAACATATAACCCATCCCATAAATGAATCCTTAGAATAGTAGAACATGATGTCTCCCTTTTCACATTTGCAAATTGGAGTCCATGAATTAAGGTATTTGGCTCCCTTCTCTAGTTTTTAGTTAAAATATTCTTCTATTGATTTGATTATTTAATAAAAATAGCTTAATTATTTGTTTTATAACTTCAGATACTCTCTTTATTGTTGAGAGACCATTGTAGAGTAGTCTTTTTCCAAAGAGGGAAATATGGGCTATCATAATTTATTTGTTTTTCTATAAGTGGTAAGGAAAGATATTATAAAGTATTTTAATAATTCTTAGTGTAATGTGCAGCTAGAAACCATGATAATATTATTTGACTTTTGAAATCTGTTATTTTCTCCAGTTATGGGATGGAGAATTGCAGATTTGGTCTTTCATTGTTATGTACACCAAGAGGTCAAGGATGAGCACTAGAAACCTTCTAATTTTCATCATCCAATTCTAGTCCCTTAATGAATGTGGGATAAGATGTCTATGTTCTTTTTTGATTAGTTTCCATATACCTAGAAAAAGAATAATTAGATATGGGTTTTTATTGTTTGGCTGACTAAATTAGCTCACCTTATACTCGTTCATGATGCAATAAAATTTGAATAATCGGTAAATATATAAGTGACAGATATTATCTGTTTTCATGGAGTTCAGAATGCTATAGTCCTTAATAGGTATCCTCAGTTCACTTATCGATTTTTTAGATTCCTTTAGGGGGGTAAGGGGATCTCATGTCCATTTGTGTATGACATACAATCTAATGTATGATTTATAGATAGAGTGAGAAGTAAAAATTCTTTAGGATATTCTACGCACTTGTGTTGTCATCCTTAGTGGGGATTGGGATGATACTTTAGGGATGGTTGAGTTTCAATATTACAACAGTTATGAGTCCTTGATTAGAATGGAATATTTTGAGGCCTTGTATGATAGTAATTTCAGATAATTTTTGTGTTTTTTGGAGATTGGTGAACGTTCCTTTGTTGGACCAAGTTTAGTGGAAGTGACGAGATAAAAACTTCAATTGGTTAATCAATGAATGTTGATGGAACAGATCTGATATATGTCTGGTTCTAGTTGTCAACATAGATCATTGGTGTTTTCAGTTGGTTATTACATGTTTTTGAATGTTTCACTATAGTTGGATCATCAATATCTTGTGGCGAAATGGAAATATGCTCCACTTTTGTGGGAACTATTCAGTTTATTGAGTATGTGGGAAACTTTTCTTAGCATTTAGTAGTTTCACTGATGTTGATGTTGATGAAAAATGAGTTCCATGTGTCCCAACTATAAAAGTATCTTGCTGATCTATCTTATGTTCTGAGATGGCGTGATATTGAGGTTGAAATTGATTTATCCATGAATGAATGACATGTCTGGATAGTTAATTTTTAATCAAAGGTACATCATGGAAGTAGTATTTATATGGTTTGGGTGCTATGGAAGTGCTTTTGAAATCAGCCAGAGATGTGGTAGAGGAAGGAACTAATGAGAGATAAATCACCTCATGCTATTTGAATATGATCTCATATGTATGATTTTTAGGGAAATAAATTCTATATGTTGCGAAGGATGTTACATCAGTTTACTACTTTTAGGAATACCTAAAGAAATATTTTTACCAAGAATTGGTTGGGTTTAATTTGGGGTTATTCAGTTTTAAATTTTATATATTTTGAAAATTATGGGCTATTGAATAGTTGCTACATAGTTTTCCCAAAACTTATTCCCTCCCAAGAAAAAATTTGAAAACCTAAGTAGTGGGGTTTTAACATCATGATATACCATGCACCATTTTAAGAGAAATCGTGCGGCCCATTTAAAGGGTTGCACGACCATGAAACATAGTTTGGTCTTACCATGTAGATCTTCCCAGCTAACAGTGCCCATAATTTAAGAAATCATAGAATATAATTTTTTAATCATGAAATCCTCAATGTAGGTTCTAAAAAGATCTTACATGACTCAATATGATTCCCAATTTCTCGATATCATCAAAGAGGTTATTTTGGTCCCTCTACGCCGTCTCACAAGCAAATCAAAGCTTGATGAATTTTGCTTGATCCCCTCCCAATTAATTTCCTCTTCCATTATCTATCTCTATTTATCTCTCACCTATTAGCCAGGGTTACCTAGATACACATTTTTCATTGTGAATATAATACTCAATATCATGAAATCTTAAACCATGGTTTGATTGTTTTATCCTAGATTCTATGATTGTCAATCTTCATTGATGAATCCCACTTAGGGTTTAAGGAATGGGGATCCCATGATTTTGAGGTAGCAGGTTCATTCATGATGCCTAATATTTTTTCATTAAATTTCATTATTTAAACTCAATATTTTTAAATAATGAAATTTCTGGATTGTAATATAATTTATTTAAATTGTTTTCTTGGAAAATACAAATTTAGTAGAATTGGGGTTTTGAAATGTAATTTTTGAATGAAATTTGGTAAAACCATAATTATATTAAATTGGGTTGTATTTATAGATATTGAATAATTTTAGATTTTTTATATTTAATTGGGCAATGGATTTTATGGAAAAATTTTGGAAATCCCCATTCCTTTGAATTGGGGTTTTTTTTGTAAAATTGATGGAAAGTATTTGAAATTAAATTGATGAATATAATATTGGAAGTGAATTGTGAAATTAAAATTTGAATTTATTTTATATTAATTTATTGGAAAATTGGTTTAAAATGGTTTTGATAAAAACAATAAGGTTTTATCTTTGAAATGACATGTTTTTTATTATATACCATTTTTTGGTTTTAAAGAGAAATTTTCATTTTTGAACTATGTGAATGAGATTTAAATTCATTTTTAGGTTTCTTAAAATGAATTTCACATCATTAAATTCTACTACAAAACATGAAAGCCTTGGAATTATGTGATTTATTAAGAAAAACATGCTAGGTTTAAATTTCCCTAGTATGGGATTTCCACATTTCAACGCTAACAATACTTTGGTTAACAACTTTTTTTTCCATAGTGGGACATTGATGAGCCCGTTCTTTATAGTTTTGAGGGACATGTGTACATATTGTGGTTATAATCATATGACTGTCTGAGGATCCTAAAGCCTAGAACTATCATACCTATTAGAATATTACCATGTTTTTCTCTTGTTTATATATGAAATATAAATGTACGTGAATGTTTGTAAACTATTTTATATGTCATCAAATTTATATAAATATCATTATATAAATGTGTTTACATAATCCATTTTTGTAAAGTTCCATTTTTTTAAAATAATTTCCATCATTTGAATTGTACTTCCATCATTAGAAATGTAAAACTTGATTTGGAGAAATATTCCCTTGAAATGCCAAACCTATTTTTTGGGAAAATGAAATCTCGTAAATTGGTTTATTTAATATAGGAATCGACTTATGGAATCCTAGTTGATACCCTTCAAGGATTTTATATCACACCATACCTATGGTGTCATGTGATTGTAGATTTTCTCCTTTCAGATCTTAAGTGTGGTAAATCACCATTTGGATGTTTTTCTAGCTATTGATCCATGGAAATATAGAGTTGTGATTGTTGGGGCTTTGACTATTTATAAATCATATTTTATTGGTACTTTATTGTAGTAATTTTGGTTGTTTATAGCTGTTTGAATTTTGGTACACATCTTCTAGTAGAGTTTCTATTGGATTCGTACAAATTTTTTTATTTCTCTTGCAACATTAGTGGAAAATTTATTCCATCTTTTATTTTGTGTTATTATAGTTTTTAGTATCCAACTCGTGGGGATCATGAAAATCCTTAGAGCCATGTCAATGCGAGATCGGTTACCAGGTTACTAGGGTGTGCAGGATTGTTTATTATATTCACCTCACAAAATCCATATGCCATCTAATTTAGGGAGTATATGGGAACATATTCAATGTTCCATATGTTATTTTTTCCAAGAGGCGTCACTTATTTTAAATCCATAATTCCAAAAAAAATTAATTTTTTTTTGGAAGATTGTTCCATTGGAATCACCATACATAACATGTAAGAATAAATAGTATTAATTATATAGTATAACAACTTTAAAGTTGTGGAATAATACATCTCAGTCAAGGCACCACACTAGCCCCATTAAATTTGAAAACACTCATACGTCAATGGTGGGTAAGGAACCTAAGAACAGTCATATATATTGTGAAATAATTTAAGAGACCCCCACTAATGGTTCTTGAGTATATGTTAAACACACTAGAGGTAATTCTTATTGAAATAAATGGTTAAAGCATCTATAAATAGAATATTGATGGTCTATTCGGATTCTAGACATCCTTAACCAACTGATACAGTTCAAGGGAATGATAATTAATATTTTATACCTAAATCTCATATATTTATAAAACCGCATAAAAATTCCACTTCTGTAATCTATTAATCAATGGGATTGGTTTGAAACCACCAATGTTAAAACAGAGTTAAACCCATCTAGAAAATCATTCCCACAATCACTTATTCTCATCAAAACCAGATCATGATCCCTCAACCATTATATATCCAAATAATCATTTCAATAAATTGAACATACATTAAAATTAATTATAACATAATTATAAATAATTTAATAAATTAAACCATATTAAATTAAATTTGGAATAATTGATTTATAACCCATCATGTGGTGTTACAATGTCATAATATTATGAAAAATGGTTTAAATCATTATTGAAAAACTAAACTAACATGCAATAAAATTCCTAAAAACTAACCATGATATAATTACCAATTCCATCCCAATTTGATGTAAAATCCAAAAAATAGGGTTGCATCCTACCTTATGAAAAAATTCACAAAACATCGTGAATTCATCATCCAATGAGCTCCTCAAGCCATGAATAAACAAATCCCATTCATCTAAACCCAATTCCAGCTTTATCTAGTGGAATAAACATGAAAACCATAACTCCAACACTCATAAAATTTCTGAAAAAAGGTAAAGTAATGATGGATATTAAATGAAGGTAAAATAAACAAATCTATTAAATATATACATATGATTACCCTGGATAATGTTGAAATTAGGGAGCATGAGAATACATGGTTGGTATTCCATAATATTTTTGTTTAAGTTGAATACCCATAGATGGATGGGATTTTTAAAATAAATTACCAAAAAATAAGATATTTCCATCAATAAAGTAAAAAAACTCCTATGTTCACAAAGTAACCAATGTAATTCATTGACCACCTATTATAACTTTTTTAGGGAGTAGGTACACATTAAACCCCCATTGGGTACCCTGTTCCACCTAAATAGTTACATAGCTGCTCACTACGGCCATTTTATTGCATCATACATCCTATCATACTCCCAAAACATTCCTCGAGCTTCCACCACGTGAGTTATGACCTCAGAAACAAAACATTAGTCATTTCAAAAAGTCCTATAAATTCCAATGCTTAGTAATAATCCAAAAAATTAAATCTTCTCTGGTACCAAACTTATTATAATGTGACATCCCTCAATACTAACTATTTGAAAATGATGGGGGGTAATAGATTCAAGTTCTATTATTGAATTAATATCATATTTTAGTGAGGGGAGAAGAAATAAATGTAACCCCTTTTTAAATAAGTTCATTAATGAGTAACTTTGTAGGATATAATGACATAATATCCAACCTCCATTAAGTTCATAATATTTAAGTTCCTAAGTGGATTTAAATAAATGTTAAATTATATTAGTTGAATTTTATAGTATCCAAAGTAGAGTTTTATGACTATCTACTATATTATTGTATGTATTAATTCTAATGTAAATTCTTTAGTTATGACTCTATCATTTGTGGTTGAGAATTTTAATGCACTGATTAAATTATAAGCTAATTATTATGTTATGATTTAATATATTTAAAATGATTAAGGGTTTCATTTACAATATGTTCTAATAAAACGAGAATGGTATCCCACATTAGTGATTCTTCAGCTCAAATAAATTGCTCCTATTATCAGTTCTAAATAGAGATCTAGAAAAATGGAATTTCTCAGTGCTTTTTTTTCTATAGTGCTGAGAAATGGTCCCTCAATTTAACCTAGATCGATTATTTTCCCCCTCCCTTATTCTTATTCCATAAGAAATGGTACATTAAAAGAATGATCCTCCATAATTTTCCTCTATTTTTATCCACAAATATATATAATACTAATGGTATGTGATTTTAATTTCACATCTACTAACATTTATGGGTTTTTATAAAAATCTATTGTATTTTTTTGGTTTATTTTATTATTCATTTGTTCTCAAAATTATTAATCATTAAAATAAGTTATATGTGTAAATTGTATGCACACACATGGGCATGCGCATGCACACACACACACACACACTTATTTACATTTTTTTTTCATAAACAGATATTAAATATATATATTATGATTTTTATATTTATGTGTATATGTATTTTTATTTTATATATTTATACACATGTACATATATATATATATATATATATCTATGCATGTATGCATGTTTATATATTTATATATATACGTTTACAACCATGTGTTCATGCATATAAATCTTTATATATTATATATAAGTGTATTTAGATATATATATTCAGATTTATACACACATATAAATAAATAAACTTTTTTATTTTCATTATTTTTATATATATAATTTTTTTTTATAATATATATATGTATTTGTTTTAAAATATTATTATGTATAAATATATATATTTATATTAATAATGTTCTGTTTAATATTATCTATATTGTATTTCTCTTTATGGTGTGTATGTGTGTGTGTAATTTTATACATTGTTAATTGGATATTCCTGGGGATAATATTTATATATATGTATTTATATATATTATTTATTGTGTAATAAATATATTTATATATGTTCACACTGATAATGTGTCATAATATTTAGTTAATATTTGTGTGTATGAATAATAAGTACATACCTTGCATATCTTTCATTGATGCTTAATATTATTGAAAGGAGAATTATTCTATGTAATTTTGGAATTAAAAAAAATATAATTTAGGGAATTTTCATTGGATTAAGATTCATGTAATATTGAAATATTCTCATGCTGAACATACTGAAGATGATGTATTTTGTGTCAGAGGTGGTCAAAGAGAGAGGATTTGGATAATCAATAAAAATATTTTGTATTCAATTATATTTGTTTGTTGATGATGAAAAATGACTTTGTTCACCTCAAAAGTATAATTTCCCTAATGGGGAACAATATATAGTTCACATGGGGTAAGAAGAAATTATCCCAAAAAATAAACTTCAAAAAAATAATCTATATTAGATGATGATTTTAACAAAACTAGTTAAATCCAAATGCAAAGGTAAAACAATTTCTGGTTGGATGAAATTATTATGTTTAACCCATTAAACCCAAAAGATCAATATTCATTAGTTATATTTCAGTCATTACATGATTTAATGTTCTAATTAAAATAGTAAATTTGTATAGTTGAATACAAGAAATGAAGACCATTAATTGGGAGGAAATTTTAGTAACATTCTATAAAGAATCGATTTTATACCCTTGAGATCAAGCCCTGAAGTATTTAGTTTTGTTATTTTTAAGAGAATAAAATGGATTTTCATATAATATTTACTATAATGTCCCATAGAGGTTTACAATGAATACTGAACACTAGATACACGAGAGATATCGAGGGGAATGTTATTCCTAACCCACTAGCATTTTATTCTAGCTTTATATCCGATGATTCATGGAATTATTTCACATCATAATGAAAGGATGGATGTTTTATAGTAAATTAAATTTGATTTTAATTGATCATTCATTACATTTATAATAAATTAGTTTACATATATATTACATAATAAAAATTGTAAAATAGTGTAGATAATAATCTATGTGCCAGAAATTCACAATACGTGTATCGTAAATCAACAATGGGTATACTAGACATGAAAAAATATAAGTCTATTCATATAAATTATAATAAATTAGTTAATTTAAAATATAATTGGTTTATTTATGCTGTGTTGAAAATTAACAAATTATAAATCCCCATTACTTCAATCATGTATCATGTAGTGTATGAAGTGGCTCATGTTAATGTAATGGGTTGTATAATAGTTGAATATAATAAAAATTCATCGAATAAAATTATATATATGAAATAAGTGGAACTTATTATTAATTCATATTTTAATTAATAATAATATATAACATATTTTCATTCGTTGGGTTTATACTCATGATGAGTTGTCGGTCAGAGATGAAAAATAACTACTTAGAGTGGTTTTTATTATTTAGAGTAGTATGGATGGTAGGATGGGTGGGTATTGGTACATAACTAGTAGAATAATTATATAATGGAAAAACCACTGGTTTATACTTATAAAAATTATAAAAAATTATTAATAACTGTTGTGAAATAGAATAACGTTTGGTTTTAATAAAATAAAATATTCATGAAACTGATGGAAGCGATCTGACAGGTGAACCAATCCCCATAGGCAGAATATATTTATCCCAAAAACAACATGTTTTTTGTGTAGTTATTTCTACAATAATTGAAACATACTCATGGTACATATTATATAAAAAAAAATTACTTTTTTTATAGTAAACAAGTAAAAATATCCAAATTATTTCAAAATAATTATGTTGAAAGCATTTGTGTATTATTTCAATTAAATCCTACACACAATGTTTTTGCAATAGTATTGGTGTAAAATATTGACAATGTTAGTATTATATTGTACACCTATATTGATAGGTTATATAATTGTTTTTATTTATGCAAATGATGATCCAAGAGGTTATCTACCTATTCAATTTCATGATGTCGATGATTGAATTGATGAATATGCTATTAAAATGTTAATTGAAGGGAAAATCAATTTTATTAACCCCTAATAAAAAATGGTTTTGGAATTTTCATCATAAAATATACTCTAACCCATTTATAATATATAAAAAATTAAAATATTTTTAGGCAATTTTAGATTTCTAAATAATCATTTGTATCATGGTAGTGAAAGGGATCACTTTTTTCTTAACAAATAGAGACTGTGGTCACTAATTTTTATAAACCACCATTCTATATATCGATACACATTAAAGAAAATTATGAATATTTTTTGAATAGGGAAATTGTTTTCAATTTTGTTTCATAAAGTACATGTACAACAAAGAGTCTATTGATATTATTGTTTTATCGTGTAAAAAAATTTCTACAGGGAGATTGTTCAAAATAATTCATTGTAAATTTATATATGATATATGTTAAAAAAAAGTCATTTATTTGTTAATTTATGATATCTATTTCAATTTTAATGGCTCTTTTTTATTAAATTTTTCTATATTACAAATTTGAAATGGATTTAGTAATAATAAAAATTCAAATTTTAATGTTCCAATATTAATTAATTAAAATCAATTGTAATGGGTGAATATGAAATTATATTAAAATTAGAAAAAATTAGAATAATGTTTAATATAAAATTAATATATTTTAATTATTTCTTAATAAATTCCATTAAATAATAAAAATATATACTTGAGTTAGTTTTATTCTAATTTCTTATTCTTAATATGTAACACTCATTAATATTTTTTTGTTACGATCCATTAGAATGACATTTTTAAAAAATCACTTAATATGATGATATGTTTTTGGAATCCATTTTTTGGATATCAAAAAAATAATCCACAAATTATGTACCTATTTAACTAGTAATCATTATATTTTATGTAGACTTTTAATTATATGTTATATAATATGTATTACTATTCTTGTTTTCTTTGGTTGTGCGGAGCTATTGTATCAAATTTTACTGTGTTGAAATAAAATTAATATAAAGAAGGAATAAATTGAATAATATAGATGAAAAAATGATGTAGTATATATTCTAATATTACAATATTAAATCATATTCCATAATAAATTTCTTATAATTCTCAATGCTCCTGATGTACACAAAATTTCCAATTTAAAAAAATTATAGTAATTACATTTTTAAAACATTGAATAATATCTTAGCCCATGAAAAAACTAAAAAAATTAAATTTATCTGTTATATTTTCCAATTTTGATGATATGCATTTTTAGTTTGAATAATTATTAATAATTATTTCTATTTTTTCCACACTATAAAGAATATGATTATAACTAATATTCAAATAATAAAATTGATAAATTTAAGAATAAATTGTTTGATTATGTTTCTCATAATATTAGGATAGTAATTTAAAATCTATTTATGTATAACATTTGTATTTTTATTTATTTATTGAAAATATATGTATTTTTTGATAATAGAATCATGATTAGAAAATGTGTTCTATAAAATCAATTTTATATAAAAAAGGTAATATTGTAATATAACTCTATGAAAAAATAGGTTTGTTATCAGTATGTGATATTGGTCATAAAAAAATATAATGTGTATTGTGGTCGTTATGATTGAAAATGTGAGTGTTTTCAATTTTAGTGTGGCATTTTAGCTAAAAACATGTGTCACATGCACATTTTTTTAAATATTAGAGTTTCATAAAACCCTAAAAATATTCCTTGAAACATTAGTGGATTTATAAATTAAATGAACCTCATTTTGAGGTACGATACATTTGGAAAGGTTGAAAAAAATGTTTTTCGTTTTAAAAGTGACATTTTAGTTTAAAACAATCCTCACAAAATAAATTATTAGAAAATGAGACATAATAATAAGGAATATTTAATAATATTTTTTATTCATTTGTGGATGATGGGAATGAAATACATATCATTCTAACATGCAGTGTGGTTAGAATGACCTAAAATTCACTTCAATTTGTATGAATCTAATGGTACAAAAACTCACATCACACACTCAAAACTAAGAAATGTGGTTCATATTGTTTTTAAAACCAAGGAAAATTATGCTTCAATAATTTTTTATAGAGTGAATCTCACATCATTATGACCAGTTGTATGGTCAAAGGGATTGAAAACAGACATTTTTAATTTATAATTACATTTAAGATTATATCATATATCAGATTTTAAATTTTGAGAAAACGTACTCAGATTATAATTATGATTTTTGGGGAAAAAAATATGCAATCCACTTTCAGAATGTAAAAATAACCCTCAAATCATTATGATGTGTGGTGTGGCTGGAATGATTAAAAGCACATCTGTTCTATTTTAAACTACCATTTTAATTAAAAACATGTCTTAAATGAGGAGTTCCATGAAAAAAAGATGGTATTATCATCAAAAAATAATAATAGAATCATTGATTAGTTTTTAGAATTTATAAATAAGCCCAACATCAGTATAAGTCTTGATGTAGTCAGATTTGGTTTTCCATTTTTACTATTTAGATGTTACAAAACACAGCAAACATTTTCAAAACTTATAAAACACAAAAATATGATTTGAAAATATTGTAAATTTATCTTTTATTCACTTTTTCATTTACTAATAAACCACACAGAATTTTGACGCGTGGTGTGTTAAACATGACTATAATAATGTTTTTACAATTTAAAAGTTGAATTTTATTTCAAAATCTATGTCATATGCTAAACATGATAAAAATTTACTAAAATTGTCCTGAAATTGATGAAAATGAACTTTTGTTTATTAATTTAAATTATTAATAAAATTCATTTCATTTCATCATTTCGTTTATCTTGATTGACTGAAAATATGTGTTTTTAGTTTAATAATGACCTTATAGTTCAACACATCTGTCACAAGATCATTTATAAGAAAAAATAATCGATTATCATTAAAATATAGAATATATTAATTTAGTTTTTTATGCATACAAATCATGTAATTTTTACTCAAGGTTTGCTCGAAATGTCTGAACCTATATTTTTCTATTTTAAGGATTTAAGAGGTAAAAAATTCATATTATTATCTAAAAACTATTAAAATGAATTCTACATTCCATTAAACTCGTCACAAAGGCTATTCAATAGCTTATTACAATTTATCAATGAGAATCATATAATATTTTTGCATACTGTGGTCAGAATAACTAAAAACAAGTATTTTTATTTTAAGTGTAATTTTATTTCAAAACATGCCACATATAATAAATTCAGGGAAAACATACCAATATTTTCTGAAAAAATATATTAAAACTAAATTGGATCGACTTATATTATTTATGATAGATATTCAATTCATTATTATTTTTGGTTTTTTGATAATGATTGAAAATACATGTTTTTAATTTTAAGGTCACATTTTAGGTTAAAACGTGCATAACGTACTCTATTCCACGAAAATGAGATCAAATTTTCACTTAACTATGGTAAGATAATAATTCATTAAATTTTTGTAATTTATGAATGATGTACATGTCATTATTCCACAATGTGTTGTTTGAATGACATAAATTTATTTTTCTATTTTATCTTTCATGAGGTATGAAACACATGCCACATACTAACAACTAAAAAACTATAAAATTTTCTTCAAATTCAAAATAAAAATTATTTAAACAATTTTTAGTATATTATAATGAAAAAAGTCATCTGATGTATGGCATGGTAGGAATGACTGAGAATATGTGTTTTCTATTACATAAGTTACATTTTAGTTCAAAATTTGCAACAGGTGTCTGATTTTTTCAAAATGATTTCAAAATTTCATCCAAATAGAGTAACCAATTATACATTTTTGTAATATAGGAATAATCTAGACAACCTTCTCAAACACAGTGTAATCATAATGAGTTAAAATTTTTGTTTTCCATTTAAAAGTTACATTGTAGTAAATAAAGTAGATCACATACTCAATTTTGAAAAAAAAAATAGATTGAATTGTGATAAAACTCTTGGAAAACAATCATTGATTTATTTATAACATTCATGAATGAACTCAACTTCATTCCAATTAACCTTATTGATGGAATTATCTAAAGAGTTGTTTTTTTCATTTCTGATTAGTTTTTTTAGTTTTATTTATTACTAATAAGTCTTATATGTTTATTTATTAGTTTAAAATTATTCACTAAAATTATATAAGAAATTCATAGGTTAATTACAAGTCAATGGATTGTTGCCTCATCGATCCATTATTATAAACATATTTTATATATATGTGTAATACTGATTAATATTTTAATAATAACTAAATGTGTACATATATTTGGAACTAATTATATTATTTATTTATTTATTATCTCTTCTTTAATATTTATCATATTACTTTTAGTAACTTATTCCACTATTTTTTAATTATTTTATTTTCTTTTTGTGCAACTCCGAAAATAATGGTTATAATATTTTTGTTGAAACTTTCATACCACAAGATTTTTGAATTCTGGAAAATAATTGAAAAATATAATTTGGAGTGCGGATAAAAGAATTTTTTAAACTGTTATTATTAACCTAATGAGCCTATATAATATATTTCACATCAATAACAATGTTCAACTAATGTAATTAATTTACTCGGAAAAATAATTATGATCATAACATGAAAAATACCTCTTATTTATTTTGTTTTCATCAAATAATAATTTAAAATATATTTCGTGATTCAATTTACTTTTGTATGTCGGACAAGATGTTTCACTATTGAGACCCCATTGTATGATAATGATAATTAATGTGTTCTAAAGCCTATATTCACTTACAATATATCCAGGTTTAGCGACCATCACTGTGCAATTAATCACACATATATTTTGTATATTACCCTTATTAAAAAAATAAAAAATAATATAAAAACCAATTATATGGATAATAAAAGTAATATTTAACAATATTAATAATGAAAAATATTATATTTCATAAATTTAAATCATAGTGAAAATGATTAATAAAAAATATCAAAGATTGAAAAATCAAAACCTTTAAAATACTAAAACCAAAATGAAATCCTAAAAGTATGTCTGGTGACTTTGTATGAGATCCACTAATATTATTCCCATTAAATCCTCAACTATCCGAGTTGATATAAATCAAAAATACCACTAAATGATTCTTATTGACTTGTAATGAGCAAAAAATATATTTCACATGTTATTAGAGTAGAAGTCTATTTAAAATAATCAATAGGTTTCACTCCTAGATTCCTCATGATGTTAACGTAAATATTACATTATAATTCATCGATGAATGTATTTTAAAAACATAAAAATACATGATTTTTTTCCACTTGATATACCCCATAAATTACCATAATCAAATTACCAAAAATACATGACACACATATATTGTAGGGTCTCTATGGACAATGGATTGTATTTAAATAGGGGGAAATGTTATTTATAAAATTTATTAGTATAATGAAAATAAATAGTTTTGGTAGTATATTAGTGTTTTAAAACAACTCAAAAAACAATAATTTTATTGTATTAAAAATGATATAGTGGAAAATTAACACAATAATAGAAAAAAAAGATAAATATAATGTGGCCAATACTATAGTTTTTCATATAAAAGTGATTACACTCTATAGATCAAACCCTCTAACTCATCATGTTATGTAATTTTCACTAAAAAACATAGTATCATAACCCACTTATAATTTAAATGAGATTAAAAACAACATATTTATTTTTAAGAAAAAATAAAATAAATTGTTCACATACTAGTTTTTTCATTTAGTAATAATAACTACTGTTAAAACCCAATATAGTTTAATTATAATTTTACACAATGGGATATTAAAATAATTAAAATAATGAAGGTTTATGATTATAATACTTTATCCTCCAATAATGAAACTCTTAATAATTTCTACTAAAGAAAAAATGATCACACAATTTTTTCACATATAGATTCAATGAGTATTTTATAGATATTAACCATTGTTTTTTTCTTAATTGTTTTAATTGTTGATAAATAACTCTCCACCAATGATCAAATTCCTCTCTAATGACCACTTGATCTCCATGAGACTTTTTTGTGCCCATTATGTAATATATTTTAATGATATCATTAAGTAAAGGGTTTTCCATATTCAGTATTCATTAAATATTTATGTTTCATTTAATCATATTATTCGATATTTTTAAAACAAATTATAATTTCTAAACATTATATCATGAAATATTTTAATGATATAATTTTATATAGATTCCTTACATGTCTTTCTAGGACTATATAATATGTTACACATCCATCAAACATCACATATTCTTTATATCACTAACCATGTTTTATATTGTGTGATTCATTTCACCCTATAATAGGAATAATTTATATCACATGAATCATTTTAATTTAGACACTGTATAATATTTATCACATGTGGATATAAGTATATCATAGGATAACCATAAATGTTCATTTTCTTCGTAAAACCTATTTTAATTAGTAAACATATTTGAACTGGCCTATAAACATTGGAACATCTCACACAATGATCATAAAAAGTATAAAATTCTATTTTGGATGAATGTATGATATTTTGAAATCATTAAAAAACAATATATTTATAATTAATAAAAATATTAGCATGATCTGTGTAGAATAATACAATCTAAACACATTTATATACTCATCCACCAAGCCAATACCTTTTCAAGGACAATATGTAATCCCAATAAGATTTACATCTTAAATCCAACTAGTGATAAGATGATTAACCCACATTGATTATATGTCATAAAATAGTCCTATCTTAATCTGAAGTTTGATTGGGTTTTTCATAATAATATATCCTTCAATGTAAAACCAGAGATTGAGATTTTCTTTTAGTAGCAAACAATTTTCTTTAAACATGTTATATCGTCATTTTTTATTACAATGATATGTCTCATGACATTTGATATCATTAATATTGTTCACAGATGTCAATACTATGAATGAAAATTATCTAATTGATACATGATTATTGTTTAAATATAAAACATGAGGTATTACATTCACATAAAAAGTAGTTTAAAACCAAGTTATGATATCATTAGTTTGGAGAGTAACATCTTCTCACAACACTTACAACACATTAATGGTCTACAATATTCTATTTTAGTATTGTTTCATTTAATTGATGTATTAAAGATTATATAACATTAAATAAGTAAAAAAATTATAAAACAACAAAATAGACTGGTGAAGAATGAGCATTTGAAATAAAATACTATATAGGGTACATAAAGATTTAATGTTAATTTTTGTGCATTGGACTTGTGTCCATGAAAACAAAACCACTCATAGTAGATTTTTTATTATAAAATAAAATATATATGAAAAATTCAAAAAATAGAAACCATAGAATATAAGATAAACTATTTTAGGTGTAACTCTTGATAAATCATGGAGTTGAAGTTAAAATATCCTTGAGAAGATTACATATCCAATAATCATATTTAAACTAAAAAAATAAATATAATCAAATAATACATCATCAATACATAGTCAAACCAAGATATATAATCATTTGTATAGAGATCAACTTCCTATTAAGAACCTTGTTACACCATAATAATGATTGATTGCAACACAAATAATAATAAAGGATTTGTTATAACTTTTTTATACCTCTACATTAAACTCAAAAGGTGTGAGAAATAATCAATATAATTATGGAACTCCATAAATTAAAATTCAAAATTGTACTAGATCTTAGTGGATGATGAACTCTAATTATATCATTAGATCTCTATATTTTCTTTCAGAAGAAAGTGGACTATATGAAGCTGAATGATTCACATAACACTCCATAGATGAATTAATAGTTTAAAATTTATTATACGTATAAAAACCTATGAATTAAAGAATAAAATTTTAAGTATCATGGATTTAATACTATCAAGGGATAAAATTTGATGGTGGAAAAAAACAGAATGCCCATAAATGATGTCAAAGAAATGTAATGGGGAGAAAAATTCGACACATGAAACATGAAAATTTGAAGAAAATGTATGATGTGGATAAAACTAACCACATATCAAACCAATATAGTATGAAATTGAAATTTATTCACATAAGGATATTAGATAATTATGTTTAATGAGAAGTATCAAGTACATTTTTTTTGAAATATATATAGTTTTGTGTTTAAGAAATAAAAAAACAAGCTGTATAAAAATTATAGATACCCTATATGTAAGCTAAAAAAAGAAGTATTAGTGACCAAACCATATATATAGGATCTAACATAAAAACATAATCGTGAATATATAATATAAAGATATATTTTATATGATAAGTTCTCATAAAAATATAAAATAAAAATTTATTATTTTATTTTTTAATTATTAGTTGTAATTTTTACAAATATAATATATTGAAAATATAATATTAAATTAATGCATTGTTATCTTCAAACATATACAATTGAGATGGTAATATGTTTAGAATATCCAAAAAGTTCATAAAATTTGACAATAGAACAAACATAGTCAAACTACCAGATAGATTATTGTTATTTTATTTACTTTTGAATCACATGAACCATATTTAAATAATATCTCAAAAAAATGTAATATAATACAAATTTGTTTTTTATTTTCCATAAATAATTTTTTTAATAGACTCAAGACATACTGACTATCTCAGTAAAAACCAATTTTATAATCTGATAATGGGAACCCATTAATAAATCTTTATACCTATATTATATCCTCAAATGATTCTATTAAAATTAAATTCTCATATTTATTGGTGGGTAATGAACAAACATATCAGTTGTTTCATTTCCAAGATACAATACCACTATAAGAAATTATTACATAACCAATAATTGAAAAATAATTACCTAATTTTTTTAAATAATATTATTATAAAAATCATATCACATAATTTCTAATATCAATATTTTTACTATAACATGAACAAAATTTAGTGGATATTGACTTATACCTATAAATCATCTAAATGCATGAAAATGAGTTCTTCTAACCTTTCTCATTGAACATATCAATGATGAAACAACTTATGAAATATCTTAGACTGAACATATCATTACATATATCATAATAAATTCTATATTTGTATATGGTATCATACTCAATATATAAATTTATATCTCAAAACCTTTATAGTATATAAGTGATAATTTCGAATGTTTCCCTAATGTTATATCTAAAGGTTTCAAATTATCAAGTAATAAAATGAGAAAAATCATTCAATATAATAATTTTTGATATATGTATATAATTTTATTACAAATTTACATAATAATTGTTATTCCATGTATTTTATTAAAATTACCTAGATCCTTTATTTTAAAAATATAGTTCAATTTTTGTTCCATGTGATTTATCAACTTTCTTATAAATAATGATCATTCAAAAAATATATAGAAGTATATAAAACAATTAATTCTTACCATACCTAAATTAAACACAATAATTATATTTACTTTGAGATGAATGATATTAATCATAAATAAATGAAAGAATTTATACCATTTTTTAAAATATACTTTAATACATATAGTAATTTATTTGAAATACATAAACTTTTTAGTTAATCATTTTTAGGCTTACTCTTAAGTGGTATCAGTAAATTTTTTCCACCTATTCCCATATGAAAAAATAGTAGTAATATATTATTTATCTTAGTAAAAATCATGCTAAGTAGTGATGGAAAAAAAATAAAAAAAACTTCATATAGGAGAAAATATTTCATTAAAGTCAATCCATTCTCAATGAAATACATCATTAGAAATTATATATGGCTTCAATATTATATCAACATAACAAAATTTCCTACATTTATTAGTGTTATCCACTCATAACAAATGAATTTTTAGTCTTCATGTTTATTTACAAGAATAAAAGTATTATTTTTTAGTAAAGTAGTCATTCCATCATTCTTATAAGTTAACCAAATTTTTTAATATTTTATTTTAAAATAATTTAAATAAATTTTTAGTTCAGAATTACTTAAATATTGAGCAATACTTACAGCACATGCAGTCAAATCATTATTAGTAAATTTATATGGTTCTTAGATTACCCTAATCACACCATCTCATGTGTTATGGTAATCGTAAAGATATCTAAAAATATATTAATTTGACTCAGACTAAAACATAGACATGGAATTATCTCGTTCATGAGGCCCAATGGAGTTAATATCAATTTTATACATGTTTAAGGTTCCCATATATACTTTTATTTTAATCAATTTTGGGTCATTAATTATTTTTATCATTTATAGTATAATAGATAAAGTATTATAGTCATGAAAAACAACAGCATGAAAGAAAAAAATTTTTGATAACTTGGTTTATCTATCCATAATTAGACACCATTAATACCATTATGATATCCTATAAACACAAAAATTCTGGATCTTGGTTAAAACTTATCATTATTTGAATGTACATAATCAATTAAAATAAGAACCCTGATATTAATGTTGTTTATTAGTATATATTTATTATTAGGTTTAAATTTTTATAGAAAATGATGGGATATTATTAATAAAATATATTTGGGTGGTAGAGATTGATTATAATGATTCGATAATCTAGAGTGTGATAACATAATTATTAATTTTTTCATTATAGGACTATTTATTATTTCTTCTTGTAGATTTTTACTAGGTGAAATATCTGACAGTTCTATCCAAGAAACCCATCAAAGACACACAAATCCAAATATCCATTTATTAGATACTATAAACCGTTAAATTATAAAAAATATATAAATTTTATTTCAGTTCCATTTTGATAAATATATTTCCAATTCTTAATTTTCTATAAGGTTCTAAACTAATTTTTTAAAAATTATAAATATAGTCCTTTATTGAGTAATAATTTCTGAAAGCTACAAATTAATACCTCCACAATAAAAGACATATATAGAAGAATATCATTAATCAAAATGTACATATTCAAGTGGGTAATATGTTTTGAATTATATTATATAGAAACTTATATTCTAAAATTTACCAAAAATGTAATCCTCATGGAATGAAATATAGGTACGTATACTTTCAGTCAAAAATTTTGTTTATATAATTCTTCCAAACCCTTTGAAAAAAATTCCCAAGCCTCATATACTATAGAATTATTTTGTCATTACCATTGATATTAATGACATTGAACTGTCTAATGTATCTCTAGTAATTTGATATTAATAGTATATTGATATGGAATCCTCTCATTATAGTGAGTGAGATCACAATTATTTGACTACAACAAACCTCTAATCAAAAGGAGAAACCATTTTGGGAATGTTTTACCAATTAAATGATGTTCATCTTAATATTTTTTTACACATTTAAACTTATTAATCCTTTCAATAATGACATTGTCAAGTTCTAGAAATACAAATCCTATCTCCTTGATTTTATAACTCTTTTAAATGCCTTAATAATGTAACTAGATTCATTTTCAATCAAATTAGAGTAATATTCATTCTTAAAATAGATGTAAAAAATGTTATCCATAATCAATGTACCAATTTCATCCTATTATTTTATTCAAATAATTCATAACATTATCATTGTCAAATATTATTTGAACTAATAAGTAATATTATGTACCGTCCTTTAATTTTTTTGATTTTTTATAAAGAAATTTTTTAATATTCACATGTTGTTTATATAAATTGCATTTATTGTCACTTTTTTTAGATTTGTTTTTTCAAATTTAGATATTTTTACTATTTTTTCATATTTAGACATTACTTTTTATCATTAACTTCTGTTTAACCTCTCAATATAAATATTTACACCATTTTTAGTTTGATGATCCCCAAAAATTAAGGTGAATTTTACTTCGTCAAGGGATACAGTTTATTTTCCTTAAATCATGATATACATGTGTTATATATGTTTTAAATAGACATTAATAAAACAATATCTTGAAAATAATCTATTATTTTAACATAAATATTTAAAATTTACAATAATGTTTTATTAAAATAATTTATGTGTTCCTGAACAGTAGTTCTATTATGTTTGTTAAAAGTGTATAATATCATTTTAATAAAGTATTACTATTTGATTCATAGTAATATAAATCTATCCAAGTCAAAAATAGATTATATTAATATTTTATTCATATGATACTTTACTCAATATATATCCCCTATACAATATAATATAGGCATATAGTATTTACATAAAACATTAAAAAAACTTGAAGAGAGGATATTGTTTTCCTTCCATCTATAAACAGACTTGTGACATTTTTTGAAGGTTGTAAAGAGTGTGAAAAAATATTTACCAGGCCAAGAGAATATATATTTTTCATATATATATATTAAAATAATTATCTCTGTCAAATTTATTTTTTTTCAAACTTTATGTATGATGTTATTTTACTCAGAAATGCTATGAAAAAAAAATTTGTGTATCATTCCTTATATTTTTATGCATAATTGGTTTCCCAAACCAAAATAAATTTAAAATAAGAGGGAAAAATGAACTAGATTATATGTTATTCAAAATTCGTATATAATGATATAAATATTCAGTAATAATATGTCAATATAACATAAAATGTTACTTTTAATTTATAGTTATAGTGTAGTTTCATCTAAATTATTTCATGTAGTGATATATCATTCCTGTAAATTATATATAATCATGAATATACGAAGATATAAACATGAACAGAATGAAAAATAAAATATTGGGATAACAAAACATAATATTTCAATTTTTTAATTATTTGGTCAAACCAAACCAATGGAAAATTCTTCCACATTATCTAATTTTCTTATTACAAAACATGACTAACACTCAACCTATTTCTATAATTATTAAAACAATATATAAAAATGAAGATAAAATATGAAAATTCAATAGAATATGTAATTTTCTGGCATAAATAAATTAATAAAAGAGATATTATCCTCCAAAATATATAATACTTAAATCATAAATGTAACACCTTATATTAAATTATAGTAATTATGTTTTTCTTTATAAAAAAAACTCTAACATAATGTACATACATTTATTATATAATTTTTTTAATGTATGAATTATAAAATTATATATATAATATATGGAAATGTTTTTCACTTTTTAATTATTAATATCCAAATTTTCATAGAACGATATAAATATATTCTTAAAAAATAATTGATTTTTAGGTGAATAGTGATAATACTAATTTGGCAAAACTGTCACTTTTATAAAATTTTAATGATATTATAATTACATTAATGTTTATGAGACATTTTATATAGAATAAATATACATAAAATATATGATATAATTAATATAGAAATGTAATTTTTAACTTATAAATATATGGTTAAAATTTTGGAAATCTATGCAATGTTTTTTATTCAAATAAGTATAGTATTTACTTACTGTCATATAATTTAAAGGTTAATTTTGATTTTAGTTTTGTTTAAAAGAAAATAAAACCATGCATTATTTTATATAATAAAATTAATCATATTTTAATACAAATTATAACATATTTTTCTGTAAAATCAATTTGATACTTAAAACATACATGTTTCAAAAAATGTTTTTCAGTGTTGTTTTAAAATTATAGTAAATGTGATTTATTATAGTTCTAGGAATTGGATAATTTTAAATGGATTCCATATTTCTATTCATTTTAATAAATATTAGTTAATAATTTAGACTAATTTTTTCTCATAAAGAATTGTAACCATGATAAATATATGCCACCGTAATTATGAGTAAATAAATGTATTAGCCTTCAAGATAACACAAAAAACATATTTAAACACCATTGGTGGGTTATTTTCATCCTTAAACATATAATATTATAATATATAACAATTATGAACCACATTCATAGGAAAATGACTTTACATTAAAAAAATACATTATGTAATTCTATGTGTGTCCCTCTCCTTACATATTAATGGGATTATCTCCCGCTCCATTATTAAAAAAACTTTTGTCCCTCCATATCATTTATTCCATTCCCAAAAACTGTCCTAACATCTTTTAATTTATTTTTAATCTTTCAATCATACCCTATGACCAACCAAATAATGTGTAAGGTATAATTTAAAAGAGGTATCATGAAGAATACTGAATTATCTTACAAGACTCTTTCACAATTTATTTCAGTTTCTAATTACTTTATATATATTTTATATATTATAAAAGTATTAATATTGAATCCATAATACTCTTAGATGTTACTATGAGAATTGTAAAACTATTTTCCACCTCCTTTCCACCATATAGAAAATAAAGACATCACTTGTTTGTATGTACGACCTACAACCTCTACGTAGTGGTCTAATTCATTTTTATCAATGTTTTACTAATATTGTTATAATGAACAAAGTAATTAAATGTATTTGATATTTATGAACAATGTATGGTTCTATAAATATGATATATTATATACCTACATACCCTTCCATCTGTTGAAAAATGATTTCATTTTTCATGTGTATGTGTGGAGTACACCCTCCACAAAGCGATATGAATAATATAGATATTATGAATATTCATGGATGATTATAAAATTATAACTAATGAATAAAACATAAATTAACGACAGTATAATTTTTTTGGATAAGGTAACAACTTCATAACTCTATTAACCTTGAAAAAATAAGATGAATTAATTTTGGATATACTCAAAGAAGAACTCTAACATGGTTAACATATGCAAAAAAATATTAAATAAATATATTTTAAATAAATATAAAATTACTTGAGTAAATGAAATATATGAAAAAAATCTTATGAAAGGAAATATTAAATTTAAACTAATTATATAGGAGGAAAAAGAACATATGACTAAGTAGAGACTGAATGTAAGGGATTATTGTATCATTTTCTCGATATTTTTTTGTTCAGATTTCATTAAGTATGATTATGCAATACTAATATTTTAAGGACTATATACTTTATTATACTATTGTTATTTTTGGTTAGAAATGTTTATTTTATATTACATATCTTGTTTAATCATGAAATAGTAATTAAGTTATATAAAAGTGACTTTCTATTAAAATAAATTCCTTTTTAATTTTTTCTTCAAACTCTTTTTCTTAAATGTCCATATGTTCATTAAAATGTTTCAAGAATGAAATTACTATTCACTATATATTTATAAAATTTAATTTTAACTATTTTTTCTAAAAAAATATTTAATGTAAATATTCATTTCATTTTTGGAATGTGGTACTCTTTAACAAATGTTTTAACAGAATCATCGTTTGGACCTAAACTACACAAATAACATTTCCAAAAGTATTTATTACTCTTTTCATTAAAGTTATAGATAAATTTTCAAATGTTCATTATCAGAATAAATATTTTATTCAATTTTCGGTGTTTATTATTTAAAATTGGATCAAATATAAAAGGTATTATTTTTTAAAGGAATGAAATAAATTTTGAAAATTGATTTATAACTATGTTCTTACACAATGTTACTAGGACGTTATTTATAATGCATTGATTCTATTTTTTGTTCTCAAGGACTATATTTATTGGAAAAACATATTTTTCGTCTTCCTTCATTAACAATGGGTTATAACTTATTTATATTTCAATCACATTCTTATGATCATCTTCCCTATCACTCCCCATTATCCACTAGACATTACATTTCCCTATCCAAACCATATTTTCTATATCATAAATTAATTTGGAATAATTTTAATTTTATTGAGGATGTTTCAACCATATTCATATTTTATGTAATTAATTTAACTAATTAGGAATATATTTATGTTCCATATTCTTGATTTAATATAGATAATTGTTGTCTTAAAATGAATTTTGAGAATAAATGAAATTGGTGATTCAAAAGAAGAGGAATTACTAGGATGTGAATGTGATGTGTGAGGCCTAGTTGTTGATATCCCTTTGATGCATCCATAGCTGTAATTATAAAAAAACTAGGAAATATATATTAGATATGTATCTGTTTTACAACTACAATTTATTTACGATGTTTTCTTCATTAAAAGGCCTTGTTCATGAATGCCCGAAATTATTCGTTCCTTTTATTAATAATTTATTTTTCATTACAGTAATGATTTCTATATTAATATTATCCATGTATGATCATTAAACTCACATTTTTCATATTAAGGAATGTGTTTTTCTTTTCCACTCTACCATGTTTTTTATGTATTATTTATTCATTATTCCCTCCACTTTAGATATCTCTTACTAAGCATTTTAGCTGACCCATTATTAGTTTTCCTTTCCCTGAGATATTATGAATTATATTATAGATTAAAAAATATTTCTTATTTTATCAGCCCAAGAATTTAAATTATATTTATTTCTATATAAATTCAATATATTATTTAGTTTTCAATGTGTGAAACAATGAGTTAAATTTTTTTTACACAGAACAACAACTTTCTTTGATAACATTAATTATACGCAAGCCCGAGTTTTAAGAAACCATAATATATTATTAAAATATTATTATAATATATCACATATCCTTGAAATTAGTTTTTATTAAATTTTTTAACCAAATTATGTAACTTTTATATATTACACATAATTTGAAAATTAATAATATATAATTTTTAATGATGATATAAGAACAAATATAAGATTTTGTATAAAGAATGTATTTTCCAAAAAATAGTAATTTTATACCCTTTTATTAGTAATAATATTTTAAATACTAATTTTGATAGTTTGTGATTTTTTATAATAAAATAATGTTTCTATTCAAATTTACAATGTAAAATCTATCTTTGGGTGATTTTTTTATTTTTTTGAGATGTTTCATTTTTTAGAATAGTGTAAAATATTGTATTGTAGTTGATAAATGCATTTTCTTTTAAATAATTATTATATTTTAAATAAATTTATAAAGTCAAAATTGGTCAATTATAAATATATTATTCAAATTCAGGATATTTAAATAAATTTAATATTGAAATTGAATATAAAACATATCACACATTTAAACGTTTTATTTTACCCACTTTCATGCCATGTTTGTGAGGTTTCTGTGAAACATAATTTAGACACTTCTTTGGCATAAATATTGAAAAATATATATAATAAGTTTTTATATTTATGATATTTATATTCTAATCTGATCAAAATTACTTTTAGTTATTATTAATATTAACATTGGTAAATTTTAATTTATCATGGTTAAGGGTAAATTTGGTAACTAAAGGTTAAAATAATAATAAAATATTATAAAATTAGCCAAAAACCTATAATAATTTCATTGGATAAGTGGATCTCGACCAAAATAAAAATTACAAGAAATTATTACCTTTTTAAGACACATGGGTAATAATATGAAATTTATTATATTTTATTCAAAGATAAGTCAAAAATGTCATAGTCATGTTTCTAATAAGTATTACATTTTTAATAAATGGTTATAAAAATGAAAAAGTATACTATATATATTAAAATAAAAGATATCAAAATTTACCTTAATCATGAAAAAATATTTTTAATTTTTAGAGAAGAAATAATTTAATAAAATGTGTTCATAATAATGATGTAGTAATTCTATTTTTAAAGGAAATATCAAATAAATAATATTAAAAATATTAAAAAAATTAATAATTAATGACATACACAAATCTTATGGATATATAATAAATGTTACTGATATGAAAGATGTTTTTATAAGAATTTATCTTGTTTTTTTAATATTTTTAAAATTTTAAATAATGAATAGTATAAATATTGATGTAAATGATACTGTACAACAAATAATATTTTATTAAATAATACAAAACTCATAAAAACTAATTTTAGGAAATGTAACTATTATAATGTAAAATATGTACTCAATGATCCATTTGGGGTTCTTTTCTCATTTTATTGTAACTTTATTAATGCTAAATAGAAAACATCCAAGTTATAACTGTGAGAGTTAAAGGGTTTAAATATGGCTTAAATGAAAAAGATGTTGTTAATAATGTGATCTAAACATTTCTAAAAATAATTGGTGGATATAATTTTTTCCTATCATTATCAAAGATTATAATTAACCAACTATGGAGCTATTTGAAATCGAAAAGAAGTTTATATTAATTTAATATTTTAATGTATTTTAAGAGCACTCTCCCATATATTATAAAAAGAAAACTCCTACCTCACTCCCTCACACCACATTGATCCTTCTAGATCATCCAGACACTAAAAATTTCTAATCCAAACTTCTTTATTCATGTTTTGGAGGTCTAAGACTTCTAAAAATACTATCCCTACTGTCCCTAAGTGGAGAGATAAATGTGGTTTTCAAAATAAGAGGTAATTTTATTTTATGACTTCTTTATGATTATGTATAATTAATATACCATCACATTATTTGCCAATTTATGAGTAATGATTTTTATCATTTCTCATGAATACGTATAACCTACCATGTCCATGATGCAATGAGATTCATCTTCCATGTTAATCATTGAAGAATGATTATAAAAATATATAAAATAAATAAATATGAAATAAATGAAATTATAATTATAATTTAAAAATAGATACACAAACATATATTCCCTCTACATTTTTCCATACAGTGTGATACGAAATTAAAAACAATGTTTTTGCATATATAAGGCTCACTACCTCCATGAATGATGTATTCTTTTTCATACATATATCATTTATATATATTAATCTACTAAATATATATATGATATATTAATATTTTTTCCATTATAAATATTAGAAAGTCATGGTCTCATTAATAGGAGCACGAATAAAAAATAAAAATTTGTATGATAAAAATTTCTTTTATTACACAAAACATTAATTTTACTTGTAATTGTTAATTAGCAGGTAATATAAATTCACATATGATATAATATATGATATAATTAATATTATTTTGATTTTCTATTAGTTACTAATATTTTTAACATAACTATATATATGTTTTGGACTGATATAGAGGGAATCATACAAATGATAATGTTTAATTTGACAATCCAATTATTATTCGATATTGTTTATACGTAAGTATCTGTTGGGGAATATTTTTCATCAATGTTCATGTTATCTAAAATGTTTTTAAAATAGGTATTTAATATTATCATATGAATTATTAAAGTCAATATATCCATTTTCTATTATTTATTAAATGGTTTGAATGGAATCTGTTTTTTTTTTGTTTTCCAAAAGAGGTATTTTGTGACATTTTATAAGAAAGAATTTTTTTTCACTTATGCAGAATGAGAGCCTTTTTCACCATAATACAACTTAATGTTTTGAATCTAATTTAAAAGTTTTATATATAATTTTCAATATTTTTTTTTTCATTTAATATTATGTGATTTTTTAAATAAATTATTTTAAACTAAAAAAGGGGGTTTCTGTAATGAAAAATGTAATGATTTTATTAGAGTATTTTCATCTATGTTAACGTCATTTTATAGATCCTATGATTGATTTAGGTTGAACTCTTATGATACAATATATCATATTTCACTAAAGGTTTTATGATCATTCTATCTTTGGATGTCCTTTTTTGATTCCATTAATGGTTTATGGTTGAAATATTCACATTTTGTATGCTAGGTATTCAATACGGATCATTAAATTGTTTATGTTTCACCATTTTTATATATGGAATGAATTGGACATATTACGGGATTGGTGGGTACTTATTTATCCCCTATATTCTTCAATAAGTCTCATTAGAAAAACTATTTTTTACCCACTTATGTATGGTGTCCGGGCCGAAGCCTTGATGGTTTGTTTATGATGTTAGGTATTATGAATTCCAACATTATGAGATTAATTATTGACATTATGTAACATCTTAGGTAATTAAAGAATAATAATTAATTAAAATATACTAATATTTATGAATTTGATATAAATTTTTCTTTAAAATGGATTCTATGGTTGACATCATACTCAAAAAGAAATAATCAATTTCACTGAAATCTTATGTTGCACACAAGAATGAGTTACTCCTGAACATAATATATTAATATTATTATTTTTTAAAATGGTATTTATTTCCCAGTAATTAATCTGGTCAGAATAAATATAACTTACTATATTAATTTTATAAATGTTTATTAATTTTTTTTTACTTTCTTCCAAAAATTTGTAAGGGCTTTAAATAAGAATAAATCCAATTTTAGGTATAAAAGACCAACAATTTTTAAATTGATGTTTACACAACTTTAGCTAGAGAACCCATTTTAAATACAATTTTGAAACACAAAAATGTTATATTTTAAAAAATAAACTTTTTCTTTTGATGGAGGATATAAAAATATTGTTTTGATAATGTTTTTTTATTATTTTGATAAAATTCATATTTTAATGGATAGTGAAAAGTAATGCATCTTAATTCAAAACAACCTTTTCAACTACTTCATTTATATTTTTTATTATCTTACTAATTTGTTTAAAATTATAATTAGATTATTTTATTATCATTTAATATAATTTTGGTAATTTTATATAATTTCACAATGAAATTAGATGTAAACTCATGTGAATCTTTTGATGGTTTTTACACTAAAACCCCATTTACTTAAATTGACAATGTGGATTAATTTTAAATTTCGTAATAATTATTCTATGATTTAAATTTTGCAAAATGGTTTCCATATTTATAATATGTGGGTCCACATTATGTAAATGTGTCCCCTTTATTTTGTGGATTTTAGAATAGTAACTTTGGTAATTTTTATTTACCACGATAAACGGTAAATCGAGTAAATTTGGGTAATAAATAATATTATAAGGATAATTAAGTTACCCTTACAACATCCAAAATCCTATTGGATGAAAAAAGTATACCCTAACACCTAAGAATCAGAAATAAAACATTTAGTGGAATTTTTTCTGTGAAAGTGATATTAATATTTTTAAAACAAATGAAAGTAAAAACATGTCACCATCCTATTTCTTATATGTATATTAATCTTAATAATTGGATAAACATTATAAAACATATATAATTAGTATTATTCATAATTATAATATAATTATATTCATTATGGTATTTTATTTTGATTTTTTAGAGAGTAAATAATTACCATAAATAATAATAGAACAGTGACACAATAATTATATTATTATGCGAAATATCAAATGAATGATATGAAAAATATTGAAATAAATATGATTTGAATTAATAAGCGAAATATATGAATTTTTCAAGATGAATATTACATATTATAATTCAATTAAATCATTTGGTTCAATTTTATCTCTCTTTTTGGATTTTATTTAAATTCAATGAAATTAATAGTGTCAAAATTGACACAATTGATATTTAATAAAAATAATTTTTTTTAAATTATTTAAAAATCTAAAAAATAATTTAAAATTTAGAAATTTGGATATTGTAAGTTCTAAAAGTTCATAATTTGTCAAATTTATATTATTTACCACATAGATTTAATATTACAGCCTCTTAATATTTAAAATGTTATTAACACATTTAATATTAAAATAGAATAATCAAGGGTAAACTAAAAATATAATGTTTAAAATAAAATAAATACATATATAAA
Organism: Viscum album; assembly: GCA_963277665.1. Classification (NCBI taxonomy): domain Eukaryota; kingdom Viridiplantae; phylum Streptophyta; class Magnoliopsida; order Santalales; family Viscaceae; genus Viscum; species Viscum album. Next base: position 1,176,937,739 of record OY728141.1, on the reverse strand, counting down.
TATTGTAGTTTGATAATATTTTGAACCATAATCATATTATCATTTACATAACTCATGTTGATGTATTTTAAATTTAATGATTAATTGATATTAATTTGATATTTTAATAGTTTCTAAGGGTCCCCCTCCCATATCCTAGAAAAATGTACACACACTTCAATATTACTCAGACTTCATGAACCATTTTTATCATCCATGATCTTTTCAAAACCCTTAATAAAATATATCCACATGTTATATAGTGATTATTTTATGAAAAAACCATTCTTAGAGGTGTTAAGGTGTTGTTCAATGGTGATCAACCGAAGAAGTGGTATCGTTTTCTCTAAGTATTTTTATTTTATGTATTTTTATACTTACATCAATTATTCTTCATCAAATATGAAATAAAAAATAAACTATCATAAATATAATGATATGTTAGTATGTTAATATAATGAACCAAATACATCTCCAATTTAGTTAAATGGGAAACTAATTATTCATTTGTGCGTCTGGGTGAACTATCACTTCCATGAAATGATCTAAATTTTATTCTATATACATCTGTCAATACTAGTTATAATAATGGAATAAATTTTTTAAAATACTAATCATGAAATTTATATCTTTATAAGTGAATAATATATCAATTATTTTCTTACTTTCCATGCTCGTAAAATTGGTAACATCGTTCGTGCGTATGTGTAAACTATTACCTCCACAAAGCGATATGAGTTGGTTTTACACACCACATCACATGTTGGATATAAAAAAATATATTTTAATGATTATTTAGATGTTTCTAATATTATTATAATTCTGCAATGATAAAAAAATTAATATTTTATTTTTATAATGATGACTGAAAAATGGATGTGTTATTCGTGAGTACATATGGATGACTGTCTCCATGATTATAATGTTTTTCATTTTTCATAACCAAACATTATTGTTTGAATTAATGGTGTAGTTTATTTTTAAAAATGAAAATAATGTATTAAATATTAATCTATAGATAAAGGACATATGACCACATGGACTATTAAAATCGTACCAAGTAAATTTTTCATTCAATTACCGAATATCAACAAAACATCCGACGTGAAATTAAATCATCATATAATAGTTAAAAAAAGGTAATATGTGATATAAAATGAATAATTCACATGAAAAATGTTATCAAGAACATATAAATTATCCTATTTTTATTATTCCTGAAGATAAAGAACGTACAAGATGATTCAGACTATAGGTATGGGACTTCGTCTCAATCTACTTTCATTAAGGCATTTTTTGATGTTATACATCACCTTCATTTATATAGTGTATAATCAACCCATTTGTCTTTTAATTAATTCCAAGGTTCTTAAGGGGAATTTTTTAATATGAATATTTTTAAAAAATTGAAAATGTAATATTTTTTAATTTACGAAACAATAACAACTCCACTACTAACATAACTATTTACTTTGATATTTGGATTTCTATATAAGCCTTATTGTTTTTAAAAAGGAAAAGAAATAGTTTATTCCCATTTTGGGTGTTTTGGTGTTGAAAATTACCTTGAAAGTGGAATTAATATTTTAATATCTTGAAATTATTTATTGTTATTTAAAATAAAGTATTATGAGTGAAATGTTGATAATTGCAATCTTTAATTAGATATGATTATATAATGATACATAGAAATTTTAAGGGTGGTTACGTGATAAAAAAAGGTGGTGATGTGATAACCCAAATACTGGTGGTTCTATGATTAACCTATGATGGATGATTATGTTATAACCTCTAATTCATTGGGTATATAAATAAGTCATAGGGGTTTTATATTTACTGATATATGTGTAAGTCAACCGTACGGTAAATCCATTTAATTATGATTTTTTACCAAGTTAACTTTATATATTATATGTTGTTATCTATATATATTATATTAATATTTTGATTACAAAAAGGGTAGTAATGAGCATATATTCTATTTAGAATGGTTTTCAATTGAGAAAATTGGGCAGGTGTGCCCGGTAGGCATATATAGGAAAAAAACCATCCAAATTAGCATCCTAAGATATTCAAAATCAGAACTAAACATTTTGTTTTAAGTGATGGATCACTTGACTATGTTGATAAATATTTGTGGTTTACATGAACAAGATCAACCAGATCAAACATAGAGGAAAATATCTATAGTGGTGAATTTCATGAGGCAATTCCCCCCATCATTTAGCAGATCATCTAACCAATTGTAAGCTGAAGAGTGGATTAAAGAACTATAAAATATTTTTTTATAGTGGGATATTTAGAAATTAAAATGGTTTGTATTTTTTTATATCATTGTGAAGGTGATGTAAATCGGTGGTGGTCAATGATTAAAAAAAATCAGAGGAAGTGGAGAGATTGATTACATGGAATTGGAAGAATATAATAAAATCTTCCTTGAAAAATATTATACTATGGCTGTTCGACATAGTATGGAAATGGAATTCATGGAACTGATACAAAAAGAGGATGATTATTTGGATATATATGAACAAAATTTCATGAATCTTCCAAGGTATGTCCCAAATTTTTTATGGGATATTAATGGTATGATAAATAATTTTTACAAAGTATTGAAGCCTAAATATCAAAGGGAATTAGCTTCTCTTGGGTAAAAAGAAATGATAATATTTTATGATGTGCATAGATGGTATAAATTGAGTTTTCTAATGATCATTTATGTCATGAGTGTAAGAAAAAGAAGTGATCTAGACAGAAGCCTATGTGAAATCATTAATAAATGAAGTTTGGAGGTAAGAAAACTAAATTTTTTTCTTTTGAGATGTGTGGTAAAAATAATCCTAGATAATTTCTCTCATAGACTAGGAAGTTCTTCTGATGTTGTAGGATTGGTCATATTGCATGTTTTTTTAGGGAGATTCGGAAAGCAATGAAATGTCAGAGGTAAGATGTTTTAGATGGAATTTTTTATGTAATTATTCCAGTTTTTGTCCAAAGTTGATTATATAAGGTGAAAAATATCAAATCAAAATCATAAGGGCATGGAAAAATCATTTTGCACTACTACGGTTGAAGTGTGACCCTAAAATGAAGTGGTGACAGGTATGCTATTGTATTTTTTTAAGATATTCCAATACTCTATTTGACTCTTGATCTTCACATTCATTCATTTCTGAGAGCATTGCATGTTAATTAAACATATCTCCTCTTGAATGTGATATTGAACATTTGGTAAAAACTCCAAGTGGAAGTATTAAAGATTACAAGATATATGGGAAATGTCTTATTATCATTAGTGATATCATTTTTCCATAAAATTTTGTTGAACATCCCATAATGGAATTTGATATCATTTTGGATATGGAATGGATTTCAGTTTATCATGATAATATATATGTCAAATCCAATGAAATTTTATTCAATGATCTTATAGATTTGATAAAAAAAAAGAGGATGATACATTTATTAAATATGTATGTGAATGTTTTCTATCTCATGTTTTTGAAATGAAATAATCCATTTTGATTAGTTACATCCCAATAGTGAATGAATTTACAGATGTTTTCCTGATGAATTGTGTTGTATTTTTCCTAGAGAGGAGGTTAAAATTATTATTAATTTTGTTCCTGATGGTAGTCCTATTTTGAAACCCCTTTATAATATTGATCAAGTAGAATTTCTGGAGTTGACAAAATGGATGCAAAAATTTATTCTTAAATGTTTCATTCGACCTAGAACATTACCATGGGGTGAACCTATTTTATTTGTGAAAAATAAACATGGTTCAATTAGAAATATTATTGATTATAGAGCCTTGAATATTATCACAATTATGAACAAGTAATCATAACCTCATATCGATGATTTTTTTGATAATCTCCCAGGATCATAGTATTTTTCAACGATATATTGGAGGTTTTGGTACTTCCAAATAATGGTGAAAGAGGATAAAAATCCAAATATTTAATTATTAATTACATATAGTCATTGTAAGTTTGAAGTAATGAAATTGGGTTATCTAAATACCCTGATATATTTTTTAATCCCATTAATGGAGTCATTTATCATCTTGGATCAGTTTTTGGTTGTGTTTATAATTGATATTTAACTTTATTATAAAAACTACGAGGAACTTAAAAGTCACTTAATGACTGTTTTTAAACCATATAGTATAAGAATTTTTATGTAATTTTTATTAAAAGTAATTTTTTGTTTAAAAAAAATATTTCCTTGATAAAATGTAATCTAAATATAGAATGAATGTTGGTCCCTTTAAAAAAAGTTGTTGAGTAGTGTTGAAGATCTATATATATCATAGAGATTCATTGTCTTTTTGGATTACTGGGATATTACCGAAGGTTTGTAGAAAATTTATCTCCATAATCTAGAACACTGACTATATTAACATGTAAGGGATTTATGTTTATATGAAGAAATTAATGTGATTAAAGTTTTTAATAACTAAAAAATATTGGTAAAGGATTCGGTTTTGGAATTTCCATATAAGAATGGTGTATTTGTTATCTATAATCTTCATCCTTGGTTGTATCCTAATGAAGAATGATCACATAATTTATTATTCTTTACATAATTTTAATCCTCATGAGTCTAATTACCATGCACATGATTTAGAATTAGCAAATATTGTTTTTGTAATTAATATTTGGGAGGTATCATGTGTATAGCGTAAAGTGTGAAATATATACTGATCAAAAAAATTTGATGTATATATTCGACCAAAAATAATTTAATAAAAGACATAGGTGATGGATAGAATTAATGACCGATTCTGATTCCATGATTTATTACCATCTAGGGAAATAAAATAATGTGGTTGAATCTTTAATTCGGAAAATTAATGCTACATTAACAACACTATGTTTGGAACATGGTCCTTTGGTTTATGATTTGATGAATTTTTATTGGATGTTTTTGGTGTTGGAAATTTCTCTATTTTCATGTGTTTTTGAAATCATATCTATCAAAAAATTAATAATTCATAGAAGAAATATAGTGTGTTGATGAAAATTTTAGAATTCATTTAGAATGGTAATTTAAGGGAATTTAATATTGATAAAGATAGTTTTTTGAGGATTGGAATGATATTTAGTTTGTCTTGTGATTAGTAGTTGAAGAATAATTTTATATTAGAACCTCATAGTTCTCTATTTTTAGTTATTCTGGGATTCACTAGGAATACAAGTGACATATGGAGTATTACATGTGGGATAGAAGGAAAATATATTTTTCTGAAATTACCCTAAATTGATTGATTTTTCAACAGGATAAAGAAGAGAGAATGTTAACAAAAGGGATGATTCTACCATTTACAGTGAAAGAGTGGAAATGATAAAATATATCACTGGATTTCAAAGTGGAATTACCAAAATAATTTTCGAGGTAATAATTTGATAAGTGTTATTATTGATAGACTGACTAAATGTTTACATTTTTTCCAGTTTGAGATACTCTATCTCTAGATCAACATTATCAGTTATATATTAATGAGGTAGTAAATTTGAATAGATTTACCCAATTCATTGTATTTTATTGTGATTTTAGGTACACTTCTATCTTTTTTAATGGACTTTAAAATTTTTTGGGTACAAAATTATATTTTAGAACAACTATTCATCTAAAATCAGATGTGTAGTGTAAAAAAAGAAAAACAGATGTTGGAGGATATGCTAAAAGAATCTTCAATGGGTTACTATTGTCACCACCAGCCCTCAGTGCACGTGTCGTGACTTACCCAAGCCCTCCTTTTATAGGCCAGGGGAAGGCGACTAGCACCTAAGGCGTATATCCCGTTAACTGGGAAGACATTGCCTTTATAAAACATAACACAACCAACCAGAGTACAAGCAGAAGTAAAACACTAAGTACAAAAGATAATGCTGAAAAATAAATGGGCTAGAATACAAACCCAACTAAAAATATACAGCAACAACTGAACGAAAGTACAACGGAAAAGACAACAGCTGGAAGATAGACGCAGCTCCTAGGTCGTCCACCTCGAATCCTACCTGAAGGGTAGGTACAGAGAGCGCAGCTCCTGGATCGTCCACCACGGATCCTACCAGAAGGGTAGGTATAGATAAACTCCTCAACTCTCTCTCCCACCAACCTCCTCCAAGTACCGTCTCATCATGAAGTCAATCTCCGGATACTGACTCTCAGTGAGGTCCACCTCCTGGTACCGTCCAGTCCTCGAACACTCGGCCTCTGCCGGCATTGTCCGTCGTCTGCATCCAATAAAACGAGGTGCGGGAATATCCCATGCAGGGGTGAGTATAAAGATACTCAATAGGGACCCCGAGACCCTCAAGTTCTCACTAAATCCAACAACGATGACCTCAAAGAAGGATCTAACAAATAACCCTTACATAGGTATAATCCCATACTTATACCTAAGTTATCATGTAACCCATCTCAATCATGAGGTATCACATAGATATGAAATCAAAGGGTAACCACTACTTAGGTATATTCCCATAAATATACCTATGTTATCATGTAACCCATCTCAATCATGAGAAGATCACCAAGGTAAACGACTCTGCTCAAACCATGATTTTCATTAAAGATACCGAAACCACAACTGCTGGAGAACTCCTCCTTCGTCGAGTACAGTAGCCACATCATGACTCTGAGGCGCTACTCACAAACCTTAGACTGCTGAGGAAATCCTCCTGTCGAGTACCGTGGGTCCACACCAAAACACAGTAGTGCTCCCCGACAGGGGTCTGCCGCCCAAACACAGTAGTAGTTCCCCTAATAGGATACAGAGGTACTCCTCGTGCCGAGTAACACGGGTCTACTGCCAACTACCAGGTGCTCTGTCTGCTATGGTTCTACCACCAAATACCTGTCCCTCTGTCCACTAGGCTAGTCGACTCACTCCAAGTCGAATCGTTCAATCAGTCATCAAGTCCACAGCTACTAGGTCTCTGCACTTCGCAAGCTCATCTCCGGGAGGATCCGCTCCACGAGCTACTGTTCGATACTCCATGTATCACAAGGTCCCATAAAGAAGTATCACAAGGGACTGCCTCGTCACAGGGATCTCAACGCAAAAGATGGCGCGCCGATCGGACGCCCGATCTGTGTGTTATTATCCTTTTCATCCTGGGGATCTGGCTGGTTTTCTGTATGAACCAACCCAACTGTAACTGAACACTACCCCGAACTCTCATAGGGTATAATCACAGGGACCGTTTCTCAACGAGATTACCAATTCCACTGATGGTTCGTCAAATGGATGCCCGGTCTGAATGTTATCATTACTTCCATTTTAGGGGCCCGGTTGGATTTCGGGTACAATCCAACCCATCCAAACACCAACAACATCAAAATATCAGGTGATGTCTTCCAGGTGATCTATCTAATCGAAAGGAATCTGACAAAGTTGACGGCACGTCAATCGGACGTCCGGAGATCATGTTATAGTTGTTTCTGCTCCGAGGGCCCAGTTAGTTTGGGTTCGAACCAACTCGGCTATACCCAAACATTATTGAAAGCTTGAGTGTAATATACAGAAAATACCTTCTCGATCCAGGGATCCCTACACAACTGACGGTGCGTCGATCAAATGTCTGTAGCCCGAAATATGGGCGTTTGAACGAACCTAGTCCGAAAATAGGGGGTTTGGGCCCAGTCTGAACCGGCCCAATACGCCCTGGGTAGGCCCGAACCAGGTTGACCTGACCCGGGTCTAGGGCAGGCCCGTCCGGGCACGACCCAACTCGAATGCCGGCCATGGCTCGGATTGCGGCCGAACGGTGCGCAAAGGGGGGCGCCACCCCCTTGATTCCGAAATGGCGGACCTTATGGGGTCCGCCCTATGCGCAGGTTTGGGGTTTCAACCCCCGGTTTTTCTGGAAAATGGTATGCCACTATGGTCGGCCGGTTGAACCATAGCGGGACTCGCGAGGGTCTCGCCTCCAGGATTGCCAGCGACTAGTTTTCCGGCCGCCCCTGCTGGACCGCCGTGGCCCGCTCTGACGACGGTTCCTTCGGCTTCACCAGCGTGGCGCGACGGCGCCGAACACCACCGTCGTGGCCCACTCCAACCGTGGTCCTCTTCGTCCCCACGTGGTGCAACGGCACCGCGCCGCCTTCACCTCGATCATCAATGTTGATAAACAATAAAACGGGGAGGATAAATCGGCCATGTATGTGTGGTCTGATCTCTTCCCGTTACGTTGGTAACATTCGGCCAAATTAATCAACGAAGAACATTAAATTGGTCATGAATTAAGATAACCTCTACAACTTCCAGCAAAAATTTATTCCCAACCCACAAGGAAAACATTCGCGGATCAACTTGATATTTAGTTGATCTGAGTTCTTTGATTTTTGTATGAATGAATCTAGGAAATAAAATCATACTTTATTAAAAACCCTAACTCTTGTCATTCGTCGTTCGTTGACGATATCACGAAAGGGAGTAGACGTCGTTTCTTTGACGTCATCGTAAGGTAGGAGGTGAAGGCGAATATGATCATTGGCATTCGTCATTTCCCCAAATGCCTTCGGTCCGGCTCGAGGGTTGTTCGTTGGAGATCCGACGGATGGAGAACTGTTCTTCATCGAGGGAGGGAGTCATTCTTCATGGGACGATGAAGTTCTTCACGAAGGAGGAACTTCTGTCTTTCTTCACACAATGTCTCTCCTCAAATTCTCCAAAAATATTTTCTAAGCCAATATTTCATTATGTCCCCATTATTTAAAATATCACCATGAAATTTAAAAAAAAAGTCAAGAGGTGTGACAAAAATAATTAATAGGGTTATTAATTACCTTAGTTGACTACATTAAGCTTGAGAGGTGGAGAGGCTCCCCTTTATGAAGGGACGTTGTCAAGTAATTAATAAGGGAGTATTAAATAGGTCAAGGGATGTTATGGGGAGGTGAGGGGTTTGGGGTTCGTGTGGGCCCCACCACACTAAACTCTCCCATGGGAGGTTAGGTGGGTGTGGGCCCCTCCTAAAACGTCTCCTTAGTAGGATAAAAAACACCTTAGAAAAAATTTGTACACAACAAATTTTTTATATTTTAATCTAAATCCACATTTATTAAACCTCAACCCGCTCAAAACGAAACTATGAAAAAGGTCCCCCCTAAGCAATTACAGGCGCTGTGAGTTCATCGGTGCTCTCGGATTTCAATTCTGAGCACCGGTTCAAAAGATAGAAAAACCCGCTTATTCATTCACTGAACGTACCTGAGCTAAACCTCAGAAATTGATTCCGGGCACACAGGGCCTTGGAATCAGGTGCCGTATAAAACTATGCACTCATAAAATTCCAAAAAAAATTAAGAAAAACTTTTCCGTGAAATTACCAGTTCTTTAAATTACTCTCACCTCAGGACTTTACGTCCCCGTAAAACTACAACACAAACTAGGGAAACTAAAGGAGGTACCGAGCACGCATCTGAGCCTCCCACTCTCATGTTCTCTCCTGAAGGTTCCCATGGTTCCCACTAAAGCGCAAAAGAGGAATCTATTGTCCCCATAGGACCCGCTCTTGTCGATCCTCAACCTCTACTGGAACCTCGTGGAATTCACCTCGTCATCAATGTCCAGCTCTCCATGGCCGATGATGACAGATAGATCGTGCACATATCACCTCAGCTGAGATACGTGAATGACGTCGTGCACCCGGTGCATATAAGGTGGAAAGGCCAGGTGGTATGCCACCTTTCCCACTCTGCTGAGGACCTAGAAAGGCCCAATGAAATACGAAGATTACTTGCCGCCTCAGCCACATCTCCTTAGACCCCATCGAGGGGAGTCTCGTCTAAAGACGTGGTCATCACCCTCGAACCCCAGTGGTCTTGTCTCCTATCAGCATAGGACTTCTGTGTTATCCGTCAAGTCTTCATCCACTCGTGGATGATATGAACCTTTTTTATGAGAACCTGAACAATCTCTGGTTCTATATGAGATGACTCTATTACTATCCACAAAGGATATCTAAAACGCAGCCAGCTGCTGTCCCGCCACTTATAACAGCTGAACACCTGATCTCCTACTACGAGCATATGATACAACGTTCTCCTCCCTATGAGTATAAACTATCTCGAAGTCATAGTACTAGAGGAAATAAATTCATCACCACTTTCTCATGTTCATGTCTTTCTTAGAGTAGATACACCTGAGACTATTTGAGATGGAGAGAACCATAAACTGTTCGCTCAACGAACAATGGGTGAGACTAGCCAATTGTAAGAACTTATCTCCATCCTTTTTTGTCTACCTTCCACCAAAGAGCTTCTAGGATTTCTCCTCTGCCGAAAAGAGAAATCTCGCCTCATCCCCAATATGAACCACGTTCTTTGCCTAATACAGTCAATCTTGACACGAATGATACATTTATTCCATGGACGACGTCGTTAGGCCTCAACATTTCTACCAAGATATCCAACTGTTACTCTCGCCTCCAAGGGTCAAGTCAAAATGTCTGAAGCAGTGTGTGGTCACTATGTCTCCTCCAGTAGGTATCTCAAAAGTGAGGGTCATGTCATTGGTTTTACACCGGAACCTCTTAGTAACAACCATATAGAGAGGACAGTAAAGTAAACGCCACAAAGAAAGGTGTCTTTTATTACTAAAGTTCAAAGTACAATGACACATACACCCACAACCTCAACAAAAAGGAAGCTAGAAGCACCAATAACAAATGCCTCCACGCCTGGAACTAGTCTATCTCATGTACACCTGCTTCTGGAGGTCCACTTCCATGTCCACCACTCAGCTGCTGCTCAAGCTTTCGCTGCTGCTTCTTTCTCGGTGGCTCCTCTAATGCCTGCGAATCAACTATGCAGGGAGTCGGACAGTCATGTTCCATGTGACCCTGCTTTCAGCATAAATAACACTTCCTACTCCTCATATGGATGGCTCTATTTCTACCCTTGGTTCCTCACACTACCGAACCTAAAACCCGACATCGCCCACCTCTTGGCCTGGTACTCTTGGACCTCTGCATCATCCGTCTCCTAGATAAAGATGACTCGGCTACTAATGAAAACCCTGCGACAATGGAAGAAGCTCCTGGGCATGATCAAAGTGTAGATTATTAGGTATAAAATCCACTCTGAAGAAGGTCTCGAAGTCTCCCCAAGTGAAGGTCATACCATCGCAAAACTGGAAATGTGGCTCCACCACCTCTCAGCTGCTCCCTGGAAGAGGCTAAAATTTCGGTACACCATTACGTCTGTGGGTGTCCCAGCTGTGTGGAGAGATCATGCTATAGACTCCTCCTAGTGTCCAGCCGTTTGATAATCTGACTCTACTCAATACATCAGAGGCCTCTCACGCTAGAAATCGTGCATCGTGCTCAAGAAGCATGCACTCTCTGCTGGTGTCTCAACTGGTATAGGCCCTTCTAATGATGCATCACTTCTCTGTGAGCTATCATTGCGCTCTCCACTTGGTACATTATCTATTTGACTAGGTGGAGACATCCTGAAAGAAACAGATGTGACACGGTCGAAATATTATACCTGGTGAGCTGACTTGGTTTGAGCCGATTTAAATGAAACCATTTTGAAAACACACACACAATAAGTGTTTCCGTGCACTTAGTCCGAAATCAGTATTCAGGGTCCTGGTGTATGGATACGTCAGCTGCCAGCACCAACACTGGACTCCCTAAACTGATGACCACACTTAGTACCCTTATCATTATTGTGTCATAGAAAAGAAATATTAGAGTCCTCTGTTATGCGGTAGAACCGACTCCTTTAATACAAATTTGTCACCACCTGCCCTCGGGGCCCATTTCGTGACTACCCCAAGCACTCCTTCCATAGGCTAGGGGATGGCGACTAGCACCTAAGGCGTAAATCCCATTAACTTGGAAGAAATTTCCTTTATAAAAAATAACACATCCAACTAGAGTACAAGCGAAAGTAAAACACTAAGTAAAAAAGATAGTGATGAAAAATAAATGGGCCAGAATACAAACCCAACTAAAAAGATAATGCTAAAACTGAATGAAAGTACAATGTAAAAGACAACAGCTGGAAGATAGAAGCAGCTCCTGGGTCGTCCACCTGAGATCCTACCTGAAGGGTAGGTACAGATAGCACAGCTCCTGGATCGTCCACCACGTATCCTACCTAAAGGGTAGGTACATATAGCCTCCTCAACGCTCTCACCATCAACCTCCTCTGAGTACCATATCATCATGAAGTCCACATCTGGATACTGACTCTTCGTGAGGTCCACCTCCAGGTACCGCCCAGTCCTCGAACACTCGGCCTCCGTCAGCACTGTCTGTCATCTACATCCAACACAACGAGGTGTGGGCATAGCCCGTGCAGGGGTGAGTATAATGATACTCTGTAGGGACCCCGAGACCTTCAGGGTCTCACTAAATCCAAAAAGTATAACCATAACGAAGGATCTAATAGATAACCCTTACTTAGGTATAAGCCTATACTTATACCTAAGTTATCATGTAGACCATCTCAATGATGAGGTATCACTTAGATATGAAATCAACGGATAACCGATACATAGGTATATTCCCATACATATACCTATGTTATCAGGTAACCCATCTCAATCATGAGGAAATCCCAACGGTCAATTACTCTGCTCAAACTAGGATTTTCATTAAATATACTGAAACCACAACTGCAGGAGAACACCTCCTTTGTCGAGTACAGTAGCCATGTCACGACTCTGAGGTGCTACTCACAAATCATAGACTGCTAAGGTACTCCTCTTGTTGAGTACCGCAGGTCCACACCCAAACAGAGTAGTGCTCCTCGGTAGGGGTCTGCCGCTCAAACACTGTAGTGGTTCCCCTTATAGCCTACAGAGGTGCTCCTCCTGCCGAGTACTACAGGTCTACTTCCAACTACCAGGTGCTCTGTCTGCCATGGGTATACCACCAAATACCGAGCGCTCCATCCACTGGGCTAGTCGACTCACTCCAAGTGGAATCGGTCAAGCAGTTGTCAAGCCCACACCAACTAGGTCTCCGCACTCTGCAAGCTCGTCTCCACGAGGATCTGCTCCACGTGCTTCTGGTCAATACTCCAAGTATCACAATGTCCCATAAAAAAGTATCACAAGGTACCGCCTCATCATAGGGGTTTCAACGCAATAGACGGCGCGTCGATCGGACGCCCGGTCTATGAGTTATTAGCCTTTTCTTCTCGGGTCCCCAATTGGTTTCATGTACGAACCAACCCGACCGTAACTCAACTGTACCCCGAACTCTCATAGGGTATACTCATAGGGACCGTTTCTCAACAATATTAATAATGTCGTTGACGGTTCATCAAACGGACGTCCGGTCTGAAAGTTGTCGGCTTTTTAGTTCCAGGGGCACGGTTGGATTTCGACTACAATACAACCCAGAAAAACTAAAACGGCATCCAAACCTCAGGTGAAGTATGCCAAAAGATCCTTCTCATCTAAAGTAATCCTAAAAAGTCAACGGCATGTCAATCGGACGTCCGGAGCACAAGTTATAACCGTTTCTACTCTGAGGGCCTGGTTGGTTTCGGGTTCGAACAGACCCGGTTGTACACAAAATTTACCAAAAGCTTTAGTATAATATACCAAAACGACCGTCTCGGTACTAGGATCCATATGCAACTGAGGGTGCATCTATCGGAGGACCATAGCCCAAAATATGGGCGTTTTAACGAACCTGGTCCGAAAATAGAGGGTTTGGGCCCGGTCCGACCAGCCCAATAACCCATGGGTCGGCCCGAACCGGGTCGCCCCGACCCGGGTCTGGGTCCTGCCCAACCCGCGGCAGGGTGCGGCCTGCGGCTCGGCCGGCCATGGCTCGTCTTGCGGAAGAGTGGGGCGTAAAGGTGGGGGGGCACCGCCCCCTTGATTCCAAAACGGAAGACCATATGGGGTCTGCCCTATGCACTGGCCGTGGGTTTCAACCCCCTGTTTTTCTGGAAAACGACCGGCCATTATGGCCGGCCGGTTGAGACGCCTTGGGACCAACGGGGTTCCCGCCTCCCGGAGCACCGGCAGCAGGTTGTTCGGCCTCCCCTGTCAGACTGCCGCGTCTTTATCCCTAGGCCCTTCTTCGACCGGCGCGACGCGACGGCGCTGCGCACCACCGCTGCGGCCCGCTCCAGCCGCGGTTCCTTCGGCTTCACCGATGCGGCGCGAAAGCGCCGCGCACCACCGCCACAGTACGCTCATGTCGCATTCCTCTTCATCAACACACGGTTCAATGGCACCGCGCCGCCTTCACCTCGATCTTCAATGTTGATAAACAATAAAATGGGGAGGAAAAATCGGTCTTGTTTGTGCAGTCCGATATCCTCCCATTACGTTGGTATCATTCGGCCAAATTAATCAATGAAGAATGTTAAATTGAACATAAATGAAGATAACCTCTACAACATCCCGCAAAAATTTCTTCCCAACCCCTAAGGAAAACATTCCCGGATCAACTTGTTATTAAGTCGATTCGTGTTCTTTGTTTTTAGTATGAAAGAATCATGGGAATAAAATCATACTTAATTAAATACCCTACCTAGTGTCGATCGTCGTTCGTTGACGACATCGCGAAAGGGAGTAGATGTCGGTTTGTTGATGTCATCGCAAGGTAGGAGGTGAAGGTGACGATGATCTTTGGAGTTCATCGTTTCCTCAATGGCCTTTGATCCGGATCGAGTGTCATTCATTAGAGATCTAACGAATGGAGAACCGTTCTTCGTCGAGGGAGGGAGTCATTCATCGCGTGAGGATGAAGTTCTTCACGAAGGAGGAACTTCCTTCTTTCTTCACACAAAGGCTCTACTCAAATTCTCCCAAAATATTTTCCAAGCCAATATTTAATTAAGACCCCTTTATTTAAAAGATCACCATGCAATTCAAAAAAAAAAGTCAACAGGTGTGACAAAAATAATTAATAGGGTTATTAATTACCTCAGTTGACTTCATTAAACATGGGAGGTGGAGAGGCTCCACTTTAAGAAAGGAAGTTGACAAGTAATTAACGAGGGAGGATTAAAGAGGTAAAGGGAAGGTATGGGGAGGTGAAGTGTTAGGGGTTCGTGTGGGCCCCACCACACTAAACACTATCATGAGAGGTTAGGTGGGTGTGGTCCCCACCTACAACTTCCCCTTAGGAGGATAACAAAACACCATCCTTAGACAAAATTTGTACATAACAAATTTTATCTATTTTAATCTAAATCCCCATTTATTAAACCTCAACCCACTCAAAACACAACTACGAAAAAGGTCCCCCTAAGAAAATACCGGTGCTGCAAGTTCATTAGTGCTTTCTGATTTCAATTCTGAGCACCGGTTCAAAAGACAAAAAAACCTTCTTGTTCATTCATTGAACGTACTCTAGCTAAAAATCGGAAATTGATTCCGGGCACACCGGGCCTTGGAATCAGGTGCCGTCTGAAACTGTGCACTCGTAAAATTCCAAAGAAAATTAAGAAAAAAAATTCCTTCAAATTTCTGGGTCATTAGAACTACGGATGTTGGGATCAACATATTACTTTGGTTGAGTTTTCTTGTAATAATACTTATTTTCAGTATACAGATGGATCCATCTGAGACATTATATGGAAATAGGTGTCAACTTCTATATTGTTGTGATGAAGTGGCTGAAAGCATGTTGATGGGACAAGAATTGGTAGAATAGAATGTACAACAAGGTTAGTTGATTCAGAAACACTTTTGGATATCTCAGAATGTGAATAATAGTTATGTGGATAACCAAGGGAAGGATATTTATTTTAAGGTAGGTGATCATGTCTTTCTCAATGTTTCTCCATGGAAAAGTGTGAGGTTATTTATTAGGAAATTGAATTTGAGTCCACATTACATTGGAGCCTATGAAATCTTGAGGAAATTTTTATTAGTTTCCTACTCGGTGGATTTACCTCCGTGTCTATCATAGGTACACAATATTTTTCATGTTTCAATGTTAAGAAAGTATATGACAGATCTATCTCATGTTTTGATTCAGGATGTAGTTCAGTTAGAAGAGAAACATTCTTATAAGGAAATACTAACCCAAATTCTTGAATGCAGAGTGAATATGATTCAAAATAATTTGATTCACTAGGTTAAGGTTTTGTGTAAAATCATATTTTTTATGAGGAAACATGAGAATATGAAAATTATATAAAGGATAAATACCACCCACTTGTATGATAATTTAATAAAATTGAGAGGGAACAGATTCCAAAAGGGGGGAAAAATGTAACATACAGGGTAAATATAGATTAATACTTTTTAAAATAAATTCATATTTATGAATTAGATATTAATTTTACTATACAAGGGATTCTATGTATGAAAGCATACTCAAAACATAAAAATAGGTTTTTCTGAAATCTTATGTTGCAAACAAGACTGAGTTATGATGAAAAAAAATATTATAAATATTATTATTTTAAATAGTAGTTATTTGCTAGAAATTGTATTAAATGGAATGAACGAAAACTAAAAATATTATGTTTACAATTTTTTATTAATTTTTTTTACTTTCTTCCAAAAAAATTTGTGTGCTTTAAATAAGAATATATCCATTTTTAGGCATAAAAGTACTGTAATTGTTAAAAGGTAGTTATACCGACTTTTGATGTTGACCCCATTTAAAATATAGGTTTGACACACTAATATGTTCTATTTGAAAAAATAAACATTTTAATTGGATGTGGGACATAAAAATTTAGTTTGGCTATGTTTTCTGTATTTTTATAATAAAATTCAAATTTTAATGAGTAGTGAAAAATACGATATTTTAATTCAAAAAAGTTGTTTCGTCTAATTTAATTAGAAGGTTATATAATATTTTATACTTGGTTTTAAAGTATAAATATACTATTTTTTTGTAATTTAATCCAATTTTTATTATTGGAATTAATTTCACCATTAAATTATATATAAACACAAGCCAATCTATGATGATTTTTACTTAAAAAAACTATTTTTCCCATTTTTAGAATGGGTATTAAATTTAAATTTATTACTACATATTTTTTGTTTTAATTTTTTATAAATGGATTCAATATTTTTTATTAGTGGATCTAAATTATTTAAATAATTTCCATTTACATTTTTGATTATATGAACAGTATCTTTGGTCATTATTATTTACCTCAACGAAAGGTAAATATGGTAAATTAGCTTAATAAATATCTGATAAGGATAATAAAAATAATATAACATATAAAAAATACTATTTTATGAAATAAATACAACCCGTAACACCTAATAATCTGAATTGACTCAGTCGTACACATTTTTTCATGGGTGTGACATAAATATTATTTAAACAAAAGATTGTAACAACAGGTCACCCTCTGAATTCTTAAATGTATAATAATTTTAATAAAGGGATATACCTGTTAAAACATAAATCATAAATTATCTGGAAAAATATAATGAAATTATGTTCATATTTTTAATTTATTTATAATTTTTAGAGATTAAATAATTACCATAATTTCATACACAGTAGTGACATAATAATTATATTATTAAGATTAATATCAAATAAATGACATGAAATATATTAATGTAAATATAATTAGACTCAATTATTGTACTCCGTGATTTTTATAAGTGAACATTAAATATTATATATATTTTAAATGGGTTCGTTTTAAGTTGTCTCTCCTTTTGGATTTTATTTAAATTCCATGAAATGAATATTGTCAAAATTGACATTATTGATATTTCATAAAAATAATAATTTATTAAATTATTTAAACATCATAAAAATATATTAAAATTTCAATGTGGATATGATATGGTTTAAATGTTCATAACGATTCCAAATTTTTTCAATTGACCCCATATAATTAAAATTTATAGGATCTTAATATTTACAATATTGTTACCATAGTTAATATTAAAAGAGAATAATTAAGTGTAAACAGAAAAGATAAGTTTTAAAATAAATCAGTACATGTATAAAAATTATTTGTTAAGAGTATATTTAACTATTAAAAACATATCTCCGACATAACTCATGTTGGATTCATATGGATATAACAATTAATTTATATTAATTAAATATTTTAAGAGTTTCTAAGGGTACCCCTCCCCTCACTTATAAAAAGGTACACAATCTTCTGTATTAATCAACCATCAAGAACCATTTTGTTTATCCAATATCTGACTAAATAACTTCTAAAATACATCCCCAAATTATTAATCCCTTATTTTAGGAAGAGAATACACTTTAGTGGTTTTAATGTGTTATTCAAAAGTGATCAACTGAATAATAGGTATCGTTTTTTAAGTAATTGTATTTTATTTCTTTCTCTACACCATTCAAATAATCAAATTTCAATATGGAAAAAAAATCAAGTGTCCTCAATATTGTGATATTTTATTATGTTAATATCATAATATAAATCAATCTCCACTTTCATTATATGAATAAGGTATTAGTAATTTGTGCATACATGTGAACTATCACCTCTACAAACTAATCTGATTCGTTTTACATATTCATCCCTCATTACTTGTTATAAAAATGGAATTTATGTTCATATATAATTTTCATGACATAATTATCATTATATGAGAATTATATATACATTATGTTATAATATTCCATGGATATTAAAATGATAATATGTTAGTGCGTACGTGTAAACTATCACCTCAACAAAGATATGTGGATCATTTTTATTCACCACATCACTTGTATAATATATATAAGTATATTTAAATTATTATAAAGATGTTAATAAAATTATTATAATTCTGAAAGATAAAATAATGATTACCTTATTTCTATAATGATTAATAAAAAATGAAAATGTTATTTGAGCGTACGTATAACCTATAATATCCATTGTTATAAAGTTGTTCATTTTTTGAAACACACATAATGGTTTGATTTAATAGTATTTTCTCTATATATAAATGATAATAATATCATGATTATTATTATTGATATGATGGACTTATGACAACTTTTACTATTGATGTCGTACCAAGTTCATTTTTAACTCATGTATCGAATATCAGCAAAACGTCCGACATGAAATTAAATAATAATATAATTGTTATAACTTGGTAATAAGTGATAATAAATGAATAAGGAACATGAAAATGGTTCTAAAGAAATTAAAAACTATCTGATTTTTGTTATTTCGAAAGGTAAAGAACATACAAGATGATTCAGACATCAGGTAAGGGACTCTGTATCAACCTCTATTCATTGAGGCATATTCTGATGTTATACACCACCTTATTTTATAAGGTGTATAATAAACCCCTTTGACATTAAAATCATTCCAAGGTTCTAAAAAGATATTATATATATGATTAATATTTCAATACAACAAAAGTTTTGTTTTTTAATGTATACGAAAAGAATGACTTCTCTGCCACAAAAACTGCAATATTGATATCTCGATTCCATTATGAGTCTTATTATTTTTAAAAGGAATAGAAATAAATTAATTCATTTTTTATTTTTTGTGTAATAAAAATGATTTGGAATATTTATTTACAATTTAAATATATTTAAATGATTTCTTGTGATTGAAAGTTAAATTTTATTAGTGAGATGATGATAATTGAAATCTTTTATGTGTTATGATTATATAATGGTACTTTAAATTTTATAGGTTGTTACATGATAAACCATAGATGGATGGTCACATGATATCCAAAATACAGGTGGTTATATGATAAAAAATTATGGGTGGTATCATTATAATTGCTAATGTATTAGGTATGGAAGTCAGACGTATGGCAATTCCATTTAGTGATATGTGTAGAAGTCGACCATTTGGTTAGTCCATTTATGTATGATTATGCCTCAACATACATTTGTATGTTATATGTTTCATTCCATGTATTTTAACGCAATATTTTTATTAGAAAATGGTAAATAAATAAGCTTATTTTTTGTGATGTTTATTTACTCCTTTTTGAGGGTAAAAAGTTTTACATTATGATAAAGTATTCATTGTTTACATGTTTTCACAAGACTAACAATTTTAATTCTTTTGGTACCCATTACTATGATTTTTACTCTCATCCAGAGTTTTTAAATGTTTTTTATATTATTTAGAGAAAAATAATGTCATTGTGGGGATCAAGAAAAATTTATGAAGTTTAAACATGAAACGAAACCAATTTTTTGTTTAAACATTTATTTGTTTTATAAAAAAGGATGGATAGTGATTAAAAGTGTCTACTTTGTAATATTTTAATTGATATATATGAGTTAAGGCCTAATTATCTAAATCTATAAATCTAAAAATCCTCAATGTGATTGTAAGCGATATTATTGACATAACTCATGATTAAGAGATGTTTAATGCCAGGAGATTATATATTTCATGTGATTATTTAACTAGTATTATATCCATGTGAATTTTTATATAGAATTATTTAATTTATTCAATCCATATTATGATTTAGAAATTGTTTTAGTAGATTATGTTTCACACCTTTATCATGTTTTATTTCCCTATGTTCCAATATATTTTTTAAGATGGATATATAGAGTTAAGCTAGAGATTATAGAATTTTGAAAAGACTATCTATGTGGAATTTTATTTTTTCAATTGTAATGGAACATTAATTTATCTAACATATTTTGGAAGACTACAAATATAATATGTTATTTCAGATTTTACAGTTGTATAAAGGAAAATATAATTAATTCAGTCACAAGCTCCAAGCTACTGGGGTCATGGTGGGGTAGTTGGTTCCAATGGATGCTAAGAAATAACCTTGGAATCTAGATTTAAAGTATTTATTAGGGAACATAAAACTAGGAATGAATTGAAAAAATTTATAAAGGAACTTCCTAGAATTTAATTAAGGTAGATATTATGTGGGTCTTACTAGATATACTTTGACATCTTGATAATACATGTGGACAAGGTTCTGGTACAAATATTCCTTGGGGTAACAACTCTAAAAATGTGTGTTGGGAATGAATTGAATTAACCTTGTACATGAAAATGAGCCTTACTACGCATCATGTTTGACAATATCATGGGACATTCTTAGGATAATTTTCATTTTTTACAAACCATTATGAAGTATTAAAATGTAAATATTCCCCCAATTGAATCATTTTAATTATTATGAGATTTATTCTGCATAAATTATACAATTTATATTAAGAATTTTTCTAGTTTTACGATTATACAATATGAGATTATCTAACCTACATTATTTCATCATTTAGAAATGGATCCTAGTATAAGTAATGTGAACTACACCTATTCACGTGATCCAAAGAATAAGAAAGATTATATATTTCATTGTCATAAACCAATATTTCTTTGGCAAATAGTCTCCCAATCATTCTCATCATTTGAAGACATAATATCATGTGGTAGTGAGATGGGAAAAGATTTCACCAAGTCCTATGGACTCAAAGGAAATAAATAAAAGATTAGTATGGTTTGTCAGAAGATGTATAATGGAATAAGGAAAGATTACTCTAATTATTATTTCTTTGGAGGGAAGCAAGGGAATAAAATTGCAGTTATGAAAAATATGGGTAAATGAATGATGGGATTGAATGATTTTCCCACATGTAATAATTGTGGAATAAAACACCTTGGAACATTCATTAATGGAATGAGATTTTTCTAAAAGTGTAGAGTGAAAGGCCACCACACCTGGGATTTTACTAATAAGAAAAAAGTTCTTAATGTACAATTTTTCAACATCCAGGTGATGTGATAGTATGAAAATGATTACCCCATGCATCAATGAAATATAACTCATATGAAGTAAAGGGATCAAGTCCAAACCTATATTATTGATGTAGTGGATAATGAA
This sequence comes from Viscum album, assembly GCA_963277665.1. NCBI lineage: Eukaryota > Viridiplantae > Streptophyta > Magnoliopsida > Santalales > Viscaceae > Viscum > Viscum album. The sequence continues at coordinate 1,176,915,970 of OY728141.1, read as the reverse complement.
TCATTAATGTGCTTATGTTTAGATTAAAGAATAATTTTATTTAACTATTTTATAAATGATGTAATAGTTATATGAAATATGGAATATATAAGGATTTTAATACTGTACAATTTCATTATGGATTTGAGATTGTGTTCTAGTATGAAATTTTACTGAGTAGTAAGATAAATATATTGGAAAATATACTACTGAGGGAAATATAACACTTAATATTTTCTTGATACTAAGATAATGATGTACAAATAAATAAATGATTTTTCTGGTTAAAGTAAATTAAAAATTACTGAATAACTTGGATATGATTAATGGTTTATTAAAATAGTGGTTTTTCCATCATTAATGATTTTTACAACATTATTGGATTTATGAACTATATCCAATAACCAATGTTCTGTTTAAGGAATAAGGAAGCATGCATGCTTTCAATATAGTTATACTAAAATTAGGTTGTATACCATGTTTCAAGGCAATACAAGATGAAGGTATTTACATGTTTATAATGTGAAAAACAAGATCTTCATCTGTTTAAGAAATTATTAATGATAAGATCATTTTGGAAAATTTTACCATTTTTTAAATGGTTTAAGTTTATCTTTGGAAAATGTATTAGAGGTTAACTTATTACTTCACCCTACAATGAAACTTTTTCTAACAAAAGACGTATAGATATTTAAAGACACAACCAAGGGACAAGATTATGTTTAATGAAACATATGGATTAATAATATTTATTTACATTATTATAGAGTGAAAAAATTATTCATCTATAAGAAAATGATATAATGATAAAAAAAGGTATTTTTTTGAACCGATTGTATTTTAAATAATCATAGATTTATATATTTTAGGATCTCAATTTTCCGTTAATTGTTCACATGTTTGTGATTGATGAACTCGATCACTCTGTATAGATATTTTTTTTATCCTCCTTGGAAATATATCTACCTACGACTAATGTTATCATATTAAAATGAATTTTATTGTGGTGACCATTACATTTTCCTTCCATATATATTACGAATTTGTGTTATTAACGCTATTTACGAGGTCAGTTCTTCAAAAGTAGTATTTTCAAATATAAAACTCTTGATTACTGAGATCAAATTTAAACGATGAGGATAAAATTTAATTAAGGTCAGGAGAATGTCATACCCCAATAAATTAAGATATTTTTATTTTTAAATAAATATAAATTATTTTATTTGTTTCAATTCATTCAGCACTGATTTATCTTTTGTTTCAAACAAAACCATCTTTCTTCAATATCATTCATTAAACGCATGAAAAAGTTTTCCCAAACAAATTTATATTATTAAAAGAGTATTATAAGATATATACTAGATTATAAATTATCAGGTATGAATAGTATTAACCACATTATAAAATTCTAATATATTCAGAATAATGTTAACATTCATATAAATATTTTTCTAGACATGACATTATAACAAATCATATTTTATCATATAAAATAAGTATTTTTAAAAAATGGTAATTTATCCAAATTTTCATGGAAAACACATATTCAATCAAAATTTTGAAACTTTTTAGTATTTTTATATGTGAAAAAATATTCTCTAAATTTATAATTTAAAATTTTTCTTCGGTTGATTTTTTGATATTTTTTTTGAGAAGATTCATTTTTTGGTTAATTGTGAAAAATATTTCATTGTATTTAAGAACTGAATTATTGTTTAAATAATTAATAAATTTTATTGTTATTTCTGAAGAAACAATATATCAATTATACATATATTAATCCAACTATATTCATTTTTATTTTGAAATATGATTTGAAAACTTATTGAACTTTTGAACATGTTCTTTTACCTACATTCCCACAACATCTTTGGGATTATAATTAAAACTATATTAGCCACTCTTATGAAATGAATTCAGAAAAATGGGAATACATAGTTTTAATTAGTAATATATTTATATTCTAATATGATCAAATTAATTAATGGGTATTATGAAACGTAACATTGATAAAAATTTTATTTACAACATTTAATTGTAAATCACATCATTAAAAGAAAATATGATATTATAAGATTATAAAATTACCCTAAAACATTTATAATTTCATTGGATAAGTTTTTTTTGACCATACTCAATCTTAGGCCTAAATTATAATTTTTTTCTTCCACTTGGTTGAGAATAAGTCATTTATTATATTTTATTTAATGATAATTTTAAAATGTCACACTCATGTTTTTAATAAGTATTACATTTTTAAAAAATGGTTATATAGAAGGTAAATTATTAAATGAATATAAATTTGAAATATAATAAATTTTACATTATCATGATAATATATTTTTAATTTTTAGATATAAAATAATTTAATTAATGGATTTGATAATAGTGATGTAGTAATAGTTTAATTAATGGTATTATCAAATAAATTTGATTAAAAATGTTAAAATTAAAATGATCTAAAATAATTAATGACATATAAAACTTTTATTGATAAAATTGACATATTATTTTGATAATATAAGTTTTAATTCAATGTAATCATATTTGGATAATTTTAAAAAGATAAATAGTGCATAGTAGAAAAATTGACATAAATGATATTTCAAAATACAATATATTTTATTAAATTATATAAAACTCATAAAACCTTCATAAACATAACTATAATAAAGTTAAATATGACATAAATTATCCATTTGGGGATCTTTTAACATATTATAGTAACTATATTGACCCTAAATAGAAGAAATCCATGTAGTCACATTAAGAGTTAATTGGTTTAACTATGGGTTAAAGCCAGACGATTAGGTTAGTAATGTGGCATAAACTTGTCTAAAAATAATATTCTAAGATGATTTTAAACAATACTAGTCTTATCTTTAAATTAACTCAAAATATATCTATTTTAAATATAATATAAATTTATATTAATTTATAATTGTAAGGGATTCGAAGTGTTTCCCTCCCCTTTCTTATAAAAAGGGATCTTCTCCCTGACTCTCTCACTCAACATTGATCCGTCTATCATGAAAAAATCATAAAAATTTGTCCTACCTTTATACTTATCCATGTTTTGAAGATCATGGTATATAAAAATGATTAATCCTATTACACCTAAGATGAGATATAAAGGAGTTTCGCTAAAGAATAGGTAATCATCTTTTCCATCTCCTTTATGATTATTTTTTACTCGACTTCCTATTATTGTGATTTTTATATTATAAAGTAATAAATATATTATATTGTATATTTTGATATGTTGTTTTGATTACATAACAACCATATTAAAACTTTTTACCTATATTACAAAAAACAAAATCTCTATGTGTGCGTAAGTATGACCTACCATCTCCACAACACTGTGTAATCTGTTTTTCATAAAAACAGAATTTTTCTGGGTATAATAATGTATAAAATAGTTATAATCGATAAATATGATGTGATATTTATTATTTTCTATTAATATACCATCTTATTCTTTTCCTTTTTACCATCAATTGAATGATATCATCGTTCATGTGTACTTGGGATCTATCACCTCCAAGACACAATGAGATTCTTATTCAATTTTAAACATTCAAGAATGGTTATAAATATATATATATTGACTAAATATGAAATAAATGAGATAATAATAATAATGGAATAATATATATATATATATACATACATATGTCATTTATATTCTTCCATTAAGTATAATAATAAAATAGAATCAACGTTCATCCATCCGTACAGCTTACCATATTCATGGATGGTGTATTCAATTTCATATATCATTAAATTAAATATATTTATATACTAATTATATAGAATATATGAATCATGTTTTAAATTTTCTATATAATTCAACACTGATCTATGTTATAGATTAATAATTAAAATTCAAAACACATATGATAAATAATACTTTTATTACCCAAAACATTTCTTTAGAATGGAATTATAAATAAAAAGGAAATATAAAGTAATAAAATAAAAATATATGACATGATTAATATTAATATTATTATTCTATAAGTTAATAATTTGTTTAAAGCCAATATACATGATTTTCAAAAATGTATGGAAGGAATCAAACCAAAGGAAAGGGTTAATTTCCCAATCTCTTTATTATTCAAGATTATTTATATGCAAGTACATATTGGTGAATATTAATCATCCAATTCCGTGATCTCTAAAAAGGAATTAAATAAGGTATTTACTATTATCCAATTAATTATTATTTTCCTACTCTCAATTGTTTTACTTTTTATAAAATTGTTTTAAAGGAATCTTTTTTCCATTTTTTCAAACGAGGTATTTTATGACATTTTCGAAAAAATAAATATTTTTAACTTAAGCTGTGTGAGTGGATTTTTCTACTATTATGATTCCTTAATGTTTTTAAGAATCTTTACATGTTTAAAAGGTAAAATTCAAATAATTTTTGTTCATTTATAATTTTTAATCTTTTCAAATAAATGATTTAAAAGTAAAAAATAAGTTGTTCTCTCATGAAATATTTATTGATTTTATTAGAGTATTTTCATATATATCAACATAATTTATTTGAATTAGTGAAAGATTGATGTTAATGTCTTATGATACCAATTATATTATTTTATTGAATGGTTTATGATCATTGTGACTGTGGATGATCTATTCTGACACCATTCATGTTTTGTAATTGAATTATTCACATTTGTTATTGTTTTTTACATGAATTTTTTTATTATTTATGTTTCTCCCCTTTAATATGAGGAATTAATTGGACATAGTAATTGATAGGTGGGTCCTATTTTTCCCATTGATGCATCATTCAGTCTCATGGGGCAATCTACTTTGGGTTTTACCGATTTATGTATGGAGTATTAGATAAAGCCTTGATGGTATGTTTATTATGGTCAACATTATACATTACCTCATTATGATATTAGTTTTTGATGATACATGTGATTATTCAACTAGTATAATATCTGTGTTAATGTTTACATGGAATTATTTGAATTATTCATCCCATATTATGCTCATTAATTTGTTTAAGTTGATTATATTTCAATTATTCACATTTCCTTAAAGATAATTATTATTTAATAAAAATAGTTTCTATTAAACACATACCCTTACATTGAATATGAGATCACCACTTTCTTATTTGATATTTTCCCAAGATGAAAAGTTTTGTATTATAACTGATATACAAGGTAATATAGTTGAATAATGAAGTTATAAAATAAGTTTCTACATTGTTTCTTATGTTTGGAATTTTAATTCCTGGTTTTTTAATGTAATCTATTTTCTAAGACTTTTAAACGGATTGTTCCTTTAGGATTCAACATTTGTATTTGTGCCATTGTAATAAAGTAAGGCACTGGCTCTAAGCTATTGGGTTTGAGTGATACATTTATGATATGTTTTTAAATTTCAAATATAATTTTGGAATCATTTATGTATCTAGTTTTCTACAAATGATAAACTATTTTATATTTCATGGTGTGATCCATTGTATCTGATACTAATGTAATAATTAAATGAATGAATCTTGGTTTCCAATTTTTTGGTATTATTGTTCGTATCAAATAATTTTTACATGGAACTATGAGAAAATTATTTTTAACGAACACAACTAACATGAGTATTATGAAAATCACTATAGTATTTTGGAAGTTTTCCATCATATGGTTTTTTATTTTGTGGATAAAATTATAATATTATTATAAATGAATGAAAATGTAAACTTTTTATGAGATGGTTCCTAATATAAGGATGATATTCAAAATCCAATGTCATTGTAGGGAAGGACCGACTATGAAATTCAATATAACTATTATCTGATAAAATTAGATCTCGGCCATATTTTGCTAGATAACCAAACTTATGATGAATAAAATTTCCTTAATAGAGATACTTGTAGTCTTATATCATATTATAACAATGCTGGATCACATTATGTTATAAAACATAAATATTTTAATGGAACTACTAATCTCTGGAAAGTAAGAACAATGTATTAAGACCCTAAAAAATATATATCTATCTATGGGATGTAATGAAAGGTAAAAGGTTATTATATAAGGGTACCATGTGAATGGAGATTCCAATAAATGGTTCTCATTGATCCATAACACTAATCTTTTTAATGAAATATAAAGTATGACATTAAGAAAATTTAATTTTATATTATTAATGAAATTATTTCACCATAGAATATTGAGTTAAAATGGAAATGAAATTACTCACTTTAAAGAATATTAAAGAGGAAAGTGTTGTAATGTATGAGGCTATCAGAACAATATAACATCTTGGACATGTATTACACTATATCGTGCCCTATGCCTAGTTGGCCACATCACCTTAATCGCATCTCCCTGAATAACAGATTTTTCTGACTAGCATCAATGTCCTATGTGAGGTTGTGGGGAGACTATTCTTTCATATCATAGTATATCAGTGGAATTCAAATACATACAACAGAGTAAGAAACTAATAATGAATAAAACTAAAAGTAAGACAATAAATGAATTCATATCAATAACTACAAGTTTCACATATACAAAATGATTTGAAGGAAATATATATCTTGAAATAATCCTAAGAAGGTACATGGAAAAGTAATACAGTACAAGTCCCAAAAATAATAAAGACCAAAAAGGTATCCCAACAGCGCAAGCCTCAGCATGGTCATATGCTCCCCTTCTCCAAATCCACAGTCAACGACCTGTACTAGGGCACATTCCCCTATCATCACATACAACCATATGCTTTGTTTGGGTCCCCAAGGAGGCCCAAATAGGGTGTGACATAAACATCCCAGTAGGCAACCACCTAGGTCTATATAGTTCTAATAGAAATTCTATAAAATTTCTAGAAAGTGTAAACATGGAGTAATGTAATTTGTGTATTCCCATTAAATAAGTCTATAGAGTTAAGTAAAACTAACTAGACAGAAAGAAATCCTACAAAAGAGTTTTCTCCTAACAAGGCATCTAAAAGAAAAGTAAACAAGTCACACAGCCATGCGATAAATCCATCTGTATCCAGTATCCCACAACCATGATGTATAAATAAGGCATGTATACCACAAACACACCATATAATGAAGATTATGTCCCCAAATCTACACCATATAGTGAAGAGTAGAATCCCATGTGTACACTTTATAGTGAAAATCAGACCAAAATGGTGGTATCCAAGGTTTCAACAGACCAAGGAATCCATGTAATAATTATAGACCACGGAGGGCCAAATCCAAGGAGATTTTCCGAGGAATCCCATCGAGTCCCATGGAAGTCCCTGCTAGAAACTTGATTAGGCACTTGTTGCGGTCATAGGAGAATAGAAACAGTATATCCTACGTGATCCCAAACAAGCCAGATCCACGAGGTATCAAGGCCCGAGGCATCCCACGGAATCAATACCCAAGGGACAGAGTCAACCCAAGGCTTCCACTGCCACGTTTTAGATCCATGGAGATCATTCCCTTGAATAGATCAACCATTCATTCAAGAATTCACACATTACATTTAAACACACATTCCATGTGTGTATACCCACTCACATCATCCTTCACATGCCATGAGTATACCCACTCATGGAATCCATTTACCAACTACAAAGAATATGGGACTACCCTACCATATAAACCATTTAACACGACAAACTATTAGAATAGGTGAGGAATAATGCGATATTCATTGAGAAAGAAGGTATTAAATATTCTATAAAAGTTATTAAATATATCAATGAATTAACAGTCTTCCTATAATAATGAATGAACAAGTACACACCCCTTGAGCTGTATAAATAGTCCTAAACATGTTAGTTATTTAAGGCTCACCCATTGGGTGACCATGAATCCTACAACGATTTCCAAGACACCAGAAAACATCCTATGGACATCTTTACTATGTATGACTATGTTTATGTAAAGAAACTCACTCAAAAAAGGGGCCACACCAAAAAAATTTGACGGGCGGCGAAAAGGCCAAACACCCAAAAAACACCCAGAAAGCCGAAATAAAATATATAGCATAGACATCCCCTTACTAGTAGCCAGTTCATCCAGTATCTACTATTGATTCATCATGGTTTTGAAAAAATATGACGAACTAACAAAGAATTGGATATTATAGAATATGAGCCTAAATCCAAATTGAATTGTAGTTATTTTTTGAATAATCGAGAACAGATAAAAAGGAAATGAGTACATACTAATGTGGTTCCAACGTGGTAGATGGTGATTGAATCAGAGTACCAAAAGCTTCTGAAAATAAAAAACTAGTTTATAGGGTTTTGGGTTCCATAATGAGAGGAAAAAGATTTGTTCGTAAAAAATGAGGCTACTGCCTCTTTTAAAAAAAATCTATTTGGAAAGTACATGATGTGTAGGACAAGTAAAAGTCATGCACTTCCCAATTTTATTTTTCTGAACTAAAAATGATATAATTTGTGATGGGACATTACATGGCTTTTACTAGATGTATAGGGTGTTTATGCCATGTAAACGACGTGTACCTGACCTATAGCCAACTTTTAGCCTATTATCCTCTTCTTTCCAAAAAACAACCCAACTGGATCGCAACCCAACATAGGATCTAAGAAGAAAAGGAAATAATCAACATTAACCTGAAAAGAGATATCCATTCTATAACGTTCCGACCCCACTAACCTCTATAGCGGTTGTCAGACCAGTGGGTAACAAGACCTCAAGCGTGTCACCCTGAATGCCACAGGCTACGAACTAGAAGCGAGGGAATTTTTAATGTTCCCATGGGGGACAATATGCCTTTATATGTAATAGGTATTAAAAAATTGAATAGATAGTAGTTTATAACAAATAGCGGAATCATATAAATAAGAGAACTGATAATGATGAAGAATTTAAATAATCCCAATTGAATACATAATAAATGTAGAAGCTGTTAAATAAAACTAGGTACAAAATGATGTCATGCTATGTTGTCAATGGAAAACTAAAATCATAGAAAACAGATACCCAAGCATACAATCAACTAAAATGGAAAGAAACAAAGTGTAACAACTGATTCACAAGTAAGTCTTGGTCCTCTACCCCATTCTCCATCCTAAGAAGCATTAAAAATTCAAGAATCAGAAGCATCATGCTACCCGTTTTCAATAACTACTAGATTATAATCTACTTGGGTGTCAATGACGCTCGAGCAAGGTGTGAGAGAAAATCCCAATAGGTCGGCACCCACAGTTTCTACATATTTTCTTTTTATGATGTAATTAAGTATAGTGTGTCATTATATAATAAATGGAGACAATCAATTTATAAAATAAAACAACTCTGTCCAGGTTCCCAAGATCACCCATCCCTAATCACCTGCTTTGGCCTAATCCAGGAGTCCGAAATAAGTACCTCTATTAAGCATGATATACATATGTATATATCTAATCCTGGAAATGTAGGTAAAATAACTAAGAGGCATACCCCCAATCATGTGCTTTAACAAGGGGTCTAAATTATGTGTCAACGATATGTGCTTAAACATGCCAAAAAGAATCAAAACACTCCTAAGGCTCAAGATCATTGATATAAAACTACAGTGCATCATTATTAATATGTTTATGTTTAGAGTTGGAGTCTGAGCCTTTCTTGAAGGTATTGTTGTGGTACATCCTTCAAATTTCCCAATACCACTGAGATCATCTAAGGAAATATTTTAAAACACCATGTATCGCTCGAGGCTTCTCTTACCATGTGTCTATCCTAATCCCACAAAAAGGGGTCGAGCATCATATGAGGCTGACATAGCCACACTGCAAAAGGATCCTTTCTCGACGGGCCCTTTTGGAAGCATTATCACTCATAAGTATTTAGAAAGACCGAGGAAGTCTTGGTCTGGAAATGCCTAAGACACAGCCCCCTGACTCATAGTTGTAACCAGTCCAGAATAGAGGATTCTAGTTTGGACTTTAACATGGGACACACCTTCTCTCACCACCTTGAATTTAATTAAATTTTCACTTCATCAAATATGACATAGATTTCATATGTAATTTCAAATTGAAATTTATGTAGATACACCCATGCAACACAAGGTATTAATTTAATATTACATCATAAATACATAATGAGGTAAGATATTGTCTCATCACAAGAAAATAAATGTAATTTTTAATAAAAAAATAATCCATCACAACCCCCTACAAAAAATACATAAATACACGTTTCATAATTATTCTAAAATAATTATTTAATTTTAACATAATAAAAATGGGTTGTACAACACATGCAGTTAAATAAATTAAATTCTCAGGCTGATAGGATTTTTACCAACCACATCGGCACCCCCAAGGGGTTGTGTGATAATGTTACAAAAATTTTAAAAAAATTATTTATCATAAATAAGGCTGAATTAATTAGCAGAAACAATACAATTGAAATGATTCGGTGAAATTGAACAAAGTCGTTAGGCATTGACGAATGGCCCAACGAGGTGTTTTTATAAATAGCAATGAGATGGAGGGAATGCATGTAGACTCCATACCTTATGGTCACAGATAATTTTATGATATATGGTAGGCCTTGATTTTACCTAAAATGGAAGAATATGGATGATTTTAGAAAAATCACAAAATAGGGTAAAATCATTATACGGAGAACTACACGAAGAATACCCAATGAAAATCTATGATTACAAAACTGTAAAATTAGTCATGCCTTAAAGATTAAAACATAGCTTAAGGGGATGAAAAAAGATTATTAATGGAGGCATGATGATCTTCTTATATGGGGGGAAGGTAGTGTGCCACCTAGGGAGTGGTGGAGGCGTGATGTGAGATAGGGAGGAGAGGATCAGAGTGGGAAAAAAAGAAAGAAAATAGAGAAAAATAAAAGTAAAAACAATAGAAAAATAAAACAAAAAATGGGAATATAAAATGAAATATAAAATATAATTAAAAGGGTTAAAAAAAGAAGATAAAAATAATAAAAGTGGAAATATCCCACTTTAATTATTTTCAGTATTTCCGTAACCCCCCTTATATTTTATTTCTAAATTTCATTTTAACCCTTATTTATTTATTTTAAATTAATTTTAAATATATTCTTATTTATTGTCAATCCTTAATTAATTATTTTGATTTGGAACACCACCCTAAAGTGTGATATAACATTTTTTCATAATTCCCCTATATTTAATTACATTATTTAAATAGTTGTTCGGGACCCACAGTGGGGTGCGCAGGCGCACGCCCTCGGTCACTTTAATGATTTAGACAACAAAACAAAAATGGTCCACACCTTGATTTAAGTCAAGACCTTAAATTCATTTTTGTAGGTATATAATAATATTTTATCTAACCCAATAATAAATATCCACCCATGTATATATGTTATATATATATACATCTGTATATTCATATATATAAACACTCACATTTATATATAACTATATGTATATTTTATTCTATATATATATATATACATCATATACATATATATATCAATGTTTTTTTCCTAATATAATAATATTAATAATAATTAAAATAATAATTATTTAATTCAACCCACGAAATAAATAATTAATATTTTAACGAAAACATCGATTTAAAAACTGATTACACCTAATAAATTAGTATTGATTTCATATTTGAATTTAATTCGAACAATTAATAACAACGCATTTATTACATTTCACGGTTATTATTTACACCATGACATAATTTTTTAATTGTAAAAATACATTTTCATTTCTTTCTTCCATGTAAATAAAAATATTAACTATAAAATTATTATTATTGTTATTTCCCACTACCCAACAAAATATTTATAACTCAATTAAATTATCTTCATGTAATATATAACCAAATGTACAATTCTCGTAATGGTTATACCATGCCTAGGGTAAACCCGATGTTCCAAACCTAAAAGTTGTGTCAGATTTCTTATATGACACATCATTTATGAGAAAAATTTATTTATTATATAAAAAATGGAATCATAAATTAATTATAATTAAATAGGGTATTATCATGTTCCAGGGTTCCAATCACTTGACGTGCCTCAATGTTATACCCTACCTAGGGTAAACACAGTGTTTCAGACCTAACAGTGGTCTCAGATTTTTTTGTAGTATAAACCATTGGAGAGTTATTTCAATTTTTTGAAAAAACAAATATGTGTATTAATAAAATAAATTTATTATATTTAGTCGATAATAGCTGAGAGTCTACATGTCTCATAATCCCACATTGTTCTACCATTAAACACTTAAAATATTTCACAGAATATTTCAAAGTTTTAATATGGTTTATACCCTTAATTTAATTTATTTCTAAATTAATTTTAATGTAATTAATTTAATAAAAGTTTATTTAAGAGACACAACAAAGTTTCAAATATCAGAAATAAAATTTTCTGATACTCAGTTTTAAAACCGGTCTACCCAGCTAACAGAAAAATATAATTTCCTTCTTTTTTTGTTCGGTTCAAAACACAAAATGTTAAAACATTCCCACCTTAGAACTTCTCATCGCCATAAAACCTTTGGGAACAACATAAGCATCACCTGATCTATAGGGTCATGCAGTCTCATACAAAAGGTCATGTTTTGTTTGAAAATTCTCAACACACGTTCAAAAAATTGTAAGGAAAAAGACCCAAATCCTTTAAGATCTGGGCCAACTCTCATTTTCCAACTAAAACACCATATGGTATTTATCCATGCCTTTTTTTTGGAGACAACACCATGTCATCATCTCATTAGACATATGGTTAAACTTACTTACCAATTTAGGCTTTAACGTTAGAAATGGGAGAATTACATGTCACAGAACCTTCCACCATAAAAATTTACTACGATACAGTCCCTTAAGCATTCTCGTGATGATTCTCACATGATTTCCAAAATGTATAAAATCATCAATTCCCATTGACCTAAAATACCATGTCAAGCCATATTTTCTTGAAAATCCCTGACCAACCCAAACTGCACTCCTCTCTATAATGACCTGTAGAAAAAGACTTTCACTGACCACTTTACTGAACAAGTGAGAGAACTAGTCGAGCCACTTTGACCTACCATTTTAAAAGGCTCGTAGCTTAAACGGTCTACATTTTAAAAACTAAATTGTGATGTCTTCTTAAAATTTATCTTTCATTTACCATGAACACATCCCCCATAGATCATACATGATATCTGGTGATGTTCCTTGATTTAGGCATCACTGAACCTGACATCAGGTCTGGGGTAACATCGTATTAGAACAAAAGGAATAAAAATAACTAACGCAAGGTAGTCCTTACTCCATGTTTACATGTGAGACATTTGTATAAGGATAAGATGTCCAAAATGGGTATTGGATGAGCTCAGAGTGACATCCACCAAGTGGTCACATCAAAAGAAATTCCTAGTGTACAAGTGTTCATCCAATGATTTCTTACATTGTAATCTGACAGTCACTCAAGACTAACCAAAGCCTCGATAATAATGGTCCGTCAATGTGAAACACTGAGAGAACCACCCCAAACAAGCCCAATAAATTTAAATGTTTTAGCATGATGTAAGACTAATACTCTTATTGTGCATCAAGGATGAAGGAACAATAGGGGGAATGCTCGACACTTAATTAAGAGTACACTAATATGATTTATCCTAGTTGATTCTTTATGCAGTTAACCAACTCATTTGAAAATATAACATTCTAAAACACATATCAGCCTATATTTATGAGTGAGTATAAAATTATTAATCTAATATACACTTTACAGTTTTTGGCATTTGACATCCCTTCAAAAGAAACCAACAAATTTTTTGCAAAGACACTAATTACACAAAAAAAGAAGCTAAGAGGTCACTACAAAAACTAACAAAGAGACATGTTGTAATCACAAAAGCATAATATTTTAAACATAGAGACCTGATAAGAGGCACTAAATCATGGTACAAGGAAATCATTTTATTAAACGCGCAACATGGAAGCTGGATAGCATGGTAAATATATCGCTAAAAATTGTATCTAAAAAAGTTAGGCTAAATAATTACAATACATGGAATACATTCAAGGCACAAAATTTGAATTAATGGGAAGCATAAAATGAAACTAGATGGCATGGAACTATACATGGTATGTGAATTATTTTGTGCCTATTATGATGCATGAAATGCATCATCCTTACCTTAATATGCCAATGGTAAAATACTATATGGTTCATTAATAATGAGCAACAGAAATTACACCAATAATGCAAGGTGAAATCATATGAAACATAATATTGAAAAGAATGAACATCAATTCCCGGCCCTGGACACTTGGTCATTTTTTGTATGTGGGGTGATCCGTCCTAGGAACAACTATTAGCTCAGTGTCAACACATTCCTAATATCCTCTCTACCAATCCATGACAGTAAAGCAAAGAAAAATACCACCTTTGATACCATTTTGTAGTATCCTCGCTTGGCTCACCTTTGAGACAGTGGCTAGACTAGTTGATCACATCACCTCAAGTGTATCTCCATGAACGCCAAAGGCTCCGGACTAGCAATGATAGGCTTTTTAACATGCCCGTGGGGAAGACTATTTCCCCCTAGTTAATAGGAATGACATAGTAGAAGAAACACCAATTTATAAAAAATAGAGAAATAATATAAATAAGAAAATTACAGAAAAAGAAAATAAATAATCCCAACTAAATACATAATAAATGTGGAAGATGAAAAATAAAACAAGATAAAAAATGATGTTGTGCTATAATGTCTATGAAAAACTGAATGCACGGAAAACAGAATACCAAGAATACTATCAATTAAAAAAGAAGAGCACAAAGTGCAACAACTGCATCATAAGAAAACCCTCGTCGACTGACCCGGTCTCCATTCTATGCAGTAAGAAATATTCAATCATCGGAAGCACCACACTTCTCTTTTCCAACACCTACAAGAATATAATCTACATGGGTTTCAATAACTCTTGAGTAGGGTTTGAGATGAAATCCCTGTAGGTCAGCACCCATTGTTTCTCAACCATTCCATTTTTTGTAGTAATTTAAGGAACTGCGTCATTGTATAATAAATGTAGAGAATAAATTAGGTGCATCAAAAATAAAATAGCTTAGACTGGGTTTCCAATGGCACACATCCCTAATCACCTTCTTCGGCCTAAGCCAAAAGTTTGAAAGAAGTACATGTGATAATCAAGACACGGTCACACACACACACACATATATATACATTCCTAGAAACGCATGGTAAAACATGTAAGAGGTAGACCCCCAAAGTCTATGATTTATCATGGGGACTAAATTATGTGTCAAATATATGTGCTTCAACATTCCAAAAAGGATAAAAAATCTCATGGGACTCAAGCAACAATAACATAAACATTAAGTGCATCATTATTAATATATAAAGTTGATATTTTGAGTCTGAGACCATCCCAATTGTATCACTATGGTACATCATTCAAATTACCGAATACCACCATGCCCATCCAAGGAAATCTTCTGAGAGGCCAATTATTGCTCAAGGCATGGCTTTACCCACAACCTCACGAAAAGTGGTCAAGAATAATCTGAGGCTTGCGTAGCCCATTGACAACGGATCGATCATCAATCGGACATTTTGGAACCGGTATCAATCATAAGTATTTAGAAATCCTGGGAATGTCTGGATTAGGAAAAGCCTAAGACACCTCCCCCGACGAATATTGGTAACTAATCAGGAACAGACGATCCAAGTGCGGCCATTAATATGTGACCCACCTTCTCTCTACGACTTGAATTTAATTTAAATTTCATTGTATAAGATATGTTATAACATGAATATGTAATTGTAGTTTGGAATCTATGTAGATACACATGTGCAACATAAGGTATTAATTTAATATTTTAGTGTAAAAACATAACGAGGAAAGATATTTTATCAATAGAAGAAGATTAATTTACTTTTTAATAAATATATTATTCCACACACAGAACTACCAAAAATACTACAATTCTTGTTTTATAATTATTCTAAAATAATGACTTAATTTAGACAAAAGAAAAATGGGTTGGGAAACATATGAAGTTAAATAAATTAAATGCTCAGGCTAACTAAATTTATACCGACCACGTCAGCACACCCAAGGGAGTTTCCCACCATGTTACTACAACTTATACATAATCATTTATGATAAATTATCCTGTAATAATGATACAGAAAAATTAAATTAAAAGGTTTGGTGAAATGGATCAAATTTACTAGGCACTGATGAATGAACCAACCATTTGTTTCTATAAATTTCAAAGATTTGGAGGGAAAGAAAGTATATTATCTACCTTTGGGTCGTAGTTTATTTAATAATATGTGGCAGGTTTTAATTTGAACTAAAACGGAATATGAAAAATGATTTTAGAAAACCCCCTAAATAGGTTAAAATCATTCCATGGAAAACTACTCAAATGATACTCAACGAAACTCTATAATTCGAAAAGTGTAATATTATCCTTGCATTATGGTTTTAAATGCACCTGACGGTGAATAAAACAGACTACGAGGGCAAAATGAACAACTGAAGAGGGGAGAAGGTGGTGCGCCACCATGTTTGGGGGGGAGGTGCAACGTAGGAGAGGCAGGAGAGGAAGACAAGAGAAAACACATTACAAAAAGAATGAAAAAGAAAAGAAAAAATAAGATAAAATAAAAGAAATATAAAAGGGAAAATATAATGAAAATAAAAATTTAATAAAAATGATGGAAAAAGAAAGGAGGAAAAAATAATAAGAATGGTAATCTCCCACTTTAATTATTATAACTTTTTATGTAACCCCCTTTCTATTTTATTTCTAAATTTCTTTTTATAACTTATTTCTTTCATTAACATTTCCATTAAATCTCTTCTTATTTCTTTTAAATCCTTAATAAACTATTTAATTCATAAACACTATGCAAAATCATGATATATCATTTTCTCAGAATTCCCATGTAGTTATTTAAATGAATTAAATAGTTGGTTGGGACCATCAAGGAGGTGCACAGGCGTGCACCTGAGGATGCATTAATTATTTAGACAAAAAATCTTAACTCCTCAACACCATGATTTATGTTGAGACGTTAAATGCATTTATATAGATAAATGATAATATTTTATCTAACCCGACAATAAATATCCAACCATGTTTATATGTGTTTTCAATATATATACGTCTGTATATTTATATATATTCTCCCACACATGTATATAAGTCTATATATATATTTAATACCATATATATACACTTTATATATATATATATATGTTTTCCGTGATATAATAATATTAACAATAATTAAAATAATTATTATTTAATTCAACCCATCAATGAGACCATCAATATCTTAATGACAACAACCTTTTAAAAACGTATAACACCTAATAAATTAATATTAATTGCATATTTTCATTTAATTTGAACAATTAATAATATCACATTTGTTACACTACCCAGTTCTGATTTACACCGTGTCATAATTTATTAATTTTAGAAGTACATTTTCATTTTTAACTTCAACACAAATAATAATATTAATAATAAAGTTATTCTTTTTTACAACTCCTCAACAATATATTAATAACCCAATTAAAATATCATCGGGTGTGATATGACCAATCGTATGATGCTCACAATGGTTATAACCTTCCTAGGTTTAACCAATCATTCTAGACCTAAAAGTGGTCTCATATTTCTATTACGAGGCACCATTTATGAGAAAATAGTTATTTATAATATAAAAACAGAATAATATATTAAATTAAAATAAATAGGGTATTATCACTGTGAGGGTGACAGACGCCTGATCCTCCTCAATGTTATTCCCTAATTAGGGTAATCCTAGCATTCCAGACCTAACATTGGTCTCATATTTCTCATAAGATGCACCATTTGAGCGTTCTTTCATTTTATTTAAAAGAAACAAAGATGAATATTAATAAAATAATTTTATTATTTTTATTCTATCAACACTAAGAGTCTATGTGTCTCGGAATACCACACGGACCTATCATTAAACAATGAAAATACTTCATATAATTTTTAATATTTTTAATAATCCTTTTACCCTTCATTTGATTGTTTTAAAATTTAATTGATTTAATTTAATAAAATTTATTTACAAGTCACATCGTAGTATGAACTTTCAGGAATGAAATGTTTCAACGCCCGGGTTTAAAATAGGCATTCCCTGCTAATAGAAATTTTTTATTTCCATCACTTTTAAATTCGGATAAATAGAATAATTGTTCCCCATACCTATTGAAAAACAAAATATATTACAATCTTTCCCCATTTATAGCAATTCGTCCCTGAATTTCTTTCTAATGGATGATCAAGATTTGTCTGAAAAAAACTCCACCACTAAGCACATATGTCGGCCTTTCTCTCCCAATTTTCATACTATAAATGGTCATGATTCCATTGATCCCATACTATAAGAACCAATCGGCCTTGTAGAACCTTTTTTTCCCATAAACTATACAAATTAGACACCCCTAAATGGATGCATCATTTTGAAGCTCAACCACATCAGGCTGAAAAACATGGGACGGGTCTGAGTGAAAGTAGCACAGTTGAGATACAAGGAAGACGTCATTCATGGTTCAGTACCTCTGGAGTAACTACATCCGATAGGGAACCATCTTGAATCTCTCTAAAACCTCAAATGGCCCAACATTTCTCGGTTGAAGTTTTCTCTATATCTTAATCTGCCAGTGTTACAACCTTGGGAAAAACAAAAAAAGCATGATCCCCGACCTCGAACACTAGTGGCTCTCTATAGTAATTGGCCTATGATTTCTAGAAATACTGTGCACTATCCATCCACTTCTGAATCATATGGACTTGCTCAAAAGTATCCTGCATGATACATGGTCCAAATAAATAAGCCTCTTTTGCCTCTAGCACACACATGGGAGAATGACATGGCCTAGAGTATAAAGCCTTTTTAGGATCCATCTGTACCACCGCCTAATTACTATTATTATAGGATAACTCAACCAAGGGAATGTGCTTCTCCCAAGAGTCACAAAAATCTAGGACGCATGCTCAGGGAATTTTCTCTATCACCAATATCATACGATTTGACCGTCCATCAGTCTGAGTGTGGTATACTGTACTTAGAAGAACCTGTCGACCCATCGACCTATGAAAAAATTTCCGGAAACATGTTTTAAAGTAGGAATCCCTATTTGAAATGAAAGTTTGTGGGACCCGAAGATGTCGTACCACCTCTCGGATGTACATCTTCCCAAGATCATCAGCACTGAAGGTCTTCTTTATCATCAAGAAATGTGTGACCTTCATAAGCCTAGAAATATCAACCCACATGATGTCATTACATCAAGGTAACCTTAGTAGACCAGTCATGAAATCCATCGCAACATTATCCCATATCCACTCCAAGATAAGTAACTTATATAAAATGCCAGCTAGTTATGGATGATCCACCTTCCCCTACTGACAGCTGGAATAACACATCACAAAACCAACTACCTCAAACATGATTTTTGGACACCAATACAGAAGTCTCAAGTAACGATATATCTTGGTGACCCCGAGATTCACTTCCCAAGGTGCAGCATTAAACACTTGAATCACCTCCTCATGTATATCCACTAGAACCGAAACATGTCCACGGATATTCATGATCTCATCATCGCCTACCATCAAACCATGAGAAGGGTGCTCACCTACCACAACATCACATACAACTAGGTCATCAGAACCTAATATTTGACTCATCATAACTCTAACTAGAATGGTAGAGGTTACAACTAAGGATGAAAGAAAAGTCTACCCATGAATATCATACACCTCTAGATACATCTTAGAAAATAACACCATAAGTTAACACTTGCTACTCGCCTGGTGAACTACCTGTATCTGAGTCATCATGCTTAGTGCATCGGCTATTGAATTTCCTTTAAACAACATGTAGTCAAGCTTGAATTCAAAGGATTGTAGGTAATCCACCCACCATTTTTGCCGCAAATTTAGATCATGTTGTGTAAAGATACAAATGAGGCTTTTATTGGATGTTTACACCAAAAAACACACACCTTGTAAATATTTTTTCCAACAGCATACTGCATGAACAACTACAGCTATGTCGAAATAATGTGTAGGGTAATTCCTCTCATGAGGCCCCATCTACTGAGACTCGTAAACCACAACTCGATCTCCTGGCATCAGAACTGCCCCTAGCCCAATACCTAAAGCATCATAGTAAATCTTGTCACTCATTACCTGCTCTGGAAGTATAAGTACTAGTGATGATATCAACCTCACTTTTAGCTCCTGAAAGGTAGTCTCACAAGATTATGACCACACAAACATCAGAACATTCTTAGTCAAACTAGTCATTAGTGATACTAAGCATGATAAGTCTTACATAAAATTCATTTAGTGTACATATATTCCCAAAAACATTATATGTAAAAAAAATATTGGGGTGTTCCTAGGAAACTACATATCTCACCTTCTCTCAGTCTACTCACACTTCTTTCTCTATGATTATGTGACCTAGAAAGTGAATCTGATCCATCTAGAAGTGGCACTTTGCATGCATATAATGTAATGGATGCTCTCCCAATGTATTTATAATGATCTCAATATTGTTGTCATTGTCATGTCAATTGTGAGAATACACCAAGATGTATTCCATGAAAACCACCACAGCAGAATCCACATAAGTATGGAACACTCAGTTCATAATAGACATGAATATTGTTGGTGCGTTCGTGAGACCGAACGATATAACTAGATACTTGTATAACCCATACCTGGTACAAAAGCATGTACAAGGTATGTTTATGTTTTGAACACGCACCTGGCGATATCATGACCTCATGTTGATCTTCAAGAACAATCAAGTTCCTTGAAGCTGATCAAACAGTTCATCTATCCATGGAAAGGGATATCAGTTTTTAAATTTTAGTTGTTTCATTTTTTGATAATCCTGACATAGATAAAGTGTTTCATCCCTCTCTTCTTAAAAAAGGATAGGAAAACCCCATAGAGAAGTATTGGGTTTGATAATCCCCTTCATCTCTACATCCTCTACCTACCTCTTGAACTCCTTCAACTCCATCATAGCAATGTTGTTATGAGGAATGGATACTGATGTAGATCTTGGAACTAGCTCAATGGAGTATTCAACCTCTGTCTTATGGGGTAAACCAGAAAAGTCGTCCATAAGGACGTCCTTAAAGTTCTCAACCACTGTGGGAAAGACTTCCTGAACCACTCCCTGATCATACAGAGAAAAACTAGCAATCTGGACATTCATACTTCGTAGCCCATGATGATCAGATCCATCTTTGCTTGTCAGGACTTCCCATTCACCATTGTGAATATACATTTCACCCTCTGGGAATGTGAAAGTCCCCCTTCGGTGATAGTAGTCAACGTACTCTCGATAATCTATGAGAGATTCCACTCTAAGAATGATGTCAAGCCCCATAATCTTGTGTAAATAAGGATCCCAGTTGATGTGACACCTTCCAAACTCAAGGGGATACTCCATACACTCGTGAAAATCAACCGTTCTAACTCACAATGGTGTTTCTAGATTCAAAACACCGTAGAAATAACAACCCAAGGCTTTTACCCCCGTTCAGAGATAAAACTATGTGAGGGACATATATAGGAAAGATAAGATACAATAATAGAAGCTACTAAGATTTTTCCTCTCACCGTTGATTTTTTGGGATCCATTTCATTTTGGGTCTCTTGTGATGTATAAATCTGGTATGCACTACGGACCTATGACCCTACCAGGATACCCTGAGCTGATCACCCTACAATCTATGAAAACATCGTGTTTGGCTAACATGTACATGACCTCCACTACCCTAGCTAACTGCCTTGCATTACTCAATCTCTCAGCCTGATTAAATGCTAAAGAACCTGCTCCTGAACCTGATGTCGGAGCTGACCACCTACCACTCACTGCTAGAGGGAAGGTCCTGAAAAATCGTTGCATGTACTCTATCCTACCGCATGGCCGGCACTAGACTGGGTCATGGAAACACAAATTTTTCAAGTGGACTTGCCTACCAAACTAATTGAAATACAAATATCTTCCAGCACCAATATCCCGACTAGGACTCACGTCACAAGATCCCTCAAAGAAACTCTTCCTATCTTAAAATTTAGATCCACTGGGTTGAGAAATTGTAGTCCCCTATTCTTTACCCCCATCATCCGTCAGGTTCTAGTCTGTAATTAGTGACTTATTCACTATCTCAGTGATAGAAGGAAAACTGAACAAATTGACTTGAGATTTCATAGCATGTATGAGACCTTCCTCAAAGGTCCTCTCCCTCCATAGCTTATCAGAAAGACACATCAGTGAAAAAAGATTCAAATCTGTAAAGCATGTTTAATATTCAATAATCATCATTTCACCTTTATCCAGGTGAATAAACTCACTTTCCCACCCTTCTCATAGAGTCATGGGGTAATATTTGACATCAAAGTAGGTTTGGAATTTATCCCTTCCCATATTCGGCATCCCATTAGCCTGGTTCAAAACATCACACTAGTGCTTTAACTCTCCACCTATAATGTAAGTCGGGATCTTGAACCTCTACTCTAGAGGCATCTCAAGATTCTCTAACATCGCTAAAGGGGTATTTAGCCATATCCCTGCAGCCTGTGGTTATCCATCCCCCCAAAATGTAGGAGGATGTTGTTACTAGAACACCCATTTCAGCTCAGTCCTAGTAAAATATTTATGTGGATCTCCCTCGAAAGACTACATATATTGAATGAAGCCCTAATATAACTATTCCATAGAACCTATGATTTTAATATCTTCATGTTCCATATCTATCAATATAGGAATATGAAATGGTATCTCGTGGCCCCAAGTCTCTGAAGTATGGTCATGGCCTCCATCGTGGGATACCACTAGAGGATGTCGTGGTTTCATGCCTTATCAATTCCAAATGTGTGCCTTGGGAAAGAACAACATCAAAGCACAAATCTGAAAGCATAATACATGTCAAAAACCTCTTAGAAACCACATCAAACACACAATGTGCTCCCAAAGCCAGAACTATATAAAGAACAACCATCGAACCATTTGAAATTATGCCTCCTTCCCACTCAAAAGTTGGTGCTAGTTCAAGTATCCACTTTCCTTTCAAGATTCCATTTCTATTCAAAATTCAGTTATTCATGAAGTTCCACCAAGGGTTTACCAAATCTTGAATCCATGGGGGGCCCATAACACCTCATGAACCCAACACATCGTTCACATTCTAACCATACATATCATCTTATTTATGGATTAACATTTCAATGGAACATCATTCCAAAATTTAAAAGGGTCCATAATCATTAATAATTAAAATATAACATCACCAATTTACCTATAATTCACACAACTAACACATCAATATGAACAACCATCCCATCGACTATCTCATTAACTATCACAACAACATGTGATATCTAATGCATCCAAGATGGCATCACATAATTCATGGAATGTGATTATCACAAGTGTAAATATGATACATGAGATGGAAACCCCTCTACTCATTGGTTTCTAAATGAAATAGATCCTAAAAGTTCATCAATAGTAATAGAAGAATCCAAGTGTGTCTCCATGTGGTAAAATCGAATCAACTTTAATAGTAAAAATCCTGAAAATCAGAACTCATTCAAGGCCATTTGGATTCTCCCTATACATGGTGTACCTACTCCTGGGTAGAGTTTGTTATCAAGTACCATTTTTTTAATATCCATATCTAGTGTCTCTAAATAGTAATTCAGACCAGAAAAAACTCCTCTGATACAACTTTGAAACACCCCGGACCTAGATGCCGCCCTATGGTTCCCTAAGCCTTGTTGGCCATGTCACATACATTAATTATTTTACATGTATTTTTCATTTAATTTCCATTTTTTTGGGGGTTTTCTATTCATTTTGGTTGAAATGGATGGTTTTCAAAATTTGGGCCAAACCGTGCGCCAAATTCTTGGTTTAAAAATAAATTTTATTTCTTTTATAACTCCTTCATTTGTTAAAATTTTTCATCCATTACACTTCCCACATTTCCTCCATTGACCAATCCAAATTACCATGTCCATTTGGCCCCTTTTTGAACCCATTAACATTTTGGGTTTGAGTGAATTAATTTGGAATTGGTCCAACCCGTGAACCATTTACAATTTTAAATTGTTTTTATAATTCTTAGAAATAATACAAATATTTTACTGTATTCTCGTGATTCCACCTCCCACCTGAATCCAAAATCCCGAGCCTCACCACCATTATTCATTTTTCCACTTTGGACCTCATTTTCCTAGAAGAGTAGGGAAAAACTTCTTAGGGTTCCTAAAATCGTCTAGATTTGAGAAGATAAGTTGATTCATTCATAAATATTTTAAATTTCACTCTTTTGCCCCATTTTAGTCCCCACATGACCTTCTCATCCCCATTAAAGCTTCCATATCAGGTTTTTTTTCTTGGAGATTCAAATTTTGGTGTATTTGGTTCGTTTGATTCAAGATGTTTCAGGTAAGTGTTTCTTTCCTTGATTTCTTCCCCTTCCTTAGGGTTTCTTTCAACCTTTCATGAAGTTCCTCATGTCTAGAAGTTTAGGTTCGAACCTAGGGATTGATTTGGTGTCTTTTCAGTCAGATAATGTGATCTAGGTCTGAATTTATCTCCCTTGAGGTGCGGTGGTGGTGCGATTGATGTTTCACACCATGTTTTGAGGGTTTCGATAGAAAAGCTAGGTTATTTCATGTGTATTCATTTCTAGATGAGTTAGTATTCTTGAATTACTTATTATAAATGTTCCTAGTATGATTTTTGTGGTGCAGAAACAATTTATGTTGGATTTTGTTAAGTATTTATTTATATAGTTTTATTTCAGGTTCAATTTGGGTGTTTTTTATGTGTAGCCCTTTGGGTATTGTTTGGGTGTCTTATAACATATGAATTTGGTTTAATAAATCTTTTTTTGGGATAAGAATTCTGATTCGGTAGGGTATTGGTGGGCCATTAGGTTTTAAAGTGGTTTTTTTGGGTTTAAGGTTTAAAACCTTATTGTACTTCTTGAAAGTGATTTTGAAAACATGTGCATTCTATGTGGATTTTTGTGGTATTGTTTGAGGTGTTGGTATAACACTTGGGGTAGATTAATAAACGTTTTTGGGGATTCCAATTTAGTTTTGAATTTTTATTGGTGTGATTTTGTCTTTGAAATACAGTTTTGAATTGGGTTTTATGTGAAAAGCTTTGGTTAACTCTTTAGAATTGTTTTATGAAAGTTTTGAATGGTTGAATGATTTATGTAAGAGGTGAAACCAAATTGGAATACTATTTTTGATTTTTTATACTTTTAAATGGACCGTTTTAAATTTGAATAGGTATGTCATGTTATTTTTATCCTCTTGGAAATGTTTTGTAAAAATGTTTAAGGTATTTACCAAAATGTGACCGAGGTGTGAACGTGATGTGGGCTGTTTGTGTGAGTGCGAAGTGAAAAATGGATTTGGTTTATAAAAATTGTTTTATGAAACTTGTGAGTGGGATGTTATGTGATTTTTATCATATTTGGAGGGACTTTATAAAATTGGTAAAGGATGTGTTGGATTTTGAAAGTTAAGAAAAAAGTGGTGTGTTCTATTTTGGTGTGAGTTTGATTTCAAAATGCATTCGAATGAAAAGTGAAATTTGTGGTTTTTGTGATGTAAAAGGGTATGTTTTGATAATGTGTGATGTGTAAGTGATTTTTTCATTTGAATACTATATTTAATGTCTTGTTGACCTTGTTTGAGCATAAAGGGAAAACCTGGGTATCTAGGTGGGTGGACTTGTACTAGTATACTAGTGAATCCGTGGGGTTTGACCTCAGTTTCACAAAGAAAGATTGACGTTTACAACTCTAATTAAACTATGATGATGATGATTGGGGACCACTAGTTTATGGGTATTTTCCTTAATAGTGGCGCGTGCATGAGAATGGATATTTTTTGTGGTTACTCTCAACGAGATACGAGGTACCTGGGACCCAGAACTAGCTAGTGCATAGGGGTTATTTCATATTGTTTGTGCTCATTAGATCCTTTATACTTTACGTCGGCATATAGTATATTTGGCTGAAAAAATTCAGTAGATTTTGAATTTATTTTAAATGTGTTGATTCTTTAAATTATCCCACTTGAAAAATGATTTTTTAAGTTGCATCTTTTAGAAATTTTTACTAGAAATTACATGTTTATGAAAACTTGCATGATTTTCATCTATTAATGTTTATCACATGGAATGTACTAGTGGTGGTATCCTACTGGGCATTGTATCACACCCTACATACACCCTTTGTTGTAAGTATACTTGGTTATTTGTGTTTTTCATAGGTTTGGGTACAACTTTTGTGCCAACAGTTTGGGTTTTCACCTGTCACTCATGATGCGGTGTTGTAGAGATGGCTTGAGGGCGATGCCGATTGCCATGTTGAGGTTCTTGGGCTGTTCATTTTTGGTTTTTTACCTTATTTATAGTCTTGGTGAGTTGTTTTAGACTATGTAATTCAGTTCTGAATTTTTTTAAAACATTGTTTGGTTTGATAAATCCAGATTCATTTTATTGGATTCATTTGTTGTTTTATGTTTATTAACATGGGTAATTCATTCCCAATTCTCATTTTATGATACCCAGTAACTTGTTCCAGCCCGTGGGGATTAGGAACACCCTACGTGCCTTGTCACGGGCCAGGTTTGGTGCCGGTTTTGGTGGCGATCAGATTCGGTTCGTGGCAAAATGGTATCAAAGGGAGGTTCAGTCTATTTAGGCCATGTTATTTGGGTAACAGTTGAGATATTCTAGAGTTAGAATTTTCGGGACCTGGAATTTTGGTTATGAGTAGGGTGGCTGATCACCACACATCATGATGGGATTCAATTCTCCAGGGGAAGTCTGTACCTTTCGGAGCCCTTTGGTTTTCTTTGTTTAATGATGATTTGGGGTAAATAAAAGAGAGTTGGGTTGATGATCTCTATGAGCTCTCAGGGCCTTGAAAGCCATGTGAAGCCAGGGATATTCTTTAGAACACTCTCTATGATAGTGAAGTGATTGGGATACATCTGCCAACCATATGTCGAAGTCAACCACTGAAACTATTTTCCTCTCTCATTGCCTTGTGTTCTTTAGTTTTGAAATCATGGATCTTTGGTTTTAAATTGACATGGTTTTATGAAGAGAAAAGTTATTGTGAAATGATTTAAAAATAAAGAGGGAATGGTCTGATTTATGAAATGGTAGAACTGAATTATCAGAATTATTTTGAAATGAAAAATGGCGGGCTTATACCTCTTTTGAAATCAGGAACTATATTGAATTTGGCTTTGAAAAAGTGTTTCCAATAGTGTTTTCTAAACAATCAAAGGCTGTTTTAATTGGATGATATGTTTTGAAATTTATTTGAATAACATTAAAGTTAGTTCTTTTTTAAATGTTTGTGTATTTTTTTAATAGTTTTGTAAGATGTGAATTGGTATTTTGATCTTTTGGTTAGCAGTTTTGAGAAAAAAAGATGTGTTAGTTAACCATTTTGGTTTTGAAAAGTGAACGAATTTTTATTTTAACCATTGGTATTTTCATGAGATACCACATGCATGGGGTTATATGGGATGATGGATGGTTGATGTAATGACTAGATGAGTGCCAGGATGGATATGAGGAGGGTGATCGATGTGGCACAGAAACATGCATGTGTGAGGCCCATTGGGTACCATTAGTGGATACGCTATCCACTGAACCGTTTGTTTTCAACGATTTGTTTTTAAAGAAAAACAATATGTCTTGTTAAATTGTTTGGGATGGTGTATATTATGTGTTTTTGGAAAATGTTGATGTTGTGGGATGTTTTAATTCCATGATCCCCTCTTGTTTGAACCATGTTTTGGGTTTGTGTTTGGACGACAAGTTGGGTAGAAGGACCGGTTAGTAGTCTCTTATGAGATATGTTTCGGGACACCTTTACGGTGGTTCCATTCATGTATTTGGATCTGGTTTGTGGCATGTTTTGACCAATGGACCAGCTTGGTTGGGTCCTTGGGTTATCTCATTGGATAAGGTACACCCCCACAAAGGGTTAATGCTCAACTGAAGTGCAACCCATATTGTTTCTCCATTGTAAAATCTTCCAGTTGATCAATATAAAGAATATTTTATCGATCATTGTTGATTGAGTCTAAACCGTTTCATTTCATTGATTTTTTGATCCGTTTGTAGTGGGATAGTGCTTGTGGAAGGTGGAAAGAGAATATATTTTCTTAAGTTGCCTGATTTATCAAAGGTGGAAGTGTTCTGGGGTTGTTCGTGTTGATGAATGTCTCGGTGGTGTCTAAGAGGGCCTCTGGGTTTTTCATAGTTTCTTTGAAGCAAGAGTTCATGTTAAACCACTAATTTTGGGATTTTGGTCAGAAGAGGATATTGTGTCCACTTTTTGGACTTGTCTATTGTTTAGGGACTTGGCATAAGGTCTCGTTCCATGTATTGTTTCTATCAATCACAAAGGTCATGTTCGGTGACAAAATATGATGTTGTGTTCTCATTTGACTGTAAAGGTGGAGGTCGCAAAATCCTCTGAGGTTCACTATTATGTTGGGAGTATTTATCCCTTGGGAAAAAAATCAAATCCTCTATCTTATAGGAAGGTGTTTATATGTTTCCTTCCCTTCAATTTTTTCACACCCAAAGAAACAAGGTGCAATGTGTTTGCATCTTTTGATCCCTTGTTTCAGTGAAATGTCGGGTTTTGGTAATGTGAGTTATAGAGTGTGTTATGTCTTTGTGAACCCATCAGGGTAAGCGGTGTTTTTGTTTGTGGCACCAAAAGAAGAAGTTCCACATTGGGGTTTCCACATCCTTACAGTGAGGCCGAAGATGCTTCAATATTTTGAGCTCCAACCATAAGTCCCAAAGAGAATCTGGCACGTAGTCCGGGGAAACCCCATTGTTTTTTAAACCCTCATACAAAGTCATGTCATCGGTATGAAATATTGGAGTATTTTAAACCTATGGTGTCATCGTCTTTCTTCTGTTGTTCTCGTTCAGTGGAAATAGGTGGAGGGCCTTGTACCCATGTCATTACCCAATATCCCCCCCTTTGGTTTCCATTGAGTCTTTGGAGAATAGAATGACATTTGGATAGACATGCTAAGAACGTGGTTTGTGCGTGATTATTAGTGACCATATTCTAGGAAGCTATGCAAAAAGAATGATCTGCACAGTTAGTACACGGTTTCCCAAACCGTGTGGACTAATTGTGACGCCTTCCCAAATCATTAAATTTTTGGGGTCTTTTTGTGTCGTCCCATGCCTGTCAGTTAAGATGGTTGGTTATTGTGGTGGGGAGACCCACCATAGGTATCATGCGTATTCTTTTGTAAATTTATAATGGATGTATACCCCTTGTACTAGGGAGTCTTTTCGGGCCTCCCCCTGTTATAGTCCATATTTTATCTATGGGAAAAAATTTAGGTGTCTTCTATAGTGGGGAGCCCATTTGTGTCTCTTCATATGAGTAACTTAGATTTTTTTCCTTGGTCTTTTCTTGGAATTAGGTATTATCAATCGGAGATATCTAACTACCTACATCTTCCTGGGCTAAACATTGAGATTGTTATGTTCCCAATGGTATATTTTTAGTAGGTTAATTGTATCTTTGTTTGATGTTGTTGTTTTTTAGGTAAATTGATTGATATTTGTTCATATTGTGTTTGAGGAGTTTTAATTTGGGACAAATCCTGAATGTGATTGATTGTTTCCGGAATGTAGTGTATGTTTTGGTTGTGAGATTAATCCTTCCTTAAATGATCACTGGAGCTGTTTTGGCTTTTGGGGGTGATTCTTGGCAAGGAATTACTTCTCGGTTTATCTGTTGGGTTTTGTTTTTGTATTTGGCCTTACTGTGGCTTTCTGGGGATGGAAAGTTTTATGGTGGGGAGAATTGTCACATAAATGACTTCTTTTAAATGTATTTTCCATTTAATTTCCATTCTTTATTAGTTTTGGGGGTTTTCCATTCATTTTGGTTGAAATGGAAGGTTTTCAAAATTTGAGCCAAACCGTGAGTCCAATTCCTGATTTAAAAATAAATTTTATTTCTTTTATAACTAATTCATTTGTTAAAATTTTTCATCTATACCACTTCTCACATTTCCTCCTATGACCTGTCCAAATCACCATGTCCATTTAGACCCTTTTTGAACGCATTATCATTTTGGGTTTGAGTGATTTAATTTGGAATTGGTCCAACCCGTGAGCCATTTCCAATTTTAAATTGTTTTTTTAATTCTTAAATAACATACATATATTTTAATATATTCCCGTGATTCTACCTCCCACCTGAATCCAAAATCTCTATACTTACTTCCATTATTCATTTTTCCACTTTGGACCTCATTTTCCTCGCGGAGTCTGGAAAATCTTTTTTGGGTTCCTCAAATCGTCCAGATTTGAGAAGGTAAGTTGATTCTTTCATAAATCTTTTAATTTTCACTCTTTTGCCCCCATTTCAGTCCCCACTTGACATTCTCATCCCTGTTAGAGCCTCCATATCAGGTTTGGTTTCTTGGAGTTCAAATTTTGGTGTATTTGGTTCATTTGATTCACGATGTATCAAGTAAGTGTTTCATTCCTTGATTTCATCCCCATACATAGGGTTTCTTTCACCTTTTCTTGATGTTCCTCATGTCCAGAAGTTGAGGTTAGAACCTAGTGTACTAATTGGATTCTTTTTGGTCAAATCTTGTGAACTAGGTCTGGATTTATCTTCCTTGACATGCGGCGGTGGTGCAGTTGATGTTTCACACCATGTTTTGAGCGTTTCGACATAAAAGCTAGGTGATTCCAAGTGTATTAATTTTTAGATGAGTCGTTTTTCATGAATTACTTATTTTGAATGTTCCTAATATGTTGTGTGTGGTGTGAAAACTATTTATGTTGGATTTGGTTAAGCAATTATTTATATAGTTTTATTTTGGCTTAAAACTGAGTGTTTTTCATGTGTAGCCCTTTGGGTATTGTTTGGGTGTTTTATAACATATGATATTGGTTTAATAAATCTTATTTTGGATGAAAATTATGATTTGGTAGGATATTGGTGTTCCATTAGGTTTTAAAGAGGTTTTTATAAGGGTTTAAGGTGTAAACCCTTATTGTACTTCTTGAAAGTGATTTTGAAAAGGTGTGCTTTCCATGTGGATATTTTGTTGTATTGTTTGAGGTGTTGGAATAACACATGGGGGTAGTTTAGTAAATTGTTTTGGGGATTCCAATTCTGTTTTCAATTTTTATTGGTGTGATTTTTTCCTTGGAATACGGTTTTGAAATGATTTTTATGTGAAAAGCTTTGGTACACTCTTTAGAATTGTTTTATGAAATTTTTGAATGGTTTAATGATTTATGTTAGAGGTGAAACCTTATTAGAATACTATTTTGGATTGTTTATACTTCAAAATGGACCATTTTAAATGTGAATAGTTCTGTCATGTGATGTGTATCCTCTTGGAAATGTTTTATAAAAATGTTTAAGGGATTTACAAAAATGTGAAAGAGGTGTAAACGTGATGTTGGCTGTTTGTGTGAGTGTGATGTGAAAAATGGATTCTGATTATAAAAAGGGTTTTATGAAACATGTGATTTGGATGTTATGTGATTTTTATCATATTTGGAGGGACTTTAATAAAAATTTTAAAGGATTTGTTGGATTGTGAAAGTTATGCAAAAAGTGTTGTGTTCCATTTTGGTGTGAGTTTGATTTCAAAATGCATTTGAATAAAAAGGGGAATTTGTGATTTTTGTTATGTACATGGGGATATTTGGTTAATGTGTGATGTGTAATTGATATTTTCTTGTGAAAACTATATTTCTTGGCTTGTTTAACTTGTTTGAGCACAACGTGAAAACTCGAGTATCTAGGTGGGTGGACGAGTACTAATAGGATAGTGAATCTGTGGGGTTTGGCCCCAGTTTCACATAGCAAGATTGACACCTAAA
Source organism: Viscum album (assembly GCA_963277665.1). NCBI lineage: Eukaryota > Viridiplantae > Streptophyta > Magnoliopsida > Santalales > Viscaceae > Viscum > Viscum album. The sequence continues at coordinate 1,176,884,000 of OY728141.1, read as the reverse complement.
TCACTAACTAACAGATGATGATTATGATTGGGGACCACTAGTTCATGGGTATGTTCCCTAATAGTGGCTCGTGCATGAGAACATATATTTTTTGTGGTTACTCTCACCGAGATACGAGGTTCCTGGGACCCACAGCTAGCTAGTGCCTAGGGGTTATTTTTTTATTGCTTGTGCTCATTAGATCACTTATACTTACCATCGGCATATGGTATATTTGGATAGAAAAATTAAATAGCTTTTGAATTTATTTTAAAAGTGTTGATTCTTTAAATTATCCCACTTGAAAACTGATTTTTTTAAGTTGCATCTTTTAGAAATTGTAACTATAAATTGCATGTTTTTAAAAACATGCATGTATTTCATCATTGAATGTTTATAACATGGAATATATTAGTGGTGGTATCCTAATAGGCATTTTCTCACACCCTACTTACACCCTTGGGTGTAAGTATACTTGGTTATTTTTGTTTTTACAGGTTTGGGTACAAATTTTGTGCCAACAGTTCAGGTTTTTACCTATCATTCATGTTGCGGTGTTGTCGAGACGGCTTGAGGGAAATACCTCTTGCCATGTTGAGGTTCGTAGGCTGTTATTTTTTGTTATGTACCTTTTTTATGGTCATGTTGAGTTCTTTTGGACTATGTAATTCAGTTCTGAATTTTTGTAAAACATTGTTTGGTTTGAAAAATCCAGATTCGTTTTATTGGATTTATTTGTTGTTTTATGTTTATAAACGTGGGTAAATCAATCCCAATTCTAATTTTATTATACCCAGGCACTTGTGCCAGCCCACGACGATTGGGAACACCCTTCGGGCCTTGTCACGGGCTAGGTTTGGTGCAAGTTTCGGTGGCGATCAGATTCAGTTCATGACAGGCCACATTGCCTCAAGACAATCCTCCTGAACACCAAAGGCTTCTAACTAGAAGTGATGGCCTAGGTGAGTCAGTGGGGAGACTATTCCCCCTTTAACTGATAATCAAATCGAACGTGAAATACATAAAATAGAAAAATAAAATAATTATGTAGACAATTGAATGTAAGACAAGAAAAGAATACATATCAATAACCATAAGTTTCTCATATACAAAATTATGAGGATGATGCATGTATTTACAATTTAGTAAAATAAGGTAATCGGAAATGTAATATAGTACAATTCCTAGAATGATTAAATACTAAAATGGTATCCTATCATCATAATCCTTAGCTTAGTACAATGCTCCGCTGCTCCAAATCCATAGAAAACAAACTGTATTAAAGGAATTTCCAATATCATCACTCACAACCATATAATTTGTTTTGGTCCCTGAGGCATCCCAAATAAGGTGTAAGATAAACATTCTAGTAAGAAACCGCCCAGGTCTATACAGTTCTAAAAAAATTCATCAGAAGTGAAAGCATGTGTAAACAAGTTTTAATGTAAAATCTGTATTCCCATGGAAGAAGTCTACAGTAGTAAGTAAGACCATCCATCCTACAAGGATACCTGCAAAAGAGTTATCTATTAACAAGGAATCTAAATTCAATGTAATCAAGTCACATTTTTATTCCGTACATCCATTTGTATCATGCATTCCACAACCACACTGTACAAGGATGTCAAGTATTTCACTACCACTCCCAATAGTTAAAAGTAGAATCCCATGGCCACACCATATAGTGAAGTTTAGAATCTCATGGCCATGTTGTGTAGTAAAAGAAGAACTCGTGGTCTAGATCCAAGGATTCATTACAACAAGGAATTCATGTCATAATTCTAGACCTCAAAGGGCCACATTCAAGGAGCATGTAAAAGGAATCAAATCAACTCCAATGGAAATCCCTGGTGGAAACTCAGTTAGGCATTGGTTATGGTCCATGGGTCATGGAATAGAATGTCCAATAGGAGACCATGAAATAGAGATCCATGGGGTATCAAGGCCTAAGGAATCCAACAGAATCATGACCGAGGGGTAGAGTCAATCCAAGGAATCCACTTGCATATTCCAAATCCATGGATAGAAGTCCATGGCATCGATCAACAATTCATTCAAGTATTAACACATTCAATTTTAAAAAAACTTCCATGTGAGTATACCTACTCACATCAAGATTCACATTCCATGAGTATACCCACTCATGCAAATCATTTATCTACTACGTAGTATATGGGCCTATCCATCAATATAAACCATTTAACGTGCCAAACAATCAAAACAGACGAGTCATAACATGATATTTATTTATCAAGGAGGTTTTTCATCTCCTCAGGAAGATATTAATGTTATTAAGGCATTAACAGTCTTCCTCTTACTAGTCAAGCACAATCGAACACCCCTTGGGTTGTCTTAATATGCATAAATAGGTCATTTTATTTATGGTTCACCCCTTGGGTGGCCTTGAATCATGGAAAGGGTGGCAACACACATAAAAACAACATCCAAGAATCATTACTAGGTCTAACTAAAAAACAACAAGAAACTCACAGAAATTGAGGCCTCAGCGGAATGTATGACGAGCGGTGAAATGTACGAACACCTGAAAAGAACCCAAAAAATCATAAATAATGTATGAACCATTTAACTCAACTTAGTAGTAAACAACTCATTCATTATTTATTACTGATTCATTATAGTTTGAAATAAATCTAATGAAAAGATGAATAACGAGATATTAAGGAATAAGAGCCTCAATCCAAACATCAAAGTTGTTGTTTTGAAGAATCAAGAATGACTAAAGCTAAATTGAGTACATATTGATGCACTTCCAATATGAAAAATGACTCTTGAATCAGATTCTAGACACCTTCAGAAACTGAAAGCTAGTTTAGAAGGGTTTTGGGTTCAAAAACGGGTGGAAAAAAGCATTCTCTACCAAATAATAAGGAAACTGCCTCTTTTATAAAAAAAACCACTGGGAATGTACATGATGTGTAGGCTAAGTAAACAGTGTATACTGAAAGTAAACAACATGTATTCTATGTACATGATGTATACCTATAAGGTAGCTAGCTTTTAGCCTATTTTTCCATTCTTTCCCAAAAACAACCTAATAGCGCAATGACCTAACATTGGGTCTAAACAAAAAAGGAATTAAACAACATTAACATGAAAAGATATATCCATACATCAATAAATACCCAAGATCTTACAAACAACATTATCCAATAATGTTGTAGACTATATACACAATATTTAAAGAATAATGATCATTTTGATGATGGTATTAAGATGTGTATCTAAGGTTAACTGGTATTTCAATTGTTTTCATCGTATAATGATATACAATAAAGTCATATAAATTTTTTTTAGGTTCTATATATTTATGGGAAATCAATAAAAGAAGGCTTCAGCTAAGAACCATAATAAAAATATATATTAAAAGATAAGAAATGGATGATGGGATTTCAAACATGTTATAATTATTTAAATAAACATGCATGTTCTTTCTTAATAGGAAGATATGTTTGTTTAAAGTGTATAGAAATGGGTCAAAATATCTTGTATGTATGGAAATGAAATAAATCACTGGTATTCATTACTTGTAGATTAACTAGATGGGGAATTATTCAAAAAACCATAAGAATTAGGGGAAATTCATTCAAATGAGGCTAAGGGTAGAATCCTATGCTAATATAATTACTACAAATATATATGAAGTTCCCAAAGTTGTGGTGGTAGATAAGTTGATCATAAACTAAAATTTAGTTAATGATTTATTTGATACTATAATTTCACAAACTTTTATTTATTCCATGTTTTCCAACGAAATTATATATTTCTCTAGTACCTTTTGAGGTAATTTTTAAAAGAATAACAATATTGGAAATTTTATAAATATAAGGTTGTGTTATTCAGTTCCCAATATGACACATAGAAATACCATATTTGTAAATGTGATTATTATCCCTATGTTTTACATTGATATAATCATTTGTATGTTTTGAATTTAAAATTATAATGGAAAAAATTATTTGTATGAGAAAGTGAATATGATTCACTATGGAGATGTGTAATATATTGTCTTTATAAGGGAGACTACATTATCTATATCAAATCTGGATCCACCTCATGTATCTCTCCAAAATGATATTCTTCAAAAAAGAAGTGATTATGTATCCTATGAATATGAAAGTTATACCTAGAATAGAGTTTCCAAATATTCATTTTATATATATATTAATATGATTCCTAAATAAAAACATAAAAATCTACATGGGAATGATGTTGAGGGTTTAATTGATATCATACAAGATAAAAAACCATTTTCCCGGATTCATTATAAGATGAAAATTTAGTAATTACTAGAACTAAATAAAATACTATAGTAATTGTGTGAAAATGGATTTACATACCCTTGTGATTTACCACGATATATACTCTCTTATTTTTACTATTGTCAATTCTAACTCTTTGGGTTTGTTTATAGATTATATTGTAATCATATCCATTACCCTAACGAACATGTATCATCAACCTCACAAGGATGGATTCCACGATTAAAAAAGAGTTGGATATTTTTAAATGATTTATCAACAGTATTTGTCTCATCCACTATAATTAAATAACATGGATAATCCAAAAGATTAATTTCTAACTATATATGAACATTATGACTTTACAATAATGACCTTTGAATTAAATAATACTCCTTTATTATTACAGATATAATGATCAAAGTATTCCAGGATTATCTTAATAATTTCATTGTAATATTTATTAATGATATATTAACGTATTGTTAAATATTTGATTAGAATAAGATTCATTTAGAATGATTCTATGTAATCATAGAGATGATAAGTTATATACAATATTTAGAAATGAATATTCTAGTTGTAGGATTTTTATTTTCATGGTCACATTTACATTATGGATGTAATATCAATTCATCCATTAAATAAAAAAGGAAATGATGTAATGGACAACACCAATGAATATAAATAAGGTACAAATTTTTTTATTATTAATAGTTTTCTATTGATAATATCTTTGGGATTTTTCTCTATTAGAAAAATAATTATCGAAATTGATTATGAAAAGAGTTAAATTTGTATAGTTTGATAAATGCTAATAATTATTTGAATAATTAATGATAAGTCTAATCAACGCAGGTGAATTAACAATACCGTTGGAATAGGGTGAGTTTGTGATATATAGTCACCACAAAAAATAAGAATTTATTGACGATTTTTAATATCATTTTTAAACATATCTCTAATTTTAAATATTGTGATGTTTCTTATGAAATTCCTCTTAATTAGTGACATTTTTTGAGAAAAAACACTAAATTAGGGATTTTTTCACAATAAAAGAGAAACTAATTTATCGACGTTTCGTAAAAAGAGTTCATAAATTACAAACATTTGAATAAAAAGTATCTAAATTTGATATTTTACCTCAAAAAATTCTAAATTAGAGATGTTTCTGGAAAATTGAGGCTACATTATAGATGTTTATTTAGAAACATCTCTAAATATAAATAAATATATATATATATATATCACTTCCAAAAATAGATATATTTATATATATATAATAATATATATAAACACAAATACATATAAATTATCATATATACATATAAGAGGTGGTGGCTTACTCATGTGTAAAGTCTCCCCTTAATTATCCATTAGACCCAGGTTCAAATATGTGTGGGGGAAGTTACTATTGCAATACTATGCAGGCAGTGTCATTGATTATGATGTAGATAGGAAGTGATGTATGCATGAAGGAGACAGATGGTGATTCAAGAATGACGCATCCATGGTGATGTAGTCCGGATGATGCAAACATGACGCTGCACTAGACATTCTATCCATATTATAAGAATAATACATATTGTGTTACGTTCCATTTAATTAATAAATAAGGATTGATGGGTGGGATGTCCCCTATGGTGGGGGGCTATTGTTGGTCATTCTGTCATTTCTGTGTTGTGTGTATGTGTGTTCTTGAATTTAATTATACCCCCAAATAACTAATACACACACATATAAATATATAAATATATATACTCGTATATATAACCACAAATATATTTTAAATTTAGTCACGTTTTTATTAAAAAATTTCTATTTTAGTGACATTTTTAGTTCTGTTTTAAAACATGGAAAATTGAATACACACACACACACTTATATATTTCTATACAAAGAGACATATATATAAATATATATTTATAAATATATATATTTTTTAATATGTAAATAAATAAATAATTAATTATATAATAATTATATATATTATAAATATATATATATTATATAATATATACATATAAATAAACATAAGATATAAATATATATATATATATAATATATACATAAGAAAATTTAAACACATATATATAGTATAAAACATAAACATATATATATATAATATATAAAAATATATATGTATATAGAAATAATATATATATATATAGTAACCATATATCTATAATATAAAATAAGACATATATGTAAAATAGAAACATATATATATATATCTATATTATAAACATATATATATTTAATCATAATAAATAAAGTATAAATATATATATATACACACACATTAATATATTCATATTAATATATAAATAGATATATATAAATATTTAATTTTTAAATATTGAAATATATTTATATATATAAATTTAACATGATACAATTAAATATTTAAATCACATTTTTTTGAAAATGTGACTTTTGTAGTGACATTTTTACCAGTGTTATAAAACATTGATATATATATATATATATAACTATATACACGTATACATACACATTTATATTTACACACACACAGATATATATATATATATATATATCTAAATATATATATATATATATATATATATATATATATTGCTTAATAAATAAATATATAATATAATATATGAACATAAAAATATTAACATATAAATATATACATATATATAATATTAATTTATTAATGATTCCAATCTATATATATATATATAAGATATTACAATTGTTTGTCAAAATGAAAAATATGTAGGTTGGTTGTGTTCCCATCTTGATCAGTTGTAGGTCCATGTATCAATTCATAGGGGTGGGAGATTTCATAATTTACATCAAGGGAATACTGGAGGGGTTGGGAGAACCCAGGATACTGAAGGGGGTTGTGGGAGGGGAGTGTACAAAGGGGAGGAAGAAGGGTGGGGAGGAGACTAGAGAGCCATGAAGGCAGTGGGGTACTTGAGGTTCTGGCTGGTAGGGTGTGTAGATAGGGTATGACGATGCAAGAGGGTTGACATAGGGAGTATACGTATGAAAGGGTTTGACGGAGGGTTGGGTTGGGGAGTGTAGGTAGGTGAGGGAGTAATGGATAAGAATGTATGTAGTGTGGTACATGAGAGATATCTCTAATTTTCGATGCTTATAAACATCATCAATTAGTGATGTTTATAAATGTTGCTAATGAAAAAAAGAGACGTCGCTAATTAATAGTTTTTAGTAATGGGTGATGTATCAAATAAGGGACATGGATTCATCCTAATGAAATATTATATAACCTTTTCTTATGCATCAATGTAATTAAATATCCATGACCAAAATTATTGAACCCATGATCATTATTTTGTAGCCATAATATTGGAATTGTGTATTTGGAGGAATTTCTTTTATGGTGAAAAATATAAAATATGTACAAATCATAAATGTTTTATATATTTTTTCTTACATAATGATCCCAACATCATGTATAGAAGATGGATATAATTATATAAGTATTGTAATTTCTAAATACACTACCATGCTTCAAATCAAAATAAGGTGGTTGGTTCATTGGATAAAAAATATCATGGTGTTTTGAATAAAATGAAGAATTAAAATTATCACCTATTAAAGAATTTAGAAATTTTGGATGTGGGAATAATTAAGGAATGTGAAAAACCACGTCAAATTCAAATTATTTCCAAACTATATTTATTGCATAATAGGTAACATTCCCAAAATTATGATAATGATTTATAATAGAAAATAAATGATTTCATTGATAGGATGTTGGTAGGCTTAAACTATGCAGATGGTATATTAAAATTTGTAATGTCTCTCTATGTTCCATCCCACCTTATATAAATAGAGAATTACTAGATTAAGATCACAGGTAATATATATATATATTCAACTACGTAGTAACAATAAGTATTAGGATTTAATGGAAATTTTGTTGTAGGATAATATGAAATTCGAAACTGTAGACTATGTTTAAAGATGGATTGTTTTTTTCAAAAGGTAAATATTGAGATAGTACGTCACAATAGAGGCATTAATACTCTATATATTCTTGTATGTTAATAGGGTTATATTATAATGGAAATTGGTATTATATTTTTGAAGACTACAAGAATGAATGATCTCACATGTGATCATGTTGGTCACCATACCATGCCCATATATTTTCTCACTATAAGGGAATACCGAACTCTTGATCACCTTAAGATATTTTATTTTAATTTTGTTTTGAGGTTTCATAGTGCACATATTTTGATAGTACCTAATCATTATCCATTGAATACATAAAATTTATATGAAATTATTTATAAGGAACTCAATGCCATGCTGTGTTTTTCTACTACTAATCATCCTCATATATATAGATAGTCTAAAATGATTATTGCAGCATTATAAGGAATACTAAGGTTGTAAAAATGTAACATTCAATGAAAATGGAAACAGTATATACATGTGATGAAATTTTTGTAAATAATAGCTTCCATTAGAGAAATAAAATGGAATGATGTGAATAAATTTATAGGAAAAGTTGAAATTCAATAAATTGTTGGGATGAATTTGGGGAAATGAATCTTCTAGGCATATTACTTGTTAATGATATGTAACTCCTCGACCCCAGTTACCCAGAGTCGGTGCATTATTACATAACATTGGCACGATCAAAAAATATCAAGTCTCGTATCACTGATTAGTTTAGTAGTCTTGGAAAAATTAAATATATTCATAAGTCTTACATTACATCATAAGGTATAAAAAACTACAACAACAACATCTTGTCTTCATATCCCCTCATACTATCCCCACCGGTCAATCATAAATTTCTTCTTCACAATCCTGAGAAAAATAAAACATTGAAATGGGTGAGCTCAGATACTCAATAAGGATAACAATATATAAGAATCGTTCATAGATAAGCATAAACACTTAAGGAAATGTATAACTAAAACAAAATCTTTTTAAACATGAACTTCAGCATAATATGGCAAAGATAAAATGAAATAATGTCATTTACTTATTCACATGGATATTCTACTAGTCGAATAATCACATGCAATATTAATAACAACTTTCATAATGATAGAATGCATAATGCCAGACTATGATAACCACGTAGCCAAGGTATCGTGCCAAGACTACAAATAAGATTTTGTCAAAGCATCGGGCTAAGACACTAGTTTGTCTCATGAGACCTACCTATGAATCGAGGAGCCATAGCGGTCTCTACCCATCACTTACTATGTCCAATGCATTCCTAATATGAAAACTTTGAAACATAACATAAACATTCATATTGAAACTAGCATACGAAATGTCAATACATTATTCACAGACCATGAATGGTATAAAAATAACACATCCATAATCAAACATAACTCATTAATTACAATATGGAAGATTGTATTGTAAGAGATTAACCTCAATCAAGAATAATGAAGGATATTGACATAGATAAAAATAATCATCAAAACTATTAAGAGAAATATCCCCCTTTTTCTTGAAAACATTTTAAAGTAACACTATTTGTCAAGAAGCCATTTAAAAATAGATTATTGAATCAAAGTGTCCCATACTACTTTGAAACTTTTAAAATAAATTTCAATTTTAAAACTATAAATTCCATAAAAATAAATCCTTAAAACCATGTTTAAAACATGGACATTAATGAGAAATATTTATAATAATAAATCTTTAAAACATTTTAAAATAATATTTTAGTTAGAGTTCCTAACCAAAAGAGAGACACTTGAATACAAATAATTGAGGTAATAAAAACTTTTTAATATCATTATAATAAAGGGATTCATGATATACTGTGTCAAATTACATTATATACACCATATAAAAGTGATTTGGTGTATAAAAACAATGGAGTCTCAATGGAATGTAATTTGAGATGAAATCTCTCGTAAAGGACATATCCTTAGGTTAAGGATAAATCAACAACATAATTATGTGTGAAAAATATAAATACACTCAATATTATTGGATATTCAGTGTAAAACAAATCAAAGGGAATTCCAACAGATTCTTGTAAAAACAACACCAATGTATTGGATGTTTAACTCAAGAAATCGAGATTGAGTAAAATTACTCTTATCAAGTTCATACCGATGAGTTGAGAATTTATCAAAGGAGTGATTATGAGTATAAAAATTATATCCACAGAAAGGGGAGTTGAAATTATGTCATAATAAAATGAATAGTGATTCCACACATAATCTTGGAGTAAAATAAACAATGAAGTATGCGTAAAGCTGAATGAGTGGAAATTGAAATTTCAAATTCCTTTATCGATTGGGTAACATAAGAAACATACAACCAAGAAATAAGGATCATACAATGATGATGTAAATATCCATAAATTTAATTATATTACACAATTAATACAATCATGGGTAGTACACACACCGCATGCAATAAATAAGTGGTGAACAATGGAAATCTCACAGAATTAAAAGTGAGATAAGAAACCCCTTACTTTGTAATTTTTCCTTAGTCGACGGTAGGTTAAACTAATTTATAATGGTGAAATAATAATTATTTAATTATTAAATAACCATTTACATTAATATGATATCATATATGATCTTTTAACATTTATTTGTTAATAATATCTTAGTATTATAGTCGTTTCAGGTGTTAACAAATTCATTTTCCTTTATATTATTTCTTATGTGAGTCGTATTAGTTATGGATGGGATGTATCTTATTCATATCCAGAATGATATCATGTCTCTAAAAAATATTTTTATTCGTCAAATGAAATTTATTCTTCAATGGATATGATGGAAAATGAATCTCATCACATTCATGGAGACTGTAATCCATACGTACGCACAGGCGGCAATATCATTATTTTGATATTAAAATAATATATAATTGGATGGTATATCATATATAAAGAATAATTATCATGTTATATTTATTATTTACATGAATTTAACTTCATTATTATACCCATCCAAAAAATAATATATTTAATAACAATTACACCACAACGTGGAGACGGTAGGCCATACGTACGCACGTATGGTGACATATCATTCAAAGGATGCATAGAATACTGAATATGGTTGTACCATATTTATAATAATATCACAGTATATAGAAGATACTAGAGTTAACATTTTATAATGGAAATAACAAAGAAAGAAGAAGTGGAAGAAGAAAGGAACTTGAAAGAGGGTGGTGAAATCATTACCTCTTCATCGGGTTCTTCCTTTTGATTTGATCAAACGGGCTCCTTAGGGTGGATTTATGATAAAACTAAGGCCTCTAGGTCTAGGTAAAGGAATTTGAGAGAATATTTGGTCAGGTTTTGTCCGAGCCAAAAGGATTTGAATGTGAGAATTAGTGAGAAGGGTGAGTGCCCTTTTATAAGAGGGGTGAGGGGCACCTTAGAAAAAACTAGAAATATTATTTTACAATAAATTCATATTCGGTTTATAATGGCTCAAAAGTATATTATTTGAATGTTAAGGAGGGTATAGGTCGAAATACATTCATAAAATAGGTTTTAGATAGGTTTGGGTCATTATATTAACCTTATCGTTTAGTTTTAACTGTTAGTTAATTAGTTTGACATTTACCATGTCACTTGTATTTTAATATTATTTAGTCAATAATCATACTATATACATCCAAGAGACCCAAAAGTGGTCCATTAATGATACACCTATCATTATATAAGTCTCTTGTAAGATCATTAGATTTTTAGTAATTTAATATCAATTAATAATATAAAATTTGTTTTAAAAACTCTTTTATGTCAATTTTGACACTATTGGGTATTTTGTTTTTGATAATTTCACATCAACCTTATTACTTAGAACCAAAATCATAAAACCAGTCCTAATATGTCATATTAAATTATAAAATTAATTTAATTCATAAAAATATTCGAATTACAATTATTTTGTTATCTATAATATCAATTATTTGATTCTTTCATTAATAACAAAAATACTGCATCATTATTGTGTCATAAATTAATTTTATTATTATATGTCTAAAAATTATAAATAAAACACTATTATGTAGGAAATATTTTTAGATTTATACTTAATATTTATAGTATAAAATCCAAAATATATAACCTATGTAAATTTTTTTTTCTAAAAGGTATATGGTTATGTCATTTTTGTATTTATTTTAACTTATTTAATATAATGTGTCCTTATCACTTACATGTGGATCCATGGAGTCCAAAAATATACCCAAAGATTCCCATGTTCGGAAATGTATGAACCAATAAGTTTAGGACACGTTTTAGGGTAAATTAATATTATTATAATATTGTTTTTTTAACCTTATTTACCGGATTTACCCTTTAACCATGGTAAATAAAATATTTATCGAAATAATTATTCAAAATGTCTAAAAATAAGAGTTAAATATTTACAGAATTTGGACATCCTTATTCCAAATTTGGAGTCCATATTTCAAAATTCAAAACACATAAGTGGCAGAAATTAATTTAAAATTAATTCCCGCTGTCAAAACAAAAAGCGTGTTTTTAAGATATAATAACTATCAAAAGATTGACACTTGTTTATGTCCGGTTTAAATGTGAAATCGTGTCCAATGACCAAAATTGTACTAAATGGTAAAAATATATTCTAAATATACTTTAAAACAACTCAAATTAAAAATTTATCACTGTTAATTATTTATATTAAAAAAGATGTTTTTAATAAAAAATTTAGTAATTTTCACTATTCATCAAAATATGAAAGTTATCCGAAAAGTACCAAAATTTCACCCTAGGCTAATTTCGATATTTCGAATCCAAAAATGAAGTTCATTTTGAAATATAAAATGAATAAAATTTCAAAAATTGGGTATTACTTTTTATAATGGATAGTTTTATTAGTTGTGTTGTGTGTTAGTACTAGAAGTTGCGTACAACACACGCTACTATATTATTTAGTGAGAAGCATACCGTGGAAGCTAGGAGTGTTACATTATACCCTCCTTTAATAAATTACTTCCTCACAATATTCAAAATTGGTCTTGGGAATATAATGGAATGTCACTAATCGGAAAACGAGTCAATAAAACTATCACTTTAAAAGAAAGAAAGAGAAGTACAAAGGTCACCCAAGATAAACTATACTAGGATTCCATGTAGAAAAACATGGATATGGATGATAAAATAAGTGTCAAGTTCTGATGGAGAGGGATAGAAAACATGATTAAGAGAATGTTAACAACAAGAAAACCACAAACATGTGATGGGACAAACAGTCATTAGCTCCCCAGTAGGAAAAGTAAACATAATTTTTTTAAGGTAAATTACATAATGATGAGGAATTCATTTCTGAGATTGACTAAGAAAATAAATAGATATACTTAATTATTAAGTAAATATTCATTCTTTAATAAATTTCTACTACTAACGCATTTTTAAAAGATGATTATTACAGAAGACTTGGTCACACTAGAAGAGATACAATAAAATTCACATATAATCACATGATCCACGAAGAACAAACTATATATTTACCATGTCTTTAGAGAAAAACCAAAATGGTAAGTTTAAGATCTGATGATCCCCTAAAAGGTTATTTCATTAGGGAAAGAAACACTAATCTTAATTTCTAAAATTAAACCAAAAATACCCCAAAGTTAAATAAATATCATTCAATAAAGAATTGTCCTTAAAATCCTTCAATAAAATCCAAATTAATATTGAAACTCAAAACTTAGAAGAATGTGATTATGTTGTCTTCCACGTTAAATGGTATCTCTAAATGACATCAATTACTCTTAAATTCACATACTTAAAAGTGATTAACCTAATCACATATTCTCTATTATAGGTTAGTCATTTCCATAAATAACCAAAATTACTATAAATCCACAATAAAAACATTGATAAAAATCCACCATTACTCCTAAAATGAAATCCCATAAAATTATTTTTTCCTTGGGCATTTAGTGTTCACATCAAATTGAACATCTTCCAAAATAGCATTCATCACTTCAAAACCAAATCAATTTCTTATACTAAGGGTATTCATTTGATAAGATATAGGATCCCAAATAAACTTATTATTGATCAATAAAATTATTAACCTAAAAATAATTAGTCACACTAACTAGGGACTTCACATAGTCCAGTGGTAGGCGATAAATCCAAATCGCACTTTGGTTGTGGGTTCAATTGTCACAACATTGTCCGACGAGACAGGTTGTCACACCATCTACGTGTTGTCCTTTTTCAAGAACTATATTTTTTAATATTACCAAAATAAGATAAATTCCTCAAAATAACCATAACATAATTTAACCACTAATGTTATCTCATACCCTGCATTTTCATCCCTAAATATAATAACTTGTAATTACCTCAACCCCAATGATCATATATGACCAAATGCTTATTTATAACTATATACATAACATACAAGATAACTCTTCCTAAAATATCATTTTCAGATGATAAATTGCAGGGTTACACGTACAAGAGAAAAATATTCCAAAGTAATCCCATCAATAAAGAGAACTAACACTTTTAAACATTTCACCATCTCTTTATTTCCGCATAGGTTCTTCATCATATGTTCCTCGGGTTCCCACATTGCCTCTTCCATCTTATGATTTCTCCATAGAAATTTGACCAGACGAGTCATCCGGTTTCTCAGCACTTGATATTTGGTATGAATAATTCCTATAGTCTCTCCACAATAAGATAGATCTGGTTCCAGTTCTAATTCTACATAGGTGAGTACAAGCATTGGGTCATACATGTATTTTGCACTAGTGATATGTGGAACACATGATGATCTCTGGAGAGACTAGGCGTAATTGCCTTTTGGTAGAATGTGGTCATGTGTCACAATGGTACCTCAGGATTTTTTCAAAATTATCTACTTCCTTTACCCAAAATTTCCTTATCCATCTTGGATTATATCTATGGAAGCATCGATGCATTATAAAAAATTAGGTATTTCTTATATGTAATTTTGAGACATCATCTTTAACATGTTTATTTAGAAAAATTCTTACTGATTCATCTTCAAATATTTCAAAATAAGGCTTTGGTAAATCAGTTTCCATATTTCCCAAAATACATAAATTTATAATTTGATACATATATGCTGCTCGAAGGTCTCCCTCTTCTGCAGCATCTATAAAATCATTTAGTGCATCGTAATTTTGAGATAATGTGAAGAATTTGAAAAGACCCTGATGGTACTTCCCGCGCTTAGTGTTGTAAGAAAGTTGAGAGCTCAATATTATCCCATATTCGATACTCGATCCTTGAAATAATAATGCAATGGTAGATGTATTAGATGTCTCATAAAGTTGTTTTCATGTAACTTAAACATTTGAGAAAGTGTCAACATCATCTGCGCAAGACTTCTGGATAATAATTGTAAGTAGTTCTTCAGGAAGAGAGAAAATAGTTGTTTGTGATCTTGCTCCCTCCATGTTTGAAATAAAAAAAAGAAAATACAATTATGGTTTTTGAGTACTTATCTAATAAAAATGTAAAAAAAATTAGACATAATAGGATAATCTTGTAATTGGACAATATATCCTAACATGGGGTACCCTATGTTAAAATCATGGTTATCCACTATCTATTTCCCGACATATATTCATAGGGGCATTTTTTTCCTTTATAATGGTTTATACTAATCTTGTGAATTTACAAAAGAATATCCCCCGAGAGTGTCGTAACCAATAGTGCAGCAAGTCCCGTTGTCGTGCACCTGTTCCCGTTCGAGTCTAGCTCAAAGCGGTGTTTTTGGGTTTTACCCCTAGGTACATCTATGCCAAAGCCACCTCTACCTGCTCGTATCTAGACAGGGATGTATTTCTCAAAAAACTCACAAAATATCTATAATACAAAATTTCTAGTATGTTCTTCCATACTAATATGAAAAGTCTATCTTAGGGCAATGTGATCTAATTAGAGTTTATCTAAATCTAGCTTCCAAGGTTTGTACTAAACCTCCTATGATACCAAATTTTACACCCCGAACCCAGTTACCCAAATTCGGTGCATTATTACATAAAATTGGCATGATCACAAAGGATCAAGTCTCGAAAGACTGATTAGTTTAGTAGTCTTGGAAACACAATATATATTCGTAAGTCATACATTACATCATAAGGTAAAAAAACCACATCAACAACATCTTGTCTTCGTATCCCCTCATATTATCCTTGTAGGTCAATCATAAATTACTTCTTCATATTCCTGGGAAAATTAAAACATTGAAAGGGGTGAGATTAGATGCTCAGTAAGGATAAAAATATAGCATAAGCTTTCATGGATAAGCATAAACCCTTAAGGCAATGTATAACTAAAAAAATCCTTTGAAACATGAACTTTAGCATAATATGGAAAAGATAAAATGAAATAATGCCATTTACTTATTCACATGGATATTCTAATAGTCTAATAATAACATGAAATATCAATAACCAGTTTCATAATGATGGACTGCATAATGCCAGACTATCATAACCACATAGCCAAGGCCTCGTGCCAAGACTACAGATAAGATTTTGTCAAGGCCTCATTAAAAGACACTAGTTTGTCTCATGAGACCTACCGATGCATCTAGGAGCTATAGAGGGCTCCACCCATCACATACTAATTCTAATGCAATCCTCATATGAAAATTTTGAAACATAACATAAACATTCGTATGGAAACTAGCACACGAAATGTCAATACTTTATCCACAGACCATTAATGGTATAAAAATAAAACATTCAAAATAAAACATAACTCTTTCATTACAATATGGATGATTTTGTTGTAATAGATTAACCTCAATCGAGAATAATTAATGATATTGACATAGATCTAAATAAACCTCAAAACTATTAAGTGAAATATCCTCCTTTTTCTTGAATACATTTTAAAGTCACACTATTTGTCAAGAAGCCATTTAAAAATAGATTTTTGAATCAAAGTGTCCCTTACCACTTTCAAAAATTTAAAATAAATTCCAATTATAAAACTTTAATGTACATATAAATAAATCCTTAAAACCATTTTTAAAACATGGATATTAATGAGAATGATTTAGAATAAAAAATCTTTAAAACATTTTAAAATGATATTTTAGTTAGAGTTCCTAACCAAAAGAGAGACAATTGAATACAAATAATTGAGGTATTAAAAACTTTTTAATATCACGAGAATAATGGTATTCATGATATAATATGTAAAATTACATTATATACACCATAGAAAAGTGATTTGGTGTATAACAACAAAGGAGTCTCAATGGAATGTAATTTGAGATGAAATCTCTCAGAAAGGACATATCCCTAGGTTAAGGATAAATCAACGACATAATTATGTGTGAAAAATATAAATACACTCAATATTATTGGATATTAAGTGTAAAACAATAAAAGGACATTCACACATATTCTTGTAAAAACAACACCAATGAATTGGATGTTTAACTCAACAAATCGAGATTGAGTAAAAATTACTCCTATCAAGTTCATACCGATGACTTGAGAATTTATCAATGGATTTATTATGTGTATCAAAAGTATATCCACAGAATGGGTAGTGGAAATTATGACATAATCAAATGAATAGTTATTCCACACATAATCTTGGAGTAAAATAAACAATGAAGTATGCGTAAAGCTGAATGAGGGGAAATTGAAATTTCAAATTCCCTTAAGGATTGGATAACATATGAAACATACACCTATGAAAGAAGTATCATAAAATAATGATTTAAATATCCATAAATTTAATTATATTACACAATTAATACAATCATGTGAAGTAAACACACCACATGCAATAAATAAGTGGTGAATAATGGAAATCTCACAGAATTAAATATGAGATAAGAAACCCCTTACTTTGTACTTTTTCCTTGGTTGATGGTAATTTAACCTCCTGTATAATGGTGAAATAATTTTTAATAAATTATAAAAGAATAATTTACATTAATATGATATCATATATGATCTTTTAACTTTGATTTGTTAATAATATCTTAGTATTATCGTCGTTTCGGGTGTTAACGGATTCATTTTCCTTTATATTATTTGTTATGCGAGCCATAATTATTATGGATGGGATGTATCTTATTCATATCCAGAATGATATCATGTCTCTAAAAATTAATTTTATTCATCAAATGATATTTAGTCTTGAATGGATATGATGGGGAATGAATCTCATCGCGTTCGTGGAGACGGTAATCCGTACGTACGCACGAGCGACAATGTCATTATATTGATTTTAAAATAATATATAATTGGATGGTGTATCATATATACAGAGTAATTATCATGTTATATTTATTATTTACATGAATTAAAAATCATTATTATACCCATCCAAATAATAATATATTGAATAACAATTACACCACGACATGGAGACGGTAGGCCGTACGTATGCACGTATGGTGACATGTCATTCAAAAGATGGATAGAATACTGAATATGGTCGTACCATATTTATAATAACATCACAGTATATAGAAGATACTGGAGATATTATTTTAGATTGTAAATAACAAATAAATAAGAAGTGGAAAATGAAAAGAACTTGAAAGAGGGTGGTGAAATCATTACCTCTTCTTCGGGTACTTCCTTTTCATTTGATCAAAAGGGATCCTTAGGTTGGCTTTCTAATCAAACTAAGAACTCTTGGTTGAAGTGAGGTAAGTTGAGAAAATATTTGGGTAGGGTTTGGATGATCCAAAAGTCATTTAATGTGTGAATTAGTGAGAAGGGGGAGTGCCCTTTTATAAGAGGGGTGAGGGGCACCATAGAAAAAACTAGAAATATTATTTTATAATAAATTTATATTCGGTTTCTAATGGATAAAAGTGAATTATTTTAATTTTAAAGTTGCGATAGGTCGAAAAACATTCACCCAATAGTTTTTAGACAGTTTTGGGTCATTATATTAACCGTATCTTTTAATTTTAAATCTTACATAACTAGTTTGACATTTACCATGTCACTTGTATTTTTATATTAGATAGTTAATAATCTTACTATATACATCCAAAAGACTCCCAAGTGGTCCATTAATGATACAAATATCATTCTATAAGTCTCTTGTCCGATCCTTTGATTTTTAGGAAATGAATATCAATTAATAATGTAATATTTGTTTTAAAAACTCTTTTATGTCAATTTTGACACTATTGGTTATTTTGTTTTTGATAAATTCAGAACAACATTATTACTTCGAACCAAAATCATATAAAAAGTCTTAATATGTCATATTAACCTCTAAAATTATTGGAATTCATTAAAAGGTTGAAATTACATTTATTTTAATATTTATAATATCAATTATTTGATTCTTTCATTATTAAGAAAAATACTGCATCGTTATTGTGTCATAAATAAATTTAATTATTATATGTCTAACAATTACAAATAAAATACCATTATGTAGGAAATATTTTTAGATTTATAATGAAAATTTATAGTCTAAAATACAACATATATAACCCTATGTAAAAAAAAATTCTAAAAGATATATCCTTGTGTCATTTTTGTATTTATTTTAACTTATTTAATATAAAGTGTCCTTATCACTTACATGTGGATCCATGGGGTCCCAAAATCGACCCAAAGATGCCCATGGTCGGAAATGTATCAAACAATAAGTTTAGGACACGTTTTACGGTAAATAAATATTATTATAATATTATTTTTTTACCTTATTTACCGGATTTACCCATAAACCATGGTAAATAAAATATTTACTGAAATAATTATTCAAAATGTCTAAAAATAAGATTTACCTATTTACACAATTCGGAAATCCTGATTCCAAATATGGAGTCCATTTTTCCAAATTCAATACATAGAAGTGGAAGAAATTAATTTAAAATTAATTCCCACTGTCAAAACAAAAAAGTGTGTTTTTAAGAGAAAATAACTATGAAAAGATTGACACTGGATTATGTCAATTTTAAATGTGAAATCATTTCAAATGACCAACATTGTACGAAATGGTAATAATATATTTTAAATATACTTTAAAACCACTCATATTCATAATTTATCACTATTAATTATTTCTATTAAAAAAGTTGTTTTTAATAAAAAAAATTAGTAATTTTAACTATTCATCAAAATAAGAAAGTTATCCGAAAAGTACAAAAATTTCACCCTATGCTAATTTCGATATTCAGAATCCCATAATGAAGTCAATTTTGAAAGATAAAATGTATAGAATTTCAAAACTTGGGTATTACTATTCATAACGGCTAGTTTTATTAGTTGTGGTGTGTGTTAGAACTTGAAGTTGCGTACAACACACGCTACTATATTATTCAGCGATAAGTGTACCGTGGAATCTAGGGGTGTTACATGATATAACAGTGAATGTGAGAAATATTCAATGTTAAATCAAGGTAGCTCAATGAAATAAAAGGATTTATATTAATAACCAAAGGAAGGATTTATAATTTCATGTAGTAGATATCTTTTTTATTAAAATTATCTAAGTAGATGGGTGTTATAATTCTTGGAAAAATATTTTCTAAGCCCCATATACATTACGACCACTGAAATTTTGGATTTAAATGGGCCTATGAATTACTGATAAAAAATTCAACCAATCCTACCTTGAGTTCATAATGTGATACATATATCGTTAATGTGAAATTACAGACCAGAACAAACACATATTATCACAATTAATGAAATATAAACTAAGCCAAATTTATGTAACTATGAATTGATGATCCCGATTTTCTGACACTAGAGAACAAGTGTTGCAGAATCATATGACTAAGTTGGTTAATGTACATTGGAGAAATAATATAATAGATTATGAAGAATAGGAAAAAATTTATGATGAATAACAACCTACATATTTTAATGATGTTGCGTTGTAGAAATTTAATTGATGAAATTTTTGAAAGAGGGAAGAATGTTACACCTAAGATTAAATTATTCTATGTCAGATTTTTTTCAAAAGAAACATTAACATAACGAAAATAGAAATAATAATTAATTAAATTCACACATAAATTCTAGGATTTTATAAATTTTAAAAAGGTAAACAAATTTCATTTTTATTTAATTCAACATATCAACTTATTATGCATTTTTTTTAATTTGATATATATTCTATTTAAAAGTGAATTAGGAAAAATATTGATTTTAAAAAACTAGAAATTTTATGACATTATAATGATATAATAATAATGTGAACGTTCATGAATTTTTTTATTGGATATGCTATTCTAAATAAGTAATATAATTCCTATAAAAATATAATCATTAGTACATAAATATATAAATAAAATTGAAAATTTAATTAATGTTTTATTTCAAATTAAAACTATTTTTAGTTATTTTATTTTATTAAAATATTTCTAATGTTACATTAGGTTATGGTTTTTATTTTTAGAATAGTAATATGACTTTTTTTGAAAATAATTGAATTAATATAATTGGAATTAAAATTTAACCAGATTTGTCTGTGAAATCATTTGGATGCTCACAGAAAAAATTTCTCTAAAAACTTATTTCATTGTGTTTTAGGATTTTATTTTCAATGTAATTTCTTTCATTTAAAAGATTTTAATAATGAATTGTTTTTCTAAATTTAGATTAATAATATTTAATATTATTAAAAAAGGAAAACTAATTTTTTTGGAAAAAATGAATATCAACCAAGGTTAATATTTATCATTTTAGATACTGGTAAAAAGGGTTAAAAAGATTTATCATAAAGTGATAAGGCATAAGAATGACATAAAAAATAATTAATCTTAATTGGTTTGTTTTATTTCAATATAACTATTATAATCTTATAATATATGAATATTTTTAAACAATTTCATAAGAAAACGAATTTATATTATTAAAATATTATAAGATATTCTATGTCTATTTCTCCCCTCACTTATAACAGTGGACCAATTATCCTCTGTTATTCATAAAAATTGATAAAATTATGTCTGTAAATACCTATATTAATTCATACATATGATACTTTAATTAATTATTTATATCAATATATTACCTTAATAATATCATAACAATTTTTAATGTGTAAGATAATTGAGGTCTTTTAAAGAAGAGGTAATCACCTAACCTAAATCTTTCAAGGATTATTTCATATTATACTTCTAATAAATATATTGTTCCTATTATAACATAATTATTCTCATATAACCAATATAAAAATATTTTATAATAATTTATGTAGAACTATTATCCTCCTTATTTCCATCCTATGTAAATTAGTATCATCATTCATGTGTACGTACGACCTACTATCTCCAGGTAGCGATGTAATTAATTTTCATAAAAACATTACATTGATGGATGTAAACATAGAATTAATGATGTATATATGAAATTAATGAAATTATTATTATTCATCAAATATTATGTATCATCTTCCTCTATAACATTCTATCAGTTGGAATGTGATAAAGTCACCCATGCGTACATGTTGACAACTGTCTCCACGAAGCGATGTGAATCATGTATATATTAACACTATGCATTGATGATTCTAAAAGCGAAAATAATGAATAAAAATTTTATTAATGAAATTATTAAAATTAATTATACGATGGAATAATTTCATAATCCTTTTTTCCATGGGAAATATACCCATGTAATTAGATTAAAACTAAGGGATGAAACTTATGTGTCATGTTAAGAAAGAATTAATCAATGAATGGATTCCAAATATTTATAAAATTTAGGTAATAAATTTAATATAGATGAAATATTATCCTAATAAATAATTTATTAAATTTTAATTCATTATACATGAAGACCTAATATATACAACAATGTAGAGACCCAAGGTAGTGGATTTCTATTACAAACTCTTTTCATTTCGAGATTTTTTTTTATCAAATTTACTATAAAAACTTGATATCCTATGAATGTTTAATATAATATATATTTAATAATAATTTATTTATGTGTGGGATCAAATTTTTTATTTAAAGTTTTTATTTTATTGATTCAAGAATCAACAATTCAGTTAAATGTAAGATTCATTTATTTGATAAAACATTTTTTTGATGATTTTCATCGAAATATTTTTCTTCGGTGTTTGTATTTTTATTAATATATTTGATGAATGTTATTAAAACTATACAAAGATTTATTAATTTAATTTCTAAAATGAAATAATTTCTATAATTTCTTTTAATGTGAATCTTCATTTCCTTTTCTAAATGACATACTTTTCATCAATGGTGTGTAAAGGGTATTTTTTATCAAACACCACTCAAATGAATTTTACCACCATTATAACAACTATTTTATTTGAATAATCCTTTAAAATTATCTTTGGCTTTTTCCAAGGAAAATATGTTTTTCAATTTTTTTTAATTTTTATTTTATGTCACATTAAAATTGTACAATTTTCTTAAAATAATGAAATGTATTTTCAAAATTGATTTATAACACTTTAAGTAAATTATGTTAAAAGGATGTTATTTTTAATTTTTTGATTCTATAATCTTTTATACATTAATTTTTTAACAAAAAAACCCAAATATATAATGATCTAATTGTATTCCACTACTAATAATTAAATATAACTTTTTTTGATATGAATATCTTTCTTGTGAATATAATCCAAATCATGATCTCTTATTAATTAGTCATTATATTTATCATTCACGTACAAAATTTTTTATATCAACGATGAATTAAAAATCATTTATATTACATTAATTACGATTCAATCGTATACAATTTATATATATGGTATCAGTTGAATAATGCTTGTTATGTATTTTATTTCATTTACTTAGAAAATATTGAACCTCCATATTCATGATTCAATATAGATAATTTTTGTCTTATTATATATTTTGAGAGTAATTTGTATCAATCATTAAAAATATGATGAATTAATCGGATGTAGAGGTGATGTATATAGACTAATTATAGACATCACTTTAATGCATTAATGGGTCTCATGAGATAAAACCCCTGGAAATATAAATTATATTAGTATTTATTTTTCACAAACCCATTTATAATGAATTTATTCTTAGATAAGAGAACTTGACCATGAATGCACATAACTATCCATTTCCATTATTATGAATTTAGTTTCGATTATTCATGTGATTTATATCTTTATGTTATCCACGTATGTTCATTGAAAATGAGTTTTTTATTGAATGGAAACGGTTTTGATTATCCAATATACCATATTTATTATGTATTATTTACTTCCTATAGCTTTAATGGTATGTAACACTTACAAAGAATATGATCTAGCTATTATTTTTTTAATTTTCCAATGTTATTATTAATGATCATATGAATGAAATAATATTTATTTTGATATGTTTTTATATTACGAATATAATTTGGGAATCATGTATGAATATCGTTTTACATGCCTACTAAACTCTTTGATCTTCCATGGTGTGATTCCTTGTATCTTCTATCAATTTAAAAAAGTATTTGATCAATCTGGGTTACTAAAGTAAGGGTTTTTTAGGTGTTTTCAGATAAAATTTAGTATAAACCATGAGAGGTATATTTTAAATGACACAACTAACTTAATAATTTTAATAACAACAACGATATTAGGAAAATTTTACCCTTGTAGGGTGTATTATTTTAAACAAAAAAAATTGATGACTATGAGATAATTCCACTAGTCCTATATTTTATAAATGGTTCCTAAAATAATAATGGGAATTGATAATCAATGTCAATATAAAGACTTCACTACAGATTAATCCAATATATCTAGTATTGGAGAAAAATAGATAATTGACACATTTTTCTAGATAACTAATGTTATTAGGAATAACCTCACATGTATGGAGAAACATGTTTTCCTATATAAATATTCACTTATGTTGGATCACATTATGTTATAAAACATACATCATTTAATGGAACTACAAATCAATTGGTAGAAAATAATTTATTAATTCCCTCAAAAATTTATTTCTAGTCTTAGTATGTAATGGAAGGAAAATGTTATTCTTGATGTGTATTCTCTAAATGAATATTTCAATAAATGTTTCTCATTGATATATACCACTAAAGAGGTTACTAAAATTGAAAGTATATCAATGACATTTTTTTATGAAATATTCTTCCAGAAATCATTTATGGGAGAACAATGAGTTCAAATGGAGAGTAAGTTCTAACTTTAAATAAGAATAATGAATAAAGTTTTTCTAGTTATGAGGATATATTTACAAAATTATCTATGAATTTTGAAGACTATAAACATAATATGGAAAGATATAATGAATATTTTTTTATGTTAATAAAACAATTACTTGAAGGGAACTGGTATTTCATGAATTTTCATCATATTATGACATATTTTCATGTAATATCAATACATATACATAATTTTTATGTTATCAAATGCATCATGTGTGATGAGATGGGGAATTATTCAAAAACAATATTAAGAATAAAGGTAAGCTCTTGAATTTGAGTTAATGGGGATAGGTCAAAGCTTATATGATTACAATTGCAAAGGTTGATGTTCGAAATGTTTTGGTGGTAGGTAATTAGATAAAAAGAAAAAAATTAGTTAATTCTTTATTAAATTATGTAATTTCACCCTCTCTTACATATTTAATGTTTTTCAAGGTAGATAGATATTTCACTATCAATTTAAGAAGAAATATTTCAATCAAGTCCCCAATTGGATATTTTATTGCAATAAGGTTGTGACAGTCAGTACTAATTATGAAACCTATAAATAAATTACTTGACAATGTGTTAATAATTGTTATGATTTTATTTGATATAGTCCTTAGTAAGAAATAGATTTAAAATTATAAGGAAATAAATTATTTCTAATAGAATTTTATTCTGATTCATGATGGAGATATGGAATCCATTTTCATAATATGAGAGACTACATTTTATGAATCATGTCTGGATCCACCAATCATTTCACTATTAAATGATTTTATTAAAAAAAGTGATTTTAAAACCTATGAATATTAAAGGTGTCTCTAGAATATACGATTCATATATTTTATAAAAATACATGAATATGATTCCTAAATAATAAATTGGTCATCCACCTGAGTAGGATGTTTGGGGTTTTATTAATCATATTCATAATAGAAAACGTTTATCCATGAATATTTATAGAATGAGTAAAATGAAATTAGTGTAAATAAAAAAATTATTATATTAGATTTGTGATAAGGGATTTATATTCCCATGTGATTCACCATGGGGAGACTCCGTTCTTTTTGTTAATGATAATATTAATTTGATGAGGTTATTGATCGATTACAGTGTAATAAATTCCATTTCTATAAAGAAAAAATTATCCTCAACCCCACATTGATAACTTGTTAGATAAATTAACAGGGGGTATGTATTTTTCAATTAATTATCATTAGTAGTTGTATCGTCAATTGTAATTAATTAGGGATTATAATCCAACGAAAACATTTTGAACAAAGTATGAACATTTCAAATATATAATAATTCATTTTGGATAGACTAATACACCCTTTATTTGTTATAAATTTTATTAATATATTATAGAAGAATTATATTAATTATTAATTTTTGATATTTATTAATGTTATAAAGATGTAATGTAATATATTTGATGATCTTATGAGTTGTTTTAGAATAATTATCAATGCTCTTAGGGAAAATGAGTTATATTAAAATTTTAGAAAGGACAATTCTATATCCATGACGTTTATTTTCATGGATACATTATCTATATGGATATACTATCAATTGAAACTCAAAATAAAATGGAAATGATGTAATGGTAAACAAAAATGATTATAACTAAAGTAGATAGTTACCTTAGATTAACAAGTTACTAATGAATATTTATTTATAAAACATTTCTATTTTCTATCTCATTAACCTACAAGGTACATGAAGTTGATAATTTATATGTTTATAAGAATGTTACGAATGTTTTTTATAATTAAATAAACTTCGATTCAATTTTTTAGTATTAACATTGTCATTCAGAAGGTATGCCTTTATGTTATATAGTGATACCTAAAATAAGGGGAATGGTTTTTTCTTATTGAAAAATCATAGATTCCTTTCATATGCATCAAGGAAGTTAATGATCAATGAGAAAAATTATCCAGCCCATGATCTTGATTCAGTAGTCATAATCGTGGAATTTAATATTTAGGCACTACCTTTATAGTGAAAAATGTAAAATATATAATAATAAAAAAATTATTCAATCTATGAGACTCTTAATGGAAACTGTGTGGGTTATTTTTTAAGGAATGTAGAACCCACACAATTGGTGTATGTGTTTCCTAACTCTATAAAAACCATGTGTCTTGTCTAGATCACATTAATTTTTTGACTTTACCCCTATACACATGACAATTTTTAAGGGTTTTAACCCTATTTATCCACCTCCATCATGAATATCCACTCTCACATTTCTTAAGGAGTTTTACCCTCTCTCATAGGGGGCATCTCTTGGTGATCAAAGTGTTTTGGATTAAGTTATGTTGATTAATTCTTGATATGTTCTATCTTCCCCTTGTCATGCCATTATCTTTTTTTAATGTGGAACCCTAGGGGTTGTGTTTAATGAATAAAAGGTATGTAATGAGGGTTTTTGGTTCTCTTGCTCATGTCATAAGTGTGAGATATTGTTTTCTTCCTCTTCTAGGTGGTCATCATCCAGAGTGATGATCTTTGGTGATAATCCAAGGTTTATGTATCTATTTTTGTGTGCTTTCCCTAGAATAGAAGTAAATTTCTAATTTTCATTGGTTAATTGAATTTAAATTTCCATTTATCTTCTTTATTGTTTGTGTATATTCGTTTGTTGTGGTGTTTCTTGGATTTCTCATATAAATGTGGGTATTTAAAGAGTGTTTTCCAAATGAGTGTGTCTTGTATTCCCACCAACAATTTGTTAATGTGGATAAAAAGGCTTACATGCGTTTAAATGGATTTATAATGTCGTTTCAAAATTGGATTTACCTTGGGGAATGTGTCTTGAAATATTGGACATGTTTGTTTATAAAATGACTTATGTTTTCGATTGGTTCATATGAGAACCTTTGTGTGGATGTGTTGGAATGGAGTATCACATGGGTTAACCAAGGTGTTAGTGTGAGTTCTGATACAGGGTCCATGTGAGACTTCATTGGGAATACTGTGTGAGCTTCTATATTGATTTGATTGAGTTTTAGTTTGATCTATTATAGGGAGGACCATGTCATCCTTCTACATTTAATCAATGGGATCATGAGAGTTTTTTGGTAAAAATAATATCTTATCTTCCAAGTCGGTATTAGGGAAGAATTATGAGTATCCATTAATCATATGGATAATATACATATATACTAACTCATGGTAGACATGGTTTTTGTATCCCTATTTGTATATTCCTCATTCTAAAATAGTTTATATTCTATACACATTTTATTGGTTCCATTTCAATGTGATGATAATAATTATTACCATTTTCATTTTCCATTTATATTGGCTGTTTGATGTTGATGTTTATTCACACCGTTATGGTGACTTTTTTGTTATATTGAGCATGTTGTGCCTTTTTCCCTTGACTATTTAATTTACATGTGTATTGAAAATGATTTAAAAAAATGAAAAGGAAATCTATATGGGTTTTAATGGTTCAATTGAAATTACATCATTTTAAGTGGTTTAACAATTATTATTTTTTCAAAAAAAAAATTATTGGCTTGAAAGGATATGTTCATTAAATTGATTTACAGTGGTATCCTAATAGAAATCATGCATAAAACCCTACTTGTGTCCTTTGGAGACATTGAATATTTCAATTTTCAAGAAACATGTAAATTTAAGGGAACCATGTCCCATGGTGGATCTTCTTGATTACCGTTGTAAAATAGTTTTTTGGAGGATACATGGTACCATGGGGATTAGATCATGTAGTTTCATTTTTGTATCTTATTCCCGTTGGAATATTGTTTATTCTTTGTTTTAATTTTGTTCTCTCTTTAAGAGTTTTTAGGACTTTGTGTGATTCTCTCTATGTTTGTGACCAATTATGGAATGTTTGTATATTATATAGATTGGGTTTTGGGTTTCTATTATTATTATTATGCTTATTTTCTCTGGTTATTCTATGTTTGTTTCATTGAATTTGATGTTATAGGCGGCTCCATCCCGTTTTATAGCTCATTCATTCTATATTACTAGTTGAAAACACTTTTCTAGGTATTATAATATTGGTAATTTTTTATACTTTTCACAAACCCATGATGATTAGGAATGCAGATAGGGTCATGTTGTTGGAATAATCAATTGAAAGTTATGTTAACCCAATTCAGTTCATTGTAAATTTGTAGCAGTGTGGGATTTTATTTAGGGATTTATTTTTCAATGGGAGTAGGTACCATTGGGTCTCAAGAGTAAATAATGGGGGAGTGCCTTTCCAGTAATTGTTTATGTCAAACCTCATGTCTCCAATGGTGATATGGGATTATTGTTATGTATTGAACCCATTTATGGGTTGTTTTGAGAAAATTTTTCTTCTTCTTTATTAAACTTTCTTGTCATTCCCATTTTGGGGTTTTCTTTTTGTACTTTTGTTGTGCATTGATATAGGGTTTTTGTTGATAATGATTTTTCTTTGTGTCTGGTAGACAATGCCTCACAAAATGACCTCACCCAGGCATATAGATGGAGAAGTAGAGAGTACCCCATTGGAAAATCCTCCCATTGATCTTGATTTGGTGGGTTTGGTGATTCATTCAATCTAAAACATTTTAAAAGTGGTTTCTCGTGAGTAGGCATAGACTATCACCATAATAAATATTTATTTAGGTTAAATCCAATGGTGATTCATGGAAATAAGTGACCCAATGAGCTGAAAGAGTGGTTGGAACATATCAAGTATATATTTTTGATTTTTTGTAGCCCATTGATTCTTATAAATTTGTATTTTACACATATATAATAGAAACAATTGGTAGGTATTTTTTATTGTGAATGGGGAAATTGAAAAAGATTGAGAATATCACATGGACGACTTTTCTACAAGAAATAAACCAGTAGTACTTGTTAAAGGAGTTGATTTTAGTGAAGGCCCATGACATTCTGAAGATGGATAATTGTGATCATTGAATCATAATGTATGCCTCCATATTTAATGATATCATTCATGTATCTCCTGGTCACCTCCTGAATTATTACATAACTCTTGGAAATTTTATATGGTGTTGAGGATATATATCATATCTACGAACATCCTTATGTGTGTACTGACCTACCAAGAGGGGGTTAAAAATGAAGCAAAAGTGGAAAAAAAATTTGACAAGAAAGAAATTTATCATTTGCGTTACTTAAGTTGTTCATAGAAAAATTTCTTCATTGGGACATAAGACAAAGTGAGATGAGTCCTGCAGGGGTAGTGGAATGAGTGACCATAAGTCTGTAGTTTTAGTTCCTTTGGATTATTTAATGCATATTCCCATTGTATTCTATTAGCATGGAATGGTTGAAAAACTCCGATTCAGTGTTCATAGATTCTGATGATGTGCCACCAGTGTGATATGTCATAACACAAACATAAATTTCATCAGTTGGATTCACAATGGATCTGTGTGGGATCCACCTCCTCAAAATGCTCTCAAGTATAGTTTTAGGATTCCAAGTATATGGATGTTTACCTAATTAAAATTTATACTCTCAAAATGTGAATAATGAATAAGGAGGGTCTGAGTTTGTGAATCTACATGAAATATGGTTATTCCACTGCACTCTAACTCAATTCTAACCATAGTTAGAGGTATTATCATTATTTCATATAATATAGAATTAGTTATATTTGAAATAGGATTATCTCATTCATTCATTTAACATAATTTGATTTATGATTTGTGTATTTAGGCTAAGTTCATTTCATATGTTTTGATTTACAAATCACATAAGGTATTTTTTTGTAATAAATCCCTCAAGTTTACATGAATGTGTTTTTTGGTTGATTTTGTTTGTTGAAAAATAAGGATTCTAAGGATAGTTGTGGAGGTCTAGATATATTATTGACCAGGAAATTTGGCACTGTTCCAAGACAATGGAATGGATTCCCTATAAGTGGTAATGAAGATTGCATACATAAGGTGGTAATGTTTCTCAGTTTAATTCATTTTATTAGGGTTTAAAATATGGAGGATAGTAAGCATCATGAAAGTTGTATTTCATGGAAGTACATGAAAATATATTGGAAAGTAATGTATTTAATTTATAATTTGTTTCATGAAGTCTATTTTATGAAGGCATGGCTCATCATTAACAAGCATCATGAATTCATGATGAATTGTTGGTAATATTTTCAACTATGAGAGGCTTTATAAAAGAGAAATTCCCACGGTGCTTCGAAAAGAATGATATAATCATGAAAACATTTGAGAGCATAAAAAAATTATGATGAAATGAATGGGTGCATCTGGAATTAGATTAAATTCCAATAAATAGAGTTCTACCCATTTATAAAAGTAGTGAGACATAATGATGATTCAAAATCACCATATTCATGAAGGAGATTCATGATTGGTGTTCTTAAAAAAAGATCATGAATAAGGGTAGATCATAAAGGCTATAAAAGGTTATTGAAAATTGTGAGAATCATGATTGTAATGGAGTTCATGAATTCTAAGTGATCTTCATTAAAGTTGTGTTCTTAGAATAGGCAATGAGAGATTTGTGGAAGGAGGTGGATTCACAAAAGCTATTTGATCTTCAATAAAGATGTGAGCATCGCAAAGGATGTGATCATTTTGAAAGTATTGAGAAGGGACTACCCAATAAATCTATGGTAATATTGTATTCATTAATTGTATGAAATTATGAATTCAATATAGAATCTATCTAAAACTAGGGATGTATTCATTATTGTTATTAAAAGTACCCACCTGTCTATAATCTGAGGGTTAATACTTTCATGTGTAGTGAGAAAAGTATGTGGAAAATGGGATCTATTACAATTGTATTGAGCTATGGAAAGAGAGTTATGGGGTGACACATGGGAATGAAGTGTGATATCCCTAGACATTGTAAAGGTTTTGAGCCTAGGCATATACATGATCTCAGTTGACCCTCATATTTTTGTAGTGATACTTAGTACATTTTGTACATCATCACATTATACTTTTATGCTCTTTAGATGTATCCTAGTGAGGGTGAAAAAAGAAAAAACATTTTGTCTCATGAATGAATTTATATATGTTCAGACATTTATGTAGGAAATTGAGAGAAGAGTTTATTCTAATAATTACCCAAGATCTGAAGGAGAGGTTTTTTAATCTATCATACCCTGATTGGCCCCCATCATAGGATATTAAACATAGTTGGGATAACAATTGGTATGAGAGAATAATTTCATATGTCAGTAGTTCTCTCTTAGTAGAAACAATGAAGTATATCAATCACAAAATGATTCCAATCATTGATGGAAATAATTTTCAATTATGGAAAAATTAGATTGATAACTATTTATTATTATTAAGAATAGATCTATTTACCACAGGGATTCATGGAATTTTGGACAGTATCAACAATGGTTCATTATGAAAATTTATTCAAAGGGAACTGGATGAAAATTCCATAGGAATCAATTATTTAGGAGGATCCCTATCAAATGAAATATATACTGAAGAAATTTTTGGTAAGTCATGACAAGAAATGTGGGGAGTGTTTCGGAATATTTATGAGGGTGACTAAATATTTAGAGAATCAAATATTCATGTTTTACTGAGGAAGTATGAGGATACCAAAATTCACCCTAATAAGTCTATTGATGCATTATTTGACAAGGTGATGTTATTTTGGAAGAAATGCATTGGCATAGATAAATTATTGATATTTAAATATTGTAAATTTTTTCATGAGAATAAATCATCCTCTTTTCAATATGAATGTTTTTGTAGTGAAGACAAATATATAGAACAGATAACGTTGGATATATTTCATAGTACACTTTTTAAAATAAAAAATGACAAAGGAATATAAAGAGTCCATGGAAAAAGGTAAGTATAATGAAGTTGAATTTATGTCCATAATAATGCTCACCATTGAAGATGGTTGGGAAGAATAATTGATGGATAATTACTTTCAAAAAATATTCAAATAAGAAAAAAATGATTAATGGAAAATACAACTTTTATGTTCCAAAGTGATATGTTTGGACATCTTACATGATTCTTCCCCATAGTGTTTCAAGATGATTATGAAGATGAAGTTGAAATTCCCATGAAAAAGCCTTCAACCTACATGAAATGTAAGAAAAAATTTCAAAAAGAATAATCTTTATCAAAAAGATAATGACATATCATAAGAATATATGTAAGAAGAGTTGTAGGAATACATGTTTCATGAAGAAAAATATATGGGTTCAGTTGTTATAAATTCCCAAAAAAGGGAAGAATTTGAAAATGACAAAGGATATTTCTAAATAAGAGTTGAAATTATGGTACAATTAGTTGTCTCTCTTGAAGAAATAGAGGTTTGGAGAGACAGCATGATGAAATCCAACAATGTATTTCATGATGAAAAAATTTATTTACAATAGAATGAATATGATAAGTCTGAACTGAATGATGAAAATGAAAAATAGGAATCTTAAATGTAGGAGTGATCAGAAAAAGATATTGGACAGAAGGTGAAAATTTAATAAAAGAAAATAGATATTGAAAGATTGATTAACACTGGGAAAAACCCAATTAAATGTGTGGAATAACATGAAGAGGAAGTAATCAGCCTGTTGTGAAGTGTTATGTATTCAAAAAATCACTTGACTCTCAGTAAACCATAAAGAATAAAGGTCATCTAGAATACAGACAAGATTAAAGTGGAGTATAGTGTTCTATAAAAAAAAGAAATTTTCAAATCTAAATGATAATAATTTTATAATGGTAGATCAAAAATAGAAACTGTAACAGATGATGTCAAAACATAATCACCTTGTTAAAGATTCAATATTTATTTGGGGTTGAATCAAAACTAGACGATTCAATGAACCTACTGAAGAACCAGTAGTTCCGTATTGCCACACATGAATTCACCCCACATGAGATTTTATTATTGTGGAAATATGGGACACTCTTAAACTGATTATTTCATATCCAAGAGGTTCCTATGGAAAAAGTCCAATAGTAGAATCCATATAGAACACAATAATCTATAAAATTATTTTATTTTTAATGTTATAAGTGTTTAGTATTTAGGCATATGGAAATATATTTCTCATAAAAAATTTCGACAAATGTTCTAATGAAGAATAAATGTGGTCATTACCAACAATTCAATGTATCATCAAATTATCTGAAAATGAAAATTCGGTTTGCTGCATTACAAGATGAATCTTGTTCATCGTACATAAAATATGATCAATATTTTTAGTATGTACTATGTATGAAGTCACAAACATGGACCAAAAAAAGGGTGGTTGAGAATTCCATAATTATAGATATTACATTCAAATCATCATATCACACTGGAATATGGATCTTTGATAGTGGATGAACCTCCCATATGACATTACATATTGAACTAGTGGAAAGAAGATGATCAGACAAGGAAGGTATTGTAAGATTTAATAATAATGAAACCTTGAAAATAGTTGACTCCTGAAATCAAAAGTTTTTCAGAAAAGACATGAGATTTGAATATATCTTGGTTTCTTAAGCGTTCAATCATAACATACTTTTTGTCTGTAAATTATGTGATTCATTTAATTCCAAAAACCATTCCAAGAAATTTTGTGTCATCCTTTCAGAATAATATGTATTGTTTTAAGGGAAGCATATGAAAGGGAATCTATAACTTCTGACTGGGGAATAAGATATGTGATTTCTATCCATGTAAGGATAAATCATGTAACGGCCTAAACATCTTGGTCACGTAAGCCAAATGTCCTTGGATATTCAATTGAAATGTTATACTCCTTGATACATCCAGATATTCTCAAATGATTATACTCATATATGCGATTCTTTTCAATAGGGGGTATAATAATAAAGGCATTCAATTAAAAAGAGAAAATGTTGAAAAAAATTATTGATTTGGTATAGATTGATGTTTGTGGACCAATTTCAACAAGAGCAATTTATGGGATATTATATAATGTTTTCATTATTGATAAATTTAGCAGAACGAAATGGGTTTCAATCATCACTCACAAATCTAGAGTGTTTAGTTCAATAAAAACTTATGGAAGAGAAGTTGAAAAGATTCTAGGTTACAGAATATAGATGATCTGAATATATAATAGAACATATTTTAAAAAATATCTATGTAGTAGATTATCTCATGAATCATGGGGTAAGGCACCAAGTTTCATATGGTAGAACTCCATAGAAAAATAATGTATTTGGGAAAATGAATCGAATTGTTAACAAAATGGCTAGATAAATTCTCATTGAGAAAGAAATTCTAGAGATATATAGGGGAGAAGAAGTGATAACATTATTAGAAAAATCAAATAGAGCGTTATTATGTATGAAATAAGAGAAGAATCAATATGAGGTATGGTATAGAAAGAATTTAATCTTGAATTACATTTGATTCTTTAGAAGTTAGTGCTTTATTCCCAATAAGGAAAAACAAAAGATGTTGGAATACCATGGAGATGAAGGGCTATATTTTCTCCAGTCAAGAAAAACCAAGGAATATAAATGTTTCAATAAGCTTCTATAAAATTTAGTTAAATATAATGATGAAACTATGTAAATTAATGTGAAGAATCATTATAAAATTCATGATAAATTATAGTAGGGTAGTGATGAAGAGATAAGTAGATCATGATATGTTATACTTCAGAAGAATGATTTAGTATATTATTCAGAAAATTAAATGGATGATGACAAACCATTATATTTACACAGAGAAAAAATATTTTCCATAATTGATAGAAAAAAAATTGGTGATAAAATAGCACTAGTACAGAGAAGGAAGACGAATTATCTACATCAAGCATCATTCGTATCACTAATAAAACCTAACTGTTTTGAGTAAGTATGTAAATATAAAAACAAGATTCTTGCTATGAATGATGAGCTTGACCAAATTCAGAAGAATCAAAAAATATAGATTGTTTTGAGGCCAATAGATGAGACTTTCATCAGGACACGATGGATCTTTCTCAACAGGATGAATGAATATGGTGTTTTTATTTGAACCAAATCATAACTAGTGTATAAAGGTAACTCCTAGATAATTGGAATAGAAGTGGGCAGACATATTTAAATTTCTATAGGCTTGAGACAATATGATTATTCTTGGCCATAACTGTGCAAATATGGTTAATTTCATTTCTATATGGATGTCAAGGCATGATTTTTTGATGGGGTTCTAAAAGAAGAAACTCATATTGAGTATCCAAATGGTATTTTAATTCATGTAGATGTGAAATGAGTTTATCTATTAGGGAGGGAAGAATATGGAATGAAACAAGCATCCAGAGCAAGGTATTGAAGACATGATTAGTTTTTATGAAATGTTGTTTTCAGTGTGGTAGAGTTGATTAAAATTTAGTGTCAATAATGAAAGCAATAAAAACATGTTGGTGCTATTATTTTTCCAAAAAATATAATATTTTCTTGATTAGATTAATCGCATTGAAGAAAATTCACTGAATTCATGAAATGTGTATTCTAAAATTCATTAGTTTGTGAACTGATGTTCATCGTTCATTAACATGTGAAAAAGAATAGAATTGCACATTATTTTATCAATTAAAATGTTTCAAGGATGTTTGGAGAATATTTGGAATGGATGAATTGATGGATACGATGACTATGTTTGCCTCCCAGAAGGAACTTTCACAAGATGATGAAGGAAATGTGGATAATTTCATAGAATAAAGGAAAATCATTGGCATTATTTTTTATTTAATAGCTACAATGGCTGATAATTTTATATCACGTGCCAGGAAGAAATATATCAAATCAATCCCAAAGAAACATACTTATAAACATTAAAAACAATATAGTAGTATATCAAGGTCATGGTGGATTATAGTTTCATGAACAATAACAAATCTCAATAAGAGATAATGGGATGTAATTATGTGGATTGGGTCGGATTTGTAGATGATATAAAATAAAAATCATGTGGTCAATTTTATCTTATTGTAAAATATATTTCTTGGATGAGAAAGAAACACGATTTCATTTCTATGATCACTGTAAAAGAAAAATACGTTACAGATACTCAAGTGTGCAAGATGTTATTGTGGATAAAACAGCAACTTGATGATAAGGTAGTTGAAGTGAAGTCTCCTATAATAAACCGTCTTGATAACATATGTTCTATAAATTGTATAAAATCCATTTCATCCTTCAAGGACAATGAATATTGATATAAAATTTAATTCCATCATGGAGAAGGTTGAGAAATGGATTGTGAAATTTAATTAAATTTCTAATGAACTAGAAGTTATAGAAATTCTAATAAAGTCCTAATCCCAAAGAAGGATTTCAATAACATCAACTGGCTCTAGGAATTTATTAGACTCCCCACACATTAAATTTTGTGATTGTGAGACCCCCTCTTCCCAAGGTATAGTGTGTTTTTTTCCTTTGAAATCAATTTCTGTTATTTACCCAATTATGAGCCACAATAAAGTGACATTAGGTTTCATTGACAATGTGGGAGAAATTGGGGAATTAAAAAGTGGGTAAAATGTCTAAATAATGATTGTGGAAAAAGCTAATAGGTGGAGTAGTGAATTAGTGGTAGTTTTAAATCTGACATTGATAAGGATGATCGATCAAATGATAGATATCATGACAGGTAGATTCCATAATGAAATTAAATGATATGTTTTTAAATGAAGTGATTCATTGAATAATTTTTCATTCAACTCTTATTTATCATGATAATAATTTCACATGTTCTCTTATAGTGTGTGTGATGTATGTCTTTGAACAATATCTGAATCACATGAATAAAATGGTGAGAGAATTTCACAATTGTTTTATTGAGGTTTCAAAATGTGAAGAGTTTTCAACAACCCCAAAGTGGGTATTGTTGGAAAAAAATATCTCATAGTGACATGGTAGTGTTTTTGGGTTCATTTTATTTGTAGAAAAAGTGGGTTTCCAATGATATTTGAGGAGGCACGGAGGTATTATTGACTATGAATGTTGATAATGATCCAATTCAAAATAAAAAATTACCAGGAAGTGTTATAAAAAATTAAAAACCCAAGGTAGAACTATTTCCCAATAATTTCAAAATATTTTGGTCACAAAATTTGAAGGATGGAAATCATTGTAGAAGATGGATTTCTTTAAAGGACCTGTAAAAATTTGGAAAAGTCGTGATTTTTTTTTCAAAAAAAGGGTTTCAAAATGTCTGTTTCGTGAAGGTATGGGTTATCATGAACAAGAATCATGAATATGTGTAGATATTATTGCAATCTCAATGACAATGAGAAGCTTCGTAATTGGGAAATTTCCATTATGCTTCATCGAGAGAGTGAGAATTTTAGATGAAATTGGATAGCATCTCTAAATGGTGATTGCATTAATGGATGATTCTTGAATCAGATGAAATTCTTATAAATAGGCCAACAGAAGTATCAAGACTTAAAGAAGATTCTAAGGCTCCAGATTTGAAAAGGATATTTGAAAAGGCTATTCTTGAGTAAAATTTCATGAATAATGGGAGGTCGTGAAGGATACGAAAGAAGAAAAGATAATTTAAGCATAAAAAATGTAATGTTGTTTGTGAAGGGTATGCGTTCTTTGTAAATGTCTTGTTATTCGTGATGTTTATGTGAAATTCCTAAAAGAAGGGTCCCTCATGAAGGTTGTTTGAGCATCATAAAAGTGGTGATCTTCATAGTGGTTTTATTCATTGTGAATATATTGAAATGCGATTTTACAATAAATCTATTGTAATATAGTACTCATTAATTGTACTAATGTGATACATTAAAAGAAAAAATGTCTACAACTAAGGATTTATTTATTGTTATAATTGAAGGTACCAACATGTCCACAAAATAAGTGTGAAACATTTTAATAATAGTCATAAAATAAAGTAGAATAAGGTGGCCCTTTCTAGTGGAAGTGATCTATAAAAAGGGAGTTAGGGAGTGACCCTTGACAAAGTAGTGAGATGACCCTAAACATTGTAAATGAAATGAGCATAGATATAGATTTGATCTTCCCGAACCTTGTATTTTGAAAGGAAGCCTTATTGTATTTGGTACATTTGAACATTTTCATTGTATTCTCATTGTATATATCCTTGTGTGGGTGAACCAAGTATAATTCATGTGTCTCTTGTATGATTTCAATTTTTCGCATACATTTCTTCAGGAAAGACAGATAAGAGTGTTTTGTTTAAAAATTAAAAAAATATGAAAGGGAAATTTTTTTAGTCTATCATACCCTAATTCACCCCTGAGGGTATTTAACCACGAAGGGATGAAAGGTGGAAAGAGTGATCATAGTTTTAGGAGCCAAAAAGGTTCAGTTATGTTATTTTTAGGGAATTCATCCTCAATTTCCTTGTTATGGACCAATATGTTTTCAAACCTATTATTAACATTTATTGGTTGATCATATATATGTTTTTGGTTGAATTTTATCACTATAATGTCTTGTTTCTTACTCATTATGGGATAAATCTAATTTTTCAGGGTTAGTGAGATCCATCTTGAGGGAGGTAGGGAGTGGTTGTTTCAAAAATATAGTTGATATCATGCTAGTTTTATAGGTTATTCCATGAGACTGTTTTGTTGGGTTAAGTGGGTGATGATATAGTGGTTCTGGATTGGTTCTAATATGTGTTTTCAAATGATTTATTTAAACTAATACCAATCCAACAAGTCAATTTTACCATTAATTAGATTCTTGTGATGAGTTTAGTCTTCTTTTCATCGTATTCGTTAACATTTACAGAGCTGATGTAGTTGAATGTTTAGCTAGGGGATCTTTTGGAAAATATTTCCTTCCATCATAGTGTTTCATTGTGGGCTTCACCAATATTTCAAAAGAAGGTTGAAAAAATACACTAACTTTTCATAGGCTTCCATAAGCTAATCCATGGGAATATAATGAATAAATTACCATTACCCATAATTGATGACATATTTGACTAACTTAAGAGAGACAGTTGGTTTATAATGATTGATATGAGATTCGGGTATAACCAGTTTAGGGACTAGGAAGATTGTTCTAAAATATATATTTCTAAATATGGTTTTGAAACATTGGGTATTTCGTTATTTCATCTTGGAATACCAATGCTCCCACAGTTTTCAAGCAATTAGTCAACTATATATTTCTTCATATTATGAACTCCTCTATTTTCATATTTTTAGATGATATCTGTGTGTCTACCAAGAAAAATGAGGATCATTTAGACTATATTATGGTTTTTTTGTGTTCTTAGACTGAATAATATATATTCCATGTTCTCCATGTGCTGGTTTTGGATTCAAGAAGTGATGTTTTTGTGCTATTTTTTTCTTGAGGTTGGATTTATTGTGGATCTAGAGAATGTCTACGTAGTCATGTGTTGGGATCATCCTAATAATGTGTTTGAGATATAGACTATTCGTGATTAGTAATAAATTATAGACATTTAATTAGAGACTCTTCAGGATAACTTCTCCCCTAGCATCATTAACTAGGAAAGGGGTTATTTTTGAGTGGGATGAGAAGTTCCATAGTTCTTTTGAGTAGCTGTGGTCCGTTTTAAATACACTCATATTATGAATCTTATAAATTTATTGATGGATTATGCTAGGTACAATGATGAATCTAGTGTTTGATTATGTTCTGTGTAGATGAAGGATTACCATGTGGTGTCCTGTGGCTTGAGGCATCTACACCCACATGAGTGAGAGTACCCAACCCATGACCAAGTCATGGAAGACATTATTAATACACTGAATATGTGGAAACATTAGATCATAGGGGATCCTTTCATTGTTTATTAATATCATAATATTATGAATTACATTTTTACCCAAAGTGGCCTAAACATTAGATAGAGATACTGGGTGTAATACCTATAAACATTTTATTTCATGATTTCTTATACACATGGGAAGGGAAATATGGTCATTGACGTTTTGAGAAGAAATATTTTAGTATATTGTGAAGGTATCACCCTCTCTCATTGAACAAGTGAGGACTAAGTAAGTACCTGATATAGAGTGATAATAGATATGTGGTGCCTTAAATAGTGGGTAATACTTTGGTGACTATTCTCA
Organism: Viscum album; assembly: GCA_963277665.1. NCBI lineage: Eukaryota > Viridiplantae > Streptophyta > Magnoliopsida > Santalales > Viscaceae > Viscum > Viscum album. The sequence continues at coordinate 1,176,842,594 of OY728141.1, read as the reverse complement.
GTTTTCTAATAGTTCTATTCTCTTCCAAAATAGACTTGTAGTTTTGTTGAGCTTAATATAGGAAGTGATTCATGAGGAACATCATTATACTTGGGCCATTCACCCAGGTCGATGATTTTTTTTACCTAAAGAGATAGGTATTAGTTACATGGTATGAGAAATGGAGTGTTCGAATTTGTTACATGGTGCTTGATTTTTCAGAGGATCATAGTAGAGAATTAGAGGCCAGTTGGGTTATTGCAACCACTTCCCATACTAGAGTGGAAGTGGGATGAGACCTCAATATGTTTTTATCATGCCATCTTATACTATGATTGGGTTGGATTTTATATAGGTTATTGTTGATCATATTAGAAATATAACTCATTTTGTACCCATTAGGTAGTCGATGAAGGAGGAGAAACTCATAAATCTATATGTATGAGAGGTTGTTTGGATTCATTGAGTTTTGTCTTCAATAGTGTTCGAATAGGATGCCCATTTTTGATATATTTTTTGGGAGTGACACTAGGAGGATTTAGAAACCCTAAAAAGGATGAGGCATATGTATCACCCATAGATAGATGGATAACCTATGTTGACAATCCATACCCCTGATGATATGATGTGGGAATGTGTTCATGGTTTTGGTGGTTACATGGAAAGAAACCTATCAATGACCGAGTTATCTTGTAACAATAGTTATCATTAATAAATTAGGATGTCCTCATTTGATGTTTTGTATAGTTGGGAATTCTAATCCTGGTTGTGTTGGGGTGAGGTGATTGGGTATTCCTTGGTTGTATTGAGCGTACTCCGAGACACTACTAAGTTTGTGTGACTGATTAAAAAATCATTATCAATAAATGAGAGTCACCAAAAGTCATATATATTTTATCCATTGGAGTTCCAGTTTGGTGATCATTTATTTATCCAGGTATCATTTTAGTTGGGTTTCCACCATTTTCAAATGTTGGGGAAATTGGCACCACATTCGGTTGGGACATTTCATGATGTGGAGATTTGTTGGAAGACTACCTACCAGTTTAAGGTTCCACCATGTATGACCATGATCCCTAATTTTTTTTTTCATTTTTTCAATGTGTAGAGATACCATCCAAACCCAAATCATGTTATATATTATTAATATTATGAGTTATAACCTAATAACACCATTTTGGGGGACCTTATTCATATATAATATGTTTAGAAGATGGTTCTCCATGGTATGTTGATCGTGTTTTTACGTGTAATCTAGTATTATAAAGGTGATATCGATGAGAAGTGGGAGTTAGATGATTTCTTGATGAGTAGTGAACTCACATGTTTTCTTCTAGAGAATACTCAAGAATTTATGGCGGAGAAATGTGGAATTCTATGTAGTTTTAGGAAACCTTTGGGCCAATGGTATATCTTTATTTGAGTTTTATTAATCCATCAGTGAGTTCATTGAGTTCCCTATTTTCGGGGTTTGGAAAAAGAAATTTTTGAATGGTAATTCATGGTGCATGGTTTTCACATGGCTACCTTAACCTTGTTAGGGTGTTCTAGTTTTTCACAATGGGGGTTTTAATAGTTTTTTCAGGGTTTATTAAAAAATTGTGGCACCCATAGGTAACTGTGGGGCTAGTTTTTGGTGGAAAAAGGAACCCACATGGTTACTGAATAATTTTCTTAATTTTCTGGATAATCTGTGTATCCTTTCTATGTCACATAAAAGTGTGATTTTTTATTATACCAATAATTATTCTTATGTATTTTAACCCTCTTATGCCTCCCACATCATATGCATCCCATATCCTTTAGGTTAAAGATTTTTCCATTCCTCCTTTATGAATTTTTCTTGGATATCTTGGATTTTTGGTATGATGTATATTTATTCCATATATGTTTTTTCCTTATTTCCCTTTCCTAATCCAAATTTAACCATCTTTTTTGATGTCTACAACTCTATGGAATGTTTTTTCGTATAGACGGTATGCAATGAGGGGATTTGGTTTGATTTATCATGGGTTAGGTTTGTGATGCCTTGTTTTTTTTCTTATTGGTGGTCATCATCAAGGATTATGTGAATTGGATCAAATACGATGTATTTGTCTCTAATAAAGTGAATTTTCCCTGGAATACCATTAAATTTCCAATTTCTTTTGATCTGTTTTATTTAAATTTCCATTTAAATGATTTCTCCTTCGCATTTATTCCATGATTTATGTTTTTCATGGATTGTGTTGGAATTTATCAAATTTTATAGTGGCTTCCAAAAGGGTAAAAAAAATTCCCACCTAATTTTTGGTAAAAATTTTCAAATGTTTTTCATGGGTTTAAATGGAAATATAATGTTATTTTAGAAATGGATTTAGCTTTGAAAATTTTCATTTCATAAATTTTTCATTATTGTTTATGAAATTTCTTGTATTGGAACTTTTGTGTTGATGTGATGGCATGGAGTAGAAATTAGTTTGTGTGAGTGTCTATGTGATCTATTGATGGTAGGACCATGCAAGTCTCCAACTAGGATTCCAAGGGACTATGAGAGTCTTTAGGTTGGAAGATTCTGAGAGCATCCATTTTGGGATTGGGGAAAATTGTGAGAGAATCAATTATTTAGCTAGAAATAATACCTATTTACTATATAACGATAGGCCTAATGGTTAGATCCCTCTGTGAACATTACTCATTTCACATTGGATTATATTTTTAATTCATTTTATTGGAGCCATTTTTTTTATGAGATGTATTATCCATATTGTTCATTTCCTATTTATTTGGTTTTTTTATGTTCATGTTTATACTCTCCCTTACTATGGATTTATTATTATGTTGGGAATGTGTCCCTTGTGAACATGATTTTTTATTCGATTCACTTGTGGATTTTTTTTGTAAATGTTTGTTTTATTTTGAATAGTAAAACCAATGGAATTTTAATGGATTAATTGAATTTTTTGTTTTTCATGTGGTTTAGATTTGAAATTTTTTTCAAACTAGTTTATTGGTTTTCATGGTTAAAGTAATTAAATAGATTCATGCTAGTAACATATTGGGATTAATTCCTCACACCAGGCTGCGGCCCATTGGGAATTTGTAGATTTCTTTTTTTAGGACACATGTAAAGACAATGTTACAATGTACTAGGGTGACTCTTCATAATTTCCATCGTCCAATGGTTTTAAAGAGGACACATGGTCTCATAGATACTGGCTCACTGGGAGTAGTTTTTTATATTTTGTACATGTTGGGATGTTTTTCAGGCCTTGTTTGTATTTTCCAACCTCTATTTTTAGTTTTTATGAATTACTGAGATACCAGGTTGGTTTATGATCTATAAATGAATGTTTTTATATTATTTATATTCTGGATTCTGGTATATTATTTTCATATAAAAATTGTATATAGTTTTATATATACATGATTCACTGTATCTGATGTTATAGGTTTGGAAATTACCTTCTTTTGACGATTCTTGTCGAGTTACCTGTGGAAAAACAATTTCTCAATGGTATTATTATTGTTTAATACCTGTGCTTGTTGCTAGCCCATGGTGATTTGAAACATGCTTCAGGAGTTGTAGTGGGATGAATTGGGTGATTAGTTAGGTCAAATCATGTATTTTCATTACATAGTGAATAGTGAAAAACTCAAGTCAATAGATCCAATTCATCCATGAACTGAGTACAAATGAACATTCAAAAAGTGAATCCCATTAAATTTCAATGTCATGTTCCTAGATACAATGTATCTATGATATTGGAATGGGTAAAAACCTTAGAAAGTGATCCCCCTTATAATTTTAATAGAAAATGGAAAATATTAAACACTCCACCTAGGTACTGTTGGCTCATATGTGAAGAATATGTTGAGTCAATTTCAAAGGGATTATCACATTTATAAAACAATTACAAATAAACCATTTCATAAATAATATTATTTGAAAATATAATTTATAATCATCATCATCATTTCTTGTTTAATTATAAGGAAGGAGGAAACAGAGGGGGTATACAAGCACATGACCAGGAGGCCTATGTGGGCTGGAATATGTGCATCCCGAAGGAATCCCCTATCACAATACTAACCCCCATTAGTTTCAAATGGTACATGTTTTAATCTAAAGTGGTATCTTTATCATGAGGATCTTGAGAATCCATGAGGTCTACTATCTTATTTCCCTCTCGCCAGCTGTGTCTCAGTTGGGTGTTACTAGAGAGGATAGCCCGACACTTCCAAATGGGGTAAGAGATTGACTAAGGGACCCGATTGGAACCTTGCAACAAGTTGTAGAGAATGAGAGAGTTAGTTTTAACTTCCTCAATATGCATAACCCCTTGTCTACAAAGAGTGAGGCCAAAGAGCATAAAAAGTGCCTCTGTAGGAAGAGAATAGCCCCTTCCAAAGAAAAATGAGAATGCCAACCTAGAAGAGCCCTTCGAGTCACAAAGGACCCCTCCTCCCTTCATGATACCCTAAGAGCATGAGCCATCTATATTGTGTTTCAAGCCCATGGATGGAGGATTCCAATAAACACAAAGACTGTGAGGGAAAAAATTTGGGCTGTCCTAGGATGTTGAGATCAGAAAGTGAAGGGAGGGAGCATCCTTTCGATGGGAAAATATATGATCATATCCTGAAACAGGCTGCGAGTACGTACCAGGAATTCTCTGTTGGAGGAACGAGACATATCAAATCTCACATTGATCCTCACCTGCCAAATACATCAGTAACCAGCATGCAGGATTAAGGCTAGATCCATAGGATATTCTCCCCTGTTTTCTTAAGTTAACAAACCATCGAACCAGGAAAGGGGAGTCCTCCTCTGGATGGAAGAGGACCATAGAAAAACATCCAATAGCATGCGTGGTTCATATAACATTAGATAGTGTTGGAACCACTAACCTTACACTCAGGTCATGCACACACCAAAATGATACCACAAAATGGGAGGAAAGGTAATGTTATATAAAATGATAGGTGGTCCCAAAAAATTATTCCCATGACTTAGTAATGTGTTTCCATAAGATAAATTTCATTGATTGAGATAGATCAACATATAACTTGTATGTCACAAATGCCACTCCACAATTGACAATAGAACCTAAATTTGGTAGAAAATCAGATGACTGATCTAGAAGATATTGTAGATGGATAAAAATGATCAAAATATCCTAGAAATGTATCCAACAACCGCTTCCAATTCCAATATAATTTGATTGATTATAATTTAATTTATCAAAGTTACTGATTTGATGAAAAATGATCAATACAGGATCAAAGGGCCATGTGAGGGTGTTTTGAGAGCTAGATTCACCAAAAAAATAATCAATAAGGCCTAAGGTTTTGAAATAGAGGTAAGATATTGAGAAAGGATATGCGAATCCAAAACATTCAATCTAATGTAACATAAATGAGTCACAATGTAAATTATTTCCTCATAATGGGATCTTTTAGAAAGGATGATACGCTAAAAACATGTCATATTAGGTTAAAATCAAAATAACATGGTTCATGATGTAATTAATATCTCACACCATGAATGGTTTTAGTGTCCTAAAACAAAATAGATGGATTCTTCCCTGAATTAACTCACATATTGATTATATATTCATAGCATAAACTGAATCATGTGGCCAGTTTTCCACCATTTTGAGTCATCTCCTCTAATAGACAATCTGAACAAAAGTAATCTCATATTATTAACATCTTTAAGATGAATCATTCCATAAAATTATTCATACATTATAATTGAGTATGTTATAGTTATGCTGTATACTATTTCTATAAGATTTTGATTTATAAATAAATGATAGGAGATTATTTTAGAATCAAGTGGCAGACTATATGAGTATGATTCACTAAACAACAATGGTGGATATCCAAAATAAATATCCATTTGATGAATTCATCCATTGAAATAAAGAGTATTTGAATTATGGATAGGTTATTTGGTATGATAATTTGGTTAATTATTTATAAAAATATCAACTTACATCTAATATAAACAAACAAAATACAATTAAACTGAAAGAGGGCTCAAAATTTTATGTTTGCGAAGACCCATTCCAAAAAATATTTTCAATAACCAATGAAGCAGAAGATGTTTTCCTAAGAGTGAGATTTAATCTATAGTATAGTTTTTCTATATTATAGATTTTTTGGGATTCATTGTGCCTCATATAGTGATAAAATGATTTTTTAAAATAAGGATTTACTTTCCTAAACTTATTAAAGATGATAATGACTTTTTTAAGCAATTTGAGTTGTTTCTATTCTATTGAAGCAAATATAAGAAAAATGAAATGCCTCAAATAAAACTAAACTACTATGAAATTAATGGGGAATATAATTCATGATACCCCTTCCCATGTTCATTATATATTATTATATATTGTTAGGTGTGGACCGTTTTTTAAAATCGATGGATGTTGAATCCAAAAAGAATGATGATTCTATGGTTATTATTTCTTGTTTCTAGACTAATGTCTTTTTCAGATTTACAGTACCTATTGAAATCATCATATTTCAATGACCTCTTTTTTTAAAAGGAGTATGTAATTATTAATGAAAAATAATAGATTACATCACATAACACTAATCCCTTACCTTCCATTACCTAATGGACATGATAGATTATCAAACATAGAAATTAAATGGATCCTATAAAACACCATCATGACAATAAAATAAAATATGGGATCTATAAGTGGGAAGAAACCTTGTGACCTACAGAATATCTTATAAATATTCAATTAAAATTTACCCAAATAGTTAATCTATAGAATAGTATTTCACCTACCTGTGAGGTGTAGCATAAGGACAATTTTAAATTTAAGAGATAAATCTAAATCCCAAAATGTTAAAATACCATAAAAGTCTATTAATTCAGGCCCTAGAAAAAATAAATAGATAAGAATTTTTAAATTATATAACTTTTAAATAGAGGAAACAATTGGAACATAAAACCACAGAGAGAATGTGATTTTTACAACTCAATGATGCAATTAATTATAGGTAAACACTATTTTAGAAGCGAAGGTTCATTTACTATCACTAATGTGTATCCATTTTGTAAAGTGAATATAATTTAATAAGGAGAAATGAATCCATTTTCCATTAATGGATATAAAATAAGTTTTTTTCTTCTTAATATTTCATATGAACTAGTATAGGAGATTATACTCCACCACTTCAACCAGTTCCCCCCCCCCCCCCCTCAAGATATACTTATCTGTTAGAACATTGATTTTAGTCCTAATTTCTATAATTTTCACAAAAATAGTATATCCCATATAATTCACTAAGGAAACTGCATCATTAAAATGATGAGGGTGAGATCCATTTGTATTATTAAGAATTAATCATTATTTTTTTAGGTTTCATTTCGATTTCATTCTTATGATTTTTTTTATTGGGAAACCATTTTTCTTTTATTCAGTAAAATTTTAATTTTTAAACCATTAAAATTTTGTGAATCGTATTTTTCCCAAGAATATATACTAATATAAATTCTAAAATGTATTATTTTAAAATTAATTTTGGTAGAAATTCAAGAAACTACCACTATTTTTTTAAGACCATTCAATGAAATACTATGTAATGTTAAAATAACTTAATTGTTAGGCATCCAAACCAATTTTAAACTCTTTTTAAAATGTTATTATTTCCTCATAGAAGTAATCCATGATTAAATAACCATAATTTTATATGTACTCTAGTAAAAAAATTGGATCATTGATGACATTATTTTGAAAATGATTGATGCTTTGTTCTGAATAAACTCCCCTTTTGTAGTAAACTTTAATTTTGTTATACGATGAAATTTGAACCTTGTTATCCTACATAAACCATGAATTATCATATTAGGTTTTTATAGTACAATCCAAAAATCCATTAATAACAATATATATAAGTAGATTAATGACTATAGATGAAATTAATAATGGGAATAACAAGGGTGGGGATATGGGTGTTGTTTGTGAGCCTCAATTGCAAAAATATAAAATCTTTTTATGAGATGGTCTAAAAGAGTATGTTATTATGATCTTAATATAATTTAAAAGTAAAATTTGGAATATTATATTTTTATTAATTTACATGGGGATAAAAATATTGCATGTAAAATATGAAATGAGAAAAAATTATTCAAACTTGACCATAGATGTTCACACAGTGATATAATGATCTAGAATTCCCATATTCATCAAAATTAAAATCAATGAAAAACTAAAAAATAGAAGAAAAAAATGATGAAGAAAATAGAGATTTGGTATATTTAAAAATACAACATATTTTTATACCCAATGATTTCATGATAATCATGGTGAAGTTGGGAGATGAATCACAACAAAAGATAGGTGAGGATGTCATTATTGAGTGTAATATATGAATCAAACAGTTTAAATCATATTAGAATAATACATTCGCATTATGTTACTGAAATATTAACTTAAAAACCTACAAATAATGATCCAATAAACAAACCTACCATGTTTTCATGATAAAAATAATTACTTGTCTCACTGGGTGGATATTTAGAAACTCAGCATGCATATCGTGTATAATCATTAATTTTTATTGAGGAAGACATTACCAAATATTCATAAATTGTGTAATGAGACGAAATATTATCTAGATATTAGGTATAATTTACAATGTGAGAAAACATTTGTAAATTAATTAAAATTAAATCATTAAAAAAATAAAATTAAGAACATTTATGGGGCATGAAAAGTTTATTTGATGTTATAATTGAAAATTAAACTCACATTGGTTATTATTTTGAATTTTCTTTTGGTAATATTTTTAATGTTTAATTATATATGAATAAATGGATTAGTATCCTAGAAATTAAAAAATTTAATAAATTAATTATATTTTATTTATATTCAATTCATCGTAATCCATGATAATTATTAATTAATTAATTATTAGAATGATTTGGGTTGGATGTTTCATTTCCATAGAATTTTTAATGATTTCATAAAATGGATAATATTAAAAATTTATGTGATCTAATAAATTTTAATAATAGAATGGATGACTATTTTTTGATTAACATTTTTCATCTTAAATTAAATATAAATTCTTGAAGAAGAATAATATTTTGGAAACAAGGAAGAAACATGGATATGTATGGATGTGTATTACAAATTCTATCATATATAAAATATATTCTAGGATTCTAATGGGGAAATATGGAGAAGAACTCACTCTAACAAACAATATGAAACATTATTGGGATGTTATGTAATTTCTATGACTCGATAACTAAAGAGTAATTTAGGAAAAATGGAAAAGAATGATTTTGTGAAAAATGTTTTAATGTGATATGTCATATTTGTTTCGATGTATTATTTTTATGACTTTACCTTATATGAAATGATATGATACATAATAAATTTTGATTAAATATATGGTTTTTTACTTGACCACTATTGGGGAACATGTTGGTAGATTTTTAAGGAAGAAGAGGGGATGCATAAGGTTGTGTACTTGATGATGTTTCATCAAATATTGTTTGTGTGATGTTTGGTTTTGTGAAATTAAAAAAAAGGACACATCAAGGGATGTTTAAAAATTAATTAAATGAGTCTTGGGGTGAGCTTTAGTCCCGATTATAAATTTATTATTCTCAACCTAATGAAAATGAGTCTCACAATGATGAATTCATAGGAAAATAATTGAAAGAAAGCTTAAAAATATCACACTATGAAAATTTTGCCTTGTTGTGTGGGGATGGGGTAATTTGAGATGAAGTTAGGATAATTATTAATACCAAATAATAGTTAAAATTTTTACACTATAATTTATCTAATATCTGAATAAGAAAATGGATGATCACAACACATACTTTAGAGGATTTAAATACACGAGTTGGCTAAATTATATAAAACCAATTCATTAATTTGGACATGGAATAAAGCATAACATAATTAAACAAATATTAAATTAGTAATTTTAATCCCTATATGCTAATGTTTTCCACTTCAGGAAATGTATAATTCAATGTCTAAATTAATAGAAATCCTAAAACATCGAGGAAGGTATTCCAATTTAAGAGAATATAATCATGAGGTGTTTGAGTAAAAATAAAGGAAAATCATTAAAAGAGTTATATGATGATGGAATAAGATGATTATAGATTTTATTTTCCATTTTCCTTATATTCCACCATAACTATAGATTTTTAAATCTACTTATATTCTTTCTAACGTCTATTACTTCGTGAATAGTGGGGTAAAAACCTATTGGTGGTTGGGAAGCGGGATTGAGTCCTGATTATAATTCTTTAGAGTGTACCTAAACAAATAATTTTTTTCCGTCGGTTAATTGTTTTTTATATTTCGTTTTAATGGTTTTTGTATGTGATTTTGTTCAATCCTTTTATTAATGATATTTTTTTTACCCTAGTTATTAATCACAACTTTGTATCCTCTCTGGTTATCTTGTATATGATGGAATATGCTAGGATGGGTGGTGGGTATTATTTTATTGAAGATATGTGTTGTGATAAAATTGATAATTTAAGTAATATATAAATTTTATATCATAGTTATATTTATGATTATATTTTATGGGATCATATTCACTGAAATAATTTTAAATTATATTTTCAATAAAAAAACTAGTTTTATTCTATAAATATTGTTTTTTCATTTATTATATTCTTTTATCTAATATTCGGATTTCTAAATTTAAGAATCATAATATATTAAATGGAATGAATTTTTGAAATAATTAAGTAAGAATGATTGTAGTGTTATTTTTTTGGATTTTTCAGAAATAGGTTTTTATTAGATGAATAATTAGAAACACAAATATTTTAAATAAATTATCTTTAATGAAATTACCCTGATATATAAATTCATTTAAATATTATGTAGCATTTTTTATATACTAAAAATATAATCATTAATAATTATAATTCATTTATAAGTATAATTTTGAACAATTAAATCGAAGTTTGACATTTTTGAATCTAGGTAATAATTTTTTTTAATAAAATCTATTCTTCGATCACATATATTTTTATATAATATCATTATTAATTTCAATTTTATTTTTAATTATAATTAAAATAAGTCTACTTTTTTATAAAATATTTCAATTAATTCTATAGTAATTGAAATATTACTTAATTTTGGTGCGAAATAATTTTTATGCTTAAAATTTTCATTTTTCTAAAAAATGTTTTTATTTCATTTTGAAAAAATATATTAAAATTAATTTTACCACTTATAAAAAAACTATAAAATTAATTTCATAATTTTAATCAAAATGTTTAATTTTTTTTGAGGTGTCCAATTTCAGGTTTAGTCATAATGAATAGGGAACATGATTGAAGTTCATCACCACGGTTATGGTTAAAAGGGATCTTGAGGGGGTAATACTAAGATATATTGTTTTAAATATATATAAAATATCTCTAATTTTTATTGGTTGAGTATTTCATTCCATAAACTATCTCATATGAAAAAAAATTCCTATGGATCCACTTTCCCTGATAAAGAGATTTATTATATTCTAAAATCGATAAAATCATATAGGGTGCTACACGCCACACATATAAAAGGGATCCTATTCTCCTCAATTACAAATTCAATTTAAGCACTATATCTCAAAAAATAAATTCCAATATACCTTCCAAAATTTACTCCATGTATCATATAGGTTCTAGTATATTTAAAGAATTACAATATAATAAGGATTATTGTGTAATACAAAGGATGGTATCCAAGGAGGATGTATACATATTGACCAAATTATATCAAGTTTTTTTATTCAGTTACCTCTATAAAATATATTATAGATATACTAACATAATTAAAAAATTATATTGAATATAATTAAATGTTATTATGATTATGGAGAAACTATTTTCTACCTCCATTATATCATATGAGAAATAAAAACTTTTCTCATGTGTATGTGCAGAATACCTCCTCTACAAAGTGATTTCCCCATTTTCAAATCCACCTAACAAGAATGTTTATAAATACTGATTTAATTGAAATAAATGATATTTATGAAATAATTATGATTATCAAATGATATGTTATTCTGTTTTCTTACCCAAAAATCCATTAGAAAATTATAACAATGCTCGAGGGTATTTGTGAGTTACCACCAACACAAAATGATGTTATTCGTTTTTCATTTCCAATTCATAAAATTAGACCTAATTTAAAATTTAATGAATTAAAATTTGTATATACAAATATTATAATTATTTCTAGTTATTACATTATATAAGTTATTTTCCTTTCATCTATTTGAAAATGGAAAAATCTCTCATGTGTAACTGAAGACCACGACCTCTATAAAATGATACATTTTATTTTCATCAAAACCATACATTGATGGTTTTAATATTATTTTTAATGTATAAAAATGATAATAATAATTTTTTTAATATTACAGATATAGTGGAATCATGAACACATTGACCATAATAGGTTCAAAAATTTTATTTTGAATAATACAACCTCAAAAAATTCAATGCAAACTTAACTAATATAGTAACTAATGAAATAAGGGTAAAAAATTAAAACATTATGAATATTAATATGGTAATCATAATTTAAAAATGATATTAATTAATTATATAAATAATATAATTTTATTATTTTAGGAATTAAAAGATGTATTTGACAGTGCAGAATACTATATAAGTGGTTTTCTTTAAAAAATGTTTTTCAAGATCTCAATTTGAAATCATTTTAATCCATATCAATGTTATTTTAAATTCTTGGAGAATGATATTATTTTTCATTAAATATTTTAAATATTAATTTTAACTTATTTTTTATTTTTTTAAGATAGTTTAAAAAATAATCTTATCAAATTGAACCATATAATTTAATTTTGACTTTTTTACAAGATTACAAAATTAATGTTTTGTTAACATTTAATGCATGACCAGATTTCCCATCTATAATATAAATTATTTTTTATCTATACTAATATAAATTTTTTAATTAATGTTCAAGTATTTTCTTAATATTTTTCTGTATTATTTTTAATTATAATTTTATTTAAATATAAAATGACATTACTTATGATTTTCATGTTATAATTATATGTTTTTTTGTTATGGGATATCATTCCATTTATGAAGAGTTTTTTGAATAAATATTAATATTCTATGTGTTATATTCATGATATGGACCTTTGAAATATTATATGATTATGTGTGGGTCTGATATAACTGTCAAATGTATAGGGTAATTATTTGTTCTCAAAAATAAACATATGGAATTAACCATGATAGTTATTATTTTTGTAAGGGTGAATGTAAGGATAATATCCCATGATACCCACATGATTTGTAAAATATTTATATAATTTTTAATTGAAATATTTTGATTTCATAAGGTATGTAAATTTTTTTGTGAAATGTTTTTTACCTTATAAGGGCAAAAGGAATGTCTTTACTTAAAACAATTTTTTTGGTACTTATGTTTTGTCTAGAAACTATCGTGGTTATGATGTATTCCTTTTTCATTAATACTAATTTTTTTAGAAAATTTGGTCATTATATATTATTTCCTAATTAAGTAATTTATTACTTGGGCTCAAAGTCTATCGTTATAAAATGTATTCTTTTTTTCAAATATACTATCAAGATTACTTTATTTTTATATTCGTTACGGATATTTGTTTTTCTCATTCCACTTTTAAAATATTTTTTATGGGAAATAAGGATTTTTGGGATTATATAATTATAAATTATGTCATAAATTGAATATAAAAACTTTTTCATGAATGAAATATGAGTGTAAACATATAAACCAATTTTTTAGATTCAAATGTACACTATATAGAAATTTCCACATATTTATGTTATGGTTCTTCTATTAAATCTTAACATATAAGTTCAAAAAATCCTATAAATATATGAATGTTTAACAAAAATAAATATATTGTAATTATGTATTTATTATTAAATAAGTAACTATAGCTTATATCAAAACAATTTTTAAAATGACATTAGAGATTATAATGATGTAAAAATACATTTTTTAGAGATTTTAATTTATAGATATATTATCATGAATTTATTTTTTGAGCATTTCAATATTTATTCTTCTCATCCTTTTCTATTTAGAACTTTTTTCCATATAATAAATAGGGAAATGATGATGGTGATAAGACAATGGTATCCTTCTAAATAAGCACCCTAAAATTAATAAAATTGGGATAATGTTATTTGTAGCTATGTAAACTTAGTTGATAGGGGCTACCAATGGTGATACCCATTTATTGGAGAGATTAATTTCTCTTTAATGTAATATGTATATATTGTGGAGATTCTTGAAACTACACCCTCTAGATTTTTGTGGATCTTCTGACCTAGTGGTACTAAAATGCTGAATCAATTATTTGGAAACGGTTTTTAATGTTTTACTATATTTAGTGTAACATAAGGTAACTCTCATAATTTATTATTTTTTTATGTGAAAAATATTTTTGGGGGTATATGATTAAGAATATAATGGAAAATAATGATATTGATACAGTAGATTTGAAAAAATTTAAGGATCCCATCTTTAATAAACTTTTCTCTAATGTTGATTGACTTGGTGTAGAAATGAAATTATTTAAGTTGATGTAAAATAAAGAAAAAATAATTTACACCTGTGAATCATATTTTAAATGATTTGTTACGTAAACAATGAATTTTATTTTATACCATGATAGTAAAATTGACTGATTTAATTTTTTAGAGAAACCATTTTTTTGAATGGATTTGATTACTTTTGTGTTTTCATGATATGAGGACATTATTTGATGTGATGAGAAGTTAAAGATTGATTTTGATGTTTTTTATACAAAAAAATATAATAATTGCTCCAAACATCAATCAATGATGAAAAAATAAATCAATGTAATATGACGGTATGAAAATGAAACATATTTATTATAGAAACTATTTTAAAATTTAACATTGTGAATCTATTATGATATCTAGAACGTGTTACCTATTTAGAATGTTGGGACATATGGGTCATGCCTATAATAAAAATAGAAATAGTAATGGTCAGAACAATGATTAAAATTCATTAGTATTTTTTTTAATATAATGTGGTGGATCATTGTGTGGGTATATATATAAATAAATGTATGATGGATGGAGATTATCAGGACCATAAGAATAATTTTTGGAAACAAAATTTTCTATAACTACAAATAATGCTGGAAAATAACATGATGTATTTCCAAATAAATGACATATTAAATTTAGATTAATCACATGACCTGTTTAATTTGGGTTCTACATAGTCTATTATTTCCAGGAACATTTCATGTAAAATTAAAATGTACCCTCAATAAATGAAGATTTATTTTTGGGAAAAAAATATGCGGGGGCTGTATTAAATCATGAAATATTTATGGGAACCATAAAATTATCATAATTGGAATAGTTTTCCATAAAAATTTGTTTTATTACACATAGTGGTGTTTTATGTAATTGTGAGTTTGGATTGGCTATCAGGTTATCAGGTTATGATAGATTGTAGAGATAAATAAGTAAAATTAAAATCTCATAGAGAGTTATTTGGAATATATTAATGAGTTCATACCCCTTATAATATATCATCAAGATGAGAAATTGATTAAATTTTGGGGTCAATGTTATCATTCACATGTCATTGAAAAAAATGAAATATTCATCTTAGTGATTTATTTATAGTAAATTATTTCCAAATTTATTTCCACACGATCTTCATGGTGTTATTCATGTCCAGAAATCTAAATTAATGGTTAAATTAGATTATTATGCAAAGAATATTTGAAAACATCATTATCGAATGTCTCTAACTAAGTAATTATATGTTAAGTATAATTGTATGAATTACATAATAAGGGTTAAAGATATCAAAAAACATCACGTTGTGGGTAAATTATTTTTTAATGAGTTTGAGTTCAATGAGGCTTTGCATTAATGACTAATCATATAATAACACTCTAATGATGAAATTGTTTTCTTACCTCATATCGAGGTCTTGTTTGATAAGATCTAGGATTTGTAATAATTATCAATTATTGAACTCTAGTTCAAGTATCATATTCTGAATGTAAAGGTGGATGAAATTTATTGAACATCTTTTTATACTATGTATAACTATTATGAGTTTTTCGGTATTTATTTTAAGTTATCAAATGATCCCACTATATTTATAAATAATATGGATGGAGTTTTTAGATTTTATTTGGATTTTTTTGGGTTATTACATGATGATATTATGGAATATTATAAAAGTTATGAGGAACCTAAAAACATCTATGTATTTTTTTCACAATAATAGAAAATAATATTTATATAAAAAAATTTACATGTGATTTTTGATTACAACATTATTCATTCCTTTGTAATTATGTTTATAAAAATGGAAAAATTATAAATATTACTATAACTAAAGTGGTTAATGATTGGCCAGGACAAGAAACTTTAATAAGATTTCATTTTTATCTTGTGTTTGAATTTTACTATCTATTCATTGTCAAAAACATAGAATAGTTATCTAGAACACTATAAAAGTTAACATGAAAGGGAGTTAAATTAATCTAAATAAAGAAATGTGATGAATGATTTATAAATTGAAAATAAAATTAGTTAATGATCATTATTATCTCTTAAATTAAAAAAATTGAATTATTTATTTACAGTGATGATTCATTGAAATGATTAGGTTGTTTCTTGATGCAAGATAATTTAATATGTAAAACACCACTCTAAAATAAATTAGTACCATAATAAAATTTGTGATAATTATCTTACGGTGGAGGTTTTTTGTTTTAATATTTTGATCCATATTCTATTTGTGATGAAAGATGAAATATACATGGTTCATAAAATTTTGATATATATAATAAAAAAATTAGTTGAACATGAGGTAGATAATATAGTTGTAAGTAAGAAAAGAATATAATTTACTAAATCAATAACATCATGGAAATTACAACATAGTGGATGATTCCATTAGTTGAAAAGATAATTAATCATAAATTATGTTATGTTATGAAAATTATCCAACAGTTAATCTTATAATGATTTATTAGTTGGAATCTGTGTATATAGAAACACATTATTTTATGGACATGGAATTAGTACAATCATACTTTTTATAAACTATAATTAAGACCCCTAAGAAAGAATATGGTTTTTAAATATATGTAACTTTTTTACAGAATGTAAATTTCATAAGTTTAATGTTACAAAATGTATTATTAAATTTATTAAGAGGTTATGAGTTCAGAGTAATTTTTAATTTATGAAAGAATTTATTATTAAATATCACAACTAGTCATTTTCTATTTACCCTTGAAGTAAATATATAAAAAGAGACCGTCACGAATTTTATAATTTGGTAGGAATGAAAAAATATATTATTGATTTTGCATTGAAATGCATGATTATTAAATAGTTTGAAGCTAAGAAAAAACTATCAAAGGAGATGCTTCATACAATTTTAATTTCTAAATGGAAATGGGAGAACATATCTAGGTATATTTTTGGGGGAATACTAATGTAATCTCAAGTTAATAATGAAATTTGGTTAATTGTTGAACATTTGGATAAGTATACACATTTTATTTAAATTATAAATAATGTTTTGTTGTATCAACTTACTAGACACTATTTTAAAGATTTAAATAGGTTGGGTACTATCACACCCGCATTAATTCACCAATATAAAGATAAATAAGTGACATGGATTCTCTATCTCAATTGTATCTGATAATGATCCATGATTAACATCAAATTTTTAAAAATAAATAATAATTATTTGGGTATAAGGTTAAATATAATGTTATTACGATGATACAATAACATGGTTCAAGCTCCATTACATTATATGGGAAATTAAAACTCACTCATGAATCTATGCATAATATAGCCTCCATGAAGTGATGTATATCAGTTTTCATCACCACTTAAAATAGAAGACTAAAAATATGGATTTAATAAACCTATATGTCATTTCGGATATAATTATTTTTCTAAAAATATGAGATATTATATATATTCTTAGCATCTCATCCATTAGAAATTGATAACATCGTTCGTGTGTACGTGTGGAATACCACCTCTAAGAAACTATAAGTTTCATTTTCCATTTCTAACAGACATGGTTTGACATAAGGATAATTTAAATTACTAAATATGATATTTATAATATTATTATGATTATTTAAATTTAATCATTTATCTACGTCATTTCTCAATCATGAATATATACATATCACGAGCTTGATGAAATGATGTGTTTCATTTTTCATCACTACCTTACATGTATGGTTTAAAAAGTATAAAAAAGTTGTAAAAAATAATTACAATATTTTCATGATTTTCAATATTATGGAATCATTTCACAATTTACTATATTCAACACATAAATTCTGTTTTGAACCAAACGACCTGAAAACTTCTGACATAAACATAACTGATTTAGTAACTAAATAAATCATGGTAATAAATGAAATAAAATGGTGAATAATTGGGGAATTAAAATTTAACATGATATAAATAAATTAAATAATTATTATAATTTTATTATTTAGGAATTTACAAGACATATGTGATGATTCAGGACAAAAGTTAAGGGGTTTTCTCTAAACCTTTACTTCAAAGTTCTCATTTCAGAATTGTTCCCCTCTATACTATTATTCTTTAAAAAGATTAATGAATTTATTTATTTACACCCAAAATATTGATAAATTTCATTTTAAACTACATTATACTTTTTTATAAAATAGTATAAAAATTAATATTGCCAATTTTTAGCATACTTATTATTTTTCACATTCTTTAGAAAAGTGAAAAATAATTTTTTTAGCATTTAATCTTTGAACACCTATTACTGAGATAATTTACATTATTCATTGTCATGATTAATATAAAACAAATAATTTATATATAATGATAATTAAAATCTCTGTTTTTATATAAAATTTTATTTTATATAATTTATTCAAGATAAAATTATATTTCTTATCATTTTTGAGATAACTAAATATTCTATTCCTTATGGGCTCAAATGCTAATTATTATGTGTTTTAAAAGGATAGTGAAAAATCCTATATATTTTAATCATGTTATGGTGGTTTCCCCTTTTATATGATTATGATTTGGTTGGATGTATCCCACTAATTCATTAGGTTATGATGTGTTCTTATGAAGAGACATATGTAATTAACCATAATGGTTATTCCTTTGTATGGTTTCTTATAAGACATCCAGTAAAGGTGATTCTAAGGATGATGTCTCAATATTCCTATATTATTCTTCAAATATCAATATTTTTAGTGGAAATCATTTGATTTTGATATGTAATAAAATGGTTTTATGAATGGTTTTTATCGTCTAATGGTAAATGGTTTTATTTCAAATAAAATTGATTTCACAAGTACTTATATTTTCTCTTGAAACAAATGGGGTTATTATTTTTTCATTATCCTTAATAATTTTCATTATGAATCCTCTTTTATTTTATGTTGTTTTCTTGAATAATTAAATTATTATTTTAAATAAAATTTTATTTTGAAAACAATACTATCTTCCTTATATATTTTTATGTTTTAAAATCAACTAATAAATTTCCTAAAAACTAATATACCTTAATGAGATTTTTTTCGTCATCCAATGTTTTCAAAAAAAACACATCACTTAAGGATGTATAAGATTTATTAAAATGTAAATGGTGATATGTATTAAATGGAGAATTTTTTTATTAATGAAATGAGAAAATAGTATATAAACATATTTCTCTATAATTAATGTACATTATATAGAAATATACACTTTTTATGAAATAGTTTTCCTAGTTTTATAAAACTATTAAAAGAAATGATCCTATAAATATAATAAGGTAAAAATAATAATTATAAATAATTTAATTATTAGATGATTACACATCATTGTACTATTAATGTTTGGAAGACAAAAAATTGAATTTGGATTTCATAAGAGCGCCAAAATATAATGTTTATTTTCTATTTAAATTTATGATGTTTCACAATTTGGGTGACATTTGACAAATTTTGATGCACATAGGAAGGATGGTTGATTAATTAGTTACTAATACTAAATTAATCCTCATTATTTCTCTCAAACTAGGTAAATATATGAATTGATTGCATATTCTACCCATTATCAATTATTAAGTAGAATAGATTCCCATATTTAGGACTAGGATTATAATTCTTTCAATCACATTCCTTGGTCATGCCATAATAAAAAGAATTGTTGAGGAATAAATACAACATAAAGAGAATTATTTTATCTCCATTATTTCACAAACAATATGATAAAATAATTTTACTTCATTTTAATTACAAATCCATGATTAAAACAATATATAATGTCAAAAGAAAACCAAAATGTTCCAGAGAAAATGAAAAAACATTTCCCGGTATGATAAGACAACATAACTTGTGGTATCCATAAAAAGAAAATGGTCCAACCCATTATCCTACATATGACTAAAGACTACCAATTCCATTAAAAACATAGTTGAAAAGATCCATCACCCTAGAGAATTAAATATTTTTCCCTATATCATTAAATAAGATGTCTATACACATACACGTACTGAGATGTGTGGGTAGGGTTGAGTATAAAAACCAAATAGGATTTCTCAAATTCCTCTCAGGAAATACCATGTTGTCTATTTTTCAACCATGTAGCAAATTCTATAGATATATGGATAACATATTTCAAACAACTTATTTTATCCTAAACAAGATGAAGCCAATGTATAAAATAATTAACATAATATATTACTTCCACAACATGGTAACCCTTGATAGTTCAACCATAATATGCACCCCAATAAAAAAATATAACTAAAGTATATATGATAAATATTAACAAAATAATTAAAATTCCTACTTTTGATAATAGAACACCCTAACTGGTGAAAATAAATCATTTGTCTCATTCTTGAATTTCATTACATATCCCATCCATATCACGTCAAAATAATTTTTCTACCAATAAATCCTATAAACAAAGTCTTTCTATGCTTAAAAATAATTATCAATTGTTTCACATACCCATCCTGTTAAATTTCTACGTACCATTTTTCTTAATGAAAATAAATTATGTGAGTATTACCTTAAAACCATATCTTAAATTTTACCAATTTATGGTTACCTAAAAATGAATGTTTATAAAAAATTATTCCCAAAAACAAATCCCATGGTTTTAACCAAAACCAAATTCCCATAATATTATCAAATATAAAAATAAAATTTCATTTATAAAATCAATTCATGAAATTATTTTATATGTTACACGATACAAAAAATGATATTAATGGATATAAATCATATAATATTAAATAATAATCGCCTGAATAATGAATAATATCCACCAACCATAAATGGTGATCACCTGATAACCCGAAATCAATAAATTCAATTCCAGTGATTAAGATTAAATCCTTGAAATCCTAATAATAAGAATATAAGATCATGACCCTTCTATTTATGATTAAAACAAAAATACAGAGATCATTATCACATATAAAGATATGAAATAATCCATGTAATATGAAATAGATAAGGGGGAATTGATAGATCTAACAAACATTGAAATAATTAAAACCAATCTATAAATGGAAGTAAATATGATCAATATGATGGATAAATTCAATGTATGGAAATATATAATCCTCAATTATTCTATTAAGGAGCCATATGGTTATCCCACATGGAGTTACGATGTAAAATATGGCTTTTTAAGGTTAATTGGGCTATTTAAATACAAATTTACTGATATAAACCCAATGGTATTGTAAGGATACACGGTCAGCTTGGAGTATGTGTGGACCATGTTGTGTCCTATACCCCTTACTCGAGTTATGTATTGTTTAATTCCCTATTCACCATAGGTCATGTATAGATCATGTAGCCACAACTACCTCCCTCGGTGACGTGCATGGTCATTCTACACCAACCTTGAGACCATTTTCCTTGACTATATAGTGTTCACTACACCCCTAAATACTCATAAAAAATCCAAAACCATCCAAAATTAGAGGAAAACATTCATATAGAAATTTTTAAGTCATAGGTGAAATTTATTAAAATATCATATTCATGTATCATTATTTTTCACTACACTATATATTATTTTTTGATATATTTGGTAGAAGAATAATTACACTAATCAACATTGGGGTCATTTTATGATAATGTTTTTTGGATCATTGATCATCCACCTCTATGTGATTTTCATTCTCATATATTAGTTTGATAATTTGGATCAGGGTGGAGGCTCAAAGTTCAAAACCAAATAAATTCAATTAATAATTGGGAAAATTCCAAGACTCAAGGTTTTTAATTTTTCATATATTTTTTTTCTATTTTTATTGAATAATTATCATATAAAATATTAATTATTTCAATAGTAATGGTGTTCCCTTGTTTGATGAAAATGAATTTCATATACGAAAGGTTGGTGTGTTTTCATAAATTTTCTAATTTATTTTTTGAATTGTAGACATCACAAATTGTTGTGTTAATATACTCAGAGTATAATTATATTTTACTCGATATTATAACAATATGAAAAGTGGAGGAATATCTCACAATATGCCAGTTTCTTCTCTTCATGAGAAGGAAAACATTTTATTTAGGGGTTCTAAATATGTGATTGTCATATAGAGATAATTTAGTGATATTCGTAAATTAGATATGAAGTTGAGGGAGTCAAAAAATAAATAATATTCTGATCAATTCAATGAAATGATAATTCATAAGGATAAATTCGTAAATAGGGTTTTAATGTAGGTGAACATTATTTTTTAATCTATTTTTTGCTATGGAGAAATAATTTAACATTTAATAATTTCAAGGAATTTAATGATAATCATACAGAAAAATTATTATACAAATAATTATACTTATTTGTTATGAAGATAAGATGTGATAATGACTAAAAAACTCAATAATATCTTTATTCTATATGATATGAGAAGATTCCAGGTTTTATAGAATAATGTGATATTGGAAAACATGGATAAAATTAAATCCTTGAAACTCTTTAAGATAAATGCATAAAATTAATATCATTATGAAGAGTCTAAAATGATGAATATGGAATGGATTTCAATATGATTATTTCATTTTTTCTAAATATTTTAAAATTATAAAAGATAAGTATAAAGGTTAACTAACATAGAAATATATAAATTTTTAGAATTTCTAACTTTTTAATCGAATTTTCAATAGGATATTACTGATGATGATAAGGAATATCAATTTTTGTGATTATTAAAGAATAAAAATAAGGTGGATAATGTTAATGTTTGATAGAATTTATCTAAATGTAAGAGTAAGGGAAATTCAATTAGAAAGATATTGATTCTATCTAAACATGAAGTTTCATATTTTAATGAATAAATTGAAGAGGCAGTGGAATACTTAGAGGTTAAATGTGGAAAATATTTGATAGCTATATAAAACTGTCTTACTGAATCTCTAAATGAGAATAAGATAATCAAGAGGATTATAGGAAATAAGAAATTTGTATGGACTACCAATTAATAATAGAGCTTATTTTTTCTCTCTAACATAAAAAATCATACCAAAAATATTGTATTGCAGAAGGAAACTACTAAAACAACAAATTACAAGATGGGTTCCTCGAAGGATGGTGAATTCTTGAAGAATTTTAGTGGCTTGAATAATATTATTATTGAAATAGTAATTTTTATTAATTAAATTGAAACTATATATATTTTTAAGTAAATATGGTTTATTATACAGGAGTCAAATATATATGAAGCTGAGGGTTCATTAAATAATATTCATTTTATTTCAAAAATTTTATTAATTAACTTGATAAATCATAAAAATAACTACAGTAGGTCATATTTGTTTCTAAAAAAACTGATAATTATTAATAGATGTTGTTAACAATCAATTAGATATATAAGGAAATATAGAAAGAAAGGGAACAGAAGCTAAGAGAATAAATATTGTTAAATATTCTTCTAAAAAGTGTATGATGAAATTGATACTTGAAATTTAAATATCGAAATTCACTAAATTAATCATTTAAAATAACTAGGTTGTGGATAATTACCCTATGTTAAAATAAAATACAAATAAATTCTCAACCAATAATGATAACTGTTTAAAAACCCAAAGGAGTTCATAGAAAATTAAGAGGAAACAAATTTATTTTGAAGTAAATAATTTGTAGTCATTGCGGATATATATATATATTTAAAGTAAAATATTAGTGCTTATGAGTGTATAATTATAAAAAAAATTATTTCTTAAAAACAAAGTATTTCTATCAATTATAGAGATATTATGATTTAATAGGAAGAAATTAAGTAATTTAATGAAAGAAATTATAAAGGCTAAAGAGATATAAAAGTGAATAATACATTTAATAAACATGAAATGATATATATGTAGTTTGATGAATATGGACATATTTAGAATGATTGAAAAAAAATTATAATTTATTACATTAAAGAAACTGGAAACTCAAAATAAAATAATAATTCGAGTGTCGATATGCAATGGTGTTTGAGGTTGCATATAATGCTTCACAGAATGAATTTCCTTGGATATTTGAAGGGATATTTTATCACACACGACCAGATATAAAAATATATCAAAAGAAAAAACATATTATTAAGGTGATGTTGCCACTATGAATTACCATTTTTTATATTTAATATGAATTTCAAGGACTCAAATTATAAATAATAACATCACTTCAAATAATGTTCTCATTGTTAATGGTAAGAGATATATTTAATAAAGTGTATATAAATTATGAGATATTTTGAATTATTTTTTTTCTAAAATATTTTTTCTTAAATTAGGATATTGAAGGATGAAATGATAATAATGTATGTTCCACTAAAATGTGCGAAATAATTTGAAATCAATAATGAAAATAATTCTTGCAATAAGATTTTAATGGGGGAGAATGGTCTATGACATTATAGACATAGTAATTTAGTCCAAAAAATATTAGGATGCCTTTCCATTATGGTTTTGTTTTAATAATTAAAAACATAAAATGTGAAAGAGGAAACTGTTGTTATTTATATAAATAATGTATTATTGAAAGAAAGATCTATAAATTTATGGAGATCAAGAGGAAGAGGCCACTTTAACTCAAACATTTAAATGTATGTGGCCTAGAGAGTAATAAATCATCCAGTATATGTATTATTAATAGTTTAAATTAATTTACTCATATGAATTTAATTTTCTTTATATCAATTATTCCACATAATTTTAAGAGGCATAAAATCAATCAGGATGATTCTTAATAGGAAAAAAAGATAGGTCATCAATCAAATTCAGTATTAAATTGGATCTGAATACATTAATACACATTTTAAATATTAACTTGGGAGTCATTTAATAATTATAGAATATATCCCACTATGAACAGATAAAAAAATTGGAGTAGTGGAATTGAAAAATGAGAGTTTGATAGACATGGGAAATTGATGTTATTTGTGTAAGAGATTTTTAATTTTTTTGAATATAATGATATAATAATGGATTTTTACATTTAACAAAAAAAATTACCTCCACAATACTCAGTGGTTATTTTTATAAACAATTTTTTTAGAATAATCATAATTTTAAGATATTGACATTGTTCAAAAACAAATTTTTTTTAAAACAAAATGTACTCTTAATAATTTATTGAGGTATGATAAATAAAAATCTATATATAAATATAGTTTTTATATTATGGTTAGGTAAATGAATTTGTAGACCCAAAGTTTACATCTCAAGGATAATATTTTATTAGTGGACAATATGGTTTATAGATTTATGATAAGAATAATTTTTTTATACTTATCGTGATAGATATTATGTATATTGCAATAAAAAATTACAACTCAAACAATTTAGAAAAAATCACTAATTAAATACATGATACTGGATGTCACATATCCTGTTGTGACCTTTTGTGAAAACCAAATATATACATTATTTCAAATAATATGATGTAACATTTGAGTTCAAAAAATATTTATATCAAATATCACATCATCAAGGTGATGGTGTAGTCTGGTGAGTTCCACACGGAATATATCTACAAAAAAAATCCTCTATATGTAAATAATCCTTAATGAAAGAAGTTTTCTTGAATTTTAGAGTGTAGCTGGGAGTGCACTATTTTATAAAATATTTTATATTATGTAATTTTTAGTTTCCCTCTTTCATTTCAATTAATTTTCTGAAAATGTGGAGAATATTACAATGTTTTTTCCTTGAAAATTTGGATAATTTATAATCATTAAATGATAAAGAAAATGGGAGATTACGTTTTTGTAGAGTTTCCTTTTTTGGGATACATAAAGATATGTTAATAGATCATGTTTTCTATCTCAATAATTTTTTTTCAAATTATATAATGGTTAATATTATAGATACCTTAATGAAGTGATTAGAAAAGGGTAACATCGATGATGCCTTTTTAAGACTTCTTTTATAAATTATTGTTCATTTCATTAATTGTTTGATTACTGTCATAAACATTAATTTTTTTCCTAGTGTGTTGTTTACACAACTCATATATTGGGAGAATACTACTACAATATAATTTTTCTACTTATCCATGATGTATAATAATGTTACCATAGTGTATTTATTCTCAAAATTCTCAATGATTTATTATATTTTGATTAAAGATATATCTAATCTAAAGTATTAAATTTTTCATATAGAGCCAAAAACAATTCCATTAAAAATTCTTCACTATATCAAAGTGCACTCTTAGATAAGAAATTTTTTCTTATGTGAGAAAATGACATCACATTATATTTTCATGGTGTCATGGTTATTTTGTGAAGTCATTTTTTTAGTTTTTTATTTTGAAAATAAATTATAATGTATATATAATAGAATTATAACAAGACCATTACTCGTATATTATACATTGATGACATTCTATAATTTCATTTTCAAAATATGATTCAATCATTTTGAAAACATTAAAGGTTGATAATGATGAGATAGATATATGGATATTCATTACCAAAAATAATTTATGTTATAAAAAACTATGTATTTTTTTCTATGACTATTCTCAAAAATATATAATTTGATTAATCTATAGGAATTGGTGGTCAAATAATCCTGTTATTGATATTTCATACTATATATTTATTATTTTCTGAGGTTTTAATTATGTTTTGAATATTAAATTTAATTTTTTTTCATGATTAAATTCGTCACATAATAATTTGTTCAATATATGTGTGATTTTGGGATATTTGGTTGGTTATTTTTTGGAATTAATTAAAATTTGTGTTCCTTGACACTGACATGTGAGTATCACATGAGATTACAACTGAATACTACGTATTAATTGGTGATTTTGATGACTCTGAATATTCTTAATGACTATATTGATATATATATATATAACCATATAATATTTATATAGTTTATTTCACAGAAAAAAGGTTTGTTTTTTTAGAAAAGAAAAATCTTTACAGATCATCAGATCTCACTCCTCTTAAAATTCTCATACACAGAAACATCATTGATTTCATGAATGTATAAATTGATTAATTTTTTTTTGAGATCTCAAAACCTTATATATGATTCCTCTTCAAATTCTATATTCCTTATTTTTTTAGATTTATTATTATAACATATTATTTTTATATAATAATAAAATCCATTTTTTATTTTATATAGAATAAAAATATTCTAAAATATTATATGATCTCTTATGTTCAAAAATTCAATAAGTTAATTGAATTATTTAAATTTGAAAATTATGTCTCATCATATTTTAATCATGGTGAATATATTCCAAGACAAATATTCTATGATTTAAACATTCATTATACTTATATTTTAAATAAAATATATTTTAAAAAATATAATTTACATTTAAATATTTGGTAAATTATTTTTTAAAATATACTGTTGAACTCAATATCATCTAGAGAAACACATATTATATTGGTGAATTTTTTTGGAATATTTTTTTCATAATTAACTAAATTTATAAAATCATTAAAATATTTTTTCTTGTGAAAAAAATCATAAATATATCCTTTTAACAAATCATATTAATATGAAATTCCATTTATTATGATTTAGGTGATCATAATGGTCTTATATATTATATTTTCTATAGAATATCATGTAAAAATTAAAATGTTTTGTGAATTTCCTTCATCTTTTCTATACACTAGACAAAACTTCAAAATTCATGATTAGATATATAAAATGATTAAAATATGATCAATTTTATTTCTATAGATCATAGAATGATTAAGTAAAATCATAAAATCAAAATAACATCCTGAAATCAAATGAATTTTTATGGAAAATACATAACAACTAGGTCTGTATGGTTTGGGACGACAGTTGATTGTGGGTTAGGGGAGAATAATATGATTCCTAGTCATTACCGTTCGGTCACAATATTCTATACTAACATAAAATACCAATGGTTCCCTCATCAATAACTTAGTAAATACCTACTTTACAAAGTGAGTATTTTATTTGGTGTTTTAAACCCAATGATTCTTAGGGACTCACATTGGTCAAGAGGATGGGAGTTCAGGCTCAACACACCAAGGTGGGGTGAATTGTTTCCTAATAAGGAACTTTTTTATAGTTTTTTTAGATGTTTTAGAATATATTTTGAACCATAATATGGTATAGGTTACCCAAATAATTTATCATAGGTTAACGCAATTTAAGTATATAGGAAAATAGGGATCACATTATTGAATTCAATTGTATGTATTCATGGTTCATCAATCAATACTTAGTAATGGATTGTTGTTTATATGGTTAGTCTTGATAACCCCTAATTTCATATTTTCTCCCAGTCGTGGTGGTGGTAAATATTCGGAGTAAGAGATTGAGCAATTATGAGGCATCCTACATATCCTATTTATTGAAAGAATCAAAACCCACATAGTTTGTTAAAACTCGGTAGATTAATATCATACTAAAAGGAAAAATTTGTAGTCACATTTTCACGGGATATTTGATCTGAGTTCTTGATGAGACATCTTATGTATCCTGGTTATTATAGGAATTATACTTATCATAGTTCTATCATTCCCTTATGATATCCCCCAAGGTATATTCCCTTATATGAGGGGTGTTTATATCCTTCCACTCATCAAGGCATACATGAAGATATTTCTCTAGATAATAGAGATTTATGATTGCAATAATTTGTTAATTGTGGATCCCTAAGACCATGTGAGCTATTTTGGGTGTGAGAAACAACAGATATCTTGTGATCAATAACATTTTATATGGATATAAGAATTATGTTTTGGCCTTCCATTGATATTTTTAAATTTAGATCGTATGACACTGAAAGTTATCCTTCATATTTTAGTTATGGAATGAATCTTATTCAGCATAGTTCAGCTGGAATCTTATCACACTAAAAGATAGAGTAGGATGATCAACCCATGGGAATGATTTGTTCTCTATGGATGATATTTCAAACACATGAATGGGCATACACTGAGATGGATACCCATTTTAGTTTGGTCTCGATACATAAGAAGAAGTCCTACATATCTTGTTTTTTGATGAAATCAGAGTCCTCATAGTTCAATTAGATTCTCATCCCACTAAGGGATGAGGTAGGATGATTAATCGATGGGAATGATTAGGTCCTAATTGTTGAAAAGTTTGATACATGGAGGGACTTACATTGAGGTTGATGTAAAAACGTTTGTCTTGTCCCTTAGGAATGAGTCATACGTATCTTGGTTTTGGTAGTAATCAAATTCATCATAGTTAAATTTGAATCTCATCCCACTAAGGGATAATGTCATATGATCATACCATGTGAATGATTAGGTCTCAATGGATGAAATGTTAGAGATACGTACGGACTTACACAAATGTGGATTCAAATTTGAAATCATGATCATTCTTTAGGAAGATATGATTATTATCACGATTATAGAAAAAATTAGTGTCCTCAAAATCTAATTGGATTCTCAGTCCATTTAGAGATCTATTTGGATGATTATCCCATGTGAATGATTTGGTCAAGATGGTTGAAATATCAGATAAAAGGAAGGACTTACACTTAGTTGGATTCCAATTTTAGTTCAAAAGCAATCCATTGGATGTCCTCAAACTTATTCGTGTTATAAGAAGAATCATAGTTATTATAGTTCAATAAGGAAGTTCTTACACACTTACATTTACCTTAAATTAGAGGATAATTGTGTTATTCTACTGATCAAATATTACACACTGAGGTTTCCCATATCATGATAGATACTTTTTTCAAATATGATATGATCATTGTGAATTCATAATCTAATTTGATCTATTCTTTGTGTGAGAAACAATGGATTTAAATTGATCAGCTTAATTTATTGTGGATACATGGATTAAGTGTTGGTACTTCCCTTTATATGTTTAATATAGATCATGGGCCTTAGATACATTATATGTATCCTAGATATTGAAGGAATAATATTCATTATAGTTCAATGATTGGGGATTAAAACTGAGACTCCCCTTCTGATTGTTCCTTAAACAATGAGTGTTGAAAAAGATATCAAGCCTTGGGATTCCCATTTGAACTTGCTGGATAACATGCCTAACATTATTGACTGAATTCATAACATGAAATGATTGATTGTTTAGCATGTGGGAGGACGCCTTTTTATACTATGGTAATGTCCAAAGATAATTCATGATCCAGTTGGAATGTATAAGGATTGAATCATATCCTAGATAGAATCTTGATGTTCATCACGTGATCATGACTGAATTTTATGGAGGACATCACAACACCTACCTGGATAATACTGGAAGCCATCACACAAGCTTGGACGACATTATTAGAGGGAATCACATAATCCAACTTACATTCCCTACTGTTAATGTGAAATCAGGATGACATGCTTGAAAGATATCCTACAATTAAATTCAACATGTCTTGAGGGTGACACATTGTTCTAGATAATATTTATTGAGTTCACGATGAGATCTTACTGACATAGACAGAGGGTGTAATGGGATCCAATTTTCATGATCGTATTCCATCGCAAGACTCGCATGACATTTGATAGTACCTCTATATGATTTGTAAGACATGTCTGATAGACACCCCAAGGTATTTATGGTGATCATAGAGGGATTCAAGATACATTGTTGTCATTCCTAATGTGTTCTATGTGACATTCATTGACATTTATTAAAACCACAAATTAACCAAATAGTTAACCAAATGAGCATCATGAGTTTTGGATGGCATATCCTAGTGTTTTTGTGACATGGGTGTTTCATTCTATGTTCCTAAGGATTAGTGTAATTGTTTAACTCATAATTCTACTATATTTAATTATTTTTTAATTTCCTTTTATTTAAAATAATTTATATTTGTTTATTTTCATTTTTTATTTATTTCATGAGTTTTCCAGAAGATAACTATGAGGTTATTTGTACGATCCACAAGATTTTATTCATGTGATAAATGAGTGATCACTCAAACATCATATACATTATGCATGATCAATCTAGTTGTTACCAAAATATTACATAATGGGAACCAATTTTTTTCATGAGGTTGGCTTCTTTGAGAAATCTTCATGGGTGAATGGGTGTGTTGGTGCGAGGTTCCAAGTGTTCATCTATGTGAAGTCTTGGGGGTATTTATTTTTCATGTTGGGGTGGGAAATTTATAGGACTATATAAACCAGTTATTCTCAGCATTTCATGGTGTGTATCATGTAAATACAAACTATAGTATGTGAATATATTTGGTATCATGTGTTTTGTGAGTTCCCGCCATGAATAATTTTGGGGCCCTCAAATGATTATCAACGATTGTGGGGTAATCCTTTCAATGCCTACATTATTGAATTATATATAATTAATGGTGATTTTATTGAATCAATATAAAATAATGAGAAAATTTCATATAGTAATATCAACATGTCAAAGGACTTTCATGAGATTAGGGTTAAGGATGAAAGGTCATTGTTTCATCATAGGTGACTTGTCCAAGAACATTTGTGAGACAAGGATGAATTGTTAGAGCGTTCTCATAGAATGAGTAAAACATTTTTCTTGGTTCTTGTATTGTCTTTTGGATCACTATGGGTGCGTCACCTGATTTTTATGACCACATTGTTACCCACTTATCCACTTCATATTTTATTTATTTATTTTCCATAGGGTGGGGATCTTGTGAGATTGTATAAATGTTATTATAGACATTTAATATACGACTTGGTGATGTGCCGCATGACCAAAAAAGGGTTTTGTGGGTATGTGTGATAATTTTATTTAAAAATTCATTTTTTCCATTATAGAGAAATATGGTATTGAAAGGATCATATCATGGTCTCTCTCAAATAAATTGTGATTTTTTGGTAATTAGGTGCAGTAGTGTGGTTAACCAAGGTCATCTATCAAAAGATGATATAAAGTTTTAAACATGTTAATGGTATTTTGAAAATAAAATAATATGGAATAATAACACTAATTAATACTTTGTGTGGTTTGTGGTAATAAATCAAATAGAATTAATTTGGATGAATATTATATTTTATTGTTATTATCTTTTGACTAAGATTTGATTAATAAAACAAAAAAGGAATATTTTTTAAGAAACTATATTTAGAAAGAATAATCGATCTACCTAAACATCTTCACTTACTTATTAATTAATATAATTTAAATTAATATTCACTTAATTATGTTCCCTTTATTTTTTAACCCTTAAACCTTATTATAATAATCATTTCTACAAAGATGAAGTGAAAAAAACCATAGGCTAGCTTTTGAACACACAATCGCAACACGCTACATTGATTGATGTTATAAGGAGATCTAATGGTCAGTGGTAAATTAAGGAACATTTTGACTCAAGAAACATGGATTAATTGTGTTTAAGATGATATTTTAACTTATCATATTTATTTCGTGTGGTCATGTATTACCGATTAATATCGCACTCTCACAATTCACACAATTCACAACCTCTTGTATTTTTTCATTATTGTTAAACTTAATGATTATTTTCATTTAACTTAATTAAAAAATTTATTGATCAAATTATGTTAATTACAATAGCTCGTCGATTAAAAACAAATAAATGATGATGGTGAGAGGTAGATAAATTACTAAAAATAACTAATCTTTCATGGGTGGTGTAGTAATTGGAGAAATGTTTTTCATGTGTAAATGTTTACAAAGGGCAAAACAAAATTTCGTTTCTAATAATGATATCTATCATAATGAGGAATATTAATTTTTGATGAAAATGTAATATAATAGTATAAATGAAAGGTAAAATAATTTTTTTTGAAAGCACAACAATATTACAATAAAAATAGGAAGATAAGATCATTTTGGAGGATATCCCAGCTTGGTAACTTCCCTCATCAAATTGTGAATTGAAATCATATGTAACCACTTATCATCTTCTAAAAATCTCAAAATGCACTTCCCAAACCACTTAAAATAAGAAAATCACAAACTTATAGAATAGGGGGTCTAGGTATTAAGAGTATTCAAATGTGAATGGGGAAATTCATCCAAATAAATTAATCCAACTTTCACTGCCTGTTTGACCCCAAAAATGCATCGAACATCTGTGCTTACATAATTATCATTTGTAAAAAAATGGTTTATCGTTCACCTCTAAAAATTTGGGCCAAATCATAGAATAGATGAAAACGTTATGGCCTAGATACCTAACTGATGTCTTATCTTGTGATTACATCCCATCTTTGACTTCATGGCCCAATAAATACAATTGAATTCAAGATTTAGCTCATATATCATGAATGAATGTTGAATCCCATTTAGTTAGGAACACAATTACAAAATTCTATTTTTAAATAATTTATATAAAAATATTTATGTTCAAAATACTATAGTGAATTTGTAAAGAGTAAAATTGGATTTTTTGTCAAATTTTACAATGAATGATGTAATCCCAAATAAATTATAAATTAAATTATTTAACACAATGTAAAGAATATTTTTTAATCTATTTTTAATAAAATATTTTAAAAAAATGTGTTTTATCAACTCCCGCACACATCCCCTTTTTCATATCATGGAAAAACCTTATATCATGTATTCAACAAAAATTGTGATAAAATATGAATGTCAATATTTTTTTATCCATAGTGGAAATATAGATAATCTATGAATCTCATCAATTGTAAATATCAGCTAATTTTAAATTCCTTATCCCATAAATTGTGTGACAACAAAATCAAGTGAGATTCATAACACTAATCATTGAGAAACATTTCTTCGGTCTATAATGCCCCTAATTCTTCATGTGTGTGTGTCAACCATTCCAAGCCCATAAATCCACCCTTTATTCAGTATATTCCGGACATGTGAAGAAATTATTCTTACCTTATTTAAATTACGAAACATGTTCTACATTCCATTGTAATAAAATTTCAAGACACACTAACTTAAGAATTCCTAAAAGTCAAACTTTAAACTCCCAATATAGATATCCTTACATTTTGTCTAGTTAATCACTCCCCTCATTTGATTTTTTTAAATATTTTTGATTTCATCTTGGAACAAATATCACACTCAACTCTCTGTCCATATTTGACCTCCTCACAAAAATAATTGTAATTGTTATAATAAGATCAATGGTTGAGGAAGACTTTTGTTACCTACAAAAGACACAAACCATATTTTTTATTTTTTTGTTTATTTAGGGTTTATGATAGTTAGATAACAGGTACACTAACATAGTTCAATTTGATACAGTAATGAAACCGATCAGAAGAGAAAGTAATGTATTGATCGACCGATGAAATTTTTTACTTTGCATGACTATACATTCATTTGAGTATGGAAAATTTCAAAAGTTACGGTTGAGTAAAAATGTTTGTGGAGAAATCAATGACACAATTTACCATGAATGAAAATCACAGATAAAGATGTCAAAATCTATATGGTTTTATAATGACATAACCAAAAAAATCATTGATGGCATTGGTTTTTATAAAAATCATCACTTGATGATGAAATCTTACAAATTCTTATAATTCTTGAAAAGAATTTTAAGAACATGAATTTCCCATATGTTCCACATGAGAATGTTACATGATATATTTGTTTTTTATATTAAAAAAAACAAAAATCATAATATAAATTACACACAAATGTAAATCCTATATATCTTCTCCAAAATGTAGTCCCCTCCCACACACCTTATATATTGAATTTTAATCAATGTAAACATCTGAATTGATATTTACACATGAATTACATAAATATATATAGGACAATGAATATAAAAGTGAAAGGGTTAGGATCATACTGATATTATCAAGTGATGATAGGTTTTTGCAGTGTGATGAAATCCACTAAATTAGTATAACGTCCCTCAATATATTTATTGAAGCATTTTATATTGACTGTAAAGCTTCTTCCAGTGTACTCTTGGGTGATCTCCATTGAACCATAATACAAAACATTAGATACAATATATGGACCTAACCATTTGGAACACAACATACCAGGAATTTGATTAAGCCTTGAATTGTAGAGAAGGACTTTATCTCAAACATGGAACTCCCTTTGTTTGATCATTATATCATAAGGTTCTTTTTTTATTTACTTGTATAGTCTTTATTAATAATATGATGACAATAGAATCTACTCATACAATTTAATTTGAAGCATCGTTTGGATTCTATCATGGTCCAAATCCATGTTGCACTTCTTTATAGCCCAATAAGCCCGATGCTCGTCTTCCACAGGGAGACGACACACTTTCACAAAAAATAGGAAATGGGATATTACAATGGGTGTCTTGTATGTTGTCATATAGTCCCATAACGCATTATAAAAGTGCTTCCTCCAATCCTTCCTATTCAGTTGCACAATTTTTTACAAAATTTTGTTTCATCTTCTGATTTGAAACTTTAGATTGGCTATATGTTTGGGGGTGGTATGGTGTTGATTTTTTTTGTATCACACCAATAATAAGAAGGAGTAAAGACAAATTTTTATTGCAAATGTGTGTCCCTATATCCCTTATGATAGCCTTTGGAACACCAAACCTAAAAAATATCTGTGCCTTGACAATGTAGACTACAACATGAAAATCATCAGTCATAGTGGCCTTGGCCTCCACTCATTTACTTGAATAATTAATAACAACCAAATGATATAAAAAATAAAATTAATTAGAAAAATAAACAATAAAATTGATTCCTTGTACAACCAAAATCTCAATGAATAGTACGTGTTACTGGGGACTCTCTTATCTCCTAGAAATTTTCCCAGTCTGTTGGCAATGAGAGCATGACATACAAAACACATAGGAATCATGAAATAATCTATAAAAATTTTATCTAAAGTCTATGACTTTCCTAGATATTCATTGGTGACTAAAGTGTCCTCTAAATGAATTTTTATGGAAGAAATGGAGAATAGACTCAAACTCATGATCATGAATACGCTTCCTACTAACTTGATCAATACACATGCACTAGAGGTTTGGATCATCCCAAACCTAAAATCAAGACTCAATCTTTATCTTTTCGACATGATGTTTATCTAAATATGTATGAATTTATGAGGAAACTTGGTTGTTAAATAAATTTTCATACCAAGGATGTGTACCTAAGATGGGATAAAGATGCTCATGGGGGAAGGTGTCCTGAAGTGGACATGGTCCATGGTATCATCCTCTAATGTTTACGTAACCCCACTGATGTGGTCCTCCACAAGGTTTTCTAAACCATTCTTACCCTTTATCTCGCTATCGAATTTTTGAATAAGAATCATCCATCGGATAAGCATGGGTTTCACATCTAGCTTCTTCAAGAGGAACATCAGAGCTGTATGGTCAGAAAAAACAACAACATTTGATGTCAATTTATATGAATGGAATTTATCTAAAGAAAATATAAAAGAAATAGTATCATTTTCTGTGGTTGTGTGGTTTTATTAGGCAGAATCCAATTTACTCAAAGAATATGTGATCACATGTGAATGTCCGTCCACCCTCTATGAAAAGATTGTTCCATCTATGATGTTTGAAGCATCACACATCGGCTCAAATAGAATGTTCCACCATGGGGGATTTATGATTGATTGAGTGGTCAGAAACTATTTTAACTCATCAATGGATGTCATTCAGGAAACATTAATCACAAAATCAGAATCCATTTGAAGTAATCATCACATAAGATGAGAAATATTACAAAAAATCAATGACACAGCATCGATAAAATCATGCATTTCATAGGAAATATCTAACATCACGCACACATGAAGGATAGGGTTGGTATGAAATAATATCCCCCATAGATCATCAATCCTCTATCCCATGTTTTGACACTACTTTCCCTAAGATAGTCCCATGATCTACCATGAAATGACAAATTTCAATGTTTAAGACCATCATTTTCGCAATAAAAAGACTCAAAACTATTCCCAAACATGAGATACAATCATCAAATTAAGACCCATACATTGTAAAATCATCCACAAAAACCTCCACACAGGTCTCAATGAAATCTGAAAAAATAATCACCATGCTTCTTTGGGAGGTACCGGGGGAATTTTGATGACGAGATGGCATCCTTTGGTAGGAAAAAGTACTAAATGCACAAGTATATTTTTCAATATCCTAATTCTCCAAAGAAATAGGGACCTGAACATTTCAAAATAATCCATCTAATGTAAAATTGATTATTTTATAAGCTAGTCTCTCAGGAATTTGATCATTAACTGGGGGAATATTCCATGCCAGTGTACTGATTTAGTTTCATATAATCAATACACACACCAGCTGTTTTTCACCCTCATTTTAACTAACTCCTCTTTATCAATTTTAACAATAGTAAAACCACTGTTGTAAGGAACAACATGAATATGACTCAACCCCTAAGAATTTGAAGAGAGATAAATTATACCCCCCTCAAAAAAATTGTCAACTTATTTCTTTACAACTTCCCGAAGATTTGGATCTAATATCCTTTGTGACTGCCTCACTAGTTTAGCCACATCCTCCAAAACAATCCTATGCATGAAAATGGAGGGGCTAATACTAGATATGTCTGCCAAGGTCCACCCAATTTCCCAGCTGTTCCTCCACAAGTTATTCAAAAGTTGTTCTTTATGTTCAAGGGGGAGATTTTTAGCAACGATAAAAGGTAATTTTTTACCACTTACCAAGTATGATTATTTTAGATTTGGTGGAAATGGATTGAATTTGAATGTTGGGGGTGATTTATGGATTGAGAAATTGAAGGAAATAAAATATGTTCACAATGAACATCAATATCAGAATATACATCTTCAAAATCAGAGAATAAAGCATCAAATGCCTGAACATACTCAAAAACCATGTCATAATCAGATTTCATGTGATGAAAATCAGAATGTGAATCAATTTAAAATCAAATATAAGAGTGTTTTGTTCATTATAAACGGGTGTGTATGTTCTCCTAGACATAAAATGAGAACCAATGCTCTCAATCTCCCAAATCATAGGACAATAAAATTCATTGGGGTTTTTATTTGGTCATTCAAAATGGGAGATTACAAAATATGAATGGTTTTTTTAGGGGTACTTCATGGATTACATAACATTAAATATCAGAAAATTATATCCAAAATCCACGGAAAGTGTACCCTCATGAATATTTACTATTGTTTTTTCAGTTTTTTGGAAGGACCTAGCACAGATAATTAGAGCACGAGAATTTACTAGATCATCCTACATGTTAAGAACTTAGAAATATTCTTGAAATATCACGTCTCTTACAAAAACAAGTACAAGTGGTGTGGTTGGAGAACATAGCTACATCATATCCAGTATAAGTCCTTTAGTATGTACAGTTATGGGTAGGAGAAAATTGAGTGAGGAATATCATTTATGGAAGCTACTATATCACATAAATAATTAGAAACGTGTAACTCCCCTATGTAACATGAAAAGGTGATGGTCCCCAGATCCATGCACATTGTTGGAATTTATTTATTTGGGTAAATGTGTGCTGACACATACCATGAAATATTTATCCTCTCATTTCCCATGAGCCCTCTTCATTTGGTACAATTTTATTTTAAGAATTTTGTATACCTCATGATTTTTTTATGGCTTCAAGAATTAGGATGTTGATCTCAACATACTTGATTGTGTACAAAACCTCTTTTTTAATCTCCTCATCAGCCATATTTTAAAAAAACAAGATTTCTAAAAGGTAGGGGATTATGAGGAATTCCATTAAAAGTTTTCTTACCTTTATCTTTCTCCTTGGTATTCTCATTAGTGGTACATTAATAGGGCTTCTTCGGAGTTGAGGGGAATTCCATAGGAACAACAGGTGATGATGTATCATTTGATTGCTTCCTACTTCTCAATTTGATAGCACTCACATTCCCCATGAGATTTAGAGTAGGGTGGGAAGGTATATTTCCAGAATTCTTACGTACCAGTTCACAGAGGGGAGAGGAAACCTGGCTCAATTGAGTCTTTAACTCTCTCAACCTTAGACCTTCACTCTTCATCTCATTCAATTGATTAATAAAAAATAGTTTCTAAAGATCTGTAGTGTTAGAATCTACTTTGTGTGGGGGATTTCCTTTTTATTAGCTTTTTCTTGCATGGTCAACAAATATCTTCTGGGGTTGTTGGAAACCCTGCAAGTATGGTGTATGTTGTTTGAGGTTTTTTGGGAAATGAGGAATTTTTTGTTTTCCAAATCCATACTTCATGTCTAATTGATCCTTCCACCCTTGGTTATATGTTGGTGCAAAAGAATAATAATTCTATTGGGGATGTGGTTGTTGTTTCTGTAGATATGGTCACCTAGGGAATATTGTTTTATAATCCATTGACTCTTGTAATTGGGAGAAGGAGTCTGTTGGGTGGTCTATTTCAGTGAAAATTCCACATTCCCTCAATATTGTGTCGTGGTATTCATTTTGAGCCAAGGAAATCGACCTCACCATAATGGTCAATTACTCCATCATATTATCAATCTAATGATTTTAAAGTGAGGAAGGACTTAACTGATACACTCCTCAAACTTGTGGTGTACCTCGATCACTAAATTTCTGGGTGTTTTCTAGAATCTTGTTGATCAAATCACACGTATCTACTTGCGTTTTTTTTTCAACCAATGCTCCTCTAGTTGTGACATACTCCATTCTTCTCTCTATAGGTGTGGGTCCTTCATAATAGTGTTGGATAAGTATTTACTCATTAATTTGGTGATGTGGTAAACTAGCAGAGAACTTCTTGAATCACTACCATTAGTAATAAATTTACTCCCCTTAGTATTAAATGATTCCTCATTTATCATTGTATAATGATGTGATCCTCGATGCTGGAAAGAATATCTTCTAGAAATTACATTTCAAATCATTCCAACATGATACATCTTCATGTTGTAAATAATACATACAATAATTTGAAACTTCATCAAGTGATAATGGGAATGATCTTGGTTTAATTTGATCTTCAAATAAATTCTATTGTTTTATGGTTGATGTAACCACATTAAATTATTTTTGATTTTTTTGGATCCACAGCAGATAATTCATGGAACTTTAGATGAAATTTAATTAATGAAGATTTCATTGAAACAGCTGATTCGAGGTTTGGGTATGAAATAAAATTTGGTTGACAGTTAAGTATGGGGCCATCCAATTCTCAAATGGTTATATTACATTCATTGTTATTTTTTCAGCCATTGGTTCTTATTTTAGTTTTGAATTATAATTGATTATAGTTTCAATATTACCAAAATGGAGGAATTCTACAACTAGTTTAATATTAAAACTTCATATATACTGATAATTTCGGATTCGAGCCCTAAGGATATCTCTAATATCAAGGTAAAGATAAAAGATATCCTTAGGATTAGTTCATGTTAGAGATAAAATAAAAATGAAAAGTGGAAAATAGTCCCATAATAAAAAAAAGAATATTGAATTTGTTTAAAAAAAATAAATTAAGAGAGAAAAAAATTGAAAGGTGAAAAAGATAGAAATAAGAAAAGAAAAGAATAAAATAAAAAATAATACATATAACTATAATTGGGCGAATAAATTACTTTCCACCTTAGAGACGAAATAAATTTGGAAGGGTGTTGTCAGGGGAACTCTCAAATGAAGTGTGATTTTGGGTACTTAAATGCAGTAGTGTGGCTAGCCAAGTTCGTCTCACAAAAGTTGAAAGAAAATTTAACAACTTATTAAAGGTATTTTGAAAATAACCTAAAATGAATTAAGAACAATAATTAAAATTATTGGGGTTTTCAATTATAAATATAGAAAAATATTTTTGGAATAAGAATAAATATTTTTTATTGTTTTTGGAATGAAATTTGATTATAAAACACAACAAGAAGATGTTATTTTTATAAAATATTTTTAGAACAAGTCATTGATTTTACTATAACTATTCAATTTCTTATTAATTATTATAATTTAAATTAATATTCACTTAATTATGATCCCTTAATTTATGAACCCAAAAAACCTATGAGATTTAGCATTACCACAAAGATGTAGTAAATGAGACTCTTGGCTAACATCGGAACATGAAATCGCATCACCCTACTTTGAATGATGTTTAAATGAAATTTTATGGTTAGTGGTAAATTATGGAACATACCCATTGGGGAAATTTGTATTAATTGAGTTTAGGAATATATTTTAACTCTAAAAATTTATCTCATGTGGTCTTGTATTATCGACAATGATTGTGCTCTCACAATCCACACTATTATTGACCTCATGTGTTTGGTTTTTCTTGTTCAATTGATTTAATTGTTTATTTATATTATACAACTCAATTAATAGATCATATTATGTGAATTAAAATATCTCATTCATTCAAATAAAATAAATGAATAATGTGATGGGTAAATCTATTACTAAAAAGAACTACTCTTCTATGGGTGGTGTAGAAATCGTAGAAACATTTATCATGTGAAAAGATTTAGAAAGGGTAGAACCCATTATATTTGGTACTGTTGATTTCCTGACCAAAGAGAAATATTAATAGAAGAATATAATTGAAAATAAAGGATGAAATTTAATATAAAATAATAGTTTATTGAAATCACAACAATATTACAACAAAGAAGAGCAATATAAGAGCATTTTGGAAGAGATCCTAGCATGGTAGCTTTCGTCCTAAAATTTTGAATTAAAATGATATTGAACCACTTATACTAATTTAAAATTTTACCAATTCAAGTCCCATCCACTCCAAATTTGAAAAAAAACATAGAGTGGATAGGAGGCTAGGATTAATAGGTTTCAAGTGTGAATGGGGAAATTTGTCCATATAAGATAATCTGACTTTCACTACCTGTTTGATCATGAAAATTCATGAACTAGCTATCCTTCTAGGAGGATGTTTTGTGGGATAATCATTCCTCAAGAGCCTCTCAAAAATTGGTCCAAATATAGGCATGAATGAAAATACTATGGACCAAATACAAAATTGATGTCCAATAGGGTGAGTCCAGCTCATATTTGACTTCATGGATCATTAAGTAAAATAAAATGAATTATTTAGCTGATATGACATGATTAAAAGTTGTATCTCAGTATGTCTGGAACATAGATAAAATATTTTATATTTAAATAATTCAAATAAAATTATTTATGTCCGAAATACGACAGTGAATTTGTAAAGGATAAATCTGTTATTTTCATAAAAATTTCAAATTAATGATCTAATTCGAAATACTATATAAAGAAGAATATTTTAAAAAATGTGATGAATTTTTTTCCTATATCATCAAGATAAATAATCATAAAAATGTTGTTTTATCGAATCCTCTACACTTTATCTTTTTCACCCCTGGTTGAAAACTTAAATAATTTATTCGGAAGAAAAAATTGTAAAAAAATATGCATGTTCATATTTCTCAATCCAATGTGGAAATATATGCAATGTAAGATTTACATAAAAAGTATATATCAATAAATTTTATTTTTCTTGCCTCATTAATTGTATAAAATAAATTCCATTGAATTTAATTACACTAACCATATAGAAACAAGTTAATTGACTATCATGCCACTAATTCACCATGTGTGTGTGTTCCAGCCATTACTAGATCATAAATACACCCTTTATTCAATATATCTAGGACAAGTAAAACAATTATTCTTACCTGGTTTAATTCACTGAATCATTTCTACATTTCTTTTCAGTCTAATTTGAATACACACTCACTCAAAAA
The DNA here is from genome assembly GCA_963277665.1 of Viscum album. Classification (NCBI taxonomy): domain Eukaryota; kingdom Viridiplantae; phylum Streptophyta; class Magnoliopsida; order Santalales; family Viscaceae; genus Viscum; species Viscum album. Next base: position 1,176,799,395 of record OY728141.1, on the reverse strand, counting down.
TTCATGAATGTCAAACCTTAAGCTCCTAATATAGATATCCCCATATGTTGTACATTTTATCACACCCCTGATTTGTTATTTTTTTTTTGTTTTTTTATTTTCTCATAGAAATAATATGACACTCAAATCACATCCCAGGTTTGATCTCATCACATGACTAATTTTAATAGTTATAATATAATCAAATGTCGGGGAAGAGTGGTTTTTGACCTGCCCAAGACACAACCCATATATTTGATATTTTTTGTTTTATAGGGAGTAAAATAGTTGGATAATTGGAATACATGCATAGGTAAATATTAGTACTTTAATGAAACTAATCAGGATATAAATGAACATATGGATCTACTAATGAATTTTCTTACCTAACATGACTGTACCATCAATTGAGTAGGAAAATTTTCTGACTTCATTATTGAGTGAAATTTTTTGTGGAGAAATCAATGAAAAAAATTACCATGAATATATATCACTAATAATGATGTCAAAATATAAATGTTTTTATAACTACACAACCAAAAATATCATCGATGACTTGAATTTTCTAAAAAATCAACCCTTAATGATGAAATATTACTCATTCTGATAATTCTACAATTGAATTTTAAAAAAATCAATTTTCTATATGTTCCACTTGAGAATGTTACATGATATTTTTTTTTGTTTTTTTTTGTTTTAATATATATTTTTATTTTTTAAACAAAAATTAACAAAATACTTAATTGAAAATACCCACAAAAGACACAAATGAAAATCCTAAATATATATCCCAAAAAACTTTCCCCTCCCCCAAACTGAAAATATTTCATTTCCATTAATGTGAACATAAGAAATGATATGTACACATGAAATGAAGAATTTTAACTAGTAAAAATAATATAAAACTGAAAGGGCTATGAATAACATGATATTATCAAGTGATGATGGGGATATACAGTGTGATGGTATCCACTATATCAGTAGAAAGTTCGTCTGTGTATTTCATTAAGCATTTCATGTTGACTATAAAGATCCTTCTAGTGTCTTCTTCTGTGATCTCAACTGCACCATAAAGACAAACATTAGATACAATATTATCACGTAACCATCTGGAATGAATCTTACGAGACATCAACTTCGGTCATTGAATTTAGATATAGACTTTATCCCTAACATGAAACTACCTTTGATTGATCTTTATATCATGAGCTTCTTTTGATCTTTTTTTAAATCCTTGCTTTCTCATATGTTGAAAATTGAATCCCCTCAAGCCCTATAATTTACATCTTCATTTAAATTCCCCCTTGGGTCAAATCCATGTATCAATTCTTTATAGCCCCCAATAACATCAATGCTTGACTTCTAATGGGAGATGAAACGCTCCCCCAAAAATAACTCAAAATGGGCACAAAATTATGTGTGTCTTGTATGTTATCCTATAATCCCATAGTGCATCACCCAAGTGATTTATCCAATTCTTCCTATTTTTGTACACATTTTTTTCCTAAATTTGATTCAACTACTGATTTATAACCTTAGCATGACCATTTTTTTGGGGTGGTATAGTGTCGATGTTTTGTTTGTCACCACATACATCTGAAGAAGTGAAGCCAAATTCTGATTGAAAAAGTGTTTCTCCTAATCACTGATGATAACCTATAGTACTCCAAACATACAAAAAATATATTCCTAGAACATGAGATTCATCAGTTCGGTTGGCCTTGCCCTCCACCTATTTACTAATATAATATATTAATCGAAAATACTCAAAAAACCAAATGAACTAGGAAAAGGACACAAACAATCAATAAACCGTACATTAAAAATGTCACAGGATAGTATGGGTTATCAGGGCATCACATGTCTCCTAGAAATGTTCATAGTGTATTGGAAATTATAGTATTACAAACAAAACAAATGGTCATCATAATATACATTGGTCCAATACAATCCAGAGTCCAATACTTTCCTAGAAATTCATTGGTGTCCAATGTGTCCTCCACATGATAGTGTATAGAAAAAATGTAGAACAGACTAAAACTAATGATCAGGAAAACACCTCATAATATCATGACCACTACACATGCTCTAGAGGTATTGATCAGCCCAAATATATAATCTTAACTCACACTTTAACTTTTGGACTAGATGCTTCCTTAAATTTGTAGGAATTTAAAAAGAAAAATGTAGTTAACTAAATAATCATACCATGGATGCATACCTGAGATGGAATTAATATTCTCATTGAGGAAAGTGTCCCAAATTGGTACCTAGTTCAAGGTGTGAGCCTCTAATGTGTAAGTAATCCTACTCACGTGGTCCGCCATAAGGTTTCATAGACCCTTCATATACTTTATCTCGATATCAAATTCTTGGGGAAGAAGAATCCATCAGATAAGTTGATGTTTCTCATCTGGACTCTTCAAGAGGTACCTCATATGTGTATGGTCAGAAAAAATAACATCTTTTCAGCCCAATCAATATGAACAAAATTTATATAAAGAAAATATAAAGGAAATAAATTCATTTTCCATGGTTGTGTAGTTTTGTTGTTTTGAATCAAATGTCCTCAAAGCTTAGGCTACCACATGTGAATGTCCCTCCACCCTCTGTGATGAGACTTCTCTAACTACAAGGTTTCAAACATCATGCATTAGCTCAGATGGAATGTCCAACAACGGGGTTGTATGATTGGTGGAGTGTTCTTGTACTATTTTATCTCATCAAATGATGTCTTACAAGAATCATCAAATACAGAATAATAATCCTTTTGAAGTAATCATGACATTTGAAGAGAAATATTACTAAAGTATTTGATGAGGCATTGATAAAATCCCACATTCTCTAGGATAGATCTAAAAACATGAACTCATGATGGATAATGTAGTGATGAAATAATGTCTACCATAGATCATTCAACCACTATATGATGTTTTGAAACTATGTTCGCTAATAAAATACCATGCTCTACCATGAAATGACACTTTTCAATGATTAATACAAGATTCTTCACAATACAATAATTCAAACAAAATTCCCAAAATAGTGATACAATCATCAAATGAAACACCATACACTATAAAATAATCCATGAATACCTCCATGAGGGTCTTAATGAAATCTAAAAAAATACTCACCATGCATCTCTGGATAGAACATGGGACATTTCAAAGTCCAAGTGGTATCCTTCGGCCGGAAAATGTATCGAATGGACAAGTGAATGTGGTATTATCCCAATCCTTCAAAGAAATGGGAACCTTAAAATATCCTTAAAATTCATCCAAGAAATTGTAGTTTGTTTTCCTATCTAGTCTTTCATGCGTTTGATCAATAAAGGGGTGTGGGAATGGTCAATGGGAGTGGAATTATTTAGTTTCCTATAATCAGTACACACATTCCCACTATTTTTAACCCTCATTGGAAGTAACTTAACTTTATCATTTTTAACAATATTAACTCCACTTCTCATAGGAACAACCTAAATAGGACTAACCCAATGAGAATATGAAATGGAAAAAATTATACCTCCCTGGAGATAATTTTCAACATCTTTTTTAACAACTTCCAGTAGAGTTGGATCTAGTCTCCATTGTGGCTACCTCATTAGTTTAGTCCCATACTCCAAAAGAATCCTATTCATGAACTTGGAGGGGATAATACTAGATATGTCTTCCAAGGTCAACTAGATTTCATTGATGCTCTCTCTCGAAATATTCCAAAAAATATCCATGTTCAAATTAGATATTTCTAGCAATGATAAACGGTAATTTCTCACCACTTAACAGGAATGAGTATTTTAGATTTGGTGGAAATGGCATTAGTTCCAATGAAGGGGTGATGTAAGGATGGAAAAATTTATGGAACTGAAATATGTGGACAATGAACATTAGAATCATATTATACATCATCAAAATCAGAGATTAAAGCATCACATCCATCATCATACTCTACAACCATGTCATAATGAGAGTTCACTTGATCAAAATACTATTATGAATCCATTTCAAAATAAAATATATATAGGTTTGTGCATTATAAATTGTTGTGTATGTGATCATAGTCATGAAACTATTACCAATTCTATTAATGCATTTAATCATGGGACAATCAAATTCCACGGCGTTTTTATTTGGTTGATCAAAAGAGGAGATCACAAAAGTATAATGGTCCTATGAGTGGTGCTTCATGTAATCCATAAAATTAAATATCAAAATTTCATATCCAAAATCCATTGAATGTGTACCCTAATGGAAATTAATGACCATTTTTTTAGTTTGTAGGATGGGCCTACCTAAGATAATGGGATTAAGAAAATTTACCAGATCATCCCCCAAGTTAAGAATGAAAATATCTGATTGAAAGATCATTTCTCTTACATGGATATGTTCATCCACAAGGAATTATACTGGGTATATTTTATCTCTATTCACCAACTACAATACTACACTCATTGGATTTAACTCACCAACCTACAATGAAGAGGAAATAGATGTAGGTATCACATTTTTGGAACCTTCTAAATCATAAAAAAAATCATAACAGTGTAACTCCCCTATGGTTCATGGGATGGTGAATGTACCAGGGTCCATACACATTGATGGCACTGATAGAGTTGGGGTGATGAGTGCTGACTCATCCCTTCCATGTTTGATCCTCCCATTTCCCTATATCCATATTTGTTTGGTATAATGTTCTTTTAAAAATTTAGTTAACATTGAGATTTTCTTAATGGCTTTGAGTAGAAGAATATTGATCTCTAAATGATTGAATATGTCCAAAACCTCTTTTTGCATCACCTCTTCATAAATAATGTTTTAAAAAGACTCTATTTGGAAAGGTAAGGGGTTTTGGAGGAACATTATCAATATTTTTCATACCTTTTTCTTTCACCTTGTGATTCTCATCAATGGTTCATGAATGGGTATTCTCTGGAGTTTAGGTGAATCCAAAATGAAATATAGGAGTAGATATAATAGTAGTTTGCTTCCGACTTCTCAATATGATGACACAATAATTCCCCTTTGTATTTGGAGTTGGTTGGAAAGATAGGTTTCTATAAATTTTACTTAGTAGTTCATGAAGGGAAGTAGCAATATGGCTCATTCTAGTCTTCAACTCTCTCAACTCTGAACCTTGATTGTTCATCTAATTTAAGTGTTTAAGAATTATTTGTTTCAAAATGTAATCAGCGTTACATTATACCATGGTTGGGGTATTCCCTTGTTGTTTTCTTGTTGATTATTAGGATTCAATTATTTTTTGGGGTTGTTGGAAAACATGCTTGTATAGCAGAGGCTACTGGAAGTTTTGTTGAAAAGGGGGAATTTGTTATTGGCTAGACCAATTCCTCATGTCTGATTGATCCTTCCACCCTTGGTTTTATGTTGGTGTAAATAAATCATACTACTTTTAGGGATGAGGATGTTTTTGCTGCAGATATGGTCTTTAATGAAATACTACTTCACAATCCTTAGTCTCTTGTAATTGAGGGAAACAATATGTTGGGAAGTCTATTTCAGTGAATATTCCCCATGGATTCATAGGAGTGGATCGAGATACCATTTGATCCAATAAAATATTCCTTACCATAGTGGTCAATTATTCCAACATATTATCAATAAAATGATTTTCATGATATGAAGGACATACCTAATTCACTCCTCTAACACATGTTGTACCTCAATCACAAATTTGTTTGGAGTTTTTGGCAATCATGTCATTCAATGCACGTGCACCTACTGGTGTTTTTTCGACCAATTCCCCTCCAGCTACAGTATACACCATGCTTCTCTCTATAGGTGTGATTCCTTTATAAAAGTATTGGATGATTAGTTCCTCATAGATTTGGTAATGTGGGAAACATGCAGAGAACATCTTGAATGACTCCAAATACTCATACATTGACTTCGCATGGGATTTATTCATTCATGATATCTTATTTAAAATGGAAGTAGTCCATGATACTAGAAAAAATATCTTCATGAAGAGATGTTTAAATTTTTTCCAAAATGTAACATCTTTAGGTTGTAAGTAATACATCTAATCCATTGCAACTCTATCAAGTGAGAATGAGAATTCTCATATTTTTATTTCATCTTCAGATTCATTTAATGTTTTTAATATTGAGAAAACCACATTAAATTCTATTATTTATTTGTTTGGATCATCACCAGATAATTCATGAAACATTTGAATACGTTTATTTAACCCAGATATCAATTCCATGTCCGATTCAATGTTTGGGTATTCCATAAAATTTGGTGGATAGTTAATTTCAGTTTCAACCAATTATCGAATGGTTCTATTAATTTCATTGTTATTGTTTTTTGACATTGGCTCTTGTTTCGTGTTTTGATTAAAATTGATTAAAAGTAATATGTTATCATAATAGGGGAATTATCCAACAAGTTTAATTATGAAACATTCCATATATGGATAATGTCAGATTTAGGCCCTAAGGATGAGTTCAATATAATGTTAAACATTTGAGAGATCCTCCGGATTATTTTATGTCATAAATGAAATAAAAACCAAAAGAAGAATAGTTTACCATAATAAAAAAATAATTTGTTTGAGTTATTCTGGTAAATATAAAAGAATAGATAAATAATCATTTGAAAGGGGAAAGAAGAATGGAATAGGAGAAGAAAATAATAAAATGATAAATAAAATAAATACCTCTAATTGGTTGAATAAATTTTCTACATCCTCAGAAACAGTTCCAATTTGAAAGGGCACTACCATGGGTTCTCTTATATGAAGTGGGAGTTTTTGGTACTTAGGGGCAGTAGTGTGGATGACCAAGGTCGTCTCTCAAGGGAGGATGTAAATTTAACAACATATAAAAGTAATTTTGAAACTAACATAAAAGTGGATAAAAATATAAAATTAATTGGATGGGGTTTTCTTTTATAAATCGATAATAAATATGCTGTAATAACATTATATTATTATTTTTGGATGAAATTTGATTAATTAGTCACAATGAGAAGTTATTTTTTACAAAAATATTTTTTAGAAGGTGTAATATATCTAACTCTACCACTTCAATTATTTATTAATCGTTATAATTTAGAATAATATCCACTTATTTATTATCTGATAATTTTTTAACCCCTTTACCCTATAAGAATTGTCTTTACCATAATGATTAATTTAATTAAACCATATTCCAGATTTGATACATTAAATCAAATCACCCTTCTTTGATTAATGTTATATTGATATATTATGGTCAGTGGAAAATTAATCATATAAACTCTATAAATTACTATTAATTGAGTTTTTTATTATATTATAACTATACAAATTGATCTCATGTGGTATTCTATTACTGGTTATGATCAGGCACTCACAATTCACACAATTATTGACCTTTTGGGTTTTGTGTTTATTGATAAAAGGATTTCACAGTATAAATTAATAAAATAACTCAATTAATATATCATATTAAGTTAATAAAATTATCTCATTTATTCAATACATGTTAATAATGAATATGAGAGTTAGATCAATTACTATAAATAACTAATCTTCCATGGCCAGTGTAGCCATCATAAAAACCTTTTGCATGTTCAATGGTTTAGAAAGGGTATAACCCTATATAGTTTCTACTCTTGATTTCTTACACAAAGAGGAATATTTATAGAAGAATAAAATATAAAATAACAAAAGAAATGGTTTATAAAATATTATTTTATTTAAAGCACAACAATATTACAACAAAGAGGTGGAAGATAAGAGATTTTTGGAGGATATCCTCACATGGTAGTTTTCCTCCTCCAATTGTGAATTGAAATGGTATGGAAACACTTATACATTAATCCCAATCTTCTAATTAACTTCCCAACCTCAAAAAATGATAAAAACACAAAATCACATAGTGTATTTGATGCTAGGTTTTAAGAGGCTTCAATTCTGAATGGTGAAATTTGGTGGAATAAATTAATCAAAATTACACCAAAAGTTTGAAAACCAAAATACATGAACCATCTATCCATATAAGATGATTATTTTTGAAAATAATGGGTCCTCAATATCCTATCAAAATTTGGTCCTAATCCATGAATGTATGAAAATGTTATGTCCCAAATACAGAACTAATGTTCAATCCGGTGAGTCCAGCCCAACTATGTCTTTATGGCCCATTATGTACAATCAAATGTATGATTTAGCTAATAAGTCCTGAAGAAAATTTATATCCCATTACGTTGAGAAGAAAATTATATAATTTTTATATAATTCAAATTAATTAATTTATGTTTAAAATAGTATAGTGAATTTTTAAATTGTAAAACTGGAATTTTCATCAAATTTTCAAATGAATGATCAAATACAAAATAATTTATAAATAAAATTATTTAACACATTTTGATGAAATCATTTTCATTTATTATGAATAAAATATTATAAAATATTCTATTTTATAAACTGATGCACAATTACCCATTTTTACTCTTAGGAATAACCTCATATCATGTATTCGAAAAAAGTTGTGAAAAATTATACATGTTCATATTTCTCAATGTATGGTGGAAATATAGTAAAAGTAAGAATCCCATAAAGGGTGAATATCAATAAATTTTAATGTATTTGTACAATAAATTGTGTCAGAAAATCTAGTGAGATTCATTACACTAATTATAGTGAAACAATTCATGGGTTTATCATGCCACTAATTTTCCACATGTGTGTCTGCCATCCATAACATGCTCATAAATCTACCCTTTATTCAGTATATATAGTTAATTTAAAACAATTATTCTTACCTAGTTTAATTATCTGAACATTTTATGTACTACTTTATAATTTAATTTCAACAACCACTCACTTAAGCATTCCAGAAATTCAAAACTTAAGATCCCAATGTAGATATCCTCATATGTTGTACATTTCCCTACTCCCTTTATTTATTATTGTTTGTTTTTTAGTTGAACTATGATCAAATATCACACTCAACTATAAACCCATGTTTGATCTCCTCACAACACTAATTTTAATACTTATATCTAGATCAAATGTCAATGAATAGTGGTTTTGACATTCCCAATACACAACCCATATTTCTAATATTTATTTTGATTTTTAGGTCGTACTACATTCGGCTAATTGGTACACACATATAGGTCAATTCAGAACTATAATGAAACCAATCAGAAAATAAATGAATGTATGGATCATCCATTGATTCGTTACATAAAATGTCTATACCTTCAATTGCGTATGAAAAATTTCACAAGTAATTTTTGAGTGAAAATTTTTGTGGATAAATCACTGACATAATTTACCATGAAAAAATATCACAATTAATGATATTATAATCAAAATGGTTTTATAATCGAACAACCCAAAATATCATTTCTGACTTAAATTTTTATAAAAATCAACCCTTAATGATGAAATATTACTCGTTTTTGTAATTCTACCAATGAATATTGAATACATGATTTTTCAATATATACCACATCAAAATGTTACATGATATAATTATTTTTTTATGATTTTCTTTATTTTTAATTTTTTTAACATTAACGAAAAAATTAATAGAATATACACACAAAACAGAATAATTAAAATCATAAATATATCCCACAAAAATTCTTCCCCTTTCCACACTTAAAAAATTTCATTTTCCTCAATTTGAACTTACGAAATTATTTAAGTAGATAAAATTATGAATTTTAAATAGGAAAAAGAATATAAAAGTGAAAGGGTTAGGAACAACTTGATATTCTCAAGTGATGATTAGGTTTTGTAGTGTGTTGAAAGCCACTACATCAGTAAAATGTCATTAAATGTGTTTTTTCAAGCATTTCCCATTGATTATAAATCTCGTTACAGTGTCCACTTTTGTGATTTCCACTATACTAAATGGGAAAACATTAGATAAAATATAAGGACCTATTTATCTGGAGGGAAAATTTTTAGGCATCTGCTTCAGTCGTGAACTGTAGAGAATGAATTTATCTCTAACATGAAACTCCCTTTGTTGTATAATTATTTAATAAGATTATTTTGTTCATTCCATGTAGATCCTTGATTTATCATTTGATGACAATTGAATCTCCTCAATCTCTTGAATTTTTAGCTTCCATTGGATTCCATCTTGGGCCAAATCAATGTCTCATTTCATTATAGCCTAATATTCTCGATGCATAAATTCAACTAGGAGGTGACACGCTTCCCAAAAAAATATGAAATGGGGACATTGTGAATGGTGTCTTGTATGCTACCATATAATCCCATATCGCATCATCCAAACACTTTCTCCAATCCATCCTATTTGGCATAACGATTTCTTCCAAAATTTGTTTCAACTCTCGATTTGAAAACCTAGCTAGGCCATTTTTTTAGGGGTGGTATGGTCTTGATGTTTTGTGTGTCACCCCATACTTCTAAAATAAGGAATCAAAATTACATTACAAAAGTGTGTCCCCTGACCATTGATGATAGCCTTTGATAATCCAAGCCTACCAAAAAATATGCATTGAAAATGTCGACTGCATCGTTGGATTCATAAATCCATGTGGCCATGGCCTCCACCCAATTTTTAACATAATAATTATCAAAAAAATATAAACAACCAAATGATCTAGGAAAAAGGACCCAAAAAATTGATTCCACATACAATAAAATTATCACTAAATAGTATGGGATGTTGGGGAATCTTGTATTTCCTAGAGAAGTTCCAAGTGTGTTGGAAATGAGAGAATGTCTTATAAAATACATGGGAATAATAAAATAAGTTATTCCAATATATCCCAGATTCTATGACATTCCTTGAATTTTGATGGGGTCTAAAGTGTGATCCACATGATAGTGTATGACATAATTACATAACAGACACAAACTCATAATCAGGAACACAACACCTAATAACATGATCATTATACATTCTCAAAAGTTATGGATCATCCCAAAAATAAAATATTGACTCAATATTTATCATTTCGACCTAAAGATTCTTTAAAGATTCAAGTATTTCAGTGTAAAAAATGTAGATAACTAAATAATCATACCAAGGATGCGTACCTAATATAGACTAAAGATGCCCATCGGGGAAAGTATCCCGAAGTGGTACCTGGTCTAAGGTGTTAGCCTTTAAGATGGGAGTAATTGATATCATGTTCTCCACCATGAGTTTTTATGAACCCTTCTTATCATTTATATTGATATCAAATTCTTGAAGAAGTAACATGAATCCTATAAACCTGAGGTTTTCATCTTCCTTCTTAAAAAGTTTCCTCATAGCTTCATGGTTAGAAAAAACAACTACTTTAGATCCCAATAAATATTAACGTAATTTATCCTAATCAAATATAATAGTAAGAAACTCATATTCTGTGGTTATGTAGTTTGATTTGGATGAATCCAATTTCCTCTAAGCATAGGAAATCACATGTGAATATCACTCCATCCTCTTTGATAATACATCTCTAACAAAAAAAGTTTGAATGATTACAAAAAAACTCAAATGGAATGTCCCGATGTGGGGGATGTATTATTGGTGGAGTGGATAGACTCTATTTTATTTCATCAAAGGAGGCCATGCATGAATCATCAAACACAAAATCATAATCATTTTTACGTAATTGTGACATAGGAAGAGAAATATTACTAAAATCATTGATGAAACACTGATAAAACCATGCATGCCCTAGGAAAGATCTAACATAACACACACATGAAGGATAGGGTAGGGATGAAATAATATCTATGCATCATACTAAGTTTTGATGAGCCATTTTTGTGAATAAATTAAAATGTTATTTTATATATTATAATGCACTAAGTCAAAGATTCCTTTCACACTAAACCAACTTCTCATATGTTACATGGAACAATGTGTTGGTGTATAATACATGAAACACTAGTATATATTTGTTTCAAGGTATAAAATAATTATGTTTGGATTTTATTTTACATAACACCAAAAGATTCTTGAACTACACACAAGAGTGACGTTCCTCGATAGCTTCTGTTGTACGCAATACTGAGTTTCACTAAACAACGATATATTATTAAATATATTATTATTTTATGGGATATAAACTATCAATAATGAATATTATTAACCAATATTTTAATTTTATATAACATTATCATTCAACTTATTTATTTTATAGACATGATATAAGAACCAATTTAATTTTATGAATAAAATAATTATTTCTCAAAAATGCTTTTTTCCACCTTTTGATGGTGTACTCACCTAAAATCTTGTTTTTAACAATTTTATATATTCTATTTTTAAAAATAAACTTCTTCTTTTTAATTATTACATAAAATTTTACATTGTTTTAATTTTTGGTTTCTTTCTGCTAAAATTCATATTTTAATGAATAGTGAAAACTACTACATTTTAATTCAAAATTTCCTTTTAATCTAATTTATTTATACAGTTAGATTATATTATTAATTGTATTTAAATATTAATTTGATTATTTTTATATCATCTAATACAATTTTGTTAATTTTTTTTAATTTCACATTTAAATTTCACAAAAACACATGTTAGTCTTTTGAATTTTTTTACTTCTTGAAAACCCGCTTTCTAGTTTTGACAATGGGAATTATTTCTAAATTAATTTCATTCAATTAAGTTATTTAAATTTAGAAAATTATTTTTCATATTTTTCATCATGAAAGAAAAATTGTGTAAAAAGTTACCTTTTATCTTTGGACATTATGAATAGTATATTCAATAATTATTTTTACTTACCATGGTTAAATAGTAAATCTGGTAAATAAGGGTAAACAAATAACATTATAATAATTTAAAAATGCCCTAAAACATGTCATAATCCTATTGGATGAGTCATGGGAGCCAAAAACAATCTTGTGGTAGAAATTTTTACATTTTAGAACCACTTGTGTGTGAAAATGACATGTTATAATAATTAATTTAAATTAAAAGGAAATACAACATAAACATGAATCTTTTTAATAAAATAATTTTATTTTGGTTTATTTAAAATGATATCAACTACTAAAAATATTCACTATAAAGATAAAATGATTTTATACATCATGTAATTTGATTTATTCTTTTTATATATTAAATAAATTTATTTATTTAGGCCACATTGATGATGTAGTTATTATATTGTTAATGAAATATTTAATTAAATGATATTATAAATATTATGGTATATGTAATTTGAAAATTTCATTCCATAAAACAAATTTTTCGACTACATTTACTTGTTTGGGATGATTCAGTGCATTTTTTGAAGGAATCATGTTTTTATGACTTAAAAAAAATTACTGAATAGTGACAAAATTGACATTAAAGAGATTTTAAAACCAATACTATTGTATTAAATGATATAATAGTCCAAAAAATAATATTCAGCCAAAAATGTTATATAATATTAAAAATTTCGTTAATGATCTACTTTTCATTCTATTGAAATTTTATTGTAAATACAATTACCATATATTATGAAAATAAAAGAAGACATGGTAAAAGTTATTATTTTCACTATGGGTTAAAGCTAAAAAATAAGTTAATTTTGTGACCTAAACATGTATAAAACCAAGTGAATGAGAGAATTTAGACCTATCCTCATCTTATACTATAAATGAATCACTTTTTAACCATAAGAAATTGAAAATGAATTTATAATAAATTAATATTTCAATACTTTCATAAAGTGCCCATCACCTCTCATATAAAAGGGAACTTCTACATATCTTTTATTCACACATCCAATGCCATTTGTCTTGGAAAAACACTGCCCAACTCTCCCAAAATATTTCATAGCTTCATCCTAGAGGTCAAACATTTGGAAGAAAGATATACTAGGGAGACCTTTTATGAAAATCAAAAGAAGATACTTGAAAAAGATATATTTGTTTTATCACACCCTTCAAAATTATTTTCTAATTCTACATCCTCTTATTATGTTGTTCCCATAATAAAGTGATAAATTCAGTATCTTCTACATGATGAGATATTATTATAATTATGGGATAAACTTATACCTCATTTTACCCATCCTACGAATAACAATATCACAATGTGTGCGTATGTATGACTTACCATCTCCACGGCATGGTGTAATTTTTTAGTCAACATTACTTAATTTGGATGCATATAAAGATGATTATAATAGGTTTAAATAATTAATATAACAAGACAATTATTCATTATAATTAATATACCATCCAATTTTATACTATTGATCCATTAATTTAATGATATTGTCACTCATGCATACATACGACCCACCGTCTCCACAATGCAATGGGATTCATTCTCCACATTTACAATTAAATAACAATTCTAAAGTATATATAATATATAATACTGAGATATATGAAATAAAAATTCTAATGTATTTATGTATATATATATATGTAATTTATTTTCTTCTATTCAATTGAATAAAGAAATGGAAACATCGTTCATGCGTACGTACAACCTACCGTCTCCCTGGATGGTGTATTTGATTTCATTAATCAATCCATTTAATATATTATATTCTGAATATATATGATATATAAATCATGCTACCATGATCTAAGTAATACGTTCATGAATAAAAATGTCAAAACACGTGCGATAAAGAAAGGGATTAATAAACGAAACGAGGCATTAAATTGGAATAGTTAATAAACGAGTAATATAAGGAATAAAATAATCATAGATGATATCATAAAAATGAATACGATTATTTAATAAGTCAATAACATTATTTAAATCATTACATGGGAGGTTTGGATAAATACAATTCATATCGGACATAAGAGATAAATTTTCAACTTCATTTTTATCTGAGATTGTTTATACAAAAGTATTTTCTAGGGATATATTTTTCATCCATGTCTATGTTTTCGAAAAATGTTTTCATAATGTCTTTACGATTATACAATTTATTCTTAAAGATATTTTTTGTGAATTTTTTTATTAACTACATGGTATGGAAGTAATATTTATTTCTTTTTCTATAAAAGGTACATCATTACTTTTCTAGAAATAGTATAAGAAGAATGTTTATAACTTATATGGCACTAAAGAATTTCTACGTCTTGAAAATGCATTATTTCCATAATGTTTCCTCTACAATATTTCATTTTTTACATTAAAATAAATTATTTTCATTTCAAATTTCATGAAATTTTGAGAAAAGAATTCATTTTTTATGAAGAAAGATTATTTCCCTCGAGAATTATGATCAAGTGTATTATCAAAATTATTTTCCATCAAAGATGACACCCTTTAAATAGGGTTATATTTTATTCTCTATTATTAGTATGATTTGATTGTGCTAATGGTGAAATCATATTTTATATAGATTTTTTATGATGGAATTATGTTTAAGAAACCCATTTTATTTCATGGGTTATGTTATGATGATTGATTTATGTTTTTGTGGAACACGTAAAAATGGTTTTATAATGAGATGGGTGAGACCTATATCTCAATCTAGCGTATTTGGTAAAGATTTCTATCTCATGAGATAGACATGAGTAATATAGAAAGTAAATCCAGTTCAGTAATACCGGGTTCGAAATGAAAGTAAATAAATTTTAGTAATATTGGGCTCAAATGGAAAATAAACAATGTTTAATAATCCATGGATGGAGTGGAATGTAAACTCAGTTTAGTAATGGGATTTTACCACTATAATGGTCTTGAAAGCAATGCCTTGTCTACTATGGAAATCATATTATGTGATTATTTGATTTCCAAAATTCTATGTTTTATGTCAATGTTATTTAATCTGGGTTCGTGATCATTTAGGATCAATGCCTTAAGTACTGCAAAGATTTATTTTAGGAGTCAATATTTTGATATTTAAACATTATGTTCATTTTTTTACATTCTTATGTTTATTTTTTGTTTTATGTTCTCAATGTTTACCCTTACTGAGCATTTGATCACTATAGCAACCCTTCCTTTTCATATATTACTATTACATATTTATAAATATATACAACCTAATAGTATTACACCATGAGGATCCAAATGATAAGTGTCTTGGGAAAACTAGGACCATACATAACATTTACAACATTAAACATAAAATTTTATTTAATTCCTTCTTCTCTAGCTTCTCATTAGCACTAGACCTCTCATTGGAACTTGACCTCTCCTTAGTACATGTAGTCACCGAAAAACATACATAAAAAAAGAGTGATCTACAAGCCCATTAATCGGATATATATGAACAATGTAACAATGGTGGAGTAGAATCATAACATTGGAAAATGATTATGAACGTTAGAGCACTCATTAATAAAAGTCTTGAAATGCGGCATTGCATAAAAAATGAAACATCATGTCTTAATGGTTACCTACCCCGAATACATGTGAACAAATATATAATCATGTTTACAAATAATTTCACTTCATCTCAAGACATTCATCACTTTACCAAATGAATTGGAGTGCTGAATAATTCTGGGCATACCCGTCACATTCAAGTATTCATATTGTGCTATATAATATCGGGCGCACCCGACACATCACAACATTACCATTATCATGCATGCCACATATAAGATATATCAAAAATAAAAATTACTAACCCATGTAAATGAATCTATTTCATATATTAATAACACATTCATAAACTTTGGGTTCCCATAAGAGAGCGGGAATAACATACTAGATACAATAACCATTAACCTTGAGTGAGAAGTAAAATGTGTTTTTATAATGAATAGTCCTTTTGGAAAACATTTGTTTGACATAAACTCCATTGGAAAACATTTATATCCCAAAAAAAGTTATGATAATGATGAAAAAATTATTTTTAAGGACTGACCATACCAAAAATGGCGTGAAAGTGGAAGAACCTAATGAGAGAAAGTTGGGTTCGAAAATCTCCCCTTACCTTGTATCTGAATTCACTCTTCACTTTAATATCATGTTTAACCACATTAGATTAATTAATTAAAAATTACAGAACCTTTTTTATAATAATATTTTTCCTTATGGTTTCATTAGGTTATTTTATGGGCCATTGGATGAGTTATATGCTATAAATCCATTGTTTGAGAATTCTACTATTATTGGTTTTCTTGAACGATTCAATTGTATTCATAAATGGATGTTCATGTAGAACATTGGGAAACATCTAGAACTAATATAACATGTTATTAATGATATTATATGATTTTTAATTATATTATAATGAATTATTTTATATACCAAGTGGATGAATCAATATTTAAAATTTAATAATTATCATTTGGGTTAGTTCAGGCAATTTTTCAACCACAATGAACTTGTTTTGTTTAATCATTTATTAATATGTGCATAAGTTAGTTACAGAACATTAAATAGGATATAATACATATAATATATTCTGGTTCTACTATAAATATGGTTTCTTGGCTTGATCTGAAGGCAGAAAAGAAAATTGAAAACATGTTGTTCTTGAAGGAGATAAACTAACACCACACGAACAACATTTTCCATTAAAAACAATAAAACGAGAAGGGTTTGGATGATATAATATCACATTATTATCATAAAATTTCATTATATGTATAATACAGGAGTTACTGTACCATTTGGATGAGGATAGGTTGGGAGAGATTAATAATTAAACTTTAAATTGAAAGGAAATTAAAGGAGAAGATGGAGAGAAATTACCTCTTGAATCCTCCTCTTGATATCCTTTTTATGGGTCCTGGACTTTGTATTTTTATGGGAAAAGAATCTCTTGGATGTGGGGGATGGTCTAAGGATGATTCTTAGGCAGAGTTAATACAAGGCTAGAAGCTTGTGATTTGTGGGTAAATCAGGGTATGAAGGGAGGTATTTATAGTGGATGGGAGAGGGGATTTCTCAATATTATATTAATTAATATATTATTTCCCATCAAGACAAAGAATAGTGAGACTTCCATGACCAGGAATATTGATTTTATCTTGTTAATCCAAACTAATTGGTCTTACATCATAACAACATAATACATGACTCTATAATTAGTGTATTTTTCTTATTTTGTAAATTATCGTACTTCACTATTCATCCAGAATTAATGTATTTCCAGAAAATCCCAAAAAATCACCCTAACCATTTATCAATGTGTTGAATCAAAAAATGAAGTCCATTTTTCAAAAATAATTTTCTATATATTACTAATTTAATTTTAAATTAAAATCATAATTTACATTAAAAATGTACTTTTTAAAACATTTGTATAATAATTCCAAAACATAGGTACATCTTGCTTTCCCTTAAATCCTACATATATTCTAAAAAATATGAGGTTACTATTAATAATGGTATATTTTTATTCATAAGAGTAACATTACTACTCATATGGGTAACATTACTATTCATAAAGGAATGATACTATTCACCGAAAATTTGGTTTGTTCTATTAGACTCCAAAAATCACCCTGAACGCAACCGTGTATGTCAGATTTTTGAAATACAATAGATAGAATAGGAAAATTATTTTTAATGGTCACATAATATTTATTATCATTATATTTCATTGTGCTTCGTAATCTGATTATATTATAAAGAATAATTATAAGTAAGTAATCCCATTGATAACACTTTGGGTTGTTACATTCTTCCCCCTAGTGAAAGTTCACCCTCAAAATTTCATTTTACATATATAGTTGAGGGTAATTCTCTTCATCTTCTCCTATAGTTACCAAGTAGCTTTATTGAACTTATGGTTCCTCCATGACACTTTGAAAAGGTTGGTTGTCTTGTTGTGTAGAACCCTATCTCTTTCGTCTCTAATCTCTACTGGCTTCTCCTCATAGGAGAGATCGTATTCAAATTGTACCACCATTGAGTTATGTACATGCGAGGGATCAGGTATGTACTTTTGTAGGATTGATACATGAAACACATCATGAACATGACCCATATTCAGTGGAATTGAAAGCTGATATGACACAACTCTTATGCAGTTAAGGATATCCAAGGGGTCAATGTACATTGGGCTTAACTTCCTTTTATTTCCAAATAATGTGACTCTCTTCCATGGTGATATTCGATGGAAGAGATTATCTCCAACACCGATCTCCATGTCCCTTCAATTGTTGTAAGTGTATCTCTTTTACCGACTATGAGCAGCATTGATGTGTTTTGGGATGACTTGAACCTTATCCATCATCTCTTGTACAAGATCAAGTCCAGGTAGCTTTCTTTCTCAAACTTCATCCCAACAGGATGGAGATCTACATCACTTTCCATACAAAGCTTCAAATGGAGCCATCTGAATACATGATTGTATGATATTTCTGTTTGAGAACACAACCAATGGTAGAAGATGATCCCATTCCCCTTTGAATACTAGAGAGAAAGCTCTTATGATATATTCAAGTGTTTGAAAAGACCTTTTATATTTTTCATATGTTTGGGGGTTATAGCCCATGCTGAAATTTAATTTAGTACTAAATGAATGTTGAAGGCTAATCCAAAATTAAAATGTGAACCTTGGATCAAGATCAGAGAAAATCAAGAGTGGATGACCATTAAGTCTCACAACATCCTTCACCTTTATCTTTTCTTGTTGTTCAAGCGATTGATCTTCTCAAATTGTGATAAAATGGGCATTCTTGGAGTGTCGGTCGACCATAACCCATATCTCATTATTTCCATTTGACATCTTCGGGAGACCCATTGCAAAGTCCATAGTAATATTCTCACATTTCCAAATTGGTATAGGAAATCGTTTCATCAACCCTTTGGACTTTTTTCTCTCTTCTTTAACTTCCTAACATACCAAGCACCTTGAGATATATTCTGTGATCTCCTTTTTTAGATTATCCCACCGAAAGTGTTCACATAGATCATGGTACATCTTCGTGCTACCATGATGGATAGAGAATGTTGAGCTATGTGAATTTTCCAATAGATCCTTATTTATCCTTGGTGATGAAGGCACACAAAGCCTCATTCCAAACTGAATCACACCTTTATCATCGATATGGAACTCTTAATGCATCTATCCATTTACCACATTCACCATCTTCTGTAACTCCAGATCATCACTTTGTGCCTCCTTAATCATCTCTTATATTGATGGTTGCCCAATCATTTGGTAAAGGAAGGATATATCCCATGTCTTTATGATTTCTAAATCTATCCTTTGAATATCCAAGAAGATCGGGTCTTTTTAAATCCATATCAAAGATAGAGTAACATATTATTTTCTTCTTATAGAATCATCTACCATGATTGGCTTTCAAGGATGATAGTGAATAGATCAATCGTAATATTTGATTAGCTCTAACCATATCCTTTGATGCATGATGACATCATTTTTTTAATATATACTTTATGCTCTTGTGGTCTGTGTATATGTCACAATTTTCACCATAAAGGTCGTGCCTCCAAATTTTCAAGGCAAAAATCATGGCTTCTAGCTCTAGATCATGCATCGGGTAGTTCTGATCATGGATCTTCAACTACCATGAGGCCTAGGCTATCACATTTTTATATTTCAAGCGTACTCAACCCAATCCTTTAATTGAAGCATCAATTTATATCACAAAACATTCTCCACATTTCAGTAGTGTGAGTATAGGTGCAGTGATCAGCCTTCTCTTTAGCTCATTGAATCTTCCCTCACATTCTTTTATCTAGACATACTTTACCCCTTTACTCTTTAACTTAGTTAGTGGGATTGAAAATCATTAGAAATTTCCACAAAATCTCTGTAGTACCCAGATAATCCTTGAAAACAATGGATTTCTTTGAAAATAGAGGGTCTGGTCCATTTCTCAATCTCTTTTTTTAAGGGTCCACATATATTCCCTCACTTGTGATCACATTTCCCAAGAATGTGTCTTTATTTATCCCAAAGTCACACTTGCAGAAATTGACGTACATTTTATCCTTTCCCAATGTTTCCAACACAAATGTTATATGTTCTTCATGTTCCTCCTTTCTCTTAGAGAAAATAAGAATATCATCAATAAAAACGACCATAAATTTTTCGGGGTAATGTCTAACGATTTTATTCATCAAATCCATAAATATTGTAGGGGAATTAATATGTTCTATGGGAATAACCTGAAACTCATAGTTCCCATGACAATTATGGAAGGTAGTCTTCTGAATATCGTCCTTCACCTTTATCTGATGATATCCAGAACAAACATACAACAACGATAAGTATTGATCTTCTCTTAACTGATCGAACAAGTCATCAATCCTTGGAATATGACACTTGTTCTTTACATTTATCTTGTTTAGTTTCTGATAATTGATACATAGCCACATTGTTCAATCCGTGTTCTCCACAACAAGCACCGACACACCCCAAGGTGATACACTAGGGTGCATGAACCCTTGTCTAAATTATATTTCAATTTCTTCTTTAACTCATATAGTTCAATAGGACCCATCCTATAGGGATTCTATGATATTGGAGTAGCTCTAGGTATGAAAACTATGTATAAATCTACCTTAAAATCGACGGGATTTCATGGTAAGTCTTCCGAAAATACATCATTGTATTCCCTCATGATGGTTATTTCTGTAAGGTTGGAACTTTCCCTTGACTCAACCATTTGGACGTGGTAAGCTTATTCATAGGGAATCAATACTTACACTGTTGAAGGAATTTTCAAAGGAGATTCATGATATTCCTTGCATTTGTAGAGGAGCATGGAATGGTTTAGAATATGAAAAGATATTTCCATTTCCTGAAAATTGATATGTGATCTATATAACGAGAGACAATCCATTCCCATTATACCGTCGAATTACACCAAGGTAAGAATTATGAGATTCTATAGAAGAATATTCCCACATATCATAATAAGAGACGATTCAAAAACTTGGGATGCAATTATTTCACCACTTAGTGTTTTTATATATATCTCTACTTCAAGGTTTCAAGGCTTTGATTCTATAGTTCTAGAAAACATTCAAGATATAATGGAATGCGTAGAACCAGAATCAAATAATAATTTTTCAATTCATGAGTGAACAGGAAGTGTACCTTGTATGACATAATAATCTTGATCCACTTCGGAAATAGTGATTTCATAATCCTTCCATTGATTTATTTCCTTTGGTGTCTAAAAATTATTATTACACTCAAGGACTCGTGGTTTCTTTCACTGGCTTGCATATTTCTATTTCTCTCTATAGTTATAGCATTGAACAATGGGTGGTTCTCTCTTTTCTTTCCCCATATTCACCTTCCTTCTCTTGTATTTCTGACACTCTTGAGAATGGTGTCCTTATTTCCCACACTTGAAGCATTTCCCCATCCCTTTTAGGTAGTTCACATGATGCATCTTCCCACATTTTTGGCATGTGGGGCATTGAGCTTTATTCCCACCATTATCATTAGTTCCTCCAGCTTGAATCTCCTTCTTTCATTTCTTATCACCATATTAATGGGACCATTATCCAAAATCCATATCCACTTTGAAATCACACCTAAAAACTTCTTCATAACTCCTAATGTCTCGAATTTTAAGAGCATTTAAATTGTGTGGTTTTAATCCACCCAAGAATCTATTAATTTATATATCATTATTGAAAACAAAACCCGAATCACACCATTTAAGAATTGTGAAAATTGATTCATAGGTTTTGACAAATTCTCATTCCTTTTTCTTGAGATCTATTAATTCTCTCTCCATATTCATATAAAGTGTTAGTGGAAAATACTTATTAAGAAAAATGATCTTAATGTCTTCCCATTCCATATATTTAATTTCTTCCCTCTGCTTGGTGTTCTTAATCAAAGATCACCATTGATCAGCCTATGCATCTAGATAATGAACATAGAGTGTCACATTATCCATCTCATAACATTGGAGTACATAAAATATCTTCTTCATGGAGTTGACCCACTATATTGCAACTAGTGGATTAGAAGATCCACTAAACGTTAGTGGTCGTTGCTGCATAAAACACTCGATACCTAGTTTATCCCTATTTGGTGAAAGAGGAAAATCACCATTATTATAGTTATTAATCATAACCTGATATTTTTGGGTAAGAATCAGAAAAAAAAAATTGAACTCCACCCCCCAAATCATTGGGGATGTCGTTCGGGAAATCGTTGTGTTGTCCTCACACGAGTTGTTGTCCTGGTTTCTCCTGGTTCCCACCATTTTCTTAAAATGGAAAAGGCTAGAACAAAACGAAATTCAATAACTCATGATTAAATTAATTATTCATTTTAATAATTTTCAATAAAATCATCACGTATGGGATCCCTAAGTAAATATTCTTGTGAACATGTTAGTACTTAGTCACATAATATATGTTTTCTCTACGGTTCGCTAATCCTAATTCCCAAATTAACTAAACCTTGCCTCTAATACCCACTATAGTGACCCTGCATTTTCTTATATTACTATTACATCATTATAAAGGTAAAAAAATAATATTATAACACCATGAGGATCCATAGGATTAGTTTCATGGGAATATTATGGTAATACATAACATTTACATCATCAGACATAATCTTTTATTTAATTTATTCATCACTAGCTTCTTATTGGAACATGATATCTCGTTAGTACATGTAGTCACCTGATGAAATACATCAAAAAGTGGTGAGATAAATGGTCAGTAAGAGGATAGATATGAACAATGTAATAATGGGTGAGCATAATTATAACGTAGGCAAAGTATTATGACATTAGAGGAATCCATAAAAAAAATTTAGAAATGTGGAAATTCATAAAAAATTAAACATCATGTCTTAATGGTAAAAAAACACACATACTTGTGAACAAATATAGAATCATGTTCCGAAATCATTTCACTTTAACTAATGAGATTCATTACTTTACCTAATGCATTGGAGTGATGTATAATTCTGGGCTCACCTGTCACATTCAAACATTCATATTGCGCTATATAATTCCAGGCACACCCATCACATTATTTCATTACCATTATCATGCATGAATGATAGAAAATATATCAAAAAATGAACATAACTAACCCATATAAAGAAATTTTTTTCATTTAATAAGAGGAAATTCATAAACTATGGGTTCCCAAAAGAAATTGGGAAAAACATACTGGATATAGTATCCATTAACCTTGACTGGGAAGTAAAAGTTGTGTTTTTTAAATAAGAGTTTATTTGGAAACATTTGTATGATATAAACTCTTGTGGAAAAGATTTATATCCAAGAAAAAGTAATATAATTATGAAAAAAATATTTTTAAGGATTGAACATACCAAAAATGTATTGATAGACGGAGGACTCGTAGAAAAAAAATTGGGTTCGAGAATTTAGCCTTACCTTGTATCTGAATAATTTCTTCACATTAAAGTCACGTTTAATCAGATTAGATTGATCAATTAACGATTAAATTAACTTATTTACATGAATATGTTTCATTATGGTTTCATTGTGTTATTTTATGGGCATTTTTATGAGTTAATGTGTTTAAATCTACTGTTCAAGATTGTACGTTTATATCATTTTCTTGAATGGTTCACTTGTATTCATAAATAGATGTTTGTGTAGAACATGGCTAAACATCCAGAGCTGATATAACATTGTATTAATGATATTAAAAGATTCTAAAAAATCTTATAATGAATTTTTTATATACCATGTGGATGAATCATTAGTTAAAATTTAATTATGATCCTTTGGGTTAATTCATGTGATTTTTTGACCACAACGAACTTGTTTTTTAATCATTTAGTAATATGTACATAAGTTAGTTCCAAAACATAAAATAGGAAATAATACATATAATTTAATATGTTTTAACCAAAAATGGATCAATAACAATATCTAATGGTTGAAAATAAAATTGAAAACATGTCATTCTTGAAGATGATAAATTAACATCACACGAACAACATTTTCCTTTCAAAAAAATAAAAAGAGGGGAAGGGGTTGGATGATATAATATCCCATTAGTATCATAAAATTACAGTATATATATAATAAGTTTTTTAAAATAACATGTGGATAAGGATAGGTGGGTATATATTAATAATATAACATGAAATGGAAAGGAAATTAAAGGAAAAGAGGGAGATAAATTACATCTTGAATCCTCTTCTTGAGATCCTCTTTAAGGGACCTAGGCTTAGTCTTTTTAAGGGACAAGAAGCTCTTGGGAAAGGGGGAGGGTCTGAGGAATATTCCTGGATAGATTTTAGACAATGATTGAATCTTTAGAGGTGTGAGGAAATGTGGGTGTGAAGGGTTGTACTTATAGTGGAGGGGAGAGGTGATTTCTCAATATTATGTCCCTTAATTTCTCATTTACACTCAAGATAAGGAATAGATAGTATTTCATGACCCATAATAGTATGTTAATCATGTGAATCTGAAACAATTTGACTTATATAAGAAAAACATCATACATGACTCTTTAATGACCGTATTTTTCTTATTTTGTAAATTATGGTATTTCACTATTCATAAAAAATTAATGTATTGTAGAAAAATCCCAATAATTCACCATAACCATTTTTCAATGTGTATAATACAAAAATGAATTCCAATTGTCAAAAATAATTTTCTAAATATGATTAATTATAATTTTATTTAAATTCATAATTTACTTGAAAAATACTGTTTTTAAAACATGTTCTTACTATTCCAAAATATAGGTACATCATGCTTTCTCTTAAATCCTACACATATACTATAATAGGTGATGTTACTATTCATAAGGTTATATTAATAATCATAAGGGTAACATTACAATCTAAAATGGAAACATTACTATTCATAAAGATATTTTACTATTCAAAAAAATGTGATTGTTATGTTAGACTCAAAAAATCACACTGAATGCAAAAATGTATGTTAGATTTTCGAAATTAAAAACATAGAAGTGGAAAAATTATGTTTAATGGTCACATAATATTTAGTATCATTATATTTCATTGTGCATCCTATTTGATTATACTATAAGGAAAAATTATAAGAAGGGAATTCTATTGATAAAACTTTGGTTCATTACAAGTTCACAATTTTTTATGATATCTTTTATGAAAGATATAAATATAAGATTTAGGTAGGGTAAAAAGGTTTTTTCATAATGAGATAAAATTAAGATCTTTCACTATATTAGAAGATTATGTTCCAATTTTCTAAATACACTAAACTAATAAAGAATTTGGGTGACAATTTGTGTAATTATAAATTATTTTTCAAAAGAAGTGTATTTTCAATATTTGTCAAGCTTGGATATTTACAGTTGGTATCAGCGTGAAGTTTTAGTCATTCTTTAGAAACTCGTATTTGAAAACTTTAGTGAGATCCTTTGAGATATTTCATAGGATATGTCTTCATATGTCTTAAGCATATGCCAAGTGTAGGTTACAATTCTAGGGTTGTTGTGATAATCAGGACAAGACTACGGTTAAACCAATGATATCATATATTGAAATATTATAAGTAATATACCTTACATATTTGTTTCTAATCATTGATATATATTTCTCACACATTTCTTTATAATCTTAGTCAATAGACAGAACATCATATAACATTGTTAACCACTAAATTTATTAGATGTGAAGAGTAAGGGAATTATGAATATTGATTTCCTATGTGGCAACATCATATAGATGATCATGATAATGAAAATGGTCCATGATGCTTGAAAAAATCCTAGAAATAAAAATAATTTCAAATCATTCAAACTTGTTACATATTCAGGTCGTAAGTAATAAATCCAATCCTTTTTAGATCCATCAAGTGAGAATGGGAATGATCTTAGTTTTATTTGATCTTTTGATACATTTCATGGTTTTATGTCTTAGAAAACCACATTAAATTCATTTATATGTTTATTTTGATTCTCTTCAGAAAATCCATGAAACATTGGGAGAAGGTGAATTATCCCTGATATCAACTCAATGTCTGATTCAAGGTTTGGGTATGAAATACAATTTGGTTGATAGTAAATGTCGGGTGACTAAAAATCTTGAATTGTTTTATTATACTCATTATTATTATTTTCAACCATTAGTTATTCTTTTATGTTTGAATTAGAAATGAATCCAACTTCAATTTTACCATAATGGATAAATTCTCTAATTGGTTGAATGTTGAAACTTCTTGTAGACTAACCATGGCTGAATCGAGCCCAGAGGTTGTGTTCAATATTAGGGTCCTGATCTAGAGTTCCACAAGAATATTTCATGTCATAAAAAAATAAAAAAAATAGGAAAATTTTACCATAATAAAAATAAAAACGTTTGGGTTGGTCTGATAAAAATAGAAGAGAGAAAATAAAAAAATTAGGGAAGGGGAGAGAAGAAAGAAAGAGGATATGAAAATAAAAAAATAAAAAAATATCTCTAATTGGTGGAATAAACTTCATGCCTCCCTAGAAATGAATTCTATTTTAAAAGGTGTTGATGTGGGCACTCTAATATTTTGTGTGATATTTGGGTACATAGGTGTTGCATTGTGGCTGGCCAAGGTCGACTCATAAAGGAGGAAGTAAATTTAACAACATTTTAAATATATTTTGAAAATAATTTAAAATGGAATAATCATACTAATTAAATGGATGGGGATTTTCGGTTATAAATCTAGAAGAATAATGCTAGAAAAAAATTATATTTTTTTGTTTTTGTTTTTGGTATGAAATTTGATTAATAAAACAAAACGAGGATAAGTTTTTTCAAGAAAATATATTTAGATGTCATAATAGGTCCTAATTTAACTCTTATATTACTTATTAATCATTATAATTTATATTAATATTAATTTATTTTATTATCCCCTAATTTTTTAACCCATGAACCCTATGAGAATGATCTTTTCCACAAAGATAAAGGGAACAAAATCCTTGGCTAGCTCTTATACATGCAATCATAAAACCCTTCATTGATTGATATTATAAGGATATATTTTGGTCAGTGGTAAATTTATGCGTATATAAACTCTATAAATGATTATTAATTGATTTTAGGATTATATTTTAACTCTACAAATTGATATTATGTGATCTTGTATTACCTATTAAGATCGTGCTCTCACAATTCACACATTTCTTGACCTCACGTATTTTGTGTTTGTTGTTTAATGGCTTTCACAGTTTCATTAAATTTAGTAACACAATTAAAATATAATATTACATTAATTACATTTTCTCATTGATTAAAAAAATTAATGAGAATTGTGAGAGGTTGACCGCTTAATAAAAAGATCCACTCTTCCATGGGTTGCACAATCATCATAAAACATTTTTCATGTGAATGTTTGTGGAAAGGGTAGAAGAAAATCTCATTTATAAACATGATTTAGAACAAAAATATGAAGATTAAAAGAAGAATAATATTTTAAATAATATAATAAATGGATGGTAAACTATGATTTTGTTGAGAGAATAACAATATGACCAGAATGAAGAGGAAGATAAGATAATTTAGGAGGAGATCATAGATTGGTAGCTTCCCTCATCCAATTGTGAATTGAAATGGTATCTAACCAATTATCTTATACTCCAAATCTCTCAAAGAATTTTAAAAAAACCTCAAAATGATAAATACACAAATTTATTGAGTGGAGGGGAGGCTAGGTTTTATGAGGTTTCAACCCTGAATGGGGAAATTTTTCCAAATAAATTAATCCCACTTTCACCACCTTTTTGACCACCAAAATACATGACCCAGCTGACATTTAAGAAGTTTGATTTATGAGAAAATGGGTTCTAGAAATCCTCTCAAAATTTGGGTAGAATATAATAATGTATGAAAAGGTCATTGCCCAAAAAATAGAACAAATGTCCAATCTAGAGAGTCCATCCCAACATTGACTTCATGTACCACTAAGTCTAATCAAAAGAATGATTTAGGTCATATGTCTTGAATGAAAGTTATAGAACATTAAGTGAAGAACACAATTATAGAATATTATGTTTAAATAATTAGGAAAACTCTTAATGTTTGATATACTATATTGAATTTGTAAAGGGTAAAACTAGAATTTTCTTCAAATTTTCAAATGAATGATATAATCCCAAATACGTTATAAATATACACAATAAGCACAATGTGAGGATTATTTTTTGATTTATAATAAATAAAATATTCATAAAAATTTGTTTTCTCAGGGAGCATGAGGTCATATGGACATCTCTGTGGCCCTTCACGTGAAAAGGATGACATGGCAGCTGACATTCGTGGGATGAGACAGACATTTTATTGGGTGCTTATGGTGTCTTTTGAACTTCCAAAGGTGCGTTGTGTGAAATTTATTACTATAAGAGGATCTCTTCTTTTTAATATTTTTACCCATTATTTTTCAAAGGGTTTTTTGGCCTTCACCCACTGATTTGTCCATGAGGATGTCACCTGAACAATATGGGATCTCATAATGGAACATGAGCTTTTTCATGTTCAGTCACCTTGCATACATGTGGCGCACCACATGAATAGTGTTGTATCTTTCTATTGAAAGTAGAAATTTTGACAGACATATTCTCGACAATCCATTTATTTGTTGCATTTTCATTGATAGATCTCATGGAATCATGAATACATTTTCAAGAGTTGTAACGTTGATTTCCTTTTGATGTACCTTGTATTCATAGATATATGATGCCATAGAGAGGCCAAGGGTGTTTTAATGTCAATACCATATTAAAAATGTATCATGGATAATGCTACAAGATGTCACATAAATGTCTCATACCCTAACCTCCCGACAAGCATACATGGAATATTTTTCCTCTTTGCATGACAATATCAGTTATAGGATGTAAATTCACATGGGAAAATGAATATTGAATCTGTGTGGAGAGTAATTCCATTGGATAGGCTTGGTGAATCAATTATTTAATGTTATTCTTGATTGGGATTCATAAAACATAAAACAAACTATTTAGTACCAGATCATATCCAATCTCTGAGTCGTTATCCACAATTCTTCACATAACTATGTATGCGGTTATTCAATATAATTATGGAAACATGTGGGACTATGATATGATCATGATTTCATAGACACGTGATAGTGTATATAAATGAGAATATATTCTCATGATAGCATATGTAGTTCCACGTCCTTTCAAAACAATTTGTTACAATATGCATTGAATGGTTCTTGTGAAAGATAGCATGCAGTCTCAAGAAGATGAAAACTGCTTCTGTAACCCTAATAAATGATCCTAAAATATAATTTTCACAACCCTTACGTGGTATCATGATGCCTTATTAATCATATAAAATGAGAAATCATTTCATCCGACTATAAATGGAACTCAAATATCAGTCTCCCATCGGAATTTATATATAATGTATCATGTTTCCTTGGTGCAACTGAGAATAGTTGTGTGTCGTGTAAACAAATTCTTACATCCATTACATAAACATACCCATACTTTAGTCCAAAGTATATGATGCAACAATATATATCATCAAAACCATTTGTGATCATGTAGCCTCATATGAACTTCATGTTGTCACACAATCCCATCTTGGTACATTATGTGCATTCTACAATGATTATCCATACACAAGATATTGCTAAAAATCACCACATAAAATTTATATTTTGTTGAATAACATCATATACCCATAGTGGTTACCCACTCAACATCTATACTCATGCTATAATTTAGGTGAAGACCTCATATTTTTTTATTTGGGAATTAACATGCTCTTCTTATCATGTATATTTACCAAAATGTTTAAACACAAACCTTCCCATCATGTTATACAGATTTGGCCCTGAAGAAGGAACCCTAACTTATCACTAGGAACTACACCATTATAATATGATTCAAATAATGAAAGTACTTGTTAGTATCATATCTGATCTTAGAGGCATTGAGATGAACTAGTTTATTTCGGCTGATGATGGGACAGAAGACGATCCTAGTAGCAAAGGGATTGTGTTACATCCTCATCCTTCATAATGGATAATCTTGGAATCCTATTAATATTATCATTCCCATAGAATTCAAAGTATCATTTTTATAGAATCAACTCTTTCACTATATGAACTATTTTTAGGAATAGTGTTTCATGGGTTCATGTGCTATAAATAAAATGTATAGGAGATATCATGCAGACTGACTCATGTCGCCCTTTCATCCATGAATAGAGATTATATAATTATATACCACATCAAGAGATTCATTCATGCACTGAAAATGTTCTAAGGGCATCAAACTAGCCTCACATGATGTAGCCACCACACGAACAAGCTATCCAGGATGTGCATTGTATATCTTTTGTGTCACGTTATAATCCTATCAATGGACCATTATCCTGGCCTTCCTTGACTACATGGGGACTTCATTATTTCACACAATCTACATAGGATAAATCATGCATACATTGTATATGTTCTTCAGGTGTTTGATACATCTAAATGTCACTATTTCTAAACTAACTCATTTTCATGAAGTGCATACACACTTAGTGGTGGGTTCATGTGATGTTTTCACTACTTACCGTAGACAGTCTGGTGTGGTGATTTTTTCTCATGCGACTTTTCATCACATGTATTATTCTTCTTATTTTCATGATAATATATTAATCATGTGGTCTTATCATGATCATATTTTATATGGATTTCTATATATGAGGAGTTGATGTGCGAGAAATCTCATCTGATTGATGTACTCATAGATTATTGTATCTACTCTGGGAACAAGAGGCTAGCCATTTCTCTGATTCCAGTAGATTAAAGAAGATTACGTAAAACATCATTTTACCCATCACCTAAAATTCACAACATGTTTCAGTTCATGGAAAAGTGTGTACTATTAAAATATGAGAATTAAAAAATTCTTACCCCCTCCCAATAGAGTTGGATTCTTTACGAATAAAATGTATAAGATTATAAGGTAAATATATGACATTTTTTCAAATATCTAAATGATGATGAATTCTTACATGTTATTCCATGTATATATATGGTTCTCCAATTTTTTCATTTGTATATGGACCAAGAGAGGGTATCTAGTTTTATATGTGGCCATATGGTGGGCCTTTCTTGCATTTCCATTCATTCATTTTAAATTGAAAATGTGATATAGTTTAGGTCCTTTATCTCAGACCTTATATCATTTTAGTTTAGGGTCATTTAACTCAAACATCTATCACATTACTTTGGTTTATTTTATATAATATATTTTATTACTGTTATTTAGTGTATTTTTTCTCAAAACATAAATCACTTTAGTTTGATTTTTTTTATCTCAGAACATATATATTTTTATTTATGGTTCATCAAGCTTGGACCTTCTATAACTTTTTTATAGGGTCATTTATCGCATTACTTCTATCACATTAGTTTTGGGTATTATATATCATGCATTCTATCACATACTTTAATATAGTTTGTCCCAAAACATCTATTGTTATATTTTAGAGTCTATTTTCTTTGATATTTTTGATTATCATTTAATTAGGGGAAAAATGCCCGCAATGACCATAAAAAATATATTGTGTTGAGTTCTTATGTCGTGTTTCGGAGGATCATCAGGATTAGAGATTCATTACTACATGAAGGATATTCCACTTGTTGTCAAATCCAGGCACTTATAAATCATTATAATATCCAAATAAAGGAGTATTAAATCTTTAACAAGGTTTATGTGAGGTTTATGGGGGTTTTATAAGTTGAGGGTGATATACTAGGGATTATAGGTCCACCTGGATAGTAGAAATATGGGTGTTATATGTCATAACGCAAATTTTTTATTCCATGAAAATGGAATTGTTTAGACATGCTGTGGATGACCCATAACCCTATGATGTTTTAGGATCCACCACATTATTTAAAGGGATCACAAGGGTTGAACCTACATTTTTCAAGAATTATATTCCATTAGTTTTTCAGGTAAATGCCATTTTTCATTGATATTATTGTCAAGAATAGATGATATCCATTCAATTTTGAGGATGATAAACGATTTTCAAAGACACACATGTTCAGATGATTTGGTTGGATATTAGATAAAAGATATATTGGAAGGGTTTTGGAAACCTAGGGAAGTTCATCTATTAAATTGTGAAGTGCATGCCCTAGGCATTGTGGTTTCGAATTGTGATGTGTGGTCCATAAAAGGATTCGGAATATCGAGTCATGTTCCTTCTCTGATAAAGGGTTCAAAACATGGTGATGTAATGTCGAGGATGTTGAATCCACTCAGATAATTTGGTACAAATATTTTAAATCGTGATCCAAAATTCTTGGTTTTGGAGGATGATATGGGAAAACAATATCGAGAATGAACCAAAACAAACTAAGGTACTATGTTCGGCCATTGTGATGTTAAGGCTCAAAGGGATCGGAATTCCCATTTTGTTGAGTGACACATTTCCTTGAAACCCATTGTTGAATATGTAAGATCCATATGCTTACATTCATATTTAGTTAAAGGGTCCTTGTAGTCAGGAATCCTATTCCAATGACTATGGAAAATTTACAGTGATTATAGGTTCCCAATTATTATTGTGTGATTTGTGGAATGTGTAACGACAAACAAGGGATCAAGAAATCTATAATATGTTTCACCACATAGAGAACACATTCTCATGGGGAGGGTATGTTATAAATCATTACTCTACTTTTTCATGGACTAAGGGGTTCTGTGATCATTGCCTAAATTTTAACATGGCCACATAGTAGGTCATATGTGATTTATTCCTAATTAATTTGAACACTATTTCTTACGAATCTATTTAGATGAAGATTTTAGTGAGAGAAGACTGGATTTCACTCATTTCTCTCATTATGGGATTTTAACCTAGCTTTCATTATGTCCCTTTCTCTACCAGCTTAATGTCTTGTGATTTGGACCATCAATGGATATATTTTAAGGTCATACATCTTTATCCAAAGAGGATGTAGTTTTAAGGTTTTGAAACACATGTATCTATTGTGGGGGATGGTGAAAAGGGGATAATTAGGATACCCTAGGTCAATAGTACCCCAATATCTCTCAGAGTGGTAGATTTAATTTTTTTAAACCATGGATTATGGTTCACATTTCATGAGTAATGATATGGGAAAATCAAATCAGGAGTAGTTCAGACCACACAGAGGTGTTGAGTTCTTCCATGGTGATGTCAGGGATCACAATGATTGGAAATCCCTTATTACAGAGTGATACATTTAGTTGACAATCATAGGAGAATGTTCAAGATCCATTTCTATTCATTCATATTCAAACAAAGTGTCCCTTGAAGTTGGTTATCCATTCAAATGGTTATTGAAGGTTATTGGAAAACTAAGGCACTCGAGACAAGAAGTAAGGTTTATGGATTATTTTCATAAAACATAATTGAAGAAACCAATAATTTAGATGACTGGGGTGAGTCTCACATGGTCTTTTGATAAGTTATGATAACTTAGTGATGGTCTACATAGTTTAATTCCATGTAGTTGGGATGTTTTTGTATCCATTCAGTTTAACGTCATGCGTTAGGGGAATGAGAGTTAGCATCAAAAAATCATTCCAGTTATATTACATGCACAAGTAGGCCATGCGTGGATCTAACTCATATGTTGTAAAACTATATTTTTATGGATTGACCCCTATACAGTTGGGGTGCATTTTTTTGTTGGTTTTTGTAGTTGGGATTGGTATTTTAGATCTGGGAATCACTATGTATCCTATGATGGTTGGAATCAATCCACAGGTAGTTTATGAATGAGAAACACTCTACGTAGGTCAAGGACATACGTAGAGGTCGGAATTATTTCTATTGATTCTTTTATCTTATCCTAGGATTCGAGATATGGCTGTCTCTATGTATCTTGTGATGATAGAAATCAATCTATACATGGTTCATGAAAACCGTGATGTTTAATGTCATGTAGCAAGGACGTTGTCTTCCTAACCTGAAAATGGGTATAGTGGCTGGACCCAATGATAGAAATCCAAGCATCACAATATATTCCATAGTTAATATAATAAATTCATATGTAGTTCTTGATAATGTTTTTTCCTACTCAAATCAATGTTATATGTAGAGGGGGTATATCCATATTTTTGGTAATGGATAATGGATCGATGATCTGGGTGTCACTAGAGGTGATGTGATTCCAGGAATCAATTCACGCATAGTTCTTGAGGGTGGATGAGTGG
The DNA here is from genome assembly GCA_963277665.1 of Viscum album. Taxonomy (NCBI): domain Eukaryota; kingdom Viridiplantae; phylum Streptophyta; class Magnoliopsida; order Santalales; family Viscaceae; genus Viscum; species Viscum album. Next base: position 1,176,764,408 of record OY728141.1, on the reverse strand, counting down.
TTTGTTAAAAATCACCTATAATAGTGGATCTCCTAAGAAAGGTCTATATGGATATGAATTTTTATGTCATGTAAATAACATCAACCATGTAGTTTAATATTATGTTGTGAGGAATCATGTTATTCATTTTAGGGTATTTCATTTAGGACCATGATGTTCCCATTATGAGTAGTTATTACTTTTTTACATGGGGAATTCATTACTGAAATTCCTATGCTCATGTGAACTATGATAAGTGTGATAAATAATTAATTTAAAGGGTTTCTCTCAACATTCATAAGTGCTTAATGGAATGACATGTGAATTTTTCATCATGTGGTGGATGGAAGAACATCGTTTTGGTAATAACTAATTTTGAGATCAATCTATCTAGGGGTGGATGTATGTTCATAATGATATAGGGAGGTTTTGACCTCATCTATTAGTTCTATATCACAAATTAAGACCCATGAGATCATTCTTCGGTGAATTCTAAAGAATATCACATCCTCCCGATCATGGTTGGCCATGACTGTGGCTTCCTTAGACACCATCTTAGAATGAGGATTCTATGATTGGGGAAAGTGATGAAAAGTGTGTTAAAAATTTGAGTCTTACATTATTCCCCTATCCTAGAAAATGATAGGGTCAATTTTTTTATTGAATATTCTTCCTTTATCAGTTTTATCACTAGTTCAGTATCCTCTTTGATGTTCAGGTAGACTATTTGTTGTTGTAGGGTGAGATCCAACCCAATGAAGAGGTATTGGTATTATGCCTCATTGTTTTTACATCCTTTAGATTGTGATAAATATTATAGGAAAACTTATTTCTATAGAGAGACAAAAATATCCTTATGAAAACTCGACTGATTCTAGGTTTTCCCAATATTTTATCAATAAGACATTAAGACGATCCATCAAAATACATCTCCAATGTCTTGAGAGTTTCATGAGAACAACATAAATCCACTTCTAGAAAATCGGTGTCCACCATTGTATTATTGAGGTTAGTATCTATTGTGAGGAAATTGGTTATGGATTTCCCTTTCAACAATTTCCATGATACTAACTGAATATTGTTTTTCTGTAGAATGATCTCCCACCAGGCTTATAGCCTGATCCATATTGGACAAAAAATTATGTACTTGAGATGATCAATAAGGGAGACCAAAAAATACATAATGGTAATGTATGTAATACCTCATCTATTTCACTTAGAAGATGAGTTCGTGCTAGTTCTTATCGAAATAAAATTATCAGTTCTTAGTACCAAGATTTGTTCGGTTGAGGTAGTAGATATGGTTCTCACTACCTCCATTGTGTTTTTTGTGCGAGAAGAGAGCCTAATGAGTGTTCCATGGAGGTCACATGTATTTTGAGTGGCTTACCTTCCTTTAGAGGTATCACAACTGGTGGGTGCATGGTTTAATGCTTCAAACTTTTGAAGGATTCTTACCAGTCATTGTCCTATACATAAGAGATTCCCTTCTTCATTATCCTGGTTAAGTAGAGATATTTATCGACCATATATGCTAAGATTCATCAAATTTTAGAGATGTGTCCCTAGAGTCCTCTCAGATCTTTGAAATTATTTTGGGGGAAAAATTTCTAAAATTGAACTGTTTTCCATGGGTCAACCTCGATGTCATGGTGTCATACCATAATGCAAAGGAACGACCCAGATGTTACACCATAGATAGATTTTAGCATATTCATATTCTTATTGTGTTGTCACAACTTTTAAAAGTTCTTGTGATGATCCTGGAATTGATCACATTATTTAGATATATGACACCATGGTTGTCGACAAAACATCAATCTATTCATCCTGATATAAACTTAAATATATAATTATATTCACATTGATAACCGGTGACAACATTCTTTAAGAAAAAGGGAATTACTTGATAGAAAAATATCCCCTGAGGTGATCTAATTTTAGTGGATTCTTCATCTTTAGGGTAAATATTTATCTAATTGTACCCTACATACCCATATATGAAGGAAAGGTCTTGGAAGCCAGTGGTTACACTGATCAAGAGTTCTGTGATCGTAAATGGGAAATCAACCTTTGGGAAGTATCTATTATGGTCTTTGAAAATTATACTGACCCTAATCTACCCATTATCATTATTAATGGGGTGATGTTGGTGATCCATATTTGGAATTAAATTTCTTGAATATATTTGAACATTATTAATTTAACATCTTCTAAATCTATATTGGTTGAATTTGTGGTTATAATTCTCTTGGATACCTTCTTAAATCCTCAATGCCCATCGGGTAGTCTAAGATAATGCATATCCACAACCAGTTATAGTCTTGTAATATAGATATATTACCATGATAATAGATATAATTGTTGTTTTAGAAATAAAATACACATATATTTCTCTTTAAGGGGCATGGGGGAACTATTATCTGTATTCCATGTGTCTTCGTCGATTCATTGATTCACCATCTTGAGCTCATAAATGTCGTTGTAGATTCCTTACTTGATTGTGGGAGGATAATTCCTAAGTTCATCCTCATATTATTCCATATCTATGTCTATGAAGACACATTTAGATTCATTTGGTGAATTATGGGGCAATTTTTCATGATAGAGGTGAGTGAGTCCATGTGAAGAGCCATTATTATACCATATTTTTTGATTCATTAGATAGATATGTATGAGTTTCATTTTTTTACACTGTCACATAGGATATGAGGTTCGTTAACATTTGGGGTCATGTCTACAACCTAAATTAGTTACATGGGGAGAATATAGTCACTATTGGTGATACATCTATGTTTTAAGGGGGTTGTCTCCAAGACATTGGAGGTTGTGACATGCACGTCATCATCCATTGTTGGTTGTTTTACTTCCCTTTTGTAGAACCTAATTTAGCATATGTGTATCCACAAGTCGCTAAGGAAAAACTATCACCGTGTAGTATGCCAAACATTCCAATGATGGATTATTTCAAACACTGATTGAATTCTGAGGGTACCACCACCTGGATATGGATCCAGGGCCTTCTAAAAAATTCATTTGATGTAGTTTTTAATGGATAACTGGGAAATCGGTGTCATATGTAAGATCCCCAAACTCATCTTTGATGTTGATCTTCTTGGGAGGTATATTCTAATGCTTTTCGAACCCTTGAATGGTCATCATTGTGGGATGTAGTTACCCTAAACAATATCCCAAATGATAGAGTGTATGAACCAATAGGAGGTTAATCCCAAAACTATTATGAATTAATACTCTTCCGAAGTCAATATTACTAAGTATACTAGATGCATATTGGGGCCAGATGTGCCCTTGGATGACCACTTCTTGATCCTGGTCATTAAACAAGATGGAGAACAGTCATTCCAAGAATATGGTCTCCACTTAATAAACCTAGGATGTTTATACATCTATCATGAATTCATACGATCTCTAGAGGGCTTCAACGAGTGCCTCCATTAGTTATTTAGAAAGATGAAGTTCATCCAAGATTGAGAGATTGGCTGAAAAAATTGTTAGAAATTTTATAAAATAATCTTCTGTACTAGAGGATGGAACTTTTTGATAAGAGGGTTCTATTTAACATATGGATCATGAGAAGAGGCTTTCAAGGTAGATGATCATGATGCTTATGCAGTGGTTGAGGAAGCATCTTCTGCCACTGGTGCAGGTCATGTCAGCTATCCCCATTTCCTAGACTGATCATATAGGTGCACCCCCGCTGGGAGGTATTATCGAACAACTGGGCCTAGGAAATTTCTAGATGGTTATGGGACATCTCTATATCTCAATTTTCATGATTGGAGTGATTTCACATGAATCTCAATTCAGAATACTTCCTATGTAGGGAGGTGACTGAAATATTGGGTCAAACCATGCCTGTGTAGTCCCTTGAATCTTTGTTTCATGCGCCTATGGCCTCCCAACCCATATTTATATATCAGAATGATATATTTTGAGGCATATTCATCATCAAATAAGGGTTATTATATATCAAAGAGACCTAGTATTCCCTCAATCTTAGCACCCAACCACTTCCACTATATACCTAAAGGGCATTCCTGATCCCCACGGCAGGTGACAAGCACCCATGCATCAAAGAACACAACAGATTGAATGATTTAATCCAGTTTTCATAAACACATGGAAGATATTTATAATTAAAGTAATAAAAATATTTAGACTAATGAATATATATGCATGAAAATGTAGAATGACATTACACACAAACAACATGAATGTAGTAAAAAAACTCCAAAGGACATGTCCAACTACAAAGGACTAAAAGCAATAGCTACTACAAGTGATGAAATGGGGAAACTCCCATAATCTCTTTAAGAACCCAGAACACCATTTTAGGTATGAATCAATATTTCAGGTTGTTTTTGATGAAAAATGATGAATTTTGAAATTTTCAAAGTGCACACAATGTACTTAGGAGTACACATCATGTACCATATAGCCACGTATAGCTGTGTACTGGCCGTGTACTTGGTAGTGTATGTGACCTAGAAGACCGCATAATGTCAGATCCAGTTGAGGCCAGTACATAGCATGTACATTAAAATAACATGTTGTGTACATTTATTATTAATTGATTAATCAGAGTGGGGTCACGTCTCATCTCCAAAAATTATTTCCTATTCAATCGGTTCATACAGGAGAGCGACAAATGTCCATAAAACATTAAGCTCCAACGCGTTCTCCATCCGAGATCCAATTGAGACACCTCCAGATGCATTAGATTCCCACCAGTGACTTCTATCTTTCCCTCTATCATATCTTCTTGATTCATATTCTCTCAGGGGTTATTAATGATTGCATGATTTTAACCATTTTATGGATATACGACAATCAAGGCCAATTCAAGGATCGGAGTTCATGAGTGTTCATCGTACAACATCAAGGTATGTGGAATGTTCTTTTTTTATTGTATTTTGATTATATATGGTTAAATTAATGAATACCCATCTTTAGGGTATTGTGTGTTTTGTATTTTAGCCCTATAATCTACATTTTATGGTTTAATTGATTATAAGGGGTTGTATCATATGCGTAAGGTTGATTCCTTATTTACTAGACACCCCATGGGTGTGTTTCCCTAGTTTTACTGTTTAGGGCCATTTGGACTAGGATTCCAATAAGGCATACCTTATTTTCCATGCCTATATTTATTTAGGATGCATTTTATTGATTATATGAATTTCATGTGTTATACATTAGAATTTTTTCAATGTTGTAGTTAAAGATTACATGTGAGTCTTTTCTATGATATGCATGATGATCTTCCAATGGATCGTGAGATCCCAGGTGTAGGAAAACTATGGGGGTTTCTATGTTTATTTACATATGATCGTGACAGACATAGTGTAGACATTAACCCATGGTTATTGACCATGAGAGCTACCCAGGAGGTTATATATGGTTATTTATGCTATGTCGACTAAGGGGTATTGACTGTGAGAGCTTCTCAGGTGGTCGTTTGATTTTTATTAGGTCTATGCTAATCCAATGGGGTTAGACTGTGAGAAAATTCCCATAGGGTTGTTGTGAATAATTGAATGACAATGATGAGACTACCTGGAAAAAGAAAAAGGTTGGACTCACTCTTACATAGTTGTTGAGATGGCCTTCTGAGACATCTATTGTTACTATTATATAGGGGGTACATAGCTTTGGATAGATCCCAAGGTTACATTATTCAACGGATTGAATAATTAATAAATGTGAATGAATGTAATTGGAAACAGTAGGTATTTTTACATTTGAGTACTTCCAATATTATTTCTTAATTTATCCATATTTCCTGCTATATATATGCACTGACTGTTAGGAATAGATATTTTGGTGGTTGCCTAAATGGATTCATCTCACACCCTCTTTGGGTCATTCGTTTGGACCCAAACATATTATGTGGTTGCAGTTATAGATAAGGTCAATCACCCTTCTTAATAAGGTACATGAATGTTGTTAGAGTTGGATAGAATGGGACCATGTTTTGGCTTACGATGCTATTAGAGATTGCTGATTTTCTATACATTGGTTTTGGTATTGTATCTCTGGAATTGTGAATTTTTTGGATACTTTCCTAGACACATGTGACACGCATCATTTATATATATATTCTTTAATAGCTTATTTTTTATCAGTTTTCCACTATTTAATTTTGATTTTTGGTATTACTGCTTCCTCTATTGTTTACTATTTGTTATTCCACTATGTATACTCTGCTAATGAGGGAATATATTCCCCATTATCAAATTTTTTTCCTCACATATAGTAGACAACCTCTATAATTTGTGGAAATTCTCTTGAGGTCATGTTACCTAATTGGTTCGGTGGACCTATGGTCAACACCTGGATCTAGGACATACCAAAGTGGTATCAAAGAAGATTATTTTCTTCCTTGTCATTATATTTAGATCCTATAGATATGGATTGGAAGTAATATGTAGTTGGAAATATGTTGTGCATGGGAGTATCTGACCCGTGTACATGGAAAATCCATGTTACCTCGAATATTTCAATTTTTCTCTTTTTGTAATTATAATAGTTCATTTGATTTCAGCGTTAGGTGATTCACTTGTTTTGTGATATTATTGTTGATATTATTGAGATTATATTTCTATTACAACCCAATAATATTAGGGTATTCCGTATCATTCAACATATAGGCAGTTAATATAAATTACGTGCTAGGCATTCTTGTCATTCCATTTAGGATGCATTTTTGATTGCATGATGTTATGATGGATGTTGGGCTAGATATGCATTTTGTTGGGATAGATTCCAGGATAAAATAACTTGTATTTTGATAGGGTATTGAATGATATAGAATCTCATTTCGATTTATGCCAAAATTTGGTCCTTGAGGTGTTATGGGCCCTCTTAAATTGGAATTTTGTTGATCATGTTTGAACTGTAAGCTGTATTTTGTCATGTTATGATAGTTATATGGATTCCAAACTATGATTTTTTAGAGTATGGGACCTCATGGGTAAAATTTTTTCATGACATGGACAAAATAAAATGTTTTTATGGATTATGTAAATGTTTCAGAGGCATATTGTCTATAAACCAAGAGAACATGGTGTGTGGTGTTAGGAACACAAGACATGTGTTCCTCCATTCTGGAAGGAACAACTTTTCTTAAGTACATGTTGTGTATTGTAAGTACATGTTCTGTAGTCTTTAACAGTGTGACTGACTATTTGAGTAGATATATAGGGTTGGGAAACATTTGGTAGAACATGCCAAGTCAAAATTTTACATGATGTTTTGTAAGGAACTGTGTATATGGCCTTGTGACCAATGACACAGTTGGATGAAACATAGGTTGTACACATTGTGCCTCATTCATACACACCGTGTATAGTCAAACATGTATCTTATTGTGTCACTAATGACATGGGTGGTTAGAACCTAAGTATCACACATCGTTTCTAGGTTGAGCACGCTATGTAGTGTTACCCTGGAGAGAACCATGTGGTTCAAGCCATGTAGAAGTACATGGGAAGGAGGAAAAATTCAAGTAGACACCATAACTAGGGAGTAACCTTCCATATGTTAGGGGTATTACATGACCAGGTTTGCACGGGTACGTGCTAATGTTAAAAGATTAATGGAATGTGTCATGTAGTAGTTCTACACATCGTGTAACTATCTTTTGTGAAACATGAATGATTTCTTCTCATGTTAATTCCATGAACTTATATGTTTTAGTGATTGATAATATAGAATTGAGGTGTGTGCTTGACAATGAATAGTCATACACCCTAGACATCCTCCATTTGTATGGAAGATATATGGTGATGACCAAACAATAGAAATGGTAGATCAGGGACTAACGGTAGATCCTCCCATCATTCCCATTTTTGTCACCAGCTGTTATACCAGAAATGAGTGAGGATGCATAGTTCCATGCAGGCCTTATGAGGATGATGCATACATTCTAGGGATCACCACATCCAGCCTCGACTATGGTAGAATTGGAAAGGGTGTTCTTGCAGCATCATACTCTTACTTTTTCTGGGTATGGAGTACCAAAGGATGTAGAGTCATGGTTAGAGGAAATGAATCCCATCATTGAGCATCTAGAGATGCATACTTAGAGGAGGGTGAAGATCATGACATACATGCTATGTGTTTCCACCATGAGATGGTGGGATGTTATCTCACATGTGGTACATCATCAAGATATGACTTGGGAAGTGTTTCAGAGGAGCTTATATGGCTACTTCTACCCCGATACATTGTGGGCCGATCGAGCCCCATAGTTCATGCCCTTAGAGTTGGGAAATCTTTCAGTCATGGATTACTCTTCTCATTTTACAGAACTTCAGTGCTTCACACATATTATGGGAGGTGATGAGTTATCTATGGCTATTCAATTTGAGTATGGAATTAGTTATGAAATCCAATCATATGTGAATGTATTCAAGATGACTTTATTGATGCATATAGTGTACCATGCGCTAATTACCAAGAGTAATCTAAGGTAGTTGGGAGCTGCGAGCTAGGGCAGTTTAGCATCACGAGCTGATACTACATTGTTTGATATTAGGAAGTGTCATAGGGATCCATTTCACGGAGATTCTAGAATCAAGGATGTATCTACATGTAGCTAGGTGATGTTCTAATAGTGTAGGAAAAGTGGGAACAAAAGACCTCAGTGCCCGAGAGACCCAGTTAATTGTCGAGATTCCGGAAAGATGGGTAATCTTTAGTGTTTTTACCATTTTTTCTTAGTCGTAAATAGTGAGAAGGGATCAGTTATGACTCCATGTTCAGGAGATGGAACACCAGTTTCTCCTCTATTAAGGAACTGGAGTATGTCGGGTCGTTCATGCAGAAGAGGTGGTTATGGTTGTGGTATCCAAATGGAAGGTTTTTAGAAACAACTAATGGATAAACTCTGGGTTGTCAGATAGGGCCATAAGGTTGTGGTATAGCTAAAACATTTGAAGTGGAGTAGACCCAATAGAACAAAGATACCAGACTCTCTACCAATAGATGTACAAATCTAGTTTCCTCGGTTTTAACTTCTACTCTTTTTGATACACGAAATTCCCAATGTTTTATATTTGTTACTATTATGGATAGCCTTGGGATCTGTATCATTACTTTTGAGGATGTTACGATTCTAGAAATTATGTAGGGGATTAGTACGGCTAGTGTACATCAGTGCAAGGAATCAGCTATTTAGGTTGTTGGGTGTCATTTATTATAGAACCTCTATGTCATAGAGATGGCATGATTCAAAATCATTATCTAAATATACTTGTTGTCCTCCTTTCATTCCTTTGTATACTACTATCACTACAATGTCAATTTCATGTCACCATATGGTGAGTTGTTTCTACACAAGGGTGAATGGGATTTCTAGGCAAGAAGATCTAGACCCGAGCATCATGGGTTGGGAGGTATTACTGCCCAGATTGCTAGTTTATTTATGGATGACCTGGGGAATTCACATATGGAATTTTCTCTAGTGGTGGATCATTTAAAAGATGTCTTTTCGGATTAATATTCATGTTTAACTCCAAAGTGAGAGATATATTTCTCTATTGAGCTTGTGTGAGGAGTGACACCGGTGTCCATTACTCTTTATAGAATGGATACACCAAAGTTACAGGAGATCAAGAAGCAGTTAGAGGAGTTGTAGTAAAAGGGTTTCATCGGACCGAGCACTTCCCCTTGGGGTTCACCTATTTATTTTGTAAATAAGGATTGTACCATTAGAATTTCTGTGGATTATCGAAATCTGAACTTGTTAATGGTCAAGAATCGATATCCCTTACTGAGGATTGATGATCTATTTGACCATCTTTTTGGAGCCCAGGTGCTCTCAAATATTTACATGAGATTCTGTGATCCTCAGTTTGATGTTAGATCATCAGATATCACTCTTACAACTTTTCTATGTAGGTATTGTCTATACGAGTATTTGGTTATGTTGTTCTCTCTAATGAACACACAGACATTTTTTATGGAACTGATGAACCAAGTGTTCCATCCATACATGGATTCTTTTGAGTTAGTCATCATTGAAGATATATTTGTATACTATTACACTCGATACCACCATAACATCCATCCTAGGATTATTTAAAGTACACTAAAAGTGAAACCATTATATTCTATGCTCTCAAAATTCCACATTTGGATGGAACATGTTCACTTCTTGGGTCATGTTATCTCAGATACAGGAGTATCAGTAGGCCCATAGAAATTGATATCCATAGTTTCCGAGGAGAATGTGAAGAACAACTTCGGTTGAGGAGATTTTTTGGGGATGGATGGTTACAACAGGCACATTATATAAGACTTTTCAAACATATTTCTATGATTCAGCCTTTCAAGGGCTGAAAGGGTGACTTACTTTTGCACCAATACTAATTTTTACAGAACTAGGAAAGAGTTACAACTTTTACTGGGATGTGTTAGGTATCTGTTTTAGAGAAATGCTTATGTAGTAAAATGGAGTCATTACATATGGGCCTCGACGGTTGAGGCCACATGACAGGAACTCCTTGATTCATGATCTCGAGTTAGTTGTAGTTGTGCATGCTTTATACTATTTGAGACATTATCTTCTCGGAGAGAATTTTGTGGTATATATAGATCACAAAAGTATAAAGTATATCATTACTTGGGGTGATCTGAGTTTGATATAGTGATGGTGTCTTCAGTACGTAATGTATTTTGAATTTGAGTATGCCTACATTATTAGGAATGGTAATGCAGTGGCTGATACGTTGGGTAGGATAACTCAGATACATGAAGTTTAGGAGGACAGATGTGAGTGGAAGCTTGTCGAACTGCTCTCTGAGATGCATTGGGAGGTGCATGAAAGATAGGGGTATACATTTCATTCATCTATAACTGTGATCTCTAATCTTTATAACCGAGTGCGAATGAGGTAGCAATCAAATTCTGGAGGCCTAGTCCCACATGAGAGTGTGTATGGAGAGGAACATAGTAATGTTTGGATCATAGGTGATGATGAGATCTTGTGTTTTCATGGACGCATATGGGTGTCTGCAAACATACATGAGGATTTTATATGATATTTTCATTCCTCGGTTTCAACAGTCCATCATGGTGTCACCACGATGTATTGAGATCTACACCAAAAGTATTGGTGTCCAGGTATGAAGTGGGATGTAGTTGGTTTTTTTATGAGATGTTCCACCTATTAGTAGGTGAATGCAACACATCCGTGATCAAAAATACCTTTATAGTATTTAAATTTTTTTAGTGTAAGTGGAATGTCGTCACGATGGATTTTGTGAATGGTTTACTGAGTTCGAATCAAGAGAATGATGTAGTTTGGGTTGTTGTTGACAGACTCACAATGGTTTCACATTTCAGGCCGATTAATAAAACCATCAGTTTTTATGATCTTGGATGGTTGTAAATATGAGATATTGTACATTTTAATGGGATTACACACTCTATTGTCTCATATAGGGATGTCTTTTTTACAGCTCGTGTTTGGAAGGGAATACAAAGGGATTTGGGTATATTGGGACTTTTGTGTTCAAATTTACATCCCCAGAAAGATGGCCAGTCCGAGCGAATGATTCAGGTTATGGATGACATGATACAATTATGTGTCATGGATTTTTCGGACTCTTGGGAGAGAAACAAACCCCTAGAGGATTTTTCCTATAATAATAATTTTTAGGCAACGATTCATATGGCACTTTATGAGTCCGTGTATGGTAGGCCATGCTGATCACCCCTATGTTGGCAGGATAAAGGAGAGGAAGCTATGTTGGGGCCTCATCTTGTCCAGGAGACCATTCAACAGGTGGAGTTGATTCAGAAGTGGATGGATACTACACAATCTCGCCAAAAATCTTATCCTGAGTAATAGGGAAGACCTCTAGAGTTTGATTTCGGTGATCAAGTTGTCTTACATGTCACGCCATGGATGGGACAAATGGGGATTTGGAGACATGGAAAGATTTAATCGAAATACATCGATCTATTTAATATTTTTAAATGAGTTGGGCCGTTTTCATATCAGTTGATGATATCCTAGTGGTATCAGTCTATGCACGACATCTTTCGTGTTTCTCAGATACGATGTTACTTTTCAGAGCCATCTCACATTTTTCATCTCGAGGAGGTTGAGTTAGAGGTGGATGCATCATTCAAAGAGAACCCTATTAGTATTGTGGATCGCATCATGAAGGTTCTATGTGGCTACTCTGTTTCTTTGGTAAGGGTGTAATGGAAATATAGATGTGTACAGAACAAGACATGGGAGAGGGAGGTTGACGTATGATCAATGTGGATAGAGTTGTTTGAGGTTTCTTCTTCGCCACCCATGGAAGCGAAATTCAGGGACGATTATATTTAATGTGGACATTTGTAAGAACCTAGATCTTTATTTCAGGTATAAATCAATTTTATGGGTTATTTTTAGGAAAAAGGAAAAATTGGGAAATTTTCTATGTACACACCATGTACTTTAGAGTACCTTCCATGTACCTAGTTGCCGCATGTTGTCGTGTACTAGTCGTGTAATGACCATGTATATGGCCATGTAGGTGACCTGGAAAACCGCCCAAAGAAGGATCCAGTTGAGGATAGTACATGCAGCATGAATTAAATGAACACACTATGTACTGTTCTTTATAATTGATTAATCGGATAAAGGTCGCTTCTTATTTCCAAAAATACATACATCTTCCCTCTGTTCATATAGGTGAGTGAAAATGGTTGAGAAACTTCAGTCTCCTACCTTTTCCCCATCTAATCTCTAATTGATATTCCTCTAGGTGTGTTGGATTCCTGCCGATGAGTTCTCCATTTCCATAGAGCCTCTCTTCCGGATTCATATCCTCTCGTGGGTTATTTAATGCCAACCTATTTTAAAATTTTTGTATATCTACAAATATCTTGGATGATTCAAGGGATGATTTTCAAGAGTGTTCATCGTAAAACATCAAGTTTGGTAGTTTCTGCCTTTATGTGACTATCTTTGGATTATATATTCTTAAAGTAACGAGTAACCAAGTTTAGGGTGTTGCGTGTTTTGTATTTTGGACCAATTATCTACCTGTTATTGTTTAATTAATTAGAAGGTTTCATAGCATATACATAAGGTTGAATCCTTGTTTATGGGACTCCCCATGGGTGTTTTACCCATGTTTGACTATTTAGGGTCGTTTGGCCTAGTTTTTCTATGAGGTGTAATTTTTTTTCCATGAATTGATTTGTTTAGGATAGAGTTCATTGTTTATATGAATTGCATGTGTTATGATTGAGAATTTTAGACATGGAGTAGTTATAGATTTCATGTGATGATTTTCTATGATATGCTCACTGATCTTCTAACATATTGTGAGTTCCTTGGACCAAGAAAAATATGGGGGTTTCCATGTTCATTTACAATGGACTGTGAGAGACTTGGTGTAGACTTTGGCCCAGGGGTATTGACTATGATAGCTACCAAGAAGGTCATTTATGATTATTTATGCTATGTTGACCCAGTGGTATTGACCATGAGAGATTCCCATGTGTTCGTTTGTTTTTTATTAGTGCTATATTAAATTAATGGGGTTATACCATGAGAGATTTATAAGAGGGTTATTGTTAATATTTGAATGATTGTGATGAGTATTCGATGAAATATCACAAGCTTGGACTCGGTCTCACTTTTTTGTTGAGATGGTCTACTAAGACATCTATTGTTACTGTTATACAAGGGATACAGAGCTCAGGCTAGATCCTATGGTTACATTATTCAATTTATTTAATAGTTAAGAATTGTAAATGAATGTAATTGGAAACTGTATGATTATTTAATTTTGAGTACATCCTAGTTTATTTCCTCATATCTGCATATTTCCCACTATATATATTCACTGGCTGTTAGGCACAAATATTTTGGTGGATTCCTACTAGTATCCATCTCTCACCCTATACGGGTCATGCCTTTAGACCCAAATAGATTATATATTTTTAGGTATAGATAAATTAAAGAACACTTCTTCATCAGGCACATGACTGATGTTGGAGCTTGAGAGCATGGGACTAAGATGAGGCTCGCGATGTTGTTGGATTTTTCTTCTTTTCTATACTATGGTTTAGGTATTGTATTTCTTGCATTGTGACATCTTTGGATTCTTTCCTAGTCACATGTGACATGCATCATCTATATATATGCTCTAGTATCTTATTTTCTATCAGTCTTTCATGGTTTACTTCTATTGTATGGTATTACTACTTATATTAATGTTTGCTATTTTTTATTCCACTGTGTATACTTTTCTAATGAGGCCATATTTTCCCCGTTATCATACATTGGCCCTCACTTCTAGACAGAAGCCTCTAGCATTTTGGAAAATGTGCTTGAGGTCATGTGACCAACCGGGTTTGGGGCACCATTGGTCCGCACCCAGATTGGGGATGTTACAAGATCCCCACCAGTTATCCAACTTATCTAACATGAAACCTCATTGACTCATTGTGGTGCCATACCATTCTTTGTAGTGGGAGACATACAAAATACTATGCACCACTGAGGAGGCACACAAGGTGTGAGTTAATAGGCACGGTAGGATCCCACCCAGGTTCTCCATATCAAATCTGTGTAGAATAATTCATGTATGATTATTTAAATAAAACATAACATGATAAAAATGGGGATTTTTTAAATAAAACATGGTAAAAATTTCCCCATTTCTCATTTATAAACCAAAATGGGTATAACATGCAAGTCAAGGATAACTCAGAAATCCATGCATTATAAAATAGAAATAGAATCATAGGGATCCATAAAATGGAATACTATAGGTTAGACTAGCAGAATACTCATACCATAATAAATCAAGTTCAAGATCCATTTCCTAGAACATAATCCTATGAATTTGGGGAATACGCTATGATTAAACCCCTAGAAACTGTCAATATTCATCCCATAGAAAAATGGTCCTTATAAAAAGAGGAAATCCCCATGAAAAAACCTTCTCATAATCACAAAATATGGGCAATGGCCTCATGATAAAACTTCAACCTAAGTACCCATGGTATCCCATGTGATCATTTTTTAGTAATCAATTTCAATGTTTCAAAAGTACACATTTCATTCTAATTTATCAAAAAACCAAAAAAAAACAATTTCTCATTAAAAATATTTTTTTTCAACACAAAGAAATATTCAGGCCAATTTGATAAAACAATTTATAATGTAAAATAAATTATGCTAATTATCATAGGGTACAGATGGATCCACCTTCCTCAAAACTCAGGTCACACACACCCACCATCGGATCCACCAAGAAAGAAATAAAAAAACAACATTGGAGATCCTTGAACCCAGTCTATACACCTTAGTATTTATTTAATTAGATAATAAAATATTCTTCGGAGATGAAGAAACCATATATATCAATAATTAAATATTTTCACACCAAGACCAATAATGAATGACCACCAGAATGAGAACACACAATGAATCTGAGAATAGTTCTAGAGGAAAGACCATATTAGATCAACGTATCTGATAAAGAAACCTAAGGGAACTACCACTATCTATAGGAATGAATAAGAGGAATGGTTACTCACCCGGAAAGATCCATCAAAATTGAAATGGAGGTTCAGTGTTGATCAGATCGATCTAAAAATAGAGAAGTCGCTAAAAAATTCTTGGGGAGAGCTCTAGGTTGAGGGTGAAGAAGTGTAGAGAAATGAACCAAGATAAAACTATTCTGGGAGGGCTTTAAATCGGGACAAGGGACATTTAATGACTTGTAATATAGTTACATGTTTTGAAATCTATGGTGTAGGAGTGCATAGAAAAATCTGTAACCTCAGATTAAAAATCCATTATTTATGAAACTCACAATGTGAGAGAACCTTTCATGATATGTCAAATTTCACAGTATAAATTCACTTTCACAACTTTTCACCCGTACTTGTTACACAACATTTAACCTAGTCCCATGGTGTGAAATCCATCTACATCAAATAGAAAAATCTTGTTAAAGATGACAGTCCAACAAATCTCTGACATCTCTATTATATGTATCCTCCCAATAAAAGAGGAAGGGATAACTACAATGATATTAAGTGTTTAACTAATAAAATGGTAAGATGATTTTACAAACTCCAGACAATAATGACTTTTTATCTCTAGGAATTTATGTGGAAGATGTAATCTTGGAAAATAGATGAGTCCATTACTCCCTCATCAATAGATTGTGTTCCCAAGAAATATGAGAATCTGATACATGTTTCTATATAACCATAACCAATAGAATCAAATTCCCACATAATACATTTACCTGAGATTCAATGATCTCTTCTATTTTCTCAAACAAACATCTGGCTCTAACTCATATCCTTCCAAATGTAGAACATGAGTGGGATCATGATGGTATTTCCTAATATGAGACATGTTGAAAACATAAGGAATACCCTTCAACTGAACTGTAAATGCAAACTAATATGAATCATTTTTTAGATGATCAGTGACCTCGAATGGTCCAACATATTTCATAGGAACATTTCCCTACATTCAATTTTGATAGTTATCCAACTGAGGAGAAACATTAAAGAAAACCAAGTAACCTGTAGAAAAATCCAATGTTCAACGTCATCGATCCTAATACAATTTATGATGAATATGAGCTATTATCAAATTTCAATGTATATCCTAAATATTCATGGATTTCTCCTGAACCAAACTTTGACTATATAAATATACATCACCCACATCATCCCAAAAAATATGTGATCTATAATGGAGACCCTACAACACCTCAAAGGGAGCCATTTTTGTTGATGAATGATAACGGTTATTCTAAAGAAACACAGCCCGTCCCATTTGGTTATCCCATGATCATCTAAAATCCATGACACAGGCATGGAGCATATCCTCTAGGGTCTGAAGCACATGAACTGTCTGACCATAAGTCTGTGGATGGTATGGGGTTCTCAACTTGTCCTGAGATCCCATTTCATCATGAAAAATCCTCCAAAACATCTATGTAAACCTAGTATCCCTATCTAAAAAATGAATGAAGCACTCCAATGAAACCTCATAATCACATCCATATATATCTTACCCAGATCTTCAAATTTAGTGTTGTATTAGATTTGAATGGAAAGTGAAGACTTTTTCAACCAATAAACAACCACCCAGATCGCATTCCTCCCTTTGGGAGTCCACAGTAACCCAAAAAAAATCCATGAATACTTGTTCACATTTCAAAATCAGCACTATAAGAGGATAAAGTAAACCATATGTTTTCGTGTTCCCTTCCTTTATCCATTGGTAGGTGTAACAGTGATACACAACCTTCGTGATGTCTTGATCCATACCTGGTCACCAGAATAGCTACCTCATGTCATAATAGATCGTTGTATTTCTTGGATGAATGGACCATGATGATATGTGAAATTCATAAAATACAAACTTTTTACAGATTTTGGGATGATTTCCCACTTCTCTAAGTAGATCATACCATCTAAATAAAGAGACCAGCTAGAAATAGTATCTCCACCATATAGAAATTCTTGAGCCTTTTGGAAATCATCATCATACTATTGGTTCTGCAAAATAAACTCTATTAGAGAATATGATAAATGATAACTAGTCAGAATCATGTTTGAAACATTCTCTTGAGAATCTATGTAAAACTATGTGAAAATCTTCATAAGGTTCAACTACTACATCAATTCAAAAATATCCTATGATAGTACATTCATATTAAGAGCTTCTGTAACAACATGTTTCATACCTACGGCTAAGGTAATGTCAAATTCAAAATTATGAAGTTATTCTACCCATTTTTTATATATTGAATTCATGTATTTGTGATAGAATATATATCATAGATATTTATGATTAGAAACTACTATGAACAATTCCCCAAAAAGATAGTGTGACTAATATTTAAGTACATGCATAACTGTAGGAAGCTCTAAATCATAAGTGGGGTAATTCTTGTCAAGTATTTGGAGATGAATATATTTGTAAGACACCAGATTATCATCCTACAAAAGAATTTATCCCAAACCCAAAACTAAATAATTGAAAAACACCATATACCCCTTACTAATCCCATGTAAAATCAGAATAGGTGCTAATGTCATTAGTCGTTTCAATTCATCAGAAGTGGTTTGACACTTTACATCCCATGTGAATTTCAACTCTTTCCTACTAAGAGCAGTCTAAGGTGAATCCAGCTTATATAAATCCTTAACAAACTATCATTTGAATCTAGAAAGACCAAGTAATCTTCATATCTCAAAGACATTTTGTGATTCCTTCAATGACAAAACACACTTCATATTCTGTGGATCAAATAATAAGACATGTTTAGATATCTAATTCTTGAAGAAATTCACTTCATGAATCCAAACACAACACTTTTAAAATTTTTATAAAAACGATGACCTCTCAGAATTTCTAGAATGAAACTCAGATGGTGCTAATTCTCACACTCGGATTTTGAATAGAAAAAACATCATCCACGAACACAGCCACAAATATTTCAATATATTGATGGAATATTTTATTCATAAAATCCAAAAAAACATACAAGACTTAGTCAAACTAGAATGCATCATTTGGTGTTTATAATTTCCATATCTTCTCTTAAAGGATTTATTTGGTATATCAGACTCTGAAAGTCTAAGCTGATGATAACTCGACCAAAGATCAATCATTGAAAACCTCTTTTCACACATTAATTGATCAAAAAAATATTCCACACAAGTTAAAGGATATTTTTTCTTAATTTTTACCCAATTCAACTTCCTATAGTCCAGAGACAACTGAAGATTACTATCTTCTTTCATGGAAAATATCACATAGGATTCCTATAGAGAAATTATATGGATAAGAAAACATTTTTCTAATAGGTCATCCAACAAAATCACGTGCTCTTTCTAGTCAGCTACTGACATATGATAAGAAGGAATTAATATTGGAAGCTTACCTCATAGTAGGTCAATCATAAACTCTACTTATCTTTCTATAAGAAGTACATAGAAGTATTCTTGGAAACATTAAGAAGGTTTCAAACAACAATAAGGATATCAAAAATAGAACAGAATTCATCAAGCTCCAATGAAACAACATCCTACAAAATCTTAAGCTATTGGTGGTAAGGTATTTCATGGCCAGAACATAGGTCCAACTATCCCTAAAACGCATTAGTGATCCCATCGGAAGTAAAAAATGAAACTCATTGATGATAAGAATCAACCGCATCTCGATAATTGAAAAGACAATCCTTACTAATAATGACATCAAACATATCTAGATCAAGAATGAGAAAATCCTAGATGAAATCTATATCGAATATTGTTAATGAATAAGAAGTAAAATGGAACCCTTTATCTATCCTATTTCTAAAGGAGCAAATAACTCCATTTTCAAAGATGTATGTTTCGTTATATGTTTTAGAACAACATCTAAACATGCATATATAAAATAATGCGAGGAATTATTATATAATAAAGAATTTTCTTCTGAATATGAAATATGGATAATAACTATCACTGTTGCGAGACATAAATCATCTTCTACTCGACACTCATCTACTTCATGAAAATTATTCACTCATAAGGGCTATGTCTAGAACCATTTAGTTCATGATGCTTATGACTAGACCACAGTATCCTTTAGAGCCGATGAACTCTAACGATAATGAGGCGATCATAGCCTGACACAAGCCCTATAATTGAACAATACATCTATAGTTATTACACCACATCAAGAGCATAGTATTATAACATCATATGTGTGCTCCTAGGATGCACTAATATTATGTCATGGGATCATTTTCATATGTAATGTATGGTGTTGAGGAGTCTCTCCACTGAGATCCACCTCCACCACTTTTTAACTGATCCTACCACATCCTTTTCTTCCCATAAACGCCACTAATGTTTTCACTAGATGGAAATGAAAAGGTGCTAATTCCAACCATGCCTACCAAATTAATATCCTCTATAATAGATCTATCCATTATCTCTACATAGTTAGAGAGTTTCAACATGAAATTTTTTGATCCAATATCCAGTTGCAAACCTTGGAAGTACTTTTGTGCCTTAAGCTGGTCATTCATTACAACTTTTGGGAAGAAATATAAAATATCAAAGAATTAGTTGATGTATGATGACACAGAATAATATCCCTATTGTAAATACATAAAATCTATAGGCTTTTCTAGAATCATAGACTCTATGAAGAACTATTTCATGAAAAGAGTTTTGAAACCCTTTAAATACAATCCCAACTGTCTATCTACATAGACCATAGAATCCCACCATCACTTATTGGAACCCTTAAGTCTAAAAAATTTACACATTAATAGGATATTATCAAATTTTTTCAAATATTATAATATCTAATCGACCATATCCATCGATTCCTCTTCCTCTCGTGGATCAGTCATTTCATTAAAGGATAGTGGCTACTCATTCAAGAATTACCATGACTGATCTCTCTATCCTACAATTCCAAATTGTACCTCAAAAACATTGTTCTAAACTCATTGAACATACTGATCAATAGAACATACTACCCATATGATAATATCATTGATATTCTGATCTATATGTGGATTCCCTTGAGGAGAATCAATTGAACCCTCCTGATGTAGTTGTGGAAGATGTCTCAGAGGCATACTGTGGCATAAAGAAACATGAGAATGATTAGAATGCAGAAAAAACCTCATTTAAAACTAGAAAATCCATAAGTAGAAACAATGATTTAAAACCCAAACCTATAATAAAGATAGAAATACCATCATCCATTGGAAACATGAGCCTCAGTGTGAAATGATCCTAACAAAAACTTATCACAACATACCTCTCAAGTCCTAAGAGTCCCATATATAGTCTAAAAAACGTCATAAGATGAGGAATCTTGAGGATATACATCATTTCAAACAAAATTTTATTGAACCGCCTTGGGTTTCCCTCAAACCCAATACCCAAGATATTATGTTACATTCTCGATGGGTGTTCACAATCCCCAAGGGGTGGTGAAAAGAACCGGGTCATTGAAAAACACAACAAAATGAACAATTTTTTCCAACCTGATCAAACACATGACATATATGTATAAAGTAAAACAAGAAATAGTGGATGAATAAAAATATATATATTCCATTATATCGAGAAATATAGTGGAAACAAACAAATAGAATGTAGTCATAAACTCCAATGGACAATTCCATCTTCAAAGTATTAAAATCAATAGCAACTCCAAGTGGTGGAGTAGATGAAATCTGACCATATCCCCACATTCTACCCAACATAGATGACATCAAACAACACCACCTCACTATGGCACCCTGTATTTCTGACAATTGGAAGACATAAAATATTCTACACACCAATGAATAGGTGTGAAGTGTTAGAGAAATCATGATTAGTAGGATCTGAACTGGGTGTTCCATATCGGGCCTCATTATAACAATTTGTATATGCTTATTAAAATAAAACATGGGATGATAAACAGTAGTGCAGTTTTATATAAAACTTATTAAACATTTACACTTTTCATAGTTCTAAACTAATGTGGGTATAAAATGCAATCCAAGGATAACTCAGAAAATCTATGTAGTACAAAACAGATGCAACATCACAGAAATTAGTACCAATGAACACTATAGGCTATACTAGAAGACCACTCATACCATAATGAATCATGTTCACAATCTAGTTCCAAGAACACGATCACGTGATGTAGAAGAATACCCATGAGTAACCCCTTGACAATGTCGATATAAGTTGCCCAGAATAATGGGCCATGGAAATAGAAAAAATACCAATGATAAAACCTCTTTAGAATCACAGAATATGGACAATGACATCATGTTAAACCTTCCACCTAAGTACCCAAGGTTACCCAAGTTCTCTTTTTTCATAAGTCAATTTCAATTCTTCAAATGTATCCATTTACTTCCCAGTTATCAAAAACAATGGGAAAACCATTTATAATCAAAAATCCGTTTTTCAACACACACATAGAGAAAATCTTATTTTATAAATCAAAATTTAAACAAAAGTTAAATAAATCTAACTATCATAGTCTAGATACAAAACGATCTACCTTAAAAATTGGGTCGCACCCGACTGTAATGGGATCTACCAACAAAAAAAGTTTGAACACACCAGTGGAGTTCCTAGAACCAAATATATACACCATAGGATTGATTTAATTGGAAAATAAAGGTGTTAGTAAGGAAGAGGAAACAACATACCTAAATTTCAAAATCTAATCTCACCATGACCAATAAGGAATAACATCCAGAATAAGAACACATAATAGATCATATAAGAACACAATAGGAAACACAAAATTTGATCAATTGATCTGATAGAGCATCCTAAGGTCCATACTCTTATCTATAGAAATGAAGAAGTGGAATGGTTACTCACCCTATGATATGTACTCTAATTACAACAGAGATTGAGTTTCAAATATATCTATGTAGAAGGAGTAATGTATCTAAAAATCTCACGGGGAGACCTCTAGGTCAAGGGTGAGGAATCCTAGAGTAATGGATTGAGACAAAACTTCTTTAAATGTCATTTTCAATTGGAAATGGGATAATTCATGATTTGTAACATAGTTACATGATGTGAAATCCATATTGTAAAAGTATTCTGAAAAATCCATCACCTCATATTAAAAATAATTTATTTTATCAATTAATTATTTGAAACCATCCTTTATGAAATCTAAATTCACATAGTGTGAGTCCCCTTTCATGGATTTTACCCAGAAAAAATTACAAGGTGTCTAATCTAGTTACGTGGAATGAAGTATTTTTTCATCCTATAGAAAATTATTTTTAAAGTTGAAAGTCCAAAAAATCTCTTAATTCACAATTATAGGTATCCTCTCAATCTCAACAGAGGGGAAAACCATGATGAGAAAAATGGAGTACCTGAAAAAAATGTAATTTATTGTTACATATTCAAAACTTATCATGTTGATAAAACCAAATATCAACCTATAATTTTATGAGTGTTCCATTTAGTGGAGAATTTAACATGCTTTAGTTGTTTCATTGAAGAAATCCACAAGAGTCAAAGGATTGCATTGGAATAGAATATGACTCATCCTCATCTATTTTTTCATACTTTCTATGGTCCTACATAATTTTAGGAAACATATACAATGTCACCTTATTATGTGGTCGAGCTATTATGGGTTTACAAATTTGTGCTATCAAGCTACCATGATCTCAATCTACTATATTTCAATTCATCCATTTGTCAAATATCTGGACAGACCTGGATGGATCATTTTGTGAATCACCTTCTGATTCTGACAATGAAATGGTTATAAAATCCACATACTCTTAGGATCTATATAGAACCTCTTATTTATAATTGACATGCCTTGAAGTAGATATTTGCATATTATGAAGTACTGCATATTATGACCCTCGATTATATGGAAAGTGAAGTAGTTAGAATGGTTCATGATGCTGACCTCATCAGGATTCATGGGATGTGGTTTCTTGAGAAGTTTATTCTCCATGGATTCTCGTAAATAACTGGACAATTTTTCATTTCTCAAGGGTATACATTATTTATCCATTCCTTGAATCTTAGGCAACCCTGATTTCTCTATCCTTCTGGCCGAGGGTTATTTTGGTGTTTTCCCCACTCAATAGATGGTTTTGGTATTTTTAGGGCCTTGTTAAGTAGTTGGATGGGAATCAATGCTATCTAGAATGTGACAGCCATCATTTCTACTTTTCCTAGAATATTTCCTTATGTTATGGGAATTATTTGAGACTTGTGTTGGATTCTCAAAAAGGAATCCTCCTTATGTTGTTCCATTTTTTTGAACTCTCAAAACCCACCTGGATACTTCATTGAGATCTAAGGTGTCTGAAAGTGATAGTAGATATTTTAATCAAAAAGATCCAACAATTTCTCCTATGAGAGAGGGCTGTAGAGGGAATTGTTCAAATCTTTCATCTGGATATAGAGTCATACACCCTCTAATTTTTATGTTGATTGTAGTTTATTAGGTTTATTCATTTCATTTTATATAGTGTTCAGATGAACTGATAGTGGAGTTATTTACAATGGTCTTTCTCTCCGACAATGGATCCTGCTGGAAAACTTCTATACCAAAATTTTTTTATCCCTATCAAAGTCAATATAAAACACCTCAGCTTGGTCAGATCATATTGATCCAGGGGACCATAATCATCCCCCATTGGGATACAAAGTGTGTGATATTTGGGTCAGGTATTCTTGCAACATCAAAAGTGAGGAAGGTTTGATTTTAAAAATTGGGTGGGGGGAATGTGTCATCCACCTACTAAATATATTTCCTCCCCTAAGCCTTCAAAGCTTCACATTTCTATTCCATGGAATCTATTTGAGTATTCATGTTCTTAGTGAGGTTATGTAACTCTGAAGCCACTATTTTTTGAGCCACATCTGATCTATAAGGAGTATGTGGGGGTCTATGAGGTGGACATTTCTTCATATTTGTTAGGTCCAATCTGATAATGAACAGTATCCCTTACAGGTATTGTAGTTTTTTCAAGGAATTTTGAGAAGAAAGGAAATCACTTATCTTTTTATAAGTGGATCAAGGAACATAGGCAATTTACAATACATTCGTTTTTAAATTAGATGATTCTTTTCTTATTTTTATTTCCTAAATATCATATGTTCAGATAAATTTTGATGCAATCCTTATAAAATAAAGGGGAGAAAATTTTATGCCAATCATATTATGTTTTGATGGAAAAAATGATGTTATTGGAAGACAGGGAAGTTGTAGTACTTTACATTAGAAAATAGATGATGCTAAAGGTGTTCGTTCAAGGAGTATATATCATAGAAAATATGGTTCATGATGAAATAAGTTTGTTGTATAAGATGGATGACATTGAAGTACATTTGGTGTTCTTCCCGGAGCATATTTTAAGGTGGTGTTGATTTCCAATGTTTGCTAAATTTTTGGGGCTGAAAAACTTGGATATAGATAGATGTGATTTTTTCAATGAATGTCACATGAATGTTTTGGATGGCTTGGTATGTTTTGTGCATATGGAGTTCCGATATCTGAAAATCAAAATATGTAAATGGAAAAAACCTTTTGAAATATTGGTTTTTCATGCAATATTGAAGGGTGTTTGGAATGTAGTGCACAAGGCATGATTTAGGGTATGAACCTAAAAATAGAAAATTCATGAAGTGTATGAATGATTCAAAATGTTGGTGAAAGATGTGGTTTGAACAAAAGAAACCGATGCACCCAATATGATGTCAAATGTGGTTTTGTATGACATGCTAGGAGTATGTGTGATGAGTTAGGGTCTTGGCACTCAAGGGTTGATGGTGCCTATAAATAAGATATGACCCCCTTTCATTTGAAAACCTCGACACATTGGTAAATCACATGCAATGAAGAACAAAATAATTTTAATTAAATGGATTTCCGTGAAAGAAATATAGTATCATGTAAGAACGATAAGTTTCACACATGAAGAGAGTTGAGTGTGGGACAAAAGTTTCGCACAAGAGGTGTTTCAACAAAAAGTTAAATCTTGAATGAGGGGAATAAATTTTTTGTGCAAGACACCTAAATATGTTCATGAATTATTTTACTTTAGCATAACAAGAAAGTTTTGTGCAAGGTAGTTCTTACTATCTTCTAGGTAGGAAAGAGAGGAATTGTTTTGAAATATCAAATTGTGAAAGGTGTTTAAGAAGAACAAAAACATTATTCTACCAAATTTGTGGAAGGAGGGTGAACACAGATATACAAATTTTTTTCCGAGTGATACATAAGTGTAAGGGTATATCTTACTCCTTGTATTACATATAAAAATATTATTTTTTTAGTGGATTCTATGGAACTAGTTTTTTTTGCAAACTATACCAAGGACATAGCTACTCTTGTTTAGTAGAAAACCTTGTAAATCTTGTGTTCTCATAAATGTGTGTTTAGGTTGTGTTAAACATGGGAAATAACTATTTGACATCAGGAAAAGTTTGTTTCCAAATGAAAGAAGCATTAAAAGAAAAAGATAACAATGATTCACCCCCTCCCCATCTTAGTGATACTTAGATCCTGAATGGGGAAACATCAATTAATATCAGAGGAAGGTTCCATTTGTTTTTTTTTTGAATTGTTGGTGAGATGTTATGATAGAAAATATGAATTTCGTGAATAGTAAGTTGATTCCAATATTTTATGGGATGAATTATCACATATGGAATGATATAATTATGCCTTGTCTTTTTTGTCTTGGGTACGATGTATTTAAACCTACAATAGATCGATTTCTTTTTATTGATGAAAATGTTCCTCTTACACCTGTTGATAAGAAGAACCTTAATAATGATGGAAGGGATACAAATGAATTACTCTCATCTATTTCTGAGAGTGATTTTTTATTATTGAAAGGTGTCTCTATACCTAAAGGAATCTAGGATATGCTAAAGCACATATATGAAGAAAATAAAAAGGTGGTGAAGAAAAAACTACAATGCTAAAGGCTATTGTATGAAGACATGAACATAGGAGAGTCTGAATCTGTTGGGGGTTTATTTACGAGGTTAAATGACATTTCTAGTAAAATAAGGTTTCTTAGTGAATATATTGAGGAATCTATAGTTTTTTGGAAGATCTTATGACTTTTTCTCGACATGTTTTATTCTATAGATTCATATTTCAAAATATAAACCTTGAAAAAGTATCTCTAGATGATTTTGATATCACTCTCATCACTTATGAAATGAGAATGGTGAACACTATGGAGATAAAAACAAAAGAAGATTGAGAAATTTCATTGAATGTTGCAAATAAAGAGATGTCAAAGAATATCCTCATGTATTATGATACTGGTGATTTTGATTCGTAAGAAGAGTTATGTGAAAATTTTGATGAAATTTTATCCCTTTTTTCTATGAATGTGAAAGGGGTTACACAAAAATACAAGGAGAAACATCCTAGGAAATGTTTTGAATGTGGATATTTTGGCCACATTGAGCCTAATTGCCCTAAAAAGAGATATATGAAGATAGTGATAAAGAATTTAGATGGAAAAGAAGTTCATGGAAGAAATAGAGTGATAAAGATAAATGTTCTTCGAGAGGGAGACATAAAAACTTCATCAAATGAAAAATAAGATACCTTTTTTCAAAATATGCAGAAAATGAGGATAGTGAATTTTAATCAAAATGAACTTTTTTTTGAGAAATCTAGAGAGAATAACTTTATTGCAGTTTTGAATAATAAAGATTATAGGATTAGTTGTTCATGATAAGAAGAAACTCAACATGAATATCATGTGAAAGAATATTCAAAAGAATGTTTTATAATGATCAGAAAGCTTCAGAAGGAAAAAACAATGTTAATAAATGAATATTACTCCTTAAATAATCAATAATGTGTTACCAATGATAAATTTAATTTTGAAAAGTAGATTGATGATCTGAAGAATTATCTTGAGAGTGAAAATAATCGTATTGAACATCTGGAATTAAATTTGAAGGAAAAAAAGAAGAGTAGGAACATGTCCACCTAAAACATTCTAAAACTAAAAAAACTAAAATATGTTTCAAAAACTATATCATTGATGATGGTGAAAGATCTAGTAATAATGAACAAAATAATGATCAACAAAATTTACCTTTAAAGGTTGAGAAAAAATATGGAATTGTTTTTAATAAAGAATAAGTGGGAAAGGATATGTATGTGGAAAATATAGCAATGCGGAAAAATCAGAAGTATCTAAAAATACTTAGTCTAGAAATATTTTTACTACTTATGTTTATGATAAGTTAGAAGTGAAATATGAGCTACAGAATCATGTTATTATTTAAAACAATAAGGCATATAGTAAACAAAGAAATGTTAAGAAGGTTGTTGAGAATCATGTTCACAACTCTGGTCAGTAAGGAATTCTTTTATGGAAATATTTATTTTATGGATACTGTTAGTATTATGGTGTATTTGGGAACATAGAAAATATGTTTTCGTTCAGCCAACAACATTAATACTATTCCAAATTTCATGGAAGAAAATGTTTTAGGGGGATTAAATCCTCTCAAAAGAAGAAGTATGAGAAGGATGTTTAGAAGAAATATGAGCAGGCTATTATGAATATTGAGAATAGTTTCCAACCACTAGAAACTACTTGTAAAAGATGTGAAAATATTGGACATATTTTTAAGTGATGTCTTGTATTTTTTCTAGCACAACAAAAGGTTCTTAGAAAATCCCAAATTCTGGAGTTAAATAATGAAAAAAATAACAAAAATCTCTTGATGTAGAAACTAATTTGAAATCTACAAAAGGAGAATGTCCATAGATTCCTGATAGTGGGTGTTCTTCCCATATTTCATGAGACATAAAGTTGTTGAAGAATGTGAAAGAGTTTAAATTAGGAATAGTGACATTTGAAAATAAATAATCTCTCTGAGAATCAAAGGTGTTGGAACAGCCCTCATCGGGAAGAAAAAAATGAAACTTAGGAAAACATTATAGGTTGATGGGCAGAAGCACAATATGATGAGTTTTCCACAAATCTGTGATGAGGTAAACAAAGTTATCATCAGCAAGGATTTTTTTGTGATATTTGAATATGGTAGAAAGGTAATTAGAAGAGGCTAATGGTCAAAAGGGAACATATTACAAATTGGTGAAGTACTAAACTATTGTTACATGAGTATGGTGGATGAAAATTAGTTATAGAATAAAAGGATGGTACATATTTATCAATGAAATATCTGAATGTTATCAATAAGAGACAGTGTTGAGATATTCATGATTTATCAAGAAGAAGAGATCAGTGCTACACTATTTTTGAGAAAGGAATGATTGTAAATTTTTCCCATAACAGAGTTGAAATTTCTTTCAAATGACCACTGGAACTAATAAATTATGATATCTATGTTTCAATGAGGAATAAATCAACAAATATATAAAATTAATTCATCAATTTAAATTAATACTTTATCCACATTACATCTGTTATGTACATGATACATAAGTCATATTCTCTGAAAAAGTATAGGAGTTTCTAGAGGAAAGAAGTGAAAGAATGTGAGTATTTAGTGATGAAGTTGATAACTGGTAGTGGTGGATAATATAAGAATGGAGAGTTTAAAAATTATCATGAGAATAATGGAATTCAACATGTGTTAATTTCTCCTTATACACACCAAGAAAAGGGGCTGCTGAATGAAATAATATAACTCTGGATGAAATGGGACGAACTGTGTTTCATGATCATGGCCTCTCTCATTACTATTGGAGTAAATCTTTTAGTACTGATGTGTAAATTTAAAAATAATGTTTCTGTAGACCAATTTCAGATATGAATCCATATGATGTTATTTTAGGCAAAAATCCAAGTTTGAAACATTGGAGTGTTTTTGGGAGTCCATGCATTACAAAGAATAATGGTGGAAACCTATGAATGTTTGAGAAAATAGGATATGATGGAATTTTTCATGGATTTGTTGTTTATGGAAGTGGTTATAGATGTTTCAATAAAGAAACAATGATAATCATAATTTTTTCTAATGTAAATGTTATTGAAAACTTTGAGAAATAAAAAATTATATTTTCCAATATAGAAGTGGAGCAGGATAAGGAATGTTTTTTCAATGATTCTAATAGTGATCATGACATTTTTAATATTAATAATGAGGAAGAATCGGACTCAACAATTTTAATTGATGGGGATAAAATTTTAATGGCTCATCCTAGGTTGAGGAAGTAAGTGGAGGCTCAAAACATTTTTGGTGATCCAAATCATAGGGTTTAAATGAGAAGAACAACAAATGCTATTAAACATACTTCTATGTAATGAAAAGTAGAGCCAAATGATCTGAATGATGATTTTGAGCATCCAGAATGTGTTTGGGAAATTAATGAAGATCTTAATCAGATAGAAAAAATGATACTTTGGATCTCATACCCAAGACAGATGACAAAAATTTATTGGTAAAAAATAGGTTATCTATAACAAGATGAGTGAAGTAGGAGAAGTGATAATGAATAAGGAAATATCCATATGCAAAGGTTACTCACCGATTGAATGTGTTTATTTTGATGAGTCTTTTTTTAGGTGCTCCATTTGAAACAATCAGAATATTTCTTTTTATTGCTAAACAATGAGGCAACAATATTTTTTAGACATACGTGAAGCCCACATTTTGGAATGGGACTCTTGATTAATAAGTTTACATTGAAAAAAATTGTGGATTTGATGTTGTGAAAGATGAAAGTTATGTGTGTAAGTTGAAGCATGCCTTGTATGACATAAAAATAGCTCCAACGGCATGATATAATAAGGTTGAATCATTTATTAGAAAGATGAGTTTCATGAAAATAATAGTTGAAAGAAATATTTACATCAAGTAATGTCAGGAGTTCTCTATTATCGTAATTGTTTTTGTTGATGATATTTTCATTACTGGGAATGAGGGAAGGTATTTTAAATATTTTTTTGAGGAAATGAACATGTTTATTGGGATTTATAATCTAGTATAAATGAAATACATTCTTCGGTTTAAAATTTTAAAATGATGAACCATGTTTTTCATTTTCATGAAAATTATTTGAAGGAACTTCAGGAAAAGTTTGGAATCTAAAATTAGAGACTAGTATTCATACCAATTTAGGTGGGAAACTAGTTTTATAAAGAGAGAGAAGACATATATTTTTCCCAGAAAGTGTTTTGAAAGCTGATTTGAAGTCTGTTGTATTTTGTTGCATTATGACCTGACATGGTGTTGGTTGTTACATTATGTGAAATATTTAATCGTGATCCTAAAGAGTAACATTTTATTTCTATAAAATGGGTTTTAAAATATATCAAATAAAAAAATTGAATCATGTATGATGGTTCAAATAATATTGTTCTATTCGGGTATTCATAAGCTGATTCTCTATGAAACATTGATGGTAAAAGATCCACATCTAGTGGATTTTTTTCTATGGAAATGTTGTGTTAGTTTCTATTCAAATAAACAAAATTTGGGGGCTCTTAGCTTGGATGTAGCTGAGTATTTCAATGCTACTCAATCTATTACCCAAATCATGTGGATGTGGACTCAATTGAAAGATCTATTTATTGAAGTAAAGCTACCCTTCCCTTGGGATGTGATAATCAAAGTGAAATCAGTCGTTCAAGGAATCCAATACAGCATTCCTATTCAAAACCAATTTTAAAAATGTAACACTTCATCAAAGATCATGTGGAGAATAATGAATTTAAAATGTAGTAATTTCCTACATCGGATCATGTTTCTGACAAATTCACAAATCATTTACAGAAGGAACCATTTTCTAAATTGTGGTTGAACATGGGTGTCCAAACTCTTTATAATCATGGTTGAGGTGTGTGTATGTTTCCACTCTCTCGTAATATATTTGGATAGTGTTGTAAAAGGGGAGAATTATTTCATAAATCAATCCTAATGGGTAGGGATAAGTGGGCAGTTGTGGGTAAGCTATAAATCCATAGCGTAAGTGAGTGAGCATTTATAACTATTTTTTGGTGTGGTTGTAGGAAACAATTTTTTTTCTTGGAATGATGAATAATTGGACACAGATTTGGAAGAAGCGGTGATGAAATTTTATAGTCACTAAATTTGGATAGCTTGGTGTTTGCTATCAAAAATTCCTATTTACTATAATGATATATCATACACACGTTTAGAATTTTTGATAAGTAATCCATTTCTTCAGGTTTCAAAGTTCAATGACTTTGGAAACTTGGTTGAAAACAAAATATAATGGGGGATATTGTTAGGACCATGTTGATAATGATGAGTGTCTTTTAATGTTATTTTATTTTCTTATCATGGATGTTTGAGAAGAAAGAAAATCACTTATATTGTTTTAAGTGGATGAGGGAAGATAGGGATGTTACAATACATTACATGGTAAATCAAATGATTCTTTTCTGATTTTAATTTCCCAAATATCATATGATTGGAGAACATGTGATGAATTTCCTATGAAGGAAAGGGGGAGAAAAGTTGATTTCAACCATATTCATATTTTACTGAAAATATGATGTTTCTTGATGATAGGGAAGTTTTAGTACTTTCCATTCAAAATATTACAATGATAATGGTGTTCAATAAAATTCAATATATCATGGTAGATATGGTTCATGATGAAAACAATTTTTTGTTGAATAAGATAGATTATAGTGAATTAGCATTGGTGTTCTTTCTGAAGAAGATTTTAAGGTGGTGTCGATTTCAAATGTTTGCAAAAAATTTTGGGCTAAAAACCAGAAGATAGAGAAATGTGATTTTTTATTCAATGAATGATTCACGAACATTTAAAATGGATTGTTATGTTGTGTGTAAGTGGATTTTTGAGATCCAAACATCAAAATCTGGCATTTAAAAAACCCTTTCATAAGATTTGTTTTTTCACACAAGATTGGAGAGAGTGTGTAATGTTTTCCAAAATGCATGATTCATGGTTAGAACATAAAAAATGGAAAATTCATGAAGTGCATGAATGATTGAAGAAGTGAAACAAATATGAGGGTGGTGTGAAAAATTTATACACAACCAATGCAACATCAAATGCTATTTTTCATGATGTTATGAGATCTTCTGGGACGTGTTAGAGTTTTTTCATGTGGGGGTCAGTGGTGAATATAAATAAGAGGTTACCCACTCCCATTTAATAATCACAAAACTTAGAGAAATTCTGGGCTATGAAGCATAGAAAAACATTATGTAAATGGTGTTTCTTGAAATAAACAAATTTGCAAATAAGAATGAGAAGTTGCAAGCAAGAAGAGAGTTGTGTGCGAGACTGAAGTTCAACAAAATTTTATTTTCGCAACAAAAGTCAAATATTCTGAACAAGGCATAAACTATCCATGAAAGACACCTAAATGGGTGCATGAATGATTTGAGCTGACAAAATATGTATGTTCTATGCATGGTTGTTCCTACAAGATTCTAGGTCGAAAAGGGAAGAATTGTTTTGAAAGATCAAACTATGAATAATGATTAACAACTACTGAAATATTGTTTTACCCTATATGGTCTATGAGGGTGGAAACACCCTTGTGGATTGTTTTCTAAGTTCTACATGAGTGTAAGGAAATATCCTACTCATTTTGTTCCTCATCAATTGATTATTTAATAGTGGATTGGGTGTTACTAGATTGTTTCGGTACTATACCAAGGATGTAGATAATTTTGTTGGGTAGTGAACCATGTAAATCTTGTGTTCCCGTGGATGTATGTTTTGATTGCATTCATTAGGGAATGAAATCTTAAATAGGAGGATAATTTTTTTCAAAATAATTAAGATAAATGGAAAAAATATATCACTAATTTACCCCCTCTCCTACCATTGATAATTGGATCATGACTAGGAAACTTCAATATCTTGCTAATTCAAAATTATTGATAATATTGACTGAAAACCCTAGACAGGGAGAGGTTTTGACCACAACAAAGGTAAATAATGATCATGTTGGACATACTAATATATGTAGACCAGATATCTATATATATAGTCAGTCTGACACTTATATGCAACATTAGAAAGTGGATCAGCTCTTATTGGATGAGGAATATTCACCTCGGCTTGAAGATGATACCCATTATGAATATTTCCCCCAACAATATCTTATTTGAGTTGTATGAGTGTTTATATCTAACTTTCATATTGTGTAAATTTTTACTTAGAAGAGGGATGCTCGAATCTTCTAGGTGGTGATTGGGATGTGGCCACATCATTCACCTTTTCCTTCGTAGTTTTCCACCAAATAGGTGAATCTCGATATTTGAAGGTTATAGATTTTGGAGGCTTCATTAGTTCTATGTGTCTATAGCGTTGTTTGGTTCATCCAAATCACCCTCCTCTCAGGATATAATTTCTTGTTACTGCCATTTTCATTTACATATTGATCTATCATATCTATTTTTTATTGTGATGACATTCATAATGGAATATCAGGAAATATCGGTAATCCCATTACTTTTGATTCAATAATATGATTATGAACTACTCTCATCATGTTTTTTATTCAAATCCTTACCATATTGGTCCATTTTGGCTTTTGACCCAAGCGTTTTCTAATCACCTTCACCATATGTTACTCCATCTTGGTCTATTAACATGAGATTGAGTGATTTCCCAGTGGTTGATTCCCAATAATCCCCAAATAACAGAGGATTTTTTTTGTCGAAGGATTAACATATGGGATGTCGACCATTGATATTTACCATCCAAACTGGATTATTAATATTCATTTTTTGGTTTTTATAGTGATGAAAATTCCCCCAGAACTATGGGATGGGGTTTTTGGGGCCATAATTGGAATTGACTTATTATGTTGTTGAGGATAGAATTATTACTAATGGGGATTTTAGGAATCATGGGACATACCATGATATATTAATTCCCTAATCACATTTGTATGTGGTTGATCTAGAATCACCATTTATTTCATAAGGCCCCATTCTGGGGTTGATGAACTTAGTCATGGGGATTGAGAAATTAATGCCCCTAGATCATTGAGATAGGATTTTTTTTTCAACTACTAGTGATATTTACTAAATCCTCTTGATAATTTATGATCCAAGGTTTAGGGATGATGATAGATATTCTCCCAACCTTTTGGGTTGTGTTTTCTTCTAGACAGCTTCTATGGAAGCTTCTACTACAACTCATTTGATGTGGAACACCTGTTATCTCATAGGAGTTTGGTGAAATTTAATCCCATTATTAGAATTTTTAATCATAGAGTGTTGTTTAATTGGTCATAAATTTTGAATCGAGGTATGAAAAATATTCCTATTTAATTTAGGGGATCAATTATAATTTATTTTGGCTATCATCACATTTTTTTAATTTTGGGCATCATTGAAGTAGGGGTATTCTATTATAGTGACCTACTAGCCCAAGAATTATCCAATCCCATTATTTCTCCAGAGGTTATGACATTATATTAAACCATATTAGAGGGGTTATACTATTCCTGGGGTCCAAAAAAGTGTAAAACTCTATACCTTCTACATCCTTGAAAATAGATACATGACATGGTTTATATGATTAGCTGCTAAAGGGTTTTGATTAAATGATGGAAAAATGATGCAAATTTTCACTGTGATTTTACAAATTTGGATCCTAATACAAGGAGATAGTATCCATGTTCAGATAACAATATATAATCATGATGGTTTAAATTTTACCTTTGTATCCTAGATAATTTAGGTGTCTAGTATTTAGTTACTAATGATTTTACCACAGATGTTGGTGTATACAATTTATTCACTCCTTTTCTAGCTCATCTAGAATCTCATTATCATAAGTGGAGAGGTTCTAGAACATGATGGAGAGGAATTTTGAAAATAATTATCATCATATATCAATGTTAGGTTCCTCTTCACTAAAATAACACGCCTCAATCTAATCAAACCATATAATATTGTTCTTGGGGTTGCCCGCTAATAGGATTAGAGTGCTACTGGAAGTTGATGGGGAACTGTTTCGCACGGATTTCGGGGATGACCTCTTGGACGGGAGATTCAAACATTCCGATCGGGTTCTAGAGGGTTTGATCATAGAACCGGAAACATCCAATGATTCCACATCCGTTTAGACCTACTTTCCAAAGGTAGGCACTCATTAGCTTGTAGACTAATGAGGCTTAGGAATTTTCATTGGTCGAGAGGATGGGAGGTCGGACTCATCACACCTTTTTGAGGGGAATTATTGTCTACTTCGGGACTCTCTTTATAGATTTAGGTTTTGTTCGTGAATCCTTATTACATTACTAATTATAAAATGAGCTTTCCTTTAGTTTTAACAATCAATGATTAAATATGCAAGAAATTTAGAGAATCTTTTATATGTATTCGAGGTTCTTCATCAATAGAGAATCATCTATATCTGTTTAGATATTCTTGGTCAATGGCATCCTTCAAAACATTTATATAAAATGTCTCTTGGTCATTATGATGACCAGGCTGGTTTTAAAGCTACTCAGTGGGGCACTTGAAGTTTATCGTCATTCAGAAGGACATGGATTATTTCAATGTTGGGATCGAACCCATAAATGGGCTACCTACGTATCCTTTGTTTTGGAAAAGGAATCAGAACCCATGTAGTTCGAGTATTGGAGTATGATGTTTATGATTGATGGCTCAAAGAAGAATGTCATAATTACTTTTACACTCTAAGCTCACGTGAGTCATGCTCGGTGTGAGAAACAAGAGGTATTGGTAAAAATTAGACAATTGTGCCATAAAAGATGCAATCATAAGAATTTGTTTGGGGCTTATGTATGTATGACTGCCCAAATAGATGAAGGTTTAGGATTTACTTTTAGGGAGAAAATCCATGAACAGGGTCCATAAAGGTATATGTGCTTCATGGAGATTTGAATACTCTAATCTTGGGCCTTACTCCTAAGGAGGATTCCCAAATTAGGAGGGGAATTATGATTGGGTTTTACTCCTAAGAAGGTTGCCCAAAATTATGACTGGGACTTATTCCTGAAAAGGAGGCCCAAGTTTGGGAACTTTAAGAATTTGGGGCTTACTCCTGAGGAAGATGCCCAGATTAAAGGATTTATAACTGGGGATTATTCCTAAAAAGGAGACCCAGGTTAAGGATTCTCTCATCTTAAAGGATGAGGTTGAATGAACGAAATCTCAATCTTTGGTGACATAAAGATGTATAAATCACTAGGTTTTGAGAGATATTCCACAGAATTCCTTTCAGATAAGGAAGTTAAATGAAGAAATCATGCCATAAATGGATTTGAAGAGTGTCTTGAAGACTGAATCTTGAAAAGGAAAGGTGTAATGGCTTATGATGGGTAAAATGGGCAAGCTGGGCACCCAAAAAAAGTAGGGGCGCACAAGTCTTGAAAGGCGCGCAAGTCTTCCGTGGGCGCGCAAGTATTGGTAGCGCAGGTATACCTACGCGACATGTGGGGTATTTGCACGATTTTCAACCAGCATTAGAATACTTGAGCGACTCTTTATTAATCACTTTAGAATCCTCTTGAGGTTCTTCCAGAAAAGGGACGCGCAAGTTATATTGAAGGAAATAAGTCGGCGCGCAAGTATTGATATGTTTCAACACTTAGACCTTCCTTCTTCTCTTTAAATCTTCCGTTCTAGGTAAGAGATTACCGTAGAAGTGTTCCGGAAGCTTTGAGAAGAGACTTGGGCGTCGGTAGCTTCAATTCGAGTTTCTGGAAAAAAGATCCCCTCGAATGGGGGGCCCACAGGGTCTATTTATAGGCAGGAGAAGACTCCAGGAGGTTATCGGGCGGTTATCAATTAGGTCGTGCAAGTCACTTGCACGACCATAAGGCGTCGCGCAAGTAGACTTGCACGACCACTAGGAGGTGCACAAGTGTACTTGCACGACCATGGGGAAACTTGCGTGACCTATGGGCAATGTTCTCCTTGTTCATCCCTTTGTCGATTTTTGATGTTTCTTCAAAGGATGAATCACTTTGGACTAAGGTATTTCCCTTTTCTCAGTCTTTAGACTCTGTGAAGGAAAGGAGCGTCAACAAAAGTCCCCCCTCAGAGTTGGATCCAGAGAGAAAGGAGGATTTGACTCTGAGGTGAAAAGAAAAACAAGAAATCTGGCAGTTTAAAGTCATGCATATCGGACATACAAAGGCTAATGTTTAAGGTCGAAACCGCTTTGACCGAAATGGATTAGAATTGACATAATTCCTTGAAAGTTCATCTGAAAACATACTACCATACTCAAGTATGAGGGAAAATATGTAAACTATGGCTTAAGAATATTTTAATCTGAGGAATGATATGAAAAAGGGCTAAAAGGCATTAGAAGAAGTAGTTTTCAAGAATGAAGTTACTATTATTTAACAAAACCCGTTAGGGGTTGAAATATGCAGGGCCACCTAAGGGCATTGGATGCATGGTCAAATAAATAGAATCTTTCAGCTGACATGTCTGTTATGTGGACTGTTTATGCAAGGCCACCTATGGGCACGTACTGCATAATCAGGAAAAAGAACTCTCAGAAATTTACTTTCCTAGTGCATAGAAGCCAGTGAAAGTTTATGGAGATTAAAATTTTCTAAAGTATAGAGTTTGTTGTATGGAAAGAGGTACTTGAATATGGAGAAGATATTTCCGAACAAGAATATCGAAGAACTGGATGAATATCACTCCTACGAAGGTCTGACCCAAACGTAGGGAAGAAGAATAAACCATAGACTTGAATACTTTCAGATCATGAAAAAGGATTTGGGAAAAATATGTTAAGGATGAATATTTTTTGCGGATCCCTACATACTATTGTTTAAGACAAAAAAGGACAAAAAAGGCATCCTTCCCAAGAATGAAGTTACTATTATTTAACAAAACCTGTTAGGGGGTTGAAATATGCAGGGCCACCTAAGGGCATTGGATGCATGGTCAAATAAATAGCATCTTTCGGCTGACAAGTCTGTTATGTGGACTGTTTATGCAAGGACACCTATGGGCACATGCTGCATAGTCAGGCAAAAGATTTCTCAGAAGTTTGACATTTTTGTGACTAGAAGTCATGAAAAGGGTTATGAAGATCTAAAAATACTTAAGGTTAGGATTATAACACATAATGATGGGTATTTTCCAATGTATATAGAGATACATAGGTCAATGATAACCATAATCATGTTGTGGCTGGGCCCTAAATTGAAATTTTGGACTTCACTACGTATCTCATAAGAATGAGAATCAAGCCATACGTAATTCTTGAAAAGCAGTTTAACGTCGTGCGGGACGAAAGTATGAGAAATCATAGTTTAGGGTCATAGAATTCGGACCATAATAATGAATACACAGTGTGTGTTTTCATAAGGACTTTTCAGCCAAGGGACTGAAAGTGAAATTTGGGGTTAGGCCCAAAACACTTGGGACTGGATTCGAGGGATACTCGAATGTTCCTACGTATCCCATAAGGATGGGAATCAAGTCCACGTAGTTCTATAACTACCCTTTGTACAAATTTGGTTCGTACATGTGAAGGGTGAAATGGGATTTTAGTGCAATGATGGTTTAACCTGAGATACAAAGTTTAGGCATTACCAGGTATGCACGTAGTCTTTTGAAATGAAACATGATTGAAAAAATCAATGTCAATAATGGTTCCTTCTCAAATGAGGAAATCAAAGAATATTGTAGTTTATTGTCGTACCGGACAAAAGTGTTGTATAGTTTAACGTCATATAACAAGGACGAAAGTGAATCAATGTAAAGATATTGATTCCAGGGGCGGTTTCACAAATCAACATCATATGAGATGGTGGTGAACCGATGTGAAGAGATTATTTTTGGGCTTGAACCTTGGGAGGCTACCTACATACCCAGCCTGGAGGGCAAGGATCAAAGTCCGTGTAGTTCAATTAAAGAATGAATTAATGATCAATTTGTTCTTGGGGACAACGATCTAATTAAAATGTTGTTGGGACTTACACATGGTTAGGGGCCCAAAGAGAGTGTTATGGTTGAGGTTTGCTCTAAGCTCACGTGAAACATACTCGGTGTGAGAAACCAGAGGTAATAACAACCTTAACGATGCACAGTTTAATGTCATGTAGGACATATTCAGGGACTATGCAGTTTAAAGTCTTGCAGTTAGGACTATTGGTGCTGCACAGTTTAGTGTCATGTAGCAGGGACAAAATAACAGTTTAATGTCATGTAGGACATATCAAGGACTTTCTGTACAGTTTAGCGTCATGTAGTTAGGACAATGGGGACAATACAGTTTAATGTCATATTGGAAGAAAGGGGGATTGTGCAGTTTATTGTCATGCAGTAAGGAAAAAAGAGTGTACCATTTTAACGTCATGTCGGACGAAAGTGCGAATAGTTTAAGGTCATATGCATGGACCGTGAATGGTGTAGTTTAATGTCATACTGGACCTTTGAGATTATATAGTTTAACGTCTTTCCGGAAGTAAGGGACTTTTATACAGTTTAGCGTCATGTAGTTAGGACGTCACAGTTTAACGTCTTGCTAGACGTAAGGGATTTGCAAATAGTTTATAGTCATATACATGGACCAGGGATGATGCAGTTTAAGGTCATGCTGGACGGTTTAGGGAATTTTTTCACAGATTAATGTCGTGTGGGACGAAGTTGCAGTTTAAAGTCATACTGGACCATTGCTGTATAGTTTAACGTCATATAGCAAGGACGAACTGGTGCTGCACAGTTTAGTGTCATGTTGCAAGGACATCTTCTTTTCTACAGTTTAATTTCATGTAGGACAATTCAAGTAACTGTTACAGTTTAACGTCAAGTTGGACAATAGAACATTTATACAGTTTAACATCATGTTGGATGATAAAACATTGCTGTACAGTTTAAAGTCATGTAGCTAGGGCTAAGGTGAACCAATATGAGGATATCAGTTCTGGGGACTTTTTACAGTTTATCGTCATGCTGGACGATGAAAGTGCCACACAGTTTAATGTCATGTTGCTAGGACACAATATAGTCTAATTTCATCTCGGACAAAATATAGTTTAATGTCATCTCGGACAAAATATAGGAACTTCTATACAGTTTAACGTCATGTAGATAGGACATAATATAGTTTAGTGTCATGTAGGACAATAGAACATTTATACAGTTTAACGTCATGTTGGAAGATAGAACATTGTTGTACTGTTTAAAGTCATGTAGCTAGGACTAAGGTGAACCAATACGAGGATATCAGTTCTGGGGACTTTTTACAGTGTATCGTCATGCTGGACGATGAAAGTACCACACAGTTTAATGTCATGTTGCGAGGACACAATATAGTTTAATGTCATCTCAGACAAAATATAGTTTAATGCCATCTCGGACAAAATATAGGAACTTCTGTACAGTTTAACGTCATGTAGATAGGACATAATACAGTTTAGTGTCATGTAGGACAATTCATGAACCAATGTGACTGTTTTGGCTCTGGGAACAATATTTTGTGTTTATACAAAATACTTCTTCAAAAATCTGGCATTAGTTGGAGTCGTGATGTGTTCTCCATCCATTGAGATTAGATAATACGCTCCATTGGAGCAGACCTTATGTATTGAATAAGGTCCTTCCCATTTTGGTTCAAGCTTGGGAGGTTTCTTTCCTGGTATCATTGGTGCTCTGAGAACCAATACCAAATCTCCCTGAACGAATGAATGAAGACGAACTTTTTTGTTAAAAGCTCGTGCTATTCGATTCTGATAGATTTCCAAATGGTGCAAAGTGCACAATCTTTTCTCATCTAACTGTTCCAATTCATTCAACCACTTTTGGGATTGCTCATCTGTAGATAACTGATCAGAAATGGCTATTCTGAGTGAGGGAAATTGAACTTCAATTGGCAAGACTGTTTCTGTTCCATATACCAATGAATATGGAGTTGACCGCGTTGCATTGCGAGTGGTAGTCCTATAAGCCCATAAAGCATGAAAGTGTTTATCAGGCCATGACCTCTTATCTTTATCCACCATCTTTTGCAGTATATTTGAAAGAGTCTTGTTGAAGGCTTCTATCTGGCCATTAGTCGCCGCATGATATCGAGATGAATGGTTGGACTTAATGTTGTATTCTTGATACAATTTCTTTACCTCAGAAGAACAGAAGTTGGTGCCGTTGTCCGTCAATATTGTATGAGGGACACCAAATCTAGTAATGATGTTAGACTGGATGAAGCTAACAATGAATTTAGAACTGACTTCATTGAGAGGTACTGCCTCTGCCCATTTGGAAAAGAAATCAGTAGCAGTAAGAATGTACTTAAACTGCTTGGCCGTAGCTGAAGGGTAAGGTCCCACCACATCCATTCCCCATGTGGAAAATGGCCATGAGTATTTAGCTGTATGAAGCAACTCTGGAGGTTTATGAATTATGTTGGTATATACTTGGCATAAATGACACTTCTTTGTGAAATTAACACAATCTTGTATCATTGAAGGCCAAAAGTATCCAAGCCTTTGAATTTGATCAGACAATCTATGTCCAGACTGGTGGGCACCACAGACTCCTGCATGCACTTCTTTTATGACAGCCATTGTCTCTTCACCATCAATACATCTGAAGAGAACTCCATAAAAACCATATTTGTAGAGAATTTTCTCGAGGTGGTTTGGGCTATCATAAAGAGTAAAATTGACCACACGTCGCCGGATTTGTTCTTTCTCGGCTCTATCAGGTGGAAGTGTTCTATTTTGAAGGTATTCCCTGATAGGTGACATCCATCCTATAGTATGAACATACGGTTCTGGAATGGGAATAATTTCATTAATTTTCTCTGTTCTGACTTGAACATAAGGTGAAATTGCACGACGGTGGGCAATACAGATGGTTGTCTCGTCCCGATTTGAATCTGCTAAAGCTGTGGCTATATTAGCCAGTGCATCAGCTTGAGCATTTTTGATCTTGGGACATAAGAAAATGTCAGTTCTGAAGGGAATTCCGACATTAACTCTCTGACGTAATCATACAAAGGGATTAATTCTTCTTTTCTGATGGCATAATCCCCATTGACTTGTTTGATTACCAGATCTGAATCACCTTTCACCTTTAAGTGATTCACTTGTGCTTGGAGCACTAACTCCAAGCCTGTAATGAGAGCTTGGTATTTAGCTTCATTATTGGTACCACCTTCCCACAATAGAAAGGAATAAGGTAACAATGCCTTATCTGGAGAAATGAGCACAATTCCTAAACCAACTTTGTTAAATTTAGAATTTTCCATTTTCTTCCCCGTTGGACTTCTAGAAGCACCATCAAAATAAATTTCCCATGTTTGAGGACTCTCTTGAATAGAGAAAACTTCCTCATCAGGGAGTTCGATATCTGAATATGTGTCTTCCACTGAATGATGTTCAGCCAGGAAATCAGCCAGAGCTTGGCCCTTAATTGCCTTTTGAGACACATACTGAATGTCGAACTGTTGTAGAATAACCGCCCACCTTGCTAGAAGTCCTATAAGCATTGGACGACTAAGGATGAATTTGAGCGGATTATTACGAGATACCAATTGGACCTCATGATGTTGCAGGTAGTGTCTTAGTTTCTGAACTGCAAAGATTAATGCTAGGTAGCACTTTTCAATACTTGAATACCGGGTTTCTTCTTCAAGCATAGTTCTACGAAGATAGTAGAGACTATTTTCATTCCCAACATCATTCTTTTGAGCGAGAAAGGCACCCAATGATCGCTCTAAAGCTGTCACATAGAGGATAAGCGGTCTACCCTCAACAAGTGGCATGAGTACTGGTGGACTCAAGAGGTATTTCTTGAGAACATCAAATGCTTCTTGACATTCTTCAGTCCACTGGTAAGTGACTCCTTTATTCAATAATTTGGTAAAGGGTAAACTTTTGCCTGCCAAATTGGCGATGAAACGCCGAATATAGGCTAAGTGTCCTTGAAGTCCTCTTAATTCATTCAAATTCTGAGGAGGTGACATACCAAGGATTGATTTGGTCTTCTCAGGATCGACTTCAATACCACGATGGCATACAACAAAGCGGAGGAATTTTCCTGAGGTTACCCCAAAAGCACATTTTAAGGGGTTCATCTTCAAATTATGTTGTCGATGCTTGTGGAATATGACTTCCAAATCTGTCAAGTGATTAGAACGTTGTTTGGATTTAACCACCAAATCATCTACATAGCATTCAACAAACTTCCCTAAAAGAGGTTTGAAGATACGATGCATGGCGTGTTGATATGTTGCACCTGCATTCTTTAAACCAAAGGGCATCACCCGGTAACAAAACACACCTTGAGGAGCTCTAAAGGCTGTATATTCCTCATCTTCTGGGGCCATTCGGATCTGATTATATCCGGATTATCCATCCATGAAAGAAAGTACTTCATAGCCTGTCGTCGCATCAATTAAGAGTTCTGTAATTGGAACTGGGAAATCATCTTTAGGACAATACCGATTAAGATCTCTGAAATTGATGCAAACCCTAATTTGTCTATTCTTCTTCTTTACAGGGACAATATTAGCCAACCACTTGGGATATTGAACTTCTCTAACGAAGTTGTCTTTGATCAGCTTATCCACTTCAACTTCAATTTTGGATCA
Source organism: Viscum album (assembly GCA_963277665.1). Classification (NCBI taxonomy): domain Eukaryota; kingdom Viridiplantae; phylum Streptophyta; class Magnoliopsida; order Santalales; family Viscaceae; genus Viscum; species Viscum album. The sequence continues at coordinate 1,176,720,343 of OY728141.1, read as the reverse complement.
TAGGATGGGTGTGTTCTTCTCGCGGCTTGTTTAAAACCTCGATGTTCTTTTGGTAAACCCAAATGATGAGTAGAAACATCAGGATCAAGCCCAGGCATTTACGTATAATTCAAGCAAAAAATATCTTTATTTTTCCTTAGAAAAGAAATATACATCTCTTTCTCTTCAAGGGTCATGGCCGCACTAATTAAAGTGGGGCGTGGATCTTTCTCTGTACCCAGATTTACTTCTCTGAGTTCATCCACAGTGGTAGAGATACCCTCTTCAAATGCTGGAGGAGCATCTCTATGATCTTCCTCTTCCTCTTCATCATGTGTTATTTCTTCCGTTTCTACTTGCAGAGTAGATGAAAAAACGAAATTCTCATGATCATAAGAGATGTCAAAATTTTCACATTTTGAAGAAGAAGCTTCCATTTCCGGCCCTATTGATGATAAAGGGTCTTCTTTGGGAAATAAATAGGAGATGCTGGATTGAGAATCGACATCATTATTCACCTCTGTTGTTGCTATAACTTCTTTTGGCCTGATTAGAGAAGTATAGACTTGTTGGACTTCAGCAGATGAAATGAAAACGTCACCACTTATGCTTTCATCACTGCTTGGTAGGTAACCAATTTCTCCCATGTTGTCTGGCTCGATCGCCGTAATTGACATTATGGATCTTTCAATAAGAGTATTTTGATTTGGGCCTATTTTGTCAATTTGACTGATAGGTAACACAAAATCTGTACTCACATGTGAAAATGGATTTATTGGAATTTTCTCCAAACCATATGGAGCATTAACTTTGGTAATTTCCTTCATTGTAGATTTTGTTATTCCCTTCATGTGATAAAATTCCGCCTCAATGTATTGAGACTCACATGTCTTGAACAGGGCCTTATCACCATACAATGTTCCAACTTGACCATCGAAACAGTATTTGAGACATTGATGGTATGATGAAGGAATAGCTGCATGCTGATGTAGCCAGGGTCTTCCAAGCAAGATATTGAAAGCTGAGTCTTGATCAACAATCATGAAATCCGAATTGGATACAAGATCTACAAACTGAGTTCTGAGTGTAACTTCTCCCAGTGGTTCTTGTTCATTTTAATCATATCCTTGTAACATCATGGTAGAAGGAGATAAATCAGATTTCGTGAGGCCCAATCGACGAAGTGTACGAATGGGCATGAGGTTGACTCCTGAACCATTGTCAATGAAAGCTCTTCTAACATCTACACCATTGACTTTGCCAGATAAGTACAAAGGTTTTATGTGCCCATGCACAACATCACCTTCATCTTTATCAGTAAAAGATATCACTGCATTGCATTCTGCAGGATTATTCTCTATGTGATAGATTTCAGCTGCATCAATTTCTTCTTCAAACTCCTGAGGACTTGACAAAGCTTCGATGAGTGCTTCCCGAATATCTTTTGACAGAATCAAAGCATCCAAAATTGATAACTTGGCTGGTACTTGGGCCAAGTGTTTCAATATATCATACTTTTGATCTAGAGGTCTGTGTTTCCCAATAGGAATATGTGGTTTAGCAGGTACCCTGGAAGCAGATGCTTTGGAAGCTGATGCATCTTGTATTGAAGTTGGCAACATCCTTGGTTTTGGAATATTAGACTGATTAGATCCATTTACTTGCTGAGATAAAGAAGATGGAACCTTTAATCTGTCTTCCAAAATAACTGTGCCAAAATTGAGTTGGCCATTGGCAGAAGAACTTGCTTGTTCTTTTTGAGCTCTCTGAAGGGCTCTACCATGAGTTTCTGCTGCATATACAGTGCTAGGAGGGGTAAAATTGGAGTAGTGGATTCAGAAATATCCACGTCATCCCCTGTATCCTGAACCTCTACAACTTCCTCGGATTCCCTTATTTGATACAGGGAATTCAGGCTCATCAAGATTGGAATATGGATCTGTTAATTGAATCATATTAACAGAACCGGTGATTAACTCTTCGTCTGATAAAGACCCTGCCTGACTAGCCTGTTTAGGCTGTGCCGTTTGATGGGGAGGTGCCCATGGCTTTGAAGTAGATCGCATGAAATCTGCCAGAGTCAAAGACAATTTAGGCTTTGATACATACTCATCTTCTCATGATTCCTCTTTCTTCTTTGAATTGCGATGCCCTTTTGAGGATTTGTTTTTTGATGGAGGCTTCACTGCAGCTTTTGTAGGAGACACAATTGGCTTCTTCAATTGTGTTCGCAAAATTGAATGGGTCCGATTGATTGTCTTTCTGACCATCCAATCATCATATTTTTTCGCAGTTTTGCTTTTGACTTCCTGCCACTCGCCTCCTTCCTTTGGATCTGTAGCGGTAATACATGTTACATGAGCTGAAGAACCCTTCAATTTGACTTGTCCCAAGTCGACCATCTTTTGCAGGAGGTCTTTAAAGACAAAACACTCTTGGATGGGAAGCCCCAACATTTGATGAAAGGGACAATAATTGGGACAGTCTTCATCTCCTTCCTTGTTTGGCCTCTTGGGCACTGGTAATTGAACCAAATTATTTTCTAGAGCTGCAATGAAGTAACCAGGAACTTGCCCACTTCGGAAAGAGTATGTTTTACTCTTAAAATCCTCAAATTGTTTTCATCATTGATCTCTTTTATCATTTGGAAGAAACGGCCTTTGTTTTTGGCGTTCAGGAGGTGGAGCCCTTCGAGAAGATGAAGGTTTTGAAGTAGAAATAGGTACAGGTGCTTGTTTAAGCATAACTGTAGCAGTTTCCGCTTTACCCATTCTCCTTCCTGAAGCTGGTGGAATTATACGAGATGTAACCTTAGCCTGTATAAGGGAATCTTCAATCTGTTGAGCGATTGAAGTAAGGTCTCGAAACCCTCCTGTGTATTTCACAGGGATCAATGGCGTGCGTAATTCTTCACGCAAATTTGCCACACATATTGGCAACAGTTCCTCCTGAGGTAGTGCTAAACTCAGGGAATACGTTAATCCCTTCCAACGAGCAATGAAATCAGAGACTCTTTCATTCTCCCTTTGCTTGCAGTTTGTAAGATCGAAAACTGTCGTTTTTGGCAAAGTTGAGCTAAACTGAAGAAGGAATTTTTGACAAAGATCCTCCCATCCGATGACTGACCGGGACTGCAATCTTGTATACCAGACAAAAGCTGGTCCTTGCAAGGTTCGCACGATGCATCTGAGTTTCACTGCTTCTTGCTGCTCTGGAGTTCCCATCATAGGATCACAACAAGACACGTAATGCGTCAAATGTTGTTCAGGGTCGCCTGATCCATTGAAAGTAGGGAAAACAGGTTTTCCAAAACTGGATGGAGGAGAAATTGAATCTACCCATTCAGGGTAGACTTTATTTTCAGGTTGAACTTGCGCCCATTTCCCTTCCATAGTTTCTAACCGAGCTGTTAATGACTCAATAGTAGTTATTAACATTTGAGAAACATCAGGTTGAACTTGGTTTTGGGTAGGTGCAATGAATGGAGCTTGGACAGACGTGGTGGTTGGTGCTGCAACTGATGGTAGTGCTGCCAACCGTTGTTGTGTTTGACCCGTAGGATTAGACCTCTGAGGGTGTACTGATAAAGGAGGATATTCTTGATCCATCTTAGTAGTTACAACAAATTCCTTCGGCTGTCGGACTTCAGCATTCTTAATAAGAAGACTACTCTGAAGTAGTTCTGCATTCAACCTTCTTAATTCTTTCATTTCTTCCTCCTGTTGTGCAAACCTTTGCTCTAATGAGAGCGATTGACCTCCCTCAGATGAAGGGTGAGAAGTAACCTGATTCTTTCCATTCCCCTTATTGGATCCTTTTCGGAGAGGTGGAAGTGGGTTACTTGAAGGAATACCCAGATTTTGGGTAAGCCTTTGATTACGTGTGCGCACACATTCTTCATTTAGGTCTGTGTGCGCAACTTCTTGAGCAGGAACCTCTTCGTCTGATCCCTCTGATTGAGCCTCATCTGGTGAATCAACAACAACGACATTGATGACATTAATGGATGCATATTGCATGGAATCCTTTCTATCAGTATTTGTGTGATATTGTCTTCTTCTATGTCCATGATGAGACATGACATTACGTTGACTTGATCCCTCAGGAACTTCTTGGAGAACCGTCACTTGGAGAGAATCTCCTGATAGCTTGGATCTTCGTTCCTCTTGAGGCTTATTCCCTAATCGAGAAAATACTGACTTTCTCTGAGGGAGGGATTGAGGATTTGAAAAAGCCCCCAGTCCGGTGGACTGGGGATGTTCCTGCTGCTTCCGCTCAACTCCTCGAATCCCATTTGTTGACTCTGAGGCTTGGGTTAGAGAAGTCCCCAGTCTGACAAATTGGGGTGTCTCTTAACATGCTATGTTTGAGATCTTCTTAAAATCTTTCTTGATCTTGCGAATCTTAGTTCGGAAATTAGCTGGATGCATTAACCTGTATCAACTTTTATCACCTGGTTCAACAGACCGTTGAATGATTTCCGAAACTTCTGTCACTTGATGACGTGTTTGCTCCAGACGAGAGGCTTGTGCAATATTCTCGCCTGCTTGATGTAGGAGGAATTCTACAACTTGTTCTCTATATACTTGATTTTGAGAGGAACTAGTTGAAGCCTGTTCTTTAGAAAGCATTTGATTATGAACAAAGCCCATTGATTGTGGCCGGCCATGGGCAATAACATTGCATGAGACCATTTTCGGCGGGCTTTGCTGACTGGAAAGCACTGTGAAATGTAGTGCTCCGTGAACACCCCATCCTCTGATATGAACATCATATGGAGCATTGGCAATTAACTGACGCAATTTTCTTAGTGTGCCAAGGCATGAACGTTGAAGGGTTCTCTGTTGCTTTTCATCCTTCGGATACCGAGAGACTGATAGAGATTCCAAATCAATCTGGCATTGTAACCCTTCTATTATCTTAATATGATTTTCATAATCACCGTAAGATAATACTTTCTTCTTCAATTGACAAAGAGTCTTCCATATGTTGAGACGAATATCATGGATTCCATCATCCGTCAACATCTTTGGAATGTTGTACTGGGAGTCATCCAAAGGCCAAAACATGACTGGTACTTCACCTTTTTCCAGTTTTTTCCTCATGTTCAACATTTCCTCTTTATCATTAAATGAAGATTCTTCTACCTATTTTGACCAGAGTTGTTGTTTCCTTGTTGCTTCATTGGATTCAACAAGATTGGTAGAGAGATCATTAATCAAACTAGAAGATTCATGACTTAGGGGTGGTTCGGAGAATGACCTACACCCTGGGCAATCTTCTGATTGAGAAAGTATTTCACTTGTTAGCGATAAAGCATCAGACATGACTTGTTTCGCATTTGCAAGTGCCTCAAGATAAGAGGGCTTTCTCGGCACTACATTACCCACTAGAGTATTTTCCAGGCAATGTGAATCACTACTGCGGAGAGGACTTTCGCAGCGAAGTTCATCATCATGGGGAGGTCCACCATAATGGGTTACAGCAAAAGATGGAATCTCTTGCTCCTTGGTCTTCTGACCACACAGAGGGTTCCTGTGGCTCTCATCTGAAGAAGAAACTTCAAGATTGACCGAACTTTCATGAAGCAAGCCTTCACGAGGAAGTGTCTATTGAAGAACTTCAAAATTAATGTACCCATTATTGGGAACTGAGGGAGCAGAATCTTGAATTCCGATAGATAAATGTCTGGGGGCTTCAAGAACTCCAGCATCGAGCAAGGCCTTGTTGTAGATTGGCCTTTGATCTCCTAACTATGCTGGGCGGATCTTTTTCTTAGATGCCTTCTTACTCACTTTAGAAACCACTTGTTGACGAAAGTGGTTACTCTGAGTAGGTGTATGTGCCTGATCAGGAAATATTGTCAGGTTAGGCTGACGATCTCCACTCAAATCAGGTGTATGTGCCTGACTTGGTTGTCCGTATGATATGGGGGAGTATGCCCCATAACCCTCTTGTACTGGAACAGAGGTGTGTGTCTGTTCCGGAGTGAAACGTTGATGTGTCACTCCACTACTAGGGATAGATTTATGTGTCTGTCCCTGAGATGATGCTGAAGCTGTTATGATATCCTGGCAAGCATCCAGAATATGAGCAGGAATTTGCTTCTGCTCTTTCACCATTGACAAAATATGTTTGGTGACTTCAGCCGCCGGAACGGGGATATACGTCCATTCTGGGCTTGGAGTAGGTGTATGTGCCTGCTCCTGTCCCCCTTTTCCTGTCAGTGAATCCTGACAGTACTCAGGTGTGGAGGCAGAGAGTTGAGTCTGCCTCCTGTTTGTCGTCGGGGCTTTCTGACTGACTTCTCCGTGCGCTACCAAGCGAGACTGTTGGTAGGCTTGATTAGTATTAGCTGGTGTATGTGCCTGCTGATTACACTTCGCCAAACGCGGTTGACGAGATCCATCATATTTCGTTAGACGAGCCTTCTGACTAACTGGTGATGTATAAGCAGGTGCATGTTCCTGCCTATGGTACTCCGCCGGAATTGCCTGGCGGGATTGGCGTGATGCTGCTAGACGAGTCTGCTGGATAGTGGAATTAAAACGGACAGGTGATTGTTCCTGCTCGTTATTTTCCACCAAGTTATGTTGGTGGACTTCTCCGGAGATGGCAGGGATGACAACCTGCCTATTGTTAACCGGATTCCGTCTCTGGCGGTTCATCTTGCCTGCTCGGGTTCGAGGAACCTGAGCTGAATGCCTGGAGTCAGTACCCTCATCATGTTGAGGGCGCACTACCGCACGAGTCTGGCGGCGATTGTTGATGGGATCCCTCGAGAAGGACTCCAGTCTTTTTGAATTAAAGCCCTGCGGGACCTGCTCATTCACTTCCTCAGAGTAAGGGAGTGAATGGAAATTGCGTTCTGGGGATAACGACCCGAAACGGTTGGAGACGGTAGTCAGCACCGCCTGCTTCTTGATCGCTGGTCGCCGTTGTCCGGACGACCAGGTAAAGTTGTTAACTTGGAGGGCTTGACGAGCGGCCTCCAGAGTTGGGATAGTACCGTTGCGACAGTACTCCTTAACCAGTGCATTAGAAACCCAGAGTTGAAGACGCTGAGTTGGTGATGTCATCCTTAGAGCGAATGGCGTTCCAGCAGGAGTAGTAGCATTGGTTTCCACAGCAGCAGACCTCACAGTAGAGGTGTTCACAGCAGCAGTATTCACAGGGGTGAATTTAAGAAAAGCCATTTCGCATAAGATCTTGAGAAAAGAGTGCCTGTTCCATATAACAGACATAATCAAGATGAATCCGGCCACTGCATCTTTTGGATGAGCACATGTCAATGATTGATTTATTGGCCCAAGGGGCCGAACAAATAAGAATAACATCACTTTAACTTGGTTAAGGATTCACGTCGGGTTCACCATTTTTTGTTTCGCACGGATTTCGGGGATGACCTCCTGGACGAGAGATTCAAACGTTCCGATCGGTTTCTAGCGGGTTTGTTCGTAGAACCGGAAACATCCAATGATTCCACATCCGTTTAGACCTACTTTCCAAAGGTAGGCGCTCATTATCTTATGGACTAATGAGGCTTAGGAATTTGCATTGGTCGAGAGGATGGGAGGTCGGACTCATCACACCTTTTTGAGGGGAATTATTGTCTACTCCAGGACTCTCTTTATAGATTTATGTTTTGTTTGTGAATCCTTATTACATTACCAAGTATAAAATGAGATTTCCTTTAGTTTTAACAATCAACGATTAAATATGCAAGAAATTTAGAGAATCTTTTATATGTATTCGAGGTTCTTCATCAATAGAGAATCATCTATATCTGTTTAGAGATTCTTGGTCAATGGTATCCTTCAAAACAATTATATAAAAAGTCTCTTGGTCATTATGATGACCAGGCTGGTTTTAAAGCTACTCAGTGGGGCACTTGAAGTTTATCATCATTCAGAAGGACAGGGATTATTTCAAAGTTGTGATAGAACCCATAAATGGGCTACCTACGTATCCTTTGTTTTGGAAAAGGAATCAGAACCCACGTAGTTCGAGTAATGGAGTATGATGTTTATGATTGATGGCTCAAAGAAGAATGTCATAATTACTTTTACACTCTAAGCTCACGTGAGTCATGCTCGGTGTGAGAAACAAGAGGTATTGGTAAAAATTAGACAATTGTGCCATAAAAGATTCAATCATAAGAATTTGTTTGGGGATTATGTATGTATGACTTCCCAAATAGATGAAGGTTTAGGATTTACTTTTAGGGAGAAAATCCATGAACAGGGTCCATAAAGGTATATGTGCTTCATGGAGATTTGAATAATCTAATCTTGGGGCTTACTCCTAAGGAGGATGCCCAAATTAAGAGGGGAATTATGATTGGGTTTTACTCCTAAGAAAGATGCCCAAAATTATGACTGGGACTTATTCCTGAAAAAGAGGCCCAAGTTTTGGAACTTTAAGAATTTGGGGCTTACTCCTGAGGAAGATGCCCAGATTAAAGGATTTATAACATGGGATTATTCCTGAAAAGGAGACCCAGGTTAAAGATTATCTCATCTTAAAGGATGAGGTTGAATGAACGAACTCTCAATCTTTGGTGACATAAAGATGTATAAATCACTAGGTTTTGAGAGATATTCCACAGAATTCCTTTCAGATAAGGAAGTCAAATCAAGAAATCATGCCATAAATGGCTTTGAAGAGTGTCTTGAAGACTGAATCATGAAAAGGAAAGGTGTAATGGCTTAAGAGGGGTAAAATGGGCAAGATGGCCACCCAAAAAAAGTAGGGGCACGCATGTCTTGAAAGGCGCGCAAGTCTTCTGTGGGCGCGCAAGTATTGGTCGCGCAGGTATACCTGCGCGACATGTGGGGTATTTGCGCGATTTTCAACCAGCATTAGAATACTTGAGCGACTCTTTATTAATCACTTTAGAATCCTCTTGAGGTTCTTCCAGAAAAGGGACGCGCAAGTTAAATTGAAGGAAATAAGTCGGCGCACAAGTATTGATAAGTTTCAGCACTTAGGCCTTCCTTCTTCTCTTTAAATCTTCCGTTCTAGGTTAGAGATTACCTTAGAAGTTTTCCAGAAGCTTTGAGAAGAGACTTGGGAGTCGGGAGCTTCAATCCGAGTTTCTGGAAAAAAGATCCCCTTGAATGGGGGGCCCACAGGGTCGATTTATAGGCAGGAGAAGACCCCATGTGGTTATCGGGCGGTTATCAATTAGGTCGTGCAAGTCACTTGCACGACCATAAGGCGTCGCGCAAGTAGACTTGCACGACCACTAGGTGGCGCGCAAGTGTACTTGCGCGACCATGAGGAAACTTGCGCGACCTATGGGAAATGTTCTCCTTGTTCATCCCTTTGTCGATTTTTGATGTTTCTTCAAAGGATGAATCACTTTGGACTAAGGTATTTCCCTTTTCTCAGTCGTTAGACTCTGTGAAGGAAAGGATCATCAACAGGAACTATATATGATAGAATTTGATGTATCGAGAACATCTCTATATGATGGCATCTGACTATTTAAAACCTCTCTATGTGCATATTTCTATGAAAGGGGTTTGTTTTGTGTGTGTGGGATATATCTCTGTGGGGAGGTTGACCACAATATATTTTCGGAGTAGAGTTCCTGGAATCCATCTCCACACTACCATGAGAAGGAATATCGAGGGAATGATTGTCTTAAAATTCATTTGAAGATTTGAGGGACACTTTTAATGATTTGAATGCATCTTGAACATCCACATGGACATCAAAATTACGAAGATTAGGAACATGTCTCTCGTTCTTCATCATGGATGAAAAATTCTGACATTCCTTTTGAAATTGTATAGGGATGTAATCCTACTATATGATAGTTGGTGGAACTTGTTTATAACAGTCTAGCCCTATGTGATATTTATACCACTAATAAGAATCTTCTAAAATATTCTAATGAGTATCATCATTATTGATAGGTATGTGAGACCATAACCAAGCATGTGTCATTTTCACTCTATGATCCCCATACAAAACAAAAGTATAGGCCTCATTTAGAGCATTTGGAATATTCCACAAGACTTATATGGTTTGTGTATGATCATTCCCCAAGTCATTTTCCTCTCTCACATGGTGAGCCCCAGTTGGAATAATAATGATATCTTTGTATGAATATGAATTCTATAATGGAATATGATGAAACTCATCCAGAATTGGAGAATGAATATGATCCTTATCCTATATTTCCATGAAATAATGCCGGTGCAGTCATTCATCATGGAATGTAGAAAAATGCACCTACATTCAATAATCAGGTAGAATATTTTAAGAATATTCCCTAACAAAAATAATAGACTTTCTTGAGGCATGTTTCATTCTCCCTTGGTCAGACCACGCTATAATGGGGAAATGAGATCGACCCTAGGAAACTATACTATGCCACTAGACTTATTTGACAGGTATGTGATCCTTTTATGAGTAATGTGACTCTCTCACTTGTTTAATCCTAACAATGATGAGGATATAAGAATGTCCTTGTCCTTTGTAATATACTACGAGATTTTTTATATATCCATGTTTCCCTATCCAATGGAAAGTCTTTTTCTCAACCAGTGGAACTCATTTGAACATGAATATGATCTCGATCCAAAACCATATCTTCTACTTGAATATGGCAATAATACTTATAGAATAGAGAACATATCTACATTTTCTCAGAAGAAACCACTTTTTCACAATGATAACAGTGTTGATTTACTCTAGTTGTTTCGATATTAATATGCACCTATACCTATATCTGTACCAATAACAAAATATTCTGGTGAGGTTTTTTGGTTTTTGAAGATGTATTTTCATTTTAGAAAATTGTTCATATGGATATAAGACTAAATTTTTTTATTTTCTATACACTTGAAGATATATTTGATTGAATTATAGATATGATAGAACTTTTATCCTTCGTCTTTAACTAGATTATGCTAATGGGATTTATGAATAGGGTTTCAGATATGCACCTCCCACATCCCTACTTCAAGAATATTCCCACAATCTTATTTTGAGTGAGTAGGGATATAAAATTTCATGATAGTTTCTACTAGAATATGTTTTCATAATTCATTAGTGAGAGTGAGGATATAATCAAACTTATAGATATCCATCTACAGCCTCTCTTGATGTGGCTTCCTTACATTTTGTGCATTGGTGTCAGAGGTGGAAATGTATCTGGTGGTACCCATATCTTGTGACTGGTTGGTAACGATTGGATAGTGCTGGAGATGACGATAGAAATGATCTCTCCTCGGTGGAACATGAACAATTATGAAGACATATTTGACTCACCATCCATCAAAATTTAAATTTTTTTAATCCATTTGGAAGGAAAATGGGTAACCAAAGATCAGAGACAAGAACACTATGTGCTAAAATATCTCCCAAAATTATTAAACACGATACTTAGATTACTCGAGTTAGCTACCCTATAATGTTCCCAATGCAGTGGACTAACCTAGGTTTTTGGGTCCTCTCTAAGTAGCTCATAAAGTTGGGTAATCAACCTCTCCATTGTCTGGATGAATTCCTTTGAATTGATTATGCTCTGGTTGCATCCCCGGGCAAGAATTCGGTCTTGTTTTTCTATCGACAGCTCTTGCTCCTCGTTGGTGTCAACTTGCAACTGTAATTAGTAAATTCTATATATCTCATCTTTTGAGACATTGGGACAGTCAAAATTGTCTAACATTTTTTCCTTGGAGTGTAGAATCAAATTCAAACGCTCCATAGGTTCTTCACTTTCCCCTTTCATTAGTGCTTTGCTTCCATTATTCTTCTCCTTCTTGACCGACCTTGTCTCCATCGGCTTTGGAAAATGGGAGTAATCCTTGCGTCCCTTTGGTTTTTTCCCTTGAACCACTATGCATTTCCTAGAATCTAGAACTCCTTTTTTCCCTTTCTTCCATCGAGGGCTATGGGGCCCTTTCCCTTGAACACATTCCATGTTGTCCACTGTGTGTTGACTGTAGCTTTCATCTCCTAATCATTTTTCATCTTGAGTCGAGGGGGGTTCCTGAACCTCCAATCCCTCAAAGTGGTTCCCTATCTTAATCCCTAACCCTGCTTTGATTCCCCTCTGCTTTCCCAGAGACTCCCCCTTTCCTTCTTTGTTCCCCCATCCATTCTTCTTACCCCATTTGAAGCCTTTGGTACCGGGTTATCACCATGTGTTTTAGGGTCTAAGGACCCCAAAACAGACACTCCTTTAGGCCTTTTTTTCCACTTTGAGTCCCTGATTTAACCAGTAAGCCAGTCTCCTACACCATATCCGAACCAGAGATATAATCATATCGTCGTCCCATGAACTGAAGTTTCTTGTTAGTGTCATCACATCACTGACCATGAGTTCCATCGGTAGCCTATCCATCCCCTACAGTCTCTTCACTCTCACCATTTGAATCAGGTATACCCACTGCCTTTGCATGAGTTCCACCTCCCTCCACATCCTCCTTCCCACTATCCTATACTGGAGTAATTCCCAAATCCTCTTTGAGGCGAGAAAAAATATCTTCTACCTACGGACATGCCAACTTCAACTTCACATGCTTCTTTGTCTCCAAGGGAACCACAGACTTATCCTCCTGGGATCTAGACTCCACTCCTGTACAAACCTATTACATTATCGATTCCACTACCTTTGAAGCAGCACCGCTCACCTCCTCACGCTCTCCCATGACAGTAAAATCCCGGGCCTGTTGGCCTACTTGTTGGACCTTCACATCATTCCCCACGTCTGGACTTACCAGTGTATGAGAATGGGGGTTCTAGTCCTCCGAGTTTTTGGATGAAACACTGGACATGGCCACCGTCTTGGAAGAAGCAACCGCATGGTGAAAATTCCTCACCACTACCTCAGCCTCAAGTCCCTTACAAGAAGTTCCCAAGCCAATAGATGTCTGAACTACCTCAGCCTCATACACTTTCACGACACCAGGCTCCTCATTCTGGACAGGAGGAGCAGACGACACCTCCCTGGAACCCTGTTTTCATGAGCCGTCGATAGGGAAAGCACCCCCACCATCAACTTGGACCGTGACACATTCATCTGCTGCTGGAATTTCCACCGAAACCATCGCTAGTGACCTCTTACGACACTCCTCGAAACAGTGACCCTACCTATTGCAGAAGGAACAGAACGACGACCACGATTCATAGAGAATATTTTGAGCATACCTATATTGTCCCTCAACCACGATCAAAACCCTATCGGTAGGAGGCCGAGAGAGATCCATTTCGAAGAAAATATGTGCCACAATCAGGTGCAGCATGGAATCAGTCCGCCGATCAGCACAAAGGAAACTGCCAATTGAATTACCTTTTGAACGTAGTAGATGTGGATTTTGGAATGGCAGCGGTAAGAATAGAAGATGTATCCATATTGCTGAAAAAGAGGAGTCGTGATTCATGTGCACGTCAAATGTCCAGCGATGTAGGTGGAACTGAAACCCTCGAATGGATCTGCTTGCACGAGACCACGCCACAACCAAATAGTCCTCCTCTGTGAAGTAAATTAGAAATTGAGGCGGCCCATGATGTCCGACAACTGCATGATGTCCTAACCCCCATGCCTTGTTAATGTACCTTTCGAATAATTCCACCGAAGGTTTTCGACGAACGAACATAGCAATCAGAGCCGTGGAAAGAAGCGAAGAAGCTTTGGATAATTCCTAAGAAGAAACCGGAATCACCAGATGGCCGCTGAAGATTACCGGGACCTTCATAGAAACCACTATTCTGGGGAATAGAGAGCTTCACATGGGAGGAAAACCCCCATGTGAGATATCCTGCCCCTCCCCCTGAGGAGGAGGGCCCATCGCCGCATCCATGAAAAAAAATTGAAATTTATCGGGCTCTATGACATTCACATTCTATGGTACCCATGATGTAAGACATATTTTACTCACTATTCCACCTTTATTATATATTAATGTTAATGATTATTACAGTCTAAGGATTATATATCAAATCTGTTAGTTGTTGAAATGAGGGTCTTTACCATAATCAGAGACCCTTGTTGGAATCTTTGAGTATTGGAACTATACCATGTATATGGAACTCATTTAGCACTTTGTTATCCACGTGGCATTTAAGTTTTTGTGATTGTGGGAGAATTTTTCACATAAAAAGGGTTTCAAGCAAAAATAACATTGTAGAATGGTCGTTGGATAATAAAATTTTCTCAGATCAAGATTCTATTGATTAGAGTAGTATCTATAGTCATATAGACAACATTGAGAATGGTTACCAATTACTGAAATATCATAGGCACTAGGTGTTCCCAATTAGATATTCATGTTCAAAAAAATCATTTTATTCTCGATTCATCAATTTCGAACCCATGGTTTTTTCAACATGATGATGGAATTATTTCATGGGAAACTGGGTTATAGCGGATTAGTAGTATTACATATTTCAGGCTTATCAGATTTTTTCCATAGGTTTTATAAGGAAAATTTTCCCAAAACATGATTAACTAGCCATTTTTTTATTTATGAGATTCATGATGGGTTCACTAGTTTTCTTGTGTATAGCGTGAGAAAATGGCTCGACATATAATAGCCCAACAATATTTTTATTTTATAGATTCAAGATAAGTTCATCATTTATTTTTTTCCATATAGTTTCAAAAAAATGGCCAAAAATAAAGAAAATAAATCATTTTATTATTTTAGAGATTCACATTTGTTTCACAATTTCTATTTTGATATTAAAGGGATCACATCAAGGTGTGTTCGGTTTGGAATGATGGTTGATTATGAGTGATGGGGGTATATATGATACATACTAATTAATTTCAGGTTAGTATTTTTCTTATTAATGGAATCTACCAATGGTTCCTTTATCCATAACTGGGTAAATACCTAGTTTCCAAAGGTATGTGATAAATTATGTTTCAGACCCAACGACGCATAGAGGCTCACATTAGTCGAGATGATGACAGGTAGGGCACATCCCAACCTATTTGGGGGATGTTTTTTTCCCATGTTGGTAATCACTTATAGATTTAAGACATGTTCGAGAATATATTCCAAATGCCAATATGAGAAAGTTTACCATGACCAAATGATCATAGGTTAACTCCTTTTAGGTACAGATGAAAAGGGGGTCTCATTATTTAATCCATATATATAAATCTGGGATTATTCATCCATGTCCTATTAATGAATTTAATCTTATATGTTCAATCTGAATAACTGAGGACTTCAAAATTTACTACCATTCATGGATGTAGATAAAATTCCCAGGATGGGATTGAGACATTATGAGGCATCCAACATATTTTTGTTTATTGCAGGAATAAAAAACAAATTAGTTCATTATACCCATGAAGTTTAACATAATACAAGAAGGACATATTTTTGGGCACTTAGGCACAAGATATTTTATCTCGATTCTCTTGGAGATGTCATAAATATCCTAGTTACAGTATGATTCGGAGTTATTACAGTATAATCATTCTCTTGGGATGATCCCCAAGGTAGATACACTAATATTAGGGACATGTATATCGTGTAACACATTAGAGGTTACATAATGAGAATTCCTTATATGGTGGAGAATCATGATAGCAATGATGTGATCATTCTAGCTCCATAAGCCCATGTGAACTTTTCTTGATGTGAGGAAAAGGGATGAAAAGTGATCAGACTCATTTCATACGTATGTTAGACTTACATTATGAGACTACCCTCGGGATGTTTTAGTATAGAGCTCAGGACTTAGGAAGTAATACTACATATCCTACGTTGTAAGGAATTAAATTCAATGTAGTTTATTGGGGTTCTTAGTCTGTAGATGGATGTGGTTTGATTAGCATCCCTTGGGAATGATTGGGTCCATAGGGTTGAAATCTTAGAGACATGGATGAACATAAACTGAGGTGGATGTCCATTTTAGTTTAGGATCGAGCTTGAGAGAAGAATCCTATATATCCTAGTTTTGGAAGGAATCAAATTCCACGTATTTCAATTGACTTCTTAGTCCACTAAGTGATGATGTAGGTTGATTATCCCATTGGAATGATTGGGTCCTGATGGTTGAAAAGTAAGACACATGAATGGAATTACATTGAGGAGGATTCCAATTTATGTTTAGGCTCATGAAATATGAAGCAACCCTAGATATCCTAGTTATGGCTGGGGTTAGATTACTGTAGTTTAATTGGATTCGAAGTCCAATGAGGGATGAGGTAGGATGATCCGCCCAAGCTAATGATTGGGGCCAAATGGTTGGAATATTAGAGACCTGGTAGGACATACATTGAGTTGGATAACTATTTGAGATTGGTATCAGGCCTTAAAAACATGCCCTAAATATCATAGTTTTGATAGGAATAAGAGTCATTGACGTTCATCTATTTAGGGGTTACACAATAATGTTTCCCTTATATGTGGTACATATCAGGTTTTGTAGTTGATTGGGGCTTACACACCAAGATTTCCCTTATACAGATATATTCTTATCATGGATATGATATGATCATTGTGATCTTATAGATCCACCTGAGTTATACTCAGTGTGAGAAACATGGGAGGGTAAATGATCAGTCTCATTTCTTGTAGATGGAGGACTTCAGTGCTAGGAGTTCACATTTGATGGTTAATATAGATCTCAGGAAACATAGAGGTATCATATGTATCCCATATATGATAGCAATAAATGTAATCATTATTAAATGACTTGGGATTACACACTGAATGTTTCCTTCTGATTCAAGTTTACACACTAACAGCAGACAATGTAACCAAGCCCCGGGATGCTAATTTGATCTGGCCTACTTTAATGCCGGACGTGGTTTACTGACTACTTTACATGAATTGATTATCTATTTGAAATTTCAGAGGATGTATAAAAATATTTTTTTATATTGTGGAAATTTCCAAAAAAAAATATCATGATATAGTTGTCTTTTCTTGGGGACTCTTCATATTCTGGATGAAATGTTTGAGGTTTATCCCATGATCATGGTTCACTTGTTTAGAAAACATAATAAGACCTCCTTAAATGATCATGGAATCCACTTCCTGATCCTTTAGAAAATGATTAGATGGAATCATATGATCTGATTGAGTTCCCTAGTGTCATAGAAAATGATGTGTAACACGCTTGAAAGAAATTACAAGAGTCAACACAACAAGTCTAGATGATGTTGTAAGATCTGAGCTATAATTAATGGAGGTCATCGCCAGATCTGGCTAGCATGGACGGAGGACATTGTGTGGTCTAGTTGACATTCCTGAATGCAATAATGAATCTCAGATGACATGTGTTGGTGCCACCAAATGAGTTGGTAGACATGTTTGAACGAAACCCCATGGTTTGGATGGATTTTCTAGATGGATTCATGATACATGGGTGGCAAGATCAAGGGGTTCCATGAGACTTAATTTAACATGTCCCTAGTGCATCGCATGATTCAAATAGGACACAAAAATTGCATCGTCAGATCTGGGTGACATGCCATGGTTCTACAGTGTGACATGGGTGTTTTATGCAAAGAACATTGGGATCATCATATATTTTCTTCACATAAGTCTCCTATATTTTCAACTTTTATTCTAAAATTTTATTCCAAATTATTTATAATTTTTTAGTGTCTTCTTTGTTTATGTCCCACATGTTATAGCATAAATTTGTGAGGTTCATTGTGTGACCTACCATATGTCCTCGTAATATATTATTGATCACATTAAAATAATATTCATGTTTAATTTATGCTTTGGAAGTTCCTTTTATCTTACCTTAGTGGAATATATTTCATTAATGAGATCATCCACCAAGAGAAATATCCTCTATTTATTGGGTTCACATGGGGAAGGTTCCAATAGTTTATTTCCATGAGGTCATAGATGTATTTATTTCTCATGTTGGGTTGGGGGATGTATAGGAATATCAACATCAATTATTTAACACTTCGCATGATGTGTATCGTGAAAATCCAAGATGGATTTGGGGATGTTATTTGATGTCATGCACTCCACGGGTTCCCGCCATAAATAATTCTGGGGAGGAACAAGATTTTCTGTGACCATGGGATAATCCTATCAATTCCTCCTTTATTACATTATTAACAATTATTGGATCCTTGTTGAATCTTGTACACTTGACGAGGGAATTTCATAATGTTATATCGACATGTCAATGGACCTTAGTTAGAACATGGTGCCTATTGGAAGGCCTCACAATGATTCTAGACAACTTGTTTGGGAATTTTAATAATTGATGTATATATTTATAGAGAGTTATCATAAGATTATGTGTACATGTTTTTTGGTGCATGTTGCATCTTTTGGGTCACCTGGGGTATCTTGCATACTTTTTATGACCATAAGAGGCTCCCACCATCTCAACTTTTTATTTCAATTGATAATTTACCATGGTTGGGATCTCATGGGGTTGTATGAAATTTAAGAAGATAATCAATCTACCACTTGGTTATGAACAGTGTTCCCAAAATAATTTTTATTGGAGATATGAAATCATTTCATGAAAATACTTCTATTTCTTATTATAGAGCCAAAGAGTGAGTGTGAGGTCTCTCGGACATGTCTGATGCCCTTTTTTGGTAATGATTACATGCTAGAAAGATTTTCTGGATGAGGAAGACATGTCATTGGGTTCAAGTAGTGTCCTCTGCACCGCTCGGGGCTTGTCACGTAATTTTTAAGACAACAAGAGGCTATCCTATTTTTGGATATTTTTACTCGTTCCTTCATGGTGGTTTTTCTGGACTTCAACCACTAATTGATTGTGAGGGAGACACATGATCAATATGGGATCTCGTGATGGGGTGAACACCTTATAATGGTCAGTCACCCTACTTTCCTATGGTGCATCAAATGATCTGTGGTTGATATTATTATGGAATACAAACATTTTCGGAGATTTTTCTCTACTTTCCAATGATTTGTTGCATGTTAATTGTTAGAGAACATAATGGTGTATACATATTGTCAGGTACAATCTATTTTCACTCCTTTTTATGTGTAATATATTAATTGTTGTATGATTTCATAGAATAGAAATGGGTATTTTCATGTCAAGGTCCTAGGAAAAATGGTTCATGGATATTGTCACATTTTGTCACAAACATTTTACATACCTGAATCTCATGACACCTATTCATGGAATATTTATCCTCTTCATATGATGATATAAATCATGACTTGGTGATTCTCAGTGACACTAAAATATCTCATGTGTGTGCTGTGTACTTCAATTTCATTGGCATGGTGAATCTTGTCTTTTATTTTATTTATATTTTTCTTTCATGGAAGATCAAATAAATTATTTAGGACATGATCTTATCCAAACATTTCGTTGCTTTCCACGTTTCTTAACATGAAATGGTATGTAGTAATTCACTCTTCTTATGGGAAGTGGAAGTGTTGTGATATGCACCTGCCTCTATGATAACTTTATAGTGTATTTAAATGGAAAAATGTTCACATGATAAAATATGTTGTTCCACATTCTTTCTCAATATTGTTTATGAGATTCTTTAATAATATCATTGGAAAGAGAACGTGTTGTATCGATTTCATGTGAGATACAATATGTAACCCTTATGTGGGATAATAAAATATGATTCTCATAACCTTTATGTGGTCTCGTGATGCCCTTTTCTTAATAGAAAAAGAGATAATATTTATCTTGACTCAAAGAGGCACTTAAATATCTATCTACCTTCATTATTTATATATGATGTATCAAGATGCATTAGAGCATCTGAGAGTAGTGGTATGACCTATAAACCATACATGTCATAAATTACAATGAATTACCCATCCTCTAATCCAAGGATTATGTTTCATACAAATATATATTAAAAATTGAAAAAAATTCATTCATAATGTGTGATCGTGTAACCTGATGGGGTCCTCACATAATCATGCAATCCCATATAAATAAATCAAGTACACACTATAGTGATTATTAATGCACATGATATTCCTAAAACTAACCACCTATAAAGTGTCTTTTTTTGAACTATTAATTTTAATATTGGTGAACTCAAAAATATCTCCCCAACATTCTCTATTTTTAATATAAGCTATATATTTTATATGTATTAAAACCACATACTATTATTCTATTGTGTAATGATAGATATGTTCACCTACACACTTTTCCATAATGTGAAAAATAATCAGTCATGGGGAGAAACCCCAAAATGATCACTATAAACTGCATGTTTCAAAATAAGATGATATCCATAGAAATACTTTGTAGCATCATCTGTCAACCTAGAGGCTTCTTGATTCCCAATTTTTCATTATGACTAATGATGAAGTGGATGAAAATCATAGTAGTGGAGGTATTGTGTTGCATTATCCTCCTTGGTAGGGGACACACATGGAGTGCATGGGATATTCACATTCCAAAATAATTCATAGTAAAATTTTTATGGAATCATATCCTTCACTATATTCTATGCTTTCATGAAAAGTGTTTCATTCATTCATGTGATGAAAAGAGTATGGAATTTAGAATTCATACAAAACGACCTCATGGCTCCATTTCATTTATAAATAGATATTTCAGAATGGTATACCACATCAATTGATTTATTCATGTGCTAAAAATATTTTGTGGGAACCATGCTTGCTTCACGAGCTATAGTCACAACACCAATGGGCTATCTAGGATTATCGTCTAATATCATATGTGTGAAATTATAATCCAATCAACAGACCAGTAATATAGTATATCGTGCCAACATGTGGGGTTAATTCTTTAACATATCCTATATAGGTTAATTAATATATTCAATTCAGTGGTTCTTCATCCATGGGATACTATTGAAGATCATTATTTTCATGAGATCCTTTTTTCATGTACTATATAAAAGCATAGTGGTGGTTTTAAATGATGTTTTCACTACACACCCTAGCCATGTTTATGTGGTGTTTTTCCTACTCACCTGGTTTTCATCACCTGGATGAGTTTTCTTCTTCATGTCATGATATTATATTAATCATGGGGTCTTCTCATGATCATGATGTATCTTTCTATCTCTACATGATCAGTTGAAGTGCGAGAAATATCATCTTATAGAGGTCCTACTAGAGTAAAATATCCCTTCTAGGATCAAGAGGCATGCTAGAACTATGATTCCATGAGGTTTAAGAATATAATTTAAAACTATGTTTTACCCATCACCTAAAATGCACAACATATAATCTTTCATGAAAAAGTAAATATTGTACAATAATGAACATAAATAAACATAAACATGCATGGTTTATCCATTGTAATTTAAGACATTTTATCATGGATGAACAGCATGATAGACTTTATTCTCTCCATGAAATTTATTTTAAACCATTTATAAAATCTCTTTATCAATCTCCAAGATTTCTATTTCCCATTTCTTCACCATATCAAGCTGGAAACACACATATGTGGTTCTAATTCACAGTTTAAACCAATTTTGGGTAAATATTCAAGAATCTTGTGATTGTATTCGTTTTATTTAAACCATTTTAATTATGTTCTAATATATCATTATAATGATATAAAAGTTTTTCATTTATTTTTAATATGAATCAAGTATTTGTTTTGGGTTTACTAATTGATCTAGCTCATATATTTTTTGTTTCACATCAATGGTCCATACTAATAAAAGATGAAATTAAAACATAATACCCATCTGGTTACTCCAAAAATAATAATAAATATATCATAGAACCAATATCTATAATTTTATTTTATTAATAAATTCATATTTGAGTAATAGAGAGATATTTTCTCATCTCCTAAAATGTATGTTTTTTGAAACATGAAATTGATTAGGAATATTTTATTTCTGATGAATTATTTATAAACACAAAGAAATAATAAATTAAATTTATTTATTATTTTTATATTAATCCTTATACATACAATGATCATAGAGGGTGTTATGTGATCATATAAATACTTTTTTTGTGCCTTTTTCAACCTATGTTTAGTTATTTAAATTATATGATCTATTATATTATTTTGATATCAATTTATTTCAAAATTTTATTATAAATTAAAAATAGATATCATTTTATTTTCATTTCTGTGATAATGTTGAATAGTGTAATCTACCCCACATAGGTTTTATATGGATTCCAAATAGTGTTCGAGGAAACATTTTTTGTTATCTCCAAATTCATTCTATAAATAATCCATGAATTCAACAACAACATTAGGTATTCGAGAAATTTGAAAATAAATATTAAATTTTTTATTTATCTATTTTAACAGTTTTATAGTAGTTTATTAACACATTTTCCACACATTATCATTATGCTCAATATGTAATAGATTCTTTATAGTACAATTTTTTTGTGTTTAATTGTTCATTTTCTATGATTCCTAAATTCATGTACTAAAAAAATAATACATCATCCACTTTAATAAATATTCAATATCTATCCATATAAACATTAATAACCACCTATGATAATTTAAATTCATTTATATCGGTTTCCCAACACATGTATGGTGTTATATCACTATGTTATACACAAAAGCTGTTATGTGTAAATAATAATGTTCTAGGATATTAAATAATACTATATGATTCTTAATCTTTTTAATAACCACTCATATAACATAAATACATTTTCCCATAACTTTGGAAAACTATTATTATCAATAATAATCCAATATAATATGTCGTTCTAGAATTTTAATTGTTATAAAATTAATGTTCTATAATTATTTCGTGAACCATTTAATCCCAAGATACTCATTATTTGGATTCATCGTCATCATAGAGTGTTTTAAATAAAAATTACATTCATATCTATATATTTTAGTGTTATCATATTATCTTAATCTCTTGTGTAATGCATCAACGAATCTCATATGTGATGTTTTAAAAATTTGAAACATAATATAAATCATAAAACATTATTTTAAACATCAATATTCCCTAAATGTATTGGTAATTTAATGAGTGTAAAGATTAAAGTATGATAATTTTATCATTTGAATCGCTAAATCAATGATTCTTCCTATTTTATCATTACATTATTGTTTTTTTCTTCATTTTTTATTATTATCATTATTACCAATGTATTTGTGTAGTCTAAAATATTTTAATACTATGATATACCACCACTATGACATTCCTCTTGTTTACCCCGATATATTTATTAAAGGATAATTTACGCATAATATCCATTATCTATAACGACCTAATATGAAATACATACATACATACATACATACATACAAAAGAAAACATATACATCCCTTCATTTTTAGAGGGAAGAGACTATCAATGATGTAATCATAATATATCATGGATGAATTTTAATCTATATATGAATAAAAATATAATATAAATAAATAAATATATAATAAATAATAAATAACTTAATAACTAAATAGGTTAATTAATGAATGGAAAAATAAAAATACACTAAGGTTTCAAATGGATTATTGGGAAATCTCATTAACTCTTTCTTGAGAATACATAAAATGTGGCACAAAAAAATAACTTAAAAAATATAAGAAATTTTTATGGCCATAGAACAGAAAATATGATCAATGTAAAAAAAATATAATGAACTAAATTATCAATGATCATCTTCATCCACTATTATCCACTAAACCACAATCTTATAGATATTCCAAGACACTAAAAGACCCTAGAATATTTATTCTATTAAAATATATATGTATTCCTAACTACACATGCATGGAATGAGTATAAAGGACATAATACATACTCGGTAATATAATCTAAACCATTTAACATAAATTTCATCCTATAAGTGTTATGTTCATGTGTAATTTAAAAAACTATCTCTATGAGCAGGTAAGTATAGACCTATCGCAGAGTGTAGAAAAAAATTATATTCCAAATAGAGTACAATGGCTGACCAGGGTCCTCCCAACAAACAATATTTCTATGTTGATTAACTATGAAAACCATGCTCTATATTTCACACATAAACATGATTTATTATATAAAATTAAATTGTTACAAACATATAATATCAATATTTCTAGTGTATTTGGTGATTAGCATCATTACATAACCACTTAGAACATAAAACACACAACATTTTTATAGAAAACATTATTTCAATGACCACTACATTCGCTCGTACATAGCATTGCATGGGATAACCTGAGGAAATTCATAAGAATAGGGTGAGCTATAAAGCCCAGTAAGGTAGTTAAAGAGGTATATCATGAAATATAAAATACAAGTTTGGTAATAGGAATATCATTGGAGCATAAGAGAAACATGAGCATAAAGGAATGATATGACATGATTAACATAAAATGGAAATGTGGGAACAACATTAAATATAGAATTTAGCATGATCCAAGGATAATTTCACATGGATGATGACTAAACCCTCATTGAACATGAATTATAATTAGTAAAACCTCATTTCACTTGAAGTATTATGACACTAATCCTTACCCAATGCAATAGAGCGCTATTAGGGCGCACCCTTCTTAAACATTTCATTTTATGCATAAGTGTGCCACATGGATCATAAAAATTGAATCATTCATAACCATTTATTACAGAGTAAAGGGATGTGGAATAGATACATTAATCCTAATAATAAATAATTAAATGTGCATAAATGTGAATACCCTGGATATAGAAATGGGCATTGTATTCACTACACAATTTCATTCAGTTGGAAAATTGTGGTCCAATTTCAACAGTGTAATAGCGTGATATAAGAATCCATAAAGAAGGTTGATGAGAGAGAAAGGTTTGTCTCATCATATTTACATATAATGTACAGTAATGGGTTCATATATATAAATGTCCCAACAAACGTAACATAATTTATTTTCACAATACAAAATAATAGCTTGAATGTAAATGTGGAGAGAGAAATTCCTTATGGAATTTAGGCATATTAAAGGGTGTATGTGGGATGTATTGAATGAGAGAGAAAGGGGAATATCATCATTAAAAAAATAGGGTGGAATTGGGGAGATGATAAATCAAACCCCAACATTTATAATTGAATATAATAGGGCATAACAATATTAAGAAACTTGGATAAAAGAGAAAGGTAGGAATCCCATACATGGAAGTGTGATCCTAAAGGATTGGGAGAGGCTTAAGAGAGGCATCATGGGAGCTTGGGAACCTTGGGAGGATTCTAGAGAGAATATGGTAGAGGATGGATGAAATTTAAAGGCTTTGGGTGAATAGGAAGTGAGAACATGGGCGGGTTTATATAGGAAAGGAGAGGGAATTTTTTTATTATTTAGGTTTGGGTCACCACTCATTAAACTAAACAATACAACAAACAATACCATGTTATTTTCACATGGGTTTTTTCCAAATGGGAGTGGGATACAATACATTATATGGACAATGGATGAAAGTTTTAAAATAATAGGTTGGCTTATGTGGAGGTGAGTCACACTCTCAAGTAAATTCATTTAAAAAGACAAAATGTTTTATAATCCTTGAAGGGTCCACTAATACTTTGTAAAAAAATAAAACAAATCTAAAATCGCATTATTTTAATGTTAAAACATATATTTTTCAAACATATCCATTATAATATTTTATTACATCAGTATTGGTTCATTAGGATGTCATAAAACACATTATATATTTATATTATATTTTATTTTTTTCCCAAAATTTCGACTGTCTCCAAAAATTATGAAAAACTCACCGTCAAATAATTTCGACATCCAGATTCTAAAAAAATAATCATTTTATCTAAATATTTTTCTAAATATGTGAATTTTTACATTTAAAATAAAAGCTGACATTTATAAAAAATTCATGGGTTTTGACAAAAACGGATTTCAAACATTAATAAAATTTACAATTGAATTCATAAAATATTATGATCATTTATATTTAATAAAAATTAACTTTATAATAATAATAATATTTTAATAAACAGTTTTTTAATTCAAATATCCATTAATTCATCAAAATATATTTATTAATTTAATATTAACTAAAAATGCTATTTGTTCTTTAAAAGGATTTACAAAGTAACAATAATAAAACGAAGGTATATTAATTATTTTATACAAAAAAAAGAACATATTTATAGTGCTATGGTCTGGATACATAACCCCATACAACAATCACATAATACTCAAGGGTAAGGTGTGCGATGTTGGTAGACTCTTGGGGTGGCTCGGATAACATTGCTTGGGTGGTAATCTCTATCAACTTCTACTTATCTCGTAGGTGGTTCTGTTCAAGCTTTACATGTTCAAGCTCGGATTGGGATTTGTCATGATAGAATCCCAATGATGCCAACTCCTTTCTGAGTTCCGACAAATGGGCTTCATATGGGGCAAGTCTAGTCGATGAGGTTATCACTTACTTTGTCTAAGTAAATTGTATTTGCTAAAGACGTATATTTATAATAATTATGTGATCATTGTTCAATGACTATATTATTAATGGTAAAAATTACTAATGGTATTTTAAATCCAAAATTATAAAACCAATGATGTGAATATGTTGTATAACCATTTTACATAATTAGGCATTTAATCAGATCATGAAGAATTTTCATTAATGAATGTTTGGGTTGTTACAATATTTCCCCCTTAAGAAATTTCACCCTCAAAATTTCCTTTTATATTCTAAGCTATATATAGGTGTGTGTACTTTTCCTTCATTTCTTCAACAACATCTTCATTCTTTCCTATTATTATTTCCTTAATGTAGAAAAGGGTTTATGAGTCACAATGGTACCTTGGGATATTTTTAAAATCTTTAACTTCATTTTCCAAAAAACACCTAGGGCATCTTGGTTTATATCGATGGAAGCATCGATAAGTCATTAAAATGGTAATTATTATATATAATTTTTTAATATCTTCTTGAACTTGTTTTTTATAGAAAATTATTTTTGGTTCATCTTAAAATATTTCAAAATAGGGTTTTGGTAAATCAGTATATGTACTTTTCCAATGACAAAAATCTATAATTTGATACCTATAGGATGCCCAGAGGTCTCTGTATTTTGAAGCATTTAGAAAATATTTTAGTGCTTGATAATTATAAAATAAATTGATGAATTTGAAAAGACCATGATGGTACATCCCACTCTTAGAATGCTAAGAAAGTTGATAGTGCAATATTACCCAATAGATTATACTTGATCCATGAATGAATAGTGCAATGGTAGAGGTATTGGATGCCTCATAAAGTTGTTTGCAGGTAACTTGGATATTTGAGAAAGTTTTAAAGTCATCTGATCATGACATCATAATAATCATCCCTAGTAGTTCTTTATGAATAGAGAGAAGAGTTGTTCGTGATCTTCCTTCTTTCTTTTTTTAACTACGAAAAAGGGAATACATTTAGGGGGTTTTAATACTTTGATATTGATCATAAAAATGAAAAAGTTAACAAAAAAAGGATAAACATGTAAAGGATAAGTATATCCTAACTTGTGACTCCATAAGTTTCAATCTATGTAATACTAGATATATTTATTAATGTATATTATTATGGGTTTTTTTATTCCCTTAATAATGGTTCATGCTAAGCTTATTATTTTACAAAATCATATCCCCCAGGAGTGTCATAACCAAGAATGCAAGAAGGCCCATTTTCATGTACCATGATTCCTCAGGTCAAGCCCGCAACACTTTGTCGGGGTTTTAACCCATAGGTATATATGTCCCATAGCCACCTCTAGCTAATCATATCCAGACAGGGATGTATTTTCTTGATACACCACATACTTAATAATCACCAAAACATAGGGTTGTTTTTATAATGCTTAGTCTTATACCTAAGGCTTCACTAGGGTTTTCTAATCCAAGTCCCAAAAAATGACTAAATCTATCTTCTGATACCAACTATGACAACCATGCTCTTTATTTCACACTTAAACATGATTTATTACATAAATTTAACTTGAAAAAACATATAAGATCGAGAGTTCTAGTGTCTTTGGGGATTAGGAGCATTACATAACCACTTAGAACATAAAACACACAACATCTTTATTGAAAACATCCTTTACATTACCACTACATTCCCTCATACTTAGCATTGAATGGGATAAACTGAGGACATGCATATGAAAAGGGTGAGCTATAAATCCCAACAAGGGAATTAACAAGGCATAACATGAAAGATACAATACATGTTAGAAAATAGTCATATCAAAGGAGAATAAGAGAAACATGAGCATAAAATAAATGATCTAACATGATTAACATAACCTGGAAATGGGCCAACAACATTTAACATGAAATTTAGCATGATCCAAGGTTCATTACACATAGTGCATGAGTAAAACCTAACTTCACATGAATTAGCATGATTAAACCCTAGTTTCACATTATGTATCTTGATACAAATCCTTACCCAATGCTTTGTAGCACTATCAGGGTGTACCCTTTTAAACATTTCATTTCATGCATAAGTGTCCCACATGGATCATAAAACATAGAATCATTCATAATCATTTATTACAAGATAAAGGGATCTGGAATACATAAATTAAGATTAATAATCATAAAGTAAATGTCTATAAAGGTGAATACCCTTGATAGTGAAATGGACATGATATTCACTACACAATGTCATTGGCTTGGAAAATTGTGGTGTCATTTGGGCTGTGTAATGGCGTGAAAAAAGAATTCAAAAAAATGGCTGATGAGAGATAAAGGGATGTCTCATAATAACTATATAGAATGGAAATTAAGAGGTTAATATAGATACATGTCCCATCAAAAGTAATGGAATTTATATTCACAATACCAATGAATACCTTGAATGTAAATGTGGAGAGAGAAATTTGTTATGAAATTTCGGCACAGTAACAGGTGTACATGGGAGGAATTTAATGAGAGAGAAAGGGGTTGCTAATCATTACAAAATAAATAGGGAAGTATGGGGGAGGTTTAAAATCATACCCCAAAATTTATAATTGAAAACAAAAGGGCATAATAATATTATGAAACATTGATAAAAAGAGAATGGTCGGAATCCCTTACATGGAAGTGTGATCCCAAAGGCTTGGTAAGGGCTTGAGAGAGGCTTTTTGAGAGATTAGGGAACCTTGGGAGGATTATAGAGAGAGGAGGGAAGAGGTTGGACGAACTGGGAAGGCTTTGAGTGAAGAGGAAGTGGAAGCGTGGGTGGGTTTATATAAGAAAGAAGAGGGAATTCATTAAAATTTAGGTTTGGGTCACCTCTCATTAAAATAATCAATACCAAAACCATACCATTGTTTTTTCCCATGATTTTTTCTAAAGGGTTGTTTAAAATAGTATTTCATAAGTTCAATAGCCTATCTTCATAAAATAATAGGGTTTCTATTGTGGAGGTTAGTTACACTATCAAAGAAATTCATTTAAAAAGACAAAATGTTTTATAATCCTTGAAGGGTCCACGAAAGCTTTGTAAAATAAATCAAACAAATATAAAATCACATTATTTTAATGGTAAAAATATATTGGCCGAACATATCATTAATAATATTTTATTACATCACTATTGGGGTTATTATGATGTCATGATACACATTATATATTTAAACGGTATTTAATTTTTACAGAAAAAATCGGTTGTCTCAGAAAATTATTAAAAATTCACAGTTGGATAATTTCGACATCATGATTCCAAAAATAATATTCATTTTATCTAAATAATTTTATAAATATAAAATATTTTACTATAAAAATAAAAATCGACATTTATCGAAAATTCATGGGTTTTGACAAAAACGTCTTTACAACCTTAATAAAATTTAAAATTGCATTCATAAAATTATACGATCATTTATATTTAATAAAAATTAATATAATAATAAAAATAATATTTTAAATAAATATTAATTAATTCAAAAATATATTAATAAATCAAAATATATTCCTTAATAGAATATTAACTAAAAATACTATTTTTTATTTTTAAAATATTTACAATGTAACAATAAGAAAATGAATGTGTATTCATCATTGTGTACAAAAAGAATGAACATAATCATAGTTCTAAGTAACTATTACATGACCCATTATAACACCCGCATAAGACCAATAGGTAAGGTGTGCTATGGTGACAGGCACTTGGGGTGGCTCTGATAACATTGCTCGGATGGTAATCTCTATCAACTTCAACTTCTCTCGTAGGCAGTTCTGTTAGAGCATAACATTTTCAAGACTAGCGTGGGATTGGTCAAGAGAGAATCCCAATGACTCCAACTCCATTTTGAGCTCTGAAAAATGTGCTTTATATAGGGGAAAGTCTATTGATGAGGCCATCTCTTCCTTTCTATGATTAAATTGGATTTTTCAATGCTGTATGTTTATACTAATCATGGGATCAATTTTCAATTACTATATTAGAAAATATATCAATTATTAGTGGTATTTTAAATCCAAAATTATAAAACCAAATAAGTGAATAATTTTTATAACCATTTTACATAATTACACATTTAATCAGATCAAGAGGAAATTACATTAATGTATGTTGGGGTCATTACATTAACTACTTAATATAATTACCCTAAACTACTTATTATTGGTTTTTATTGATTTTATGAAAAAATGGAATTTAAGAAGATATATGAAATGCTAAAATTTATACTAACATGTAAAAAAAGAATGTGATTTATAAATAAGGAACTTTGACTTTTTGTTTTGGATTATGGGTTCAATCATTCTCCTTGTAGGTCATTATATTTATTTTGATTGTTGGATCATGAAATAGAACTCTTAAAAAACTATTATTTTAATTATTTGTGTGAAATATTGAGTTCCTATATCAATGCCAATTCCACCTTATCTTATAATTAAGGTTGTTGGAAAACCTCAATTGGGAGTGTGACAAATTCTAGGAAATGACTCTATCATGTGTAATTTTATCGACTATGTAGCTCATCATCCTCATATGAAGAGATTATGTTATGTGTAAGGGTGGAAAAATATTTAATCAAATAATAGAAATGAGTTAGATCATTGTGTCAGAGTGGACAATCTCAAAACTCGTATACTTCACTCTTTCTCAACACAAACTAAATAAAACATATTAATTTATGTTTTGAATGAAATCAAAAACTACATACCTCCTCCAGGACAAGACTCATGTTAACCACTCATTTTTAATGGTAAAATATCATTTTGGAAATAAAAAAAGGAAAGTGTAAGAGATAATAAAATAAAAGGAACAAAATATGGAAGATAGGTAGAGAGGAAGAGAATAATTAAAAAATAATATAAAATAAATATATATGACATATATTGATAATGGTAAAGGAGAAAATGAAGAAGAAATGAATATAAAAAGAACCCAGTAAATGAAAAGCATTATGTGGGGCTAGACAAACACTTTAAAATTAATATTAATTAATTTTATTAATTAAAAATAAATTAAGATTATATTATAAATAAAATTGAATAAAAAATGAAAATAAAATAAAAATGAAGAAGAAAAGGGGAATAAGCATTCGGGTTGCAAAACTCTGCTCCTCTAGTGTGAAAACTCCACTTTCATTTCTAACAAACTTCCTTTTATAAGTTTATATGGGCCATTAAAATCTCATATGGTTTATGGGGATCATGAAATTTCAAAAATCAAATCTTATTTTAAATATGATGTTTTGAATATCTTCATTTTAATCTAATAATAATCATAGTTTTCCCAGTTTTTTGCATGGATTGGATCTAGTGGGGCAGCTGCTTCAGTGGTGTAAAATTTTTTTTTTCAATTAAATACATTATTATTTTATTTTCATTATTTTATATTGTTTTAATAAAAATTTGGAATACATAGGTATTTAGATCACTAATCAATTTGAAACCATTTAAAATTGTTTGAAAATATGCATAAAAATGGAGTGTGTAAAATATCCCCACAATTAAACTTTGATTGTCCTCAAGAATAAAATCTCAACATGAAATTATTAGGGGAACAATGTTATAATTATTAAAATTTAAAAGTAATAAAATTAAACAATAAAAAATGATATATCAAAATTTTCAAAATACACCTAAAATAGAAATTTAATTTCTTGATTTTTAAGGAAACAAACAATTAAATTATTTTAATATTTTTCATTTGAAAATTATGTTACTTCTCTTATAACTCATAAAAGTTCCCTAATTCATTATCTTTAAGAATTATAAATCATGATTCAACTCTATTTTGAATTGATTCCTTATTACTCAAAATATAATTCAAGTATAATAATGATTATATCATGTCTACATGATCCTTATACATAGGATTATAAATGATATATTTTCACCAATTTGTAAATAGAAAAGTCCCATAAAGAAAGAGGGGGTTAATTCAAGGATCATATAACTCCAAGGCTTAATGTTGGTAGGAATTAATGTTAAAATAATTATGTCTCAAGCATATGGTTTCTCTATTATTGTATAAAGATTGTTATCAGATGTAAATGTTTAATGACATATTCCCATCAATTTTGAACTACTCCAAATTCCCTTAAAACTCAATGTAATATTCATGAAAAAATTAATAATAATAAATTTTTTATGAACCCTATTGAATATTTTCTTCTAAATTTCAAAATATATTTTCTGGTAAAATTTTCATGTTTTTTCTTTTTAGAAATATATTCTTAGAATAAACCTCAAATCTAATACCTAACCACATATGATAAAACTCATCATTCGAGTAATGGTTATTTTCTATTCTTATAAGTCAAAACCAATTGTTTTCATTTTTTTGTTTACATAGTTCATCTAATCTTTTCTTATTCAATCAGGAAAGATAATGAATTTTACAATGAATGTAAAACATTCCAAATCCAAATATATAACACCATAAACTTCTTCCTAACAATTTATATGATCCATTACTTCATGAATCTCTTAAACATCACACTTATTCTTTAAAATATAATGAAAATACTAACACAAGGGTAATAATGGATAATAATGGATTGAAGAAAGGGTAATTTCTTATATGTGTATTCATGTCCACTATGGGTTAGATGAGGTTTGATGTAAAGGTGGTATTTTAAGTTCAATTCAATGTAAAAATATTCCTCAATCATTTTATTTTTTTTCATAGTAGATATCATTTAAAATCACTCATGGAATGATTAATAATAACAAATAAATTCAAATAAATTCTAGAAATTCAAGTCAAAAGAAATGGTAAGAAAATTTAATTTAAATTAATCAATTTATTCTATAAAATCACGAGTCCTCATATAAATATCCATCCTTAAAATTAATCATATAATTATACATTTTAATCATTAAATTTTATCAAAATTTAAATATAAAACATGGAATCAAAAGTTTCCTAAGAAACTCATGTCTTTTAGATATGTCAAGAAAATAATAAATTTGATAATGGTCATGTAATTTTATGTTTAATTCTCAAAACAAGTCGTTGGAAAAAATGATAGGTAAAATGAAAAAATTAAAATTGAACTCCCTTTTCAATGTATATTAGACATTTCTCTCCACTTTTGGGAATACCTTATTCCATCATGAACCTATAAAATAAATTATCTCAACATAGAAAAATGATAATGTAATTTAATGTTAAAAAATGAATAGATGGAGTGGCCTACGTGTTAGACAAATTATAAGAATTAAATTTAATTCTAAATTCATATAAATATTTTAATGATAAATATTGTTATGATCTCCCAATAAGGACCTGAATATTTACTACCTCCAAAGGGTAGTACAAGCTGTTATCCAAAGTCTGATGGTGGATGGAGCATCTTAGACTTGAACCACAACATGTGCATTTTCCCATTGTCTACTTTTTTTTCTCGGTGAGTAATGAACCATATATAGAGTATAAAAGATCCATACCCTTCACAATTAGGTATTGATTTTATAGAGGGTGTAGGACGAAGTATAGATCATCCTTTTTTTTATTTCTACTTGTGAAACATCCACATTATAGACCTATGATATATCATTTTGGGCAGCATGGTTTGAATAATCAAAATGATAGTAATAAGGAATAATTATTTAAAAAATAATAATTTGAATAATTATTATAAAATTTCTCCCTTTCAGTGATATAATCATTTTTCAAGGTTTACATAGTTCCAACAACATGGAATTTTTCAGGGGATCCCACAAATGTAATATAACTAAAATTATGGATCTCCTTTTGTTTTTCAACAAGCACATGTTCAATTTTACCATCTTATTAAAAGGAAATACATTCATTGTATGAATCTATGAATTCACGGAAGTAAGAATTAATTCTATATTTGGATTTAATAAAACCATAGAAAATACGGTATGAGATAAGATCCCCACCGAAAATGGGTTCAGTTTCAATATCATCTTCTATGGGGAGTGTTAGTTCGGGTTGGATAGTAGTGGATGGAGGTATGTACTCGAGAACCTCCATCATTTATTCAAACTATAATACAAGGGTGTTGTACTCTACTTGTCTATAAATATGTAATTGGGTGCAAATAATTCAATATTGAAAATAGGATGAACTCATTTCATTTCATCATCTATGTTGTTACTGAAAAATTTAACTGAATCTTTTCTCAAAATCCATTTAGTGCATCATTACTCATATTCTATGATATATTTATTACTATTATTTTACAACTACTAGTTTATGCACCTCTGAGTAATTATCCCATGAATTGGAAAAATGGTTGTTTGAAAACATCATGTAATGATACATTTTTATGATTATTTTCTTAAATCTATATAAACTATCTACATTATAAAAATACAAAAACAAATTTCCTCATTGGATAACAATCTTCATTTGAATGCATTTCTATCTCAAGTTGTTGAAAATGAATATTTATTTTCCAAATGCACAATAGAGGCTGATCATGGTCATCTCACTTGAGGGTTTTCTCATTTGTTCACCTACATAATCTAATTCACCTAAAATACTTATTTTTTATTTATGTATTTTTTCATGAAAACAATGAAATTTAAGAAGATAAATTAAATGATAATAATAAAACTAATATGAAATGATGAATTTGGATAGCAATGAAAAAATGTTACCTTTTGGGTTTGGTTTAAGGTTTTTATCTATCTCTTTGTTGGTTTTTAACAATAGTTTGATTGTTTAATAAAATATTATCACTCTTAACGGAATATTATTTTATTTAGTGGTATGAAATATGTAATTTCATTATAAATATTAATTCCACCACCTCTGGTAATGAAGGTTGATGAAAAACTGAAATTTAGAGTGTGACATTTTCTAGGAAAAAACTCCATTTTAGGTATTTTTGTGCACTAACAATCTCAAGTTAATCTTTTGAATATCTTCTGTTTAGTGGAAGGGAATAAAAATATTTAAAAAATAGTGTTTAAATGAGTTGGATATCATATTCATTGTAGAGAATTTCTTCACACGTGCACTTCACACTTTTTCCAAACAAAAATTATAAATCTTATGAATATTCAAAAAGAATGAAAGGGATGCACTTATTATATCCCCTAAGCCAGTCCATGAGATATACCCTTATTTTTTAATTTACGAGTTACTTGTGGAAGGAAATAATAAAATAATAAGACAAAACAAAATAAAAGGCATCAAATACAGAAGAGGGAGATAGTAATAATAATAAAATAAAATAACATAAATATATAATATATATATAGAATGTTAAAATAATTATAAAAATAAATAAAAATAAAATTAAGGGGAAGGAGATGAAGAAGGTGTTTGTGGAAAATAATTTGAAATAAATAAAAAGGAATTTTATTTAATAAAACAAAATTAAAATTACATAAAAATTAAAACCGAATAAATATAAAATAATATAATATAAAAAGGATGAAGGTGTGGGGAAGAGGCATTCAGGTAGCAGGAATCTCCTCTTCTACGGTGCGAACTCTACTTTAAAATTACAGAATCTCTCCATTTATGTGATCATAGTTGCATATACATCCTCTTCGAGTCACAGGGAATCTAAAACACTGAAAATTTGAATTTTCTTAATATAAATATTTGAATAACATTTTTTGATCCACTGAAGTTCTTAGTTATCCCGATTTCTATCATGGACTGGATCAAATGGAGAAGCTCCATCAATTTTGAAATATTATTTTATTCAAATAAATCCATTTAAATTTATTTTCTTTATCTCTAATATTTTAATAAAATAATGGAATCAATTTCTATTTATATAAGAATCAATATAAAACCATTGAAAATTGCTTAAAAATATGCATGTAAATTGATTGGGTTAGTATCCTAATGGACCTGGTGAAATAAATTACATATATAGTAACACATATGAAATCGAACAATATACATCAATAAACTAATTGATTTATAGATTCGGAACATTAGATATCACCAAAAAACATCTAATCCCAAAATATATCAAAAAACCACTCAATTTTTTTTTCCATATCAATTCAACAAAATAAAGGGAATCAAAGATAAATTTAGGTCTTACCAAAAAATTTCCTATATGATAAAAATATCATAGGTCGATCTCTATTCCATAATTGAATAATGAACAAATATATAATATATATATTCCGGCATGAGTTGTAAATGGTAAGGTGATTCCATATCGTAATGCCCCCACTCTAGTCCTCTATATAGGTTGCAGATCAATTCATCATATCTCTTCACTCATGCATCCATGTATGTCAAAGGAACCTAAATAGAAGAAATATTCTTTGATATAAAACTGTGAAGACTCTACCATCATATTACATATAGGAAAACATTAGGAAAATTACTATTTTATAAGTATTCATTAAATAAATTGTAAAGTACATGGAAGAAATAAATTAACCTAATCCATCAATAATAAATGAAATGAAATGATACAATAACATAGACCAAAATGTCACCCACTAATTCAATTATATATATAAGATAAAAAAACAAATAAAATAGTCGGAGGCTATACTATATCCTATAACATAACATAATCATAGTCTTTAGTCCAAGTCAATCTATAAAGTTGAATGATAAAAACTCAAGGTTATACCCAACCTAAACTAACAAGTAATAAATGGTAATTGGGTACCAAATTTAAATTATAGACCAAGTAGGGTATGTATAAATAAATTAATAGGTTTCCACTAATATGAGATCATAAATAACAAATAAATGTATTGATATGTTGATATTACATTCTCAATAGAATAAATAAATACTTTTATAAACATAAATAAATATAGTTTTTAATCCACATTGTCTAATGTGACACCCTGGACCAACCTTACCAACTTTTTATAAATCCAAATGTCTCTGAGAATGCATCTTGATTTTGTTTACCGAATATCATCCAAGCTCATATTCCCTGGTATCCCTATGTAGTAATATCCTTAAGACTATATGGTAAAAACCAGTACATCCCAAATAGTATCATTTGAGTTTAAATCCATGAAAACCCCTAAATAGAATCTTCATGACCCTAATGGTCTGATGCTAGGCCTCACGAGAGATACAGTGGGTCATTGGTTTTCCAGTTACTCATGTAAGATTTTTGGATCACTAACCATCTCATTGGATGGTTAATAATCATTTCTTTTATTTTTTTCATTGGCCCTACCTTTTTTATTCTTCTTCAAATCCCTTTGTGAACCCTTGTGACCCCCTAGGGGTTTCCAATCATATACAAAATCTTATTTTGTGGATAAAAAACTAGTCATTATTCCATTAAATATCATTTCTAAAAATGAACCCACATTTTAAAAAATTATTCAAATTCATTCCAAATTTTTTCAATCCATACTGATAAGGGTGTAAGATCCACAACCATATTCTCCTATATGTGAACAAAATGAGTCACCAAGAGTCCTCAGAAACACTTCCCATTATTATAGAGAATTATGAATAGAAGTGAGGTCTTAATATGTAAAGTGGTGACAAAATCCCCTTTGGTATAGAATAACAATCACTGTGAAAATTCGATAAAAATTAATTCAAGAACCCCAACAAATGAACATAAAATTTCCCAAACAACCCAATATTATCAATCCATGAATTTTCAAACATAATGTCAAAAAATTTCATAAAATCATCCAACTAAATAAAATACATAAAATTAAATAGTCCGAAAACTATTCATGAACCCCATGATGTGTCCCAACATTGAGATCCAATCCCATATTGAAAGTCAACCCATCATGCACATAGAAACCTGTACTTTTCCAAACTTATATCCATAAATTATGATCATGTTACAAATGATGAGTCAAATAGGATGTGAGTAAAACTCAATCGGCCACCATCATCATTGTCTAAAATAGTTGAATATATGTAATATTTTGTGAAATTTTATGACTATAAATTAATTTAATTTTAAATTAAATAGAGAAACACAAATTAAACTCTTAGAACCTTGATCATTAGGTTGACACATAAGGTCGTACATAACTAATTTTGCATGATCTTAGATATCTTATTCCACACCACTAAATTAGTCCAGCCTCTATATCCTAAGGATTTTTAAATTAATTGTATAAATCATCTATTCTCCATATGGCCAATGTGAAATACCTTACCATGGTCTAATTATATTTTATATTCACAATAATCCCAAGGAGTTTTTCCATGTCATGGGATATTTATATATTTAGTCCACAATAGTCCCAAGGAAAATTACCATGATATTTTCTAATAAAATTAAAATTTATAATTCAACACCAATGTGATAAATCCTGTGAATATTCTAATATCAAGGAAATTTATCCAATTATAGGATAATTTCTCAATATCATGCCAAATATTAAAGAATATGATAAATTTCAAATTACGAGTCAAGTATACTAAATTTCAGGTTCCCATGACAATTATTCCCTATAACCACTCACATGTCAATCCATGTCTATAATTCCAATCTCAAACCCCTAGGTTTTTAAGGTTTGACCCAAAGGCTAACCCCCTATCCCAAAATTCAATTTCAATAACACGTTAATTATATGAACTGAATTTCTAACCTAGGGTCAATAATATAAAAACCTTATTGATGGCTAAAATTATAAGGTTTGAATCACTAATAGAGTAGAAAAGATTCTTAGATGGTCAAGGTAATGGTTTTTTAGATAAAAAATATGATTACCAATTGAAAAACGCATATTCATGGAATTCCAAAGTGATATCTGAAGCTACATGTACTATAAACCAAGAAGAACCACTATCATATGATTTAGACCACATAACTAAAGAGAATAAAATAAGTACCCCCTGAATCAAGTATTCAGATCTCATGAAACATCACAATCCATATGGAATGTGATAGGATCATCCTGTTTGGTAAGAAAAAAATGAATGGGGAAGAAAATGATAAGAATTCATCAATTATTGGAAAGACATATCAACACTGGATTTCCGAATAAATCAATGGTCTAGAGAATCACAATGTGGTGTCTTAAAATTTTATGAATAAATGTAGAACTATTCTAGTTATCTAAAGATGAATATGGGAAAAAATAGGTTTATGAAATATAAAAAAGTTGGGATTGGGAATTACATGGATTCACTTGGTTAAAATATCAGACAAGACCACCAGCTAGGCGAAGTGATCCCACATGCTAGTCAGTGAGCCAATGGATGGTCAGGTCTAGAGAATCATCCTACTAAGGAATTCATATAGCATAGAGTCATACATACTTTTCTAAAATCTTGTTGATGGAATCCATTATTGAGTCTAGTGAACTAAATTAGCTCCTATACCACAAGCCACTACTAAACATAGTCAATTTAGTCCCTATAACCCCCCCCCACCCAAAAACCTCCAAATTACCTTTTAGATCAGGAACAATGATCAGACTAATGGCATAAAGTTTTTCTCTATATATTAATGATTTAATTACCTAATGGGGAGTGGGGTTTTAAAACCCCACTCCATATAAAATATCATCCTCAAGATATGCTCTCATGCATAATTTGGAGTTACTTGTGAATAAATTAGGCCATTAAGCACATATATCAAACTAAATATCACATATCACCACATAAACACAATTATTTTACCATAAAAATCATACCAAGGGTAAATCATTCCATCAAGAATCATCTCACCTAATTCAATGATATATATCGATCTCTCCACAAATAATGTATTATCATAAATATCAACAACATCATTTAATATGATGTGAGAATGATTAGGGAGGTATATCTTGAGGTATGAATCATGAAAAAAGTCATTCATGGAAGTATATAAATAAAGAAGATCCCAATGGGATTTCATTTAGCCGATTCCCTACACTATTTCAAATACCCCAAAAAACTAGGGTACTGAATTCCCCGACATAAGAATATGGTATTACTTGAGCATAGGTGACACGTATAGAAAAACCTAGTGACCAAATACATGTTCCATATGTTTTCTCCAATGGTCGGCGTAATTTCTTCCGACTCAATGTGAATTTAATCGTTATTTTTTTAACTTAACTAAATCTGATGTATCCTTAAAGAGACTAAGTCTAATAAGCATTAAATCACCCATGTCTAACTAAAACATAGGTGAACATCACAATATTTCATACATAGCCTCAAAACGATCCATTTGTGCCAATTATTAGAAGATACTATTATAGGTGGACTTCATGGGAGTCAGATGCTACTCCAAATAACCACTAACATTTAAAACATAGGGTTCCCACCTATCCTTCAAATTCTAAATCATCTGTTCAGATTTCTCATCAGTTTTAGGATCATAGGCTATGTTTTGAAAGAACATATAAAACCAGTGATCTCTAAACATGATTCCAATAGAAAAATTTAATACTATGATTTCATTTTAATATAAATCTCTAGGTAATACCATGAAAATAATCTACCCCTTGTCATAGAGTTTACACATGTCATCAATTGTGAATGTCTCCATAAGATTCATGATACGGGATACCTTTTTCTGTTGATCTATGATCACTCATAGTTCACCATTATTCAAGGGTGTCTTAGTTACATATTTTATAACATAAATTATGATATTATACAATATTCATTCTATAATAGTCAAGGGTTATAATAACCCAATAGGATGATGATCCTAAAATTTATCATGTTGACAGGTGTAGCATAGCACCATAAAGACTAATTTCTATTTCATTATCTCAGACTACCAATATTTCCTACAATATTTTTGATTCATTAATTAAAATATATGATTTAATGCTCATTTATAAACATGAAATTCCCTCATCAGATCCTCAACATGCTTGAAGTAACCCAAATACTTCCATGGACCAAGAGAATATAATTTCCTTAAAAGAACTCAAATGATGCTTTCTCCCAGCATATATTTTCTCCCTTATGGATATTACATAAGATATTAGATAACTGTCTCTTTTTCATCTAATTCAGATGTGAGTAAACAATAGAGGCTGAGGTAATAGTTTCTCACCCCTGAGACTCCCGATCATCTGTATACATCTCCCCAAAAAGTGCTATATGTCACCACTCATCATGTGATTTCTTTACTTATTGGGTCTATTTATTCCTAATCAATCCATCAACACTAAAATTTTCATTTATAAGAGTATATGACTACTTGAATTTAAAACAATATAGATATTCAACCAAAATTTTCTATCGAGGTTCAAGTCCCACTATGAATAGATATACTTCAATATTTTGGGATATGTTTAGAAAATTAATATCCCATACAGTAGATAAATTATCAATAATCTAACAACATGTACCGTAACATCTATCTTCCTCTTACGGGTCGGATAATTCTTCTAATATGCTCTCAATTTCTGAGAGCCATAAGCAACCACTTAATCCTCCTTCATCACAATTTCTATGAGAAAAACACATAATGAATTTCAATACATGATGTACCTAATTACTAGGACAGGTAAGATCAATGTAGGAGTTGATGTTATCATACTCTTTATTTCAAGGAAAGCATCCTCATAAGCATCTAACTAATCAAACCTTTCTCCATTATTTTTAAAAAAACATTACAATTGTCAAAGGAAACAATTCCTCAATAAATCTCCATTAATAGCATAAGAAACAAATCAATTTCATAATCTTAATGAAAGTATTGGGATTCAAATAATACACCATAGCTACTAATTTTTATGGATCTCTAACGTGGGTCTCCATCAGGTGACCATAATGGGTGGCCATGAGACAGTAGGCATGCCTCTCCGTATTCAAGACATTATTGACAAGTAGTGAGGGTGTAAAAAGTATAGTGAGGAGACTATACCCTATCATATAAAATGATAATCATAGAAGAATAATGATAAAAAAACAAATCCAATCAACTCTCTTAGATAAAAAAGAAATTTATAAAATAACCAAATATCTCCAATACCTATATTTTCATACTAAATTTCTTACTGTGTCTTATATGAAAAGAAATAAATTAAAGACTCAAAATAAAGACTCTTGAAACCAGTCTAAATCTCCATGATTAGTCCAATTTCCACGCTCTAGTCCTATATATCAAGTAAACCAATCAAGCATTGGGCCCCATACCCTTGTCCTAACCTACATCCATGATGTCTGTTCAAGCACCAAAATGGCACCGCGAATAGGTTGTGATGAAAACATTGTTTTCCACCAAATATGTAGTCCAAAATAGTTTATTATACGTAATTATGAGTGGAATTGTTTTATAAAAGTATTTATTTATATTATAAATATTTATCATCTAAATTAACATATCTAACCATGATCTTTAGGTAGACACCTTGGGCTAGCCATAAATTCTTTGGAATGATTCTAAATGTCCTTTTCTATACCTAAAAATGATTATAGTCTCACTGACCATTGCATCCATATAAAAATTTTATAAATTATATATTTACCATAATACCAAGTTGAATTATAAAACATTAGCCTAATTACATCATCATTTCTAAACAAACCCAATGAAAAAAATCCTATTCCAAGGACTTATTACAAATTTCATTAACAAATGACCATAGGGTAATTCATTATATGATAAATCATTAGAAAATGTGCTAATTCAATACCAATATTCCAAATAATGAAAATAGGCTAATAATATTCCATGTATAAAATTATAATAAAAAAATTCAATGTCATGAAAAATACACATGGATGTAGAAATTTTCTAATAATGAGTCAAGTATAATAAATTACATATTCCCATGTAAATTTTTCCCAATTTTTAATTTTTGTGTCAATGAAATTACATATTTTCAATTTCAAATCCATAGTGTTATTGGGTTCTCCTATTTTATCTAATTCCCAACCCCTAATTAAACCATTTAGTTTCAATAACACTAGATTCATATAACATATATTTCTAATCTTGGGTCATTAATTGGAACATGTCATGGGTGGAAAAAAGTCTGTGATTTTGATCTCGTATTGACCCAAAAAACCATTAGAAGGTCTTGAAGAAGGCATTAAAGGAATATAAGTGATTAATAGTATAAATAAGTCACATTCACGACATTTTAGAGTGATCTCACATGTTACATTTACTAGACACAAAAATATGACAATATAGAGATATATTAGACCACCTAACTCAAGTGTATAGAACAATTATACCACAAATCAAGCATCCAGATATTCTATAATACCACAATCCTTATTGACATTGATATTCTCACCATTTTAGGGATGGAAATAGAGGATCTAGGATGAAAAAAAATTCAATTCATCAATTTTATGGGAGATATACCAAAATTTGATATCTAGAGAGAATTATGGATCAAAGGATCAAAGAATAGAGTTGAATAAGTCTAGTAATACATAGAGACCCCTTCATGTTCATTAAACATTAATTATTATTGAAAAAAATGATTAAAAAACATAAAATAGGTTTTAAGGTGGAATTATGAGGCTGCCCTCAATTAAAAAACCCATTTGGACGACCGACTAGCTACTGTGATCCCATAGACTAGTCGTAGTCTTTATATAGCTTTAATAAACTAATACCTAGTCCACTATCTAGTCATTGGCACTGCAACTACTCTTTTACTACATTCCACTACCATACATAGCCAACTTAGCCCCTCTGAACCCCTCGAACACCCTTGCGGAGACATTAAGACTAGAAAAAAAATCTTTGTTTTATAATTTAATAAGATTAAATAAAAATTATAAACAGAGGTACCTCATGAGGGAGATGGGTTTTACATTAGAGAATTATAATATCCCCACTGTAACACTTCTTGTATTTAATATGTATCATTATCCATCCAAATATAAGTCCTGACATATCCAAATAATCATTTTAATGCCAATGGTCTATGGTCCCTGATCCATCTATAAAAAACAAAATAATTTCAACCAATCTAACTAAAATATATATTTCCCAATCAAAAAATACTACTCTATAATGACTTTCCATCACTGAATCACTGTTAAAAATCTCCCTCAAACCCAAATAACCTAATAATTCATAGTATATTCTAACCAATTTATGACTGTGCTCATTATTTTCCCTACAATATGATTTGACTCATGATGGGACTTCCAATATATTGTCCTATAAAACAACATAATTTCCAAAACAAATGATATATCATTGGTATACTAACCCACACGGTGTGGTTCAAAATTTATTATACCCATTAATATATAAAATATCCATTTGAAATAAAACACCAATCTTCATCTCAAATTCCTAAAATGGATTGATCATGTCTCACAACACATTAATGATGGCCCAAATAATCCAAAACATCCCCAAAAGGCGTTGACGTTATCATAAAAGTTAACGCATCATACTAGATAGAATATTCATAATGTGTTTATTCACCCAATAAATATTATCCCATTCAAAAAGTCATGTCGATCCCCATATGGATAACTTATTAATAAAACACTTGTATTTACCAACCAGTTCACTATCATATCACTTGATCATGATGCCTTAAAACCCAATGGAATCCTATTAACAGAAGGTAAAAATACACAAAATCCTATACCCTAAATTTAATGTAATTTCATTGTAGAATCACCAGTAATTCAAATCTTTTTTCATTCTCCATTAAGATAACCAATTATCCCCTTATATAAATAACCCTTAGTTCAAATATATTTCATCTTGAGCTCTGTTACAATGTATGGAATCCATCCAATAACACATCCAATTACAAAATATTTTTTTTGTGTTGGAC
The DNA here is from genome assembly GCA_963277665.1 of Viscum album. Taxonomy (NCBI): domain Eukaryota; kingdom Viridiplantae; phylum Streptophyta; class Magnoliopsida; order Santalales; family Viscaceae; genus Viscum; species Viscum album. The sequence continues at coordinate 1,176,675,379 of OY728141.1, read as the reverse complement.
CATATAAATCAATTTCACTTAGTCATTAGTATAAAAATAACAACCTATCTTCCCACTAACCTGTCTATATATGTCAATAATTCTCCCAATGTGATGGTATTATCCTTAAATTCCATGAGTCATTTATGATAAAACATAATGATGGATGTTTCCTACCTACACATACACAATAATATATTCAAACAATCGAACACTTCCTATTCCTAGTTCACATAAACTACATCACCAACATCTACTGAAATCTCATTCATAATAAAGGCCATATTCTCCAACATCCTATGGTGGACAACCCTTATTAATTCCCATGTAACTCTACTCAAGAATAACCTCAACATCTTCACTCATTAAATTGGATCTACTCTTATAAATTCATTATTATCTACATTAGACTTCTAACATTACATTATCTATAGATTCAATATCATTACAGAGGAAGAACTCATAACTCTCAAAAAAATCCAAACCATTTCCAAATACAACCCTCTATAATGAAGGAATTTCTCAATTTCATCAAAATCCCTCAAGGAAAATTACCATAAGAATATAAAAATTTCAACTTGTCCTATGATTGTACATATTCCTATCTAAAATAGTTATTTAGGGGAACCACACATAACTAGGGTGTCAAGGTGTTTTACATAATAAATATTTAATTCATAATGTAACACTAGAACCAACTCTCCCCCTCATGCAAAAGTTGTCCTCACAGACCCCTCACTATTTCCAATTTACTTTCAAACTAGCCGTTAACTAAACGCAATGATATTTCATCCTATTTCAACCATCCATAGATTAAGACTCTCTATAATTACACAAACATAATCTAACCTTAGATAACATTTCCATAACAGTAACCATGTACCCATCCTAGAAATCTATTTAATTAAAAATGAGTCTATGTGATACCCATCAAAAATGGGATTTTCACAATTTCCTTGTCAATCACATGGCCAGACATCAACCTGAACAATATTTAGATGATCCACTAATGACTACCTATTCACCCATTTTGATTTTTATAAGAATAAATAATTTTAATGGTTGATAATCCTAATGATCTTGCCATTTATTTTTCAATTTAATACCAAATTAACTCGAACATAATGTTCTCTTCAAAATTAAAATTTTCTAGGAATCTCCATGATTATAGAATATAACTCGTATCACCTCACGTACACTATTGCCTTATACTAAAGAATTTACCTATGCATCATTCCCCTAAGGAACTAACATTACTAGGTTAAGTAGACTCTAATATACCTTCACATGTCACATATCAACAACAATACGGAAAAATTTCCCTACTTGCATTTTATAAGGTTTGAATCAACCAAGTCCAAAACACAATCTCAAGGAACCCATGTCACCAAAATAACCTTTAGATCACATCTCACATATGGAAAAACTATTAGGTAAGATTTATCTATTCTCATATAAAACGTCATACAACAATTCATGACCAATCTAACCACTCTAGGGACTCTTTTATGTTAAATGTATTGTGAATCACTTTTCATGTCAATAACCTTCTCCCAACAATGATAATTAGATAGAATATGTATTCAGAAGTACCCCATGAGAATCATTATCTTATCTAGGTATAAAATATATATTATGATTTCACCTAACCGGATTTAGCGTTGGAATAATATATAAATATGGGTACCAACTATGTAGAATTTATCCAGAAGTTATATCTAAATGTGGGGGCCCTGCACCTATTTTGAACATTGGATATACACAATAACCATTGAGAAATATACCTCAATATAATCCAAATGACATTGCTCTGGAGGAAATATATTATTTTCAATATAATTATTATTCCACCACAATTTTCTATAGAAAAACTATATTTATGACATTTTCAATACCTTAAACAACTAAACTCTATTATTAGTTAAACCAACAGACATAAGAAAAAAAATTTATATGAATCTATAATACAAAATATTATGCATTATATACCTTTTTACATTATATTATTAGATCCAAAATCAATAATGATTCATAATCCTTGAAATCAATGTGCATTACGTAAATTGAAATCATAAAACTATAACATAAAATACCTACGATAATCATCTAAATCCACTGGATTCCAAGCCTTCTTATCAAAAATGGTGTGTTGATGAAATAAAATGGTATCCATAATATTCTCTAAAACATTCTTATATAACATATATACCAACTTCACAAATGATAAGATTAGTAAATAAATGCATAGATACCACTTTGTAAATTCATCACCCAAGTTCGCTATACAGTAACCAAATCAGGACACAACATGGCCTTAGGTACATGTCCTTATATGTAAGAGGATTCTGACTAGTAACAAGGGTATAATATGTGACACTATTGATACTATACCCTCATATCAAAGTGAAGAAACTAGAAAAAATGAAACAAAATTCAACATCAGTTTTATATGAACATTAAACTTTATGGAATGAATAAAGAACATAATCCATTAGTCATAAATGAAATAAATTCATACACTAACACAAAACAAGTAGTCAACAAAAATGATGATAATAAATATACAAAATAAATAGAAGTGATTAGATATATTTAAGCTATTCTACATCACCTCACCTCAGCTCATCTCATTTTCCAATCCCAAAAAAGATATATAGTTAAGTGATCCAATCTTAGTACTCTCCCCAAAAAGTGATTCTCTTATAACTATTAATAATAGTTTCGTGAATAGATAATTTTTTTGCGGTATATGTTATATTATTCCCATGCAATAAATTTAAAAATTTAAAAAACATGGGTGGGTATCATTCATTATACTACATTTCACCAGGAGTATAATTTAAATTTTTAGAGACTTTTTTTCTTTTTTAGGGGATATTTTCATTGAGTTGTTTTTTATTATCATGAAAAGAGATTTAATAATTAACCTAATTTTTTTATCATTACTTATTTTAATTCATTTACTAACATACCCTAAATCCTAATATAAATTTGACACTATTTGTGAATAACTCATGATTAATTTTTATTTTTTCTAAATGATATTGTTAATGTAGATTGACAGTAACAACCCGACATTTTATGAGAATTACTACTTTTAATTTCATTGATGTCTTGTGTTATACTCTAATCAAAAATTATCTTGTTCTATACGCTACAATGTATTAGCTTGCAGTATACGCAATAGTATTCTTGGCTCGGGTTACACACAATTTCAAGTTCGTTTTGTAAAATTTATTCTACTCAACATTTAGTATTGATTTTTTTAATGTATAAATAAAATAATTTTTCATTATGTTATACAAAACAACAAAGGGAGATTTCACTACATGCAGCCTTGACATGTCCTGCATTACACGCAATCATGACCTTCCTTGATAACATGTGTAGTATGCAATACGGGGTTTCACTAAACGACGATATATTGATATAATATTATTATGAACTAGCCTTTATGAACAATATTAACTACATTTTTATTGTTATAACATTATTATTCATCATACACATTTTCTATAACGTTATGTGAGAACAAAATAAATTTTTCGAGTAAAATATGTATTTTTTAAAAAATGTAGTTTTGTAGCCTTTTGATGGTGCACCGACTTGAAATCTAGTTTTTTACATGTTTATAAGTTCAATTTGACAAAATATAATTCTTCTTTGGTTTCAGGATATAAAAATTTACTTTGGATAAATTCTTCATGTTATTCTGATAACATTCATATTTTAATGAATAGTAAATACATGGTATATTTTATTTTAAAACAACGTTTTTCATCGTAATAATTTATATGGTTAATTATAATATTTAATGGTTTTAAAGTATAAATTGATTATATTTCTACCATTTAATATAATTTATGTCATTAGCATTGATTCTACATTGAATTCATTAGTAAAATCATTTAAATCTTTTGCAATGTTTTAACTTTTAAAACTCGTTTTCTTAACAATGGGATTAATATTAAATTAATTTCTGAAAATTCCGTGATTTGAATTTGGAAAAATGGATTCCATAATTGGAATCAGTAGGTCGAAATTATGTTAATCAGCTACTTTTTTTAGTCATTATGAATAGTAACAATGGTAAATTTTATTTTATAATAGTTAAAGATAAATCGAGGTAATTAAGGGTAAATATAATATTATAAAATTATCCTAAAACTTTTCCTAATATAATTGGATGATTATATTTTAACCTAAATCATACTTGGGTCTAAATGGAATCTAATGGATCCAACTTGTATTTGATTAAAACCTTTTATTTAGTTTATTTAAAAGAAAGTGAAATGTCTCACACAAACATTAATAATTACATTATTTTTAATATATAATTATACAGAATATAAATTAGATTATAAATACTCATTTGAAATATAAAATGTTTTTATTTATCACCGTAATTTATTTTTAATTTTTAATAAATATTTTATTACCTTAATATCTAATACATTAATGATGTAGAAATTATTTATTTAGTGAAAAATCAATAATATTGTTTTTATTAAAATAATAATACCTATAAAAAGGACCATAAACATGACCAAACATAATTTTTCAAGTATATATTTACCATAATAATCCAAGCGTATTTATTTGGACCATTTGGAGCCTTATAAAAACCGATTAGGACATTTAAATTATTTTATTTTAAATGATGTCCAAGATGTCACCTTCATAATTTAATAAATATAACAATTTAAATGTTGTTATTATAAGATGATAAATTCACGTAACAATATTATTATGAAAGTTATTATATTTATATTTATCATATATTTTTTTTTTAATTTTTATGCAAATAATAAGTATATTAAATGATTATACAAAAATGAAGTAGTAATTGTTTTAATAAGCTAAATATAAAATAAATGGTTTTATAAATATTAAAATATACATTATATGAACTTATTAATGTTCTCCACAAATTTTCTAGAAGAATATGACATGTTAGAATCTATTAAACATTTTTTTCGAATATATCCTCTATGTGGATTTTATTTAAATTCAAGTAAATGAATAGTTTCAAAATTAACAATTATGTTTTTTTATAAAAATAAAAAATTATTAAATTGTTTAAAAATCACATTAATATTTAAAAATTGTAAATTAAAATTAATATGGTCTAAAATGTCATAATTTACCCAATTATGGATAATCCACAACACATAAGTAATTATTTATATCAATTTAAAATTTATAATATAATTACCCCAAATAAGATTAAATAAATTAAATAAGGATAAATCAAATTGATAAGGTTTAAAATAAATTCCCAACATGTCTAAATTTTATCGAATGATAAGATTACAACCCTATCTTGTCTCATATTCATATTTAAGTCATTTTCAGTGGTTTTTATGTGGGGTTAAAATTTATTATAAATTAATATTTCTTATGTTTCTAACGGTGTCCCTCTCCTCCCTTATAAAAGGGAGTATCCTCCCTCTCCTCCTAAAAACACTTTGAGCCTTCATGATCGGCCAACCCCTGAAAATTTATCTTATCCACTTCTCTAGAAACATTTTAGAGGTTATGTTATTCTCAAAAGGCCAACTACAGTTCCTTAAGTGAAATCTTAAAAGAGCTGCGTCGAAGAAGAGGTAATCTCTTCTACTGATTCTTTCAAGTTCCTTTCTTCTTCATATTCTTCTTCTTTAGTCGTTTCATTATAAATTAATAACATATGTATCAATAATATACTGATATGTTATTATAAATATGAAAAAAAATCATTTCATCTTTTATCCATCCTACGGAAAATGAAATCACCGTGCGTGCGTACGTACAGAATACCGTCTCCACACCGTGGTGTAATCTATTTTTCCACCACCACCTTACTTGGATGGGTATAATGGTGTAAAAAATAACTATATGTGGTTATTATAACATCATATTGATTATGAAGTATTATACATACACTTCAATACAATTCCGCGGTCATGGGAATGATATCATCGCTCGTGCATACGTATGGACTACCGTCTCCATGAACGCGATGAGATTCATTTTCCATGATTAACCATTCAAGTATGATTATAAAGTATATATAATAAATAATCATGAAATATATTACATAATAATAATACTATATTTATGTACATATATGTTGCATTTAATCAATTCCATTCAATTCAAAAAGGAAATGAAAACAACGTTCATGCGTACGTACGTCCTACCGTATCAATGAACAGTGTATTTAATTCCGTTTATCGATATATCATATATATTAATATTCTGAATATATATTCTATATAAATCATGTTTTAAATTTTGGAATGAAGTAAATCAGGATATAAGTAAGAACAACAGGTCAAAACACGTACGATAAATGAAACGCTTTTACCGAAAATGTTACTTTAACATGGAATTTACAAAAGGATGGGTAATATAAAGTCATAAGTGAACAATATATGATATCATCACAATTAATATGATTCTATAACAAGTAAATGACATTATTTAAATAATTATATAGGTGGTTCAGATACATATGAATCAAATCAGACATAAACTAAGGCATAACTTTTCCAACCTCGATTTTATATGAGATTGTTTATTCGTAAGTATTTACTAGGGTTATATTTATCATCCATGTCCTTGTTTTATAAAATTGGTTTCATTTATGTTTAAGGTCCTTTTTACCTATTTTTTATTTTTACTATATGGTATGTAAGGAATCTTTCTTTTGTTTACCATACGAGGTACTTTTTGACTTTTCCAGCCAAAGTACGAGAAGAATGTTTTTTTAACGTATACGGCATGAATGGATTTTTATGATTTCATAGATCATTATTTCCATGAAGCTTCATTTTAATGTTTATTTTTAATCAAATTCATTTAGTTTAAAATTGTATGACATGTTAAGAAAGGAAAAATGTTATTGAAGTAGAAAGGATATTTTCCTAGAGAATGGAGTTCATGTGTTTTATCAAAATTATTATCCAACTAAGATAATATAGGGTTCTGTTTCTATCCATATTTTTACATTGATTTGATTATTTTATTATGTAATTAATTTCATGATGTCCTTTTGTCTTATATATATTATTTTATGATGGAATGATGTTTAAGAATACCATTTTTATTACATGGGTTATGCTAAGATGTACGATTTATGATTTTGTGGAACACATAATAATGGTTTCATTATTAGATGGGTGGGACCTATATCTCTCTCTAATGCATTGGGTAAAGATATATATCTCATGATATAGACTTGGCTAGAATGGAATGTTAATTTGGTTCAGTGATATAGGACTGGAATGTGGAGTGAACTCGATTCAGAAAGGGACTTTGTCCACTAAGATGGTCTTGGGAGCAATGCCTTGGATACTATAGAAATCAAACATGTGGATAATCGTTTCCATAATTATATGTTTTATTCCCATGCTATTCTATCATTATTGATGTTCCATTATGATATTTGCCTTATGTACTGCCATGCTTTATGTCATTGCCCAAGATTTTGATGTTTAAACATTATGTTCATGTTTTTATGTTAAAATGTTTATGGTTTGTTTTATATTCTCCATGATTACCCATAATGAGCATTTGATCGCACTCATTATATGTTTTATTTTCCCCAGGATATAAAGAAAGGTTTTCGTTACGAAAACAAAAGGGAAATATCTTTATGGGAGATGTTGAAGATCTTTCACCATGATTAGAATATTATGATCCGAGTTTCCAAAGACACTAAACAATTACGATCCATGAGTGTTGGTTTTTGTTATGTATTATGTTTCCCAATAAATTAATTTAATGTCCATGTACATCAAGATTGGGTCTCTACAGTTGGTATTAGAGGCAAAGGAGGTAGGAATGAATCTGATCCTTGGGAACTCTCACATGTTATAATTGGACGAAGCAAAGCTCTCCACCCAAGGGTTTCATGAGGAAATGGCTGCCACTGGGGATGTTGGTGTGTCCTGCCCGGGGGGTGTATCCACCAATGGAGTGCCCGGATAGGAATCAATTATATTCCACTAGAAGTAATTCCAGACCGCTACTGTTGGTATCAGAGGAATGTTTTAGTTAACCTTTGGAAACTAGGATGCGAAAACTTTAGTGAGATACCTAGAAGATATTTCTATGGTATGTCTAGGTATGTCCCTAAGGTTACATATAAGTATAGGTTATAGTCCTAGAATTGTGGTAAGGATTATAGAATGAGACCTGAGATTTTATATATTTAATGTAATCCCCCATTATTATGCTATTTTCCTAGCATGATTTTTTCCTCACACACTGTTCTTTTTGGGTTTTAGAGGATGGCTGGAACCCGAAGGTACCGTGTTGATCAATGAAATAGAAAATGAAATGATTGTCCTCCTGAGCAAACCAATGTAATGGGATATAGAGTGCAAAATATTATTGTTATACTTACACAAGATATGAATCATTCTGGAATTCCAAATGAGTAGAGAAGGGAACAATATTCTATTAAGTCATTCATGAGGCAACGTCCACCTTCTTTCAGTAGATCTTCTGATCCACATGTTGCTGAACAATTTATTACTACCATTTAAAAGATATTTTCCATACTTCTCTGTTCAGAACATGAAAAAGTCATTCCGGCTGTTTATCATTTAAGAGGTGAATGTTTCTTTATGCTCAAAGTGTGGAAAGAAGCATTGTAGAGATTGTATAAAAGGTACTAGAAAATGTTTCAAGTGTGGAAAAGAAGGTCATCGAGCAGCTGAGTGCATAAGTAATGGGAAAAAGGTTTCTAATGACGTGAATAGAGAAAATACTACAGAGAATACTCCACCAACACTTCAATGCTTCAAGTGCAAGGAAATGTGGCATTATGCTAATCAATTCCCTAATCCAAGGGTTAATGATGATCAATGTGAGAAACCTCTTATGGAAAAGGAAAACGGGAAGTCACATGCGATCACTATTTTTTATGTTGAGTATGACATTGATGTTGTGGAATGATAAAGTGTTTATGTAATGGGATTTAAAAATAGTAACATGGAATCTCATTTATAGTATCATGGAATTTTTGAATATCTATGTATTGGTTTTCAATAATTGTGTGGTACCTGTAACCATGAAAATTGATTGAAATATTTTTGGAAAGCGGATGATATGCGCATAATGAAGGGAAAATGAGAAAATGAAATGTTTGATAGTATTCATGAGCTCATGAATGATATAAGGACAATGTGATATTGTGGTATGAGTATATAGAATTTTTGGGATTTTGGTATGTGGAAAGAGTAACCTTTTGACAGCATTCGTGTTTTCACTACGGTTCAATGGTAATTTTTGAGAATACATGTTTATGGTATTCACATGTTATGAATGCGATCAAAAGGATATGTATTAGGGTATAAGGGGGATAAATGATGGTATTCACTTTCTTATTATGTGACCTTTCCAGTAATCATTTTCTTTATACTACGAGATTGGAAAGATGTATATTGGATAATTCTAAAGATTAGAATGGATTATGTCGGACATCAGATAGTATCATTTAAGGCTAGGAATTTTTTTCTATATAATTTCTGTAATGTTATTATAGTGTAGTTTTTGAAAAAGGACAACCCGTAGGATGGGAGACAACCCGTCGTGTCAGACATGGTTGTGGGAATAATACCCAAAACCGATGTGTGACAGGCCTTTATCTCCTACCACTTGCCTACAAAAAGGCCCTGGTTAGTATAAACTAGTTTTATTTTTTTATGTGGTATGATAGATGAAGTATAAGTCCACTTTAGGAACCATGTACGACTAATCTCACCATAGATTCACTTATGTATATAACTTTTGTTAACCTTCTGTTTGAGACAGATGGAATGACATATCATTCTATCGCATGATCTGCTAACACTTCATTGAAGACAAATTCAACTTCATTTATTTAAGAAATGATGTTGAAATTTTTCAAGGCACAACCAATAATGATATTCTACCAAAATCATGTAAGTATTTCTTCTAATTCAGAATTTTAAAATTTAGGGAAATAATATTGAAAACCAAAAATGTTGTCATATTGCTCTTATATATGATGATTTAGATGGTACCTTTGATCATCACAAATTTATGGCTTTGTGATTTTTAGCTTTTTCATAGCCATATTCTCTACCACTCTCCATCACAACATGATGCTTAGATTTCTCTTCCATATCCATATTTTCACCTATGTTCTCCTATGTAGAAACCCAGTGAGGAGTTAATTTGGGTAATAGTTATGTTTCATAATTCACTATTTAAAATTATGTTTTAGTATTCCTTATTATGATGTGGTTTTCTATGAAGTAAAATTTCAAGTAGTAAACTATTTATAACCCTGACAAATTTCGAGGGCGAAATTCATTTTATGGGGGGTAAAATGTAACAACCCAAGATTTTATGAGAATTATTTTTTTTAATTTCATTTATGTCTTGGGTTATACGTTACATCAAAATTATCTTGTTCTATACGAAACACCATATTAGCTTGCACTATAGGCAACACTATTCTTGGCTCGTGTTGCACACAATTTCATGTTCGTTTGGTAGAATTTATTCGACGCAACATTAAGTATAGATTTTGTTTAATGAATAAATAAAATAATTTTTTATTATGTTATATGCAAAAAAAAGGTAGCTTTCACTACACACAGTCTTGACTTGGCTTGAATTACATGCAATCGCGACCTTCCTTGATAGCGTGTGTAGTACGCAATACAGGGTTTCACTAAACATCAATATATTGTTATAATATTATTATGAACTTTCCATTATGAATAGTATTAATTAAATTTTTAATTTTATAACATTATTATTCATCTTAAACATTTTCTATAACATCATGTGAGAAGAAAATAAATTTTTCGTGTAAAATAAGTATTTTTTTTAAAATGCAGTTTTTCCGCCATTTGATGGTTCACCGAATTTAAATCTAGTTTTTAGATTATTTATAAGTTAAATTTGAAAAAATAAAATTCTTCTTTGGAATGAGGATATAAAAATTGTCTTTGGATAAAATTTTCATATTATTCTGATAACTTTCATTTTTTTATTAATAGTAAAAACATGCTATATTTTAATTAAAAAAATCTTTTTTCGCCGTAATAATTTATATGGTTAAATTATAATATTTAATGGGTTTAAAGTATAAATAGAATATATTTTTACCATTTAATATAATGTATTTCATTAGCATTGATTTTACATTGAATTCATAGTTAAAATCATTTCAATCTTTTACAATGTTTTAACTTTTAAAAATCGTTTTCTTAACAATGGGATAAATATTAAATTAATTTCTACAAATTCTGTGATTTGAATTTGGAAAATTGGATTCCATATTTGGAATCATTAGGTCTAAATTATTTTAATAAGATACTTTTTATTTTTAGTCATTATGAATAGTAACTACGGTAAATTTTATTTACCATAGTTAAAGGTAAATCGAGGTAACTAAGGGTAAATATAATATTATAAATTTTCCCTAACACTTTTCCTAATATAATGGATGATTATATTTTACCTTAAATCATACTTGGGTCTAAATGGAATCTAATGGATCCCACTTGTATTGGATTAAGACCTTTTATTTAGTTTATTTAAAGGAAAGTGAAATGTCCACACAAACATTAATAATTAGATTATTTTTAATATATAGTTATACATAATATAAATTTGATTATAAATAATAATTTGAAATCTATTTTTTTTTCATTATCATGGTAATTTATTTTTAATTTTGAATAAATATTTTATTACCTTAAAATATTATACATTAATGATGTAGAAATTATATATTTAGTGAAAAATAAATAATATAGTTTTTATTAAAATAATAATACCTATCAAAAAGACCATAAACTTGACCAAAAATTATTGGTCAAGTATATCTATACCCTAATCATCCTAGGGTCCATATTCGGTCCATTTGAGTCCATATAAAGCCGATTAGGACATTTACATTATTTTATTTTAAATAATGTCAAAGATGTCACCTTCATAATTTAATAAATACAACAATTTAAAAGTTATGATTTTAAGATGATAAATTGTAGTAAAAATATTATTATTAAAGTTAATATATTTATCCTCATCATAGGATTTTATTTTTAATTTTTATGAAAATAATAAGTATATTAAATGATTATACAAAAATGATGTAGTAATTGTTTTTTAATGGAAATATCAAATAAATGGTTTTTTAAATATTAAAATAAACATTATATTAACTAATTTAAGTTCTCCACAAAATTTTTAGATGCATATGACATGTTAATAATATATTAATCATTTTGGGTCGAATATATCCTCTGTTTGTATTTTATTTAAATTCAAATTAATGAATAGTTTTAAAATTAACACTATTGTTATTTTATAAAAATAACATATTATTAAATTGTTAAAAAAATAACATAAATAATTAAAAATTAAAAATTGAAATTTATATGATAAAAAATTACATTTAGTAGTCATTTATGGATAATTCACAACACATATGTAATTATATATAACAATTTGAATTTTAGAATATTATTACCACAAATACGATTAAATAAATTAAATAAGGATAAATCATATTGATAAGGTTTAAAATAAATTCCCAACATGTCTAAATTTGATTGGATGATGATATTACAACACTATATAATCTCATATTAGTATTTAAGTCATTTTTATATCTTTTTATGTCGGTATTGAATTTATTATAAATTAATATTTCTTATGTTTCTAAAGGTGCCCCTCTCCTCCCTTATAGAAGGGCACCTCCTCCCTCTCCACATAACAACACATTGAACATTTAATCGTGTCCAAACCCTGACCATTTCTATTCTACACTTCCCTAGAAACATTTTAGAGGTTCTGGTATTCTCAAATGGCCAACTCTAGTGCCTTAAGAGGAAGCTTAAAAGAGGTGTGTCGAAGAAGAGGTAATCTCTTCTACAGATTCATTCAAGTTTGATTCTTCTCCAACTTCTTCTTATTTAGTTTCATAATTATAAATTAATAAAAATTGTATAAATAATATAATTATATTTTATTATAAATATTAAACAACCCTATTTCACCTTCAATCCATCCTACGGAAAATGAAATCACTGCACATGCGTACGTACGGAATACCATCTCAACAATGTGGTGTAATCTATTTTTCCACCACCACCTTACTTGGATGGGTATAATGGTGTAAAAAAATAACTTTATATGGTTATTATAACATCATATTGATTCTGAAATATTAAACATACACTTCAATAAAATTCAATGATCATGGGAATGATATCATCGCTCGTGCGTACGTACGGACTACCGTCTCCATGAACTTGATGAGATTCATTTTCCATTATTAGCCATTAAAGTATAATTATAAAGTATATATAATACATAATAATGAATTATATTACATAATAATAATACTGGATTTATGTACATATATGTTTCATTTTCTAAATTCCATTCAATTTAATAAGGAAACGAAAAAAGTGTTCATGCGAACGTACGAAGCATATCAGACATAAAGTAAGGGATAATGTTTCCAATCTCGTTTTTATCCGAGGTTGTTTATTCTTAAGTATTTACTAGGGTTATATTTATAATCCATGTCCCTATATTATAAAAATGGTTTCATGTATGTTTAAAGTCCTTTTACCCATTTTTACTTTTACTACATGGTATGTAAGGAATCATTCTTTGTTTTACCATACGAGATACCTTTTGAGTTTTCTAGCCATAGTACGAGAAGACTGTTTTTTAACTTATACGGCATGAATGGATTTTTATGATTTCATAGAACATTATTTCCACGAAGCTTAAATAACAAGTTTTCATGTTTATTTTTTTATCAACTTAATTTAGTTTAAAATTTTATTACATGTTATGAATTGAAAATTTTTTTTGAAGTATAAAGGATATTTTCCTCAAGAATGGAGTTCAGGTGTTTTATCAAAATTATTTTCCATCTATGATAATAACGGGTTATGTTTATATCCCTATTTTTTACATTTATTTTATTATATTATGAGGGAATTAATTTTATGATTTCTTTTTATCTTATATGGATTAAGTTATGATGGCATGATGTTTAAGAATCCCTTTTTTATTACATGGGTTATGCTATTATGTATGATTTATGATTTTGTGGCACACATAAGAATGGTTTCATTGTGAGATGAGTGGGACCTATATCTACCTCCAATTTATTTGGTAAAGATTTATATATCATGAGATAGACAAGGTTGGAACATAAATTTAATTTGCTTCAGTGATACATGACTGGAATGAGGAGTGAACTCGATTCATAAAGGGACTTTGTCCACTAAGATGGTCCTGGCAGTAATGCCTTGGCTACTATGGAAATCATAAAATGTGCTTAATTGTTTCCACAATTACATGATTTATTCCCATGAAAATTTATCATGATTGATGTTCCATTAGGATCTATGCCTTATGTACTACCATGCTTTATGTCATTGCTCATGATTTTGATGTTTATACATTAAGTTCATTTTTTTAAGTTCAAATTTATATGGTTTGTTTTATTTTCTCCATGCTTACCCTTACTGAGCATTTGAGCTCACCATTTATTTGTTTTACTTTCCCCAGGATATAAAGAAAGGTTTTATGTAAGAAAACAAAAGGGGAAGATCTTTATGGGATATGTTGAAGATCTTTCACCGTGATTAGAATATAATGTTCTGAGTTTCCAAAGACACTAAACTATTATGATCCTTGAGTGTTGGTTTTTTTATGTGTTATGTTTCCTGAAAAAGTAATGTAATGTCCATGTATGTCAATATTGGGTCTCTATATTTATTAAAAGCATATGTTAAGAATAAAGACTTTGGGTATGATAAAATACTCTATTTACATTTTTATCTTCCGTGATGAGTTAAAAAATTGAATGTGTGGTAAATATAATGTAGAATGAAAATTACTAATGAATTTAAAAATATTAATTTTATAATGAAGTGACATGGTTATTTAAAAATATAAATAGTAAAACAAATTGTTGACTTGTTTCTCTATACTGTGAGGAGTTAATGAAATTTTACTATTTGGTGCTTGAACTTTTAATTCCAAATTGGATAAATTGATTTTGTTGACATTGAATTTAAATAATGGTAAGATGAAAATAATTTTTATTATGTTGATATTTTATTCTAAAGGACAACCCTAAATTATGTTGGGGGTCTAATGGATATATTACATTTATATCAATTTGAATTTTAAATTCATTATTTTGTAAGTAAAGTAATAATTCAGGTCCATGGGATTAATATTTTATTCATATTGTTGTAGGATACACTGGAATATCTAATATAATATAAATGAGATGATATTAAAAATAATATTTATATTATAAGCCTATTAAGGTTGTATATTTTTTATAAAATAAATACATTACAAAGAGTATAGATTAGATGTGAAAACAGATTAAAAAAATATTGGAAGCAAGGTTTCATACCATGACACTTATTTTCCATGATATGAATATATTATAATTCACATTATAAAGGAATTTTGTGAGAAAATAAGATCATGATGTCAACAAGATAATCAACTATCTAAATGATGAATTCACATTGTAAACATGGAGGATGAGACTTTTAAAGAACATTAATTTTCAAATATTAGTCTCATCTCACATTATTTTAGCTAGGACATACATGTAACAACAGTACTGGATCTGAAGGATTATAGCAGACACATTTATGGAGTTTTAAACCATACCTATGAATTATTTATGCCTATGAATAAGAGGCTGTTAATGTTGAAAAATTAATCGAAAATCATTTAGAGACTAGAGTTTAGGGAAATTTATTACACTATGGAATAGTCACTCACCATTTCTACTCTACCAGTTCAATTCAATATTTATTTTCTTGCCTTTTCCCCTACCACTCCATAATGAATATAATGAGTGTGTAACTCCCAAATCATGAAAAAATGGGGATTTCCATATTATGTATGGGATATAAAGGCCAATTATCTTCTGCATATTGACACCAACAATATTTATGAAAAACTCTATATTTTTATAAATTGATTTGAACTATAACGTAGTACCAAAAAAACCTTGGAACACTATCAAAAATTTATTTCAAAAACCATTTTTCGTTCCTAACAACCATTTTTTTAAAAGAAACAATTAAAATTTTCTTAATTTCATAAAAATATACATTAATTATATCATGGGTTCAACCTAAAACTTAGTAATATTAATATTTAGTTACTTCATCATACATGTTTGAGAAATTAAGAAATTATCAAAAAAAATTCTTTATAGGATTTAATGATTAAATTATAAGACATTAAAAAATAATAATTCTTCAGTATCTAAAACAATAATATCATCATATAATATATAAATTATATGATAATATACCCACATTACATCATCACTCATGTTCATTCAAGATTACACTGCTCTATGATAATAACCTATTCCAATAATATTGAATACCCAAAACAAGGTGACCTATTAAAAAGTGCTTCTGACTAGTTTTAACCACAATCTAACCTATAAGGAAAACAAATCATGGGAGTTTTTTTCCACTAGAACACCCTTAGTGTAATCAAATCTCAAACTATCGAGGCATACTATGGCTATTCATGATAATCCCATACTAAAATCATTGTCGTACCCTTTTTGGATCACTCGTTTCCCATATGGTTTCACCTATAACCACCACTTTAGTTATCCCCTATACAATTTTTTTAGGTGAATGATACACATTAAAATAAATGAATAATTAGGTCACTAGTTATTTATTACAATGGGTCATATTTTAAGAGATCGAACTCAATTCTACTCATTATTTTCATATGGATGGCATAGCCATCTATAAAAATATGATCAATAATAGTACTTATATGACCAATGACAATCCTAAATCATCCCATTGTCCTATTTTACATTGAGGAAACCATCCATAGTTCCATCCGAAGTCATTTACGCCTTCTTAATGTAGAAAATATATCACTAGATATTTTTAATCATGTATAATGTGATACTATTATACACAACCAAACTCAATCAGGAGGTTATCTCCTTATTCAATAATCATCAAAAACCAAGAAAGGCTCAGTAAATCCTAAACTAGAAAATATCCATGGTCATTAACCATATTTTAAATATCCCAATAGAATCAATGTGTAATATGGTTTTGACCATTTTTGAAATTCATATGAACACATCACATAACAAATACCCTAATTCATAACTTAATTTACCGACCAAATGCATTCATAATCCATAAAAAATATATATAGAAAAGGTAATGGCTTAGCTTCCAGGAAAATATTTTCAAACATGCATGTTCAACATTGCTTGGCTCCATCTTACATCCTAAAAAATCCCTTTCACTTTGATGTTATTCAACCATACTATGGTGTTGTTTCAATGAAATCCCATATTCTCACAAATTAAAAATATAGTAATAAGGAAATGGAGAACAATATGAGGAAAATAGGGGGGATAAATAATCTAAATCATTTAGGAGTCCAACTCAAATATCCTTAGATCAATATAAAAAATTTGGGATAAATTTGAATGAGATAGACCTCCTTTGTTTTTCGATAGTTAAAAAAATGAGACCCAAGGGGAAGACCATAATAAAAAAAACCCCAAACTTATTGGGTACCCAATATAGTAACATTGATAACTCAATGAGTTATATGTACCAACTACAAATAAACCATGACTTTGTGAAAAAACTAGGGTAACCCCTACACCTTTTTTCTACTATATATCAGACATCATTAGATTTGGTTCCCAATAGAATAATGGTTATCCTATCATCAAAATATAATTTTCCCAAACCCATGTAAAATCACCTAAGTTCACTACCACGAAAATTACCACATATTAAACCCCCTTTATAAATAGCTAAAACATTTTATCCAACTACAGTTAGTATTTAAAATTCAAAAACAAAATTGGTCATAGTTCCATTTTCATGGAATAACATCCTACTTCTGACTACCCAAAAGTACTTTGATGAAGATCATTATAGAATAATAGATGAAATGGAATATGAAAAGGGTGAATAAAAATTTAGATATAGGAAAAATATTTTCTTACCTCGCAACTGAGGATATTATTCTAAATACCTTATTAAAAAAATTCCACAAATTACAAACATATAATTTCTTAAAAGGTGAATTTAGATTACCCATCAAAACTATGGTGGATCTTACATGAGTTTCTATTATATCATAAGATTATAAAATGTTCTTACTTTTAATAAATTAAATATTTAATATATTTTATCACCTAAAATTCCAAACTAAAAAACCATGATATATTAAAATATTTATAATAATTATATATGAGTGTTATAATATAGTAATATAATTAGTGGGTAAAAATAGATGAAACTAAATTATGAAATATAAATATATAGGTGAAGTAGTAGAATCAAGTACATGGATTATTCTTTTAGAGTCATATTTTTTATCTTCTAAAGGAGTTATTGTCACAAGTATTTTTTCTAAACCAAAAAAATGTAGAGATACAAAAAACATGATATAAATCATTTATAATTAAATACCATAAAAATAATTATGCAATCCATTCGAGTTAATTTTCCTATCATAGATTCTAGAATTTATTATCATACCATTATATCTTATGTGGATATCTTGATGGGTTTTTAAAAATAAAATTGGATAACATAAATAAGTAAATATTAATATAATATATGTTCTCATTTTTTTCAAATTTTATAATAAATATTTTAATATTAAGTTCCATAGGTTTTTTAATATAATTTTTTAATTAATGTCAAGGAAATAAAAAAAAAATTTAAAAATCAAGAATAAAATAATTTTATGATTAATATACCTATTTTTGAAATAATTGTATTTTTATTTATATTGTGTATTTATATCATAATAAACCAAATTGAAAACTTATTGATAATTAATATAATGAAATGTATTCATAATATATATATATATATATATTAAATACCATCTAATTATTTTCACTTTTAAGGTTATAAGAATAAAAAACAATTACACCTAACAAATAATTCATTATAAAATAATTTACTAGGTTATTCGCTATTAAATTAAAATTAATTTTTATTAAAATTAATATTTGAATAATGTTAAATTTTCCCAAATCTTTAATCATAATTATAAAATTTGTTAATAATTTTAGTTTCATTTTTTTCATAAAAATAATTTTCCATGGTAAAAATTAGTCACCATGTTAAAGGTTAAAATTAGGTTAAAATATAAAATAAAAACGAAAATTATCCAAATATCCTAAAAATTAATTAATAAATCAAAGAATGTGGGATTAATAAACCATAAATTATATTTTGTTATATAATTATAAATTTTTTATCCACATTCCTAGAATAATGAAACTCTTTCTATATTAAGAAATTATTTTTTTATAAAAATGCCACCCCTCACAAATATAGAAGGACCCCTACACCACACCACTACTCATCACACCTAATGCTTCCTAGATTGATCTATATATAACAAAAATATTTCTATCTCCATTTATCAATTCCTTGGGAGTTTTATTCGTAACATAATACCAATATAAGAAGGCTTAAAGAGGAGTCTACAAGAGGATATCAAATGAAGAGGTCATTCTTTTAACCATGTTCTTTCAAATTTATTCCATCTTCAACCTCATCAAAGACTATTATAAACATTATAATATATGGTAATATGTATCATTAGTATATTTAAATTTTATAATTTTATTTTAAAAATTAATTTTTACCTTTCACTCATTCATTAGAAAATGAAAATGTTGCTAGTGTTATGGTTGGATTCTGTCTATGTGACTATTGTATTACAATTTTCACTACCACATTAGATGGATGATTATAAATGTGATTTTAAAGAAAAATATTATGTTTATGACATGATTAAAATTTTATATTACATATTAGTAATTTTATTAATAATATATGTTCTTATAAATTTATCCTCCTAAAACTATCATACTGATACACTAATGTTAATTCAAAAATATTTATGAAAAAAACTTGAACTGTAAATGTTTTTTATACTAGAATTATTAAGATAATAATATTATATAATTATTGATATTATGAAACCATTTTAAAACTCTTTTGACCATGGTAAATATACCAAAGTAGTTTTGGAAAAATTGTCCAAACAACCTAATTAGTCATTGAGATATAAAACTATTCAATAAAAGATTGAATTATGATAATATATAGACCATAAATATAAAATATACCTAAAATGGGATATTAATAAATTACATGATAAACATAATTTGACTATTTAGGATTCTGGAAACATGATTCCAGCATGTACGGGCATGAAGTAAGGGTTATTGATCCCAATTTTAATTCAATTAGACACCATTATTATTTCATTACAATTTACATTTATACGATATAAATACAGTCTTATTGAAAACATATATGATGAATAATTGTATATTCTTTGGATTTTCACTATTATTTTCACACTCCATTTCTTTTTCTCATTCAATTCATACGTTACATAAGTTATAAGGTTTATGGTTAAATTAATTTACTTTCATTAATTCATAACCCTTATTCTTAAAACTTATCCTTAAAAGTTTGGTTTCTTCCACACTGTGATATTATTATTTAGTATTACATCTTTTTCGTATGGTTTCTTCATGTTTTCATGAAAGTTTACCTCAATTTTGGTTAGCAATTCAGTAAAATTGTTTCTTTTTTATGGACTCTACCCTTCTATTCTAAATTCTTGTAAATATATCTCTTCAATATTCATTTTGTTTATATCATTTAAAGAATATAATTATTTTTAATTCAATGATATTATTAGACCACTATATTTTCCCTTTTGATTTATTTATATTTTTTAATATATACTTTTTTATTGTATTCATATGAGTAATTTTTTACTTTATTTGAAAAAAATTAAAAATTATCTCAAGTTTAACATTTATTGAATAAACATATTTTTAAATTTTATAACAATTTTTCCTAATCAGTATTCTTCTTTAATTTTCCATGGGTTTTCAATTAAAAAATTGTTTCAATTATTCAATTATTTTATCATTTTAAAAATAGAGGTTAATGATTTAGAACAATAAATATCTGGATTTCATTTTACTTATGTATATTTTTATTTTCTACTTAACGTTTTCCATTTTAATTTCATTTTTTAATGTTTCAATACATGTAATTATTTTTAAATCATGCATTTAATTTTTCTATTATCACCCCTTGAAAAATATTAATTTTAGTTAATTATATTTTTTAAAAACCATGTTAGAAAAGATATAGGAAAATTATTTTTATGATTTCACTTATATTTTCCTCTCAAAATCTAAAAGATAAATCTATTTTAGAGTTATGTTTCATGTATTCATATTGTATATAATGGTTATGTTTTATATAACTTTTCACATATCTTTTTCCTTTAATGTTATTTTTCATGTCTATATTATTTAATTTTAAACACATATTATATATTAATTCATCTATTTCAAATTATGTGTTTCCAATAATAATCATATTTTAATACCCAATATTATATATAATTTAAATTCAAAGGTGTTTGCTATAGAAAAAAAAACTATTGTAACCTAATGTTGATGGTCACTTTTTTATATTGTCCCAAGATACGAGAGACCACATCCTAGAGGACTGATAAATTTTGTAGTATTGTTAAACATCATTCAAAAGTTATTCTATTATTACATTGGAAAAGTAAAAATAATAATAAATAGTAACAGTTATTATTTTCCACTATTTAAATCATTCATTGATTACTTATTCATATCTTGGGTAAAGTAAAATGAATAATTTGTGATCTCAAATGACTAGTAAGGGTTATGTTTAATAGAATCCATCATGAGTAAAAATACATAATCTACCTGGAAGAGTGGATAATTAAAACATTTGGAATAAATCAAAAATTGAGTTCCTGAGAATCCATGGCTAATATTAACAATGAAAACACATTTATAAAGAATGTTGAATTATTAATAATGGAAATTCATAATTTTTGACGTTCATGACCAAGGTCTATTAACCAAGATATCATGAATTTGACATTCATAGTCACCCAACCAAATAATAGATCTTATCAGATGGTTATTTGAAAACAAAATACACATATAGTATGGAACCCAAATTATTTCATATCATAATACCTATAGATCAGCCGTGGGACTTTCTAAAAAAGTTCCCACTATCACTTTCACAACATTTTCATTCCTTATATTTTGATTGATCAATATAAATCATTTTAAAACTGATTTATTAGCCAATAAAAATCTATATTGAATCAAAAAAACAAAATATCCATACTTAAACATCATAAACCTTCTAGATAAATAATAAAGAGGCGAGCGTTATTCCATAACTACAATAACAGTAATGTATGTTTTCATCGTTGAAAATACCATTAAAATATCATTTATACATTTATTAATGGAATCCCCATTTTCATATTAAAATAAATCATTAAATTTTAAAAATTTAGAGAATATAAAGAAAATTATAATTTAAAAAAATTAGAAAATTTTATGTAACTATTCCAATTATTGAGTGTCCAATATGGAGGTAAATTGTAATGATATCTAGTTTATTAAAATAATAATTCCTTTTAAATTATCCGTTAATAGTAAAATGTACCCCATTTATAGTGAAAGGAATAATTATTTTAAAACATTTTTTAAAATTCTAATGATGGGAAAAATTGAATTTAAAAAATTAAATTGAAATATTAAAAACCTACATGAAAATATTTTTAGAAATAAAGGACATAGAAAAAATGATTATCGAGAAAAGACGAAATAATATCTATTTTTATTAAAAAAAATATTCTAGTTTTTTCAAGTACCCAAGAGTGAAAAATGGTAATATTAGTATAAAATTCCATGTATAAACATATGATAATAAAATAAAATGGATTTATTAGATATGAATCATATAACTTCCCTTAATATAAGTAAAAACATAAACAATCCTTAAATAAAATTATATATTAAATGAAATCACATAACTCAATTTTGACATTCCAATTATATTATTTTATCCTCCCATATAATACATTACTATTTAATATAAATATTTTCCATATTAATTGATATATTTATTTTATTTCATACAACACAATAATATCATTTGATGAAAATTTATTAATAATTCCTTATTAAAATTGAATATTTTGGGCATTGAATATTTTAATTTTTCATGGGAAATTCTATTCTGTATCTTTGGTTCTTATACTCTTATAATTGTTCCATAATATCCATAATATTAAGATTTATATAAATATAATATATAATCATTTTATGTATTTAGAGTCATTCATATATGAATGATATAGAAAAATGAATTACACCATTCATGGGAACAGAAGGTCATAGGTACACATGATGGTTAATTTCAATTTCCCGTGGATGGAATGAAAGAAAGGTAAAAAATAATTAACTATTATTGGATAATATATATATATATCATAAGAATTAATTATATATATCTTCATTATCATCCACAGAAATTGGAATGGAAAAAAAATTACATCACTTCATAGATGTGGTAGTCCACGCCTGCAGTTGGGCAAGGTTATCATTTCCCAACTGATGGGAAGGTAAGAATGTAGATTGGGTAATATAATTAAATAAGAATAATTGATTCATAAATATAATATATAAATATCAAACTCATCTTATTAACCATCCACGAAATATGGTGATGAGAAATAAGCTATATTGCTATGTGGAGGAGGTAGTCCAGACATTCGCACGAGCGATACATTTACTTATCATTTGATTTAAAAGTGGAAAAATAATTGTGGTTTCAAAGAAATAATAAAATTATTTTTTCTTTCAGGAACATAGTTATTATCATATGATTAATTAAATTTATTTGGAGATGATATAAGAAGAAATAAATTGATTTTACTCTGTTTAGAGTTGTAACACTTTATTGTGAAACCTCTTTTTTCGGGCACCTAAATCCTTGAAAGGATGATATTTTTGAAATTAAAAAGATCTAGGATGTTTTATTGAATCTAGGATGTTTTATGGATATTATTATATGATATATAAGGCTGAAAATGTGACATGAAGAGAGGATAATATGAGGCCTTTTATTAGATAGTGGAGGAGCATTCTAGGAATTTCCTAAACAACTAAATTAATATTAAGATAACTTTATCTCAAAAATGGATAAGAATTGATATATTGATAATAAAAGATAATTATCAGTATAAATAATATTATCCAAAAATGTTTTTACAAATCTAGGTGAATTTTTCACCATTATCTCATCATTTTAACCCTACTGTTAAACCTTTGGACAATGAACATTATAGCAATGTTTTTAACACTTTTGGGTATAATAAAGTTGTAGGATAGAAATATGATGTATATGATCAATATACAAGATGGGGGTGAACGATATACTTCAAAAATTCATTTTGAACCTTTAACGATGGTATTAAACATTCATTTTTAACCTTAAGGAAAACAATGTTCAACGATGTTAAACAAGGTAAATTCACAAGACCTATTAGTTCTAAAAACATTCTAGGTTCTGGAAATATGTTTCCAGAAATGAAACATGAGAAAATTTTACAAGGAAAAGAATCTATCTTAAATCTTATAAAAGAATTCTAATCAGATTATACAAATATAAGAAAGTATAAGATAGTTATACTTTCTTTATTAATCAAAATTGTAGGGAAAATAAACTGGATACAAGGACAAGTAACAAATATGAAATCTTTTAACCCAAAGAGTAGGGTATCCAAGAACCCTGGATAAAGGTCCCTTGATTTATACATTCATGAATGTTTTTCTTTCCCACACCAGGGTATGCCCTCGATAGAAATATCAGAATTTGTCTTGCTATCCCAGAAAGCCCTCAAACTTCAAGGTAGTCGGCACCTATGTCTTCCTCAACATGGGATATGTGACCCTTAAATGGTCTATGATCTATATTTTCAACCATATTTAATTAAAATTACAAATTTATAATTCTTGTGAATAATAATTCATTTAATAAGATATTTAATATTATAAAATATCATTAATGTCATTTTTTGAAATACATGAAATATTTTAATATATAATCATCTAAATCATGTAAAATGGTTCAAAAATGACATTTATTATATGATAAAAAAGATATCATATCAATAAAATAGTAAAATATAAAAAAAATTAGTTTTAGATATCATTTTAAACCTTATCATTTTGGTTAACCTTTTAGCTATCAAATTTTAATCATAACCACCGTAATGAATTTTTCAATATTTACTTTTTTTCATTTTACTTGTAATTTTAAAATTATTTCATAAATCAAAAATAGGTGAAAGTATTGAAATTTTATAAAACTAATTTTCAACATTTAATATTTTTTAGTATTTTTATATAAATTAATAAAACATATTTAACAAAAAATATTTTTAATATAATTTTAAAACTATTCACATTACTGGACTTCAAAAAAACAAGATATAAATGAAATTAGAATATAAATAATTAAAAAATTTATAATAATTTATATTCATGTTAGAAATTAATGTGAAATCTTAACTCACCCATGAAATATTAATTTTAATGTTTTTAAAATCATTTTACTTTATTTTTTGACTACATGAACACGCACTATGTTTAGGGATTTGTAAGCATTCAAGATAGTTCTTTCATCTCTGAAAATTAAAAATAATGTACTATGATAAAAAATAATTTCTCTTAAAACTAAATATTCATAACTTAATTTTTTTTGTTTTTATACCTGTCATAAAATATTATAAATTTTAGAAGAATGTGAGGGACAGTTTTTTATTTTTATTTACATAAAATAATATAAATGATTTAAATCTAATATAATTAGAAAGAAACATACAAAAAATTGATTGTATTATGTTTATGAATTAAATATACACATATTATGAAATATATGGAAAATTTAATTTGATTTTGACACCTTATCTCACGGTTTTAACTTGGTTTCACCCATTTTAGCCTCACCGAGGTGACAACTAATTACGAAGTTTAATATTCATAATGATTAAAAACAGAAAAAACCAATCTAAAATACATGGATCTCAGGATAAAAATATTTAATACATTTTCCTATATACCATTACAATAATTTATATAAATCAAAATTAACCTAAATTCATATAACCCAATGAATAATATTTTACAAAAATACATTTTTAAGCATAACAATTACTTTATATAAAAATCATGTATATTATTAATGAAAAATAGAATTAAATAGATTACTATAAATACAAAATGAATTAAGTAAATTTATGATCAAATAAAAAATATAATTGTATATTTAAATTAGTTGATTTAATGATAGAATTTGAAAATAGGTATTTTTCACTTTTAACCAAAAAAATCAATCATTTCATAAAAATACAAAAAATTCACCCCATTTTATTTTTTCATTCTGATATAAAATATATTTTATTTTTATAATATAAAATTTCTTTAGATGGAAATAATTAATTATAGTTTTCATGCACAAAATGATATAAAATTCGTTCAGGAATAAAATTCTTTTTTGAAGAATTAAGATAATTTACAAAAAATTGAAAACTTATTTCCTCATAATTAAAAATACATTTTTATTAGGAAGTATCATTATAGATAATATTTTGTAATTTTTTTACTAATATTCATACCTTACAATTCAAGATCTGGGAGTTAACTATCACATCAAAAAAAATATTTTAATATTATATCATGGTTCACTTAATGATCAATGTTTCATGTTAAGAAGGAAATATATAATTGGATTGTAAATTTTTGGGGTTTTAAATTCAACCAACATAATTAAATTACACCATTAAAGTTTTATCATAGTCATCAAATGTGAAATATATTAAAATACCTTTATTGAAATTCCACATAGTAAATAGGGATAATAATACTTATTTTATAAAGGGGGAGTGGGAAGGGTATAGGTTACTAGAAATAATATCATAATCTGGTTACCTTATAAGGAGAGCGTTGTAAAGAGTTTAAAAAATTACATAGAGGATATAATTATCTTCCAAGAACTAATATAGAGTGATAAATAACATGGATTTGATAAAATTAATGACCAAAGAACCCGAAATTTGTGATGGGTGAAAACCCAATTAATTTAATGAATTAATGTAAAAAGATAGATTTTTCTATTTTCAGGTCCTTTTTAAATGTTTTAGGCATTCATTTACTATCACGGTATAGAACTTGAGAAAATTTTATTACTCTATTTCATTCCATTTAATAAGAATAATTTTACCACTCGGTTGTGCTTTAATTAATTTCCCCTTTATCTCTTGCTCAATGAAATGAATACTCATGATGATTTTTTCTTATTTTAAGTAATAAAATTAAATTTTATTTGACTATGAGATTCACAAGAAAATGAAAATTCATAACTTCTATCTATATATATTTACCAAATCCAAAATTGTCAGAACTATTTATCCAACATGGAAAAATATAATACATTAATTTCTAAAACCACAAAAATAACCCCTAAAATAAAAAAAACCACTCCATAAATAGATATGTTGATGAATCCTCCAAAAAATGTAAACCCAAATTGAATACCCAAAAATAAAAAATCATTGATCACATATATTATTTTATGTTCAATTGTTACATTTATCACTAGAAAATATAAATTATCTCATAATTTCACACACCAATCATGTGAATATCATGATTATATATTCTAATAAAATTTTCTTATCCTTTACGAAAATAACTTGAATCACCATAAAACCTCAATAAATACATAAATGCTTCAATAAATTAACTCTATATTTATTCTTCAAATAAAACAACATATTAATTCATTCATTCCACAAATACAAAAATTTAGTAAGCATCACCAATTATATCATAAATAGTTTTTTCATAAAATCACTAATAGCTTTTAAGGAAACCAATAGTGAACCATTTTGTTAATGATGGTAAATAATAAATTTATTATTAATCCAATATATGGCACATATAAATGGTTATCATTCCAATAATTTTGTATTATCTTAAAATATCACATTACCAATGAATCACATTTATTGTTTATCTATACCATTCAATATAATATTTCAAATAATTAATGAAAAAATAATGAAAAATAATCTTAACATGGTTCATGATTCATATAACTAGAATATAATTGGTTTAACACTTCGAAAATATAATTTTTGAATTGAAATTCATAAATACTTTAATCATTCCACATACTTCTAAAACCATTAACTATGTTTCGTCATCTTATTCCATAATACCTACTATCATTCATATGTCATTTCTATGCTCTATAATATCAATAAAAAACCATTACTCATAAAACCTTACAAATTAGTTTCTTTAGATTTTTACCAAGGAAATTTATTTTTTTATTTCCCATACATTCCACATTTAAAAAATTCAACTATCTATGATAGATTAGAGAAACCATTATTATTATCCATTTTGTTTAGAAAAACATTAATTTATTTATTAGTAATTAATTATTTCTTTCCCTATTTTCAACACCCAAAACATCATTTCATTCCTCTAATATATTCTATTGGGTTATTATTACCACATTGTATATATATAAGTATCCAAATCTTCATTACTCTATATTCATCATATAACTCCATTAATCTCTTATTATGTGTGTTAAGAATCTCACACATGTTGATATTGTTAATCATATATTGATATGGATGATTAGAAATAATCAAATGGTTCTTCCTTCTATATCTGATTTGCATTGGTTACATATGAGGACAATCATTACAAATTCTATTATGTTAATTATTGAAAAAAATTATCATTGTTATTCAATTAAATAAAACAGAAAACTATAATGTTAACAATAATAATTATAGGGATAGATCATGAAAAAAACATTCATAAAATGTCTTAATAATGAAACATTATTTCCAATATTTGAGACATTATTTTTAACTATGTTCATTCACTAATTTCAAATATTCAAATTATTCATAACCTCTGATAAAGAAAATATTATTTAACCAAGCATATCCATCGGGAGTGTCAAACAAGGTGAACAATTTGTGTACACTCACCATGAACCAGAATGATAAATGAAATATATTCAACAAACACTTATTTATCTTATAAACCATATAATATTCTATACAAGAAAAATTTCCACTTATTTTATCTATGAATATATTTATTTCAAGAAAAAACACATAATACCTACACTACCAAAACATTAAGATGATATTTTATTCTTATTTTTACCATTAAAGGTTGTCACCGATTTATGTTACATAAGATATATTTTTTTAAATATAGTTTTCATAATTTATACTCAAAATTATTCGATAAAAACTATAGAATCTATAACTCTGGGTCCCATTATCCATTGTTTACTTTATTACATTTTTTTAAATACAAGTGATTGAATCCAAACGGAATTAATAGTATATTCGTTTTCGTAAATAATATATATACATGATTCCCATATTACATTGGAAATATAAAAAAATAATAAATAGTTATGTAACTATTTTTCGACCATAAAGTCATTCAATGATTCCTTCGTTATATTTTGGGGAAATAAAAAAAATTAAGGGTAAGCTCAAATTACCTTTATGGGTAATATACAATAGAATCAATAAAGAATGAATATGGGATAATCAACATGATAGAGTAGATAATCAAAACAATATTTATTTAATAAACTATTTATTTCAATGATAATACATGGATAATATAAATATAAAAACAACATGGATAAAAATAATGAATTCTTAATAATGAAAATACTTAATTATGGGAATTCATGACCAAGGACTTATAACCAAAATATCATGAATCTTACTTTCAAGGCCTCTCAAAGAAGAAATAATCCTTAAAAATGAGTAAGTGTAAACCAAATACCACTCTATATGGAATTAATATTGTTTTATCTCATGATAAATATCCATTTAGTTAGGGGAAATCAATAACTAGTACCCACTTATAACATTTAGTTACGATTCATTCCTTATATTTTGAATGATCAATACAATTGTTTCCCAAAATGCCTTAAAAGTCGTCAATTAACCATATTGAATCACGAATAAGAAACATAAATAAATAATCATAATAATCATCAATAAAAGTAATAAATATGGTAACATGGCTACATATCCCTACTAATATCAATTTGTGTCTTCATAGTTGAAAATAAATTTAAAAGATCATTATGAAATCTCTTGAGGAAAATACCATTTTAAATTTGAAATAAATTATAAAACTATTATAATTTATAAACCATTAAAGAATACATTTTTCATAAAAATAAAATTGGAAATTTTTAAAGTAATATTCAATTTATTGAGTGGTTATAATGGTATTAAATCTTATCCATGTTGTATATGCTAAAACAAATATTCCTTTTACATTTTCCATTAATGCCAAAAGAACATAATATAAAAAAAGTATAAGAAGATGATTTGAAGTCAAATTTTAAAATAAAATAATAGATAAATACTGATTTTAAATATTATATTTGAAAATTAAAAACATTCATAAAATAAATTCAATAAAACATGGACATTGACGAAAATGATTCCAGACATAACAGAGAATAAAGCCAGTTTTTCTAAAAAAATATTTTCTTGAAATTTTTAAATACACAATAGAATAAAATGGTACTATTACTTGAATTTTTATGAATAATAATAAGATAATATAATTATAAAGTATTATTAGATATTTATAATTTAATTTAACTCAATGGAAATTCAATCATAAATGATCTCAAACAAAAATGATATTGTAAAAGAAATCCCTTACCACATGTTCAACATCCCTCATAAGTGATTTTAACCTCATGTATAATAAATTTTTATATATTATAATTGCATACCATATTAATGAACATACTTATAATATCATTTATGAGCCACTTATAATATTTCAATACCCTTATAATAATAATTCTTTATTAAAAACATCATTCTGAGTATTAACAGTTTTTCTTTTCATGAGAACACTGGTTCAGTAGTTAGAGACCGTACACATTGACTATGGTCCCATAATCTAAAAAATATTAATAATTATTTTAATATCATTTATATAATCATTAGGTATATATATATATTCATATGTAAAATCATTATGTGTATATATATACATATATATAAGGAATATATAGAAAAATTAATTACATCATTCCTGGAGATGGTAGGTCGTGTGTATGTGTGAACATTGTTTTCACTTTTCAACCAATGGAATGGATGAAATAAAAATAATAATTCAATTATATAGGATCAATTTTATATCATATATATCTTATATATTAAATATATCTATCTTTATTACCTTCCATGAAATGAGTGAATGAAATAATGAATCACATTGCTTCGTGGAGGTGGTAGTCTACACGTACACACGAACGACATTATCTTTTTCCATTAGAGTGCAATGTAAGAAGAAATATTTTATATTATAACTATACTAAAATTATACCCATCCTAATAACCATACATGAAAAATGGTGGTGAAAATTTAATTTTATCTTTATGTGGAACTGATAGTTGACACATAGGCACAAGCAATAATTGCACATTGTATTTGATCGAAAATAGGGTGAATAATGGTGGTTTCATGGTAATAATAACATTTTAGTATATTGAGTAAATTAAAATTTTTATTTAATTATTAATAAAACATATTTATAGGAGGTGTAAGAATAAATAAATTGAATTTACTCAATTAAGAATTGTTCCACTTCTTTGAGAAACATCTTCTTGCACACACCATAAGCCGTGAACGGATAGTCTTTTAGCAAGAAAAAAAATATATAGTGTGAGTATGGAATATAGGAAGGTATTATGGTGGGAAATTGATGAGATATAAGGAAACAAATATCCAATTTAGTGAATATTATAGGTTCCCATCCATAAGAGAGTGGAGGGGATTTATTGAATTTCATAAAGTCTTAAATTAATATAAATTATTTTTCACAAAAAAATGGATCCAAATAGATATATTTTCAAAAATAATTTGAATGTGTTCCAAATTAATCTCATAAAATAAAATTTGGTCATTTTTTTGTATTTTTTCACACTTATCTAATTATTTTGACCCATTATAAACCCTTTGTGAAATTACAATGATATCAATGTTTTTTACACTTTTGAGGTTATGAAAGATACCCTAAAAGGGAAAACAACCCCTAAATGAATCCTGGTTCATATTTTAAATAATATAAAATTTAATTCAGTAATGATAGGATTTTTATTTTTTAAAATCATTTAAGAAAATAATTTTGACTTTAAAATATCATTAACTTCATTTTTGGGAAATCAAGAAATATTATATATATTTTATTTATAAATCATGAAAAATTGTTTAAAATGAAAATTATTATTATATAATAAGTATATGTTCTTAATATAATCACAAAAAATTATTTAATATATAATTTTAAACATATTAAGTTTTTTTAACCTCATAGTTAACAATTTTTAACCCTAACCGTGATAAAAACATTTTTCAATATTAAGGGTTTATAAATTTACTTCTAATAAAAAAATCAGATCATCAATGGAAAATTGATGATTTTTTGAATATTATTCATCCAAATTATTGAATATTATTCATCATAATTTTACAATTTTAATATATTAATGACATTTTATGAATTTAATACAATATATTTAAAATAAAATACAATGAATTGTTTTCTAAGAATTGTTCACTTAATATTACATCCGAAAAATATGAATGAGATTTAATTTGAATATCAACTTTCAAAAACATAGACAATATGTTATGTTTATATTAAAAAATATTTGGAAACATTAACTCTCCCAGAAAGTATTAATTTTAGGTTTTTTGAAATCATTTAGTTGATTCTTTACTACCATTACAAGTGTAGAGTCGAATTTAAGAAAGAATTTATAGTAATTATTTAATCACTAGAAATTAATGATAAATTAACATGAAAAAACTAATTTATATTTCAAATAATAATTTATATTAAAATAAATGTTGTTTTTAAATCTATCACTAAATATTATAGATATTAAAATCAATGTACTTTCATTTTTTACTTTATGTTCAATATAAATGTTATAATCAATGGGAATTGGAAATAAATTGCCCTATTTTCGTTTTGTGGAAGATTATTGAAAAATTAAATAAATTAAATTAAATTTTAGAATGTTTTCAGTTTAATTTTAAGAACCTATATCATGGTTTTAACCATGTTTTGCGAATTTTATAGTTATCAATGGGAGACATATTTACCCAAGTTACTATTCATAAATACTAAATAGAGAGTGGTATTTTATAAATTTAAACCAAATATTTCAATATATGGAACCAATTTTTCAACATTACATTCTATGAATTTTTAGAAATAAATTTTAATATAAATCCCTAATACGTAATTAAAAACTAATTTCAGAAAAAATGCCTTATTGAATAAAATATAACTTATATAGAAATAAAGAATATTATGGATTCCAAATGGAATTTGTTAGATTATAAGAAACAAAATGGACCTTATATAACTTAAATACTAAATAAACAATATAATGATATGTTTAAAATACTTCATTAATGAGAGTATTTGAAAAAAAAATTATTTTGGAGTATTCAATGAAAACTCTATAATTTCCAAAAAAATACCAAAATTTCACCTCACATAATATTTGATATGTAGATTTAAAAAATAATATTTATTTTATATAATAATTTTTTAAAAATTATATAACTTAATTTATATTTCAATACAAAAAAACTGAATAAAAAACATTTTTGAATAAATTTCTCTTAGGGCATAAAATGACTACAAAACATTTAGTTATTATTTCCCAATAATGAATCAATACAGTTCCACTATGAAGGATAATTATAACTATATTTCATTATGTTGATACTTATATTCATAGTGACTAATTCATTGTCTAGGAGAAAACAATGAAATTAAAAAATATATATTTTAATAGTATAGCATGGTTATCGTAATGGTCATTGTTTTAGGTTATGCGGGCTATCGAACATAGTATTCAATATTTTGGGTTTTTAAATTTACTGAGGAAGTTATTATTTTTATCAAAGAGAGAAATATTAACAGTATGTATACTTTTTATTTCAATACAAATATTTATTTATTTCAAAGGCATGCTGTTTATGTATTTTATTTTTTACTCATCCATTCATAAGATAAATTCATTAGACATAATTAATGGTGGATAAGGCCTAGAATTATATATCCTCCCCATTTATTCGTAGGTATCATGGAACAAATTATCTTTTGAATTTAGATTAAAAATTACCCATTTAGGTGTAATATATTTTTAAGAATATTTGATGCAAGGTTTATTATGTTCAAAATTATACATTAAATTATCCCGAATTAATTTTTTTACCATGTTATTATTTAAATTGTAATGTTATATAGGTATTTATAATATTCTTCTATTATTATCTATATTTATCTTTTATATTGATATTTATTCCTATCTCATTATTCACACCTTTTTTATTCTATGATAGCTTATATTGTTCACTACACCTTACTAAACATTTAGTCATACCCTTTTTTTATATTTCATTGGGTTATGTAGAAGTGTAATACAAATAAAATGCCATGATGGGTTTCATGTGTGGATAATTTTTTGGATATTTGTACTAGTTATTCTTGGATATGGATTTCTTTGTTTTTTTGGTATAATCCTGATTTTATGGAAAAGAAATTTGGACCAGTTGCATACCGAGTAGCTTTTCCTTTGAGTTTTTATCAGGTACACAATGTTTTTCATGTTTCAGTGTTTATAAATTATGTTCCATATTCACCTCATATATTGATCCTAGAAGTAGTACAGTTGGAAGACAACCTTTCTTAAAAAGAGAAACCAGTTCAGATTCTTGATCAAAGAGAACAGGTATTGTGGAATAAGGTAATCTACTTGGTAAAGGTTTTGTGGAGAACTACAAGGTTGAAGAAGAATCATGGGAATTTGAAAATTCTATGAGGTAAAGGTACCCTCACCTATTTAATGAGTAAATAAATTTTTAAGGAATAAATCCATAAAATGTGGGGATAATGTAACACCCTAAGGATTAAAAAATAAATTAAATGCATGAAACATTGTTTTAAGTAGATATTTATAACTATCCTTTAAAACTAATTTTACTGCTTCTATGTTTTGAATTTCAAAAAATGTTCATCTATAAATGTGATTATTATGTTATTTAGAGTCTTATAAAACCAACATGATTTTTTAAAAGTAACATACCATTATGAATAGTAACATACCCTAATGAATAGAAAGAAATCCTAAAGAATAGTATTGTGCCCTTATAAATAGTAATATACCCTTCTGACTAGTAACTTGACCCAAATGAATAGTAATTTTCCCTTATGAATAGAAATTTTAACCTTATGAACAGTAACATACCCTTAAGAATAGTAACATCGCCTATTATAGTTTATATATATGATTTAGTTGAATGTATGGTACACACATATCTTTGAATAAGTAAATAAATGCGTTAAATTTTTTATTTTCTTAATAGTGTATTATTTTATTCAAAAATTAATTTTCCCATATTTATAAAATTATTTTGAAAAAATGGAGTTTATTTTCAGATTCTAAATGTAAAAAATGGTTGGGGTGAATTTTTGGTAATTTTGTGAAATAAATTATTTTTTTTGTTTAATAGTTAATTATTCGTATTTGAAAAATAAATTAATATCTTCATCGTGGAGGTGTCATTGATGATGTGTTGATGATGTAATCCCATTATCTCAAACTCACATGCCATTATTACTATTTTTATTCATATAAGACTCACTATTTCTTGTCTTGAGGTAAAATAATAAAATAATAATTAAAATATTTTGAAATCTCTCCCCTCCTCCACTATAAATACCACATATTTCCCCTTATTCCCCCACACCTCTCAGGCCATGAGCATTGTCTAATTTCTACCAAATTCTCTCCATAATCTCATTCCCCACATCTGTGACCTACTGGTCTCACCAAAAGTCCAAAATCAATGGCCATAAGAAGGATCTCATGGAGAAGAAATAAAGAGGTAAATAAACATCTTCATTTTTCATGTGTTTTCCTTTCCTTTCCTTTCCTTTTGTTATGATATATTCTCCTCCTATTATCCATGAGGCATGAAATAACAATAAATATTTTATATTCTGGATTTTATCATATTCATGGAAAATTAATCATCATTCTTCCTCTCCTCTACCACTTATATAATGAATAAAAACATTGTATATAATGTGTCGAATTACAAACATTATGGAAGATGTGATTTCAATTTTCATTAATTCATTCATGTCTAGTAATGAAACAATTTTTATAGTAAAAACAATTTATAATATATTTATTATGTCTCATTAATGGTTCTTTAATCCTTTTTTACACATGTTTTTAATTTATAAAACAAAATGAGGTTGTTATTATCAAAGAACCACTAAAATGATCTAAACAAACATTATTGAGTTTTTAACAAATAAATCATCCTCATTTATGAACTCAAAATGATAAATGTTGTAATTTATGTTTTTAGAAATATGTAGCTACCATTTTATTCCAATTTTGGTGTTTCACATCCAATCGACAAGATCATCTCTCATGAACTGATCTTGGAAATCTTTTAAAGAACGCACCTGAATCAATATAAGAAACAAAATACTAACAATTAAATGATGAAATGATGTTATAAATTTTCATATAAGATGTTATAGAGATGGATATTTTTCTGTATGTTATTAATAACACTCTTTTAAACATTATTCTAGAGGTTTAAAAAAGTATGAAGTATGAAAAACCAGAGTTAATGTAATTTTTAACCTGACTTCAATTCATTGGGTTAACATTATACTTCATTATTTATGTAGTATTCAAAATTTTTTGTGCGATGAGTTTTTTATATAATTTGTTTATTATGAATATTTACCATTTTATACATATTCCATCCACTCTAATAATTTCCACTTCAATTATATGATATTTATAACGTACTTTCTTTTTAAAATCCTCTATTAAGATTCTATTTTTCAAAATTCATATGCAATGATTTTGTGATATTATTCATGTTTTATAATTATGTTATGGTTCTTGGGAATTGATTATGATGAAGGGTGGGACCTATATCTCCCTCCAATGCATTGGGTATGTTTATGTTGGTGGTCATCCATATGGTTACTCCAATTGTGACTGCGATGGTTACAACAATTTTAAGGTAGTTGTGACGGTTAAAAATTATAAGGTAGTAGAGGGGGTTACAAAATTGTGTAAGTAATGATCGAAGATTCCTTTATAGTTAAATTTATGTTAGTGCATTTTTTGGTAATCTTGCAGAAATGTCATGTTTCATAAAGTGAGTATATATGTGGGACAAGTATGTATTTTGAAACTAATTTCATATGTTACATGTATTCATGGACTAATGTGATCTTTCATTCTTTTTATATCCCTTACTGAGATTTTTTTCTAATCCCAAGTTTATAAATGATTTTTACTTGTTATAAGGATGTCTCAGACAAAGAACAATTAAAGTTAAATGATTAAATATTTATCAAAAAATCATGTTATATTTGAAAGGTTTTATATTTTTAGAGAAATGAGCACTGATTTTTTAGGGTATCCACTCTATAAAAATATGTAATGTTATGAGTGTATTATATACCAATTCTATAAATCTCTAAACTATAAAATATCCTCAATATGAAAGGATGTAATTTAATGACTAAATTCAAGATTATGTAATTTAATAAGCTCAGGTTATTATATACCATAAAGGTGAAGATCAACCATCGACACTCGATCCTACAAATTAGTATAAGAATTGAGCTTCAATATGAGAAGTAATAATAAAATATCTGGTCAGAGACCCATCTAACATAATCAATCCAAAATTTTCCCATTCGATTAAACCTTACATGAAAAAATGAACAGGCTCAACTGAATGGTTCACATATTATATAATGGTCTATTTACCATACTAGAGTTTGAGAAACTCTATCGATTTGTCCAAGACCATTGACTCTATATATAACTAAATAATGAAAATAACTATAATTTCCTTCAACTATAATCCTTAATGATTATTAATAATCAACATAATATCACACCATCTCTTATTAGGCCCATAAATCTTGAAGATGTAATGTTTCACCTTCATATGTCTTACTTCTCTATGAAATTAAACATAAGATAAATCATTTCCCACTAATACACATCCTCTTATGGATTTTTTCAAAAATCGGAAAGCAGGTGGTTTTTAATGAAGAAACTATAGATAATGATCTCAATTTTCATCAAATTTTGGTCCCATTATAATATCCTGAATGGTAATGGCGTCATGTACTTTTCATGATAATTTGATAGGATGTACCACTTTCTAAATAGGAATTTGGTTGATTGGAGGATTCACCCCTTATGGTTCTCCAGCAAATTCCCCTTGTATCATATTCAAACATATACTCATAGGCTTCATGAAATAAAATATCAACAAATAGCACAGAAACACCAGTAAGGATACATACATCAATAACTCAACTAGGGGATTCAGTAATATTAATTTCATAATGAATAATTAAACATTATTAATTTAACATATTCATATAAAAATATTTCTAGAAATAAAAATAAATTATATCTTAAGAAAAAATTTCATTTTGTCCTATGGGGACATAAGGATTGTTATTATGAATGTTTTCCATGAACATACTCATAAATTCCTTGTAAGTCCCAATAATCGTATCTCTTGTATTCAATGAAAAACCAACTATATACTAACCTCAAGAAAATTTTAACAACCTATGATAAAGCTATAATACCACTTTTTCATGAACCACCCCAGATAACCTATAACACGGATACCCAATACATCCTTAACATAGCAGGAAAGGCATTACAAATCCATATTAATTGAATACTAGTACCTATATTCCTACAAGAGACAGGTGAGGAATATTTTTTAACAAAACATGAATAATATAAAAGATACAATTCAATATTTTCAATACTTCAATTAAATATATTTTGGAATAAAACAATTATATAAATATCCAAAAAGTACATAAACAAATTACACAACATATTTTAAGATAAAATATCAGACATATTCCATGTAATGTGTGGATCACATCTCCATAATTCACCCTTATCTCTCATGTTCCCCAAGATCAAGAACATCCACCACCTCTATTTGGAACTATTCCTTTTCATGGACCTAGCATAATATAATCTACAAAATATTAAAGGAAAATGTTGTCTGTGATATAAAAAACCAAGAATGGTATCACCACGAATTCCATAATCAGTTCCAAAAAAATTACACCAATTATACGTTCAATTTAAGTAAAACATTACATGGAATAACATTTACAAATTTTAAAAAAGATTATTTCGTAAGAAAAATGATGGAACATATATCAAAATAGTATTTATTGAATATTTTATATGAAAAATAATATAAAATTGTTCTCAGGTATAAAAAATCAATTATCAATGGAATGTAATAATCATATCAATGGAATCATTAAACCATGTAATAAGGAATGTATTACATTACGTTTCTACGTTATGATCCTCAAACATTTAAATTAGTGATCTCGTCTCAATATGTGCACCCATCACATGACTCAGTTGGTCAGGACCCAACTCCCTATTTGGGAAAATCATGATGCAGAATGTTTCCATCCAGTTTGACATCATAAATTCATTTCTTATGGGTTATATCCAAGCCTAGACATCCAAATTAACCACTAAATACCATGATTCTGATGTGATTCAATAAATTAATCATTTATTCTTGGAGAATTCAATCATTTTAGATCAATTTAGAATACAATTTCCCAATTTTATTTTCAACATGCCTTTCTCATTTCAAAATGAAATCATATATTTTCAACAATTCATTCAATTTAAAATAATATTACAATTTATGATATTTATCTCAATGTTCGACATAAAATCATTCATCAAATCAACATAAAAAATCAATCCATCATTGATTCTCAAATCAACCTAACAATTCAAATTCCATTAAAATTGACAAGTTTCATAATTTCCATTCATATTTAAAAATAGAACATCCATCATCTAAAATATGGGATTTTAAATCATCTAAAATAGGCATTTCAAATAAATAAATCTATTTACAGTTTTAATTTTAGGGAAACTCATATTGAACCATGTACCATTCAACTATGATCAAATTTACACCCATACTCTATTAATTAAAACAATCATACATCATAAATATTTACATAAAAGGGTTAAGAAATCCTTGATAAAATGTAACAAGATGTTTCACACTCCCCACCATGAAAACATTCTATCCATAGAAATCATATTAAGATGCTTTATATCGAATAGAGGAGGCCACTAATATCTCATTAGTTCCTCACACTCACAAGTCTCATATGAAATAGAACCATGATTCCCTAGCACATAGACAAAAGGTGTAATCGTCCAACAAATAACATTTGTCTTAGAATCAGAAATAATGACTGAGTTTTTAGTCATTGAAAAATTAGGTACAATGTTAAGGTCTTCTCCACTCAACCTTGATTGGGGTCAGAAATATACTTTCAATGATGTGATACAAAAAACATGTTGTGGATAGAAGTAAAATATGATGGATGTCCTGAACAGTTTGCCACTTTCCCCACATACCCAACAATATCAGAAAGACCCAAACTAATTAGCACATGATATCCCTCTTTACGAAAATATCAGTGAAACAACTGAGGTGAGACTCTAAGAAAGGCCGTGTTACTAAAATAAAACTCCAACGATACCTAACAATAATAATCAAAGGATTTACACCATCATTGTGTCATCACAATTCTCTGAAGAATAAAATAAATCATCGCTATTTTCTATT
This sequence comes from Viscum album, assembly GCA_963277665.1. Taxonomy (NCBI): domain Eukaryota; kingdom Viridiplantae; phylum Streptophyta; class Magnoliopsida; order Santalales; family Viscaceae; genus Viscum; species Viscum album. The sequence goes on along the minus strand of OY728141.1, from coordinate 1,176,634,581 downwards.
TGGGTAAACTCAGTCCAACCAACTAACATTCAATAATATCTATCCATAAATAATGGAATTCTTCAAGGCCAAAAATACAAGGTGTCAAAAAGTATCTACAATGATAGTTGAATCATAACTATTGTTGTCGGAAAACACAACCAATCCATAATGTACCTCTTAAGATCTGAAATTTTCAATAACTATTCTACATAGAATCTATAAAATAATATGTATATCTATCTATTTTGAAAAATTAGATTGAATATTGAAGTGCACTTTGTTGCATTTGTTGTCAATGAGGTATTTTGTTGTCATGGAATGAATGGATGGATGTCAAGGAGGTTCAATATGTGAATGACAAAGGATGTGATGGTGTTGGTGAGGAAAGGAGAATGGCCATGGTACTAAGATGCATGTCACTTAGGAGATTCACTAAGTGACATAGGATGTTGTGGTTAAAACATTCTCTATGTATATAAGACGATTGTAGAACTGATCTTAATGTTTCAATACTTGTATCAAGATGATACTAAGTTACACCACTTGAAGAATTGATGATGATGGAGCATCATAACATCAGACGATTGTTGAACTGATCTTTAAGTTCCAAGAACTTGTATCAACTGGATACAATGTCACAACAAGCTCTAGAAGGCCATGCATTGTTAAGACAATGCATGAGGAAGTGAATGAGATCCATCCACAACTTCTATGTGGATGAAGTGGATTAATGAAGTCCATGCACTAACACTTAGTGCATGTGAATGTGAAGAAGATCCAATGGATCTCTGATTAGATCAATGAAGCTCATTGGAGATTTTCTGTGATTCAGGAGCTCAGTTGATGAAGAACCTTCAAGAATTTCCATTCCTAAGTGATAAATAAATGTTGAGGATGAATGGAGGAATTCTTAAGAAGAAGAAGAAAAATGTAGAAGAAGAATGGCTTAGAGGAAGATGGCTTGGCATTTGGCTTATACTCATAGGAGAACATTGTATTTGACAAAGTCATTATTCATGCCTTTGCCAAAAAATATGGCCAGCCAAGGCACCTTGAGGGTTCAAACCCCAAGGCATGGGCGCTAGGGCACCACGCCCATGGGGGAACCCGTGGGGCAAGCCAGGGTGACAGGGCGCACCCAAGACACCGCATGGGCGCCTGGGGCACGCCCGAAGAGCGCGGAAGGGGCGTAGGAGCGTACCCCCCAAGAGTGTCAGTGTGCATAGAGGGCGCATAGCACGCGCCCGAGTGGCATGAGTGGGTGCAGAGCACGCCCGCAGAGGGAACACGGTGCGGGGCGGCACCGTGGAGGGGGAAGTGCAACTGAGCGTTGAAAGGCAGCGCTAGGTTGATAAGCCGCGGAAAAACCGCGCTCCGTTTCGATGTGGGACGCGGAAAAAGCCCCGGGAGCGCATCCTGGCCGCACGATTGATCGCGCGCCAGATCTCAGCCGCACATCTAATCCTCCGCGGCCCATCCTGATCACAGCCGTCCAAATTTTCGATCTGACGGCTCCCCGTCCATCCTCTACCTCGAGCTCGGCCGAGTCACCTCCCGCGACGCCGCCTGAACCAGTGGCCCTCCGAAGACGGATTTCGAGTTCCCGGCCACCTCTGAAGGAGCTAAGGCGTCCATGGTGATCGTCTGGCCACACTGAACACAATCATGCAATAAAATATGCATGCACACGTTGAATGGAGAAAATTGGAGTTCGGCCGAGGCAAATAACATTGCCGAGGCTATGAGGTTTATTCGTTGCATGGAGTATCCTTAACCGAAGGTCGTGCATGCGTTCTAAGTCGCATGCACGTAGAGGAAATTAAAAATGAGTTAAGCCGCGTGAAACAGAGGAGAAACAAGATTTTGGAAAATCTTGAAAACCCGAGATATTCGGGAGTTTGAATTTATAACCACGCGGATGTTTTGAGGCGTTCCTCTGCCTATAAAAGGAGAGCCCGAGGCATTGGAGATGCTTTGCTGAATCTTTGTTGAAGATCTGAAGTCCCGCGAAGCATCGGTGCTTAGTGAAGAACAGCCTGCGCGCACCACTTGCGCGGCAGTGAAGCCCGGAGCCATCCCTTGGCTCTGTGTGTTCCTTTTGCGTACCTCTTGCGCGAAAGAAGAGAAAGGGAGAGTCCCCTGCGCGCTTCCCCTATGCGCGACAGGAAGGAGAGGTTGGGCAGCGCGACCTTGCGCGCTCCCTCTGTGCACCACGCCCCCTGCGCGGTAAGCACTTGTGTGCCCGCGGTGTTTCACCGTGCACACCCGAGGCAGTGGCCCTTTCACCAAGACCCTACGCGGCTATTGGAGAAAAGGATTGGCCGCACTCTTGCGCGCCACCTTGCCCCATTGAGAAGGCTGAGCCTTTGTGCTTGTGTGTCAAGTGAAGGAACCCTACGGGACAGTGTGTGTGCATAAGTGGAGAAGGACACATTCGGGTGTGTGTGCAAGAAGGGAAGGAAAGGTCGTAGCCTTGTGCAACCAAAGAAGACCCGAGGCCTTAGTGCATTTGTGTGTGCATTCTTGAAGAGTGAAGATCACCACACTTTGTGTGTGTGTGCATTTGAAAAGAAGGCCGAGGATAGCTTGGGTGTGTGTGCAAAAATAGTGAAGGCCAAATACACACTCATTGTGTGTGTTCAAATCAAAGAACAAAGTTTTGTGTGCAAAACAACAAAGTGAAGTGGCTGAACCGATGTGTGTGCTCTAAGTGGAGTGGACACACTTAGAAGAAGAAGAAGACTCACACAAAGTACAACACACATTTAAGTGTGTAAACACATTGAACAAAGTGTGAAGTTCAAGTGAGAAGGTGTGTGCTATAGTTGACTACACCCTCTGAGGGTTTACTGCACCAAGAAGAAAAGAAGGGGAGTGCATGATTGCATGCATGCACGTGCACACGTGAACAAAGCTAAATCAGGCTGTGTGCAATTTGAGTTTTCCAAGACTAAGAGTTCTTGAAGAATATTGAGAACCCATGCAATCAGTGCATGAGGATGCCGAGTTGCCACGCACTCAGTGCATGAAGTTGTGATGAAGTGAGACTGAAGCCAAGTTGAAGTGAATGATATTATATGGCTGAGTTTTCAGTAGTTGAGCAAGACCAACTAACCTTATCAGAGGTTGTTGAAGTTTCTTGAAGAGAGAAGCCAGGTCATCCTAAGAAGAAGGTGATAAAGCCTGAGCAAGACGAGAAGACCAGATCAACTCAAGTGATCAGAGGTACAGAGCAAGGCCAACAGTCTTTATCCCAGACTGCTGAAGATACTTGAAGAACTTAAAGTGAAGAAGAGCTACTCGTGTGACTCGAGGAGCCAGGAGAAGCCCCCTTTGAGACTCAGGGAGGAAGAAGTCTTCAGTGGGATTCTGGAGCAGGCCAGTGGGACTCTAGTAACACTGTGGGACGCAGTATAAAGACCCTCATGTGGGACTCAGGAGAGATACGGTGGGACTCTGTATCGACCATTGTAATACTAACCGATTATAATGGAGAAACCATGTTGGGGCGTATAACCAACATGGCAAGGACGTAGGCCTTTGGTGCCGAACCTTGTAAATCCTTGTGTCCAGTGCCTTTACATTTACTGCATCATTCGTGGAAAGGTGAGAGATACAAGAAGAGTGGATCGAGGCTTTAACCATCCATAGAGGTTTAATTGATAAGGAATCAATTAGAAAAAAGTTTTAAGGGATCACTGATTCACCCCCTCCCCCTCTCAGTGATTCACACCGATCTGGGCACTTCAATTGTATCAGAGCGAAGGTTACCTCTAAAAGATCCAAGGGAGTCTTTATGGAGTGCAGATTTGAGGAAATGAGTGACCAGCCTCAAATGGAGATATCTTCCAAGACTCAGAAAAATAGAAAGAAGAAACAGGAAAAGAAGATGAGGAAGAAGGTTGTTGCAATCAGAGAAACTCCTTCTATGGAAAGAAATGTGAAAGTCACATCAGATGACAATTCCTTTTATCATTCTTCTGATGAAGCCTGCTCTAGCTGTGATAAAGATGGAAGGAACAATGATCTTCTAAATGCAATCAAATATCTTCAGAAGACAGTCCCCAAGGAAGTGGCAATGTGTATAGCTACAGGCCTCCTTGATCTTCAAGAAGAAAAATTACAGCTAGAAGATGAAGCCAATTCTCTGGAAGTCCAATTGGCTAAAAGGGTTGGCATAACCAACACTCTCAGAAAGCTGGTGAAGGCTAAAGATGAAACTGTTTCTCTTTGAAATGAAAGATATGAAGACACTGTTGAAGAATTGCAAAGAAGCCTTTCTGAGAAAGAATTATTTAAAGTAGTAATCAAAGATGTTTTCCATGCACTGGAAAAGAGGCACAAAGTTTCAATGAATGTCAGAGATGCTCATCTTGAAGACAAAGTAAACAGGGTAAAGGAGTTAGACAATTCATTGCAAGAAATGAAGAAAGTACATGAAGACCAGATGGAACAGCTGAAAGAAAATTGGGAAGGAAGGCTAAGAACTATTGAGGATGAGAAGAACTCCCTTAACATGAAATGCATAGAACTAGAGGTGATATTGAAAAATCTGCAATCACCCAAAGCTGAATCCTCCCAGTCAGCTGAAAGTAGAAATGTTTCTACACAAGTGTGCTTTGAGAAGTATTATTCTAAGAGAAAGACATCCTCTAATAAAAGGGCAACAACTTCCAAAAAGAAGGTACCATCCATACCATGTTGTACTAATGCTTCTAATTGTGTTTCCACAAAAAGTGCAGGATGGAAGAATAATTCCAAACAAGTATGGATGAAGACAATGAAGAAAGAAAGCTCTCCTGAAGCAGCACAACAATTCAAGACAAGTACCCTACAATCAGAAAGAATCAAAAAGTCATGATTTGTGGGTCAATGTTGGTGTTGTAACAAGTATGGGCATTGTGCAAAGGATTGTTGGTACAATCCACTTAATGCCAAAGCACAGAGGAAGCCCATGCCTAGGGGGAGCAAGCCAGAAGAAAAGAGGCAGCATCCATAGGTCCAGAGAAATATGTTTACTGCAAATAGATTTGGATTACTTGACAACATCTGGGATGATTGAAAAAGTGGTCAAAAAGATACATGTCAATCTCCAACTGTATCCAGAACTAAAAAGAAGAAAAGATCACAGAACCTGGCTCAGAAAGAATCCTTGGGAAGCAAACAGAAGAAAGGTGACAATGCTCCCAAGAAGATGTTGAAAAAGGAAGAGAATTCCTTGGAGTCTAAATCCAAGAAGGGTGATGCATCCAGAAGGACCACCAAGAAAACATGCTTCTACGGTGGAATGAAAGGACACACCATGGATCTTTGTGAACAAGCCATGGAACTGAATAGAAGAAGACTGGACTCAAACAGACGATCAATCCAAAATAAGCAGAAGGGATTTATTGAAAACAAGTTGCCTAAGAAAGGCAGCTTGGAAGCATCGAAGGAACCATGTGGAATATCCAAAACTGAGGCCACACTTCCAAGTGACTTACTAGTCATATGGCCAAATCAGTTGCAACTTGCCAAAGATCTGCAAAGATCTGAAGATGAAGTTCTGGAAATTGCTAAGGCAAAAGGGAAGAAGACGATTTCACATGAAGATGTGTTGAGATCCACACCAGCACAAACATCATTGAAGATCAAATGTGCAAGTGTGAAGAATGGTGAAAATGGGACATCTCGGTTGAGAGAATCTTCTCAACCTTGTTGTTCACATTGATGAACCAAGGAGGTTCCATCTTATTCCCTAATCACTTGTATTTACATGTGCTAACATTACCGGGAATTGAAGATGATGATCATTCTCAACTGGAGGATGGTTTGGACAGAATGGAGTGCACCCCTTGAGGGGGATCCAATATGGAGAAGATGGTATTCTAAGATTTAATACCATCTTGAGAAATGTTGAAGGTGTTCCAATCATACTTTCATCCCTTGTTTCTTAATTGTATTCATCATGACAATTAAGGGGGAGTATTGATTGAAGACAAATGAATGAAAGGGGGAGCTATATCATTGCACTGAACTTTCTAATGTGTTTTGTGAAGTATGAGCAGGATTTAGCAATTCATTGTTATATCTGAAAAATTTCAAACCCCTGAAGCATGATTTCACATGTACAGTGATTGTTGGACAACATTGAGTTCCTTGGTTACATCACTCTTGTTTTCTACACCGGGTTAGCCCAAGTAGAATTAGAGTTGATTTACTAAAGGCTCTTTGCTAAAGAGAACATGTGACATCATCCCTCTCTTAGTAGTTGTGAAGAAAATGCTTTTCAAAGGGAGGAAGTGATTTTTTTTGAAGAGAACCACACCACACCTTTTCATTTGATTTCCAATAAGGGGGAGAAATATTGGCACACATATTGACCCATTCATATGTGTTCTAGTGTATTGCCAACAAATACAAAGGGGGAGATTGAAGTGCACTGTGTTGCATTTGTTGTCAATGAGGTATGTTGTTGTCAAGGAATGAATGGATGGATGTCAAGGAGGTTCAATATGTGAATGACAAAGGATGTGATGGTGTTGGTGAGGAAAGGAGAATGGCCATGGTACTAAGATGCATGTCACTTAGGATATTCACTAAGTGACATTGGATGTTGTGGTTAAAACATTCTCTATGTATATCAGACGATTGTAGAACTGATCTTAATGTTTCAATACTTGTATCAAGATGATACTAAGTTACACCACTTGAAGAATTGATGATGATGGAGCATCATAACATCAGACGATTGTTGAACTGATCTTTAAGTTACAAGAACTTGTATCAACTGGATACAATGTCACAACAAGCTCTAGAAGGCCATGCATTGTTAAGACAATGCATGAGGAAGTGAATGAGATCCATCCACAACTTCTAAGTGGATGAAGTGGATTAATGAAGTCAATGCACTAACACTTAGTTCATGTGAATGTGAAGAAGATCCAATTGATCTATGATTAGATCAATGAAGCTCATTGGAGATTATCTGTGATTCAGGAGCTCAGTTGATGAAGAACCTTCAAGAATTTCCATTCCTAAGTGATAAATAAATGTTGAGGATGAATGGAGGAATTCTTAAGAAGAAGAAGAAAAATGTAGAAGAAGAATGGCTTAGAGGAAGATGGCTTGGCATTTGGATTATAGTCATAGGAGAACTTTGTATTTGACAAAGTCCATATTCATGCCTTTGCCAAAAAATATGGCCAGCCAAGGCACCTTGAGGGTTCAAACCCAAAAGCATGGGCGCTAGGGAACCACGCCCATGGGGGAACCCGTGGGGCAAGCCAGGGCGACAGGGCGCACCCAAGACACCGCATGGGCGCCTGGGGCACGCCCGAAGAGCGCGGCAGGGGCGTAGGAGCGTACCCCCCAAGAGTGTCAGTGTGCATAGAGGGCGCATAGCGCGCGCCCGAGTGGCATGAGTGGGCACATAGCGTGCCCGTAGAGAGAACACGGTGCGGGGCGGCACCGTGGAGGGGGAAGTGCAACTGAGCGTTGAAAGGGAGCGCTAGGTTGATAAGCCGCGGAAAAACCGTGCTCTGTTTCGATGTGGGACACGGAAAAATCCCCGAGAGCGCATCCTGGCCGCACGATTGATCGCGCGCCAGATCTCGGCCGCACATTTAATCCGCCGCGGCCCATCCTGATCGCGACCGTCCAAATTTTCGATCCGACGGCTCCCCGTCCATCCTCTACCTCGAGCTCGGCTGAGGCACCTCCCGCGACGCCGCCTGAACCAGTGGCCCTCCGAAGACGGATTTCAAGTTCCCGGCCACCTCTGAAGGAGCTAAGGCGTCCATGGTGATCGTCTGGCCACACTGAACACAATCATGCAATAAAAAATGCATTCACACGTTGAATGGAGAAAATTGGAGTTCGGCCGAGGCAAACAACGTTGCCGAGGCTATGAGGTTTATTCGTTGCATGGAGTATCCTTAACCGAAGGTCGTGCATGCGTTCTAAGTCGCATGCATGTAGAGGAAATTAAAAATGAGTTAAGCCGCGTGAAATAGAGGAGAAACAAGATTTTGGAAAATCTTTAAAACCCGAGATATTCGGGAGTTTGAATTTATAACCACGCGGATGTTTTGAGGCGTTCCTATGCCTATAAAAGGAGAGCCTGAGGCTTTGGAGATGCTTTGCTGAATCTTTGTTGAAGATCTGAAGTCCAGCGAAGCCTCGGTGCTTAGTGAAGAACAGCCTGCGCGCACCACTTGCGCGGCAGTGAAGCCCGGAGCCATCCCTTGGCTCTGTGTGTTCCTTTTGCGCACCTCTTGCGCGAAAGAAGAGAAAGGGAGAGTCCCCTGCGTGCTTACCCTTTGCGCGACAGGAAGGAGAGGTTGGGCAGCGCGACCTTGCGCGCTCCCTCTGTGCACCACGCCCCCTGCGCGGTAAGAACTTGTGTGCCCGCGGTGTTGCACCGTGCACACCCGAGGCAGTGGCCCTTGCACCAAGACCCTACGCGGCTATTGGAGAAAAGGATTGGCCGCACTCTTGCGCGCCACCTTGCCCCATTGAGAAGTCCGAGCCTTTGTGCTTGTGTGTCAAGTGAAGGAACCCTACGGGACAGTGTGTGTGCATAAGTGGAGAAGGACAAATTCGGGTGTGTGTGCAAGAAGGGAAGGAAAGGCCGTAGCCTTGTGCAACCAAAGAAGACCCGAGGTCTTAGTGCATTTGTGTGTGCATTTTTGAAGAGTGAAGATCACCACACTTTGTGTGTGTGTTCATTTGAAAAGAAGGCCGAGGATGGATTGGGTGTGTGTGCAAAAATAGTGAAGGCCAAATACACACTCATTGTGTGTGTGCAAATCAAAGAACAAAGTTGTGTGTGAAAAACAACAAAGTGAAGTGGCTGAACCTATGTGTGTGCTCTAAGTAGAGTGGACACACTTAGAAGATGAATAAGACTCACACAAAGTATAACAAACATTTAAGTGTGTAAACACATTGATCAATGTGTGAAGTTCAAGTGAGAAGGTGTGTGTTATAGTTGACTACACACTCTGAGGGTTTACTGCACCAAGAAGAAAAGAAGGGGAGTGCATGCTTGCATGCATGCACGTGCACACGTGAACAAAGCTAAATCAGGCTGTGTGCAATTTGAGTTGTCCAAGACTATGAGTACTTGAAGAATATTGAGAACCCATGCAATCAGTGCACGAGGATGCAGAGTTTTCATGCACTCAGTGCATGAAGTTGTGATGAAGTGAGACTGAAGCCAAGCGGAAGTGAAAGATATTATTTGGCTGACTTTTCAGTAGTTGAGCAAGACCAACTAACCTTATCAGAGGTTGTTGAATTTTCTTGAAGAGAGAAGCCAGGTCATGCTAAGAAGAAGGTGATAAAGCCTGAGAAAGACGAGAAGTCCTGATCAACTCAAGTGATCAGAGGTACAGAGCAAGGCCAGCAGTCTTTATCTCAGACTGCTGAATATACTTGAAGAACTTAAAGTGAAGAAGAGCTACTCGTGTGACTCGAGGAGCCAGGAGAAGCCCCCTGTGAGACTCAGGGAGGAAGAAGTCTTCAGTGGGATTCTGGAGCAGGCTAGTGGGACTTTGGTAACACTGTGGGACGCAGTATAAAGACCCTCCTGTGGGACTCAGGAGAGATACAGTGGGACTCTGTATCGACAATTGTAATACTAACTGATTATAATGGAGAAACCATGTTGGGTCGTATAACCAACATGGCAAGGACGTAGGCCTTTGGTGCCAAACCTTGTAAATCCATGTGTCCAGTGCCTTTACATTTACTGCATCATTCGTGGAAAGGTGCGAGATACAAGAAGTGTGGATCGAGGCTTTAACCAGCCATAGAGGTTTAATTGATAAGGAATCAATTAGTAAAAAGTTTTAAGGGATCACTGATTCACCCCCTCCCCCTCTCAGTGATTCACACTGATCTGGGCACTTCAAATATGATATACCATACTCAATCATACATGGGATTTGATGGATTCCTAGAGGCCACACCAAAAAATATTAGTGAAATGAGGATTCCAATCTGAGACTATAGTATCTCTAACTCCAGTAAATCTTATAATCTCCTATAAATAGAGACATTTTATGTCCTCAACATTGATTTTTTCTCAAACGGGTTTACAATGGTCCAATTTAGGCCACATATCAATCCTAACCTATAAAATACTCTTCCCTCTAGGGGTACATCGATCAATAACCACAACGTCTCTAAAAATATCATCCCACTACCATGTCATCATTGGATGCGAGTAAAGAAAACATGAAGGTGAATAAAATTTCGGTTTGACCTGTTGGTAGGTATATCAATGAGATACAAAGTAAAAGATGTCTCATATTATACCTAGCCACTAGAATCAACATTGCATATCATGGAACATCTTAATCGTTCTTGGATTTACCACCCACATAGAGTTATGGAAATCCACCATCATATCATTTATAAAAGGAAGATGCACAATGATCTAGTTTTGGTATCATAGGATACCCTTCGAAGAGAATGTGTTGTAACCAATGGTATTCAAACTATAAACAAAGTCCCTATTTCCATGGAATTCATCATCAAACAACTTATATTGATGAATAATTTGAAGAATAGTGGATATAAACTACATAATCAATAAAATAGACTGAAAATAACTCTCTCAGACTCCCAAATATAACTAAAAAGATAAATGCATTGAATTCCACACTTCAAATTATTATTTCACATTCTATATTAGAAGATTTGTAATGAAAGAATCATTAATAAAATTACCCATACCAAGTCTATAAGAAATTACGAAATTAAATAACTGTGAGTACTCTAATAAAAACCACTGAAAGAGATTTAAATAATTTTGAGAGAATATATCACTCATTATTTTTTTCAATATAAATAGTAAACCTTAAACCTTACTTTTAATGTTTCTAACTCTTAATAGAATATATCATAGTTATGTGTTTGATATAAATGGTTGAATAATTATTATTGTGTGAACTAAGAAATCTTGAACCATAGGTTTCCACTTGATCCACCCATATAAGTAGACATCCGAATACTGAACTTGGTGCATCACAATAGTCCACATATCCCTACCTAGCCTCTGGAAGTGCCAGCAACACTGTATAAGTAAATATACATTTCATATCTAAAAACTATCTATGAACATTCTTATCAGAACTAAAATTTACTTCATTCTGTTTAAGAACGGTCACTGGAGATTCTAACATTTCGAAATATCTTGTGAATCTACAATAATATTCCTCCTAACCCAAGAATAAATAAATCAAAAAAATATTATGCAATTTCTCCCATGTAAAAATATTATTTTACTTCATAGGATGAACTATAATTCCTTGTTTCAATACCAAGTTTACAAAGAACTTCACTTCTTGAATATTTAAATTTCACTTCCAAAGCATCAAGAAAATATGATGATTTTTCAAGAGTTCCATACCTACAATCAAATAATATGCATCATCCATCTCAATATAAGAGTAAACCAGGATTTCATCATTTAGTACCACCTTGAACAAGTTAAGGTACTCATGAAATATAATGCTCATAAAATCTAAAAAAACATCTAGAGCTATGTTTAGACCAAATAAAATAATAATATAATCGTAATTCTTAACCATACACTTGAATGTCTTCATTAAAATGTCAGATTATTTAATTCCCAACATGTGATAACCAGATTGAATATTGATCTTCAAGACCAACTTCACCCCATTTAGTTGGTAAAATAGGTCATCAATCCATTGAAATGGTTATTTATTCTTTTCTATGACTTGGTTAAATTTTTAGAAATCAAAACATAGGCAAAGTTTTAAATTATCTATATTTGAAAAGAAAATAGGTTCCACCCATGTTTTCAAGCTCAGATGTAGGAATCATTTAACTAAAAAATAAAAAAATGTAGTCTTCATATCTCAGTAATTTTATACTTCCATAAAAGAAGAAGTAAAAAAACTAATTGAGTACTAGGTACTAATTAAATAGAAAATTTCTCCTCTCTGACCTGTGGAAGGATATATATTATGGATGTAAATACAACAAAAACATGATGAAAACTGTAGTGAGATCATCAATGAGATATTTACATTCCAATTCAAATTAAAACACCTATAGTACCCTACCCTAACTCATAAAATAATTTCTAAAAATACATAACCTACAGTATCATTCTCCTGAAAAAACACACAACATAGAGCTAAGTTAGGGAGACTCACTGAAGGAATAAAATAATTCGATCGTTATGAGAAATATTCCAATCCTTTGAAAAATTTTATTTGAAGAGGTTTCATGTTGTGAAAAAAAAATTATAGTTATATAAAATCTATGATAAATAAAAATATTAAATTTAAAATCGAATACCCTATTCTCTATTCATTTAGAGAGGAGTAGTATTATAGATCACATAATAAAAAAATCTCGATGGTAAGGACTATAAAATTAAAAACACAAGTCAATATACATGATTGAGATGAACCAATTTTAAATAAAGAAGTCACTAATGATAAATATATATTGATGGTACATATCATAGTCACAAGACCAGAATCAGATTTTGTTGGAGGTTCTTCCACTATGTGAAGAAGATTCATTTCAGATGCATGTTTCTAAAATTCCTTAGTTCTTGATGAATATCATTTAACCATACTAGTTATTGGTTGAAATGATTTTTTTCCACATCATAGTGATAAAAATAAAATGAATAACTTCTATTGATGTCCTGAGTGACCATAAGAAATACAAATATTTGGTGCTTCAGTATAAACCCATTTCAAATTCCCAACATTTCCTCATTGAAAGAAAGTAAAATGTCTTCTACTACAAATTTTAGGATATTTGGATAGTCCTTTCTAGCATTAGATACTTTAAGACTCGTAAAAATTTATATTTCCTGTAAACAAACTATTTGAACTATCATTGGGAGTAAAAAGAACTCCTGTCAACCCTAAATTACTATCCAGGTCAAGATCGACCATAAATTCTCTATCCAGTACATCGAGATTTGAAGTGAGATTCATAAAAGAACTAGGAAAATATATTAGGTTGAAGGCCCATATGAAATGTTTATCCCAAAAATTTTCAATTGATATAACATAAGATGAAAACTGGATAAGCTCATATAAATAGTTCACATACTCTTTCACGGTCTTATAACTCTATTAGAGTTTGAGAAACTATATAGATTTCAGCCAAACCATTAAATTTGGTTGGAACATATTAGTAAAAATAACATTGAAGACTTTACACTCTAAAAACTCATGTTTATTCCTCATCACCATTGAATCCCACCACCTCCTACAAGGCACCTCAAGATTGAAGGTAACACATTTAAATTTTATACATAAGATGTTTCCAAGAACTGATGATGTAGTTCAATATTTTTTTACCAGTCCTTAGCCTTATTAAAATTATTTTATCCTTGTAAAGATGGGTGTTTCTGATGAAAAAATGTTGGGTGTGATATTTAGATTCATATATTCACGGTTTCACTACTCGAGACTAAACATGAATATGAGCTGGTACTTGTCCCAAATCATGGAAAACACACACAACTATCTCAACAAGATACTAGTACACAAGAAAATTCACTCATTTTTGTTCATCAACACATTCATCCTCTGACCGATTCAAACTTCTTCTCAAATGAATGATACTACACCACATCAACTAAAATCATTGAATCCTCAACAAGGATACAATGATCAACAACTCAAATAGAAGATTCATGAATATCAATTCCATCCCATTGAATTTAATATTTGGATTTCAATATATTCAGATATGAATTTGGGAAAAGTGTAGAAAATTAGAATAAAATAATTCATCAATAACACTTTTCTGAAACATTGATGGTGACTTATGTCTTTTTATGATGACAGCCAGCCATGAACACAAAAATAACTACTTGTTATGTCCGAATAATACTACCTCATATCTACCAATACAACCAACATATATACTATCATCATGGAATGGTTCATTACCTAACCAAAATATATGATACCACTTTTTCAAGATCCATTAGGGGTACATTATCAAGCTCATATTTTATCCAGCCTTGATATATACCAAAGGTAATTATCTATCCTCATAGGTTGGTGACTAGCACCTGGAATCATAAAAGAAACACAAGTGAATGGGTTTTCCACAAAACATGAGAAATAAAAAACTATAAAATTCAATATTCATGACACTCCAAAGAGTTAATGTACTAGAATCAGATAGGTAAATAATTACACATATAACACATCATTAAAATACATAACATCCTCTAATATAAAAGATCAGACATATCCCATGTAAGTGGTTGGTCGCATATCCAAAATCCACGTCCGAATATATGGGTCCCAAAGATCTATCACTTCCATCCCCTCCATGTGGTGATTTCCCATTTATTTTACATGGTATATGATAATATAAAAACACCTACAGGTAAAGATAGGGTGTGAGATAAACAACCTAGTATGATCACATATAGTGTTCCGTATTAATTTATATAAAAATAAAGAAATTATTATTTCAATTTAAATAAAACAATGAATGAAATTAAAACCCCATATTTTTAACAAAACATGCATTCATAATCAAAAGGAAAAATATATATCAAATCCTGATTAAATATTCATTTTATTTTAGATATTTATATAAATATTTTAGCAAGAATACCATAGTTAAATAATCAATGTTATGTAATCATAAAATCAGTCATATCATAGAACCATGTAATAAGTCTTTAGTTATATTATTTTCTAGAAATAGTATCCTCAAACAACATAATTGGTGATCTCTACTCACCATGTGAACACATCCCATGACTCTGACCAATGAGACTGAACTCCCCATTGTAGAAAATCTTATAGTTTTATGTAAATATTAGTGATTCCATATTCAATCCATTTATAGTGGGTGAGATCCAATTTTGTTTTCACTATTTACCCGCTAACATCCCAAGATCACATGGGCTTTAGTAAATAAATAAATAAATCATGTGAAATTCAATAGTTTCATATTAGTATAGAATACTGTTTCCCAATTTTATTTTTCAGCATGCATTTCTCATTTCAAATCCAAATCATAGGTCTTCATCAATTCATGAATTTTCCAATAATCCTTAAATTTATTTCATTTATATCAAGGCTCTACATAATTTCATTTCATCAACTAAATTTCCAAATCAATAAATCAATTTCCTTAAAATCCAACAAATATTTTGAATTACATAAAAATCGTGTTTTTAAAAAAATCACCCCTTTAAATATTAAACATCCATAAACTCAAATATAGTTTTTAAATCATTTAAAAAGTAATTTTAATTTAATCAATAAATTTAATGTTTTATTTATAGGTAAATATAATATGGAACCACCTACATTGATTCAATGATCAAATCGACACCTAAACTCCATTAATTGTAAAAAAAGATATCATTAAACTTTACATCCAAACATGGGTTAATAAATACCTGAAATAATGTATCGGTAGGTCACATTATATGATTTGATTTTAATATGATTAATGATATTTTGGGAGATAGTTTTTAGGTTTTATAATGAATACATGATTGAGATATTGGTATCTCATAGGGCTGGTTAGTAATTTGACGTTATGAAAAAATGCCATTTTTATAAAATATTTATATATTCATTGTATTATATAATGTTGTGGTTTATATATCTTCATAAAATTATTTTTTGTCTAGGTAAAATATTTATATCGAATTTTTGGATCATGGGATTCAATGAATTCTGTGATTATGATATAGTAAAAAATACCATGACTAAATTATTATTGGTAATTAGAATGTCAATACATTAGTTAAAACCCTATGGAAAATTTTAAATATAAGAAAAATCATAATAATTTGGAAGAGTAAAGACTGTGTGGTTCCATAAAAATTTCATCCCTATATGGATACAAACAAGTGTATAAAAATTTTATCTCAGATGCACCTAGATGTAACAACCCCTAAAATGGTTGGTTGGGTAGTACTTAAATCATCACTCACAACAAAAAAATGGTGTAAATACATAACTTGTTAAACACTCATAGGAGATATTGTTTATATGATTCACAATCCCTTTAGAAACCAATATGAAGGATTTGAATACATGTTAATAGCCTGATACATGACTATAATACATATATACTCATTTATTTTCAATGGTGAGAGAATTTAAAATTACATGGATGAAATTTATTCAAAGGAATATTATGTAACGACACATGATTTTATTAAGAGTTTTAATTTAACATAATATTCGGTTTAATATCAATAATCACACACAACATTGAAATAAATAAACGATGATAAATTTAAAAAATTATATAGATTTTTTATAATTATTGTAATACAACCATTGGATTGTATGGTAAATAAAAGTAAAATTATAATGAAATCTATATCGACAGGATTATAAATGGAATCAAGAAGTCGGGGTCTTTTTTACTATCCATATTTTGATAAACATGGAAATAAAAATAGTAAAAGGATTTTTGTAACACCTTGACCCTAGAAGCCTGATGCAATTTTATTATTTTATTAATTTCGAATGATTATAATGAATAAAATCCCAAAGTATTAACAATTTTAGTAGTCCTAATGAACTTTATATATATATAGATCACTTATTAAATTAGTAAAACATAAAACATAGAAAAGGAAATTAATTTACATCCTCAAACTCATTAAAAAAAATCATTTTCATAACATGGGGAATATAGAACAAATAAAAGGGTGATATCAAATTCTCAGTAAGGTTTTGTAAAACATATGAAATAATAAATTAATGGTAAAAAATCAACCTAGTGAGGTAAATAACTGTGAAAAAATTCCATTTAAATAATTGGATAGGGAATACCTAACATGGATTTTCATATTTGAGAAACAAAATAAAATTAATCAATAAACTGAGAATAAAATGCATCCATATATTTTAAATTATTAAAATATTATGGATAATAAAAATTTTAACTAAAATATTTATGATAGATATTTTTAACTATTAGACTCCATGTCCGAGCCACACAATAGCCTATATCATCCAGACATTTTCAGAAGGTGCTATAAAACCATAGGTAGATCCCTGCTTAATTTTTGAAAATAATTTCTCTCATGATAACCAATCAATTCATCAAGGGGATATATAATATTTGTTCCCCACTCTTAATTTCTAGTACAAAGCATTCCTTTTATAAAGTAAATGATTTAATTATCATTTAATATTCCTTATCAAATATCCTTATCGAATAAATAATTCGGATATATTAATAATTACTCAATGAAGGATAAGTAATAGTTATGTTGTTTTCTATTAATGAATTGAAATACCATTGAATTATCATTAAAACATTATTGAGGAAAATAATCAATAAGCATTCCAAATTTCCCACACAACATTGAAACATTTGAATCGTAATCCTCATGAAGGAATAATACTAAAGGAAAGATAGAATATCATTATAATAAAGATATTCTTGATATAACATATCAAAGGGCAGTGCATACACAATATAAAAGAAATAATGTGTATAACATTACAATGTTATTTCATTAAATTAAATTTAGATAAAATCCCTAACAACTTTGTTATTATTTATTTAAAAGGATATGAAATTATAAACGAAGATATTTTATTTTAAAATAACCTATTAATATGGTAAATTAATATTCAAAACATTAGGGAGGAATGAATGTGGTATATTATATAAATTCTGTATAAGTTTAAAAAATTACTTTTTTAATTTTTTAAGAAAAGTCATAAAGTATCTTGTTTTGGAAAATAAGAGGAAAATTACATCTAAATAATTTTATAAAATTTAAATAATGGGTAATAATGAATTTAATAAATCATTTTAGAATAATTAAAACATTTTTTAAAACATTTTATGGTAACATGAACATGGAAGGGAAATATTCCCCAGTGAAACTTAAACTCAAACAAACTCATATAACGATGTGATTATAAAATAATTATTTATCACTTTAAAATCAGTACATTCATATTAACATGAAATAACGAAAATTTTATGAATATAAATATAACATATTATTCATAATAATACCCATAAACGGTATTCATTATAATTATTTATACCACACAAATGAATAAAGTAGTGTATAAGGAATGAGTTTCAAATAAATAAAAGTGGGCCATTGATCCCTTAGCATACACATCCTTTTGACGGACATTATTTAACCTCCCATATAATGGTTTAAAGAATATTATTAACTTATATCAAAAAAATAATAATATTTATTATATCATATATTATCTTATTATATTATTTTATCATCATTTCGTTGATAATATTTTGTTATTACCCTTGTTACGGGTGTTAAATTCTTCATTTTAATATGCATGTTTTGTTATGAATGTCTCAGTTCATTTTTATTGGGAATATATCAATTATATCCAACATGATATTAATTTTATTGATATCATATTTAACCACTAATATCATTTTTAGATCCATTCATTATTGCTTAACATCAAAAATGAATCACATTGTTCCGTAGAGAAGATAGGTCATACGTACGCGCGAACGATGATACCACTACCATTATTGTGAAAGTGTAAGGAACTAGATGATAAATTAATTTTTATAGGGTACATATAATTTCATAATTATCATATATAAATGTTATATCCATCAATAGAAACATCCAAAGAAAGAGGTGATGAAAAATATATTACACCACAACGTAGAGACCATATGTTGTACACACATACACAGAATGTTTTGTTTCTCATAGGATTGATAAATCATAGAATATGGTTGTTACATAATCTTAATTAAAACTAGTTATTTATATGATACCATTTATATTACATTACTATTTAAAATAAACATGAAAATGAAGTATAAGAAGAATTTTACTTGAATTAGATGCTAAAACAATCACAACTTCTTCAGTGGAATTCCTCCATATCTCTTCTTAAGGGATATGGAGATGGTCTTTTTTGAATACCAAGACCTCCTAAACTATGATACAGGTGTTTTGTGGTGAATAATTTGGGTTTTGGTTGAGATAGTAAGATCAGTGTAGTGTGAATAAGTGATGGGGGACGTTCCCTTTTACAATTTAGGTGAGAGACACTTTTGGATTCTCTCAAAATATTGAATTAATATAAATTAATACCCATTAAAAATGACTCCACGGTGAGTTATTTATAATATATGGTGATTATTTTTTAAATACTCTCTAAATTTGTTTTATATACAACCATAGGTAACATTCTTACCCTTACCTTTTTTCTTTAAACATAAGTTAATCACTTTAACTCTTAACATGACATCATGCAATTTATTATTTTAGGGTTATTATAATTACAATATAATTACAAACAACCAATAAATGAGTCATTAATGTAATTTTATAAATTTTCCCAATATTTTTTTTATGAAATTTGGTTTTTCAGAATTTTAATGTCATTTAATAAAATATATTTATCTTAAAACAGAAATAATGTCAATTTTCAGAGTATTCAGTTCTTAACATTTTAAAAATATCATAACAAGAAAATAAATTCCAAAAAAATCTCAAAATCCACTAACATGACAAATACATCGAAAAAATATATGTATGATTTTAATCATCTAAAATATAATTATTTTGATATTTTTAATATCATTTATTTTATATTTTTTTAATAATCCAATTACTACATCACCATTATGAAGGAATTGAATATAATTATTAACTCAATAAAAATGAAAAATAAATTTCCATTATAATAAGAAGTCATATCTTTCAAAATAAAATTTATAGTTGAACAGATCCCCTATATATCTACATATTAAAAATATTTTGTTTGTTAAAAACCAAAGTGTAAAAAGGTTGGATTTTCATTGAATATAATATTATAAAAACCATTCTCTAATGCACATGTATAAAAAATGGTTACAGTTTTTTACAAGGGATTATTTTTATGAAAAGTCACTCATCCAATGAATTTATGGCATGTTTTATAGTAATTTTATATTCTAAAAAATATTATTCTAACCAATAATAATCTGATTTAAATTTACTGTGGTAGTTAAAATATTACTAAATTTTACTATTCAGATTCCCAAATAAAATAAGCCAATTAAAATAATTATTATACGAATTTTAATAACATGGATTCCATTTTAAAAACTTTAGAACAAATAAGTCACTATAATTAATTTAAAATTAATCATGTTGAAGGAACAAATATACCTCATTTTAATGTGAAAACATTCAAATTATTGAGATGTTTTTATATCCAAATTGAATGTTAAAATTATTTATATGAAAAAAAAATATTTAATTATAAAATATTAATCTAATTATACTTGAATTCTAATTAAAAATATATTTTAACACTATAAATTATTTAGACTGAAAATATGTTTTCCATTAAAATGTAATAATTTCTCACTATTCATCAAAACAAGAAACATATTGGAAAATTAAGAAAAATTCAGACAATGTAAATTTTTATATAAAAATTTAAAATAAGATATATATTTTCAAGAATAACATATATAAAAGTGTCCAAAACGGGTTTTCAAAAAGGGTTTCTATTTAAATTTTAGATTTTTCATTCTTATGACTATTCAATGTATTAGACAAAGGAAAATAATATTTGATTGAATATACATTATATTAATATAACTCAATAATTTTTTTTGACATAATTTATTAGGATAAATAAAATTGAGCATAAAAATAGTTCTTTTTAAAAACATTTTCTATATATAGAATTGGTTCTTAAATTCATTTTTATTTAATTTTTAAACAATGAATTCAACCATTAATTTTCATATGTTGTTTAATATTATTCAAAGATCTCAACTTAACATCAATGATATATATTATTAAATTAAATAATAAAATTTTACAAATATATTGGTGTTTGGTAAAATGTTTTTGTGAGTATAATGAAAGCCTAGTCTTTGTTGACTACATTGTAATCTTAAGATAGTGTTATATATGAGGAAAGGAAGAAAAAAACATTCAAAAATTAAAATATTATAATTTATTGTGGCTTTACATTCTCCCCAACTTAATTAAATTGTTACCTCAGAATTATAAAATGTTCTCATTAATCTAGTGTTTGTTATTTGAAAATAATTTTTTTTAAAAAAACTGGAATCATAAATATGGTTAATAATGCATCTTCCTAATAAGAGGGAAAAAACATTAAGGTCCACATATACCAGGAATTTAAATATGAGATATTTTTTTATATAATTGATATGTATGGAAAGTATAGATATCTTGTTTTGAGAGGGAATGATTGAGAATGTGGTCATTAGAATATGTACCATCACAAGACCACAAATCTATGATGGGATAATAATGAAATTGATTTATCAGTAGTTTGATTAAATGAACAATATTTTTATTCTAAAACATTATCCATTGAGTTAATGAATTCATTTACTTCATAGACTAACAAACATAATGAAGCATACTTACAT
Source organism: Viscum album (assembly GCA_963277665.1). Lineage (NCBI taxonomy): Eukaryota > Viridiplantae > Streptophyta > Magnoliopsida > Santalales > Viscaceae > Viscum > Viscum album. Next base: position 1,176,613,194 of record OY728141.1, on the reverse strand, counting down.
GAAAAATATTTATTCATCATTTAATCGATTTCCCCCATAAACAAATTTTTTTCCAAAATATGAATATTTATATTGAATTCTTTTTCATTATTGAATATTTAGAATCAATTTATATAGATAAAAAAATCCAAAAAAGTTTAAAACTCTATTCCTCCAATATTTATAAATTATCCAAAAATGGTTAGGATAATATTTAATAATTATCCAAAAATAGTAAATGATTATTTGATCCAAAAAAACATTAATCTCCAAAATTGAATAGTAATACCCGAATTTTATCATTGCTAATACACAAAAATAACTACCCTTCCTCAAAAATATTATATAAAAATATTGAAACCAAAAAATCATAAGTTTTTTATCATATAGTCTTCCAAATAATAGTAATTACTGAAAGTTCGCAATACAATCATATATTATTCCAAAATAAAATTCAAATTTTACTTCTCTAATATAATAAAATATATATTTTGGTTACCCTAATCATACTGGGTTACCAACATAGTGAATGCTTTTCAAAATACATAAATCACTTAATCACCAAATCATATCACAATCATAAGGTAATCTATTTTGTAAAGCAAATTACAACAAAAAAATTAATTGTTATACAATATATCATTTAACTAAAAAATTCCATTATATCTATGACTTTGTGTAGGCTAGTGGTTGAAACTACACCCATTCCACCCTTCGATTGTGGGTTGAAACCATATGGCCATGTTCAACATCATAGGTAGTCAACTAACATTCTTTTTTTTCATTTTTCTAATCCCATTAAAATATTAAACAAAAATCTAATTATAATCCTCAAAATATAACCAAAAGATAATTAATATTAAGAATTTTTTTAAAATAAAATGTAGATCCCGGGGATTCTACTAAACCAATGGGTTCTCTTCCTTAATGTATGATATTTTAAATCTAGATCCCAAGGATTCTTCTAGAATTTCTATAATACCAGCTGTAACACCCTCAACCTAGAAACCTAGTGTTGATGCCTTGTTTTATTTCATTGTCATGATTATAAGTAATGAAATACTAAAGGACCGATCAGTTTATTATTCTTGAATAACTGGATACATAAATGGATCTCTAATTATATTGGTAAATCTTAAAAAATAACGAAGAAAAATAATTTACATCCATGAACTCAATCATAAGATTCATATTCATAAAAGATGGAATATAAAAAATAGAATAGTGAACTCAAATTCTCAGTAAGAGTATGTAATGTGGAATAAATAATGAATTAATAAGAATAAATCAACATGGAATGGTAAATTAATGATAACACATGCAAGTTTAATAACATAATAAATCATAACAAATATACAATATTATATATCTAAAACACATACCATTTATTGAATAAATTTATAATTAATTTCATATATATATTTTATCATATGAATCCCTCATCGATATTAAAAATGGTAGCTAAAATATCTATAATGAAAATTCATATTTATTTGAAATCATGTCTGGAGATCCTGAAATCATGTACCATCAGGAACATTCATATAATTGTTTAAAACCACAGGTACAAACCCATTTAATTTTTAAAATAATTTTTCTCAGCAGAACCCATCGATGCATCAGGTGATATATAATGTATAATCCCAACCAGTCACTGCCAATCCAAATCATTGTACATATCAAGTAATTAATTTAATTATTAATTAATATGCCTTAACAAATATCCATATTGAATAAATAATATAGATTTATCAATAATAAATCAATTCAATATAAGTAACAATGAGGGTTATTGATTTTGATGAATGGAAATACCATTGAAAGATCTTGAAAACATTCTTGAGGTAACGAATCACTAAACATTCCAAAGATTCCCATAGCACGTTGAATCATTTGAATCGTAATCCTCGTTAAGGAATAACACTAAATGAAACATTTAATATCACAAGAATAAAGATATTCAAGATAAAACATATCAAATTTTAGTATATAAACCATATATATGATACCTAGTTTGTATCATTACAATATTCCTCAATGATAAGAAATTGAGATGAAATCCCTTAGAAAGTTTTAATCATTTAATTAAAAGGCCAAACATTTATAAAAGAAAATATTTTTTTTACAAAAAACCATATAATTTAGTAATGGATTATACAATAGATTATGGTATCATGAAGGTCGATAATTCTGTACATGCTATATAAGTAAAAAAATTTCATTTACTATTGAAAAAAGGACCTAATTTACCATGTTTTTTAAAATAATGAGAATATTCCTTGTAATTCATTTCATAGAATGTTAAAATGGGTTAAAATGAATTTAATTAACCATTGTAGAATATTAAAATCATTTTTGAAATTATTTTAAGAATCCACTAATTTTGAAGTGAAATATTCTCTCATGGGGAATTAACCACAAATAATCCCAGATAACGATGAGATTTTAAAATAAATACATATCAATTTATAATGAATAGTATTTTTAGCCCACATATAAGGACTCGACCATATTACATTACATATTTGTGAATTTCTTTTCAGAAAAAAACATACTTTCTCATTTAACATATTTACAAGTTTAGAGTTTTATAGAATTGGGATATAACACATACAAATCATTCCACATTAATAAGTTGAGGATACCACAAAAATACGACGCATTTATTCCAAAATATAAAAAATTTCAAATAAAACAGTTTTTCTATTAAAAATATTCATTACATTAAACATATATTCCATATTTGTATTAAAAATCCTTAAAACCTATTGAAATTATTTAAAATCATGGGATGAGAAAAAAAAGTAATTGTAAGGGATATAAAAATAATGAAAGAAAATAGTATTCTAGGAATACAAGTATCATATGAAATCATTTTCAAAAAGACATACTCGTCACCCATATAAACATACTTTATGAAACATGAGATTTCCACCAAACATGTGTAACATAAATTGAACCATAAAAATATCATAGGTAAATAATCACGTAGTTTTGTAACAATAATGTCTACCTTATGATTTATAACCCTCATATCTACCTTACAATATAACCCTCATGGTTAACTTATTGTGTAACCATCACAATTACACTTTGAGTAACCATACGACTGACCTCCAACACACACATACCCAATTCATTAAAGGGAGATATGCATATAAACCTTCATTATAAAAAATTCCCATGAACCAAAACATAATCATACAACTTGAATAATTTCCTAAAACATTACTTTTTAATTGTAAAAAATAGAATATTAAAAGACGATTTTAAAAGAAAAGCACATTGAAAATATAATATAATTGAAGTGAGACTTAATATAGTATATAGAATATGTTTATACATAGTAAATACAAATAATTAATCATAATATAAAATAATTTCGTCACACAAACAATTCAAATACCAAGAAAATAATGGAATACAAAGTTTCCGAAAGAATGGAAATTGGGTTTTGAATTCCCATACCTCATGTTTGTCTTACTTCAATAATTTTTAAAACTCATTTATAATGGTTAAATGAATTTTATTAATATCCTAGGGAAACATATTAATGTTTATAATACCTTATATACTTATTTCATAATATCATTTCACCATTTAATTATTAGTATTTTGTTCCTTCCATTATTTTGGGAGTGTTCTTAATATGATTTTCATAGTTGGGTTTTATTTGATTTTCTTGTCATATGGAAATGAAATTCCTGAAGTGTAATGAAATGATATTAATATTTTTAACTAATATAGAATTGTATCATAAATTATTTTATTATCATATATGTTGATAAATCATTAGATATAATATTAATCATATTTTTTAGATCAATTTTGGCGGTTCCTCGATAATCATAACCGTGTTTCATTTTTATGATTTAATGTCATCAATATATGTTCATTATAGAACATAAAATAGGTAAAATAATACACATTAAATTATATTTCAAACAGTAAAAGTGTTTTATGATAATATTTTAAGGAAGTAGTGGAAGATGAAGGCACATTGTCCATGATTTTGGTAAATCGGCACATCACAGAGGGTGTTTTTATTTTTAAAATAAGAGGGAGAGGATAGAAATAAATATGACAATGATTTTTTTACATGAAAATGATAAAATAAATAATATATAAGATTATGGATATTTCATACCTCATGGATAATTGGAGGGGAAGAGAGTATAATAAAATAAAATAATTGAAAAGAAAACCCATGAAAAATGAAGAGGATTCTTACCTATTGATCTCTTCTCCTTGGTATCCAATGTATGGCCTTTGGTTTTTTCCTTTTGGAATGTCTATAAGGTATTAAACATGGAAAAGTTCCTTTGGGAGTGAATTTGTAAGAACATAGATAGTTATCAAGGCGTGAGGGGTGTGAGAGGAAGAGGTTAATGAGGGTGGTATTTATAGTAGTTGAGAAGAGGTATTTTACATTATTTTAATCATTATTTGAATATTTTTTCTCAATACTATTAAATTTATTGATTCATATAATCCCAGATAGTAATATGTTTTGGTTATTTATAACCTGGTGGTCTTACATCATCCTTGCATAACCTATGTTGCGATTAAACAAGTATTTAGCATTTATCATACTTTATCGAATTTTACTATTCATAAAAAATTCATGACTTTCAGAAAAATCCCCAGACATCAACCGAAACATTTTTTCCCATGTATAATTAAAAAAATAATCTCTAAATTTTTAAAATAAAATTCTAAATATTATTTATTTAATTTTTAAATAAAATCATAATTTATTCAAAAATAAAAATTTTAAATCTATCATTGATTTTTTAACATCCTGATTAATTAATCAATGTCTCCTTATATTATAACCCTAATAAAATAAAATAATACATGATTTACTATTCATAAGGTTCATATTACTATTTATAACTGTATGTTAGTTTTCACCAAAAAAAAAGTCGGATCTAATAGACTCCAAAATAACTTATTGATCACAATCGTAGATGACCGTTTTTTGAAATTCAAAACAAAAAAGTTGGAAAATTATGCTTAAAGGATAGTTACAAAAATATACATAAACTAAAGCTTCCATAATTTAAGTTTATTTATATATATTTTGGGTGAAACATTATCCCCACCTTCATGAAGTTTCATCTTCACAATTTTATTTACTTATTAAACAATTAATGGTACATTTCCCTCATAGCATTTTCAGACTCCCATGTTACTTTTTCAACAATGTGGTTTATCCACAAAACCATTACCGGGTGGATTACATTATTTTTCAATACATGTTCCATTAAATCAATTATCTAAACTAATTTCTCTTTATAAGAAAGGTTCTATTCCAGTTGAACTGCTTCTGGGCCTAATACATGAGATGAATCTAGCCCATACATTATCAACATTGAAACATGAAAATTATAGTGTACTTGAGATAAACTCAGAGGACAAGCTACTCAGTAGCTGACTGGTCCGACTTTATCCAGAATTTAATAATGTCCAATGAACCATAGACATATCTTTCCATTCTTACCAAAATTAATATCACTTTTCCATGATGAGATTCTATGAAAAACATGATAGCATACCTCAAAATAAAAGACATTCCTCATGTTGTCTGCATAACTTTTCTTCCTACTCTGATAAATCCTCGCGTGTTTCCATATCATCTTAATTTTATCAACCACTTAATATTCTAATTATGGCCTAATCAACTTCCTTTCCTTTAATTCAACCCTAAAAGATGTATTTTGACACTACTTACCATACAATGCCTCAAATTGTGTCATCTGTATACTGGAAAGAAAACTATTATTATAAGAAAACACATCTATAGAAATACTTGGTTCTCAACATCCCTATTAGCTCATTTAACATTCAAAAAGCATATCCATCAATGTTTGAATTGTTCATTCTGTCTTTCCATCTGATTGAGGATGGAAAGCTATACTGTAATTTAATTCTGTGCCCAATGACTTCTGAAGGTCCTCACAAAAAATAGAATTTAACATGAGATACAGGCCATATACAATGGAAATAGTACCTCCATACAACCGAAAAATCTATTTGAGGTATAGTCAAGAAAGACAATCCAAATACATTTTATATCAAATAGGAAGGAAATGTGCATATTTAGTCAGTCAGTCACCAGTAACCCACATTGTATTGATAACATGAGAAGAATTTGGTAGTCCCATGATGAATTACATTGATATATTTTCCCATTTCCACTCTGGAATCAGTAACGGTTGAAGCATATGCTTCCCTAACTAATTCTTTGCTTTGCACTATTTATTATTCAAACTAATCATAATAAATTATGGAATATCTCTTTTCATTCCATCCCACCAGTAATACTCATAATGTTCTATGTACATCATATTACTTCTATGATAAACTGAAAAAGGAGAACTATGAACATCACCCAACAAATATTTCTTCAACTAGGAATCATAATTCATACAAAATATTTTTCCAAATCTCAAAACATGGTCTTTATTAAGGTTAAATTATGGAAACTTACCTAATTTAACCAATTAATCCTTTTTATGTAGCTCACAGTCTTCCATTTGTGCTTGCATAATTCAGTCTGATGATGATAACTACACTAAGACATGAAACAAAATATATGAATTTATTACACCAAAAACTTCTAATATTGAATTCATCTTGTCATTAATCATGGGATCACATTCCAAATGTACCATGATTAGTGATGCATGATTTTTTTAACTCAAGGCATCCATTGCATAGTTTTCTTATCTTGTATGTTAATTTATCATGCAATCATAATATTTAATCAATTCAAGCCACATTATTTTCCTCATGATTAATTTCTTCAAGGTGAATATATACATCAAATTTTTATGGTCATTTTTATTTTACATTTGGCTCCGTATAAATTATTACTCCACATTTTCAAAGTATAAACCATTGATTCCAATTCCTAATAAGGCGTAGGATACTTTAACTTACAAGTGTTTAGTTTTCTTAAAGAAAAATCAATTACCTGATCATTCTTTCTCAGAACACAACCGTGTCCCTCCAATGAAGAATCATTTTAGATGACAAACTCACCATTTCAAGAAGGGGAGGAAAAAACTATAGAATTCACTAATCTCTTCTTCAACTCCAAAAAAAACATCACATTATTATGTACAAATAAATTTATTACCTTTTCATGTTAACATAGTTATCAGTCTAGATAAACATGAAATGTTTTTAACAAACCATCGGTAATAACCTGATAATCCACGAAAAACCTATGATTCTATGTGATGTTTATAGGTCTTGGATGTTCATCAACCACTTTTCTTTGTAGGATCCAGTGTTAATCTATCCTTATTTACATTGTTCCCAAGAAACGAAATTTTTTGCAACCAAAAAATAACACATTTAGATTTTTAAATACAGTTAATTTTCTATTATGTTTTTCAAAACAACCCTTAGATATTTTTCATTCTCCACTTTACTCTTAGAAAATAACAGAATGTCATCAATAAACACAACCACAAACTTATCCAAGAACTCATGAAATATTCTATTCATAAGATCCATGAATACATCAGTTTAATTAGTTAACCAAAATGGCATAACAAAAAATTTATAATTCCCATATCTTGGAAAAAAAAATCAATTTTCAGGATGTCATCCTCCTTCACCTTCAGCTAATGGTATCCAATATCAATTCATCCATGGAAATGTACTGAGCTCCCTAGATCTGATCAAACAAATCAACATTATGAATAAAAGGTTACATTTTTTAAGAATAATGTTATTCAAGGCACAATAATCAATGAAATATCTCATGGAACCGTATTTCTTTTTAACAAATAAAATAGGAGCGCCCTATAGTAAAGTTCATGGATGAGTTAATCCTTTATCAAGAGACTCCTATAACTAATTTTATAAATTCAATATGTTCCCCTTGAAATATTTGATATGGTGTTTTTGTAATCAGATTATCATCCAAATATACGAATATTTTTGTATTCAACTTCCTGATCATGTATGAAACCAGGTAACTCATCATGAAATAACATAAAGGTATTCATTTACCGCCAAAAAATCATCAATCTAAATAGTTCCCTTGTTTTCAGAAATATTTTAATGTCTCCAAATTTCAGTATAATTTAATTTTTTATTATATAGAATTATTTTGAGACTGCAAAATATGACGACGCGGGGATCTTGTGGCCTTGAGTGCCCGGAATGATCCGTCGAAGTTTTGTGACGCCTTAATTAGCACGAGTAAGCAGTTATATTGAAAAGGTGGAATAACACTAAAATGGTTTCCTAGATTAGAAATCTGAGGGGACCATTATGTTTAGAATGGTGGGATTACCCTTGGAATGGCTTAAGTTTAGTTGGTGCATGCATCTAGTGAGAAAACTCGAAAATGGTATAACCATAAATAAAATAATAAAATAAAGTTATTTTATTTTTTCTAATGCTTATAAATCACAAATGGTAACATGGGTTGAAAATATGAGACAACTGATGATCTCATGAGGGTATTATTTGCTTAGGCTGATACTAACATTGGCCGGTGTGGGCCATCAGTGAAAGTTAGTTTTTGGACGAAAATAATATAATTAAGGGACAATTATTTTATTGTAAAATCCATAACTTCTAAACGGTAACTCGAAGTGAAGTTTTGAGAGTATCGTTGTGTTCATTAGGTAGGGTTATCCTTTGGTGGAGCCTAACCCTAACCAACGCGGGTCAAGCATGAATGTTATTAATTAAATGACCTTTTATTATGGTACGTTCAGTAAATGCAAGACTTCTATTTTTTAACTTTTGAACCAGTGCTCGAATTAAAAATCTAGGGGCACCATTGGATCTGTAGTGCCAGGATTCACTTAAGGGAGTCTTTACATTTACCATAGTGGGTTCAGAATAGAATTTATTGTTTATTGATTTTAAATGAAATGAAATAAAATAATTGTATTATTTTAAATTCTTTTTTCTCCACCAACAGACATGCGGAGTGTGGGACCCATTACGTGTCAAGCCAATAAATGGCTTGAATTTCTAATCCAAAGTAACAACGTCGTTGGGGAATTAGGAAGGTTTCTAATTTATGAGACCCCATTAATAATCCACATAGTTACATACCCTACCCCTCCCCTATATATATGGAGCTTGGGGAGGGGTATCGGCACAACTTCACCATGAAACAAAGTGACGAAGGATTGTCGTGATGAAGATACCTTGGAAGACGGAGACGGTTCCGTCGACTGGTGGCGGGAGACACCAAACCACAAACTGAAGATCGATGTACGATCGGCGTCATTGGAAGGTAGTTGTAGAGATGGGGATGGTGACATTCTTCCACAAACACGGGCTCACCATCATTCATGAATTAGGGGTCTTATTTTTGTTACGCTTTTTAAATGATTTTAATCTTCCCCATTATTGAATAATATGAAGAATTTTGGTTGACCGAATAACATGTTGATGCCCGATTCATATTTTTTTTAGGGAAGTTTTTTTGGGGTATCTTTGTAGGGTTTTTATTGTTGTTTAATTTAATTGATTATCGAACACTTAATTCCCCTGATGTTTATGAGATAATGTGGAGGGTGCGTGCCTAACACACCCAACCAGAACCCTCCCCTATTTTTCTATCCTTGTTCCCTATATGGAAGACCATCTTCATAGCAGCAATGACAGACTACGAAGAATGTGATGTGCCAATGCATGAGGCAATAGGAGGCCACAGCACTAAGCCATAGTGGTCATTGGAGAAACCAACACCGGCCGGCCGCGGAGGTGGTGTGGTGCGCTGTCGCGCACCGCCGGTGAGAAAAATGGGTTGCCTCTCATCTACCACAACAGTCGGAGAAGGCGGATGCCTCATCGGTGGATTGTGGAAAGGAAGGGTGGTGCACCATCATGAACCACTGGTGAGCAGGAGGCCACATCCAATGTCACGGCAGAGGAGGCAGAACCCACACCTTTGTAAGTTTTCATGCCAACCGAGTAGCACCCATGTGGAGCCACCGTTTTAGAAGCCGAACGGCCACCATGAAGTTCGAAATACTAGGGGGAAATGATTCCCCCTTTTCTAGCTCGGGCGGATAGCAGCCATGCCACTGTCTCGGGGCCGTGACCTACGTAGTCGGGCCGCCCCCGCACGGGCAGAGCCCTACGTAGCTAGGGTGTCCCCACGCGGGCCGCACCCTACATTGTTGGGGGGCCCTTTGTGAGCCTCCCTTTGTCTTCTACCCTTTGCTGGCTCCCCTTTGCTGGAAAGCCTTTGTGGGCTTCCCATTTCTTTCCACCATATCCAAGTTGTGCCTCCCTTTTCGGCTCACCCTAAATGGGCCCTACCACCCTTGTGTGCCGCCCTTTTGCGGGCCCCTCTCCTTGTGGGTCGGGCCGCCCCCTTGAGGGTGGGGCCGGACCTCGGGTGAACCCACCGCAACCCCACCCAGACCGTGTTGGTATGGGTCAGTTCGACCAGGTCAGACCGGTCATGGGCCCAACCAGGCCCAGAAATACTTTAAGGGCCTTATCATGAGAACTAGACGTCCGTTTGACGAACCGTCTATGGCATTGGGATCATTGGAGTGAGAGGGTCCTTTTGACTTACTCCATGAGTGTTTTGGAGATACATGGAGTACAGTTGGGTTGGAGAACCCAATTCCAATCAGTCCCTCGACACTAAAATACCTATAACGCACAGTCCAGGCATCCAATTGACACATCGTCTATTGTGTTGGAACCCTTAAGACATGGAGAAAAAATTGGTTACCCCATTGTGAGACTTTTTTCCCATTGTAATATGACTGATGGATTGAGTAGCGGTCCTCCCAAGTGTACTACGTAAGGAACCTTACGACTGGCTGAGACTTGACGGATGTAGATTTTTTCAAATTTGTGTGACTCGATGGCCTAGTGGGGAGTGCCTCTGTGTGACGCGGCAGACCCACAGTACTCGATAGGAGGAGTACCTCAGCAGGACACAATGGGGAGCGCCTCTGTGTGACTTGACAGACCCATAGTACTCAACAGGAGGAGTATCTCAGCAGACCACGGTAGGGAGAGCCTCTCTGTGAAGCTGCAGACCGACAGTACTCGACAAGAGGATAACCTCAGCAGGCAATGGTGGGGAGAACCTCTATATGACATATCAGACCTATGGTACATGACATGAGGGATACTTCATGAGTCCATGGTTAGTGGGAAATGGATCTGTGTGACCCGAAAGGCCCGCTGTACTCGATAGAGGATGATTTCTCCACCAGCTGTTGTGTTTGATGTTGTGACTGGAGATGTTATTGGTTACTATCCCTAGAGAATCATGTGGCTGGATATCATCATTCATAGAAATCATGTATGGTTTAGCATCATAATCCTATTTCTCTATGTTGTATACCTAGTTTGAGCTGACTCTTACCTGTGTGGTAGTTTACCTTTGTGGTTTTTCCATTGTGAACTCTGGGAGTCCTTCGGGTTTCTTGAGGTCCCTAGAGAGTATCAAAATACTCACCCCTACACTGGCTCACCTAGAATTTTTTGTGTCTTGTACAGACGACGACCAACTAGGCTGTGGTTTGAGAGAGCCATGACTAGGTGTTACGCGGAGGAGAAAGGAGGACATGGAGTGGTGAGGAGGTGATCTATACCTACTCTTCTAGTAGGATCCTTGGAGGATGACTCATTAGTTGTTTTCCCTTTTTCATTTGTATTGTTCCTTTCAGTTGAATTTTACTTTTCAGTTGTACTTGTACTTTTAGTTGGTCTTGTATTTCATCCCCTTTACATTCATCACACTTTTTCTCCAACATGTTTTTTTAACAGTTTCTTTTTGTTTTGTTCTCAGACTATGTGTTTGTACATGTTTAATGGAAATGACTTTCTGTTTAAGGTAATACGCCTTTTGATGATAGTCACCAGCCCCTGGCCTGTAATAGGTGGGATTGGTGTAGTTATGGAATGAACCTGGGGGACGGGTCATGAAAAAGTGGTATCATAGGATTCGGTTCTACCGAAGACTTAGGACACTGATCTTTTCAATGTAGAAATAGTGTTAAGCGTTTTGAGTGTTTTTTTCAGTTCAGGGAGTCCTGTGTTGGTTCAGCGGCCGACGTATCCTTACACTAGGACCCTGAATTCGGATTTCTGACTTCGTACACAGATTCACATATTGCATGTGTTTTTGAAAATTGTTTCTTGTGATTTCTTGAAATTAGATCACTAGGTATAACATTTTGACTGTGGTGCACCTGTTCCTTATCATGATGCCACAGCGTAGATATCCAAATCAGATTCGTGAGAGAGTACATGATGATGGCCCACCATGTGACGAGGCTCTGGTGCAAGGCCGTATTACTGTATTGGCACCTTTGGGTGATGTACCAGCAACACCACCACCCATTTGGAAGTAGTTACCACCAGCCACACTGGAGAATGGTCCACACCGACTGAGTGCAATGCACATGTTCCAACGGTAAAGGCCCCCACGTTTTCGAGGTGAGACAGATTTCTAGGTAGCTGAAGATTGGCTGGGGGTTGTAGCTAGAGTTTTCCACATAGATGAGACACCAGCAGATCAGATAGTGATCCTAGCTGCTAGTTTTTATCAGTGTGTGACCATGAGGATGGTCCTCATGGTGATGAGGCTTCGGTACCTACACCATTTCCCAAGAAGGTTCCCTTGGGTAGTGTACTAGCTATATCTCTACCCATTGGTCAGTAGTTACGGTGGTACCAGTAGAGGACACACGTAGGATTAGTGCCTTGCACGTGTTTCAGTATTTGATACCTCTCAGGATCCGAGGCAACCCAGAATCCCAGACAGTTTGGGACTGGCATGATTTGGTGGCCGATTTTCCATCTAGCATGGACATCATTCGATCAGATGGCGGTCCTGGTTGAGAGCCTTATATGTGGCTCAGCAGGAAGATGACAGGGTTTAGATTACCCTTACCTTACAATTAGTTGACTTCTTTATAGACGCTCTTGGGAACCATCCTCAGAGAATAGGGTCTCTTTCTATAAAGAGTTAAGGTACAAGTGTTCTCTAGAGCTTCTACATATTTGGTAGGACGAAATTTTTGCAACAGAGTATTAATCAAGGCATATCGACTATCCTGGGTACTCGATGAATACAGTACAGTCAGTTCTTAGGGTATCATACCTCTGAGCGACGTGTGTTTAAGGACATCCTAGTAAGAACTATTCCTTTATGCATTCCTACTTATGTTAGGGTTCTAGATATAACCCTTATGGTTGAATGTTCTTTGGCTGAGCGTATGAAACCAGTGAATGTTAACAGTGGGAATGTAAGAAAATGATGCTAGTCTCAATGACTTGGGCGTGTAAAATGTTTTTGGAAGAGGAAGCGATAGGGAAAGTTCAATCTGTGGGGCCGCATACATGGAAGTGGATCAAGGAGATTAGAATGAGGTGGTATACCTTTCGAAATGTTACAACCACCACCCCAATGTAGTCCCCACCAGGCTCAGGGAGCTAGAGGACAGGGGAAGGGAGTAACTTCATGTGGTCAAAGGGTGTGACCCAAGCGTCCATAAATGATTTGAGATATGGTCTGTCTCTACTAATAGTTATCGTATTAATTGGTATAGCTACCAATCATTCTTTCTTTCCAGTAATCTTCTTCAAGACCTAGAGTTTTTGGCTAAATCCTTGAATTGACCCTCACGTCTGGAGATACATTCGGGAGGAGACTCAAAAATCACACTAATGTCGAAGGAGTGAACATACCTTTGAGGAGAGAGTTTCGGTTGGAACCTCTCAGTGGTAGCATCGAGGCCTTACGACATTAGTTTGGGTATGGACTGGACATCTATAGTTCATAATCAGATTGAATGTATTAGGAAAATGGGTTGTGGTTTATCTACAATGTTGGAATGTGGTTTTCCTTAGTCAGCAAAAAAGAAAACTCATGCATCACATGATAAACTCTTATAATGGAGGGTGCAATCGATAACCAATGAGTTAGCTAGCCTTACCCTCATGTTAGCAGGAGTTTTGAGTTTTCATTTCCTAATAGGAGAGGATGAGTGTGGGGAAATATTTTCAATGGATGTTTCCAAGATTTCCTCCCAAAAGGGAGATGGACTTCTGCTTTGGCTGGGTGCTACCAAATATTTATACCTGACATCATAAGGCTAGCGACACCCTTTTCATCTTTGACGAATAAGGGGGAGCCTTCCCTGTCGATGAAGGAGTGTCAGTATTTCTTTTTGGAGATGAGACATAGACTGATGAGTGCCCCCATCTTGATTATACAAGGATAGGGTGTTGGGAATGTAGTCTACTAAGACGCATCAGGGACTAGAATAGGTTGTTTATTGATATAGGAGTGGGTAGTGATCGCCTATGGCTCACAGAAGTTATAGTAGCATGAACATTATTATGATACCCATGACCTAGAGTTATAAGTAGTGGTCTTTGAAATAAATATGTTACAACAATACTTTATGGAATCACGATTTACTATTTACTCTGATCACAAGATTCTCAGGTATATCATCTCTCAGAAGGACCTAAACCTGAGACAACAGTGATGGATAGAGTTCCTCCAGGACTATGACTTTGAGATCGTCTATACTCTTGGGAAGGGGAATGTGGTAGAAGACGCACTCAGTAGGAGATGCAGACTACAACGATAGAGTGAGGCGTTAGAGCCTCTATTCACATTGTGGATATCCTTCATGGATAAAGATGGGTCAGATTACCTTCAGTCTATGAATGTCACTCAACTAATTCTATATCAAATTCGGGAGGCACAACTTTGGATATTTACTACTAGGATAAACCTTCTCAAATATCCTCGGGATGGTTTCCTGAAGGATTTTCTGAAGGTGGGGAGCACATCATCCTCTTTAGAAGACGCACCATGGTACCCAAAATTCATCAGGAGGAGGTGTTGAGGGAGATCCGTATATCCCTTTTTGTGGTACATCCTAGTGTGGTGAATGTGTACTAGGACTTTTGGTGTCATTACATGTGGCTAGGGAAGAAAAAAGTAGTGGAAAAAGACTTATGCCGATAGGAGACAAAGGTCCTTGGAGTTCTAGGAGGGTGACCATGTATTCCTATGGGTATCAACCTAACGAGGATTATGGTTGTTTGGTCGGGGCAGAAACTATCTTCAAGGTTCATCAGACCTTTCATGATTCTCAGCAGTGTGGAAGATGTGTCATACCATCTAACTCTTCCCCCATCGATGCACTGAGTGCATAATTTTCATTCTATGTGTCACAGTTGAGGAGATGCGTGCATGATCCATCGCATGTTATCAACCAGGGAGAGCTAGAAATTGATGACGGGGAGACATTTATGGAGGTTCTAGTGGGGATAGAGGATTAACAGGAGTGAGTCCTTCATGGATGGTTGATCCCTCTAGTGCGAGTTGGGTGGCATCACAAGAACCTCTAGGAGAGCACATGGGAGAAGGGGGCTCAGATTCGTGCTCAGTACCCCCATTTTGTTTTATTATCCTTTTTTTTTGGATTTCAGGGATGCAAAGCCCTATGGTGGGGAGAATGTAATGTCCCGGAATATACATATATTTTTCTTAATTGTATGTAATTGTTTTGAGACTGCGAAATATGACAGAGCGTGAATCCGAGGCCCAGAGTGCCCAGAATGATACGTTGAAGTTTTGTATTGCTTTAATTAGAGAGTGTAAGCAGTTATCCTAAAATAGTAGAATAAATCTTAAACGGTTTCTTGGATCAAGAATCTGAGGGCATCATTGTGTTTGGGATGGAATGTTTACCCTAGGCACGACTTAAATTTTGTCGGTGTAGGCCTCCTTCAAAAAAACATGAAAACGGCATAACCGTAAATAAAATAACTAAATAATGATATTTTATTTTATTTCTAATGCTTAAATCTCACGAATGATAACTCGGATTGAAAATACGGGACCACTGCTGGTCTTTTGAGGGTATTCTTTCTTTATGATGACACTAACATTGGTCGGTGTGGGCCACCAGTGAAAGTTGGTTTTTGGCCTTAAATAAAATAATTGAGTAACAATCATTTTACTATAAAATCCACAACTTATAAATGGTAACTCAGATTGAAAATATGATTTTACCATTGAGTTCGTTAGGGGTGGTCTTCTTAGGTGGAGCCTAACCCCGATCAATGTGTGTCCAGGATGAATGTTATTAAGTTATGGAACTTTTTTAAGGTACGTTTAGTAAAGGCACATGCAACATTTTCTATCTTTTGAACTGGTGCATGGATTAAAAATCCCAGGGCAATGTTGAATCTGCAACACCAGGAATTGGTTAATGGAGGATTTAATCTGACTTTAGTAGGTCCAGAGAAGAAGTTATGTATTATGACTTTTAAAAGAAAATAAATGAAATAATTTGATTATTTTAATTTCTTTATTCTCCACCAACAAACAACCAGAGTGTGGGACCCGCGATGTGTAAATCCAATAAATGGATTTACTTTCCAATCCTAAGTAATGATGTATTTGGGGAATTAGGAAGGTTCCTAATTTATGATCCCACATTAATTTCCAACGTCATTACATACCCTCCCACTCTCATATATATATGGAGCTTGGGAAGGGGTATCGACAGAGCCTCCCCATGCAACGAAGTGTTGAAGGATTGTCATGATGTCGAGTGTAACAACCCAATATTTTTACTAATATTTGTTTCCTATATTTGTCTATTATTTTATTTTATACTCAATAACGCTATATCGTTTAATTAATGATGCGAGTATTATTAAATTAAATCATAGAGTTTAGACTATTATGTGACTGTTGCTCAATATGATAGTTGGAAATTAAACGCTTAAAGTTACAATTATTGTTTATATATACAAGTGATATTGGTTAATTAATACAAAAAGAAGATTGAATGGCCTCATCCAGTAAACTCATGCCATATGAATCCCATTTGTCGAAGATTGGTAAGGAGGTGGCATCTTTGGACTTTGCTCTGTACCAATCCCAACATGAGCTTCAACATGTGACGCTTGAATGGAATCGCCTAAGGGAGATGTTCAAGATGATAGAAATCACCACTTGGGCAATGTTGTCCAATCCACCCAAGATATTATCACCATAGTACACCATACAATTAGGTCCTATGCCGGTGTTATAATGGGCTATGTAACAAGGCCTTAGTTACATTGTGTAATACTTTTGTATAAATAAAATGGTTATTTCTTATTATGTAAAAGTTGGTGAATTTAAAATATCTAGATATATGTAGGATGAATTTATATTTCCATATTACTTATGAATTTCGGGAGAAGGGTATTTTATAATATTTATGTAATCTTAAAATAATTAAAAATATAGAATTATTTTCAAAAAAGTGTCTTCTATAGTTGTGACCAGTAACAAATTTAGTGTCTAATAAGATCAACTTTATTTCTAGTGAATTGTAAAGTATGAATAGTAATATACCCTTATGAATAGAAATGAATAGTAATGAATAGTAAATTGGCCAAAAAAAGAATAACATCACCCATGAATGTATAAATAATATTTAGACATCTTGAAAGTGAAAAAACCACCGTAGTATATGTTTTGGTATTTTTGTATGTCAAAAATATTTTATTTACAATTTTATAAATAATTTAATAATTTAAAATGGAAATTTATTTTTATAAAATTTAATAATAAATTGTTACTTTTTTGAATTATGGTTATACAATAATTTTATTGGACCTTGATTACTTTTTAAGGAGTTTCAAAATGAATCATAGTTTTAGAGTTGTTTTTTGTTAATAAATATTTATTTTATTTTAAAATTAAATTAAAATTATTTATAAAATTATTTTCATAAAATGGAGTTCATTTTCTTATTCATAGAATCAATATTAAGTTAGGGTGATTTTTTGTGATTTTTCGGAAATAGTTGAATTTTGGGTGAATTGTAAAAATAATTTTGTGAGTATTAGGTGTTTAATGGAATCATTAATGATGTAATAATCCTAGTAGACTTATGAATAGTAATATATGATATTAGGCTCCCCATGTGGCCAATACCAAGTGCAAATACCATGGGGAAGCCCATGGTTTTTCCAATACTATCGATGAGGTGTCCCTTAGAAATTAATAATTTATTGCCTCACTTTTCCTATAAATACTAAGTCATTCGCTCATACATATATTTCCAAAATCCTCCTCAACGTAGTTATAATATT
Source organism: Viscum album (assembly GCA_963277665.1). Classification (NCBI taxonomy): domain Eukaryota; kingdom Viridiplantae; phylum Streptophyta; class Magnoliopsida; order Santalales; family Viscaceae; genus Viscum; species Viscum album. The sequence continues at coordinate 1,176,595,080 of OY728141.1, read as the reverse complement.
TTTACCTCCAAAGGAGTCCTCCAAAGGTGCCCTCAATCCCCCAAGGTCCCATCCTTCATGCTTTCAAAGTTACTCTTCAAGGTACGGGAAACTCTCTCCCTCCTCTTTTAAGGCGTGACTTCATTTATGTTGGGTCTTCCTGTTTCCATATTCTTATGTATGGGTATGTTATTATATACTCTTATTACTTTACATTCAATGTACAATTTATTAGAGACCCTTCCGACTCTCATAAAAATATTTTTCTGAATTATAGGCAACACCATTTTGCTGCAAAATTTTCGTAAAAGAAATTGCATCTTCTCTTTCCGTTCAAGTTTCCTTTTCATGTGGTATGTCATTCAAATGTCAAAAACATGTTCTTATTACTTTTTACTATGCACCTATATTGTAAAATTATTCATTTATTTATGATATACCACTGTCCCCTCTCTTTTAATTATTATCATAAACCATTTTATATAGACGTTATGCTGTAGAAATTTCGTCTCAAAATTTCCCTCCCTTTCTCTCAAGAAATTATCTTGTTTTATTTATATGAGTTCCCATCCCTATTTTATTTCTATGGGTGTTAATAAATATAAAAAAATTAAATATTTGATTCTGTAATTGACATACATAAAACCCTTATTCCTTTTCCATGGGATATAAATGACATAACAATCATGTTTTTAAGTACTTTTTAAATATCACGATTTTGAAATGAAATGAATTTATTTTATTAAATATGGGTTATTTATGAAATATTTTATGATCTATGTGGATCACATGAAAATAAAGTCATATTAAGGGTTCTCCTTGATTGCACTCCAATGCATTGGGTAATGAATTAATCTCTAGAGATGACATGTTTCATGATTCCTTGGTAATAACCATGGTAATTTTTCTGACACATTGGGGCTGCACCTTGGGGATATGATCATGAATGTCTAAAAATAATTTTTTAGCCACATATTAAAGTTATGTTTCATGTTCTTTTTATTATGATATTCCTATAATTTCATTTCTCATGTCTTTACGTTATTTATCACGTTCTTATTGATATCACAAGTAAACCAATTCCCTTGTCCCCCCTTACTATACCTTCTCCTCACCATTTCCATTGATATATGTCTCCAGGATATGAGATTCAGTAATTGTACATAGGATGAACCTATGATGAAGCCTTAAAAGTGCTTTAGAAGAATTTTTTATGTGGTTTCCATGTATTATGTCCCTGATTTCCACAACACTAGACTTCAAAGTTCCTATGTATGTAAAATGTAATGAAAAGTTATATAATTAAAAAGGCTGGATTCCATAGTTGGTATCAAAGGATAGTTTAGTTATTTATGGAAATTAGGCTATGAAAATTTTATTAAGAATTCTATAGAAATGTTTAAATATATAAAAACATCCTAGGATTTTGTTGAGTACTGAGTAAGTTGTTTGTCAAGAAAATACATCTCTGTCTGGATACGAGCAGGTAGAGGTGTCTCTGCCACAGAAGCTCCTAGGAGTGAAAACTTCGACAAGGAGTTCCAAGCTTGACCTAGGGTATCCTAGTACACAACAACGGGGCATGCTGCACTCTTGGTTACGAAACTAGGGATATTTTAGGTCAATCATAATCTTTTTAGGAATCATTGTGAAGGATTTATAGAGAAATGTTATTGTTTAATCATGAAGTTTTAATATATAAAATCATTTATAGTTAAAAGATTCGTAAATGAAATAATTTTCTCAATAAGGATTTATTCTTTTAGAAAATGGATGGAAAATGGAGGAACCATGCAAATGGTGATCGCAATGGACCGTGTGCTGACATCCCTTTGATGGAAGCTGGAATGGAAACATTCATGAGAATGATTAACCAACTGAATCAAGTTATGGGAAATAACTTGAATCAAGCAGAGAGACCAATCTCATTGTGAAGGGAACAACATTCTGTTGAGTCTTATGCCTCAACGAGAACCAACCTTCAGTGGATCTACTGACCCATTGATTGCTAAATAGTGGATCATATCTATAGAGAAGATATTTTATGTGCTCCATTTTTCAGAGGAAGAGAAGGTCACCATGGCTATCAATCGCTTAGTGGGAGAAGATGATTAGTGGTGGGAACTGATTAAAAAAAGAAGGCCAAGATTGGAGGTTTAAGCTATGGAGTGGGAAGTGTTCATAGGGATATTTTTTTGTAATTATTTCCCTCATTCCATGAGAACAAGAATGGAGAAGGAGTTTCTCGAGCTGAAGTAGAATGATAATGAATCTGTTGGAAGCTATGAGATGAATTTCACCCGACATTCACGATATACCTCTAGCTTCGTCATTGATCAAAATGGTAAGATTGATAGATTATTTGGTGGACCAAGACCTCATATGCAGAAGCATCTAGCCAATGAGACTATGATAGCTATGAGGAGATCATGCAGAGTGTGATGAATGTCGAACTAGAGTTTGGTGAGAAACAGTGGTCTCACAAATCCAATGACAAGAAGACATCTATGTAGCCAAGCTTGGGGAGGATCTTCAATCTGGAAAGAGGAGGCAAGAAAGTGCAACGTCCCATGTGTAATATATGTTGGACAAAGCATTCTGAAAACTACATGATCGGGAGTGGGAAGTGCTAAAAGTGTGGAAGAGATGGTCATATCATGAGGAATTGTCTTAGTGAGGTGAAGCCTCAACTCCCAAACAATAATGACAAGGAAAATATGGTACATTCCCTACCTAATTTCCAATGCTATACGTGTGGAAAAATTGGTCACTTTTCCATTTACTATTCCAATCTATGGGCAGTGGAGGGGAATCACCATCATCCTCAGCAATGTCCAAGGGAACAAGTTTACGATTTTTCAATCATTATGGCTGATGTTGAAGAGCCAAATGATGTGGTGGTAGGTAATATTATTGTTCCTTCATTGAAAGAAAGTACTTTGTTTGATTTTGGTTATATGCATTCCTTTATTTCATCCATGTTTGCAAATAATTTAGAATCAACCCCCAATTTTCAAAAATTAAAGTTATCTGTTAAGACTCTCAGGGGGATTATCAACGAATCGTTAGTGTTTAGAAACTCTAGTATTTAATTTCTTGAGAACAATATTATCACAAATCAAGTATTTATTCCCATGCTGGAAGTTGACATTATACTAGAGATGGACTGGCTCTCAAAGTATAATGATACGATCAAATACAGATGGAAGGAAATCTTAGTAGTCGTGAATGAAAAACCTATAGTAATCTACCAAGGAGAGATTTCCCAACCTGATATTTGTCTAGATTAACCTCCTATATTCTTCTTTATGGTGTTGATCGGTGAAGAAGAAGAAGGAAATGTGAGATTAAGGATATAGAATGTCCCCATCTTCTATGAATATATTGATTTCTTTCATGAGGAGTTACCCGGACCTCCCCTAGAAATAGAGGTAGAGTTCTCTATTGAACTCATAACTGGGTCTCATCTGAAATCAAAGACCCTGTATATGTTGGAAAATATGGAGCTATAGAATTTAAAGAAACAACTCCAAGATCTTTTGGAGAAGGGGTTTGTTAACACCCCAAGCTTCTACAGTACGTTTCCCTTTGAATAATGTAATAGCTTGCATTGTACGTAACTTGGAGATTCTAACACAACGCGACTAATCAATCTAGCCATTATGAATAGTAATAACCACCTTTTGATATTTAATAAATTTTATTTTTCAAAATGGACTTCATTTTTGGATTCGGAATATTAAAATTAGCTGAGGGAGAATATTTGCTATTTTTCTGAAAACATTCAATTTTTGATGAATAGTGAAAAACACTAAGTTATACTATAAAAACGACTTTTTATTTAAATAATTATTTATTTCATTTAAATTTATTTTAGGTCAAAAATGGATACATAATACCTATATAAGTTAAATTGTATTCATTGGAGTTAGTTTATAATAATTTTAGATATATAAAAAATTTATCGAACTTTTTATCATCTTTTACCCACCTCCTAAGAGCATTTGCAAATTTGCATAAGACATATTTTTACCATTTATTTGAAATGATTTTCAAAAATCTAAGAAACATGGTTGATATTATTAAGTAATATTTGGTTCAATAAGATAAAAATAATTTTTGTTGAATTGTAACTTTTGACTTTTATTTACCACAGTAAAAGTAAATAGGCTAATTAAGGGTAAAAATGATATTATTATTACCTTAACACATGTCATAATTATATTGGATAAATGAAATTAGACCAAATAAAACCTTAAGAATAAAATATGATCCTTTAGGTCCATTTGGAATATATTTGGACATTTATTATTATTTAATTCAAAGAAGAGTTAAAAGTGTTAAAATCAAAGTTTAATAACTAAACCATTTTTAATATGGGGTTATACATAATATAAATTAGATTATAAATATTAATTAGAAATAAAAAAATATTTCATACGTAATGGTATTTTATTTATAATTTTTATACATTAAATAATTTAATTTATTTATGAAACAATGATGATACAACAATTGCCTTATTAATGAAATATTAAAATAATTGATATTATAAATACCCAAATAAATGTAATTTGAGAATGTCCATAAATTAAACTAATTTTCTAGGTTAATATGAAATTTTATAGTTGATTAAATTATTTTTTTCTAATGTAATAATGATGTTATGAATTTATCAAAAACCAAATACCAAATAGTGTCGAAATTGACATAAAAGTGTTTATGAAACAAATGTTATATTATTAATTGATCTAATATTCCTAAAAATCAAAGAACGGGAAAAATGACTTATATAAGGTTTTATATTTTAATAATGACCAAGTTGGGGTTCTCTTGGAAGTTTTCAGAATGTTTATTAACAACATAATATAAAAATACAAAGAGACATGGTAAATGTCAAACCATTTAACTAAGAGTTAATTCTAAATGATAAGGTTAAAATGGTGACATAAACATGTCTAAAACCTATTGGTTGAAAGTTTTTCGACCCATCCCCACCTTATACAATAAATAAATCATTTTTATCCATTAGCAATAGAAAATTAGTATATTATAATATAATATTTCAGTATTTTCCAAAGGTGCCCGACACCCCTCTTATAAAAGAGAACTTCCCCTTCTCTCAAATTCACACCATAAAAGCCATTTGAATTGGCCGAACCCTACCCAAATATACTATCAGTTTTCCTCCCTTCATCATAGTGGCCTTTATTTAGTTATAAATCCAACCTAAGGATCCATTTTGATCAATTCAAAAGGAAGAACCCAAAGAAGAGGTGAATATTTCCTCACCTCTTTCATGTTTTTTCCTTCCACTTATTCTATCCTTGTGGTTTCCATTAAAAAATAATAACTCCAGTACCTTATATATAATTTTATTTTATTATAAATAGTGTGCAACAATATTAATTATTATATCCTTCCTTTGAAAGACATGTCACCATACGTGCTTACGTACGGCTTACCATCTCCACGTCGTGTTGTAGTTGTTAATAAATAAATTATTATTTGGATTTCTATAAAACTGATGTATAATTGATGTAAATAATATATATTACATGATAATGATTCATTATATATGTTATACCATCCAATTATATATGATTTTAATATCAAAAGAATGATATTGTCACCCGTGCATAGGTACGGATTATAGTCTCCATGAACAAGATTAGATTCATTCCCCATCATATCCATTCAAGAATAATTTTGATTTGATGATTAAAAATAATGTTTAATGACTTAATATCATTCTATATATGAATAAAATACATCATATCCATAACAAACATTACTTACGTAACAAACCATATAAATGAAAACCAATCAGTTAACACCCAAAATGACGAAAATACTAAAATATTATTAACAATGAAATATTAAAAGATCATATATGATATCATATTAATTTATATAGTTCTTGTATAATTTAATAAAAATTATTTCAACATTACATAGGAGTTTAACCTACCATCAACCAAGGAAAATTACAAGGTATGGGTTAAATCTACAATATCTTTATTATACGAGGTTGTCTTTACGTAAGTATCTTCTGGGACCACTTTATCATCCTTGTCCATGTTTCTTAAAAATAAATTTCAAAACATTTTATATATTTACAAGAATATAAATTAATGTCATTTATACCCTTATTTTAACTTATATGTTTTGAAAGGAATCTTTCAGTCATTTTCGAAATAATGTATTTTACGACCTTTTCGACAAAAATAAGGTAAGATTGTCTTTTTTAACTTATACGGTGTGTGCAGTTATTCTCCGCCGTTATAACATCAGAAAATCTTCTCTTACACGTATATAAGAATATTTTCAAAATAATTTTTTTTATAATTATGTATCATTAAATGATTTAAATAAAATAAAGATATATTTCTCTCAAATAGTTTTGATTTCATCTATGTCAACATCCTTTGATGGATTTTAAAATTTTTTTATGTCGATTCATTATGATACAAATCTTCCATATTGTATTGAAGGTTTGGTGATATGTTTTACTATGGATGTATTATTTTTATACCATTCATGGTTTATGGTTAAAATATTGACATTTGGTACGCTAGTTTTAATACGAATGTTTGTATTATATTTCTACCATTGCATATTAGAAATGTATTGCACTTAGTAAGTGATGAGTGGATTCCACTATAGCTCCTCGATGCATTAGTAGGTCTCCAGAGAAAACTAGATATGGAATTGGCTGAGGCCTTTCCCAATTTCATATATGGTTTTGGTCGATTCCTTAATCATTCATAGACGTCATGGTCGAGGCATTGACCAAAATTTTTAGAATGTATGGCATTATACATTCCCTCATTATGAAAATAATATTGATGGTTCATGTATTCATTCAACTAGTAGAATACCCATGATTATGTTTTATTATGGCATTATTTACTCATCTAATATCACTTCCATAGAAGTGTCCATGTTTTTTATTGGTAATGGAATGTGTTTTCAATTATTCACCATGCTTAATAATTATGTTATCTTCAACTGTATTGCATACCCTTACGGAGCATTTGAGCTCACCCATTTCTTATGTTTCATTTTTCAAGGATATGAAGAAGTATCTTATGAGGGACTTTTAGGCATAATATTTAAGGCTTGAATGTTTCAAATGGAATAAATTAGTGTGGTATTTCTTTTCAAGTTGTAAAGATGAACTTATGTATGAATCTTGTTTCTAATAATACTAAACCAATCGGTCTATCAGGTCATGATTTTCTTGTGACCATGCCAATTTTATATAATATTGCACTGACTCTGGGTAACTAGGGTCGGGGAATTACAGTTGGTACAAGAGGAAGTTTAGTACAAACCTTGGGAACTAGATTTAGATTAACTTTGATTAGAGAACATATCCCTAAGATAGACTTTGAGATTTATTATAGATGAAAATCCTAGAATTTTGGTATCGTAACAATTTTGTGACTATTCCAAGAATTACATCCGAGTCTAGATTCGAGCAGGTAGAGAGGGCTCTAGCACAGATTTACCTAGGGGTAAACCCCAAAAACTCCACATTGAGCTAGACTCAAACGAGAACTGGTGCATGACAATGGGCCATGCTTCACTCTTGGTTACGACACTCTTGTGGAATATGCTTAAGATAATTATAATTTTCATTAAAAACCATTATGAATGGTTTATTACTATATAATTCCTCAAAGAAAACTTTTTTTATGATAATGGACTATATCCATTAACTGTTCAATTCATGTTATGTGTTTTACAAGTTTGGGAGTATGTATTTTGATTCAGAGATTATTCTAGATTATGTCATTGTTTAGAAATGGAACTTAGTGAAAGGAATGGAAACTATATCAATGCACGTAATCCATTTAGGGATTTCCCTCCTTCATAAGATAATTATAGCAGAGTAGGTGATGCAATTGGTGCTGATAAACTTATCACCATACTGAGACAACACACACAAGTTATGAATAATAACCTTACCTGTATGGAGCACCCGGACCCACAAAGTGGAGGATCAATGTTAGACTGCTTCATGAAGAAATAACCGCAAACAATCAATGGGATTACAAATCCATTAGTGGCTGAGCAATGGATAAATTCCTTACATAAAATATTTCACTCTTTTGGGAGTAACGAAATGGAAAATTTTTCATGCTAGTTTATCGCCTCAATGGAGGTGCTGATCAATGGTGGTAACTGATTTAAAACACAGAGGAAGATTAATAAGTGTTCAGTATGGAATATAGGGAGTTTAAGGAACTTTTAAAAGAAAAATACTTTCCTTGTTACCATAGAGCGGATATAGAAAGGCAATTTCTGATTTTGAGGCAAAAAAAGGATGAGAAAGTTTCAAAGTATGAAGGTAACTTTACAATGTTATCAAGGCATGCTGCAGATTATATAGGTATACAAAGAAGTAAGATTGACCGTTTCTTTTAAGGGTTAAAACCATTTCTCCATCGAGTATTAGTATCATAATCCCTCTCATCGTACGAAGATATTGTCTCACGTGCTATCAAGATAGAAAAGGAATTCTCTAAGTCTTACGACATTAAATCAATGAAAGAGAAGAAGAGATATCTTGAACACTCTGGGAATGTAAATAAGGAATCATGGATGAATGGAAGAATTGAATTTCCACCCTGTGATAAATTTGGAAGAAATCCCCATGGTTCCATTCTAAAAAGAAAAAGTAGTATGCTAAAAATGTGGGCATAAATGTCATCATGCTTGTGATTGTAAGGGAAATAGAGATGCAACTAATGTTCAATGCTACAATTGCAGGGAGATGAGACATTATGAAAATGAATGTCCTAAGTGTCAGGGAAACTTACCTCAAAAAAGGACAAGGGATCAAGGCTAAGAATATTGCATCACTACTACTGATGTTGAATCTCCAAAAGATGTGGTGGCAGGTAATTTAATGGTTTCCTCAAGTTTATCCAATACTTTATTTGATTCTGGATCATCTAATTGTTTCATATCTTCCCAGTTTTCTAATAAAATTAGATATTTTCAATTTGATTTTTCAAGGGAGTTTTCAGTCAAAACTCCTATGGGAAGTATCATTGCAACAATGTTTTGTGAATCAGTTCTAATTAGGGCATATAAATGTTCTTTATCTACTGATCTCATTTTCAAACCCATGATTGAATTAGATATAATCCTCGGAATGGATTAAGTTTCAGACCATGATGGAAAAATTTATTATAAGAAGAAGGAGGTTACAATTTTTGATGATGATACAGAGTACCTTATCTTTAGAGAAGGATTGTCAGCACCTCATTCTTATCTAGATCCACCCCTATTAGCTCAACTAAATTCAATTATTGGGGAGGAAGAGAATGGAATAACTATGGGTGAGGGAAATAATGTTCAAATAGAGGACGTACATATTGTGCAAGAATATGTTGATATGTTTCCAGAGGATTTACACGGACATCCTCCAGAATGAGAAATTGAGTTTTCCATTGGTTTAATTCCTGATTCAAGGCCCATATCGAAGACCCCTTATAGAATGGCCACTGTGGAATTAGTGGAACAAACTAAACAACTAGAGGAATAGAGTAATAAAGGATTTATTCGCTCTAGTGTTTATTTATGGGGATCCCTTGTTCTTTTTGTTGTGATGAAGGATTTATCTATGAAGTTGTGCATTGACTACAAGGAGATCAATGCTATAAAAATAAACAAAAAGTTTCCCCTACCTCAAATTGATGATTTATTCAACCAAATTCATGGAGCTCAATATTTTTCAAAGATTGAACATGGATCTAGATATCATCAATTGTTTCTAAAGAAGAAAGACATTCCAAAAATATCATTTTGAACCAGGTATAGGAATTATGAGTTTTCAGTAATGCATTTTGGGCTAACTAATGCACCCTCTGTTATCATGGATCTAATGAACAGAGTTTTCAAGGAATATCTTGATGAATTTTTAGGGGTATTTATTGATGATATCCCGGTACACAACAAAATATATGAAGATCATGAGAATCACTTTCACACCATCTTGAAAACCCTAGGAAGAAATGAATTATATGGGAATTTTAGTAAGTGTGAATTTTGGCTTTACGAGATTTCTTTTCGTGACCATATTGTCTCTATGGATGGAATCTCTATTGACCCTTTAAAGCAAAGGCAGTCCAAGAATGCCCAAAAATGACAAGTATAACTATGGTATGTATTTTTATTGGTTTAGAAGGTTATTATCGACATTTCATCTAGAATTTTTCCAGATTAGTTAACCCATTAACAATGCTCACACGTAAAGGGGTTATATTTGTTTCGAAAAAAGAGTGTAATGAATGTTTCGAGAAACAAAAGAGAAGATTAGTTAATGATCATACCTTGACTCTACCGTCCTGGAATGATGATTTTTTAATTTATTTTTATGCCTCAAAGAAATGACTTGGTTGTGTCCTTATGCCTAATGATAGTGTTATTGTCTATGCATCACGACAGCTAAAAATTCATGAGCAAAACTATCCTACTCATGATCTCGAGTTAGCAGTTGTAATCATTTCATTAATGATTTGGAGACACTATCTCTATTGTGAAAAATGTGAGATTTATACTGATCACAAGAGTTTGAAGTATATTTTCTCTCAGAAGGAACTCATCATGAGGAAATGGATATGACTTGAACTACTCAAGGATTATTATTGCACGATACACTACCACCCAGGGAATTAAAATAAGTTGGAATATGCTTTGAAAAGAAAGGATCATGGAGTTTTTAACAAGTTGAATGTTGAAAGGGATCCTATTTTCAAGGATCTAGTAAAGCTGTATATGGGAATAACCATAGAAGGTGAATCATCAATGCTTTTTCAAATGGCTTCTAAACGATCATTACTAGAAATGAAAAAATGTTCTAAAGATTATGATGAGGAATTTCAATGGAATATTAAATATGTGAACGATGGGAGATTGATCAACTTTGTATATGAAGATGGGATTTTAAATTTAGGAAGAGAATTTGTGTTCTCGATATACCTGAAAAGGTAATTGTTAGATTATGCTCATAGCTCCAATTTCTCTATACACCCTGGGAACACCAAGATGTATAGAGATTTGAAAGAACATTATTGGTTGGACAACATGAAGAGGGAGATTTCTGATTTTGTGTCAAGATGTATGGTTTGTCAACAAGTGAAAGCTGGAAGGCAACAGCCTGGAGGTGTCATGCAACCTCTTCCCATACCTTAGTGGAAATGGGATAATATTATGATGGACTTTTTCATGGGACTACCAAAGACTCTTAGAAGGAATGATGCAATATGGGTCATTGTTGATCGTCTTACCAAGTCAGAACATTTTCTTAATATAAGAGAAGATTTACCACTAGAATGTTTAGCAACAATGTATATTAATGATGTTATAAGACTTCATGGAGTACCCATATCGATTTTTTCTTATCGTGATCCACGTTTTACATCAAGATTCTGGAAAAGTATTCAGAAAGACCTTGATACTGAACTTCGTTTGAGCACTCCCTACCACCCTCAAACAGATGGACAATTAGAATAGACTAGTCAAACCGTAGAAGACATGTTGAGATCTTTATCGATTAACATTCATGGTATGTGGGATCAATATTTACCTTTGGTATAATTTTACTATAACAATAGCTTCCATTAAAGTGTTCATATGGTAACATATGCAACGTTATACAAAAATAAATTTAGTGCATGAACCTGTTGGGATGATGTTGGTGAAAGAAAATTGGTTGGCCTAGAACATATGGAGGAAACGATGGAGAAGGTAAAGGTTATCTAAACCGACATTAAGGAAACATAATGTAGGCAGAAGATCTATTTTAATAACCGAAAGAAGGATTTGGAATTTGAGTTTGGAGATCATGTTTTCTTGATGGTATCTCTATGGAAGAGAGTAATACGATTCAGTGAGAATGGAAAATTAAGTCCCAGGTACATCCGAACTTTCAAAATTCTAGAATGAATTGGGGTTGTAGCTTACCATTTGGCAATGCTACCAAGTCTCATCAATGTTCATGACGTGTTCCATGTGTCACTATTGAGAAAATTCTCACCTGACCCAACGCATGTACTCACCTACGAAGAATTAGAACTAGTACCTGATCTGTCTTATTGCGAAGAGCCTGTCAAAATTTTTTATACAAGATAACCAGTGTTGTGAAATCGGATGACTCATCTAGTAAAAGTTCTATGGGGAAACCATTAAATGGAAGAGGAAACATGGGATCTTGAGAAACATATGATGAAGAACCACCCAAATCTTTTTATTCTGTAATATTCTAGATATTATGAGGATGAAATTATTTGAAGTTGGGGAAAATTTAACACCCCATGCTTCTATGGTACGTTTCCCTTTCAATAATGAAATAGCAGGCATTGTACGCAACTTTAGGATTTTAACACACCCTGACGAATCAATCTAGCTATTATGAATAGTAATACCCACTTTTTGAAATTTTATAAATTTTATTTTTCAAAATGGACTTCATTTTTGGATTCAGAATATCGAAATTAGCTTAGGGTGAGTTTTTAGTATTTTTCTGAAAATATTCAATTTTTGATGAAAAGTGAAAAACACTAATTAATAGTTTAAAAACAACTTTTTATTTAAATAATTATTTATTTTATTTAAATTTAATTTAGATCAAAATAGATAAATAATACTAATATATGTTCAATGTTATAAATTGGAGTCAGTTTATAATAATTTTAGATATAAAAAAAATTTATCGAACTTTTTACCGTCTTTTACCCACCTCCTATGAACATTTGAAAATTTTCATAAAACATAATATTTCCATTTTTTTGAATTGAATTTCATAAATCCGAGAAACATTCATGATATCAGTAAGTTAAATTTGGTTCAATAAGAGACAAATAATGTTTTTCGTGAATAGTAACTTTTGACTTTTATTTACCACGGTTAAAAGTATATATGGTAATTAAGGGTAAAAATGATATTATTATTACCCTAACACATGTCCTAATTCGATTTGATAAGGGGTATTCGACCAAAAACACCCTTAGGAACCAAATATGATCCTTGAGGTCTACTTGGATTAGATTAGGACATTTATTATTATTTAATTCAAAGAAGAGTTAAAAGTGTTAAAATCAATGTTTAATAACTAAACCATTTTAATATAGGTTTATGCATAATATAAATTCTACTATAAATATTAATTAAAAATATAAAATTATTTCCTACATAATGGTATTTTATTTATAATTTTTAGACATTAAATAATTTAATTTATTTTTGACACAATGATGATATAGTAATTACATTATTAATGAAATATTAAAATAATTGATATTATAAATATCATAATAAATGTAATATTAGACTCTTTAGGAATTACACTAATTTTATAGGTTAATATGACATGTTAGGGTTGATTAAATGACATTTTTTCAGTAATAATGCTGTAACAAATTTATCAAAAACATAATACCAAATAGTGTCAAAATTGACATAAAAGAGTTTTTAAAACAAATATTATATTATAAATTGATATAATATTCATAAAAATACAAGGATCGTCTAAATGAGTTAGATAAGCTAATATATATTAATAATTAACCACTTTGGGGTCTCTTATAATTTTATAGAATGGTTATTATGTATATAATATAAAAATAAAAAGAGACATGGTAAATGACAAACTATTTAACAAAGAGTTAAATCTAAATGATATGTTCAAAATGGTGACCTATACATGTATAAACCCTATTGGTTGAGAGGATTTATACATATACCCACCTTTTACTTGAAATAAATCATTTTGGATCCCTTAGAAACCGAAGATGTGTTTATTATTAAATAAAATTTCAATCGTTTCCTAAGGTGCCCCTCACAACTCTTATGAAAGGGAATTCCCCTTCTCTCAAATTCACAAATTCAAGTTCATTTGGATCGGCCAAACCCTACCCAAATATTCTCTCCACTGCTATCCCTTCATGATAGTGGCATTACATTAGTCCGAAATACAACCTAAGGATACCTTTTGATCAAATCAAAAGGAAGAACTGGAAGAAGAGGTAAATATTTCTTCACCTCTTTCAAGTTTTTTCTTCTTCAAATTCTTCTTTCCATGGTGTTTCCATTATAAAATAATAACTCCATTATCGTCTATATAAAATGATTTTATTATAAATACGGTACAACCATATTCATTATTTTATACATCCTTTGAATGACACGTCACCATACGTGCGTATGTACGTCTTACCGTCTCCACGTTGTGGTGTAGTTGTTATTAAATACATTATTATTCGGATGGGTATAATAATAACGTGTAATTGATGAAAATAATAAATATAACATGATAATTATCTTTTATATATGATATAACATCCAATTATATACGATTTTAATATGAACAGAATGATAATGTTGCTTGTGCGTACTTACGGATTACCGTCTCCACGAACAAGATGACATTCATTCCCCATCATATCAATTCAAGAATAATTTTAATTTGATGATTAAAAACAATTTTTCAATACTTAATATAATTCTGAATATGAATATGTTACATCCTATCCATAACAAACATTACTTACGTAACAAATCATATCAAGGAAAACAAATCAGTTAACACCTGAAATGACAATAATACTAAAATATTATTAACCAAGCAATATTAAAAGATCATATATGATATCATATTAATGTATATGGTTCTTGTATAATTTAATAGAAATTATTTCACCATTATATAAAAGGTTAACCTACCCTCAACTAAGAAAAAGAACAAGGTAAGGGTTAATTCTATAATCTCTTCATTATCTGAGGTTATTCTTATGTAAGTATCTACTAGGACCTCTTTATCATCCACAACCATGTTTCTTAAAAATGTACTTCAATTTTTTTTACTATTTACTAGACAATAGTTTAAATTAATTTATACCCTTATTTGGACTTATTTGTTTCGAATGGAATCATTCATTCGCTTTCCAAACAAGTTACTTTACGACCTTTTCAACAATATTAAGGTAAAAATGTATTTTTAATCTTATACGGTGGGTGCAGTTATTCTCCACCATTATAACATCATCATAGATTCCCTTAAACGATTATAAGAATATTTTCAAAATAAAATTTTTCATTTATAATTATGTAACATTAAAAGATTTCAAAAAAGGAAGAAGATATTTCTCTCAAATATTTTTTATTTCATCTATGTCAACATCCTTTGATGGATTTTATACTTGTTTGAAGTCGATTCATTATGATACAAATATTTCATATTTTATTGTAGGTATTGTGATATGTTTGACTATGGATGTGTTATTTTTATAACATTCATGGGTTATGGTTAAATTATTGACATTTCGTATGCTAGTTTTAATTCGAATGTTTATGTTATATTTTATCCTTTTCATATGATGAATGTATTAGACTTAGTAAGTGATGGTGGAGCCTGTTATAGCTCCTCCATGCATCAGTTGGTCTTATGAGACAACTAGATGTGGAATTGACCGAGTCCATTACAAATCTGATATATGGTTTTGGCCGAGGCCTTATTCTTTTTTAGACGTCTTGGTCGAGGCCTTGAAAAAATGTTTCAGAATGTCCGACATTATACATTCCCTCATTATGAAAATAATATTGATGGTTCATGTAGTCATTCGACTAGTAGAATTCCCTTGATTATGTTTTATTATGGAATTATTTTCTCAGCTCATATTCCTTCCATAAAAGTTTTCATGATTATTACTGGTAAAGGAATGGGTTCTCCATTATTCACCATTCTTAATATTTATGTTATCTTCCACTGTATTGCTTACCCTTACTGAGGGTTTGAGCTCACTCCTTTCTTATGTTTCATTTTTCTAGGATATGAATAAGTATGTTATGAGTGATTTGGAGGCATAATCTATGAGGGATAGATGTTTCTAAAGGAATAAATTAGTGTTGTATTTCTTTTCAATTTGTAAAGTTGAGCTTATGTATGAATCTTGTTTCCAATAATACTAAACTGATCAGTCTTTTGGGACTTGATTTCCTTGTGATCATGAGAATGTTATATTATAATGCACCAACTCTTGGTAACTGGGGTCGAGGCGTTACAGGTTTATCTGACCGAGTGTGTCTCCATGTGGAGCACCAGTTCTCATTGTGGGGAAGAGGGATGGATCGATGCAGCTATGAATTGATTATAATGAACTGAATGGGATCACAGTGAAGAACAAATACCCTCTTCCAAGAATTGATGACTTATTTGATCAACTTCATGGGGCTCAATTCTTCTCCTAGATTGATCTTCAATCTGGTTATCATCAATTGAGGGTTAAGAAAGAAGATATTCCAAAAACTACATTCCAATCAAGATATGGGCATTCTGAGTTTGTTGTTATTCCCTTCATACTGACTAACTCGCCTTCTTGTTTTATGTATTTGATGAGTATAGTCATTAAGGGATACCTTGATAACATTGTGGTACTTTTTAATGATGATATTATGATATATTCCAAAAATCGAGAGGAGCATGAGGATAATCTAAGAGTTGTGTTTCAAACTATACAGAAAGAGATTCATTTTGGGATGTTTTGAAAATGTGAATTCTGGTTGCAACAAATTGATTTCTTGGGCCACATTGTAACCAATAATGGAATCACAGTGAACCCTAAAAAGACAAAACTTGTAGAGGAGTGGCCTCAACCTACAAAAATAACTAAGACCCAAAGTTTCCTTGGATTAGTGGGATATTATTGTAGGTTTGTAAAAAACTTATCATGGCTTTCTAATCTATTAACCAAGTTGACTCAAAAATGGATCAAGTTCATCTGGACAAAGGAGTGTGAGTAAAGTTTCCAAGAGCTGAAGAAGATATTGGTTACTTCCCTCATGTTAACATTACCCTCAATTAGAAAAAGATTCGTTATTTTTAGTGATGCATCTATGAAAGGGCTTTGGAGTGTCCTAATGAAAATTGATAAACTCATTGCTTATGCATCTCGACAGTGGAAGACTCATGAGCAGAGATATCCAACGCAAGATCAGGAGCGGGCTCTTTTTTTTAGTCTGAACATATGGAATCATGATCTTTATGGGGATATATGTGATATATAAACAGACCATCAATGTTTGAAGTATATTTTCACAAAAATTGAATTGAACATGAGGCGTTGGAGAATGTTGTAACTTCTCAAAGACTATGACTATTCAATTCATTATTAACCCGGAATAGCAAACAAAGACAATGATGTATTAAGTAGGAAAGACCCAATTGTTCTTTATATGATGAGGATTCAAAGAGATCCTTTTATTAATGAACTATTGAAAATGGACCATAGAATTATAAAGTAGGTAAATCATGAAATCTATCCCAAATTATTTCACTACCATTATTACTGAATAAGATCAAGAATGCTTAGAAATAAGATCCTTTGTTATAGAATAAGTTTGAGGCTCTGAAGGATGGAATGTTTCTTGAGTTCAATATTGATCAAGAAGGTGTACTGAAATTTCATACAAGACTATTTTTTCAATCTATTCTGGAAATAAAGAATGAGTTGATGGATTAAGCTCATAGCTCTAATTTCACTATCCATCATGGTAGCACAAAAATATATTGGGACCTTCGTGATCATTATTGGTGGAATAATATGAAAAGGGATATTTTTTAATACATATCAAGTTTCCTAGTAAGTCACCATGTTAAGGTAGAGATACAACTTTACAAAGGGGAATTACAACCACTACCCATACCATCATGGATGTGAGATAATATCACAATGGAAATTATCATTGTCTCCTAAGAACATCCATGGAAAACAATGCAATATGGGTTATTGTGGATAGTCTCACCAAGATTGCCCATTTTATCTCCATTCAGGAATATTTATCTCTTGATCAACTTTCCAGGATTTACATGAAGGAAGTGCTAAGGCTTCATGGAGTTCTACTTTCTATCATATCTGATCGTGATCTAAGGTTCACATCAATATTCTAGAGATGCATTCAACATGATCTAAGAACTGAATTGAATTTTAGTATGGCCTATCACACCCAAACTGATGGACAATATGAAAATACTATTCAAACACCTGAGGACATGCTGAGAAAATGCTCAATCGAATTTAAAACTGGACGGGATCAACATCTCCCTTTTGTTGAGTTCTATTACAACAATAGCTTCCACTCGAGCATTCAAATGGAACCTTACGAATCTCTTTATATGAAGCGATGTATAAATCCTAATTTTTGGGATGAAGCTGGTGAGAGAAAGCTTCATGGGCCTGATCTTTTGTAAGAGATGATAGAAAAAGTACATTCCATCCAACAACACATTAAGGCTTCTCAGAGTTCCCAAAATTTCTATGCCGACAACCGTCTAAGGGACTTGTGTTTTGATGTAGGTGACAAAGTCTTTCTTTGAATATCACATTGGAATAGATTCATTAGTTTGGGGAAGAAAGGTATGCTCAACCCTATATACATTGTCACCTATGAAATCCTTGATCATGTTGGAGTAGTGGCCTATCGGCTTGCACTTCCTCCAAATTGAGAACATGTTCCAGATGTTTTCCATGTATCCCTCTTGAGGAAGTATATACCTGACCATTAACATGTACTAAATCCAGAGGTGGTACAACTGGAACATGACCACTATTATGAGGAGAAGACGGTGGAGATCTTGGATTGTAGATACAAGGTTCTACACAACAAGACTACCCACCTTGTTAAGATGTTGTAGAGGAACCGCAAACGTGAATATTCCACGTCAGAAATAGAAGAGTCTATAAGGTTGAAGTACCCAAACCATTTCTCTTCTGAGGGTATGAGATAAAATTTCGGGGTTCAAATCTCTTAAGGGGGAAAGAATGCAATGACCTGAACTTTTTAATAATATTTTTTTCCTATATTTGTGTCTATTTTATTTTATACACAACAAAACTATATACTTTAATTAATGAATTGAGGATAATTAAATGAAACTATTGAGTTTTGACTGGTATATGACCGTTTTTCAATATGACCGTTGGAAAATAAACTCTTAACATTACAATTATTGTTTATAAATACAAGTGATCTTGGTTAATTAGTACCAAAAGAATATTGAATGGCCTCATCTTGTAGACTCGGGCCATTTGAAGTCCATCTATCTGAATCTTGGGAAGGAGGATGCATCTTTGGGCATTGCTCTAGACTAAGCCCAAGCTTAGCATTAACATGTGAAACTTGAATAGAATGGCCTAAGGGAGATATTGAAGCTGAGAAAAATCACCACTCGTGCAATATTGTCCGAGCCTCCCCATGATTTTATCACCATATCACAACTTACACTTAGGTCTTATGCAGGGGTTATAAGGGGCTATGTAACAAGGCCTTAGTATCTTTGTGTAATACTTCTGTAAAAATAAAATTGTTATTTATTATTATGGAAAAGTTGGTGAATTGAAAATATTCGAAAAAATGTAGGATGAATTTATAGTTAGATATTACTAATGAATTTTGGGAAAAGGGTATTTTAAAATATTTATGTAAACATTAAATAATTAATAATGTAAAATGAGTTTCAAAAAATGGACTTCTAAAGTTGTGACTAGTAAAAAATTTGGAGTCTAATAAGATCAACGTGATTTTTAGTGAATAGTAAATCATGAATAAAAATATACCATTATGAATAGTAATGAATAGTAAATTGGCTAAAAAATAGAAACATCACCCATTAATGTATAAATACAATATAGACATCTTAACAGTCAAAAAATGATCGTAGTATATTTTTTGGTATTTCTGTATGTCATAAATATTTTATTTACAATTTTATAAATAATTTAATAATTAAAACTAGAAATTTATTTTCACAAAATGTAATCATAAATTTTTACATAATTGTATTATGGTTATATGATAATTTTATGGGACATTGATTACATTTTTATGGAGTTACAAAATGAGTTATAGTTTTAAAGTTTCTTTTTTAAAAAAATAATGATTTTATATAAAAAATAAATTAAAATTAATTAGAAAATTATTTTCATAAGATGGATTTCATTTTTAATTCAGATCATCAATATTAGGTTTGGGTGATTATTTGAGATTTTTCTGAAATAGTTGAATATTCGGTGAATAGTAAAAATACCGTTTTGAGTTTTGGTTGTTTAATGTCATCATTAATGATGTAATAATGATGTAATAATTATGGTTGACTTATGAGTAGTAATATATGATATGAGGTGTCCCATTTGGCTAATACCATGGGAAAATACAATGGGAAAGCCCATCGTTTTTCCAATACCACTCATGAGGTGTCCCATTGAAATTAATAATTTATTCCTTCACTTTTCCTATAAATACCAAGACATTCTATCATAAATTTCCTCCCAAAATCCTACTCAATGATTTTATACTCTTTTTACATCCCAAGTAATCCTCTCAAGGTGCCCTCAATCCCCAAAAGGTCCCAAACTTCGATCTATTGAAGTTACTCAACAATGTAAGGGAGACTCTCACCCTCCTCTTTTATGTCGTTACTTCCTTTATGTTGTGTCTTCTAGTTTCCATATTATTATTTGGGGTTATTTTATTATATATTATTATTACAACACATTTCATGTTAAATTTATAATAAACCCTTTCCACTCTTATCAACTTATTTTTCTGAATTATAGGCGACGTTGTTAGGCTTCTGAATTTTTTTAAAAGAAATCACATTTTCTCTTTCCTTTTAAGTTTTATTTTCATGTGGTATGTCATTCATATGTCAAAACCAAAATCTAATTTTCTTAGTCTATACCTATACTGTAAAATTATTCATTTATTTATGGGTTACCCTTATCTTTTGTCTTTTTATTATTTTCTAAGACCATGTTATATAACCATTTTGCTGTAGAAATTTCGTCTCAAAATTTATCTCCCTTTATCTAAAGAAAATCCCTTTTTTATTTATGTGAGTTCCCACCCCTATTTCGTTTTTATGGAACTTCATAAATATACAAGAAGTATTTATTTGATTCTGTAATTGATATACGTAAAACCCTTATTCTTTTTCCATGGGTAATAAATGACATAACAATAATGTTTTTAAACACTTTTTAAACGTCACGATTTTGAAATGAAACCCATTTATTTAATTATCAATTGGTTATTTTTGAAATATTTGATTATGATCAATATGGATCACATGAAAATAAATACCTATTAAGGGTGTTCCATTATAGCAATCTAATTCATTGGTTAATGAACTAATCTCCAGATATGACAAGTTTCACGATACCTTGGTAAATAACCATGGTAATTTTTATGGATCCTTGGGGATGAACCTTTGTGATATGTTCATAAAATTATAATTGAAATGTTATAGACACATATTCATGTTATGTTTCAATTTTTTTTATTATGATAGGCCTATACATCTATTGCTAATGTCTTTAATGTTTTTATCAAGTTCTTATTCATTTCAAAAGTAATCTAATTCCATTGTTTACCTTTACTGGGCATTATTCTCACTGTTTCCTTTGATGTATGTTACCAGGATATGAGATGCAGTAATTGTACATAGGATGAACCTATAATTAATCCTTACAAGTTATTTAAGTGAATGTTTTCTGTCGGTTTCAAGTATTATGTCCCTGATTTACAAGACACTAGACTTCAAAGATCCTCTATATGTAAAATCTAATGGAAAGTTATGTCACCAAAAGGCGGGATGCCATACCGAGACCTTGGAGAATGGAGATGGTTCCATCGAGCGGCGAAGGGAGACACCTAAACATGAACTGAAGATCAATGTATGAGCAGCACCATTGGAAGCAAGTTGTGGATGATGACGACATCAACCCGCTTCCACTAACACACGCTCACCATCTTTTATGAGGTAGGGGGTTTATTTTTTTATGAATTTTAAATGATTTTCCTCATCCCCATTCCTGAATTATTTGATGACCGTGGTTCAACTGACTAATGGGTTGATCCGCAATTTATTTGTTTTTGTATGAGGTTGTTGTGGGGTATCTTTGTAGGGTTTTTATTGTTGTTTAATTTAAGTGATTATCAAACCCTTAATTCCCCCACATGTTTATGAGATAACATGGAAAGCGCGGGGGCCTAACAAAACCAAACTGAACCATCCTATAATTTTTTCCTTGTTCCCTCCATGGAAGACTATCGGCGTGGTAGTACCGACCAGCTATGAAGGAAGAGTCGTGCTGACGCACGCCGCAAGAGGAGGCCACAACACTATGATGTGGTGGTCATCAAAGCAGCTAGCATCGGCTGGCCGTGGAGGAGGTGTGGTTTACCATCACACACCATTGGTGAGAAAGAAGGATCACGGCTCATCATCTGTGGTCTTCGTAGAAGGTAGAAGACTAAACGGTCGGCCGCAGAAAGGAAGGGAGGCGTGTCGTCGTGCACCGCCGGTGGCAGGAGGTTACGACCGAAGCTGTGACGGAGGAGGCAGAAGCTACGCATTCAGTGGGTTTTGTGGCCAACGAGCGGCATCCATGTGGAACTTCCATTTTAGATGCCGAATGGACTCCAGTCCATTTGGGATACTAGGTGGAAATTTTTCCCCCCTTGCCAGCTCGGGCGGGCAGTGGCTGGGCCGCCATTTTTGGGATGCCCAATACTGGTCGGGCCGCCCTTGTGGGCCACCCTTTTGTGGGCCACCCTTTTGTGGGTTGCACTGGTTGCACGCCAGGCCGCACCCTTGCAGGTCGGGCAAGGCCACGACCTAGTGGTCTGATCCCACCATGGCCAAGCCGAGACTAGGTCAGGACGGGTTGGTCTGACCTGGTCGGACTGGACCTGGGCCCAGAAACACTTAAATGGACTTATCTTGAGAACCGAACGTCCATTTGCGAACCATCTGTGGCTCTGGGATACTTGGAGTGAGACGATCTTTTTGAATTACTCCATTGGATTTTTGGAGAAACTTGGAGTACATTCAGGATGGATCGCACTGATATCCAACCGTTCCCTCAACACTAAAATGCCAATAACGCACAAATCGAGAATCTGATTGATGCACCATCGGTTGTGTTGGAGCACTAATGTCATGCCGAATCATCGGGTTACTCATTTTTAAGACATTGTGCCAGTTTTAATAGGACTAGTGGCTTTAGGAGCGGTTCTCCCAGGTACGCTACATACAGAACCCTACGACTGGCTGTGACTTGACAACTTCTGATATTTTGACTTGGTGTGTCTCGATGACCTAGTGGGGAGCGCCTCTGTGTGACGCGGCAGACACATAGTAATCAACATGATGAGTACCTCAGTAGGCCGTGATGGGGAGCACCTCTGTGTGATGCGGCAGACCCATGGTACTCGACAGGAGGAGTACCTCAGCTGGCCACGACAGGGAGTACCTCTGTGTGATGCGGCAGATCCACAGTACTCGACAGGAGGAGTACCTCAGTAGTCCAAGAATAGTGGTATGCGGCTCAGTGTGACCCGGATGGCCCACTGTACTTGATAGAGGATTCTTTCTTCAGTAGCCGACGTGTTTGAGGTTGTTAATGTGGATGTTACTTGTTACTATACCTATAGAATCTCATGGATGGCTATTAGTATTCACAATGATCCTGTGTGGGTTAGCATCAGAATCTTATTTCTCTAAGTTTTATACCTAGTTTGAGGTGAGTCTTACATGTGTGGTACTTTACCTTTCTGGTTTTTCTTTTGTGGAATTCTGGGAGACCTTCGGTGGTCTTGGGGTCCCTACTGATTATCATTATACTCACCCATGCACGAGCAACTCCCGCACCTTTTTGTGTCTTGTGCAGATGGTGAGAAGCTGGGATAAGGATTGAGGGAGAAAAGAATAAAAGGTATGGGGAGAAGACAGGTGTAATTGGAGTACTGAGGAGGTGATCTATACATACCATTCAGGTAGGATTCTTGAAGGTTGTCTCAGTAGCTATTTTCCCTTTTTCAGTTGTATTGTTCCTTTCTGTTGTATTTTCACTTTTCAATTGTACTCGTACTTCCAGTGGGGCTTGTATTCAAACCCCTTTACTTTCACCAATCTTTTACTCTAGCAATTTACTTCAAATTGTATTCTTGTTGTCTTCTCAAACCATCTGTTTGTAACTATTTAAAGGAAATGCCTTCCTGTTTTACGGAATACCCCTTTTGGTGCTAGTCACTAGCCCATGGCTTATGGAAGGCGGGCTTGGGTTAGTCACAGCACGGGCCCCAGGGGAAGGGTTGTGACAAATATGAGCAACATAACTTTAATTTCTATTGTAACGACCCAAAGGTTCATTAATGGAAAATCCCTCTTGATCTTATTAAATGTCTCTTTATATACAATGTTTTTATAAAATCTCAACTTCTTTGGTTTTATGATAAGAATTTTGATCATTTCTAATATAGTCATTGAACAGTGATCACATGATTAGTATAAATATAGGGCTTTAACACATCCAATTTTTACTTAGACAAAGGAAGCGAAAGCCTCATAAAGTAGAATTTCCCCATACGAAGCCCATTTGTCGGAGCTCGAAAAAGAGGTGGCGTCTTTGGGATTTTCCCTTGACCAGTCCCAAGCTGAGCTTCATCATGTCAAGCTCGAACATGACTTTCTACGGGAAAATTGGAAGTTGATAGAGATTACCACTCGAGCAATGTTATCCATGCCACCCCAAGAGTCGGTCAACGTCGCACACCTTCCCTTTAGGTCTTATGCATCTATTTTAAGGGGTTATGTAACAAATAAGTAGTACTATGTTCATGTACATTATTTTTTGTATATAATAATGAATATAATTTCTTGTCATTACTGATACATTGTATATAGTTTATAAAGTTCAAATGGTGTTTTAGTTATTATTGAATTAAGAAATATATTTTATTAAATTACTGTATTTCTAAACTAAATAATATTTTAATAAAATAATAAAATTATTATTAAATTAATTTTTATTAAATATAAATGATCTTATAATTTTATGAATGCGGTTATAATTTTTATTAAGGTTTGAAATCCATTTCTGTCAAAACATGTGAATTTTCGATAAATGTCAGTTTTTATTTTAAAACAGAAAATTAACATATTTAGAAAATTATTTAGATAAAATAAATTTTATTTCTGGAATCCAGACATCGAAATTATCCAAAGGTGAATTTTTCATAATTTTATGAGCAGTCAAATTTTTGGGTAAAAATTAAATACCGTTTAAATATAAAATGTGTTTTATGACATCATAATGACCCAATAATGATGTAATAAAATACTATAATCTTTATGTTCGGACAATATATGTTTTAACATTAATATAATGTGATTTTGGGTTTGTTTTACTCACTTTTTAAAGCATTAATGGACCCCTCAAGACTTATTCAACACCTTGCCTTTTTAAATTCATTTTCATGGGAGTGTGACTCACCTACACATAATCAACCCTAATATTTTAAGAAGTTATGACTTTGGCCTTATAAAATAATTTTTTCCTCTTACCTTTTCCAAAAACCATGGGCAAAAACCATGGGATGGTTTTTGGTTTGGATTAATTTAATGTAAGGGGACCCAAACCTAAATAATAAAGAATTCCCTCACCTTTCCTATATAAACCCACCGAAGATCCCACTTCCTCCCCACTCAAAGCCTTTGGAGTTCATCCAAACTCTACCCTACTCTATATAGAATCCTCCCATGGTGCCCCAAGCACCCAAGAAGCCTCTCACAAGACTTTCTCTAGCCTTTGGAAGCACACTTCCAAGTAAGGGTTTTTTCTTCCTTTCTCATTTTTGTCCAATTTTATTTAAGTTTTTTTCCCTTTTAATTTCAATTATAAATGTTGGGGTATCGTTTCACACCTCCCTCACACTGCCCTCTTTATGTTTGAATGATGGGAGACCCTTTCTCTCTCATTAAATTTCTCCCATGTACACCCGTTACTATGTTGAAATTCCGAAAGGAACTTCTCTCTCCTCTTTTACATTCAAACAATACTTTTGTATCATGAATCTAAATTACATTCCAATTGTTGGGTCATGTATATATATGACCTCGTTAGTGTCCAATAAATGCAAATATGAGGAGGAACCCATTTCTCTCTCATCAACCATTTTTATGAATTATTATGTCACGCTGTTACTGTGCCGAAATCGCACCGATTTTCAAAGCCAATGACATTGTGTAGTGAATACCATGCCCATTTCTCCATCAAGGATATCCACCTTTATGCACATTTACTTATTTATTATAAAGATTCATGTATGAATTCCACATTCCTTTATCGTGGAATAAGTGATTATGTTTAATGAATCCATGTTTTATGATCCATGTGGCACACTTATGCATGAAATGAAATGTTTAAGAAGGGTGCGCCCTTATAGAGCTCCAATACATTGGGTAAAGTACAGTATCATGTTACATCATGTTAAATGAGTGTTGAATCATGATAATTAAAGTGAAATGAGGGTTTACTTGTGCTTCATGTGCAATGAGTATTTACTCATTCTCCATGTGCAATGAGCCTTGGCTCATGCTAATTCCATGTTAAGTGTTGTTGCCACATTTCCATGTTATAATTATCATGCTTTATCATGCCTTTATGTTCATGTTTCATTTATGCTCTATTGATATGCCTAATGTCTAACATTGTTTGTACTCCTCATGTTATTCCATGTGTATTCCCTTACGGGGCTTTATAGCTCACCCTTTTCTTATGCATGTCCTCAGGTTATCCCATGCAATGCTAAGTACGAGGGAATGTAGTGGTCATGTAAATGATGTTTTCAATAAAGATGTTGTATTTCATGTTTTAAGTTTTTATGTAATGATCCTAAGCCCCAAAGACACTAAATCTCTTGATCTTATTTGTTGAATGAAGTGATGTTTTATGTAAAAAATCATGTTTAAGTTTGTAATAAAAGCAGGGTTGTCAAAGTTGGTATCAAATGATAGGTTTAGATATTGTTGGGATTAGGAATACTTGTAAAGCCTTAGAGACAAGAATAAGTATAATAAAAACATCCCTAGGTTTTGGTAAATACTGAGTAAGTGGTTTATCAGACAAATACATCCCTGTATGGATACAAGCAGGTAGAGGCAGCTCTGGCACAGATGTATCCTAGGGGTAAAACCTGAAAACACCACTTTGATCTAGACTCGAACGGGAACTGGTGCATAACAACGGGTCTTGCTGCACTCTTGGTTATGACACTCCTAGGTGATATGTTTTGATAAATTCAAAATCATTGTATGAACCCTTATTAAGGGATTTAAAAAAAATGCCCCTACGAATATATGTTAGAAAGTAGATCATATAAAGCCTAGATTGAAGCCTATAGACTCTTGAGTTAAGGAAATAAAAGTTTATTTATAAGTCATCAAATTTTTTCTTTCGATTACCCTTTATGTGTTACCCCTAACTTCCCTTTTATTCCAGCCAATGGTTGGTAATAGGAGGACTCAGGCTAACTACCGTTGTAAAGATCAGTGTGATGACTGTACTAATGAGATGCCCAATCCAATGGGAGCGGGAATCATGAACTTTTTCATGCTTCTCTCTCAGGTAACTCAAGATTTGAATAGAAAAATGGGTCAAGAGGAAAGGTCAACCCCCCTAAGAAAGAACAAGTCACTATCGAGAGCTTCATGAGACAATTTCCTCCTACTTTTAGTGGATCATTTGATCACATGATTGTTGAACATTGGATCAACTCCATTGAAAAGATCTTCTCTATCCTCCAATGTTCTGTACAATAGAAGGTTCTCCTAGCTTCTTATCGTATAGAGGGTGAACCTGATCAATGGTAGACATTGATCAAAAAAATGAAGCACGAGGAGGAGATCGAGGCATTGAAATGGAAGGATTCTCGGAGGATGTTTTTCGATAAATATTTTCCGCGCACCCTACGGCTTAAGATGGAAAGGGACTTCCATTCCCTCAAGACAAAAGATGAAGTATCTATTGGAGGGTACGAGGAAAACTTCCCAAGGCTTGCACGATATGCTTCCGGTTTTTTCGTTACCCCCAAATGCAATGTTGACCGCTTCTATGGTGGGTTAAAGCCTAGCTTACAGAAATCATTAGTGATCCGTGACTTCGAAAACTATAAGGAAATTTTCCGATGTGCCTTCATGGTCGAAATGGAGATCGAGGAATCATAGGGGTATCAAGGGGACAAGAAGCGTAAGGTGGACTTCAATGCTGGCAGTCCGATGGATAAATCCAACGGTGCTAAGAAGATCCAGCACCCCACATTCCAAAAGTGCGGGAAGAAGTACCCTAGAAATTGCCTTAAGGGGACGAGGATATGCCTCATGTGTGGAAAAGAAGGGCACCTAGCTGTTAATTGTCGGCAAGAAAGACCTACGGCTGCGACAGAGGGGAGGAACGCTGCGTTCAAACCTCAACGCGTTGTTCAATGCTACAAATTCAAAGAACCGGGTCATTTTGCAAATCAGTGCCCTAATCCAAGGGTTTTCGGAGGTGACCAACAACCTCCAAGGCAGCAAGGAAGAGCTTCTGCCATCAGTTCTACCGAAGTGATCCCCGACAACAAAGTGGTGACAGGTAAGCTAGTTATTCATTCAAGAATAGCGAACATACTTTTTGATTCAAGTTCTACACATTCTTTTTTATCTAGAATGTTTATTAGAACAGTCCCAGCACCACCACAAATCATGGAAGTGAAGATGTCGGTGAGTGCGGAAAATGGGGAAATCATTTCATCCCATGAATATAAGTCCTCCCTTGTTATAATCTGTTGATTGAATTTCTGGTCGAACCTCGTCATACTCCCTCTTGTGGAATTTGATGCAATTCTTGGCATGGATTGGCCTTCCTTATATAGAGCCAACATAAATTGTTGGGAGAGGGAAATCACACTCCATATAGAGATTTGACCCCCAATACTTTACAAGTGTAAGGAGGAAGATGAATCTCCATTAGATCTATAATCTCAAGTGTGGATATTACTGCCTTATTAGCACGCGTATTTGGCTCAGATGATTGAGTCCATGGAAGAAACTATCCTTGAAGAAATGCCTATTCTGAGGGAATTCGCTGAAGTGTTTCCCAAGGAACTGCCTGGTCTTCCTCCTAGAAGAGATGTTGAGTTCTCAATTGAACTTATACCTGGGGCTTTACCAATATCCAAGAATCCATATATAATGGCTTTTGTAGAGCTTGAAGAGCTGAGGAAACAACTACAGGAGAATCTGGATAAAGGGTTTATATGCCCAACTGCTCCACCATGGGGTGCACCAGTCCTCTTCATCAAGAAGATGGATGGGTCAATGCGGCTTTTCATCAATTATCGTAAACTAAACAAAGCCACGATAAAAAACAAGTATCATATCCCATGAATTGATTACTTGTTTGATCAGTTGTGTGGAGCACAATACTTCTCCATGGTGGACATGCGGTCAGGATATTATCAAGTAAGGGTGAAGAAGGAAGATATCCCCAAGACGGATTTTCCCACAAAATACGGGCACTATGAATTCATAGTAATGCCTTTCGGACTGACCAATGCTCCAGCAATATTCATGGACTTAATGAATAGAGTCTTTAGAGATTACCTCAAAAAAATTTTGGTAGTCTTTATAGATGATATTCTAATATACTCCAAACCCAAGGTGGATCAGGAGGATCATTTAAAAACATTACTAGAGACTTTGCGCAAGGAGAATATCTATGAAAAGTACAACAATTGTGAGTTCTGGTTTAAGGAGGTCTCATTCATGGGCTATATCATCACAAGCAATGGGATATCTGTAGACCCCTCCAAAACAGATGCAATTGAGGGATGGCCGAGGCCAATATCGGTAACAGATATCCATAGCTTATTGGGGTTAGTTGGATATTATCGACGATTTGTGAGGAATTTCTCACGATTGTCCAACCCTTTTACCAAGATAACTAGGAAGGGAGTAAAGTTTTCATAGAGTGATGAATGAAAATAATGATTCAAGGAGTTGAAAAGGGGGCTTATCACTGCACTCGTGCTCACTTTACCCACAAGTGGGGAGATTTTTGTTGTATTCAGTGATGATTCAAAGAAGGGATTAGGATGTGTGCTGATACAGATTGATAATGTGATATCCTATGCCTCAGGGTTGTTGAAACTCCATGAGAAAAACTATCCAACGCATGATCTAGAGCTGGCGGCTATGATCATTGCCTTGAAAATCTAGTGGCATTATCTCTATGGAGAGAAATGTGAGATATATACTGACCACAAGAGTCTTAAATATATATTCACATAGAAAGAGCTTAATATGTGACATAGAATATGGATAGAGCTCATCAAGGATTATGACTGTTCAATACATTACCACCATGGGAAAGTGAACATGGTGGCAGATGCCCTAAGTAGAAAGGACCCAGCAATTCTATCAATGATGATAATTGAGAAGGATCCAATCTTCTTAGACTTGATGAAGATGGATGTGGGAATCATAAAGAAAGGAACATCATCAATCCTTTCAAAATTATTTCTCAACCATCTCTTTTGTAAAGGTTAAAGGATGCTCAAAAGGATGATGTGGGAATTTAGGAAAAAGTGAAAACTATCAAAAAAGGGAAATCCTCAGAGTTTAATGTTAATGAAGAAGGAATTGTGCGGTTTGGGAAAAGACTATGTGTTCTATCAAGTCTAGAGCTGAAGAAGGAACTTTTGGATGATGCACACAGTTGAAACTTCTCTATTCACCGAGGGAGCACAAAGATGTATCAAGATCTCTGAGAAAACATTTGGTGGGATAATATAAATAAGGATATTGTTGAATATACAACAAAGTGCCTGGTGTGTCAGCAAGTGAAGGCAGAGAGGTAGAAGTATAAGGGGATGATGAAACCATTTCCCATACCAGAATCGAAATGGGAAAACATCACCATGGACTTTGTCACCAGACATCCAAGGACATCCAAAGGCAACAATGCAACCTGGTTTGTTGTGGATCATCTTCCAAAGACTGCACACTTCTTTGCTATTCGGGAACATTTCTCATTGGATGAAATGGAATGGATATATATCAGGGAAGTGGTAAGGTTGCATGGAGTACCACTATCTATTGTTTCTGACCAAGATCCAAGATTCACCTCTACGTTTTGGAAGAGTCTTCAACATGCTCTGAATACTGAACAGAACTTCAGTACGGCCTATCATCCTCAAACTGATGGCCAATCCGAGCGGACTATCTAAACACTTGAGGATAGGTTGAGAGCGTGCTCAATGGACTTTAAATGAGGATGGGATCAACATCTTCTTCGTGTTGAGTTCTCTTATAATAACAATTTCCACTTGAGCATCCAAATGGAACCATATGAAGCACTATATGTGAAAAGGTGTAGAACACCGACATGTTGGGATACGGTCGGTAACGTAAGCTTCTTGGACCAGAAATGGTCAAGCAAATGGTGGAGAAGGTGAAAACATTTCATAAGCATATCAAGGCAGCTCAGAGTCGATAGAAGAGTTATGCAGATAACCGTCGATGAGACCATGAGTTTAAAGTTGGAGACATGGTTTTTCTACTCATATCTCTATGGAAGAAGGTCATTATGTTTGAAAAGAATGGGAAGTTAGGTCCATGGAACATCGGCCCCTTCGAGATTCTTGATTGTTTCGGGGTTGTGGCCTATCGACTAGCACTTCCGCCTACTATGGCCAAAGTACATGATATCTTTCATGTATCCCTCTTAAGGAAGTACATACCGGACCCTTCACATGTACTCTCTTCTGAGGTGGTACAATTGGAAGACGATCTTTCTTATAAGGAGAAACAAGTGAAGATCTTAGATCATAGAGAAAAAGTTCTACGAAAAAAGACAATGCCCCTCGTCATGGTGCTGTGGAGAAAGCACAAGTTCGAAGAAGCAACTTGGGAATTAGAGGAAATGATGAAACTGAGTTACCCACATTTGTTTTAGTGTGGGAAAAGGAAAATTTCGAGGGGTAAATTTCTTAAGGGGGGAATATTGTAACGACTCAAAGTTTCATTAATGGAAAATCCCCCTTGATCTTATTAAATGTCTCTTTATATAAAATGTTTTTATAAAATTTCAAATTCTTTGGTTTTATGTTAAGAATTTTGACCACTTCTAATATATCCGTTGAACAGTGATCACATGTCTAGTATAAATATAGGGCTTTAACACATACAATTTCTACTTAGACAAAGGAAGCGATGGCCTCATCCAGTAGAATTGCCCTATACGAAGCCCATTTGTCAGAGCTCAGAAAAGAGGTGGTGTCTTTGGGCTTCGACCTTGACCAAGCCCAAATTGAGCTTCATCATGTCAAGCTCGAACGTGACCGTCTACGGGAAAAGTGAAAGTTGATATAGATTAACACTCGAGCGATGTTATCCAAGCCACCCCAAGAGTCTGTCACCTTCGTACACCTTACCCTTAGGTCTTATGAGGCTGTTTTAAGGGGTTATGTAACAAATAATTAGTACTATGTTCATGTACATTATTTTATGTATATAACAATGAATATAATTTCTGGTCATTATTGATACATTGTAAATAGTTTTTAAAGTACAAATGGTGTTTTTAGTTATTATTTAATTATGAAATCTATTTTTTAAAAAAATTAAGGAATTTTTGAATTAAATAATATTTTAATAAAATAATAATAATATTATTAAGTTAATTTTTATTAAATATCAATGATCTTATAATTTTATGAATGAAGTTATAATTTTTATTACGGTTTGAAAGCCATTTCTGTCAAAACCCGTGAATTTTCGATAAATGTCAGTTTTTATTTTAAAGGTTAAAATTAAAATATTTTGAAAATTATTTAGACAAAATAAATGTTATTTCTAGAATCAAGATGTTGAAATTATCCAACGGTGAATTTTTCATAATTTTCGGAGACAGTAAAATTTTTTGGGTAAAAATTAAATACTGTTTAAATATATAATGTGTTTTATGACATCATAATGACCCAATAGTGATGTAATAAAATAAAATAATATTTATGTTCAGCCAATATATGTTTTAACATTAATATAATGTTATTGTTGGTTTGTTTGACTTACTTTTGAAAGTATTAATGGACCCCTCAAGACTTATTCAATACCTTGCCTTTTTAAATTAATTTTCATGGGAGTGTGACTCACCTCCACGTAAGCAACCCTAATATTTTAAGAATTTCGGACTTTGGCCTTATAATTTTTTTTATTACTCTTACCTTTTCCAAAAACCATGGGCAAAAACCATGGGATGTTTTGTGGTTTGGATTAATTTAATGTAAGGTGACCCAAACCTAAATAATAAAGAATTCTCTCACCTTTCCTATATAAACCCACCCAAGATCCAACTTCCTCCCCACTCAAAGCCTTTGGAGTTCGTCTAACCACTGCCCTACTCTCTCTAGAATCCTTCCAAGGTTCCCCAAGGTTCCCCAAGCTCCCAAGAAGCCTCTCACAAGCCTCTCTCTAGCCTTTGGAAGCACACTTCCAAGTAAGGGTTTTTTCTTCCTTTCTCATTTTTGTCCAATTTTCTTTAAGTTGGTTTTCCCTTTTAATTTCAATTATAAATGTTGTGGTATGTTTTGTCACCCCCTAATACTTCCCTATTTATGATTTAATGATGGTATACCCTTTCTCTCTCATTAAATTCCTCCCATGTACACCCATTACTATGCCGAAATTCCGAAAGGAACTTCTCTCTCCTCTTTTACATTCAAGCATTACTTTGGTATAATGATTCTAAATTCCATTCCAATTGTTGGGACATGTATATATATTACCTCCTTACTTTCCATTAAATGTAAATATGGTGAGGAACCCATTTCTCTCTCATCAACCATTTTTAGGAATTCTTATGTCACGCTGTTAGGCTACCGAAATCGCACCGATTTTCTAAGCCAATGCCATTGTGTAGTGAATACCATGCCCATTTCTCCATCAATGATATTCACCTTTATGCACATTTACTTATTGATTATAAAGTCTCATGTATTAATTCCACATTCCATTATCGTGGAATAAGTGATTATGTTTAATGAATCCATGTTTTATGATCCATGTGGCACACTTATGCATGAAATGAAATGTTTAAAAAGGGTACGCCCTTATAGAGTTCCAATGCATTGGGTAAAGTATAGTATCATGATATGTCATGTGAAATGAGTGTTCACTCATTATAATTCAAGTGCAACGAGGGTTTACTCGTGCTTCATGTACAATGAGAATTTACTCGTGCTCCATGTGCAATGCCCCTTGGCGCATGCTAATTCCATGTTAAGTGTTGTTGCCACATTTCCATGTTATGATTATCATGCTTTATCATGCATTTATGTTCATGTTTTTTATGATCTATTGATATGCCTAATGCCTATCATGTATTGTACTCCTCATGTTATTCCATATGTATTCCCTTGCTGGGCTTTATAGATCACCCTTTTCTTATGCAGGTCCTCAGGTTATCCCATGTAATGCTAAGTACGAGGGAATGTAGTGGTCATGTAAAGGATGTTTTCAATAATGATGTTCTATTTCATGTTTTATGATTTTATGTAATGATCCTAAGCCCCAAATACATTAATCCTCTCGATCTTCTTTGTTTTATCAAGTGATGTTTTATGTAATAAATCATGTTTAAGTTTGTAATAAAAGTAGGGTTGTTATATCTATCTTTAAAAAGTGTCTTAGATTCCTAATATGTTATCAATTGTATGGTTTCATTCTTTTATAAAAATTGAAACTCTATCTGGAAAAAAAACTTCTTTATATCTATAGTAAAACATATCATGGTAAAAAAAATCCATTTCTTTCCTAGAGTGACATCAAAATCTATGAAAGATAAAATCAACATGGTTTTTAGGTACATTATATCCATAAACCAAAATAGAAAGATTCCTACAATTCCTATTTGCTATAATATTTCCCCTTGGTGTTTTAACAATAAGTTCACGTCTCATTTTTTGAGGTGGTGTTTCTAATATACCAAAAAATTCGTGAGAAATAAAATAATATGTAGACCCCATATCAATCAAGACATTATTAAAATATAAGTAAAAAAAAGCTACCTGTTACAACTTCATTGTATGGCCCGACGTCTACTCACGTAGTTTCAAATTATATCACTATACCTTTTTTCTCATAGGATGGCATCTTTTCATCATTAAGATCTCTATTTGGGCAGTGTTTTTTATAATGAACCATATCCCTACATTTACAACACATTACATTTTTCTTTTCATGATTTGTCTTAGGATAATTTTCATTAAAATCTCATGCCATATGTCAAAGAAAACCACATCAAAAAAACATCCCATTTTTGGCAGGGCATTCCCCATGGGGATTTTTTCAACACATTTCTCAAAATAAAAACAAGAATTTCCTACCATCATATTTCCTTGATTTATTTTTAACCCTCTCTTTCCATCAATACATATTCTTCTCATTGTTTCCAAAGTGCACGTGGTCATAAAAACTATCTCTACCCACTGAACACATTAGAAATGTTTCTCATAACATTTTTGTTTCATGGGAGGCCAATTATCTTCAATACCTTGGATTTAATCCAAAGTAAATGCAGTTAATTTTCCTATCAAGATACAGAATAATATTTGGATAATACCTCTAAAGTTGGGTGTAGTTTTCTTAATACACAACCACTGAATCATTCTCATTTTTCATCACATCATGGAATTGTTACTTCATCCTTCGTCAAACCACCTTAAGAAAATATTTTTCGTAGAAAAGAGATTAAAATTCCTCCCAATAAAAATCATCAATATACTCTATATCACTAATATTAATAAACATTGACCACAACTGATTAGGTTCACCTTCAAAATGATAACTGGAAAGACTTTCGTTTTTGATTTTCAGATCATACCATAACACTGATTATCTTTTCTAGGGATTTAATCCATCCTTAAGTCACTATTGGGTTAGAAGATCCATTGAAATAAGGAGGGTGTTGTCTCATAAAAAGTTACACTATCCTAAGCTTCCATTGTGGTACATATGGTTCATCTCTTTCAGGGATGGAACCTCCATTTATTTCCTACTTCATCTTCTCTATTACTGTCAAGAACTGCTAAGTCCCAATACCTTCCTTTCCAAACTGCATATTCAAAAGTATATCATTATATCGATCCCTATCCACTTTAGGATCCATGTTCCTTATGCGGAAAACCATTCTGAATAAACATATCATAGTATAAGAAAAATGGTAATATTTAAATTCTATAAAATTTAAAATTAACTATATAGTAAAAATAATTTTGGGTATTCTGTTATCATCATCCAAACCTCAAATGTTATCTAAACCATCATCTGATACCAACGATAAGGACCCCACCATATTACATTAGAAAATCCTGAATTTTTTCTAGAACACACTTCCTTTCACATTTAGGAAATTTTCATGTTAATATTTATAGAGAATTTTGATATAGGACATATATACAATTCCACATTTATATATTTTAGATACCCCAAAAATAGTATCCATTTCATACAAAATATAAAACTTTTCAAATAAAACATGTTTTCTTTGAATAATATTCATTATATTTAACTTGTCATCCTTCTTTGTCTTTCACATCATCATAACCTCTAAAAATAATTTAAAATATTAGGATGAGAACAAGAATATATGCAATCGATATAAAAATAAGTAAATAAAACATTAGTCCATGAATATTTGTGATGTAATAAATCATTTTCAAAAACACATTTTTTCACCTGTATAAACTTTCTTTGTGTAACTATGGATTTCTATAAAATTTCCAAAAAAGAAATAGAATGTAAATTGAAATATAAATGTCTCATGGGGAATTACATACATAGTTTAGTAACCATCCTAGCTACCATATTATTTGTAACCCTCATGGCTACCTTACAATGTAACCCTCGCACATACATTATTATGTAACCATCGCACTTACGGTTGGAGTAACCACACAAATGACCTCTTACATACACATAACCAATGAATTGGAGGGATATATGAGTCCTACCCATCATCATAAACAATTACCAATAACCATAACATAATCACACAACATGAATTATTTCATAAAAACATTTCTTTTTTAATGTGTAAAACATAATTTTAGAAGAGTCTTTTGAAAGAAAAGACCCTTAAAAATATCATATAATTGAATTGAGACTTAATAGAGTAGATGGAATATGTATATGCACTGTAAATACAAATAATTCATCATAATATAAAAATAATTCATCAAAAAATAAATTTTAATACCATGTAAAAAATGAAGTAGAAGGTTAACCAAAGGAATGGAAATTGGGTTATGAATTCCCTTACCTCGGTCCGTTCTTACTTAACACTTGTTTAAACCTACTGTATAATGGTTAAGATAATGTAATTAATATCATAGAGAAACATATTCAGGATTATAATACATTATATTATCATTTCATATTATCAATTCTCCTTTCTATTATTAGTATTTTATTCCTTCCATTGTTTTGGGAGCATTCTTTACACGATTTTCATGACCAGTTTGTATTTCATTTTCTTATTGAATGGAAATGGAATTCTATAAGTGTAATGGAATGGAATTAATAATATTCCATAATATATAATGATACCATGAATCGTTTTTTATTATTTAGTATGATGAAACATTAGGTAAAACATTAATGACATTTGTTTAGATCAGTTTTGGCGGATCATTGATAATAATGAACTTGTTTCATTATATAATTAAATGTCATGCATAGAAGTTCATTCCACAAAAAATAGGATAAATAATACAATTTAAATTATTTTTCAACCAATTAGTGGGGGTTATGATCATATTTTAAGGGAGAAATGAAAATTGAAGACACATCATCCATGATTTTGGTAAATCGGCACATCGTGGGTGCTGTTTTTATTTTTAAATAAGAGGGAAGGAGATGGAGAAAGATGATAAATTTTTTTACATGAACATGAGAAAATACATAATATATATGATTTTGAAGATTTCATTTCTCCTGTATAATGCTAAGGTAAGAGAGTATATGAAAATAAAGTAATTTAAAAGAAAACACATGAAAAAGGAAGAGGATTCTTACCTCTTGATCTCTTCTCCTTCAAATGCTCCTTAAGGACATTGGTTTTGGCCTTTTGGTGAGACAAGCAGGTCTTGGATGTATGGAATAGCGTTGGGGTGGGGATTTAGCATAATATAAAAAGTTCTCATGTATTGATAGGTCTGAGAGAAAGAGGGTAATGAGGGTGTTATTTATAGTGGATGAGAGGAGGGATTTTATATTATTTTAATCACAATTTTAAAACGTTTTCTCAAGAATATGAATAGTATTCATTAATGTTACCCCAAATAGAAATAATTGTTTGTGATTTTGAAAAAATTGGTCTTACATCAGCCTTTTATCACATATGACACAGTAAAACAAGTATTTAGAATATATCATACTTTATCGTATTTTACTATTCATCACAAATTCATGAATTTAAAAAAAATCCAAAAAATTAACCCTAACCAGTATTTGATGTGTAGAATTTAAAAATGAACCCCATTTGGTGAAAATAATATTATAAACATTATTAATTATATTTTTATATAAAATCCTAATTTATACAAAAATAAGAATTTTATATCTAGAACTCATTTTTTAACCCTATGAAATTCTAATCAACATATCAATATCTTATAACCTTAAGAAAAAAATAATGATATGATGTTCTATTCATAAGGGTAATATTAGTATTTGTAACACTGTTTATAAGGGTATGTCACTATTTATAAAAAAATCAATATGGTTCTATCAGACTCTAAATAAATTACCAATCAAAACTGTATATAACAATTTTTTGAAATTCAAAACATTGAAGCGAAAAAATTATTTTTAATGGAATGTTATAAATATCTACTTAAACCAATGCTTCATGTAATTCAATATATTTTTTAAAAAAAATGGGTGTTACACCATGAAAGAAAGAAAATTATATGGATATGAAAATAACATAATATTCAAAATAATACTCAAAATAGATATTATTGTGTGGTATGTACACCATACAAAAGAAAAAAGAACTGTACAAGGCATGTGTCCCACAAAAATAAAAGTGAGACAAAGATCCATTAACTTACACATCATTTAGTAGAAGATGATTTAACTACATTTTTAATTTTTTAATAATTTCATTGACTTATATTTGATCATTATTAATATTTACGATATCATAATTGTCCTTACTATCTTATTTTATCACCCTTTTATTTATAATATTTTTTATTACCATTTTTTCACATGTTAACTCCTTCATTTTACTATTCATGTTTTATTATGAATGAATGAGTTTTTTTCATGGGATATATGTCAAAAATTAATTGAAAAATATTAATTTATTAAATGTAATATTTTATATTTTAATAAACTTTTATATCTATTATTGAATTCTTAACAAGGAAAATGAATCACATCACTTCGTGGAGACTGTAGGCCATACATATGCACGAGCGACATTATCATTCCCTTTATAGTGAATGTGTAAGGAAGTGGATGGTATATTAATTTTTAAGGAATAAATATGATATAATAATTTTCATGTATATCTATTATATCCATCATTTGACACATCCTTATAAAGATGTGATGACAAACAGATTATATCCCGGTGTGGACACAGTATGTCGTACTTACTCAGGTCCAATGTTTTCTTGTTTAAAAGGATGGATAAATCATGTAATACAATTTTAATATAAAATAATGACAACTCAAGATATATATGATAATTTATTTATTAATTTATTATGAAAACTACACGTGTAGATGAATTAGAAGAAGAAATGAAATTAAATGAATTGTAAAACAATTACAATTTTTTCGAGGGACATCCTTTATGTATCTTCATAATGTATCTAGAGTTGGTATTTTTTATATAAAAATATCTAAATAACTTGGATATGTAAGT
Source organism: Viscum album (assembly GCA_963277665.1). Classification (NCBI taxonomy): domain Eukaryota; kingdom Viridiplantae; phylum Streptophyta; class Magnoliopsida; order Santalales; family Viscaceae; genus Viscum; species Viscum album. The sequence goes on along the minus strand of OY728141.1, from coordinate 1,176,555,271 downwards.
TTTGAGGATAAAATTTATGTTTATAAATCCTAGTAAGATCAAAGTGGTGTGAAATAGTGAGGGATATGGTTACCATTTATAATTGAGGTGAGGGGAACTTTTGGAAACTCTCAAAATATTAAATTAATATAAATTAACTTCCAAATAAAAATGGATACAAGGTGTGTTATTTATAATATAAGAGTATTATGTGTAGAAATATTCTCAACCATTAATTTTTTTTCAATTTTAGGTCACACTATTACTATTATATTTTTGGTTTAACCCTTAGTTATCCCTTTTTACTCTTACCATGACGTCATATAATTTATAATATCAGGGTTAATATAATTAATATAAAAATCCAAAAGATTAATAAATGATTCATTGATGAAATTCCAATACCTATCAAAATCAATTGTTGAAATGGATAATATTATAAATTTTATGTTATTTAATAAATTAATATTTATTTTAAAATATAAATAACTATTACCCCACCCAAGCATTCTCACGGCGCTATAAAAAAATTCTTATTTTAATTAATATAATATCATTGTATGAACATAATAATTCAAATTAATATTAAATATATTTCAAAAATAAATGATTGGTACATAATTGTTGAATTAAAGGTTTTAAATTTTTTGAAAAGTCATAAAAATAATATTAAATATTTATTTTAATTAATAAGTAATGGATATTTATATTAGACATCGATGATGGTGAAATCAATTACATAAAGGAAAAAATGAATCAAATATAGTAACAAAATTATGATTATTATAATATTTTAATGTTGGAATGATTGTCATGTCAATAAAAATAAATACATAAAACGGTTGGATATGTATGGTAGGTGAGGATGAAGTAAATAGAGGTGAAGGGTCTGACATCACATTAACCATCATTATAACACCATGCATTCAATGGTTTGATCCCAACCTAAATGCTCCAACACCAAAATAAACACAATTGAAACTGTTATAACAATAAAATAAATAAAAGATAATTCTATAGCAGCAAAAGTACAACAGCTTTGGGCCAACATTTGAGTGCAAAAATGATCTAGCTAGACTTTTATGCTATAATGATTGTTTTCAATAATCTTATAATCTTTACAAATCAGTAAATATCCCCCCAATCATACATATACATCTCAAGTAATCATTAAAACATAGTACGTAACATAAAATAAATTAAGCAATTTTTAGAAGAAGAACAGTCACTTCGTGGAAATTGGGCCAGTTAATGTCAGTCAACAAACAATGAAGAATTTATGATGATTAGAAATTCAAATTTCTGAAAAAGGAGAAAGTGGTAAGAGGAAAACCAAACATAAAATCTTGAGAAATAGATATGTCAATATTCTGAGATTTTGGGAGATCGCCAGTCTAGAGAAGATTCAATGCACCTTGGATGTTTCTGTCCATCGAAAACAATGAAGGGAAGAAATATATTATCGTAAACGACGTTAACATAAAAGTATCACGAATATGCAACAACCAAATCTAGTGAGGTATGCAGCTTCCCACTAATAGTCCTCGAGTGATATACATGCAGAATACTCCATTAACATTGCCTTTGTATCATGAAAACAATGAAACCATTTATCTTAATTTCATGTCAGTATAAGTAACTACATATTAATCAGAAATGGGAAGTTACCAGGTTGCTGGTGTTAAGAACAAATGTGTATGCTTCCTAGCACGTCCTAGTGGGCCCCCGGTACGATCCTAAGGGGAACCTGGTGGTTTAGACCACCAAAACCGTCCAATTTACTTATAATCTTCTTCCTTATATATCCATACATAATTCCTAAAATAAACTCAATCAAAACTGTTAAAACAATAAATGAAATAAAATATAATTTTGTAGCAGCAAATGTACAACAGCTTTGGGCCAACATTAGTATAAATATATATATATAGATGTTTCAGCACTTGATCCCATGTTTAGCTATTTCCCAAACGAAATCACATTATGAATTAATGGAATGAAAATATAAGTTTTTGGGGACAATATCCTATTATGGTCCCAAGATAAATATCCCGATAAACAGGGGATTTGGGAAAGACTAATATTTTTCTTCATAATGAATGGTACATCAAAAGATAAAAAAATGAAATATTCATGAAAGAGATATGACAAAAAGAGTATTAGTATAGTAAATGACTTATAGTGGGTCATGAAATATCAATACTTCACCAAATGGTACGAGTTCAAAGTATAATAGGTATGTCATACAATTTAAGAAATATGTAAAGATAGTTCCGTGAAAATATAGTGGTCTTCTAGCAATTCATTGTAATTCCAGTGGTATATCCACGATCTATAAAATCAAAATCCACAAGTAAGATTTTGGACGTGAAAAGAAGCTATATGAAACATTATATGAAATACTGAAAATTCATAACTTCGGGATCAAATAATCAATGAATGTGAGTATTCAATATTTGATATTTAAAATAATAGAAGAATTAAATTCATCAATTCATTTTAACAATAATCATATTCTCAACCAACGTCTTCTTTGTGTAAAGAAAAAAATAGAGAGATGTGATATCATCTTCCAATGATTTAAAATTATAAAAAGTATGTGGTCCAGACCGAGTAATCATTTACCAAAGCATGGGTAGTTCCACGGGGGCTTGCTGCAACATCAACTTCATCTTCTTAATTAACTGCACATTGGAAACCGAAAATTCCGAAACTAGGAATTTTTGTTGGGGCTCGCTTCAACAACAACTTCATCTTCTTTCCTAATGAATTACACTTTGGAAACCACACAATCCAAACCTCCCATAAATAACAATTGTACTACGCGTTATATGAACATAAGGACTCATGATGATGAACGAATTGCTACACTTATATTTAAAGCTAATTCGATATTAAATTATTTATATTATTTTAATATCTCATCCATATTATCTCCCAATATTGATTTATTTATTATGATTATCAAGGTTTGATCTAAAATTTAATATTTATGGAAGCGATATGTATTTCTAGAAGTCACTACATCAATATTGAATTCCAATATTCTTCTAGATTATATTATCTATACTATTTTATTATCTCATAAAAAAAATATCACCATGTAATAGTATATCACATATCATAAATAATTCATTTAATGTATTTTTCATCATAGGATGATAAAAAATAATATTGGGTGATGTGATTATAGTGAGTTGGCCATTGATTTTGGAAATGCATCAGCTTTCTCAAATTCGGACTAAATGACACCCTCATGTGGAGATAAAAAATAGCAATGAAAACCGTGAAAAGTGATCAATATGGAAGATGAATATAAGAAAACATGCAGTCAATCTGGACCAATCTTCAGAATCTATGAACCTGCATTTTTATTTAGGTATCATGATGAAAACAACTACATCTATTCATGTTATGCCTATTGTACACTAAAATATTGGGAGAGACAATATGCAATATTACAGAATTTTACACCATACTCTTGTTCGTATAAGTTGGATCCTATCGGAAGGCGCTGGTTTGCTGCAACATGCCATAAATGAGCTTGATCAATAACACGCATGATGATGAGTTAAACCGGAGGTTTCTCCAATCCATTTATCTATATAAGTTTATGTTGCATCATGTTTTTAGATAAGACTTTCATCACAAAGAGTACTCCATGGATCTGGAAAACAATATAGGATCATGCGTAAAGAGAAGCCTTATCAGGAAGAAGTCACATCATAGAAGATATGTCTACACTGAAAAAGAGTGTTACCTGGAAGGATTTTCAGATGCATATGTTCATTGAAATTTTTCTCAAAGTATAGAATTTAGCAAGACTAACCTGAACAAGTCTACTATTAGCCCAAGAGGCGCAAATATGGGGGATAATGAGTCATGAATGTATATGATTGACACATCCTTCTTGTACATCCTTGATAAACAATCCATGCACGTATAAGAGCTAAATATATAGTGAACAATTGAGACAAATCAATGGTTTCACAAGAATGACATAATTTTGATGGAAATGTAAAAAAAATTGTGAATCAATCAAAACATAAGGTAACCTTCAAAACTGGGGTTCTGAGATCTTCCATGCTCTTCTTCTTCATCAAGATCACTATCATAGAGATATACAAATTGTTATTTGAAACATATGTTCATTGAATCAATGAAAAGAAAACTATATAGAATAAAAACAAACAATAAAGTGTAAATATTGGTTATTTATTCATTTAATGGAAAAAAATCCATCAAAGCATTGTTAATGTTAGACTAGTTTAAGATTTTAGAGGAACTAAAACCTAAAAATGTTATTAACTTATTGGCATATCTGAAGTTAACATAATTATACATTGTACATGTATACTCCTGAAGAAAAATGAGAGGCTCTTGTCGAAAAATTGGAAGAAATGTGGTGTGTTTGAGTAGATAAACTGGTAATCTTACCATTCAAATGGATAATATTCAAGAATACTGATTATGAGGCATTCTCTAATGATTCAAAACTACATAAAAATAATGTAAACTATGTGTTATAAAATTATAATTTTAAAAAAATGTCTAGAATAAAAAACACTACCAGAGTTAGTAAACATTCAGTGAATTTTTTTCCAAATAATTCATTATTTTAATGTCTTTGTGACATTAATGTGTGATCACATGAATATTTAGTGAGATTTTTTAGAATGAAATGAGTCATCTGCATAAAACAATGGGATAAAATGAATGATGAGTAAAGAAAACATAAATAACTAAAAAGGCTAAAAGTGATTTTAAAACACTTTAATAAAGAAAATCAGATATGATTTCTTGAAAAACACAATGGAAAGATAAATAAAAAAATATTAATGGAGAAAAAATAATATTGAACACAAACTGAATACATTATGTGCAAGAATGGATTGTACTTACGGTGCTAATGATTTAAGTGTTTATTCCTTCACAATATCTACAAATAAGGTTGATTATAGTATGTTGCAACTTACGATTGAAAGTAACTGGAGTCATACCTTTACGTGAAGATGTTCTGGCAGCAATATGTAGGTGAACGGACTTTCCAATGTTGGGAGAAATATTTCGAAGTATGTAGAACTGGATGAGCATGGGGGTATGTTGGAGTAGTGAATGAAATATTAATCTTGAAATTAATATAAAAAAATTGGTAGTGAATTTCCCAAAATATAGTGGTAATGCAAAATTTTACTAACAAAATCTAACTAAACATAAAAATGATTGAGAATATTTAAAAGTAAAATAAATAAAAAATAACCTTGAAGTGGAGGAACACTTCATCCATTTTCATAGAAACTTTGAATAATGAAGCTTCCATACAAAAATATGTAATTATCGTTAATATATATCAATGAAATTAAATATTCCAATAGTGGAAAAAATTAATAATAAAATGTATTGGAGAACATTACATTTTTTGGGAGCATGTATTCTAATTTAGATTCTTTGAGATGTTATAACAAATTATGTGAAATAGTTCTGTAGTAATGCACACTAAAATCAATAATTTTTCAAAGGACAAAACTAAAGTAAACTCCATGTGTTATAAAGGATGGGGTTTAGATGCTTGATATAGAATAGAAGCATTCAAAATCATGTAACAACAGATTAGTTCAATTGCATACAGTAATCAACATTGAAATGAGAGAGAATAAACCTACCACCTAATAAAAATGCATCCAATGTGTACTTGAAAATGAATTCATAAAAATAGAAATACCTGAAAATTAATTCATTATGTACTTGGACATGGATCATTAAAATGATTCTTTTATGCACCTGAAAATGATAATAATTGTATTAGTTATTACTTTGCAAGGTATTAGAACATTAAATTTTGTAATCAAGTATATAAAATGAGATTTCAAATACAAAGCATAAGAAATTCAAAAAAAAGCATCCTAATATAGTTAAGTTATGAAAAAAAACTACAATGGAAAAATAAACTCACACTAGTACTAAAGTTAGAATTATTATAGAATATAATATTTCTAAAAGTTACAGATATTGCATTTAAAACAACAGAACCAGAATAAACATAGGGACACAAAATAAGGGTTACAAAAGAGGAAGAACCATTAAACATAAAAGATAAATTATATAAGGTTGATAAAAGTAGGGTTTCAGTAAAGTAGGTGATCCTAGAAAGAAATAAATTATCAAATGGGGAAGAATCATGGATGTAAGAACAAAAAATTATGTATTTTAATATTTGGAGAGAACATATAGCGGAGGATGAGCCGTTAATTTATACGGAGGATGATATCAGATTCTGTTAAGATCCACTTCAGTAAGAGGTTTATGATGGGGGAACGAAGGAATTTGATGCTAAGAAGGTATTTGAGGAGGATGATAGATGTGGAGGTGAGGCATAGTTGGGGAAGGGGATCGACGAGGGTGACGGTGTAAAGACCCGTAAAATTCAAGGGAAATTTTTTCTTAATTTTCTTTGGGATTTTACAAGAACATAGATTTTGACGGCGTCTGATTCCGAGGCCCGGTGAGCCTAGAACGAATGAGAGGGTTTTTCTATCATTTGAACCGGTACTCGGAATTGAAATCCAAGGACACCGATGAACTCACAGCGCCGGTATTTGGTTAAGATGACTTTTACCGTAGGTGCGTTTGCTTGGGAGAAGAAGTTAAATTTTGGGGTTAAAGGAAGAAATAAATAAAATTGTGAACAATTTTATCTTTCTTAACCAAGGGGGTTAAATTCTACCATGGGAAGTTGTTGGTGGGTCCCATAACCACCCACCTTCCCATGTGTGGATATGTGGGAGGAGGGGCCCACACGATACCCTAACCCCCTTGATCTTCCCATAACCCCCTTGACCTCCCATAACTCACTTCCCTCTTTAATTTTTTAACTCCACTTTAACTTATGTGACTCTTCCTCTTCCCTCTTGCTCTTTCACTTTAACGTTTTCCAAACTCCATATTTAATTAATGAACCTACACAATTAATGAATTAAGTTATTCAAATTTTGAATGGCTTGGAAGATTAATTAAAATAAGTTGGATTCTTATTTTAATAAGGTTGGAATTTTTTTAGTGGGGAGAACCCTCTTGAGAGAGAGCATTGTGAAGGAAGAGGGGTTTTCCTCCATCGTTGAAGAACACTGAAACCTCTGCTGAGGAATGACACACCCTTCCATGAAGAACGATGATTCACCCTCTATCCTCTTCTTCTAGTGACAGGAGAGGAGACGTCGATTCTTCTTCGGGTGCACTTCTACAAGGACGGAAGCGACGAACACCAACGACGGTCGTCACTCTCTATTCCTTCTTCGCAACGTCATTCTACCACAACGTTCAACTTCTACGAATCGACGACGTACGACGTGCAATTCCGCGACGAACCTTCGTTCAACATTTTCTTCGAGGTAGGGGAATTTGTTTGGTGTTCTCTTATATTTAAGAAAAGAACGACGAGTGCGGACCCACCATTTCCAGGTTGATCCGCGGATCATTCGTTCATGCGGATTGATGTTGAGGTTTATTGTTTTTAACAGTGAATTATTTCTTTGGTGTACATCGAATTATATTTGTGGTCCGCATGCTATCATTATAACGGAAGGAGGTCGGACCGCACAAAAACGACCGACCCTTCTCCCCCTTATTGTTGATTATGTTTCGGCTCGAACGAAGGAGGCCCGGTGCAATGGTACCTTGTGGAATCATGGAGAAATACGGAAAGGATACATGGCACCGTCATGCCGCGCCATTGAGGCTGAACGAAACCACGGCCGGAGTCGAGGCCGCGGAGGCGATTTGATGTCTCTGCTAGTTGAACGTTGAGCACGGATTGATGGGTGACTACAAACGGGGCCACAAAGTCTTTTTGAAGCCTCCGCAATGAAGGTCGGGTCCCGGGAGGACCGTTGGCGAAGGTGGCGAGCAAAATGGACCACCAGAGCACGTCCGGTGGTCCGCGGAAGACTCCGCCGGCGCGCCTGGCTATCATGGCGGCGCCCGACGCGCCGCCGGGAAGGGCCGCAGTGGCTGAAGCCGCGGCGGCCGACCACTGGTCCCGTGACCGCGCGGGACCAAGGGAGGCGGGACACGGTGCTCAGCCGCGTCCGTTGGCAAGGGGTGTCCCCCACATGGGGTCGCGGTTCATTCAAGGAGGGCGTTGCCCCCCCTTTGTGCATCCGCTCGGCAGTTTTGGCTGAGCCACCGGGCCCGACCAGCGCGCCGGGCCGGGCCGCGCCCAAGCGGGCCAGACCCGGACTCGGGTCGGGTCGACCCGGTTCGGGCTGACCCTGGGGGGTTGGGTCGGGCCGGGCCGGGCCCAGACCCGCCATTTCGGACGTTTTCCGTTCGAATCCTCATATCGTGGCCCACAGACCTCGGATCGGCGCACCTTCAGTTGCGTATCGATCCTTGGATCAAGGAGGTCATTTCGGTATATTAATATCAGGGTTTCGGAGAACATTGGGTATGGCTGGGTTGGTTCAAACACGAATCCAACCGGGCCCTCGGAGCGGAAACACTTATATCTTGAGCTCCGGACGTCCGATTGACGTGTCGTCGACTTTTTTGGATTCTTCTTGATGAGACGGAACTTTTGGCATACTTCTCCCGATATTTGGATACAGTTGGATAGTAGCCGGATCGGATTGTACTCGAAATCCAACCGGGCACTTAAAACGGAAATGTTGATAACTTTCAGACTAGAAGTACGATTGACGAACTGTCAGTGGCATTAGTGATCTTGTTGAGAAGTGGCCTTTTTTAGTATACCCTTTGAGAGTTTGGGGTACAGTTGAGATACGGCTGGGTTGGTTCGTACACAAAACCAACCGGGCCCCTATGACGAAAAGGCTAATAACTCACAAACCAGGCGTCCGATTGACACGCCGTCTATTGCATTGAGACCCCTATGACAAGGAGGTCCTTTGAGATACTTATTCATGGGACTTTGAGATACTTGGAGTATCGAACTGTAGATTGTGGAGCGGACCCTCCCAGAGACGAGCGTGTGTCATACGGAGACAGTGTAGCCGACTGAGACCTGACGACTGCTTGACCGACTCAACTTGGAGTGTGTCGACTAGCCCAGTGCACAGAGCACTACTTTGTTTGGGTGCAGACCCATGGCGGACGGAGCACTACCTATGTGATAGTGCAGACCCGCGGTACTCATCCGGAGAGTACCTCTGCAGGCTATTAGGGGGTGTGCACTTCTGTGTTTGTGTGGCATACCCCGGCGGGAAGCACTACTATGATTGGGTGGCTGAACCGCGGTACTCGACAGGACGAGTACCTCAGTAGTTTTAGGTTAGTGAGTAGTACCTCGGAATCGTGACAGGACCACTGTACACTCCAGAGATGGGGCTCTGTAGTAGTTACGGTTTCGATAATGAAAATCCTGGTATGATCTAAGACTATGAACTTTGTGTTTACCTCATGATTAAGATGGGTCATTTGATAACTTAGGTATATGTAGGGGCATATACCTGGGTAGTGGTTATCCGTTGATTTCATAATCTTTGTGTTTCCTCATGATTGAGATGGGTTACTAGATAACTTAGGTATATGTATGGGTATATACCTAAGTAGAGGTTATCTATCGAGAACTTCCTTGTGGTTATCCTTGTTGGTTTTAGTGAGACCTTGAGGGTCTCGGGGTCCCTACGGAGTGTTGTTATACTCTCCCCTGCATGAGCTATGCCCGAATCTCGTTGTGTTGGTTGTAGACGACGGGCAGTGCTGACGGAGGCCAAGTGTTTGAGGACTGGTCGGTACCCGGAGGTGGACCACATGACGAATCAGTACCCAGAGGTGGACCACACAATGAGTCAGTATCTGGAGGTGGACTTCACGATGATACGACACATAGAGGAGGTTGACGGGAGAGATCTTTTTAGAGGCTATCTGTACCTACCCTTCAGGTAGGATCTGAGGAGGACGACCCAGGAGCCACTTCCATTCTTCCAGCAATTGCCTTTTTCTATTGTTCTTTTGTTCGGTTGTAGCTATACTTTCAGTTGGGTTTGTATTCTGGCCCATTTACTTTTCAGCACATTCTTTTGTACTTAGTGTTTTACATCTGTTTGTACTCTGTGGTGTTTTGTTTACTTTTATAAAGGCAATGCCTTCCCAGTTATCGGGATTTACGCCTTTGGTGCTAGTCGCCAGCCCCTGGCCTATGGAAGGCGGGATTAGGGTAGTCACAGAATGGGCCCCGAGGACGGGTTTTGACAAATTGGTATCAGAGGAGTCGGTTCTACCGTAGAACTTATAACTCTGTTATTTTCTTTCTGTGAACCAATAGTGTTAAGGTTACCGAGTGTGGTCTTCAGTTCAGGGAGTCCAGTGTTGGTGCGGGCGGAAGACGTATCCATACACCATGACCATGACAACTGATTTTCCGACTTTGTGCACGAAAAAACTGATTGCATGTGTGTTTCCAGAAGTTTTTAAAAGTTAGATCCGACCAGGTCAGCTCACCAGGTATAATCGTTTGATCATATCATGTTGTTTCTTTCAGGATGCCTTTTCACGGACGACCAGCTAGAGCCCCGAGAGATGTGCGTAGTGACAGCCTGCTGAGCGAAGAGGCTTTGGTACAGGGCCCTCTTGCAGTTGATGCACCAGTGGAGGCACCAGCGGTACTACTATACGTTGGGCCACCGATGCCACCAGCCCCAGCAGTAGGCGATGCACGCCACTTGAGCACGTTGTACGAGTTCCAGCACCAGAGTCCACCCATGTTCCGGGGAGAGACGGACCCTCAGGCGGTTGAGGATTAGATGGAGGCTGTGGTGAGAGTCTTCAGGCTAGTGGGGATGCCTACAGACTTCATGGTGATCTTTGCTTCCAGCCTCCTTCAGGCAGCAGTAGGCAGGTGGTGGAGCTTCTTTTTCCAGTTTTGCGACGGGATGACCGTCACATGGGGAGACTTCGAGACCTTCTTCTGGGTGGAGTTTGTGCCAGTAGCTCTACACCCCGAGCGTGTACAGGAGCTGCTGCCTTTGACACAGAATTTTCAATCAGTATCCGAGTCATATGTGGGCAGTAGACAGATGATACAGAGGTCCAAGAGGACTAGAGCCAGCCGTATGAGGAGAAGGAAGTGTTATGAATGCGGCAGGAAGGGTCACCTGGCACGTGACTGTCCGACCCCCCGCACAGTCGATCCGCAGGCGTTGGAGGAGCCACCGAGGCAGAAGCAGCGACGGGTGCTTGAGTAACAGTCGGGTAGTGGACAAGGCAGTAGAGCTCCAGGAGTAGGTGGATAGGAGTAAAACTATTAGATACATCCCTTGTACTTCTAGCTCAATATTTCTGTTGTATTCGTGTCTTTGTTCTATGAGCTGAAATAATAAAAATACATTTATCTTTGTGATGTTTTCTTTCCTGTCCTTTTGTTTGGTTGATACTAAGTGGTCGCGGTTAAAACTGTTGACTTGTCCCTCACTTTCAAGATTTCTAATGGAGGAGACCCAGTGACCTCACACTGATCCCGACAGTGTGACTCGACCCTTGGAGGCGAGAGTGACAGTTGGATCTCTTGGTGGTGACGTCGAGGCCTTACGATGTCATCCATGGAATGAATGCATCATTCATGACAGGATTGACTGTATTAGGCAGTGGGAGTGGTTCATCCAAGGTATGAGACCGAGTTTCTCTTTTCGGCAAAGGAGAAATTTTAGAAGCTCTTTCAGATCATAGGCAAAGAAGGTGCAGGTCATCCAGGAGCAGATGAAGACTACACAGTGCAGTAAGAAACAGGAAATCGGCGCCAGTATTGGAGAATCGGGCGTGTTAAATGTTTCAATAAGAGGAATTTTAATGGAGAGTGACCCAATGGCCCTAAGAATGATTCAAGGGGCAGTCTGTGTCCACTACTACCTTCCGTAGTAACAGACGTTGATATGAATCATTCGTTCCTTACACAAATCATGTCTCAGGTCTAGAGTTTCCGGTAAGCCGTGGACTTGACCCTCACGTCTAGAGACACCTTGGGAGGAGACTCAATAATCACACTTATGCTGATGGTGTGGTCAGACCGTCGAGGTGAGAGTTTCGGATGGAATATCTTGGTGGCAGCATCGAGGCCATACGAAGTTGGTTTGAGTATGGACTGGGCAATTACAGTTCATACACAAATTGATAGTATTAGGAAAAAATGATGTGGTCTAACTACAAAATCGGGATGGGTTTTCTTTGGTCGGAGAAAGGAAAACCTCAGGCAACATAGGATAAACTCATGCATATGAGGGATTGGCCGATCACTATTAAGTCGGACAACCGTACCCTCACGGCAGTATGAGTTTTGAGTTTCAGTTCCAAACAAGAATTGGAGACCTCTAGAGTTCAAGGATGATGATCACGTCTTTATACGGGTCTCACCTCGACGAGGCTTACGGAGATGTGCCCAAGGCGACAAGTTATCTCTGAGGTTCAACATACCTTTTTAGGTCCTCATTTGGGTAGGCGATGTGGTTTACCGCTTGAACCATCCACCTCAGTTGCACCAGGTGCACGACGACTTCCATGTATCTCAACTGAGGAGATACGTGCTTGATCCTTCACACATTATCGACCTCAGGGAGTTGGACATAGATGACAGGGAGACATATGCAGAGATTTAAGTGGGGATAGAGGATTGACAAGAGCGGATCCTATGAGGATGGTTGATTCCTTGGGTGCGCCTTCACTGGCAGTACGGGAACCTCTAGGTGAGCACATGAGAGTGAGAGGCTCAGATGTGTGCTCAGTACTATTTTTTAACCCTAGTTTGTGTTAATGATTTATGAGGACGTAAAGCCCTGAGGTGGGAGTAATGTAAAGACCCGTAAAATTCAAGGGAAATTTTTTCTTAATTTTCTTTGGTATTTTACAAGAACTCAGTTTCTGACGGCGTCTGATTCTGAGGCTCGGTGAGCCCGGAATCAATTTCTAAAGTTTAGCTCGTGTACGTTCAATGAACAAATGAGCGGGTTTTTCTATATTTTGATTCGGTACTCGGAATTGAAATATGAGGACACCGATGAACTCACAGTGCATGTATTTGCTTAAGAAGACTTTTACCATAGGTGTGTTTGCTTGGGAGAAGAAGTTAAATTTTGGGGTTTAAGGAAGAAATAAATAAAATTGTGAACAATTTTATTTTTGTTAACCAAGGGAGTTAAATTCTACAATGGGATGTTGTTGGTGGGACCCACAACCACCCAACTTCCCATGTGTGGATATGTGGGAGGTGGGGCCCACACGAGACCCTAACCCCCATTGATCTTTCCATAACCCCCTTGACCTCCCATAACACACTTCCCTCTTTAATTTTGTATCTCCACATTAACATATGTGACTCTTCCTCTTCCCTATTCCTCTTTCACTTTAACTTTTTCCCAACTCCATATTTAATTAATGAACGTACACAATTAATGAATTAAGTTATTAAAAGTTTGATTGTCTTGGAAGATTAATTAAAATAAGGTGGATTCTTATTTTAATAATGTTGGAATTTGTTTAGTGGGGAGAACCATCTTGACAGAGAGCTTTGTGAAGGAAGAGGGGTTTTCCTCCATCATTGATGAACACCAAAACCTCCGGTGAGGAACGACACACCCTTCCACGAAGAACGACGACGCACCCTCTATCCTCTTCTTCTTGCTACAATAGAGGAGACGTCGATTATTTTTCGGTTGCACTTCTACAACGACGGAAGCGACGAACACCAACAATTGTCGTCACTCTCTATTCCTTCTTCGCAATGCCGTTCTACCGCGACGTTCGACTTCCGCGACTCGACGACGTGCGACGTGCAATTCCACGACGAACCTTCGTTCAACTTTTTATTCGAGGTAGGGGATTTTTTTTGGTGTTCTCTTATCTTTGAGAAAAGAACGACGAGCGCGGACCAACCATTTCCATGTTAATCTGCAGATCATTCGTTCATGGGGGTTGATGTTTAGGTTTATTGTTTTTTCTCGTGAATTATTTCTTTCTCGTACATCAGCTTCTATTTTTTGGCCGCTTGCTATCATTATAACGGAAGGAGGTCGGACCGCAAAAACACAGTCGTCCCTCCTCCCCCTTGTTGTTGATTATGTTGTAGCTCGAACGAAGGCGGCACGGTGCAACAACACCGTGCAGAATCAGGGAGAAATACGGCAAGGATACGCGGTGTCGTCGCGCCGCGTTGTTGAGGCTGAACGAAACCGCGGCTGGAGTCGGGGCCGCGGAGGCGATTTGAAGACTCCGCTGGTTGAACATTGATTGTGGATTGATGGGTGATGACAAACGGGGCCACAAAGTCTTTTTGAAGCCTCCGCAGTGAAGGTCGGGTCTCGGGAGGACCGTTGGCAAAGGCGGCGAGCAAAACGGACCACCAGAGCTCATCCGATGGTCCGCAGAAGACGCCGCCGGCGCGACTCTCCGGCATGGCGGTGCCGACGGCCGTCACCAGCCGGCCGCCGGGAGGCGGCGGCGCTTGGCACACTGCCGGGGAGGACCGCGGCGGTGGCAGGCCGCTGGTCCCGCGACCGCACTGGACCGAGGGAGGTGGGACGCGACGCTCAGCCGCATCCGTTGGCAAGGGGCGGCCCCCACACGGGGTCGCGGTTCATTCAAGGGGGGTGGTGCCCCCACTTTGTGCATCCGCTCAGCCGTTTTGTCCGATCCACTAGGCCTGGCCTGCACGTCGGGCCGCACCGGCCGGGCTGGGTCGCGCCAGCCGAGCCCGGACCCGGGTCGGGTCGACCCTGTCACGACCCGCCTTCACCAAAAGGAGGGAAGGGTTAGCAGATTGCCAAGACCTTTCTTCCATAAGATGAAGAAGAGATAATGACCCCTGAGAAACGCCTTCAATAGGTCCCGGAGTGGCGACTAGCACCAAGGGTATAGAAATTTCTCACAAATGGAAGGCATTACCCCTTTTTTTTATAAGATCGAGAGATGAGATGATGAAACTCAACAACACCGAGGTAACCAAAATGTAAAACAAAAAAAAAAAAACCATTCCCACATGCATGTTCCAAAATTAAAGCCACAAGTACAAAAGGTTAATACAAGGGTAAGTACCAAGGAAGAAAAATAGCAACTGCAAATTCCCCAATGGTCCGAGCTAGTATGGTCTTGTGTGATCCTTGAATTCCTCCTGGAAACCTGAAAACCGTTTTTATATACGTAGGGTGAGCATACAAGTACACTCAGTAGGGAAAACCAAAGACTCTCGTGCACAAGTGGGGGATCATGCTAAAGTCCCGTGAGAAAAAGGAGTAAACCAAACACCTATCAAGGTAAACTATCCACCCCAAGCCTCACCAAGGCACACTCCCCAAATAACGCAAGTCAAGTAATATATATATAATCAGATCACATCGATGTTTGGGTACCCCGCACTACTTTCCCACTGGTTATTGAGACATCCTATGCATCGGACCAATCCCGCCATTCTGTCACCGCAGTCCCACTGCCACACCCGCCCACACTGTAGAGACCCGAAGCCTAACATACATATAAATTACATTACTTTTGCGGAATACTTAGTACATAACAAAAACACACACACAATGACCATAATAGTTTAGTGTCTTTGGAAACTCGGAATTTAATCTTCTAATCATGGTGAAATATCTTCAAAATCTCCCATAAAGATCTTCCTTTTTTTACCTAAAACCTTTATTTATATCTTGGGGAAAAGAAAACATTAAAGGGTGAGCTCAAATGCTCAGTAAGGGTTATCAAAAGAAATATCAATCACATCATATTCATAAGAACATAACTTTTGGAAATCTTAACCTGCAAAAGAAATCATAATTTCATAACATGGGATAAATCATAGTAGTGAAATGTAATCCCAATAATCATAACGTAAAACATGAAAATTTGTGGCATACACACATTATCATAGAGAATCGTTTCTTGTTAGTCAAGACTCATTTCCAAGACTATCTTAGTGGACAAAGTGCCTTTCTGAACCGAGTTTACTCCTCATTTCAGTCCTGTTTCACTGAACCGGTATAACCTACCGTTCCATCCATGTCTATCTCATGAGATATAAAATCATTACCCAATTAATTGGAGGGAGATATAGGTCCCACCCATCTCATAATGATACCATTCTTATGTGTGCCACAAAATCATAAATCATACATCATTGCATAACCCATGTAATAAAAATGGGAATCTTAAACATCATGAAATCATAAAACAATTCATATAAGATAAATGAATTCATAAAAATATTTCCATCACAACATAATAAAATCAATGTAATAATAGGGATAGAAACATAACCCTTTATTATCTTAGATGGAAAATAATTTTCATAAAATACTTGAAATCCATTCTTGAGGAGAACATCCTTTCTACTTCAAAAACATTTTCCTTTCATAACATGTCATACAATTTTAAACTAAAAGAAGTTGATTAAATATAAACTTGAAAACTTTTAAATTAATCTTTTTGGAAATAATGTTTTAAAAATCCATTCATGCCGTATAAGTTTAAAAAAACATTTTTGTCGTACTTTTTTTCGGAAAGGTCAAAAAGTACCTCGTATGAAAAACGACAAACGATTCATTTCATATCTTTTACTATAAACTCACCAAAGGGTAAAAATGGATTTAAACAATTGTAGGTGGATGGAAATATTATTACATATTGGGGGAACATAGACGTGGATGATAAAATACACCCCAGTAAATACCAAATTATAAACAATCTCAGATAAAAATGAGATTGTGATATTTCCCTTACCTTAAGTCTGATTTTCTTCGTAAGTGTCCGAACCTCCTTTATAATGATTTAAATAATGTCATTAACATATTATAGAATCATATTAATTGTTATGATATCATATATGGTTCACTTATGACTTTATATTACCCGTTTTTTTTGTAAATTCCATGTTAAAGAAGCGTTTTGGGTAAAATCGTTTCATTTATCGTAGGTGTTTGGACTTGTTGTTCTTGACATTATTATAACTTATATCATGATTTACTTACTTCCATAATATAAAACATGATTTATATATCATATATATTCATTATATATATATATATATATATATATATATATAATAGATAGATAAATAAAATGAAACACACCGTTCATGGAGACGGTAGTCCGTACGTATGCATGAACGCTGTTTGCCTTTCCTTATTGTCATGAATGGAAGTAAGTAGATGACCTACATATATAAATACATAAATTAGCTTTATAATGTCATATATTTCATTATTATTTCTTATATATACTTTATAATCATTCTTAAATGGTTAACATGGAGAATGAATCTCATCGCGTCGTGGAGACGGTAGTCCGTACGTACACACGCGCGATGATATCATTCTCATGATCCTGAACTTGTGTTGAAGTGTATGTATACTATTTCAGTATCAATATCACTTTATAATAATTATATATTGTTACTCATTAAACCATTATACCCTTCCAATTAAGGTGGTGGCGGAAAATAGATTACACCACGGCGTGGAGACGGTATTCCGTACGTACGCATGCGCGGTGATTTCCTTTTTCCGTAGGATGTATAGAATGTTAATTAGAGTTTTTTCATATTTATAATAACATATCAGTACATAATAAATACTGATGTTATTACTTTATCATGAAACAACTAAAGAATAAGAAGTTGAAGAAGAAAGAAATTGAAAAAGATCGGAAATGGATATTACCTCTTTTTGACGCGCCTTTTCTTAACCTCCACTTAAAGAACTAAGGATGGTCTTTGAAGAAGACCAGGACCTCCAGGATGATACTATGGAAGTTGAGAAGAGAATTTTGCAGGGTTTGGCCGATCTTGAATGCTCAAATTGGTGTGAGGAGGAGAGGGAGGAGGTGGCCTTTTATAAGGGAGGAGAGGGGCACCTTAGGAAAATCTCAAAATATTATTTTATATTAAGGTCAAATTCAGTTTATAATGGTTCAAAAGGGTCTTATTTCTAAGATAAAGTGGAGATGGGTCGAAATACTCTCATCAAATAGGATTTAGACAAGTTTAGGTTATTATTTTAACCTTATCAATTAGATTTAACTCTAAGTTAAATAATTTAACTTTTACCGCGTCTTTTTGTTTTCTTAAACTATATGGTTAATAAACTTACTATATCAAGCCAAACGAACCCCAAGTTGTTTAGTATTAATATATATAACCTTATCTAAGTCATTTTTTCGATCCTTAGATTTTTAGGAATAAAATAACAATTAATAATATAATATAATTTTTTTAAAAACTAATTTATGTCAATTTTGACACTACTTGGTACATGATTTTTATGAAATTTATAACAGAATGATAAGTTCGAACCAAGTTACTTATATCAACAATCACATGTCATATTAACCTATAAAATTAATGTAAGTCATAAAAAGTCTCAAATTACATTTATTTGGGCATTTATAACATCAATTATGTCAATATTTCATTAATAAGACAATTACTGCATCATCTTTGTGTCATAATAAATTATAATTATTTAATCTCTAAAAATTATAAATAAATTCCTAAAATGTATAAAATTGTATTAGATTTATGTAGACTATTAATGTTCTAAGTTTCATGAAGTTTATCACTAAATTAAAGTTATTATACTTATAATATTTAAGAAAGTGACATGTTGTCACATTCTTTGGTTTTAATAATAATTAAATTATTTTCATGGGAAAATGTCCATAAAATTAATCTAATCCGACCATTAGGTTATATGGGTCTACGTTTATCCATCCAATAGGATTTTTCCAAGTGTTAGGGTAATTTAAAAATCTTATATTTACCCTTAATTACCCGATTTAACTTTAACTATAGTAAATAAAATTTACAGTAGTTACTATTCACAATGCCCAAAAATAAAAAGTAGATTATTAACATAATTTGGACCCACTGATTCCAAATATGGAATCAATATTCCAAATTCAATACACAAAAGATGCCGAAATTAAATTAATATTAATTCCGTTGTGGAAAGAAAATGAGTTTTTCTTTAAAACATTGCAAAAGATTGAATAGTTTTAACCTACGAATTCAAGGTAAAATCAATGATAATGACATACATTATATTAAATGGTAAAAATATATTCTATTTATACTTTAAGACCATTCAATATTATAATTTAACCACATAAGATATTACGATGAAAAAAGTTGTTTTTAATTAAAATATAGTGTGTTTTTACTATTCATTAAAATATGAAAGTTATCGGAAAAATATCAAAACATTTTCTAATGTAAATATTTATATCCTGATTCAAAAGAGTAATTTTATTTTGTCAAATTGAACATATAAACATGTCAAAAACTATATTTAAAGTGGGTGCGCCATCAAAAGGTGGCTAAACTGCATTTCTTGAAAAATACTTATTCTACCCGAAAAAATCATTTTTTTCTTATACCATGATCTAAAAAATGTGTGAGATGAATAATAATGTTATAAAATTCAAAATTTAGTTAATAATATTCATAAAGGCTAGTTCATGACAGTATTATAATAATATATCATTGTTTTTTTAAAACCCGGTATTGCGTACAATACATGCTATCGAGGAACGTCGCGATTGCGTGTAATGTAAGCCAAGTCAAGGTTGCGTGTTATGAAAGAATCCTTTGTTGTTTTGTATAACAGAATCCAACCATATTTAATTTATACATTGAATATATATATATATATATACTCAAGGTTGCGTAGAATAACTATTATCAAAATTGTGTGTAACACGATCCAAGAATAGTGTTGCGTATACTACAAGCTAATACGGTGTTGTGTATAGCGCAAGGTAATCATGGTGTAGAATACAACACAAGAAATTAATGAAATTAAAAGAATATTTTTCATAAAATCTCGGGGTGTTACATTCTACCCCCCTTAAAATGAATTTCACCCTTGAAATTCGTCGGGGTTATAAATTGTTTACTACTCGAAAGTTTGTTTAATAGAAACCCACATCGTAAAAAGGAATACCAAAATATGACTTTAAAAACTAATGTATGAAATGTAACGGTTACCCAAATTAACTCATCACTGGGTTTCCACGTAGGAGAACATAGGTGAAAATATGGATATGTAATAAAAATCTAACCATGAAGTTCTGATGGAGAGTGGTAGAGAACATGGCTATGGAAAAGCCAACAATCGCAAAGCCATAAATTTGTGATGATCTAGGGTACCATCTGATTCATCAGATATAAGATCACTAGGACAACATTTTTAGTTTTCAAAATCATTTCCCTAAAGTTGAAGAATTTGAATTAGAATAAATACTTTATTTTGGTACAATCTCACTATTGTTCGTACTTTGAACAATTTCCACTTCATCTCTTAAAGAAATGAAGTTGAATTTGTTATTCATGAAGTGTTAATTGATCATGTGATTGTATGATGGGTCATTCCATCTGTTTCAAAAAAAAGGTTAGCAAAAGTTATCAAATATACATAAGTCCATCTATGGTGAGGTTAATCGTATACGATTCCAAGAATGAACCTATACGTCATATATCATACCGCATAATAAAATAAAACTAGTTTCTACTAAATAAGGACTTCTTGTAGGCCAGTGGTAGGTGATAAAGGCCAGTCGCACTTCGGTTGTGGGTTCGATTCCCACAGCCTTGTCCGAAGCGATGGGTTGTCACCCTTCCTACAGGTTTTCCTTTTTCTAAAACTACATTACATAAATAATATCAAAAAAAAGTTCCATCCTTAAACAATACTAACTTATGGTTAACATAATCCATTCCAATCTTTAGGATTATCTAAAATACTTCGGTCCAAGCTCATAGTATAAAGAAAACGATTACTTGAAATATTGTTAACCAAGCCTGTGAATACCATCATTTATCCCCCATATATCTTGTTGGTCACATTCCAATCATGTGAATACCTTAATCATGTATTATCTTGAAAAATGAATACCCATTAAACCTTAGTAAAAACATGAATTCTGTCAAAAGTTAACTCTTTCCACATACCAAAATCACAAAATTCTATATAGTCAAACCATGATATAACCTTCTCCTTATATCAGTCATGAGCTCATAAATACTATCAGACATTTAATTTTCTCCTTATCCCTTAATTATGCGCATATCATCTACTTTCCAAAAATACTGGTACCATTCATCACATACTTTCAAAACGTAAGGAATGACAACAGTGTAACAATCCTTAGATGTATCTTTATTCCATAGTACCATGAGATTACTTATACAACATTACACTTTATAAACATGTAATCATTCCACTAAATTCTTAAACCATTGACTGAGCTTCAACAATTCTTTCATCTCACATATCATTTGTAGACTCATCATCATCATCAACATAAATACTACCCATACGACCATACTGATTCTCTTCATGAGACTTTCCCTTAGGGCATTGGTTTGCATAATGCGCGTACATTCCACATT
This sequence comes from Viscum album, assembly GCA_963277665.1. Classification (NCBI taxonomy): domain Eukaryota; kingdom Viridiplantae; phylum Streptophyta; class Magnoliopsida; order Santalales; family Viscaceae; genus Viscum; species Viscum album. Next base: position 1,176,533,910 of record OY728141.1, on the reverse strand, counting down.
TAAAACATTTAACCATTGATGATGTCGTAGCAATACCATTATCCTCATCCCTAGTGTTAACTAAACCTTTTCCTTTACACTTACTGGATTTGTGTCCTTCTTTTCCACACCCAATGCATCTTCCAGTTCCTTTGAAACATTATCCTTGATTCCTCTTCCCACATGATTTACATAGGGGAAATTGAACTTTCATTCCTCTATGATCATCATGAAACTCCATCTTTCTCTTATTAGCTGAGTCAGGAAACATACCAAATTTTACTTTATTGATCATATTATGAGATTGCCGATTCGGCATAATAATGATGTTTGGACCTCCAAATCCCAATTCATTTGGTTTCTCATGAAGAATATCATTCCATTGTTCATCATATCCTCCATTATCGTGAATCATCTTGTTTCCAGCAATTTTCTAAAACCCAAAAATAATAGTGTGAGAGGCAAAAATCATAATAAAGGGGGAGTAACTTCAATATCAAACATATTTGGTTTAATCTAATATCGTTACCATAGTTCTAGGACTATATACTATACGTATACTTAACCTTAGGGACATCCCTAGACATACCTTAGAAATATCTCTAGGGATCTCACTAACGTTTTCACATCCTAGTTTCCAAAGGTTGACTAATCCTTTCCTCTGATACCAACTGTAGAGACCCAAAGCCTAACGTACATATACATTACATTACTTTTGCGGAATACTTAGTACATAACAAAAACACACACAAGGACCGTAATAGTTTAGTGTCTTTGGAAACTAGGAATATAATCTTCTAATCGTGGTGAAAGATCTTCAAAATCTCCCCTAAAGATCTTCCTTTTTTACCTAAAACCTTTATTTATATCCTGGGGAAAAGAAAACATAAAAGGGTGAGCTCAAATTCTCAGTAAGGGTTAATAAAAGAAATATCAATCACATCATATTCATAAGAACATAACTTTTGGAAATCTTAACCTGCAAAAGAAATCATTATTTCATAACATGGGATAAATCATAGTAGTAAAATTTAATCCCAATAATCATAACATAAAACATGAAACTTTGTGGAATACACACATAATCATAGAGAATCATTTCTTGTTAGTCAAGACTCATTTCCAAGACTATCTTTGTGGACAAAGTCCCTTTCTGAACCGAGTTCACTCCTCGTTTCTGTCCTGTTTCAATGAACTGGTATAACCTACCGTTCCAGCCATGTCTATATCATGAGATATAAAATCATTACCCAATGAATTGGAGGGAGATATAGGTACCACCCATCTCATAATGATAACATTCTTATGTGTGCCACAAAATTATACATCATACATCATTGCATAACCCAGGTAATAAAAATGGGAATCTTAAACATCATGAAATCATAAAACAATTCATATAAGATAAAGGAATTCATAAAAATAATTCCATCACAACATAATAAGATCAATGTAATAATAGGGATAGAAACATAACCCTTTATTATTATAGATGGAAAATAATTTTGATAAAATACTTGAACTCCATTCTTGAGGAAAATATCCTTTCTACTTGAAAAACATTTTCCTTTATTAACATGTCATAAAATTTTAAACTAAAATAAGTTGATTAAAAATAAAATTGAAAACTTGTAAAAGAATATTTTTGGAAATAATTTTTTAAAAATCCATTCATGCTGTATAAGTTAAAAAAACATTTTCTCGTACTTTTGTCGAAAAGGTCAAAAAGTACCTCGTACGAAAAACGACAAAAAGATTCCTTTCATATATTTTACTATAAACTCACCAAAGGGTAAAAATGGATTTAAAAATTTTTTGGTGTATTGAAATAATATTACATATTGGGGGAACATGGACGTGGATGATAAAATACACCCCAGTAAATAACAAATTATAAACAATCTCAGATAAAAATGAGATTGTGATATTTCCCTTACCTTAAGTCCTATTTTCTTCGTAAGTGTCAGAACCTCCTGTATAATGATTTAAATAATGTCATTAACTTATTAAAGAATCATATTCATTGTTATGATAACATATATGGTTCACTTATGAATTTATATTTCCCGTTCTTTTGTAAATTCCATGTTAAAGAAGTGTTTTGGGTAAAATCGTTTCATTTATCGTAGGTGTTTGGACTTGTTGTTATTGAAATTATTATTACTTATATCATGATTTAATTACTTCCATAATATAAAAAATGATTTATATATCATATATATTCAGTATATATATATATAATAGATAGATAAATGAAATGAAACACACCGTTCATGGAGACGGTAGTCCGTACGTACGCATGAACGCTGTTTTCCTTTCCTTATTGTCATGAATGGAAGTAAGTAGATGAAATACATATATAAATACATCCAGTAGCTTTATAATGTCATATATTTCATTATTATTTCTTATATATACTTTATAATCATTCTTAAATGGTTAACATGGAGAATGAATCTCATCGCGTCGTGGAGACGGTAGTCCGTACGTCCAAACTAGCGATGATATCGTTCTCATGATCGTGAACTTGTGTTGAACTGTATGTATACTATTTAAGTATCAATATAACTTTATAATAATCATATATAGTTACTCATTAAACCATTATACCCATCCAATTAAGGTGGTGGCGAAAAATAGATTACACCACGGCGTGGAGACGGTATTTTGTACGTACGCACGCGCGGTGATTTCATTTTTCCGTAGGATGGATAGAAGATTAATTAGAGTTGTTTCATATTTATAATAACATATATGTATATAATAAATACATATGATATTACTTTATCATGAAACAACTAATGAAGAAGAAGTTTAAGAAGAAAGAAATTGAAAAAGATCGGTAATGGATATTACCTCTTTTTGACGCGCCTTTTCTTAACCTCCACTTAAAGAACTAAGGATGGTATTTGAAGAAGACCAGGTCCTCTAGGATGATACTAGGGAATTGGGGAAGAGATTTTGGTAGGGGTTGGCCGATCTTGAATGCTCAAATTGGTGTGAAGGGGAGAGGGAGTAGGTGCCCTTTTATAAGGGAGGAGAGGGGCACCTTAGGAAAATATCAAAATATTATTTTATATTAAGGCCAAATTCGGTTTATAATGGTTCCAAAGGGTCTTATTTAAAAGATAAAGTGGGTATGGGACTAAATCCTCTCATCTGATAGGATTTAGACAAGTTTAGGTTATTATATTAACCTTATTAATTAGATTTAACTCTAAGTTAAATAATTTAAATTTTACTACGTCTTTTTGTTTTATTATAATATATGGTTAATAAACATAATATAACAAGCCAAACAAACCCCAGGTTGTTTATTATTAATATATATAACCTAATCTATGTCAATTGGCCGAACCTTATATTTTTAGGAATAAAATAACAAATAATAATATAATATATTTTTTAAAAAAAATAATTTATGTCAATTTTGACACTATTTGGTACAGGATTTTTATGAAATTTAAAAAAGAATGATAAGTTCGAACCAAGTTACTTATATCAACAATAACATGGTATATTAACCTATAAAATTAATTTGAGTCATAAAAAGTCTTAAATTACATTTATTTGGGCATTTATAACATCAATTATGTCAATATTTCATTAATAAGACAATTACTACATCATCTTTGTGTCATAATAAATGATAATTATTTAATCCCTAAAAATTCTAAATAAATTCCTATGATGTAGATAATTGTATTATCTTTCTTTATAATATTCATGTTCGAAGTTGCATGAAGTTTTTCACTAAATTATAGTTATTGTACTGATAAGATTTAAGAAAGTGACATGTTGTCACATTCTTTGGTTTTATTAATAATTAAATTATTTTCCTGGAAAAAAGTCCATAAAATGAATCTAATCCTACCCTTAGGTTATATGGGTGTCCTTTTAGCCATCCAATAAGATTTTTACAAGTGTTAGGGTAATTTTATAATCTTATATTTACCCTTAATTACCTGATTTACCTTTAACTATAGTAAATAAAATTTACCGTAGTTACTATTCAAAATTCCCAAAAAAAGTAGCTTATTAACATAATTTGGACCCACTGATTCCAAATATGGAATCCATTTTTACAAATTCAATACACAAAAGATGCAGAAATTAAATTAAAATTAATCCCGTTGTCGAAAGAAAACAGGTTTTTCTTTAAAACATTGCAAAAGATTGAATTGTTTTAACCTACGAATTCAAGGTAAAATCAATGCTAATGACATGAATTATATTAAATGGTAAAATATATTCTATTTATACTTTAAAAACATTCAATATTATAATTTATCCACATAAGATATTATGATGAAAAAAGCTGTTTTTAATTAAAATATAGCATGTTTTTACTATTCATTAAAATATGAAAGTTATCGGAAAAATATCAAAACTTTATCTAATATAAATTTTTATATACTGATTCAAAAGAAGAATTTTATTTTGTCAAATTGAACATATAAACATGTCAAAAACTATATTTAATGTGGGTGTGCCATCAAAATGTGGCAAAACTGCATTTTTTGAAAAATACTTATTTTACATGAAAAATTTATTTTGTTCTTATACAATGTTCTAGAAAATGTGTAAGATGAATAATAATGTTATAAAAATAAAAATTTAGTTAATACTATTCATAACGGCTAGTTCATGACAATATTATAATAATATATCATTGTTTTTTTAAAACCCGGTATTGCGTACAACACATGCTATCGAGGAAGGTCGCGATTGCGTGTAATGCAAGCCAAGTCAGGGTTGCGTGTTGTGAAAGAATCCTTCGTTGTTTCGTATAATAAAATCCAACCATATTTTATTTATACATTGAATATATATATATATATACTCAATGTTGCGTAGAATAACTATTATCAAAATTGTAAGTAACACGATCCAAGAATAGTGTCGCGTATACTGCAAGCTAATACGGTGTTGCGTATAGCGCAAAGTAATCTTGGTGTAGAATACAACACAAGACATTAATGAAATTAAAAGAATATTTTTCATAAAATATCGGGGTGTTACACGCACACCTGGGCCACAACCACATGCAGTCCCACTGCTGAAATCCCGCCCGCACACACCTGGGCCACAAATGTCACACGTAACCACGCCTGCAAACACCTAGGCCATAACAACCACCACCATGCCTGAAGACACCTGGGCCAGAAGATCCACTGCCATGCCGGAAGACACCTGGGCCTCATCCTGAAGACCCTTGGGAAACCAACTACTGCACACACCTGGCTAACCGTTACACTACCTCTCCTGAAGGTTATTGGGACAATAATGGACCTCAGGCCATCATAGCCTGCCCGAAGATACTTGGGCTATCCGGGAAAGGGAGAAGAAAAGGAGCTAATAACCAGCCACTAAGAATAGTTTCGGAAAAAACACCCTCCCCCATGAAATGGGGGTGTTCAGCACTATGTGATCAACTTGGGTGGGGTGCGAATAAGAAACACAAAGCTACAAGTATATATACAGGTAACAAACACTCACCCAATGCTTAGGTTTTCCTAACCAGCCTACAGAACACAACACCACTGCGTCCAACTCACAAGTCACGACTCTCGCCAACAAATCCCATTTGTCCCATTCTTGTTTCATGTTAAGTAATAATGTTTAATTAAGTGTAAGCACTACTGGGAAACTAGTAGGCATATTCACAAGTCCAGGAAAGTAAATAGTCATGCATCGACCGTAACGCCCACACCCGGTTCTCAACAACAGAGGATCCCACCCCAATTCGTGATATAAACAAGTACCCACCAGGTCTTAAAACTCACAACCACTGAATCCATACCAACAGGGGATCCCATCCCCAAATTCACACAACCACCAAGAGTATAAAGATAGGGGATCCCATCCCCTCCCACATCTCCAGCAATCGGCCCGTAAAAGGAAACAACCAACTACCACCACCAACAAAAGTCAGGGCCATGCCGGTATTTTTAGATTTAAACGACTTAACACACTCCATGATTTCAATTTTCATGTGATTTAACCAGGGTTGTCACAGAAGGATTGATCTTGGTGCCTCAATTTATTTGGCTGGATATACGTGATTAACCAATTTACATTTCATAGCATGAGTTTACAACCACAAAAATCCATTTAAAACATCAGCAGGGGTTCATTAGTGCACAAACAACGACCACCATCGACCTCGATTTTCAGAAGGCATAAGCCAGCACGACTCAACAAGATGGTCATAATATAAACAACATCAATGATCACACCCCCCCCCTCTTTCATTATATAATCCACTTAATTATCTTCATTTAGGTATGGTTTGTCCAATTCTACAGAACAGAAGCACGCTCACCCCGCATGATACACAAAAGAGAGAGGCGAAGGATAAATTCCCTACTTGTTGATAGATGATCGACGTTTAGGCCGGGCACGGAACTTTACGGATAACGATGTGGCGCGCCCGATGCACTAGAAGCTTTTTGTGAAAATCCGCGATCAAGGAAATGAGAAAACATGGCTAACCCTTAGTTTATAAGAGTCGTAGACGGTTGAGGTGAGAACGCGAAACCGCGTAAGGCACGAGGGTCGTGGGTTGACCACGCGGCTCCACTCGTCATTAAAGGGGTTAGGGTGGTTTAAACCGACTCATTAATTGATTATGTATTTAATTAAAACTATTATGCACATTACGAGTCTTTAAAACACACTCAAACAGGTCAATATAGGGTTTAAAACCCTATTTGCGCAAAAAGGAGCGCTACTAGAAATAACCCGCGGGGTAGGCCAGAGCCACCGGTAGGCCGCAGCTACTGGTGGTCCGAGCTACCGGTAGGCTGTAGCTACCGGTAGGTCACAGCTACCGGTCAGACGAGGTACTCGTAGGCTGCAGCTACAGGTCGGTCAAGCTACTGGTAGGCTGCATCTACCGGTAGGCCGAGCGACCAGTAGGCCGCAGCTACCTGTAGGCTGAGCTACCGGTAGGCGGTAGCTACGGGTAGGCTGAGCTACAGGTAGACAGAGCTACCGATGGATGCAGCCACCAGTAGACCGAGCTACCGGGAGACAGAGCTACCGGTAGGCTGCGGCCACCGGTAGACCGAGCTACCGGTAGGCCTGCTACTGGTAGGCTAAGGCTATCGGTAGGCCTACACCACCGTGATTCCCAGACCCAAAAACCCAAAACGAGATTTTCACAAAGTAATGGACCCCAAAAACCCGGGACATTACATCAGATACCTCTTAAACGATTATCGTCCTATAGAATCAAAACAAAACTAGAAGGGAAGAGAGGGTCCGAACAACCACCTCGAAAGATACCTCTTAGGAGCGAACCCATGCTAACTAAAACATTTCCCCGCCAAGAACCAAGAAAAATACCATGCCAAACTGCCCGGGCATGTGCGTTAGGGAGTCTCCTCCCCCATGTCAAGATATTATCCGCTTTGGGCGGCACTGACTCACCCTCATGGGTTTGATTGCATCCACCATAATGCATCTTGATTAGGGTTCGGGTTCTCTCCTCCCCATAGCCAGGGCTTTTTACACACAAACAGAGGAAAGAAAACTAGTACATTTCATAGCCAAAAGACAAAACATTCTACCACAATAGGTACAATAAGGAACAGACTCAAAAAAACTCTGGGTACTGGGTACGCATCTGTGCTTCCCTCTCCCACGTACTCTCCTCAAGCCCACCATGTCTCCACAACACAAGAACCAAGGGGAAGGTTCGCCCACGAAGCACCTTCTCCTTGCGATCCTCGATTATCACTGGTCTCTCCACAAAGGTCACGTCGTCCTCGATGTCCAGCTCACCCCAATCAAGGATGTGTGAATCGTCGTGCAGATACCGTGAGAGCTGGAATACATGGAAGACACCATGTATCCTCAGTAGCGGCAGTGGCAACGCTAGCTGATAAGCCACCTCGCCGACCCGCCGCAACACTTCTAATGGTCCGATGAACCTAGGGGAAAGATTACTCCCCTTGCCGAACCTCCGCTGCCCACGCCGAGGGGAGACCTTCAAGAACACGTGGTCCCCAACCTCAAACTCCAAGGGCCTCCTCCCAGTATCAGCATACGACTTCTTTCGGTCCTAGGATGCCTTCATCATTTCCGGTATGAGCTGAACCTTCTCTGTTGTGTTCTGCACCACCTCCGGGCCAAGGATTCCTGCCTCTCCTACTTCGGCCCAATACATAGGTGAACAGCATGGCCTCCCGTACAAGGCTTCAAACAAGGCCATACCGATGGTAGAGTGATAGCTATTATTGTAGGCGAACTCTACCAGGGGCAAGTGTCGCACCCATGATCCTCCTGAGTCTAGAACACATGCCCGTAGCATATCATCCATGGTCTGGATGGTGCGCTATGTTTGTCCATCTGTCTGGGGATGGAAAGCAGTGATAAGGCGTAACTGGGTGCCAAACGCATGTTGCAATCCTCTCTAGACTCGTGAGGTAAACTGTGCATCCCTATCCGAGACTATAGACCTCGGAACACCATGCAACCGCACCACCTCATCCATGTACTTTCGTGCCAAAGCATCCATAGTACTCGACTCCCTGATTGCCAGAAAGTGTGCCAATTTCGTCAACCTATCTACTACCACTCAGATGGCATCGTATCCCCCTTGGACCTTGGGTAGTCCCGTGACGAAATCCATCGAGATGTCATCCCACTTCCACTCGGGGACATCTAGGGGCTGCAGTAGGCCACCTGGAACTCGGTGTTCAGCCTTCACTTACTGACACACAAAGCACATTGCCACAAACTATGCCACCGCTCGCTTCACTCCGGGACACCAGAACTGGCTCTTCAGTCCCTGGTACATCTTGGAAACTCCTGGGTGTACCTCCAGGGGTGAGTTATCGAACTCACTGAGAACCTTGCCGCGCATCACTCCTAGAACAAACATCCTTTTCTGGAAAAGCATCCGGTTCTGACCATCCTCTGATACCATTCTGTCACGACCCGCCTTTACCAAAAGGAGGGAAGGGTCAGCATATTTCCAAGCCCTTTCTTCCTTATGTTGATGGAGAGATAATGACCCCCGAGACTCGCCTTCAATAGTTCTCAGAGTGGCGACTAGCACCAAGAGTATAGAAATTTCTCACAAATGGAAGGCATTACCACTTTTTGTTTATAAGATCGAGAGATGAGATGATGAAACTCAACAATACCAAGGTAACCAAAAATTAAAATAAAAAAAACCATTCCCACATGCATGTTCCAAAAGTAAAGCCACAAGTACAAAAGGTGACTCCAAGGGTAAGTACTAAGGAAGAAAAACACCAACGACAACTGCCCCAATGGTCCGAGCTAGTATGGTCCTGCGCGATCCCCAAAGTCCTCCTAGAAACCTGAAAACAGTTTTTATATACGTAGGGTGATCATACAAGTACACTCAGTAAGGAAAACCAAAGACTCTCGTGAACAAGTGGGGGATCGTGCTAAAGTCCCATGAGAAAAAGGAGTAAACCAAACACCTATCATGGTAAATTATCCACCACAGGCCTCACCAAGTCACACTCCCCAAATAATGCAAGTCAAGTAATATATATATAATCAGATAACATCGATGTTTGGGTACCCCGCGCCACTTTCCCATTGGTTATTGAGACATCCTACGCATCGGACCAATCCCGCCATTCTGTCACCACAGTCCCACTGCCACACCCACCCGCACACACCTGGGCCACAACCACACGCAGTCCCACTACCGAAATCCTGCCCGCACACACCTGGGCCACAACTGTGACACATAACCACGCTTACAAACACCTAGTCCATAACAACCACCACCATGCCCGAAGACACCTAGGCCAGAAGATCCATTTCCAAGCCTGAAGACACATGGACCTCATCCCAAAGACGCTTGGGAAACCACCTTCCGCACACACCTGGCCAACCGTCACACTGCCCCGCCCGAAAGTTCTTGGGCTAATAATGGACCTCAGGCCATCACAGCCTGCCCGATGATACTTGGGCTATTCGGGAAAGGGAGCAGAAAAGGAGCTAATAACCATCCACTAAGAATAGTGCTGGGAAAAACACCCTCCCCCATGAAATGGGGGTGTTCGGCACTAAGTGCACAACTTGGATGGGGCGTGAATAAGAAACACAAAGCTAAAAGTATAGATATAGGTAACAAACACTCACCCAAAGCTTAGGTTTTCCTAACCAGTCTATAGAACACAACACCATTGCGTCCAAGTCACAAGTCACGACTCTCGCCAACAAAACCCATTTGTCCCATTCTTGTTTCATGTTTAGTAATAATGTTTAATTAGGTTTAAGCACTACTGGGAAACTAGTAGGCATAGGCACAAGTCTAGGAAAGTAAACAGTCAAACATCAACCATAACACCCACACCTGGTTCTCAACAACAGAGGATCCCACCCCAATTCGTGATATAAACAAGTACCCATCCGGTCTTAAAACTCACAACCACCGAATCCATACCAATAGGGGATCCCATCCCCAAATTCACACAACCACCAAGAGTATAAAGACAGGGGATCCCATCCCCTCCCACATCTCCAGCAATCGGCCTGTAAAAGAAAACAACCAATTACCACCACCAACAAAAGTCAGGTCCATGCCGGTATTTTTAGATTTAAACGACTTAACACACTCCATGATTTCAATTTTCGTGTTTTTTATCCGGGGTTATCACGGAAGGATTGATCCTGGTGACTCAATTTATTTGGCCGGATATACGTGATTAACCAATTTACTTTTCACAGCAAGAAGTTTACAACCACAACAAGCCATTTAAAACATCAGCAGGGGTTCATTAGTGCACAAACAATGACCACCAACGACCTAGATTTTCAGAAGGCATAAGCCAGCACGACTCAACAAGATGGTCATAATATAAACAACATCAATGATCACAGCCCCCCTCTTTGTTTATAGAATCCATTTCATTATCTTCATTTAGGTCTGGTTTGTCCAATTCTACAGAATAGAAGCACGCCCACCCCGCATGATAAACAAAAGAGAGAGGAAAAGGAGAAATCCCCTACTTGTTGATAGATGATCGACGTTTAGGCCAGGCGTGGAAAATTACGGATGACGATGTGGCGCGCCCAATGCACCAGAAGCTGTTTGTGAAAATCCACGATCGAGGAAAGGAGAAACCACGACTAACCCTTAGTTTATAAGAGCCGCGGACGGTTGAGGTGAGAACGTGAAACCGCGTAAGGCGCGGGGGTCGTGGGTTGACCACGCGGCTCCACTCGTCATTAAAGGGGTTCGGGTGGTTTAAACCGACTTATTATTTTATTAAGTATTTAACTAAAACTCTTATGTGCGTTACAGGTCTTTAAAACACGGTCAAATAGGTCAAAATAGGGTTTAAAACCCTATTTGCGCAAAAATGAGCGCTACTTGAAATAACCCGCGGGGTAGGGCAGAGCCACCCGTAGTTGAGAGCTATCGGTGGGTGACAGCCACCGGTCGCTGAGCTACCGGTAGGCTGCAACTACCAGTAGGCCGCAGCTACCGGTAAGCCGAGCTACGGGTAGGCAGCAGCTAACGGTAGGCTGCAGATACCGGTAGGCCGAGCTACCGGTAGGCTGTAGCTACCGGTAGGCCGAGCTACCGGTAGGCCGAGTTACCGATAGGCCGAGCCACCGGTAGGCTGCATCTACCGGTAGGCAGAGCTACCGGTAGGCTAAGGTACAGGTAAACCGAGCTACGGGGAGACAGAGCTACCGGTAGGCCTACACCACCATGATTCCCAGACCCGAAAACCCAAAATGATATTTTCAGAAAGTAAAGGACCCCAAACACTCGGGCCATTACAGACCCGGTTCGGGCCGACCCAGGGGGGGTTGGGCTGGGCCGGGCCGGGCCCATACCCCCCATTTCGGACTTTTTATGTTTCAACGCTCATATCTTGGGCCAAGGACCTCCGATCGACGCACCGTTAGATGCATAGAGATCCTTGGATCTAGGCGGTTGTTTCGGTATATTACACTCAGAGTTTCGGAGAACATTGGGTACGGCCGGGTTGGTTCGAACACGAAACTAACCGGGCCCTCGGAGCGGAAACACTTATATCTTGAGCTCCGGAAGTCCGATTGACGTGCCGTCGACTTTGATGAATTCATCTTGATGAGATGGAACTTTTGGCATACTTCTCCTGATATTTGGATGTAGTTGGATTGTAGACGGGTCAAATTGTACTCAAAATCCAACCGGGCCCCTGGAACGGAGAAGCTGATAACATTCATACTAGACGTCTGATTGAAGAACCGTCACCGGCGTTTGTGATCTTGTTGAGAAACGGTCCCTTTGAGTATACCCTATGAGAGTTCGGGGTAGAGTTGAGATACGGCCGGGTTGGTTCGTACACGAAACCAACCGGGCCCCTGGGACGAAAAGGCTAATAACTCACAGACCAGGAGTCTGATTGATGCGTCGTCTGTTGCGTTGAGACCCCTATGACGAGGTGGTCCTTTGAGATACTTATTAGTGGGACTTTGAGATACTTTGAGTATCGACCTGTATCTCAGGGAGCGGACCCTCCCAGAGACGAGCGTGCGGAGTACGGAGACTGTGTTTCCAACTGAGACCTGACGACTGTTTGACCGACTCGACTTGGAGTGAGTCGACTAGCCCAGTGGACTGAGCACTACTTTTTTTGGGTGCATACCCATGGTGGATGGATCACTACTTGTGTGATAGTGTAGACCCACGGTACTCGTCCGGAGAGTACCTCTGCAGGCTATTAGGGGGCGTGCACTACTGTGTTTGGGTGGATTACCCCGGCGGGAAGCACTACTCTGTTTGGGTGGCTGACCCGCGGTACTTGACAGGAGGAGTACCTCAGCAGTCTTAGGTTAGTGAGCTATACCTCGGAGTCGTGACAGGACCACTGTACACTCTAGAGACGAGGCTCTTCAGGAGTTACAGTTTCGATAATGAAAATCCTGGTTTGAGCTGAGACTATGATCTTTGTGTTTACCTCATGATTGAGATGGGTCACCTGATAACTTAGTTATATGTATGGGCATATACCTGGGTAGTGGTTATCCGTTGATTTCATAATCTTTGTGTTTCCTAATGATTGAGATGGGTTACTTGATAACTTAGGTATATGTATGGGCATATTCCTAAGTAGAGGTTATCTGTCGAGATCTTTCTTGTGGTTATCCTTGTTGGTTTTAGTGAGACCATGAGGGTCTCGGGGTCCCTACTGAGTATCATTATACTCACCCCTGCATGGGCTATGCCTGCTTCTCGTTGTGTTGGTTGCAGATGACGAGCAGTGCTGACGGAGGCCGAGTGTTCGAGGACTGGATGGTTCCCGGAGGTGGAACACATGACGAGTCAGTACCCGGAGGTGGACCACATGACGAGTCAGTATCTAGAGGTGTACTTCACGAAGAGATGACACACGAAGGAGGATGATAGGCGAGAGCATTGTAGAGGCTATCTATACCTACCCTTCAGGTAGGATCCGAGGAGGATGACCTAGGAGCCACTTCCGTTCTTCCAGATGTTGTATTTTTCTGTTGTACTTTTGTTCAGTTATAGCTGTACTTTCACTTGGGTTTTTATTCTGGCCCATTTACTTTTCAGCACATTCTTTTGTACTTAGTGTTTTACTTCTGTTTGTACTCTGTGGTGATTTGTTTACTTTTATAAAGGAAATTTCTTCCCAGTTATCGGTATTTGCGCCTTTGGTGCTAGTCGCCAGCCCCTGGCATATGGAAGGCGGGCTTGGGGTAGTCACGACACGGGCCCCGAGGACGGGTCATGACAGACGGCGAGGAGCAAAACCTGGGAGTGCCAATGTCGGAGGAGCAGAAGTCTATGGTTTATACCTGGGCTAACTCACTACCTTATGGAGTTCGCGGGAACCCTAGGCGGGGTAAAGGACCCAAACATGGAAGAGCTGAAGTGGGAGTCACCAGTTGCAAATAAGGAATAGTCGTAGGAGCCGAACATGGAGGAGCAGAAGTCAGAGGAGCCGAAGACGGAGGATCCGAAGTTGGAGGAGCTAATGTTGGATCATGTTCAGGTAGAGTCAATGACAGAGAGGGGATTCAAGGAGGGGAGGGGAGCGGGGAAAGGATTCGAGGATTGGGGAATCAGGGAGGGTTGCGAGAACCCTGAACCAAAGAGAATGGAATTGAGGAGGTTAATCGGGGAGTGCAACAAATAAATATGGGAAATATCTACAACGGTCAGGGTTGTGAGAGGGGTTTTCGGGTTTGCAGTGTTGATATTTGGTGACGTGGAGGTGCGGTAAGGTCACATGGAAGCAGATAAAAGCCTTCTTTAGTAAATATATAGATGTTAATTTTGAAACTATTCATTACATGATTTTTTAAAAATATCACAATATTTAGAAAAATTCTTACCAATATATATAAAACACCAATAAAATTTCACATGAATATAAAAAATTATTTTATTAAATTAATAATCTAAAATTATTTTCATTTTAGTATTTTTTTAAATCATTTACTTTATATTTCATTTAATTTGACTATTATTTCATAATCATTATGAAATACTGTAATTTAAATATTTATTAACTTGATAATTAAAAATAAATTATCATAATAAATATACCCATTTTATATTTCTAAATACAATTTATTGTTGAATATATTCCATATAAAACACTACAGTAAAAATATTTCACTTGTTAAAAAAATGTGACAAAATTGGATCTCATTGAATACAATATTATAAATTTCATTATCTCATCCCAGTGGCTTTCAAAGGTTATAATTTCAGCCCATGGATTACTGGGATCTAAAAACACTAATACAATGAGATTATAAAAAAATTTAAGGTAATTTTATTTTCTTTATATTATTATTTTTACCCATAATTACTCGTTTTACAGTTAACCATAGTAAAAATTCTTTTACTAAATTTTAAAATTAAAATAACAAAAAATTAAATAAAAATAATTACAAAATATTTAACCATTGATTCCAAATATGGATTACATTTTTAAAAATTTAAAATATAGGATTTGATGTTATTAATTTATAATTAATCACATTGATGAACTGAGAAAACATGTTTTTAAAGTGAAAATGTTCAAAAGATTGAAATAATTTTATATCCAAATTAAATGTTAAATTCTTCAAAATGAATTAAATTATATTAAATGATAAAAATATTGATCTAATTATACATTAAAACTAATTAAAAATATATTTCAATAATATAAATTATTTAGACAAAACAATCTATTTTCAATTGAAGTGTAATATTTTATCTGTATTCATCAAAAAATGAAACATATCAAAAACATCCAAATAATTAAACCAAAGTAAATTTTTGTATTAGATATTAAAATTTTATTTTTTGTCAAATATTATATATAAGTTTTCTAAAATTGGATTTAAAATATGTTCCCCATTAAATGCGATAAAACTGCCTTTAGAAAAATATAAATTTGTATGTGTAAAATTGGGTTGGTTATAATTATATAACTGTTAAATCTATTGGATGAATGTAAAAAATATTTTATTGAATATGTATTACCTTTTTATACTTCACTAATTTTAACTTAATTAATTTATTAGGATAAAAAATCTTAGTCAGAATAAAAATATAACTTTATAAAAACATTTCCTATATATTCACATGGTTCCTATATTCATTTCTAATTAATATTTCACTAATAAATTCAAACATATATTTTCATAAGATTGTTAATAATATTCCAAACTTCCAAACTAATGGATATGTTATTTCTTATTATATTAAATAATATTATTTTAATAATAAATTTGTGTATGTTAAATATTATCCTTCTATATAATGAAAGGCAACTCATTATTCTATGTAGAATAAGGCTAAGTTGATTTCATATATAAATAATCATAGAAAATAATTAACCTTATTAAAAAATGAAAATTTTGTAAATTTATGGTGTGTTTCAATTTTCCCTCGATGAAACCCGTGTTTTTTTCAACAAGTATGACTTGAGTGAAATAATATTAGAGAAAAATCAAGAACATAGAAATAACTACATGATCCATTATTCCCAAATCATCACTTGATGCCCCAATAATATATTATCTTAACACTAAATATTATTTTTTTGTGCCTTGAGGAGTTTTATAACAAGAAAATTTTAAGATATAGGCATGTAATTGTTAATATGATATATTCTCTCATTATGTATAATTTTTATTAAACTAGATTTTAAAATAAATTTACAAAGTTTCAATTAATAAAAATGTTTATTAATTTTTTAGTAAATATTAATTTTTTTAAAAATTATGAATATAATCAATTGATGTTTGAAGAACCTTCTTTTCATAGAATTACATTTTCCTATTAATTATGTATTTTTATATAAATAAACTAAATTGATTAATATTAAGAAATGTAAATAATGGAATGAAATGATAATATTAATAAAAAAGAATTAACAATAATTTAATTATTTTTTTTGGAAATGAAAGATGAATAAATTGACTTTATACGTAAAAATATATGTTTTTATAAATTGTTTTCATGTGTTAAGTGTTATTTTATTGAAATTAATTTTACCACATTTAGAAATTTAATCATGTAAAATGTATTTCATATTTTATATTATAATTTATCAATTATTTAATAAAGTAAATTTTATTAATTTTTATAAAAATAAGTTACCATGAAAAAAATTAGTTTCCATGGTAAATGAAAAAATGTGCTAAATATGTTATATCAAGAGGCAAAAGTCTCAATATATCCTAAAAACTCATCTATAAACTGGTCTAGGATGAATTTACCCACCATATATTATCTTTTCATCTCAATTTATTTACATTCATTATATTTCCCTGAATAATGCATCTCTTTTTATATTAATAAAATAATATTTAAAAAATGATAATTGTCTCAGCTACAAAAGGAACACTCCACCACCGAAATTATCCTCACAACTAAAGCCTCATAAATAATCCAAATAAGAATGAAAATCTTCTTTAACCCTATTTACCATATCTTAATGTTAATGGAATCACTAAAAATCCATACTAGCAAGGCTAAAAGAGTAATCCAAAGGAGGATGTAAAAGGAAGAGGTAATTGTTCTAATAGGTTTTGTACAAAATCATTTCTTATTAAATATATTAAAAAGATATAATATCCATAATAATATAATGAAATATGGGTCATTGTTATACATTAATTTTATTATGTATATTTAACTACCATTATTTTTATCCATCCCACTAATTAGAAAAAGAATCTCCAAGAAAGAAATATTTAATTATTCATCACCACATTAATGGATGATTATAAAATTATATTTAATGAATAAAATTTAAATTTATAACCTCATTAAAAATTTTTAATTATAAATTATGTATTATATTAATAATATTAACAAAAAATGGTTATTAAAATTTAACTGCCTAAAATGAGCATACTGAGACACTTTTTCAGAATTGAATCTATTTCTGATAAAATATTGAACTGTAAAAATATTGTGAAAATGTAATTCTAATAAACAAATATATATAATATTATGTAGGTGATGAAAATAGTTTATTAAAAACTTTTACCATGTTTAAAAATATGTATTAATTTTGGAAAAATTGATCGAACATCCCCAAAAAGATGATGAGGAAAAATACTATACTATAAATAAATAACATATGATAATAAATTGGTTATAAAAATTTTAAATATACCTATAAATGTTCTAAATAAATTATCTAATAAACATATTTTGGTTATAAAGGATTTTTGAAACACACGCCATATAATTCAGGACATGAGGTCAGAGTTATTCGTTTGGATTTAAATCCCTTGAAACATGATAACTATTATGGAAGAATTTATTTTTTATAGTTTAGATAATTATTTATTTATTTCTTATATATTAAATATTTTTTAATTTCATAATTTTAACTTCCATTTAAGATATCCATCTTCCCCTATCTTTTAATGAATAAATTACCTATGGTGTAAATGTTTTTGTTATCTTAATTAAATTTCATTAAGTTATAAACATTATTCTTGACATTTCTCCCTTTACATTTGGTTAAATAGACCATGTGATTTTATAATCTTTTATTCTTTATTTTTAATATGTTTTCATGTATTCATGACATTTTACCTCCCATTGGTTCAAAATTAGACCAAACAGTTTCTTATATGAAGACTCAACCTTTCCCTTATTTATGTTTGGGAATATTTCCCTTCCCTATCTATATTCATTATATTTTATCAATAAAATTAATATCTATAATTAAATTAATGTTTAAGGCCATTTCCTTTTATCTGTTATAGTACATAAAATTTTAAATTTAAGTATTTTTAATGTTCTGGCTTGAGTCATTTTTGACTTTCTGTGAAATTTTTTTACAAGAATCACAATTTTTTTTTGGAGATGACGTTTTTCCAAAAATTTATTACCATTTTCCCCAATTATGTTCCCACATAAAGTTTCTATGGGTTTCAAAATAAAATCCAATTCCCATTTTTCAATTAACTATTCATTTTTAAAATAATGGCTAGTGTTTTATAAGAATAAATAAATGGATTTTATACCACTTATGTATATTTTATTTTTCCACTCCACTTCTACTATTATAGAAATAATTTATTTTAATGTATTTAATATGTAGATGTATCTTTAGTTCAGGTTTTTAAATTTACTCATTTCAACATTTGAAATTAATTTATGAAATTTACTTACAATTTTTTTTAGAACCATTGTGAAAATGATTTATTAATGTTATTTTTTATAAATTTCCTTCCATTCTCTTCTCAAACAATAAATTATTGCTCACATTTGTAATTTTTCCATGTATTACCATCTAAGTTCTCTTATGAATTTTTATTTCATAACTCACTGTGTTCGTAAAGGTTTTTCTATCTGTTCAACTTTATATCTATATTGGATTTATTTTTCTCCTCCATGTATTTATTCTTTCTTTTAATGTATATATTATATATGAATTACTATATTTCAATATTGGGTTTTTTGGTATTTATTTAAACATGAATCCAATATTACACATTATTTAAACATGAATGGTTTTTACCAAGGATATTATTAAATTTATTAAATATTGAAATATTGACACTTTTTATACTATATTTTTTATACATATGTTTATTTATTCCAAAATCATGTTAGTTATGTATTTTATTTTTTATTCAAATATTCATATTATTAATTACATATAATTCATTTCTTATTGATGAGAATTAAGATTATAAATTCCCACGATGGAGAGGTAGGTCTCACAAGAAAACATAAATTCTGTATTTGGTGTAATTTTTTCATGTTTATGAATGTGATCTTGCCACATAGACTTAAGGGTATGTTTATGATTTCTATAATTATACATCTCAAAAAATATAAAATCAATTACTATTTTAAATATGAATAATTATATTATTATTTTAATCCATGTATATATAACATACTCTTATTATCAGTTACATAAAATTCTAATATTATTCTTTATTTACACATATTATTTGTTTAGTGTCTATTGCATAAATGATTTTGTTTTATGTTACCCATTACTAAATTTGTTTGTTCAACATTCTTATATTTATATTTCCTTGTGTTATGATGATGATAATTAAGTATGAAATGTTTTTATGGGTTTCATATGTAGAGAATTTTGTGGAAGATGTTAATGTATTATTGAAAAATAAGGAGTCCTTGGTTTACTAGGAAAAGTAAATATTTAACTGATATCATATTTGTTATATTAGTTAAGGGATTTTACTTATTCTATAAAAATCATAGTCTAAATGTTATTTTCTATTCTATTTAGTCAATATAAATTATTCCTATTAAATATATAGATAGTTAGTTATGGGTACCTTTAGTTGGTATCAAACATGTATGAAAAGAATATGATTTTTATAGCTATCCAAACCATACATAAATAAATATTTCATATTATTAGAATAATATCCATCATATATCATTATGAACCTTTGTAGAACTATAATTTTTTTAGTGTACTTGGAAACATAGATATATAAACAACTAGTACATAAATTATCTACATTTTATATCATTAAATTCTTTACAAAATACACGCTTCATAGACGTATTCTATGTAAAATATTTTATCATATATTGGAAAAAGAAAAATAATATAAAGGGTTAGTTAATATTATCAATAATGGAATAGATGGGAGATATCAATCAATAATAATTATTAAGTATAATATGGGAATAAGGGTATGAGAACATGAGATTAACATTTTATAATCATATTCAATAATTCATGTATATTAATCATGAGTCTTGGAATTACCCTTGATTGTTCATAAGACATGAATCATAAGAGAATCAAAAATATGATCCATGAGAGCAGACATTGGAATATGATCATTTCATAAAAGGATACCATAATTAGTGGCATAATCATAATCATGGAAATATTGTTTCATGGAAACCCACAAAGGCATACATCACATTTTACTATTTGAAAAACAACCAATGTGTTGAAATAGTCGGTTCACTAGACCCAACTATTATGTGCTTTTGATTACCATATCGTATATAGAGTTAACTATGCGTGATGTCATCTTACCATTATAGTGTAGACTTCTCTCTGTCCAATATTGAAATGGTAATGTCCAAAGATTAATTTTCGTATCGAAAGGTTATAGAAGTTCCTAGGCTATAATGATAACCTCTAGATACTATGAAATTAGTCTTAAATATATGTTCTATGGTCGAGGTACATCGTACTAATTGGACATAATAGATGTCTGACCATCAGGTGCTAGGGGATCATAAGAATTGAGACTTTTTCTCATGAAGTTCGCTCTTGGTGATCTCTAGTAGTGAGATCATGAGGACTGACCCTCCAATAGGAACACCACATGTTTTGGGTGACATTAGATGTTCCTATCTATGATCATGTGTAATGGTCTCCTGAAATGAGATCATTACCAATGTATGTCAATTTATTGCGTACTTTGATGCAAGACGAATACCATGGGGACGAAGTCATGGCGAGGTAGTTTGTGTCGGGTGCATCATTGGTGGCATGACATTGGTTGAATGGTCAAGAAATTATTTTTCTCTTCTAGGTTATGGAAGTAATATATCTCCGGCCATGTTGATATGGATGGAAGTACCTTTATAAGACCATGGCCATGGCAGTCGAGGGTAAATCCATCCAGTTACATCAACAAACTATAAATCAAGAAAAGGACGATTGCACGTGAGTGCGTCCTGCATTCTGAGATATTACAGATAAAGAGATTATATTACACAGTGCGTGTTTGTAGGTTGGTTTTCGCTGTTGTGACAATCCTTATTTCTTCAGGGGCCATGATAGGTTTCTAGATCCCGCTCATGGTCTGTGAATACTATTCACGGCTGTCGAAATAATGGCCTACAGGGTTACACACAATAATGTATTCAAGAATATTCCATATTCAGTTGAATATGAGAATTGGACATAGTGGGCCCCGCCATAAGGGTCCGTGAATTGTCCAAAGTTAAACGATCACCAATGCAATAAATAAATTCATATTATTCGAGTTTAGAATAATGAGTATTGAATTTATTTATTAAATGTATTTACAAGTTTTAAGTAAATACATGAAAAAATATTAATTGACGAATATTAAATTATTCAAGGTTCAATTAATATTTATGGGAGTGATGAGTTGGGTTAATGACTTAATTATTATCATGTAATATATTTTAATATATTACAAGTAAATGATAATAATATTTATAGCTCAGTTTAGTAGTTATAAAATTTCATTAATAGTGAGTTATATATTCGGGGCCGGCGAGGCGATACCAGGTATTTTAATTGAGAACTATAAATAGAAGAGGAGGGGCATTTTCCAAACACTATTCATGGAGCTTATCTCTCCTCTCCCCTCTCCCATATTCTAGTGAGAGATGCTCTAGATATAAGGAGCTCGGGTAGAGCTCTCTCTCGGGCATCGCTAGTGATGCGATGCCGTGGTCGTTGGAGCGTCGAAGGCATCCTCGCAAATCCGTACTAGCTCCTGGATTACGATGAATGACGCTCCCACGGATTCCTTGAAGTGTGAGTGGATAATCTAGAGGAATTCGGCTTCGGATTATTCGAGCAGCGATCGCCAATGACGAGCAGACGTCGTGCGCAGATTCGGATATAAACCAGGTATTTTTCGGTTTAATTTTGTGCTTAAAATCTTTCACGTGTGGTCCGCGGCTAAGACCAGGCTACTCTTCTCAGACGTCGACATGTTTTCATCGACCGTCGATGGAAAAATTTTAAAACCCACATGTTTGGGGCTTCCGATGCATGCCCGTTTTCCACAAGTGGTATTAGAGATAGGTGGGTCTGGGTACTGTTTAACGCCACCGCTGGTCCGAGAGATCACGGGACGGGGTTCCGGACTACCGTGGAGGTTGGAGGGAGGAGGCCAGACTGAGTGAAGTGGGGCCGACGGCTGTGCATGGCTCCACCGCAAGAGGAGAGGCGGCCCGGGGCTAGGTGAAGTCTGCTAAGAGAGACTAGCAGGTTCCGGGTGAAGAAACATAGTGTCGGCTGGATAGCCGGTGTCCGGCCGGAGGGTGGGTTCAGTGCGGCCGCACGGGGCACTACAGGGAGGCGGAAAAGTTCCTGCCGCTGTAGGCTGGCTGCCTGGTGCGGTGTTTCGAGAAGAGGGAGTGGGCCTCACAGGGTAATGCCGTAGGGGGTCACCTGGGTGTGCAGCATCCTATGCCGCTCGCTGAGGTTGGAGGACCACCTGGAAAGAAGGAGAAGGAGACGACCTCCGGGGCCACGGCGCACAACACCTGTGGATGATGGCCGATGTGCCTAGGTGTCGTCTTGGCTGGGGATGCGAGGAGGGAGATGAGCCAGGTCGTCCGGCAGCCTTCTGCATCGCGAGGAGAAGATCCCAGTAGTGATGGCCAACAGGGGTGCCGGAGTAGCCTAGGTGCCCTGCACCGGGTCTGCCTACACCGCAAAGGAGGATATGAGTCCGCCTACATGGAAGCTTCTAATGCAAGCTACAGTGTGCTGGGAATGGATGGAGCTTGAAAAAATTTGCACATGCAGGCCGTCGACCCCCAAGATTTTTTTTATTTTTTTTAATGACCTGCAAAAGCATGTCCTTTTTTTTTGCTTAGACCTACTTTGCAGTCTTTCCCCTTCCCCTTTCCATGTTTTAAACAAGTCTTGCAAAGTAAGTCTTTTAAAATTTTATTTTTATTTCTGAAGTCTATATTTAGACTAGAAATTATAAAAACTTATAATAATAAAATATTATTATAATAGTATATTATAATAATAAAATATTATAATAATGAAACTATTATTATTATAATTAAATTATTATAATAATAATTATTAAACATCACTGGAAGTTTGGGGTCCACAACAAGGGTGTTGTGCTTTAAAGGGGTGGATAATGTAACACCCCTGGAAAAGTGAGACTTAAAAGGATAAATGTTACTACCCATGTCAACAAGGTGCACCTTTCTTTTCGAGAGCCTACCTGATTAGAACTCCACAGTTAAGCATGCTTGGCCTAGAGAAGTAATCAGGATGGGTGACCTTCTGGGAAGTTTCCCAGGGTGTGTGTGAGTGAAGAAAAAACACACTGAAAGAACATGTGTTGGCATATGGGGAAAATCATTAGTCTGATAAGCGACCCTAGTGAGTAATAGCCTATGGTGTGATGCGAAGTCATCTGAGGTATTACAGGAGACCCACGAGGTCAGATGATAAGGTTCATGGCCTAGGGAGGTGGGTCATGACATGTGGTATCAGAGCGATGCGTGGAAATTTTAAGTCAAATGAAATAATTAAATTTTCATAAAATATAATAAAGGGAAATGTTACAGTCCCAACGTCGTAGACCGCGTTTGAATCCGATATCGGATGACCCGTCTGTGGTCATCCAAAGTTTAAAATCGGAATTAAACCAGTTGTTTTTTTGATCACCAGGTGATCTACGTGTCATCTCAGAGTCGTTATATGTATAAGGGCATGTGCACCCATTTTCAGAGTTGTACATTTATACCCCGAGACCCCTCGCCTTCATGCGAGTACAATTTTATAACGATGAGACGACCAGTGACGCATTTCGGGCCAAGTGACAGCGACACACCAGACAGGAGTTGGATGCATTGCATGAGCAGACATTTATATTCAAGTTGCAAGCCACACGACTAAAGGAATTTACCCATAGGGTTTCTGTTGGTCTGTTATTCACTCAATGGATCAATCAATAGTACCGGCTCATGATCAGGTGTTCGTTTTATTTCTTCATGGTTTATTATTTTTGTGCACATGTAATTTATTGCTCGATCACATAGTATAATAATAAACAAGCATTCAAGATAAAATGAACATGTGATGTGATGAAATTTCAATTTCTTTCACGATCAGTTGTGAGTGCGATCACATAGTACGTGCTTATAAAATTAGAAAATAATTTCTTTCGTCACACTAAAAGTAATAAAACCCTCAATGATATATGATGTCTAAACAGCCTTCCGTTATTCAAATTTGGACAAAACCAGCTGTTTGAGGTTTCGGTTCATGCCGTAGCTAAGGGTGGATCTTACTAATATGGATTCCTTATAAGAATTATGGGTCGACTTAAATAAATTTCTAGTAAGTATTTTCCCTAACTAAATTGCTATCATTTTAGAGGAAAGCGTTGAGTAAATCAAATTTTATTTTAAGAAGGTGGGAGTTCACTCAACAAATCAAGGAACCGCAAACTATAAAGTGGTCAGCCAGAAAAATGCCTACTTAGAACCCTCCATGTAGTGGTGTAGCCTTAGCTTGTAGACTATGAGGGGTGGCCCAGGATCCTTTCCACTAGAACACTCAAGCGACAGATTATACCGATTTTAACATAGAGGGTTCCTAGAATCTGATAAAATAGTGGGAGAAATAAAATTATTTAAGTAATTAATCAAAAAATCTAAACCGGTAATCCAGATAAAAGGCACTCATCTGCTAAAATTTATTTTTGTAGAAAAATGGAACGTTATACCACTAGATTAAAACTGCAATACTATAATGGAAAAAGTAAATGTCCACAGTGAAATGAGTATCCATGAATAGTACAGGCGTGTGCGCATAGTCAGGGCCGGCCCTAGGGCAATCCCAAAGAGCCCCCGAGCTAGGGAAATAGGCATGCAAAGAAACAAATACCAAATCAAGGGAAAAAAATTCACAATTTCACAGTAGCTCTTAATATATTTTAGGGAAAAACTTCATAGGCATTCTTGGGCAACAGAATTTACCAGGCCGCTCATGTGAATAGTACTATGATATAAGAAACTCAAGGTGTCAGTGTCCCCAACACTGTTAAACTACCTCAAGAAGCGAGGCTGAAAATTTCTTACAGGAGACTAATATACAAATCACATGATAGTTATATCATTATGATTTCATCAACATCTGGGGTTAGTTGTGGTCGCTACACCAGGACATAGATGATATAACATAAAGTCTCATCTCCGAGATGTTTTCAAGGAGAAAGTGAAGCAATGATATGAATAAGGCGAAGTTTACACCGGCATGTGTAAATTTAAAGATTGATCGTGATATTTAAATATCATTTTCACCACATTACTCAAGTCTCGTTTTATGTTACAAAACGAACAAGTATTGAGTAAACGCTTCATTACCTATCTAGGTATGGTTCACCAAGTGAATAAGAATAAAAGACAATTAAGCTTTAATTCTTATGGCGGATAAATTGAAGGACAATGTGAAAAGGACAAAGGCATTCAATGTCGATGACACATTCACGACGTCCTTTAATTAATGAGGTATTAACAATGGTTATATGCATTGCATATTATAAAATAATGCTACAGAAGTTTAAAAGAAATAAACTGATTTAAAGAAGCAAGTTTCTGCTTCTACATCCGGCATATTCATCAATGTGATGTTTCATTTTACTACTTGGATATTTAATACAATATTCTGGTAAACTATGTGTATTCTAATATGATAAACATGTCAGTATAGAATCCTTAGTAGAAGTTAGGTGTATTTTCCAAATAGGCTGTGAAAGGGTGATACCTAGGCTAGTGGTGAGAAGTAAACGACTTCTTTAATTTCCAAGTAAATGATTTGTGTTAAACTATTGTTGAGTATAACCACAAACATTAATCTCATGTGTCCTTGGATGTAAGGAGACATTATTTCAGTTTATGAATTGAAGGTTATTTTTGGTAAAATCAATCAGAAGTTCAGTGATACATGAATCATAGGCAATTAGTGATGAATATAAATGTAAGACTTATACCCAGTTGTGACAGGATAATTCTTTGTCATGTAATACTAAAAATGGACATCAGGAATATACCAAGTATGGTATTTAGGCTCGGCACAGCTAAATACTTTTGGTATTATCTATGACATTAGTTTGGACAAAGGAGCCTTTCGAAATAAATGTACTTCACAAAGCTTTTGGAAATAGTTTAACATTATAGAATGAAGTATTCTAAGTATAAGCTAGAGGTATATATACTTCATAAGATTATTTTACTTAATTAAGGAATATAAAAGTGAAGTATTTTCATGGTCAGGAGATATGAGTTGCTTCGTGTTGGGATACCGAATAATATCTTGACCAAGCATTCATCAATCATGATAATGTAGCATGGAGTAATTCATAAACGCAAATTACCTTATCGACATCACGCCATTGATGTTAATGGGGATGATTGATTATGAAGTCTTACAAATCAACATTGATCAACAAAATGTAGCATGGAGTAATTCCTAAACGCATATTTTATACATCAACATATTGATGAAAGTAATATCAATGTTGGAACTGGCAGAAACTTCCATTAAATTTCATGAAATGCTTTGAAAATAATAGCGATATCCCACAACGATATTCCAACTATAATCACATATGGATATCATATGAGTCCTAGTATAATGTAAACCCGTTATATCACAAGAACATGTGTTTGGATGCAATGATTTTGTCAGGAAATAAACAAACTTGCATCAAGACAAACACATTGTGCATTTAGTGTAATAATCCTAACCGTTGTTTAAGAAGTTACACAAATCCTTAAGATAGAAGAGTAGGTAGTAAAGAAATTGACTACACTTCTATATAGGGGTTCACATCTCTATTAGAGATAGTGGGATCTATATTGACTTTTGTTTAGTCAATGCTCAAAATGCACAAGTAGTTGGCATAGTAACTAGTTCCACAAGCACATGTGGAACAAAGAATGTTCCGGAGACACATACCACGTAGGAAGGATAAAACCATGGTGATGGTTTTTATATTCACTGCGGTCGGTGATCTATTATTCAATGTGAATAATATTTCCTATAATTAATCAGTATATGGCAATTAGCTAAAATTGATAAGACTAACTAAAATTCAATTAATGGATTCCATGTATCAAAGTAAAAAAAGGGGCTATTTTTTGAATAATGCGGTGGGTATTCAAGTGATTTGATACATGGATTGTACGAGCTTAGTACCAATAAGGCTCGTTTGGTTTCCCCAAGTTGTTATGCCTAAATCCATTAGAATTTTACTTATCATATCTAATATTTATGATCAATTTATTTATCATTGGATGTCATGACCACCAATTGTGGATGGTGTCAATACGACACAACCAGAAAGGGATGATCACATCACAGAATGCTAATAAAGGTTGCAAGTTACTGAAATCCAATTTAGGATTAAAGTAAGAAACATGATCATTGTATAGACATTTAAAAAAATCCATGTGTCTACCAGAGGTTGGTGGGAGCGATAAGGTTTTCCAATAAAAAATATGTTCGGAAACATATGGAAAACAGACATTTGTCTTACAAGTATTTAAGACCAAAATGAAATTTACTCTCCAATGATTGAATTAAAGTAGCAACATGTGTTCTAGGGAATAGGATCTACTAAGGTAGATCTATAGGGTGCTTAGTCCTAGTCAATCGTACATATAGTGACATTTTATTGAAAAATACATGTTGGAACAATTAAAGAGTTGAATTTTTGCCTATGTCAGAGGGGATAATCTCTCTATGTTGACCTGTCCGTGACATGGGAAGAGATAAATGCGGTGAGTTGAAATCCATACGTCGGAGCGATGGATAAATCATGTATGCCATGATGTGTACAAGAACCAATTTTTCTAAGGTATATTTTACAATAGGCAAATATCAGTCATATCCAGGAGCACTGCAAGGGATGTAGTCAGAACAATCTAATTGTACTTCGGTAAGTAAAAAAGATATGCACCTGGTAAGTGGATAAGAAAGGATACTAGTTTTCGAGGATACAAACTAGTCTTCTATAGATCAATGTGATCTAGTATTGTATTTATGCTAAAGAAGATGAGCAAGTGAAGCTCAGATCCGCCAGTGGTGGCCATACCTACAAGACCGAGTACATTGTAGCTTCTAAGATATCTAAGATGAAATTATATGCAATGATTTGTTCTAGTTATTGGAATCACACCTGGTGAGAAAAGTATTATCATAATGTAAATTATGATATTATTACTATCCAAGATGTCATGTTATGAAAGTGAAAAAGGGTAATACTTGGGATACCATCTCATGAGAAGTTTTAATCAAAGAGATGAGGTCACTATAGCAAAATAGACATGCGGCGGAACCGTGGTGGACCCAGTATCTAAGGCCCTTACATAGAAGAAACCTGATTCTTATCATTTGAGTAGCTAACAAGTTTGGTTAGCAAGTTGGATCTAGTGCAAGTTGGAGTGTTGAAATAGTGGGTGCCTTAGACCCAACTATTATGTGCTTTTGATTACCATATCGTGCATAGAGTTAACTATTCATGATGTCATCTTACCATTATAGTGTAGACTTATCTGCGTCCACTATTGAAATGGTAATGTCCAAAGTTTAATTGTCGTATTGAAGTGTTATAGTAGTTCCCAGGGTATAATGAGAACCTCTAGATACTATGACATTAATCTTAAATATATGTTCTATAGTCGAGGTACATCTTACTAATTGAACACAGTAGATGTCTAACCATCAGTATCTAGGGGATCATAAGCATTGAGACTTCTTATCATGATGTTTGCACTTGGTGATCTCTAGTAGTGAGATCATGAGGACTGACCCACCAATAGGAACACCACATGTTTCGGGTGTCATTGGATGTTCTTATATACGATCATTTGTAATGGTCTCCTGACTTGATATCATTACCAATGTATTTCATTTGATTGCGTACTTTGATGCAATACGAAAACCATGGCGATGAAGTCGTGGTGAGGTAGTTTGTGTCAGGTGCGTCATTGGTGGCATGACATTGGTTGAATGGTCAAGAAAGGATTTGTTACTTCTGGGTTATGGAAGTAATATATCTCCGTCCATGTTGATATGGATGGCAGTACCTTTATAAGACCATGGCCATGGCAGTCAAGGGTAAATCCATCCAGTTACATCAACGAACTATAATGGAAGAAAAGGACGATGACACGTGAGTGCATCCTGCTTTATGAGATATTAAAGACAAAGAGATTATATTACACAGTGTGTGTTCGTAGGTTGGTTGTCGCGACTGTGACAATCCTTATTTCTTCAGAGTTCATGATGGGTTGCTAGATCCCACTCTTTGTCTATGAATACTATTCACCGCTATCGATATAAGGGCCTAGAGGGTCACACACAATATCGTATTCAAGAATCTGCCCTATTCAGTTGAATATGAGAATTGGACTTAGTGGGGCCCCCCACAAGGGTCCAAGAATTGTCCAATGTTAAACAATCACCAATGTAATAAATAAATTCATATTATTCGAGTTAAGAATAATGAGTATTGAATTTATTTATTAAATGTATTTAAGAGTTTTAAGTAAAAACATGAAAAAATACTAATTGACGAATATTTATTTATTCAAGGTTCAATTAATATTTATGGTAGCGATGAGTCGGGTTAATGACTTAATTATTATCATGTAATAAATTTTAATATATTACAAGTGTATGATAATAATATTTATAGCTCAGTTTAGTAGTCATAAAATGACATTAATAGTGCGTTAAGTATTCGGGGCCGGTGAGGCGATACCGGTTATTTTAATTGAGCACTATAAATAGAAGAGGAGGGGCATTTTCCAAATACAATTCATGGATCTTATCTCTCCTCTCCTCTCTCCCACATTATCGAGAGAGATTCTCTGGATCCAAGGAGCTCGGATAGAGCTCTCACTTGGGCATTGCTAGCGATGCGATGTGTTGGTCTTTGGAGCGTCGAAGGCATCGTCCCAAATCTGCGCTAGCACCCAGATTACGATGAATGACGCTCCTGTGGATTCCATGAAGCGCGAGTGGATGATCTAGAGGAATTCAGCTTCGAATTCTTCGAGCAGCGATTGACAACGTCGAGCATACGTCATGTGTGGTTTTATATTTATAGCAGCTATTTTACAGTTTAGTTTTGTGCTTAAAATCCTCCACGCGTGGTCCTCGGCTAAGATCGGGCTACTCTTCTCTGACGTCGACATGTTTTCGTCGACTGTCGGTGGAAAATTTTTAAAACCCACATGTTTGGGGCTTCCGCTGCATGCCCGGTTCCAACACCATGTACCTACTTCATTATTGGGATAACGTCTAGTGTAACCTCTTTTAGTTTTGGGAAATCCTCAAATGTACTCTCTTTTGGGACCAGTATAACTACTCTTATACCGTATTTTATGTTGTGGATAACCTCTCATGTACCAGTTTTTGGGCTTGGGATGGCCTCTCATGTGACATTTGATTGCATAATACATTAATAATTATCAGAAAAATTGGAGGGATATACTAAAATAACCCTTCATAGAATCATAACCCCTTCAAATGAATGCGACAAAATCATAAAATCATTTATCATTTCATCATATCTTAACCCATTGAAAAGAAAATGAGATTCATCAATAATTCATCATCATCATTATAAACCATCATGTGAAGGAATAAAGATGGTAACATTGGATCAATTCCTAATTTAATAATATGAAATATTAATATATGTTTATATAGGTGAAAATACCTTGAAATACAATTGAAACTTATATTGAGGAAGAAACTCTTTTCATTTTTAAATCACATATTTATGATGTAAAATTAAGAAAATATTAAGGAAATCATTTTATTTGAATGTAATCATGGAAAATAATAAATTATTTCTTAACTAAATGATAATTAATGATTTTGGAAATTTTTTTGAGGGAGTGTAAATTAAAAAAAAATTCTGTTCAAATTTTCAGTAAATAGTTAAAAGTACAATGTTTGAAAAATGACAAAAAGATTGATTTTAATAAAATTTATAGATTCTAAAATATGTGAAAAATTAGTTAATATAATATTATGTGAAATTTGAAATTACTATGGAAAATATTTTAATGAAAATATGGACAAGTAAGAACCATATTCCTAACTGAGTATAGAAATAATCTCTGTTTTCAATAAAAAAACACTATTGGTATCCTATGTACTTAAGAGACAAAAATTTATAGAAAAAACATTATATTTAAAAATAAATAAAGGATAATTAAATAAATAATATTTGGGATAGATTGATTATATTATATCATCATTGGAAAATTTAAGGATCAATAATCTCAGTAAAGATGATATTTTATCATAAAAGCCTGAACACTATGATCAATTTTGAATCATAACCCCCATTAAAGAAAAAACATCACGTGTAACATTAAATACAATGATTACAAGTATATTCATGATATATAATATAAAATATTAAATATAATCAACTTATAAAAAAAGATAGGTGAATATCATAACATTTTTCCCAAAGATGATAATTTGAGACACTATAACCTTACAAGTACAATATCATTGAAATAAAACCCCAATTTAGGAAATAATTTAAATTGTAACTTAAAATAACATGAATTGAAAATGATACATGATATAACATTTCAAATTAATTTTATATAAAGAGAATAACTATAAATAGATGCACAATATCAGACATGTATCAATGAAAAAATATTGAGATGAAAACCCATTTCCATCGTGTTATCAAATTTTTCATATTTCTAAAATTCATTATACCAAAAAAATTAAATTTACCTGATTAAATTATATTAATCATTTTTATTTTAAACTTTTAATCTGTTTTATTATATTCTATTTCTATAACACACATAATTTAATTCTAAAAAAACACACAAAATGAAACAAGAATCTTTTTTATAAGAAATATATTTCAGCATAAACCATAATTTACATCCATTACATTCTTTTTAAAAAGAATAAATAGTATGTTAAGAATATTTTATAAAATTAGATAATATATACATTTTATTAAATCCATCATTCAACATATATTAATATAATTTACACTACTAAAAACACATTTCACATAAAAAACTGTTTTTTCAAATTTGTGTTTTTAAGTATAACTATGAACATACTTAAAAACCAACTATAGTGGTGATTAATATATAATCAATAATAGTATTTATATTTAAATGATAATTTATATTTTTTATGAAAAAATTAAAATAATACTGGGAATTTTAAATTACATGATTTAAGGAAAATAAATTAATGTTTTACAATGAAACAGAATTTATCAGTATTTACTAAAAAATAAATCATTTCTAAAATATACTAAAAATTTACCCTAAGATAATATTGATATTATTATTTTGTAAATTATACCCATTACCTAAAATAAAATTTAAAAAATAGTATAAATTATTTATACTTTTTCATCAAAAAATACAATACAACATGTTTTTGAAGAAAACAT
Source organism: Viscum album (assembly GCA_963277665.1). Lineage (NCBI taxonomy): Eukaryota > Viridiplantae > Streptophyta > Magnoliopsida > Santalales > Viscaceae > Viscum > Viscum album. The sequence continues at coordinate 1,176,501,237 of OY728141.1, read as the reverse complement.
ATTTTTGAAGAATCAATATACCTTACTAAAAATTGTGTTATTTTTTATTATAAATTGATAAATATATTTTTCTTATTTGAAACTATAATAAATTTATTTATAGTTATTTATTACTAATTATACATATATATATTTAATGACTTGATAATAACGAATTATAATATCTTGGCACATTTAAACTAGAGGTTGTTTCTAAAGAATGATATCAAATAAATCAAGTTCATTTAAAATAAAAAACAAACAAAATATTTGTGTCTTAATTTATAACCCTTTTAAATTAATTCTCCCTCAATATTATATCATTATGATACATACAAATGAGTATATCTCTACTTCATCACAAACCCAGACTCCCATGTAGCTTCCATGAATTTCTAATTCCTCTTAAACATTAACTAGATAAGTAGTTTTCTTCCTGCGAACATTTCAATATTATATAAGATTTATATAGGGTTATATTTATAATAAATATATTTCTCTAGTATTGAAACCTTTTATTTTTTTAAATGTATATTATTGGTTATGTAATTCCTCAAAAGAGATACATAGAACAAAACAAAATCTCGAGAATTGTTTAGTGGAATCATCAATCGATTAGGCACCATCAATACTAAATAAAGACTATAATAAGGTACAATATATCTAGGATTTATATTTACCTTCTTCCAAAATATCAAAACCTTCATCCGTGTATAAATTCATATGAATATCTTATCAACAACATCAAATTCCAGATCTCACTAGTGATAGCAATCATAAATCATTATTTAACTCTAATAATCGATGAAGTATTTCTAAATGGATCTAAAATTTTATTCCATTTCTTCACGGACATCAAGCCCCAATATGTTTCATTCTCATTCTTCATCCCAATATGTCTAATTTCTACACATTTTTCTATATACGGTTTTATAAGGAGACACCCGAATGCCCATGTGAAAGCTATTATTATAACAAAACTCATCTAATAGAATTAATTTTTCCAGATAACATTTTAAATATAATTAATTGGATATAAACATATCTTTCATGGGTTTAATGGTCCTCTTAGAGTGACTGTCTATCAAAGGATGATAATAAATTGAGAAACAAAAATATTTATCTAGAGATTATTAAAGACATTTTAAAAAATTCAAGGTCAGCCTCAAATCCTTATGAGACATAAGAAAATAGTGTACTCTATAAATACATACCACCTCATTAAAATAATTAATTTAATTTTTATGAATAGAGAATTAATATTTTATTTTATAAAAATGTGCTAACTTTATAAGGTGGTCGCCTACAACCCAAATGTTATTTTGTACTTTAGATGTCTTGGGTAATTGTATTCCAAAATTCATGGTGGCGTTTTCCTATTTCCATTATATTATAGGTAATGGTTATAAAATTACCTTATAATTATATCTCTTGACAATAATTTTTTGATATATAACGTAATGAGATAAATACATTACAATATCTCTCTTTTCAGGTTTTCCCACCAGAAATACTCTTTCAATTCTATAAGCATATTCGTACTTCCATTATAAATAGAAAATAGAGAGTAGTGATATTATTCACATATATTATTCTTCAATTTTAGTATTAACATGACACATAATTAGTTCATGAACCATATCATTGCATGATAATAGAGGTGTAACTTAGGAGTAAATCTATAGTGATTTTATAGCTTTACATTATACTTATTCGACTCTTTACATTCACATATACAGATGGTTGACAGTAATTTGGAAAACAATAATATTTATCCTCTTCTTTCAAAATTTTAATATCTATACTTTGAATGTACATAACTACAAAATCAATCATGATCCTCATTATAGATAATCTATAATGATTCTTTCTTCTCAATGTGTCATCCACATTGTCCTCTTTTCCACGTTGGTGATGTATTGACCAATAATACCATTTGATCAAATCCAATCATCTTCTCTATAGAATATTAACATATTTTTGGGGCAATATATACATTAAAAATTTATGATCAATATATATGTCACTCTATTCTCTATAAATATAATTCCTATATATATTTAATGATAAAATTAATAATTGTAAATCCAAATCATGATCTAGAAAACATTTTTTTGAAACATAAATTCATTTGAGGAATAATATATATCTAGATAACCCTCTATAATAACACATAACATCATATTATTTTTTAAATCATTATAAATCCTAAATATTTCTTCACAAAAGGGTAGTGTTAGCACATATTCACTAGCCAAACATCTCTTTAGTTCCTTGAAATTTTTATAAAATTCATCAATCTAATATAACACGAAACCATTTCAGGATAACATAGTGAGATGGTTATATATACATGGTATATCCTTCAAATATAGTTGATAAAATATATACAATCCATGAAATATATGTATCTCAACCGTAATTATTGCTTTCCGATAATTATCTTTAACATCCTTCTTTTATGGATTCCTCATTGTAAGATTTCTTAAGATAAAATGAAATATAAATGAAGATTTATGTCTCATGACCTGTCCCCTGGGGCTCGGGCCGTGACTACCCCAAGCCCGCCCTCCATAGGCCAGGGGATAGCGACTAGCACAAAAGGCACAAATCTGTAAAATAGGGAAGTCATTGCCTTTATATCCCGAAAACAAGCACAACAGAGTACAAGAAGGAAGCAAAACACTCAGTAAAACTATATAACCAAAGAGTGATGGAAAGTAAAAGGGACCAGAAATAAAATACCAACTGTAAGTACAAGAAAACAGAAAGTACTAGTATTGGAAAAAGGGAAAATAGCTCCTAGATCATCCACTAGGAAATCCTACTTGAAATGTAGTTACAAATAGCCTCCATAGTGCTCCACGTCTGTCCGGCTCCTCCGTGTACCATCACGCCATGTAGTCCACCTCTGTGTACCATTCAGTCTTGGTACACTCATCCTCGGTTAGCACTGTCCGTCATCTACATCCAACACAACATGGTGTGGGCATAGCCCGGGCATGGGTGTGTATAACGATACTCAGTAAGTACCTAGAGACCCTCAACATCTCACAAAATCAAACAGGGATAAACCACAAGGTATGGAATCAACAGTTAACCCCACTTAGGTATATTCCCATACATATACTTAAGTTAACAAGTAATAAATGTAAATCATGATGAAAACACAAAAGTTACTAACTCACATCAAAAAGGGATTTTATTATAGGGGTAGTATCATGTAACATACCTTGTCACACTGTCAAAACCTCGGCTACTGGAGAACTCCTCCTCTATCAAGTACAGTGGGCTTGTCGTGTCCCCAAGGTGTTTCCCACTAACCTTGGACTGCTGTGGTACTCCTCCTGTCGAGTACCATTGGGTTGTTGCATCACCAAGATGCTCCCCACCATGGGTCTGCCACATTACCTTGGTGCTCCCCCTCGTAGCCTACTGAGGTACACCTCCTGTTCAGTATTGTGGGTCTGCCGCAACACCAAGGTGCTCTGCACTGTGGGTCTGCCGCGACTCCAAGGTTCTCTCCACTAGGATAGTTGAATCACTCAGAGTTGAATCGGTCAGCAGTCGTCAGGTCTCAGTGAGCTACTAAGTCTCCGAATTATGCTCACTCATCTCTTGACGGATCCGCTCCATGAGCTACAGGTCGATACTGCAACTATCATGAAATCCCATGTAGAAGTATTTCAATGGTCCTCCACGTCATAGGGGTCTCAGTGCAACAAACCACGCATCAATCGGACACATGGTCTGTGAGTTATTAGCCTTTAGTCCAGGGGGCCCGGATGGATCTGTTCCCGATTCAACTTGATCATATCTCAACTATACACCAAACTATAGTAGGGTATACTAAAAGGTATTTTTGCACTCGAAGAAAACCAGTGCCACTGACGGTTCGTCAAACGGTCATCTGGTGCCAAAGATATGGCCAAAGAAAGTAAAGGGGGTCGCAGCGGGCTTGGGTCCGGTCCGACTTGGTCGAACCCACCCGACCCAACTTAGTCATGGCGGGCCCATTGAGTTCGTCCCAGCTTTCTGGGGCTGACCCATCAGGTGTGGCCCAGCCCACTAGGCCCAGCCCAGCAGGCCGCGGAAGGCTGCGAGTAGCACAGGGGCACGTATTGGTCTCGAGCGCGTGAACCAGCCGCTCGTCGGTGTAAATGCGGTTCAGCCCAGAGAATTCGTGAGGGGCGTGGATGGCCGGCTAATCCTGAAGCACGTGGGGCGAAACTCGATGTCTTGGCCCTGATGGTCGAGGTCGGTCCGGACGGAGCCGGGAGGGGCACAGCTCGTGCTGCACGAGGCGCGCGGGGCATATAGGCCGACGCGGTTTATTCAGGCACACAGGAGGCAGTTGGGTAGGTGGAAAGGCGGCCGGGATTTCTGGGAGGATGCTGGGAAGGGCGCGGCTGGGCCGGAAGATGGCTGGTCCGGCCGACAGGTGGGTCGTCGGGCGGTCGGGCCGGCCGGCCGGGGGGGGGGGGTCGTGCCAGCTTGGGGCAGCAGCTCGGCTTGGCGAGCGGCGCGACCGGCGAGGGCCTGGCCGACGCCAGTTCCGTCAGGTGGTATGGGACATTGTGGGGGTGGTGTGGATCATAGAGTCCACGGGCAGTGCAAACTTTGTATTATCTGCCTTCGTCGCCTTGTTGCTTTGTCGTCATGCCAATGATTATTATAAACAGGAATGGAGGAGGGGTCGGGACATGTTTGTTTGGCCCACACCCTCCGCATTTAGGGTGGTAACATTTGGCTCATCAAGGAGTATGAACGAATAACTTCAATTGTTTTACTACCTACACAATGACTCTTTTCAAACTGGATAATAGAATAAGGAAAGTATTATTACTCAAATTAACACCCTACCTTGATCGTTGGTCAATGACGGAGTCGCGAGAAATAAGACGGAGAATATCATCGTTTGTTAGGTCCACCGCACACTTTCAATACCAAGTTCATGTTTTGGTTTTTTGATGACAATGAGGAGGTTATTTGGTCGTCAAAGATGTACCACGTCGATTTCCTCCGAGGTAGAAGTCGAAGACGCGCCTTGCCGGAGTTATTTGTTGGGAGATGGGGTTCTTCGTTGGAGAACTCTAATTCTCCCAAGCTCCCCTCTCCCCAATATTCCACCCAAATGCCAAAAGTGAATATATATCCCCTCAAAATTATATATTGTCTATTATTTTAGATTTTTGGGTTTAAAATTCATATAGTATCATTTAATTAAAAGATATGGCTCAATTAATTAATGTGTAGGATTTGGCATAATAAAATATGTGTTGGATCAAAATTAAAGGGGAGGTGGTGGCATCATAAATGGTAGAGTAGGTCAAGGGTCTCCCCCACATTAAATAGGGGAGTTGAGAGATTTTCCTCTCCTCCCATTAATAGGGGTCGGGTGGTCCCCACCCCTAGTATTCAAATTGGGAGGTTATGTGGTCTCGGGTGGTCCCCACCACATAAACCCCATATGGGAGGTTGAGGTGTGGTGGTCCCCACCATCATAACCTCTCATGGGAGGTTATGGTCCAGTGGTCCCCACTTCCAACCTCCACAAGGAGGTTATAGATCCTATGGGACCCACCTCCAAACACCAACATGGCGGCTCAAATAAAAATAAAGTAAATATCACTTTATTTTATTATTTTCCTCAAAAACCTGGATACTAACTTTTATTCTCGACCCACTATAGTCAAAGTGAAAGTATCCTTAAGCGAATATTGGAACTACAAGTTCAACGGTGCCCTCAGATTTCAATTCCGAGTGCCAGTTCTAAAGTTATAAAAACCCGCTTGTACATTTACTGAACGTACCAGGACAAAAAATCAGAAATTGATTTCGGGCACACTGGGCCTCAGAATCATGCGCCGTCAATTCTGGCGGACTCATAAAATTCTCATGTATTTCTGAAAAATAAATTCACTGAATTTCAGGGTCTTTACATTCTCCCCACCCCAGGGTTTTACATTCCCGTAAGCTACAACTCGAACTAAGGGAACAAGTGGGGGTACTTTGCATGCATTTGAGCCTCCCAGTACAATGTGCTCTCTTGGAGGTTCATGTGCTGCCAATGAATGTGAACCAGTGGTATCGACCATCCACGTAGGACCCCCTCCATTCGATAATCAATATCCACTGGGATCTCCATGAATGTTGCCCCATCGTCGACATCCAGCTCTCCATGGTCGATGATGTGAGAAGGGTCATGCACATATCTCCTTAGCTGAGATACGTCGAAGACCCGGTGCAAATGAGGTGGAATAACTAAGTGGTAAGTCACCTCACCAACTCTGATGAGGACCTGGAAAGGTCAGATGAAACTTAGATATTACTTTCCTCCTCAGACAAATCTCCATATACCACATCGAGGTGAGACCCGTAAAAAGATGTGGTCGCCATCCTCGAACTCCAGAGGTCTCTGTATCCTTTTAGCATTAAACTTATATTTTCTCTGTGCAGTTTTCATCTTCTCTTATATGATCTTCAACTTCTCCATGGTATCTCTTACAATCTCTCTTCCCACTAGTGCTGACTCCCTAGGGTCAGTCCAACACAAGGGTGAACCGCAAGGTCGCATGTATAACGACTCAAAAGATGCCAACCCTATGGTGGAGTGATAGCTATTGTTGTACGCAAACTCCACCAAAGGTAGGTGATCCTCCCAACTCTGAACGAAGTTGAGGACACATGCACGGATCATGTCCTTGAGAGTCTGAATGGATCTCTTAGTCTTGCCATTCGTCGGAGGATGGAAGGCGGTTCTCTGACAAAGATGTGTCCCAAAAACCTCCTGCAACCCCTCCCATAGTCGGGAAGTAAACTCTGTGTCATGATCAAATATAATAGATTAATGTACTCAATGTAGACACACAATATCCTACACGTAGAGGCATCCCAAGATCTCTATTGAACCATCCTCTCCGATCGGTAGGAAGTGGGCCAACTTGGTTAGTCGATCAATGATCACCCAAATCATGTCGTTACCCCTGGATGTATGTGGAAGTCCTGTCCCTAAGTCCATGGATATCCCATCCCACTTCCACTCTGGGACCTCTAAAGCTTAAACCAAGCCTACGGGTACCTGGTGCTCTGTCTTCACTTTCTGACAAGTGAGGCATCGAGAGACAAACTCTACAACAGCCTTCTTCATCCCCGGTCACTAGTGCTCTCACCGGAGATACTGGTACAACATTGTCAGTCTTGGATGAACTGCTAGATGGAATTTGCGGAACTCACTAAACACTTCCTCTTGAAGTGACACTGGAACCATAGTACATCCTTTGAAGAGGATTACATTCTCCCCACCATCAAAAAATCCATCAGGTGCCTACCCTGTGGATATCTGGGAACATTGTGTCTCGCGGTCACCGTCCCAAAGCTCTACCTCCCTCAATCACTGAAGAAGTGGGGGAGTGACTATAAGGGACTATAGGAATGCTTCTACATCTCTATCCACAAAATATATCTACAAAACGGCTAGCTACTCCGTCGCTTCGCCTAGCAGCTGTATACTAGATCTCTTGATTAGTGCATCTACAACAATGTTCCCCGTTCTAGGAGTATAGAGTATTTCGAATTCATAGTCCTGGAGGAACTCAATACAATGTCGTTCTCTCAGGTTCATGTCCTTCTGAGAGAATATATACCTGAGACTCTTGTTATTAGAGTATACAGTAAAATGTTCGACCATCAGATAGTGTCGTTACATATTCAAGGCGAAGACCACTGCTGCTAACTCTAAGTCATGGGTAGCATAGTTCTTCTCGTGCTATCTCAGATTCCGAGAACCATATGCGATCGGTACTTGCTCCTGTATCAGGACACACCTGAGTCTGTCCATTGATGCATCGCAGTAGACTACGTACCCTATTCCTTTCTCTAGAATCCTCAAGATGGGGGCACTAGTCAGCCTCTGTCTCAGCTATAGAAAGCTCTGCTAGAATCTATCCGACCACACAAAGGGTTTCCCTTTCTTCATCAAGGCTGATAGTGGTGTAGCAACTCTGGAGAAATATGATATGAACCTATGGTAGTATCCATCCAAACCCAGGAAACTCTATACATTAGTCACACTCCTGGTTGGCTCCTAAGAAAGTACCGCCTCAATATTCGCTGGATCTACTGCATCTCCAGCCTCCGAGATGACATGTCCTGGAAAGTGAACCTCTCGGATCCTGAACTTGAACTTTGAGAGCTTACCATAAATCTGGTGCTCTCGGAGTGTGTCCAGTACTACCTGAAAATGGTAGGCATGCTCCTCCTTAGTAGTTGTGTAGATCAGAATGTTGTCGATGAAAACAATGACAAGGTGATTCAGGTAAGGCTGTAAGATCGTGTTCATGAGTCCCACGAACACTGCTAGAGCATTGGTTATGCCGAAAGGCATAACCAAGAACTCATAATGGTCCTACTAACATTTCAAATTCGTCTTCTCCACAACCTCTTCTCGAAATCTGATCTGGTGATAGCATGATCTGAGGTGTATCTTCGAGAACCACCATGCTCCCTTCAACTGATCAAAGAGGTCATAAATCCTCGGGAGTGGTTACTTGTTCTTCACGGTCACCTGGTTTAGGCTACAGTAGTTGACACAATGCCTCAATCTCCCATCTGCCTTCTTGTTGAACCAAATCGGGCTGCCCAGTGAGAAACACTAGGCTGGATGAATCCCTTCCCCTACAAGTCCTCTAGTTTTACCCGCAGCTCACGATGCTCCGCCGGAGCCATCTGATACACTAGTGTATATATCAGTATCCTCCCGGGGTACAGGTCAATGTAGAAGTCCACCTCTCTACGAGGAGATAGACCTGGGACATCATCAGGGAAAACATCTGCATACTAGTTCACCACTATAGGATAAGTTGGACCCTCCACATAAATTACTATGAGGGTAAGGCAAGCCAACTGATGAGTGATCGGATGTACTATCTTTTGGGAAAGTACATCCTATGTTGCAAAGGTACCCTTCTCGCCAGTGAAGGTGAACCTGGTCCCATTTGTGCAGACACGTTGCACTTTGCGCCTAATATAGTAAATCTGAGCATGGACTGTAGATAACCTATCTATACTCAAGATGACATCTTAAGGCCTCCATGCCGCTATGAGGATATCTCAAATGAAGCTCTCACCTCCTAGAGTCATCTCACACTATCTAAACTAGTGCGTAATCATCGATTCTGCTTCCGTATGAGTCATTACCCATAAGGATTGAGCCAACAACTCTGTTAGAATATCCGAGCTCCGATCAAGGGTAGTGGAAATGAAAGAGTGACTGGAAACTGTGTCTATAAGACTCCAGCTATGGTGGAGTAGACACAGACCGTACCTCAAATCATCTACAGAGTTCCATGATCGAAAGCCTCAGCTTCCTGGAACTGAGCTCTCCCTTGTCCACCTGCTCCCTATGGCCGGGGTGGACAACCTAGTGGTGGTGGCAGTGACAACATGAAATGTCACCCACCGCCACATGCTTGACCAAATCCTCTGCTATGTCCTTCTATGCTCTGCACACCACCACGATCGAATCTCAGTCTCTTCCTAGGTAGTCCTTCAATCGTTTGTTGATCATCCGAACGACGGGTCAGATGGTCACGAGCCATGTGACCCTGCCCGCCACATGAGAAACCCCTCCCCCTCCTCGCATGTTTGTCTATGCACGGGGTGCCCTGCACAACTGATCATGAGTTATGCGGTCGTCCACCTATGGCTTTGTTCTTCATAGACCTCTACGACATCTATCTATAGCCATCTGCAGAAGACTATACTGCATGTCGACTAGTGGTGGGTCTCCTTGCAGAAGACTACCTATCAAGGAAACTCTCCACTAAGAGGGCCCTCTCCAACACCCCTTCTGCGTCGAGATGCTGAGTGAGATCATTGAAGCCCTGATATCTCACCTGAGCCCCTACATGAAGGTCCATGCCTTGAAGAATGGATCTCATACCATATCAGTGGAGTAGCGTGAGAGTTTGTTCAATCTCACTAAGTATTGTTCCACCATCTTTCTTCCCAGATGCAGGTAAAGTAGCTCCTGTATCCGCAGTGCATGAAGGGTGGATGGGACAAACTCCGCCCGAAATATGATCTCAAAGTCTGCCCATAGTAGTGTCGCCTTGTCATGCACTTGGTGCAATAGGCTCCACCATCTGCATTGTGCTTCGTGAAAGATACTCACGACAAGAATCACCATAAGGTGGCCTGGTGTCCCTACCAGTCTGAAGACTCTCACCACAGCCTCTAGCAAATCCTCAGCTACATGTGGGTCTATCTTGCCCCTGAATATGGGTACCCTTTGGCGCTAGTACTCGTGCGGTGCGCTCAAGTGGCGTGCATCATCTGCTGCTGGGGCTGGTGACATTGGTGGTCCAACGGGAAGTGGTACCATTGGTGCCTCTTCTAGAAAAGGGCCCTGCACTAATGCCTCATCGATCGGTGGGCTATCTGCGCATAAAACTCTCGGGGATCTAGGCGGTCATCCGTGGGGAGGAATCCTGAAGGAACCAAATGCAACACGTTCAACAATTATACCTGGTGACCTGACCTGGTTGAGATGACTTAAAGAAAACTCATGAAAACACCCACAAAACCAGTATTTTCATGCACTGAGTTGGAAATCCGTTGTCAGGGTCCTAGTGTATGGATACGTTGGTCGCCACACCCACACTAGACTCCCTAAACTAAAAACCACACTCAGTACCCTTAACACTATTGCTTCACAGAAAAGAGCAGAGTCTTAGGTTCTACTGTAAAACTGACTCCTCTGATAACAATTTTTCCCGACCTGTCCCTTGGGGCCCATTTCGTGACTACCCCAAGCCCAACTACCATAGGTCAGGGGATGGTTACTAGAACCAAAGGCGTAAATCCCTAAAACAGGGAAGGAATTGCCTTTAAATCATGAAAACACACACAACTGAGTACAAGCTGGAAGAAAAACAATCAGTAAAACTGTATAACCAAAGAGTGCTGAAAAGTAAAAGGGGCTGGAAATACATGTCCAACTGTATGTACAAGAAAACTGAACATACAAGAATTGGAAAAAGGGAAAACAGCTCTTGGATTGTCTACTTCGAAATCCTACCTGAAGGGTAGGTACAAATAGCCTCCACAACGTTCCACTTCTATCTGGCTCCTCCGTGTATCGTGACGTCGTGTTGTCCACCTCTGGGTATTGTCCAGTCCTGGTACACTCATGCTCAGGCAGCCCTGTCCGTCGTCTGCATCCAATACAACAAGGTGCGGGCATAGCTTGTGCAGGGTTGAGTATAACGATACTCATCAGGGTCCCTAACACCCTCAAGGTATAACGAAATCCAACAAGGATAAACGACAAGGTATGAAATCAATAGCTAACCCCACATAGGTATATACCCATACATCTACCTATGATATCATGTAATCATCTCAATCATGAGGAAAATACAAAAGTTATTGGCTCACCTCAAAATAGGATTTTATTCTAGGGGAGTATCATGTAACATCCCCAGTCACACTTTCAAAACCTTTACTGCTGACCAATTCCACTCGGAGTGATTCGACTAGCCCAGTGGGGAGTTCCTTGGAGTGGCAGTAGACCCACAGTAGGGAGCGCCTTAGTGTTGCGGCTGACCCACAGTACTCGACAGAAGGAGTACCTCAGCAAGCTACGAGGGGAGAACCATGGTGATACAGCAGACCCATAAAGGGGAAGGCCTTGGAGACGCAGCGGACCCACGGTACTCGATAGGAGGAGTACCACATCAGTACATGGTTAGTGGGAAGCACCTTGGTTAAGAGGAATGCCCACTGTACTCGACGGGAGGAGTACCACAACAATCCAAGGTTAGTGGGAAGCGCCTTGGTGATGCGACCAGCCCGAGCCGGGCCGAACCGGGCTGCTCGGACGCCTCCCCACTGTCAGCCCTCATGTTCGTGCCCTTCCCAACCAAATGCCGCCAGCCCACCTACCGGCCTCTGCGTGCGCCCCGCATGCCTCCCCTTACCGGCTGGCCTACTGGCCTCCTGATGCCCCACGCGCCACCCCGAGCCGGACCCCTTGCGGTCGCCCGGCCGAGCCGATGTCCCGGCCAAGTTGACGCCTCCTGGCTGAGCCGGTATCCCGACCCCTTCATGGAACCCTAGCTAAACCAGCCAGGCCGCACCCTCCAGGCTAAGCCACGACGGCCCGCGTCCTCACGATGCTCCGGGCCGAACCAGCCACAAGCCCGGGCCGAACTGCCCTCACGACCTGCTGGGCTGGGCCCAGCGGGGCAGGTCGAACCTAACATGCTGGCCTGCCCAATGGGTAGGGCCAGACATAACATGTCTGAACAGGTCACCCCAGACTAGGTTGGGACAGGTCGTTCTGACAGGGTCGGACAGGATCTGGGCCCACCACGACCCATTTACTTTATTATGGCCATATCTTTGGCACCAGGCGATTGTTTCACGAACCGTCAATGGCGCTGTTTTTCTTGGAGCGCGATGGCCCCTTTGAGTATACCCCTCTACAGTTCGGGGTAATTTTGAGATACTGTCAGGTTGGATCCTACATGAATCTAACCGGGCCCTCGGGACTAAAAGGTTTATAACTCATAAACCGAGCATCCGATTGAGGTGCCATCTATTTCGTTGAGACCCTTATGACGTGGCGGACCTTTCAGATACTTCTTCGTTGTACATTGTGGTAGTTGGACTATCGACCAGTAGCTTGTTGATCGTATCTACTAGGAACGAGCGAGCATTTGTGCAGGAACCTATTAGCTGGAAGACACCTAATGACTGTTGACCGTTTCACTCGGAGTGATTCTACTAGCCCAGCGGGTAGCATTATGGTGTCACGAAAGAACTGTAGTGGGGAGTGCCTTGGTATCGCGTCAGAACCACGTTACTCGACAGGAGGAGTACCTTAGCGGGCTACAAGGGGGAGTGCCTCTATGTGATCATGGAAGACGCACGGTGGGGAGCACCACTTTGTGAGTGTGGAATACCCACAGTACTCGATAAGAGGAGTACTGTAGCAGTCCAAGGATAGTGGGAAGCACCTCAGTGTGACGCGGAATGACCACTGTACTCGATAGAGGTGGAGTTTTCTTGCATCCGAGGGTTCAGATTGATCTTATCCCTAGAATAGTATCCTAGTTGAGCTGAGTCAGTAACTTTGTTATTTACCTCATGATTGAGATGGATTAATTGGTTACTTAGGAATATGTATGGGCATATACCTAAGTGAGGTTATCTATTGATTTCTTAAATTTTAGATTATCCTTGTAAAATTTTGTGAGACCTTGAGGGTCTCGGGGTCCCTACTGGGTATCGTTATACTCACCCCTGCACGGGCTATGCATACCCCTCATTTAGTTGGTTGCAGACGATAGAAAATGCTAACTGAGGATCATAGTAGTAGGATGGATGGTACCCGGATGTGGACCTTACAACGAGTCAGTACATTGAGAGGATTGACAGACGTGGGGTTCTAAGGAGGCTATCTGTACCTACCCTTCAAGTAGGAATCCCTGGAGGATGACCCAATTGTTTCTTTACCTTTTCTTCAATTGTTCTTGTTTATTAGTTGTACTTTTACTTTCCTGTTTGGATTGTATTTTCGGCCCCTTTTACTTTTCATCACTCCTTTGTATAAAGTTTTTCATAGTGCTTTACTTCTAGCTCATACTCTATTTTGTGTGTTTACATTTTATAAAACAATTCCTTCCCAGTTTTAGGGATTTACATCGTTGGTGCTAGTCGCTAGCCCCTGGCCTACAAAAGGCGGGCTTGGGGTATTCAAGGCACGGGCCTCGCGGGACGGGTCTTGAAAAATTGGTATCAGTGTAGTTGGTTCTACCGTAGAACATAGGATTATGATCTTTCTTTTCTTTGAAGCAATAGTGTTAAGGGTACCGAGTGTAATTTTCAGTTTAGGGAACCTAGTGCTGGTGTGGTGGCCATTGTATCTATACACCAGGACCTTGACTACTGACTTCCGACTCAGTGCATGAAAACACTGATTGCGTTTGTTTTTTCAAAAGTTTTTGTTAAGTCATATCAACAAATATATCCCACCAAGTATAATATTTTTACTATTTCGCATCTGTTTCTTTCAGGATGCCTCCCTGGGGACAACAAGTGAGAGTTCTGAGAGTTCTAAACACAAATAGCCCACCGAGAGATGAGGCCTCAGCGCATGACCCTTTTCTAGTGGAGGCACCAGCAGTACCACTTCTCGTTGGGCCACCTATTCCACCACCCTAGTAGCAGACAATGCACACCTCTTGAGCGCATTGCACGATTTCTAGATCCAGAGGCTTCCTAGGTTCAAGGGAGAGACGGACCTGCAGGCAGCTGAGGATTGGCTGGAAAATGTGGTAAGAGTCTCGAGACTGGTAGGGACACCAACTGACTTCATGGTTATTATTGTTTCCAGCCTTCTATAGGCAATAGTGGGTAGATGGTGGAGCTTGATGCTATAGGTTCACGACGAGATGATGCTTTTCTGGGAAGACTTTGAGAGCATATTTCTGGCAGAGTTTGTTCCAGCGAATCTTCGCACGGTGAGCATAAAAGAGCTACTTCATCTCCAGCAGGGTAACATGATAGTGGAATAATATTCAGTGAGGTTCACCTAACTCTCGCACAACTCTACATATATGGCGTGAAACTAATTCTTCAGGTTCCAAACCTTCAATCAGGGGCTCAGGCGAGAGATCGGGGCTTTGATGATCTTCCTCTGCATCCCGACGTAGGCGGGGGTGTTGGAGCGGGCCCTCTTAGTGGAGTTTTTCCTTGCTGAGAAGTTTCTAGTAGAGAGACCCACCACTAGTTGAAATGGAGATGAGTCTTCTGCAAATGCCAGTAGATAGATGTTGTAGAGGACCAAGAGAACCAGACCCATGGGTAGACGACCACATGACTCAGGATCAGTTTTATGGGTCACCCGGGGCAGAGACACACACGCCTGGAGTGATAAGTGTTACTCATGTAGTGGGCATGGTCACATGGCTTGTGACTGTCTGACCTGCCATTTAGATGATCAACAGACGGTCAAAGGACTTACCATGTAGATGGAGAGATTTGATTGAGGTGGTCCGCAGGGAGAAGGTGGACGTGGAAGAGGAGATGGTCGAGTAGCTGGAGGTGGGAGATTTTTCAAGGTGTTACCACCCCCAACCACTAGGAGGTCCACCCCGACCACAGAGAGAAGAAGGACATTGGAGAAATCATCTCCTGGTAACTAAGGCTTATGATCATAGCACTCCTTAGATGATTCGAGGTATGATCTATGTCTACTCCACCATAGCTACAGTTCTTATAGACAAATGTGCTTGTCACTCTTTCATTTCCATTTCCCTCGTTCATAGCTTGGATATTCCGACATAGCTTTTGGATGAATCCTTACGGCTAGAGACTACTACGAGAGCAGAACCAATGATTACGCACTAATGCCGGTAGTGTGATCTTACTCTTGGAGGTGAGAGCTTTAGCTGGAATCTCCTTGTTATGGGGTCAAGGCCTTACGACATCATCTTGGGTATGGACTGGTTATCTACAGTCCATGATCAGATCGACTGTATTAGGCGAAAAGTGTGGTGTGTCCGCCCATATGGGACCAGGTTCACCATCACCAGCGAGAAGGGATCCTTTGCAACACAGGATAGACTTACTCAGAGGGTGCAGCCGATCACTAATCAGTTGGCCTGTGTTACCCTCAGTGCTGTTGATGTGGAGATTCTGAGCTATCCTACAGTGGTGGACCAGTATGAGGATGTTTTCCCTAATGACGTTACAGGACTACCTCCTCATAGAGAGGTGGACTTCTATATTGGCATATACCCCGGGACAGTATAGATATCTACACATGCATATCGGATGGCTCTCGCTGAGCTTCGCGAACTGTACTTACTACTGGAGGACATGCAGGGGAAGCGATTCATCCGACCCAGTGTTTCTCCTTGGGTAGCCTTGATTTTGTTCTCCAAGAAGGCGGATGATAGCTTGAGGTGGTACTTTCATGGGAGCCACCTAGGAGTGTGAAAGAGGAATCGAGTTTCCAGAGTTTGGCTGGCTATTACCGGAAATTTGTTCCAGACTTTTCCAGAGTTACATCTCCACTATCAGCCTTGACGAAGAAGGGTAAAACCTTCCTGTGGTCGGAGAGATGCGAGAAGAGCTTTCAAGAGCTGAGGCAGATGTTGACTAGTGCCCCCATCATGAGGCTTTCAGAGGAAGGCATAGGGTATGTATTCTAATGCGACTCATCAGGGACGAGACTCAGGTGTGTCCAGATGTATGAGTGAGCAGTGATCAAATATAGTTCTCGGCAACTAAGTTAGCATGAGATGAACTATGCTACCCATGAAAAGGAGTTAGCAGTAGTGGTATTCTCCTTAAATATGTGGCGACACTATCTGATGGGTAAGAGTTTTAACGTATACTCTGATCTAAAAAATCTCAGGTATATCTTCTCTCAGAAGGACTTGAACCTGAGATTGCGGTGATGGATTTTGTTCCTCCAGGACTATGACTTCGAGATAGTCTATACTCATGGGAAGGGGAACATTGTAGTATATGCACTCAGAAAGAGATCTAGTATACAACTGCTAAGAGACACGACAGAGCTGCTGGTTTCCTTACATATATCCATTGTGGATAGAGATGAAGCAGCATTTCTATAGTCTCATACAGTCACTCCCCCACTTCATCAGTGAGTCAGGGAGTCACTGTATGGGGATGTTGACTACGAGACACGACATGCTCAGATATCCACAGGACAGGCAGCTGATGGATTTCTTGAAGGTGAGGAGCACATCATCCTCTTCAGAGTACATACTATTGTACTAGTGTAACTTCAGGAGGAAGTGTTGTCAGAGTTATGTGCATCCCCTCTAACAGTACATCCTTGAGTGGACAAGATATACCAGGAACTTCAACAACAGCACTGGTGGATAGGTATGAAGAAGGAAGTAGCAGTGTTTTTCTCTTTATTTCTCATTTGTCATCAAGTAAAGGTGGAGCACCAGGTACCAGTAGGCTTGGTTCAGCCTTTAAAGGCCCCATAGTGGAAGTGGGATGAGATATCCATGGACTTCGTGACTGGACTTTCACATAAATCTAGGGGTCATGACTCGATTTGGGAGATCATTGACCGAATCACGAAGTCGGTCAACATTATACAGGTCAGAGAGCAGGGTTCAGTAGAGAGCTTGGGATGCCTCTATGTATAGGAGATTGTGAGGTTACATGGAGTACATTCATCAATTATCTCTGATCGTGACACACAGTTTACTTATCTTCTCTGGAAGGGGTTGTAGTAGGAATTCCATACATATCTTCATTTGAGCACCTCCTTCCCTCCTCAGACGGATGGTCAGACTAAGTGGACCATTCAGACTCTTGAGGACATGATGTGTGCTTGTTTCCTCAACTGAGGTCAAAGTTGTGAGGATCAATTACCTTTGGTTGGGTTTGCATTCAACAATAGTTATCACTCCAACATAGGTATTACACCTTTTGAGGTGTTATACGGGCGACCTTGTAGATCACCCTTGTGCTGGACAGACCCTGGGGAGTCAGCACTAGTGGAACCAGAAATGGTACGAGCTACCACAAAAAAGGTGAAGATCATCCACGAGCAGATGAAGACTGCACAGAGTAGGTAGATTTCATATGCTAATAGGAGATGGAGACCTCTGGAGTTTGAGGATGGCGACCACGTCATTTAATGGGTCTCACCTCGACGAGGTCTATGGTGATTTGGCCAAGGCGGCAAGTTATCTCCGAGATTCATCGGATCTTTCTAGGTCCTCAGCAGAGTAGGCGAGGTGGCTTACCGCCTGGCTCTTCCACCTCAGTTGCACCAGTTGCAAGACGTCTTCCATGTATCTTAGCTGAGGAGATACCTACACTCCCATTCACACATCATCGACCATGGGGAGCTGGTCGTCGACTATGGGGAGACATTTACAGTGGTTCTAGTGTAGATTGAGGATCAACAGAAGCGGGTCCTTCATGGATGGTCGATACCTCTGGTGCGCGTTCGCTGACAGCACAAGAACCTCCAAGAGAGTTCATGGTAGCGGGAGGCTCATATGAATACCCAGTACCCCCACTTGTTCCCTTAGTTTGAGTTGAAACTTATGGGGACATGAAGCCCTAAGGTGGAGAGAATGTAAAGGCCATAAATTTACTTGGAAATTATTTTCTTAAATAAATGGGAATTTTACGATTCCGTGAAATCTGAAAATGCATTATTCTGAGGCTCGGTGTTCCCAGAATCAATTTCTGACATTTTGTTTGGGTACGTTCCATAAATGTATGAGCGGGATTTTATACCTTTTCAACCAGTGCTCGGAACTGAAATCGGAGTGCACCGTTGAATTCACAACTCCGGTATTCACTTAAGAAGGCTTTCACTTCCACAGTAGTGAGTCATGAATAAATGATAATATTTGGGTTTTCGTGGAAAGTAATAAAATAAAGTGAGCTCACCTTTATTTTATTTGAGCTTCCATGTAGGTGATTGGTGGATAAAATCTCCTCAAGGATGTTGGAGTTGGAACCACCACACCTTAACCTCCAATGAGAGGTTATGGTGGTGGGGCCCACCCAAACATAACCTCCCACAAGAGGTTATGACATGGGGACCACAGAGGGCCTAACCCCTATTGATGGAAGAGAGTAAAACCTCTCAACTCTTCGTCATTAATGAGGGAGAGCATCTTGACATTCCCTTTAATTCAATTGTTCCAACTCTCCTAATTAATTAATACAAACCCTTCACATTAATTAGGTAGAGCCAAGTAATTAATTCATTATTTTTGAATTCTTGCCAATGAATTAATAGATACTTTAATCTATTATTTGGCACAACATTTATTTTTGGTTGGTAGTTGGGGAAGAGGATATCTTGGGAGGATTAGAAATCTCCCAATGATGAACGAAGAACGATGAATGTGTTCTTCCAATGAAGAATGCCGACAATGATCCTTCTTCGACTTCTTCCCCAGACACCTACCGACGTGGAGTGTCTTCCACAGCCGACACAACTTGGGCTTGGAAGCATGTGGTGGATTAAATGAATGAAGAAATCCTTTGTCTTCTTCCCATGACTTCAATGTTGATGACCAACAATCAAAGGTAGGGGGTTTTATTTGTGTTTAATTCCTTTTCCTTTCTCATCTTCGGTTGGCAACGAATCGATGCAGAGATTTTACAATAATTTTTCTTCATTGTACTTTTTTGATAAACCAATTTATACCACCTTAAACACGGAGGGTTCGTGCCTAACCAACATGGCTCGAGCCCTCCGTCGATCGGGTTTATGATGAACATTGGCATGGAGATGAGGTGACACAATGACAAAACCAGCGATGGAAAAGGACGTGCTACGCACGACCTATACGAACCACGCCACCCACGCGGAGCTCCGGTGCTCCCAGCCAAACACCGCTGGCCAGCGCCAGCCTGAGCCCCGCGGAACCGGCCCACCCAACCGCCTCCTAGCTGCAAGGCTTCTTGGCCGTGCCTTGCACTGCCGAACGCCGTAGGGCCGCCTCCCGTCCTCCACGCGCGACCCGCTCACCTCCCCGAACCTGCCCGCGCCGGCCTGAGCACGCCGAACTAGCAAGCCCGGCTGCCTCTAGGTAGCCGGCCCGCCTAGCCGCGCCCTGCCTGGATAAATGTCGCTAGCCCACCTACCGACCTCCATGCACACCCCACTCACCTCCCCAAACTAGCCCGTCTGCGGGCCTCCACGCGCCCCGTGCGCCACCCCTCGCAGCCACCTCGCGGCCACCCAGCCAAGCCAGTGTCCCAGCTTCCTCTTGACCTCGCGGTTGAGTTTTTGTCCTGCTCCCCTCGCGGCGCCCTAGCCAAACCATCCTGGACACGCCCTCCGTGAAGAGCCACGCTATGTCGTGCCTTCACTCCGCTCCGAGTTGAACCATCCCCGAGCCCGGGCCGAAATGCCCTCGCAGCCTACTGGGCTGGGGCCAGTGAGCCGGGCCGAACCAAACAGGCTATCCCGCCCAATGGTTTGGGCCAGACCCAACAGGTCTGACCGGGTCGACCAAGACTGGGTCGGACAGGACCCGAGCCCACAATGACCCTTTACTCTTTTGGCCATATCTTTGGCACTGGACGGACGTTTGACGAACCGTCAGTGGCGCTGGTTTTCATAGAGTGCAATAGTCCCTTTGAGTATACTCCACAAAAGTTTGGCGTAATGTTGAGATACGGTCTGGTTGTATCGTACACGAATCCAACTGGGCCCTAGGAGCTAAAAGGCTAATATCTCACAGACCGGGCATCCGATTGACGTGCTGTCTATTCCGTTGAGACCCCTATGACATGGAAGACCTTTGAGATATGTCTTTGTGGTACTTCGTGGTAGTTGTAGCATCGACCAGTAGCGTGTGGAGCGAAATTACTGGGAACGAGCGAGCATTTGTGTAGGAACCTAGTAGCTGGATGAGACCTAACGACTACTAATCGTTTGACTCGGAGTGATTCTACTAGCCCAGTGGGGAGCGCCATGGTGTCGCGGCAAACCCACAGTACTCGATAGGTGGAGTACCTCAGCAGGCTATGAGGGGGAGAGCCTCTGTGTGAGCGTGGCAGACCCACGATGGAGTGTGCCTATGTGTGAGCACGGTAGACCCACAATACTCGACAGGAGGAGTACCTCATAAGTCCAAGGGTAGTTGAAAGCGCATCTATGTGCCACGGTAGGCCCACTGTACTTGATATAGGAGGAGTTCTTCAGTAGACAGGGGTTCAGATTGATACTATCTCTAGAATAAAATCTTAGTTGAGCTGAGTCAGTAAAATTTGTGTTTACCTCATGATTGAGATGGATTACGTGGTAAATTAGGTATATGTATGGGCATATACCTATGTGAGGTTATCTGCGGATTTCATACTTTATTGTTTATCCATGTTGGATTTTGTGAGACCTTGAGGGTCTCGAGGTCTCTTCTGAGTATCGTTATACTCACCCCTACATGGGCTATGCCCGCACCTAGTTGTGTTGGTTGCAGACGACAGACAATGCAAATTGAGGATCAGAGTATCAAGACCGGATGGTACATAGAGGTGGACCTTACAACGAGTTGGTACATGGAGGAGACTGACAGACGTGGAGTGCTGAGGAGGTTATCTGCACCTACCCTTCTAGTAGGAATCCCCACAGGACGACCTAGTAGCTGATTTACCTTTTCTTTATTTGTACTTGTTTTTAAGTTGTACTTGTAGATTCCAGTTGTGTTTGTATTTCAGGCCCATTTTACTTTTCATCACTCTGTTGTATACAAGTTTCCTTAGTGTTTTACATCCAACTCATACTTTGTTGTGTGTTTTTACACTTTATAATGGCAATTCCTTCCCAGTTTTAGGGATTTACGCCTTTGGTGCTAGTCACTAGCCCCTGGCCTATGGAAGGCGGGCTTGGGGTAGTCATGGCATGGGCCTTAGGGGACGGGCCGTGACATACCATCTTTTTTCCTTGTGATATCATAATGTGTAACCTCTTCTGGGATTGAGATATCCTCTCATGTACCCTTTAATCTCAAAATTTTTGGATCTTTACCTATTTCATTAGAGATATATAATAGACCCATGAACCAAATAATCATAATCCATTCATATATATTCCACATGATCATAAAAACATTATTAATTTTATTATATCATAACCCATGGAGTGGAAAAGGGGTAGATCAATATTTTATCATCCTAATTAGAAAGAATCCAAAGGAACAATAAATAAGGGAACATTGGAATATATCTCTTGTTAAGCATAATAAAAATAATAGAATTTTGATATAGAAGAAAATAATTTTAAAATACCACTAGAATATTTGTTGGGGGAAGTACACTTTTCATATTGAAATATATAATTTAAAATATAAAAACATATATAATATTAAAGAATAAAATTTCATCAAAAAGAATTATAGAAACATGTAAATGAATCTTCATAGAAAAGGGAATTTGTTACAATAGTAAATTTATTTCATGTAGTGTATGTTAAATCCTGAATTCCATTCACATTTTCAGTAAAATTCAAAAGTACATAGTTTGGAAAATGATAAAAAGATGACTTTTTATCATATTAATATAATAAAAATTGGGATAAATGACATTATAAAGTAATTATAGTATAGTAATAATATTCATTAAAACATTGATAATAAAATATTAACATTTAATAAAAATATATTCAACCAAATAGTTAATTAATGACAGGTTTCCTTAAAAATCATTCTTTTGAGTACTTAAAGACAAAAAAATGAGAGTAAAACAAGTAATATCAATAAATAACATGATCCTAATAAAAGATAAAATATTTTTGAGAAATATATAAAATGAATTCATCAATATAAAATTTAAACCTAAATAATATTGGAACAAATGAGACTGTAACATAAAATCATTACCATTGTGGAAACATTTGAATCATATCCCCCATGAAGGTAATAAATTCAAATGAAACATAAATTCGATTATTAATATTATATTCATAAAAAACATTTCAAATGGGTAGTAGATAACGCTTATAATATAATATCGGTGAATAACCTAAAATATTTCCTAAAGAAGTCAATTTTAGGAGATAAACTCTTACCACATTGGTTACATTTAAATTAAAACCCATTAGATAAAATAATTTTATTGATAAGAATAAATAAAATTAATTAATAACAATAAATGATATAAAATGTTAGTATATTAGAATATACATCTCACAACCATAAATAAGACCACAATATCAACTATGTCTCATTGAAACAATATTGATATGAATAACCTCTTTTTGTTGTGGTATTATTTTCCTATTATTACTATTCAATTTAACCAAAAATCAAGTTGAACTATTTAAATTAAATTAATTACGATAATTACAAATATGTAATCCATTTTACTAGATAAAATTTATGTAATTTCTATAATTTAATCTAAAATTAAAGAACAAAAAATATTGGAATCAATTTTTTTAGAAAAATGCACTTTTATTCATAAATCTGAGTTTACTACCATTACATGAGTTGTAAATACCATAAAATCAATGTTAAAATATTTTATTGAATATATATTATAAATATTTTTAAAACTAATATTATTTAGTAATTAATTTAATTTACTAAAACAAAAACACAATGCATGCAGAAATAGGTTTTTTGAAAAAAATGATTTCTATGTCCAAAAATGAAATTATATCAAAATAAAGTATAATGTTGCTTTCTATGATATTAATTAGTCTATTTAAAATTAATGGATTATTTTATTACCTTAAGATAATATTTAATAAAATGGTACTTTTATATTTCATTATTTAATGAAAATAAATAATAATGTACAAAAATCTGCATTTTTCACTATTCACTAAATATCAATATTTTATATACTAATCCTAAAAACTATCCTTGATATAAAGTTTAAATAATTATTTAAATAGTAATGATTATTCGTGAAAAAAGGTTATAAATTAATTATAATTTTAATTCACGAAATGGAATACATACCATTTTTTATTAAAACATATTTATTAATAATTAAAATACTTTACTGAAAATTTAGTACATGTTTATTTTTAATTAATAATTTTTTTATTATTTAATACATTTATAATTTTTTTATAATTTGAATATTCCTATTCAGGGCTTCCAATTTAATTATTATGTTATAAATTATTACTATATCATAGTTCATTTAGACTTGGGGTTATGTGTAATGTAATTGTCAAATACCTCATGTTTAGTTCAATGAAAGTACATATCATTATTTGTTACATTTCTATCACTGTATCTAGGAGTATGGGTCATTGGTGTAATTTTGTAAATTCAATTCCAAAACTACAATAGCATTAGTGGCATATAATTCCATTGTCAACCGTATTAAAACTTTTTAGGGGATCCATTAAAACTATAGTGGAGGCTATTGAAATTATTTTGGATTTAATACCTTCCCTGATTCTAAAATTCATCATATAATCATTCATTTATTAAAAAAAATTAATTTCCCTCAATCTAGGGTAATCACAGAGAAATCATATAATAATTGAAATGATTCAAAAAATATTCGACATTACACAAAAACCCATATCAAAATTTTTCATTTCGAAATATAAAATATCCAAATATATGATAACCATATCATGTGATGATGGTAAAAATACTGAGTTAGTTTAATTTTAAAACACTTTTTATTTGTATATTAGTAAACACCAATCCTCCAAAATCAAATAGTTTTCGTATAGTGATTAAAATTTTACTCTATCTCCAAAATAAAATACCATAATATATACACACACAGAACCCATCAACAATTGGAAAATATACCTAAATTCCCACTCACCCTCAATAATAATATCTTTTATCCATCACTATGATTTTGGTACACCCAACAAAATGAAATTGTGAACCATGATGTGACTACATTTTCCCCCTGTTTCAAACAATGTATACCCATTTTATATATTTTATTCATAAAAATTAGACATTAATTTAATTAATTATATTATTTTTTTAAAGACTATTCAATTAAATATTTCATTTCATTATTATAGTGAATTAATTTTATGTTTTAATATTCATAATAAAAAATTCTATGATACTATTTAGAATTTGGTGTGTCAAAATATTTGTTTTATGGTTGAAATATGAAATGCTCAGTTGGTAAAATTTTAAAATATATTATAATGAACTAAGTACAAAAATTTGGTTGTAGATGTTATAATTTTCAATATTAGGGTACAAAATTATCAATTTAGAGTTATTATATAAATTGAATTATGATTAAATTACTTATTTAAATTCAAAAAAAATATTTTTTAGATAATTGAATTTATTCTATTCAAGTGCTAATATATTAAATATTGAAGATCTAATTAGAGTTAATTGTGAGAGTCATGATTTTTTGTTCACTGTCTATGGGTTCATAGATTGTTCATTACCAACGAATCTAATTACAACACCACATCATTTTATGAAATAAAATTTTCCATTTAATTTAACAATCTTTACAATTTTATTTACACCCAATAATAAGTTTTCTAGAGTTATATTCAACATTTATTTTAGATACTGTTTCACACAACACTTAGTTTAAATGAAACGTGACATATTATTAAAATATTATTGTTTAATATCATAGTTTTAACATAGATATTGGAATAAAGGTTATGAATATGATTAAAGAAACAATGAAAATATGGTTTACACATGTATATAAAATTAATTATTTTGTGTCCAAATAATTATAAATTAAAATAAAACTCTTTGGAAATTAAAAGTAAATCATTCACTGAAAAACTATTTTTATGCACACAAGTATGTTTTATGTCAATAATTTAACATAATTATTTTTAGTAATATATTTTAATGAAATTACTTATTATAAATTCAATAAAAGTTTTATAATTAACATTATATATTGTATAGACAATAAATAAGAAGAAATCCAATTTTATGCTTAAAAAATAAATTCTCAAAAAAACATTTCTCACCTTTTTACACACCTATAATAAAATTATTATTTTACACTCAAAAAATTTAATTTTATAAGGAAAAAATTATTTAACTCCAGTTATTAAATTTATCTAAGGGGTGAATTTATGAAATGTTTTATGAAAAGTATATTTTTTTGATTAATTGTGAAGAATATGGAAATTTAATTAAAAGCTACATTTTCATTAAAATTATATATAATGTTTATTTAACATTTAAGTTAGTTTTATTGTTAATTAGTTCAATATAATATAAACTACTCCAATTTATTTAATTTGAATAAATTTCATATTGAATTTTGATAACAAAATATTTCAATGTTTTGATCATTTTCTCATTAAAAAGCATATGTCTCATCGCGTCTACAAGATTAATTATATATTAAAATATTCCAATAATATAAATGTAATTTGAAAAAAATTTATTCAATAATTGGAATCATAATAATTTTTAATTTCTAATAAGTTCTAAACAATATATGAAAAATGTGAATAGTA
Organism: Viscum album; assembly: GCA_963277665.1. NCBI lineage: Eukaryota > Viridiplantae > Streptophyta > Magnoliopsida > Santalales > Viscaceae > Viscum > Viscum album. The sequence goes on along the minus strand of OY728141.1, from coordinate 1,176,475,283 downwards.
AATGCAGTAAAAAATAATTACTATGGTTAAGCTAAAAATGGGTTTACTATGGGTTAAACTAAATAAGATAAGGGTAAAATTACCACTCAAATATTATAAAAAATATTTTAAGTCTATATTTTTACCCTTAAAACTATAATGTTATATAATGGCCTAATATTGACCTTTTTGACAGATGAAAATGTTGGGAGTAGTTATTTGTTTTTAAAAATACATAGTGTGTCCTCTCAGCAACTTACAAAAGGCCACAAATTCACTCCCTTATTCACTCCTTAAAACCTCATTAGATCAATAAATCCCTACCCAAATAACTTCTATAATTCTCTTCCCTCATCCAAGAATTCTTATTTTGGATTGAAATCTAACCCAGGAAGTCTTTTAGTGCAAACCAAAGGAGATTACCTGAAGAAGAGGCTACATTCATCAATGAGAGTCTTTGTTTTATTTATTCCTAGACCTTGTTATATATTTATTAAAATAATATTATATAATAACATAAGTACATTACATATAATTATATGTTGATATGTTAATTTCATCACCTAAAATCTTCTCCATATCAATAAAATGGGATACTAAATCCCCATTTTTGTGTGTGTTGGTCTACCACCACACAAAATCTATATCATTTTTTTCCATTAACACATCTAAAGGATAGAAATAATGATGGATTTATAGTGGATATATTATATTTATGATATTTATTATGTTACATTGATTCTTAATTCTTTATATCACACATACCAACATACTCTCCATTTTATGGGAATATGATAACATCATCATGTGTATGATAGACTACCACCAAACAAAGTGATATGATTCCTTTACACATTACATAGAACATATTATGTAAGAGTTAAAGTATGAAATATTATTTAATTTACATATAAATTAATCTTTAATGATGATTGTTTATTTAATTTTCATTCACTCAATCTAGTGAGAAACAAGATACTATATTCCTAAATACATATGGCTTACCATCTCTATAAATGTTTTATTTCATTTCATATAGATAAATGTTATTTATTATAATCAATAAATTATTGATGAATATATATTATATTTATATCATGGTTTACGTTCTGTAGATGATGGTGCCATGATAAAAAAAAGAGGACAAAAAATAAAAAAAAAGAATATAGATGAAAATCAAAGTAGTTATTAATAGAAACGTTCCTTTAATATTGAATTGTAAATAAACATGTAATAATATTTCATATGAAAATTAAATCTAGTATGAAATATATAATTTTTTTTGTTTAATATATTTTAAATGAACTTTTATTTTTTATAAAGTAGTCTTGAACACGTACGATGTATTTGAGGACATAATAATTGAATTATATCTCACTTTTCACTATTGTGAGACATATTATATATTCACCACATATTTATTATATATGGTTAATATACTACTTATGAATTTTTTTTATGATTATTCAAAAAACAATATAGGGTCATATATGTCTATTTTATTATTTCTATTTCAGGGGGATTGGGATTAAAATTTAAAAGTGGTAAGGATTTTATTTTACAATATCATCATTTAAAAGGATCATATATAATTTTGTTTTCAATGTAAAACTCATATGATAAATATCTCATGAAATAAATTAATTTAGTTATCCTCTAGTTATTCATGATATGTTAATGAGATAGTATAATTTTTCCACTATTTGGTACATAAAATAGTTCAAAAAATATTTTTAATAATATGAAACCTTATTTATCTATTCGGTCAAAAATCCATTTCATCACAAAAAAATATTTCTATAAACGTGTTTTCAAAAATAATTTATCATTTTTATGTTATTTAAAAAATAAAATTATACAGATGAATTAATTTTTTCAAAAATAGTTTCCAAGGAATCATCTGTTCATTTTCCTAACAACGTCGGTTTGGATTTTACCAAAAATTTGAATGGAATAATTATTTTTTTATGTACATAATAAAGAAAACTTATAATCCTCACAACTATTAATGTATTTTAAGTTTATATATTTTTTTCATGTCTATATTCAAATAAATGTACTTAAAAAAATTTATGCTTTAAAAAATATTATTTTTTTCCAAATAAAAAGTATATTTTCATCATGAATTGTTTAAAATGATTTTAAATATTCTTTTATAAGCTTTCCTGGTTTTTTAAAAGAAATGGATTTTAGAAAAGGGTTTATGTTTTAAAATTTATTTTCAATTAAACTATATTTTCCCCAATAATAGTTTTAAATTAGTTTTTAGACATTAATTTACATGTTTTCAATGTTATTTTTAAAGAAAATGAATTTGAAAAAAAATTAATTTTCAAAAGTGATCATCATGGAAAGGTTATATTAATTAAAAAATCATGAGTTATATTTTAAAATCCTTATTAATGTTTTATGAAATTATTTTATATACTTTATAATTAATAGTTTATATGAACACAGTAAAGCATTCATATTCTTCTTATGAATAGTTTATGCTTATCATGACAATATATTTATGAAAACTATTTCCATTTAATGGGTTATAAAATGATAGAACTCATTTAAACTCCACTTATGTTCATGGGTTATCACATGATGAAATGATTATGAGATATACCAGTTTTAAACAAGTTAAAATATCATGACATTTTGATGAATAACTTTTCATTTCAATGGTTATGATACGATGAATGTTTTATTATCATGTGGAAATCTTTTTATGATTTTAATTCTTTGACAATGGTTATGTTAAAACTATGAATGGTGGATAAATTATAATCAAGTAATATAGTAATTCTCTATCCAGATACATGTAGAGCCTATATCTACCTACAATTCAGTGGGTAATGATTTATATATCATTAGATAGACATTATTAGAATGAGGAGTGAACTCGATTCAGTAAGGGACTTTGTTCACTATGATTGTCTTTGGAGTACACCCTGACTAACATAATTTTTTGGGGAGTGAAACAATTATCATATATGTAAAGGGCTTATACTAGTGATGGCGGAGAGACCCACCCAAGTTGTGTTTCCCCCAAAAATAAGGGTACATAGGTGGTTATCCCAGGACCGATGTAGGTACATTGTTGGATATCCTAATACTAACATGTTTCAAATTTCATGGTGGGTATAATTAACATTATATTATATATTATTATGTGTATTACACAAATCTATGTCTTAATAAAATTTTATCCTCTCATGGATCATGTTATTTTATTCCCTTATAATTCATGATTTATGAAATACATATCTTTATGACATGACTCATGTTTATTACCTATGCCTATTTAGGTATGAACATCATATGTTATGTTCATTATCACATACCCTTAATATTATCTTATGATTTCATATGATCATAGATTGGTATCTCTTATTTTTACCCTCACTGATCGTTTGAGCTCACAATTTCTTATGTTCTATTTCCACAATTTATGAGTAATGTCTTTATGTAGGGAATGTCTATGATGAGTAATAATTTGGAAGATATTTTTGGGAATCATTGAAGTTCATTAACCAAATTATAAGATTATGATTTCAAAAGAACTGTATTATTATGGTCCTTAAGAATGTGTTTGTACAATGTAATCAATAATCATCTAAAAATATGCAATATCAATGTTTGAGAAGACTAAGTCACTATAATTGGTATTAGAGGAATTGTTAGTTACCATTTCTTATAAAATATGAGAAAACATTAGTCAGATCAATATAAATATTTATAAAGAAATGTCTATATATTTCTATAAGGATAAGATTGAAGATGATATAGTGTATGAGAAAATGTCTTATAATTTTGGTAAAGGGTGGAGTGAGTGTTTTCTAGGAAATTATATCAATTCCTGGACACTATAAGTTGATGTAGATATATCACAGATGTACCTAGGGGTAACAAAACTAAATAAACCATATTAGTCTATACTCAATTATGAACCATTTCAAAATAATAGGAAACATTATAAAATTGGTTTTGACACTTTTCAGGGATATGATTGTTAATTTAAAAAATATTTATAAACCATCATGAAATATTTAAACATACGATGACTATGAATAAGATATGATTAACCAATGTTTTCATTGATTAAATATAAGGGTTATTGATTTAAACATTAAAAATGATTTTTTATATCATGTAATGGTCCATTCTAATTCATGTTTGTCACACTATGATTTTTTGACTTAGTCAATGGTTATAACTATAAGAAAATAGACTAACATTGAATATAATTACAGATTTTCAAATGATAAACCAAATTTGATAATTACTAAAGTGAAGGATTTTTTCATTTTTCTTAATTAGTTTTCATAGAAAATGATTAACAACGTATACCTTAAAAAGATAGCAGACTCAGAAAAAAAGATGATAAAATACTTTTTTAGAGTTTCCACAACAAAATCCATGGATGAAATAATATTATGTTTCTTATATGTTGATATTGTGGAACTAATAACCCAATTGAATGTCATAGAGAAAAGTTAAGATGTTTTGACTATAGAAAAAAAATAATATATCAAGTAACTGTAAATTGAAAATGAAATGTTTAGTTAACGTAATGAATGGGAGTTTTGGTTTCCCGAAGTTATCATAAACTTTTGAATTCATTAAATGTGTAATGTCTGGGAATTATGAAAATAAATATCCTATGTAAAAATATCATGAATAAAATCAGAATTTTTTTTACAACTAATGGTTATATAATTTATGATGAAGAGACAATAAATGACACATGAAAGGAATTCGGTATTATGGAAGGATATGGTGAATCCTAGATACTGGTTTGATGATAAAGTTGGAAATATTAAGTGTTTATGTGTTATAATTCAATGATTATGTTATATGAATCCTGAAATATATAATTATTATTTTTTATATGTTTTCCATTAAGTATTTGAATGAATACGTCGAATGATGATGACAGTCTAGAAGGCTGATTAAATGGAAAGGTAATATTTTCATTATGGGGATTTAACTTTTATGATATTTATGACGTTGTTAAAGTAGTGTATTGTTTTGATAAATAGATTACTCAATTAGATAAAGTAAATCTAATAGTATTGATGACCTTAAAACTAATAACGTATTTGTTGAAAAATTGGTTTGTGATAGCATTGATTGAGTTTAAAAAATTATTGTATATAATAAATCTTTTTAATAATATATCATTTTATTCAAGTAATTAGAAGAAATTGATGTTTTCATTTAGGTTCTATGGTAATTTTGGTTTCAAGGGAATACACGACAACAACATTCACATGTTTGGTATGTGAATATTTAGAGTAATTTCATTATATTATAAGAATTAATGATAATTTCATTTTGGATATTTATTGAAAATTGTAATAAATTTATGGATTTTAATCTTCTGGACGGTTCATAAAGTTATAAATTTATGAAATGGTTTAAGCTGTACTTTGAATGCTGTTTTAGAGATTAATGTATTTTTTTAAGATATTGATATTTATTAATATTGGATAACCTATACTATTTTTTTAGATGATATATAAAAAGGATTATCAATATATCAATGGATATTATGATCCGATAGTGCTTTAGGAATATCAAATAATCGATTTATTTCATGGAGTATCAGATGAAGTGGATATTGATCAAAGAAAAACTAAAGGGTGATACAATGGTTATGAGATTGAATGAAATAAGGTAATTTTATCCTATCATGAAAATTATTCAAAATTAAAAAAGGATATTGAAATAAAATAGTGTCCTATTATAAAATTTTCTAATGATATCAATGATTTTTTTCCACTATTTGGTATATGGTTTTATAGTTATTAACATTCTATACCTCACCCATTTTCATATGATTAGTAATATTTATTCCTGAAAATAATTATTTATGTTTTCCAACTTTGTACAAATCATCACTTACCACCTAGGTTTTCTTTTGTTGTATCCTAGTTATGCGTTACTTGAGGCATGTTTTTTTTTTCACAATTTCTATTTTTAAGCCTATTTTTATTCATTTATATGATGTGGTTTTCTATGATATGATTTTTAAATGTTAATCTTTTGATGAATGAGAAAAAATTTTAGGAAAAAAATACAATTTAAGGGAGGGAATGTAACAACCCCTGATTTAATGTTTTTTTAATTTTTTATAATATTCTATATTTATATTTACACTTAACCTATGTTTAGCTTGAATAATTTGAAATACTAATTTTATCATGAGTTACCTAAAACACTAAATTTAAATGAAATGTCATATATTATTAAAATATTTTAATTTAATATGATTATTTTTACCATGAAGTTGGTATAGAAATTATGAATAAGAATAATTAAATTATGAAAATATGGTTTTCACATATATATAACAGGATTTTTTTAGTTAACCAATCAATTACAAAATAAAGTAATACCCTTTTAAAAATAAATTGTAATTTATCAATGGAAAGTAATTTTTATGGGAACAAGCATTATTTATATCAATACATTTAGAAAATATATTTTTTAGGGATTAAAATTTAATTTATATTATATATATTTAATAAAATACTTAATATTTATTTTATATTTTTTCTAAATAATAAAAAAATCAAATTTTATGCTTAAAACTATTTTTTAAAAAAAGTTTTATTGCCAAATTTGCACAAATATAATAAACTTAAAATTTTAAACTTTTAAAAAATAATTTTTTAAAAATAAAATACATTTTGGATTTTATATTATAAATATAATATTATGTTTATTTTTTGTAATTTTTTTTTAAATTTAACAAATATGATGAATAAAGCTAAAATAATTAATTGAAAATGACTTTTCTTATAAATTATTAATAATGTTAAATTATATTATGAATTGGATTTAAAGTAAAACTAGATCAATTTTATGTCAATTAATAAAATTTTGGTCAATGAAATAAATTTAATAAAGAATATTTATATAAAAAGAATTCAAACTGTTGAACTATTTCTCTTTAAAACACCCACATTATCGTCGTGATTGTGGGATTAATTTTAAAATAAACTTTTAAACTTATTTGAATGGAACATAGAAAAATTAATTCATTAATAATAATAATAATTTATAATTTATAATTAGTTTAAAATATATTTTGACCTCAATGAGTGGTAAATTCAGTAAAAATCAATTATCACGTTTAATGGAAAATTGGTTTACCAGGGAGTTAAATTGAAAAAGAAAAGGGTAAAAACAACCTACAAAATTGTTTAAAAAAATTTATGGTTGTATTTTTTCCATTACTCTTATAAAGTTATATAATTTATTAATTTTTAACATTTTTACATATTATAATCATGGGAGCACTTATTTCTTTTCAAAAAATACCATGTGTGTTCTCTTCCCCACTTATAAAAGGGAACCACCTCTCCTATCTTATTCAAACCACGAAACCTATTTTTTCACCAATAAATGACCAAATAACTTCCAAAAATTCTAACTTAATCATATAATTTTTATATTTGAAGAAATTAAACCATGTAAAACTTTTAGTGAAAACCTATGCGGGTTACCAAAAGAAGATGTAATGTTCATCAAGGACCGTTTTTTATTTTATCCCCCACATCCTTTAATAATTTTTATAACATGATTATATAATAAACTCACTATATTCCATGTAATGATATTTTTTTTATGTTAAGGAAATTACCTAAAACAATATCCACTTCCATAAAATGGGTTACGAAACCATCGTCCTTGTATATGGAGGCATACCCCCTTGTGAACTGAGGATGTTTGTTTTTTCATTTCCACATCTCATGGTTGAAAATAATGATAGATTATATGTTTATTTAATATATTTATAAAATTTATTATTTTATTATCATTAGGAATTATTATATCATAATAACTTCATACTCTCAATTTTTTGGGAATACAATTGTGTCATCCATGTGGACGACGACCAATTTACTCACAAAGCGATGTGATTCGTTCATGATTTACATGGAATATGTTATGTATAATTATAAAAAAAGGGAAATATTTGTTAATGAAATAATTTGGGAATGATAATATATTATTAAATTTTCATTATTTCAATCCAACAGGAGTGGAAAAAACATTCATTTATATTTAACACTTTCTATCTTCATGAATGGTGCATTTTATTTCCTTTCACTAAATTTTATGGATTACTATAAATAGTTATATACTTAATATCGGTGATTTTTATATCATTTAATAAATTATAGATATTTTAGAATCATGATCAAGTTAATAGAACAAAAAATATAGCAAATAAAAATATATATTAAAAACAAAGAGGTTATTACTTGAAATGTAACATTAACATGGAATTGTTAATAAATATGAAATAAAAGATCATAATAAAAATATATATGTTATTAAATATATAAATATTATCATCTAATAAATTTATAATGAACAAATAATTTTAATAAATGAGTTATTAATGTGTATAATGTAAGTCACGACTTAAGGTAATGGATTTCTGTATCACTGTGTGCTTTTATGAGACACATGATATATTCACCACCAATTTATTCTATATGGTGTATATTCTATACATGTTTGTGTTTTATGATTCTTCTTAAATTTTTTTTGTTAATTTACATTTCCATTTAAGAATCCCTCTTTAATGGTGCTTATGATTCAGTGTTACCAAATTGATTATTATTTTATGTTACTTTCTAATCATTTTTTGGGACTGTTTATGATTATGTTTCCGATGAGAAAATATTATCATACATATCTCAATAATTAAATGAATTTTATTCTCATAAGGATATTCATGATATTTTCGGTAAATAATAACATTTTCCCCCCTCTTTGGTACTCAAAATAGTTGATAATTTGATTTAAAGAAAACCAGACTATATTTCTCTCTTTGGTCAGAAATATATTCTCTTCAAAACCATCTTTTATTAAAATAACATTTTAAAAAATGTATTATTAATCTGATAAGATTTTTAAATTTTTTTTACCTGTGTTGTAATATTTTTAAAAAAGTAGGAAAATAATATTCATGTCCATTACTAAACAATTTCTTATTGGAATTCATTGAAAATTTAAATGAAATATATATTTTAACATCTATGACATAAAAGAAACATCACAGCTCCAATACCATTATTTTATATAAATGATGCATTATATTTTTTCAAGTTTATTTCCTAATAAAATGAATATAAAAATTTTTATGTTTAAAAAAATAATTCAAAATGGAATGTGTATTTCATCATGAAATATTTTAACAGATTATTATATAATTTTTATGAGATTTAATTTCAATTTTCAATGAAATGGATTAAAAAATGTTTTTTTGTTTAAAACATATTTTAGAAGAAAATTTATTTCCCCAACAAATATATTTTAAATTATTTTTCAAAAGATTCATTTACAAGTACTCAATGTTATTTTAAATGTAATGGATTATGAAAAGGTTTTTTTAAAGTGATATTGAATGAATGATAATTTTCCATAAGAAATTTTCTAAGGGATATTTCTGAATTATTCATCATATAAGATTAAATAATTTAATATATTTTTGGATTTAATTGGGATATGTGTTAGCATTTATAATTACTGATTGAATAACTCAATAAGGGGTTAATTGGGTTCATAAAAATTTCTAAATATTTTGAGCACCGTTTTTGGAGTAAGAATGTTTAATTATATCCTTAAGAGTATATTTAGTATAAATATGAAAACATGCAGAAAGAAAATTGATCATATATAATTATTTAGCTTCAAGGGAAAAAAATTCCCAAGTCCAATCCATCAACTATCTACTGTATGATTTTGGTGATTTTCACATAAACAACAATTTTACTGGGGTCACCCAGCTGAGTATAAGTAGTTTTAACATATCACAATGGCCCAATATATTTCAACCAGGCTCTCTGTTTTAAAACTCTTATTAACGGTCATAACCACTCAATTTCATAGAGTGAAAACATTATGAGATATATAGATTTTTTTATAATATGTTTGCATCACATAGTTTAAAGAAACAACTAATTTTAGATGAAGATTAATCCTAATAAAATCATATACCTCAAAGAATAGATTATGATGTTTTTTAGTGAAACTAATAAAAATGATAATATGAGTAAAAATGTTCTTATTTCTTAACTATGTACATTTCTTCATTGTTTTTTATTTGGAATTTATAAGGAAATAGACTTTTTTTATTCTTTGTCTCTCTTGTATATGTGTGTAGAATATTACTGATCCTTTAATATTATTATTTAAACATGAACATAGTTCCAATACAATTTTCATGAGACATAAAAATTGATATTAATGTGATTGGATATTAAGGACCTATAAATGTTTTTTCCAAATATATGAATTTATTTTTTATAATAAAACATTTCCGCTTTTCAGATTTATTATTCAATAAATTCTTGTTCACAGTAAATTTTCCTAAAAGCGAAAACCTCCTTTTGGTGTTCTCTAATAGCATTATGTGTATTATTTAGAAGTCAAAAATTTTATCATGATGTTTTATTTTACTATATATTCGTAAGAGATGACATGAGATCATTGTTCATTGTATGAAAAATTCCTTTAAATAATAAATTATTTTATGTAAAGACAAATAAACTTTAAAGTAGAATTTAATTTTCTAGTGTAAGATAAAGTTATACTATCAAATTTTCCCTTCAAATTTCTATGGATTTGAAAAATAATATTATAAAGACCTTTTGTAATCTTATTTTTACAAGATAATATCTCTTGATTAAGTTATTATTATCTTCGTGCAAAAAAATCATACGTGATAATTTCTAATTCTGAGTTACTGGTTTCTACAAATCTCGTAAGGTAAGAAAAATCCATATCCGAAAATAAATACTTGAACAGAAAGTGTATGATAAATATATTATGAAATATTAAAAAAATATACTTGTTATAATAAATTATGAAATGTTTTAGACATAAAATATATAACATGATGATATGTCAGAGAAACATATTCATTCCAATAATATCCCATTTTTAAAGATCACAAAGCCCACTAAGTGGGAAAAAAAAATTTCTTTCAATGAACATTAAACATTAAGAAAAGTTTAGTTTTTTTGTCTATGAGTTTTACTTTTATTTTCCAAAAAATTTGAATATGAAAAATAATTTTTCGACTTTTATTCTCCACCATTTGTGATATCAAAAAAAGTAAAATACTGAATATAATTCATACATAACACAAGAAGTAGTAGTATATTAATTTTATTTCGTGAAAAAATATGATTCAGAAATAAATATAATTCATAATGAAATAATATATCATCATTGTAAAAATAAATCATAATATAAGAGTCAAATATAAATCATTATAATTAGAATAGAAAAAAATAATCTAAATTATAATGATCATAAAATTTTAAATAAAATATATTTAAATGTTTGAGTTCCACAATGAGTGGCATGGTTCAAATGTTTTGGAAATTCCAAAGAATTGGTAAATTGAATCCATAAACATAAACATAGTTGAGAGTATAAAATTACTGAAAACAATATACCTATTTCTGGTGGATTTTTTAAAGAAAGGGGTTGATCAGAAGTTAACAAAGATGATTTCATGGGAGCATCAGATGTCATACTAACAACATTGCCTAACATTAGCAGGGGTTTTCTATGACTGACATGACCTCCAAGAGAAAAACAATCTCGTGTCAAATAGATGTTTTGAGAATAATTTTTTTCAATTGATAGACCATTGTGATCAAGAATTATTAAGTGTATTTTAATTGATAGTTCTAGTGATGATAAATATATTTCTTCTTAAAACCATAAATTTAACATTTCAGAAACCTGTAAAAAATTAAATATTTATTTGAGGTTCTTATAGGTGTATTGGTGGTGGTCTAAAATATACCATTCAAGAATCATTTTCTTTGGAATTTCAAATAGTTCATCAGCACTAGCATCAATCTATTTTACCATGTAAATCTCGAAATAATAAACAAAAATGGTGAACCCATTCTATACCTGATGAGAGAAATATATAAATAAGATCCAATAATCATCATTATTTACAAAACATGACATCATATTCATTAACACTTTAAACTGGTTTTCTATTATAAAAATGAAAAAAACATTTTCTAGTTCTTTGAATGTGAAAACCTGTAGGAAGATTCATTAAAGGCATCATCCTCTACTACATCATCATCTAACAAGATTTTCTTATGACTATTTAGCACTACTTCAGGTGTAAATTCAGATTTCTTTTCTAGTACTCCAAAACAATATATAATTAAATGGCTAACCTTTGGTGATGAGTGATGATAAAACCAGTATCCATCATTACATAATGTGACATTCCATCATTTCTAGAAGTTTCTAGCCCAAAGAAAAGAATTTATTTATTTTTTATCTATCAATAGATTCAACAACATCATTTGGAGTCATTGGTAGCATTATAATTTCATTTATGATAGTTCTCTGGGGAATTTGACACTGATCTCTTATAAATACCTTATATTAAGGTTTTTCAAAACATGCAGTTACTATATCCACTACCTGGGATAACTCCATTATATTCAACAATACGTATAAATAAAGCATAGAAGAATCTATGGGTTGTACAAATCACCTCCCAAAAATAGAATGAAGTGACATTATTAATTCGTGATCATTATCCTTGAAGACCATATAATTACACTAAAATTTCACTTCATTTTTTAATTCAGTGATTTTTGATTTTTTAATTTAGCCATTATATAGTAATTGAGAGTATATCTGTTGATATATTTCATAAATACTTTTTTTTACATTCGGTGATACTTTATTTATAGCTTTTTGAATAACATGGGAACCATTTCCTGATGGAATTACAAACAGTATTATTCAACATATATTTTCTTTGAAATGTCAGGATCATTTTCCATATGATGAAATTCTTATAATTTAATCCTTATGAAACTTCCTTTAGAAAATTTCCCTAGATCTTGAGAGCGAGACTCGATTAAATTAGGATACACACTTATTCATTATGAAATGGAATTATCTTTTCCAATAGAATATATTTGAGGGATATTATAGGATATACATTGTTTGAACATGATATGTATGTATGTAGAAACATGAGGTGTCCTCTCTTGGTATCATGTTTGATGGTCTTACGGAATACCAATCCAAAATTATCATATTAAAATAAGTGTTTATTAATCCTCATAATATACTATATTATCAGTATCATGAGATAATTATTCTATCATCACTAGTATCTTAGGAAAACTAGATCACTACCACTTCATCAAATCAGGGTCAGTTTCAGGCGCCGAGGAAGAGGGAATCAATTTTTTAAATGAAAAAATCCACTAAAAAATGATTTACCTTAGTTAACATGCCTTATTTTTTTCAAACCCATGATAAAGAGTTTCATTGTTATCATCTATAACAACATTATTTGTTTTATACACAATGTTGAAGATTCATACATATTATAAGAAGTTCAAATAATTGTTTTGGACAAGGCATATATATGGTAAAATGTATTATGCATGATTTATAAAACTTTATAACATGAAAAGTTATTGTAATTAAGCATCTAGGGAAATAATTTTCTCAATGTCACCCTTACATTGAGCGATTCCCAATAGGATTAATATGGTATGAACTTTTCTCTCATGATCCAAATTCTCCACATTCTTTTTCTCAATGAAAGCGGGTTCAAAAAAACGATTTCATGATCAACAGAAGGGTAACACAATCCATTATTGATAAAGTGGAAATAAACAATTTATATCATTTTTTATTATCTTTTTTTTATCTTAATCAAAAATGATTGAGGTTAAGGACATGCTTTTTTGGTTAAATGAGGCAGTGTCCACGTCTTCATCATCACCAAAATTTAAACGGTTGATTCATAATACTCACAAACATTGTTCTTGAAAACTACCAACATCAATGACTCATCAAAACCATAATTAAAAACCTAAAGGTTTATTATTTTATTTAACACCATATTCATTTTATCCAACCACTGAGAGTTGATACCATTCCCAAATAGTAATTTTCTTGTAATTATTTGACACATAATTGTTCCGTTCTATGTATCACCATTTTTTTTGTTTTTCCATTTTAGAAGGTTTAGAAGGGTTATAATATTTTTATAACAATGGTTTTAATGAGGGTAAAATAATTGATTGATGATTTTCAAGTTGATACACAATCTTTGTTGATTATTAAAATCAAGGGGACACATAATAATGAGCAGGATAATTAATACTAAATATAGTTGACGTGGTCCATCATATGTGACCACTACTCAAAAAAGAAAAAAAATATTTAAATAAAAAATACAACATGATTAATTTATATACGGGAGATATTTTATAATTTATCATTTTTTAAAATTAGACATAAATAATTATAACTTAATAAAATCAAATCATTAAGTAAATAAAGGATTAATATAAATATTTGTTAATTGTTTTTCACTGTCAAAGAATATCAACGGATAACATTATTCGATGCATGATCTCTCAATAAATGATATTTTAATATATGTTCTTCATTAATTAATAGTTAGTCAGACTCTTTGATATGTTTTTGGCACTAGTGTTTTCAAATCATAATGGAATACAATTATAGTTAAATGAAAAATCAATTAATCATTATTTCATCCTCAACACCTACGCACAAAAACTTATTATGGTAGTATATTCAGCTCAATAGTTGTAATTTCTTTATAATTTTTCGTCTTACATGGCCAATACAACAAGGATTTTCTAGGAAAATGATAGGTTCCTAAAGTTCTTTTCATATCTAATCAACAATAAGAAAAATCAGAATCCTTGTATGAAAATTAATTAATGTCATAGGTTTTTGAGAAAAATATAAATAGTTATGGTAACTTTTAATTATCTTAAAATTATTTTCAATTAAATAAAATGTGATTCTTTTGGATTATATTTGAATCATACAAAACAAAATACTGAAAAAAAATCTGATCTAATTGTAGTAAAGTCAAATGATCTTCCAATTATTCCACTATACAACTTGTTTTCCACTAGTTTTCCAATTTCATAAATGGAATGTTTGACATTGTAACTCATTGGTATTTTTTATATCTTACTATTTTGTATTCAAAAATTCTTATGTATGTTGAATTTGTATTTTATTTTATTTAAAATGTTCCCAAAAATATTAATGATAAAATTGAATTCTTATAAAATAGTTTAGTTCAATGATAATACTCACTCCACATTTTTTTATAATATTCTTTGAAAATTATTTGAACAATTTTTATTGATAATACAAAAATAACATCATCTATATATAATTGTAGTAGACGAATATTAGGGAAATAATTTTTCTTAAACATTGTAGGATTTTTTATTCGTATGAGAAAACAGTTTTCTAAAATAAAAGCGCATAATATTTCATACCATGCCCTCAAGATATTATGATGTTCATATAGAACATTGATAAGATTAAAACATTGAAAAATGAGGTTATTCAAAAATAATAGGTCTTTCAAAATAAACTTCCTCCTCTAAAAACATGTTTAAAAAAGAAAATTTATCATTCATCAGATGTAACATAAAATTCATATAGGATGCATATCATATAAGGATTCTAATGTCTTATAATATAACTACAAAGGAAATGGATTATTTATAATATATTCATTCTTCTTGATTATTTACATTGTCAACAAATCTAGATTTATTTAATGTTATTATACTATAGTCATAATTTTTATTTCTAAAAACCCATTTTGTTCCATTAACAGGATATTTGATTATTTTGTATCTATTTTCTATACAATATTTATTTTAAATATATTTATCTTTTCCTAAATTAATTAGAACAATATTTCATCATAAGAGGATTTTCAATAGAATTGTGTTCTAATTGGTAAAAAAGGGAAATAATTATCTCTTTTCCACTTATAAGCCAATTATTATAAGTAATATTATACCCATTTAAGAGTGAAAAAGGAGTTACCATGATTAAGGTTAAAATTGGTTAACTAAGTGATTAAAGAAATGATATGGACAGAAATAGAACATAATAATATCCAAATTTTATGGGACGATGACATTTAAGCCATATAATATAATATATTATAATATCTATCCATTTGGAATCATTTTGATTAAAATTACTTCATTATAATTAAATCATTTAATAAATTCCAAGAGTGATCCTCTCCTCCCTTATAAAAGGATACCCCTTTCTCCCAATTTATTAAAATAATATTAGCATTCTAGGTCAACCAAGACCTATATATTTCTCTTTTAAACACCATTATCATTGTTATATAGGTACTTTTCCCCACAAAATACTAACCATATGGTCCTTATGTGCTAATCTAAAAAAAATTCAACGAAATGATAATCTTATTAATAGATTAAATTATTTTTTACTTATTCTTTTACCTCCACAAAATTTGATTTATTTATCAACAAATAATAAAATAAGTTTAAAAATATATATTGAAAACTTTATATAATTTTTAAACCACCATTATTCACCCTCTTTCTAATTAAATGGGAAATAAATTTAATACTCGTGTGTACGTATGACTTATCATCCCCTTATAGCAATACAATTCAATTTTCATCACAATATTTTATGGACATGTATTATGATTGGTTTAATTTTTATATATGATATCTACAGAATAAATATTTTTAATTATTTATAATATCATATCTAACTAATTATAACATCTCATGTTTGTACATGTAGATTACAACCTCTTCGATGCGATGGGATTCATTTTCCATTCCACTTTACATTGATGGTAATAAGGATGGATTTAATGAATATATAATATATAAATGATATTAACATAACAATTTAAAGGTGAATTATTATTTACCTTTCTTTCATTACATCTATAAAAATGTTAAAATAGTGTTAGCGCATGCATACGACCCATTGTCTCCGTGAATGATGTAATTCATATTACTATGTATATTTTTAATGGATGATCATAAAGAGTTATATAATTAATATATGATATTTATTTCATGATTAAAATCATGGAGATGATAGAAAAGTTATCAAATTACAAGGAAAAAAACATCTAAACTAAAACATACATGAAATACCAATCAGTTATCAACTGTAATAGTGATTGAAATAAAGAATTATTAATAAACAGGTTATAAAAGTGTATAAGTGAATAATATATGGAATGATATACCTGATTATAGTTCTATAATATATTTATAATAAACTTATATTTATTATACATGATTCTGAAAATGATATGATGGAAGTCAGACCTGAGGTATGGGTTTTCTCGTTTTTTTTTTCATTGAATATATATGTCGTATTCATCAATTTCATCATTCTTATGGTGTATATACTACCTCATTGATATGATATATCATGATTCCCTTTATATTCATGGTATTTCTTGTTTCATTTGAATAAAAGTATTTCATGTGGGTTGTGATTTGATATTTAACAAACTGTAAAGGGTATATTTCACAATCTCATCATTATTGGAGATTGTACTTGCTTTTCTCTTATCTAGAGGTACTATTTTATATTTTTATTTTATACCCAATAGAATTTCCTATCCTATAGTTATTTCAAAAATAATTATTTTTTACTTTAATTTTACTCTCTTTAGGAATTCAAGATACAAAAATAATGTTTTTAAGGAAAAAAACCCTTATTTTTTAACTCTATTGAAAATCGTTTTCTTCTATGTCCATATTTTCAATAAAAACATTTAAGGAATGTTTTTACTATTACATAATGATTTATTAAATACATTTTTAACTATTTTTTACTATAAAAAATAGAAGGAATATTATTGTTATTTTTTGAATGATGTACTATCTGATTTTTTACAAAATTCTGAAAGGAATGTTTGTTTACCATGTACGACATAAAAAATTTCCCAACCATTATGACTGATCAATACTTTATGGAATTATTTAACTGTTTATAAGTTTATTTTAAATGAAAATTTATTCCATTTCATATTGTAAATATTTAGATATAAAATATGTAATTCACTAGTACAAAATTCGCTTTATGCAGTGTTGAACATTATGGTAGTTATAGAAAAGCATTGACAATAGGTACTGTGTATTTGAATTAATTTAGCATGGATAAAGGTTTACCATTATCAACCTATTTTATAGCATACCAAAGGAACCTTTTATAAACATATTATTTTTAGCATTGATAATGGTCTCAATCACAAGGCGAGCACCACATCGAAAGACCGCATAAGACAATGCTCCTTTATATATCATTCTGTCGCATCCTTTCATTCGATTCCTACTATGGAGATGGGCTCCCGCATACACTCCACACATTTATATGGGCCAACCACGGGCCCATGCAAGCCTTAACCCACCCTATACATAACTCGAACCATCACCCAACTTTATATTTGGATTCTACATGATCCAACCTGGTCCATCATGAAATTTTTTATACAAACCAATAAAAATATACGCAAACTTAAAGTAATAAAAATGATTAAATAATTGTTTAATAAAAAATATGGATAAATTCCAAAAATTACATAATTATTAATAAATATAATATATTTATATGTATTTTTAATTTTCATAATTGGTATATATTAAATATAGATATATAAAATGAAATAATTAAATAAATATAAATAAAAAATGACTATATTAAAGAAAAATATACAACTAATTATTAATTAAATAATTATTGATAATATGAATAAATTTAATATACATACTTATAAAATATAAATATAAATAAATAATATATATTAAATATAAATATATTAAATGAATAAAATGAAATAATTAGAAAACTAAAAATTAAAAATTTATAAATTGAGAAATATATTTGAAAAAAATTAATTAAAAATAAATAAATTCAATATCATTATATATAGATTATAATTATTAATAAATATTACATATTAAATATAGATATATAAAATGAATAAATATTAATAATTTAACAAAAAAATTTGAATAAATTATAATATTTAAAAAAAATTAATAATAAATAAATATCAAAATAATAAAAAAACCATATCAATGAGTCAATTATTAACAAAAATAATTTCTTTAATATATATATATATATATTAATTATAAATAATAATAAATAACATATATTTATTATAAATGTATAAAATTAATAAAATGGAATAATTAATAACATATTATTATCTTATAAATTTTAATGTTTTTTATACATAATTATTCATTGATAAATTTAATCTAAAAATATATACATAAATATATTTTTATATATATCAATTTATATAATATTTCATAAAATATTAATTATATAATACTAAATATTTAGGTATAAATTAAATAAGTCCTATAATTAGTAAAGAATGGTTTATAATTAAAAAATTATATTATTTAAAAATTTGGACTAATTGTATCAAGTAACTGACATTAACTTAATGTTGATTTATTTTTCAATTTAACTTATATCATATGTGTCTTACATTTATTTGACACATACTGTCGGGAAAACATCCCTCAAGGTATCATTGAACCATTTTTGACGTGATTGTGTTTGTTGACAAAGTGGACATCTGTGTGGTGATTGTTGACAAAGAAAAACAATGACATACAAATTTATTGACAAAGGGGATTTCATGGTGGAATGTCGAGTGCAAGATCTGTGCTCAACGATCCATGATTGATACAATAATTTCGACAAAGGAATGGATGATCTTGAGTTGGTACAAAAAGAACATTTACAAGGTGGCGCCGTTTTCCGGTGTTTGCCAAATTTTTGGGCCTGAAAATAGAAAAATGAAGAAAAGTGGTTTTTGGAAAAGGGACTTGCGCGCCATGTACTTGAAGTAGAGGAAACATTAGTGCCTAATGTTTTTCAAGATCATAAGGTCAAAATATGGAAAAGGAAAGAGGGTCGCACAGGTATTGGTGTGGTCGCGCAGGTGAATTGCACGCCATGAATGGACCTGCGTGCTGGTTTTTAGGAGGGTTGGAAAGTTACGCACAATATGTTTTTCCAGATCAGATCTTAGAAATATGGGAATGGAAATAGGGTGGCGCAAGAGTCTTGTCGGGGATGAAACCTACGCACCAGGACTTGCACGCCGAGGGGAGACTTGTGCGCCGCCACTTAGGTTGACCAAATGCCTATAAATACAGGACCACCCCTACTCATTTTCAATGGAGTTCAACACTTTGATAAATCAGATCTCCCGTCGCGCTGGTGTGGTGGAAGCTCAAGTGGTGTGTGGTCACGCAGGTGGACTTGCGCGCTAGTGTTTGAAGTTGCGCTCTGGTTGGTTAATGCATGCCAATATTGGTTTGGGAGTAAAAGGGGTTGAGTCACGCAGGTTTGGAGTTGCAGAAGATTATGCCGCACAAGTGATTGAAGTGACTTATGTTCCAGTTGTGACCTGCGCACCGATACATGCGCACTAGGTTAGACCTTCGCGCCAAGTAAGGTTGATTCACGACGATTATTCAGCACTGCGTGAAGGCTGGAAGATTTCCTGATACATTCAGTGCAAAGAGAACTTCATCTACGGGTGAATGTTGGACTTCAATAGAGCATCTACATTCAATAGAGGATGCATTCATTAGAGATAATGATGAGACCTACATGTCTATAAACTATGAGTGGATTCTATCAGGAGAAATGAGAAATGGAAGAGGAAGAAGGTGATCCTCTCCACCGGTAGGGAGCCAGAGATAGAGAATTAGGGAGTAACCCTTGGGAAAGCAGTGAGATGACCCTAAACCTTGTAAAGGAAGTGAGCCTGGGAGAGAGTGGCTGTGCACGAACCTTGTAATCCATAGATAGTAAAGTTTAGTGGAATTTAGTACGACCGAGAACCTATCGGTGTATGCTCCTTGGACGTATCACTTAGCGGTGAACCAAGTAAAAATTTCTGTGTCATGTGCTTTCTTTACTTTCTGTATATACTGTGCAACGGGAAAGAGAGAGAAGACTGTTTTTCTTAATAGCGAAACAAGATCAGAACGAGCATTAATTTTCAATTAGTCATACCCTGATTCACTCCCCCCTCTCAAGGTATTCAACATCGTGGACCCAACACATACATATACGTAATTAATGCATTTCTATATACAGTGTACACAATCAAATATTTACTTAATAAATGAAATCTTTTATATAAACACATACACCAAACAATTGTGTAATTTATTCATATTTTATTTTTCATTATTGATATTGTATAGTAACATGATACATTTAATATATTATGTTTTTAACAAGTAGCTTTTATTTATCTGTTTTTAATATTATTATTTTATGGTATTATATATTGATTCTTAATATTTTTTACATTGAAATTTAATAATTTTATAATATTGATTTATATTTATTTATTTAATATGATTTAATATTTTCGATATGTATTCATTGTTTTATAAATATATATCCAAATTTGTTTTAATAATTTATAGTTAATTAGTAAAACCTAATTTTTTTTTAGTTTTTTTAATGTCTAGTCAATTTTAAATATTAATTTTCATATATTTTTAACATATAATCATTTAAGATTATATTTTCACTAATAATGTTAAAATAATATTTTTAAATAAATATAATAAATAAAATTATTAATAAATGTAAATTTAGTATGTATTTATATTTTTATATATTTATAATTATTTATAAATAAATATTATTTTAAATATATATATTTAAATAATTATAGAATTATCATAAATTTATTTAAATATTAAATATATTTACTATATTTATATTAATATTTATTTGTTATATGTCTTTATTTACTAAATGTAAAAATATATAATAATTTTAAATATATTTATAATAATAAAAATATATATAATGATATAAATATATATGTATTATTTTTAGAAAATATTATTTATATAAATATCAATAATTATTTATTTATTTAAATAATTATAAAATTCAAATAAATTTATTTAAATAATAAATATATTTAGTATATTTATATTAATATTTATATTTATGTATATTAATTAAATATATATATGTAATTAAATAAATATACATAATGATATTAATATATTTATAATTATAAATAAATATTTATATATATATTTTGAAATATATTTATTTATAAATATATTATTATTATAAATAAATAAATATAATTTAGGAAAAAGTAGTGTATATAACTACAAATAAATAATAATATATTTAAATAATTATAAAATTATAATAAATATATTTAATATACATATAGAACTATATAAATATATATATAATGACAAAAATACATTTATAATCATATAACAATATTTATATTTATATTTATGAATATTTTTATTTATAATTATAAATATAAATCCCTTATCAGTGCTAAATTTTTAGTTTTTACAAATATATAGCGTTTATCAGTGCTATAAAATTAATGTCGAAGAAAAATTTTCTCAATCATTATTAATTCAGTGCTGATAAAAGGTATATTTATCAAGGATTTTTGGAAACACAGATAAAACCTTCCCCATTCTATTTGAAAGAACCCTAAACGCCCTGATTTCAGTCATGATAATCTATATTTTATGGAATTCCACTACTACCAACACTCCTCCTTGATATCCTCTCAGATGAATCAAGCCTCAAATCCCAGGTATGTTATTTTTTTCTCCTCCACTCTTGTTTCTTGTTTTCTTGGGTTTCACGATGTTCATTATTGTGGTTCTTTCGTGGCTCGATTCTATTGTGGGTTCCAAGATTACAGTATCTACTCCTCATTCATATCATATTTACTTCACAAGCTTGGATGATCAAAACCTCTACATTTGTATTAAATGGTCCCCTTATAATTGGTTTGGGATCCTTCCTTATACAATCTCAAATTGAAGGTTTTATCATGAAAATTCAAAAATGGAAACAGTATTTTTCTCCAACAATGATCTATTCCTTGCACTATTTTTAAGTGGAGGTATGGTTGAGTTCCATATTTGACATTTCACTATAGACAAAAAATCATTTTTTTCATTTTTTTCTGTAGATTTCATTTCAAATTTGTATTTATTTTTTTAATATAAAAAAATATAGCAAAAAAAATAATCCACCAGTTGGAGATCAATTCACTATATCTAAAGTAGTTTATTGTAAAGGTTACTACATTTTATTGTTGGGGATTAGAAATGGTATGAGGAATTTTGGGCATTTAATTGGTATCTTCTTCTTCTTTTCGTGGCTCTATGTAGGGAGTTGTGAAATCTGTACATTGAAAATGTCTAAAATTTTAAGAATTTTCCTGGGCGGGATTTTGTTATACCCACTTCTTCATTCACTATGCAATTTATATTTCTCATTGTCCAAATATTCATGTATGAACTTGAGTCTGGTAGTATTTCTAACATTTGCTACATCTGGAATGTTGATTGTTATTACATTTTCACTTGGAAAGATGCCTTGTTCTTCTTGGATCTTTTGTGTGGGGTGATTTCAAGTAGGGTTCCTACTAAATCGTTGACGTGAAATTCATGACAATAAAAATATATAATTTTTCATGAACGGGTTGGTTAAAACATATAAAGTAATTGAGCATAAAAATATCAATCCAAACGAGGCACAATCATTTCTTTTCAAATAACATTATGATAATCTACATAAGGAACCGTTTTTGGTATATGTATATTTAAAATTTCACTAATTCGAAGAAAAAAAGGTACTAAACATGTAATAAGAAATAAAAAATGTATCGTAGTATTAAATTAGGTATGTTATTACACATATAGTTCGCTATAATAAATTATTATTCATAATAACCCAAAGAACTCATACTTTATAACGCAGGCACCAATAAAGATAGTCTAAAAAAATGAAAGATTCTCATTTAAATCAACTTTTAACATATAAAACCCTATTTTGTAACAACATTTGTTATGTAAAAGTGTTCATTCAAAGTTAATATAAACATGTATCAGTCCTAAAAAAGTGCCTTAACAGTTATAAAAAAATCCTTTACCATTGTTATAGAAGTACTGACTGTCAAAGCATGTTTGAAATCACTATTCTTTTATTACTGCTCAAAAAACGCTGATAAAGGAGTATTTTAATAGTGCCAAAAATTGATAATAGAAGACCTATTTATCAAGGATTGTAGAGGAGTTGATAAATAGCCCCATTAAACAATGCTTTTATTTAGCACTGCTAAAGGGACCCATTATCTGCTCTTCTATAAGTGCTAATAATGGATTCCTTTATAAGAACTAAATAAATGTGCTGATAAAGGGGAAAACTAAATTGTGTTGTAACAAAATACTAAAGCACCAGAAATAGGGAATACAGTTGTGTGCTATAATAGTAAACTACAACACAAAAAAACAACATCATAAACTAGAAAAAGTAGTTACAAATTAAAAAAATTAAATGAAATATAATTTACAACAGAAATATACAAAAAATAACACTATTATAGAGAAAATGAAAACACATATATACAAGAACATACCAACCCCACTCATATAAGAAAACAAACCTATATAACAACAAATATCTTATGATAGCAATAATATAATGAAATAAATTAAAAATAATGTTTTAATTTTAAAATAAACAATGAGTCATACTATGAACATTGATTATCTGATTGAGTTATAGTTGACTCATTCGTGTGATAAATTTTATTTTTTATCTTCAAGAATAATCTATGTGAAAACTAAATAAGTAATTACAATATAAAAAATATTATAAAATTAATTATGTAATAGATGATTGAATAATGAGAAAAAAAATCTAGGATCATTTTCTCAGTTTTGGAAATGTGATATGCATTTTAAATAGAAATGACAATTCCATATTGAAAAGATACACTTGGAGTCATTCTAGTCACATCGTGTATTATATTGAGGTCTGAATGATTTCTGGAAGTCCTAAATTACTTATGAATCATTTTCCTAAATTATTAAAGAAATCCTAATTTTTTTCTTGGTTTGGAGCTTGATACGACTATTTATCACTACAATGTCATTTTAAATTGGAAACACACACTTTTAGTTATAATAGTAACATCATATGTCAATTTTTTGTGAGACTAACTTCTACACATCACAAATAACTTATGAATCACCTTATAAAATTATCAATATAATTCATGTCCATTTTATTTGTTTTTGGTGATGGACATTTTTTAAACAAAAATATCTATTTAAAACTAATAACGAACAGTGTTAGTCATGTCGGCTATAACAGGTATTGGAATTAGTATCTTTAAATTCATAAACATAAACAATTACTTTTATATCATTTTAATAATGATTAAAAATAATCTGAATGTGTTTTCTCAGGTTTGAGTATGCCAGTTGTCATATTTAATAAAATCAAAGTCAATTTTCCATAAAAAGATGCACTTGGATTCATACTAGTCAAACCATGTGTTTCATTGAGGTTTGGTTGATTCATAAACATCCCAAATAACATATTCATAATTTTAGTAATGTATAAAAATATTATGAATGCATCTTCATTATTTTGAGTATGTTAATAATGTTAAGTACTAAAATTAAATTTTAAACTAAAATTAGTCATGTTGAGTCACACTGGTCACATAGTTTTTCAGTTTTATGTGAGACTAATTCTTAAATGACACAAATACATATGAATAATTTTCCTAAATTATTAATAAAATTTGAATGTGTTTTATTGGTTTTTAGTGAGTGTCACTTTTTGAAATAAATTTTTGATTTTAAACTGATAACAGACACATTGATTCATATTCGGAACACAATGTATCACATAGAGGTGTGCAAAATTCCTAACGTAAAATATGGCTTATGGATTTTTTTTCCAAAATTATCAAAATAATTGGAATGTGTTTTCTCATTTTTGAGTTTTTCCTTTTCCTATTTACTGAAATTAACATCAAATTTAAATAAAAATTCACACTCGGAGTTATATCTGTCACACCATGTGTGGCATTGAGCTGAGTATAATTACTACACATCCCAAATGGCTTGTGAATCATTTTATTAATTTATAAAAACAATCCAAATGTGTTTTACTAGTTTTGACTATGTCTATTGTGTTTTTTACTAGAATGTCATTTTAAGCTGGAAACACACACTTTGATTCATACCATCCACATCGTGAGTCAAAATGACGTGAGAATGATTATTACACATCATAACTAATTAATGAATCTATGTTCTATATTATAATTACAATATGATTTTTCCTTCTCCATTTTTAGTGAGTAATTTTTTTTAACTTAAATGACTATTCTAAAATGATAATAGACAAAATCAGTCATTCTCAGTCCATTATGTATTAAATTTAGGTGAGGATGATTAATAAACCCAAAAATGACTTATGGATCATTTTACTAAATTATGAAAATAATAAAAATGAATTTGATTAGTTTTTATTATGTCAGTTGTACTTTTTACCAAAATTAATGTAAATTTTAAATGAAAAGATACACTTGGTGTCATAATGATCAAACCATGTATCAAAAAGAGGTTTGGCTGATTCCTATATGTTTCAAATGGCACATAGATAATTTTAATAAATTATTGAATCAACCTGAATTTATTTTCTTGATTTTGAGTATGCCACGTGTGTTTTTTAATAAAATGTAATATTAAATGGGAAACATGAACTTTGGGTCATACTAGTCACATCATTTGTCGGTATGATGTGAGAACGATTCATAGACATCCAAAATAACATATAAATTGTTTTTTTAATTTTCATGAAAATATATGTGTGTTTCCTTGATTTTCAAGGAATCGCACTTTTTGAACTAAAATTAAAAATTTAAATTGATAATAAATATTATGAGTCATATCAGAAAAATCATGTATTAGATTAAGGTGATGTTGATTTATGTACCAAAAAATATGTATGGCTCATTTTCCTAATGTTTCAAAATAATCTAAAAGTATTTCCACAATTTTGAGCTTGTCAATTTTAATTTTCAGTAAAATAATGGTCAATTATTAATAAAAATATGCACCTGATTTTGTACTAGTCACACAATGCTTTAGATAAAGGTGAATATATCTACTGCTTGTCCCAAATAACTTATGGATAATTATATTAATGTATAAAGACAATATGAATATTTATTCTTAGTTTTGAGTGCTTCAATTGTGTTTTTTTAGTAAAATGTCATTTTGAACATGAAACATTAACTTTTAGTTATAGAAGTTAGATACGGTGTTGGTATTATGTGAGAATAATTCATACATGTTAAAAATGAATTATGAATACTTTTATAAATTTTAAATAAAATAAATAAGTGTTTTCTAGGACATCAGTGAGTGATTTTTTTTAAAAAAAATTCAACTTTAAACTGATAGCGGACACCATGAGTTAATTCAGGCACATCATGTATCATATTAAAGGGAAGATAAAAACTAAACATAAAAAAATCATGTTAAATTTTTCTAATTTTTTATAAAAACATGAAGTAATTTAATAATTTTTGAGTATGTTAGATATATTTTTTACTAAAATTATTGTCAATTTTAAATATAAAGATGCACTTGGGGTCATACCAGCAACACATTGAGTTAGATTTTGTTGAGACCAATTCATAATCATCCCAAATGACTGCTGCATCATTTAAATAATTATTATAAAAAAAAAAATTGATTGATTTTTAGTATGTCATTTTTTCTTTTTACTAAAATGTAATTTTATACAGAAAACATGCACATTGGGTCACACTAGTCATATCGGTTTTATGTATGGAATGTGACAAATTTTGATAAGTCAAAAAATACTTATTAATCATTAACCAAAATTTTCATGAAAGTTATTAGTTTTTGGTGAGGGACATGTTTTGTGCATGAATTTCAATTTTAAACTGATAACAGACAATTTGATTCATATCCAGAACATTCTGTTTCAGATTTTACTACAACTAAATCCCCCACATAAAAAATGAAATAAAAATAATTTTAATAATTTATCTAAACAATATGAGTGTGTTTTTTCTATTTTGAGTATTCTATATGTATTTATTAGTAACATTAATGTTAATTTTAATGAAAAATATGCACATGTATTCATACCAGTCACATCGTGCATCAGATAGAGGATCATCTGATTTCAAAATTTTCCAAATGACTTACTTATTGTTTTTATATCGTATCAGAATAATCTGAATACATTTTCTCATTTTTGGAATACATCACTTTTGTTTTATTACTAATATATCATTTTAAAATAGAAACATGGACATTCAGTAATATCGGTCACATCATGAGTCTATTTTACATGATAACAATTACTACATATCAAAAATACATAGGAATCCTTTTTATAAATTATCAAGACAATCTAAGTGATATTTCTAAATTTTTAGTGAGTGAATATTTCTGAACTAAAATGTAAATTTTAATCAGATAATGGAAACCTAAAGTAATTTCGGTGACATCCTATGTCAAATTGTGGTGAGGATAATTATAGTATGAAAAAATTGAATAATGGATCATTTTTCTAATGTATCAATCTAATTAGAATGTGTTTTATTGATTTGGGGTATGTGAGTATACTTTTTTAACTAAAATTATTGTCAATTTAAATATAAAAGAAACGCTTTGAGTCATACTGTCCACACTCTATATCGGATTAAGGTACGAATAATTTCTACTCATTCCAAAAAACATATAGATCATGTTATTATATTATTAAAAGAATAAAAATATGGTCTCTTGATTTTGAGTATGACACTTGT
This sequence comes from Viscum album, assembly GCA_963277665.1. Classification (NCBI taxonomy): domain Eukaryota; kingdom Viridiplantae; phylum Streptophyta; class Magnoliopsida; order Santalales; family Viscaceae; genus Viscum; species Viscum album. The sequence continues at coordinate 1,176,446,722 of OY728141.1, read as the reverse complement.
GTTTCTTACTATAATTTAATTTTAAACAGGAAACACACACTTTGAGTCACACTGATCACATCGTGTGTCAGTTAAATATATTCCAAATTCCTACAATCCACAAATGACATATAAATTTATAATCCTAAATTGTACAGACAATATGAATATTTTTTCTCAGTTATTATAATGGTTATTTACAATCTCTACCCAAATCCTTATAGTTGTTATCTTAGTTACATCCATGAGGTCCAATATCTCACAAGCACAAAAAACACTGAACAGACCACCATAAGTAAATAAAAAATAATCCACCTATATTATAAAAACATTTTAATGATATTAATATTATAAATATAAAAAATTAAATAAAAATATGAAACAATACATTAATAAAATACCAATTTTAAACTGAATCCATGAAATTTGAGTAATATTTTTTACATCGTGTGTTTATTTGGGTTATGGATGATTCCACCAAGTCATTTTATCCTACCAGCTATTCAAAACATTTGTTCGTCTAACAATATTTTCATTTGATAACTAATAATGTTTAACAAATTGGATAATAAAAATAAAATTACATCATCTTGAGTGAATCATCCTTGTTTAGTGTATGGTTATAGTAAAGAGTGAATCATCCTTTTTAAAAAATTAATTTATTCCTAGAAAAAATTAAAAATTAGGTTAAACCTATTGGAATTCAATTATTGAAATAAAATAAATATTTTCAAACAATATTTTTGGAAGATAATAAAATATTTCTTTCCCTTTCAACATCATAGATAGTATTAACTCCATGATAATCCTTTTACCTTCTATGATGGAGAAAACATTAATGCGGCCAATTGTGAATTTTAAAAAGATAGTAAAATACATTATAATTTTTTACCCCTTTTTAACAGTATTAAACATTATAATAGACCTTGATAGAATCCAAATGACACTAAAATATAGTCCATCCATTAATTCTTCTTGAAGTTTGCAATATATTAGTATATCCCTTTCAATATTCGAGGTGATGATAAACACTAACAGAACATCTTCATTATTTTTTCATCAAAATTGGAATTTCCATAGTATCATATATTAATTTATTAAGAATGTTGAAGAGTTTCTTATTTATGAGCTTGTGAACATGGACCATTTTACATAATGAATCTACACAAGCATAATGATTGTTACTTGAATTGTTTTCACAGGAATTTACGATACTATGGCATGAATCTAATTGATTCTCTAATAGACCAAATAATTCCACTAATAACTAAATTGAAACCACTATACTAATATTTTCATCAAATTCATGATTTAGATGATGAAATTTTGTGTGTCATTATTTTTTAGAGGTTTTGGATCAAGCTACTAGATTCTTTTTCATTGGGGTCATCATTTAGATATTTAGTAGTTCATGATTTCGTTTGAAGCATGTTTTTTATTTTAAGGAATTCCTCATAAATCTATTTATTTTCATTTGATGTCATGTTTATTAAACACTAACCCACCTCTATGACCATGATCAATAAATGCATGTTGTCCTCCAATAGTTCTCTCACACACCTGCTATCATCTGTGGTTGATTACACAAATATTTATTCAATAATTTGAGAATTATTATGTATATGTTTGATTATTGGATTGTTTTTTTTTTGTCTCTTAGATCTGCCACTAAGGCCCATTATATTTAGATTAGATAATCCCTTATAAAGAAAGTGAATCTATATTTTGATAATTGTTCAGCTTGTTCTTAGTGAGTGGTTTGTTTTTCACATGTTAGTTATATTTTATAGTACATAGAATGGTCTAATATAAATTATAACCTATGATAACCAGTTTGAAAATATAAGTGGTTATTATTTTGTCTCTGAAATTCCTCCTTTATAATTCATGTGGACAATAAATTAAATAATTGGTGAATAAAAAATCCATAATCAACCTAAAAACATTCACAATGGACCATATCTTACGTGAAACATTTTCGGTATAATCCCCATTCATCTCCACTTCACAAAAATTATTTAGTTTTCAAGCCAGTACATCATCTCCTTATCTTCCTCAGTCTCCACCTCTACCTCCTTCTCCACCACAGTCTCCACCTCCACCTCTGCCTATGCCTTCTCCATTGCCATTTTTTTCCATTGACAACATATAAACAAATTTATTTCCTACATTTTAAATCATTTTTAAAAACAGACAAAAAATAATATATAAGAATTCTAACACTAATGGTTCACCCCCCAAATATATTTATAAAATCATACTTCATACTAGATCACAATAACATCTGTTCATCACATAAATATTTTTTTGGGAAACATTCTGGCCTCATGTACCATTTCCACTCATCTATAAACTTATTTACCTCTTATTTTGAGTACGAAGGGTGTCTTCAATCTCGGTAGTATTGAGAAAATATAGACCAAAAAGTGACGATGATATATTTTCATTGGAATTGCAAATACCTTCATGAGTTTATAGTATTTTCATGTTTTATGATACTACTCAAAATTTTCAGAATATAATATCCACAATCATTTCCATTATCTAACTTCAGACATAATAGATAAATGAACCAAAATAAGAACATCGTTTTGAATTATGATTTTATAGTTAAATATTTTTATATATACCATAATTGTTTTACATTGGTAGTAATCCATCTGATTTATATGTATAATAGACAACATTATTCCCTAATATATCCAATATTTAGTTACAACCTTGTCATAAAAAAATATTGTCAAAACATAGAATAAATTATATAATTTTAATTTTGATAATAAAATGTTTATTTTACGGTATTAAAAATTCACAATACACATCATGTTTTTTTTGTTTTGATGGATATTAATGCATTGGATCCAAAAAAAATATATATTTGTGGTATCAAGATTGACAAAAATCAATATCCAATGTTGTCTAAAAAAATAATTAATGCAAAAAAGAAAATTATATTTCATGTGATTTGATTGTAGCATTTTACTTCTACAATATAGAAATCAAAAAGAGTTTGTCTTATGTTTTTTTACTAAAATGATTCAAGTAGATCATCTTTTTTCATCGTAATTTGTTCCATATCCAAAGTGTGTTTTTTTGTATAAATGAAGCAGTGGTTAATTAATCCAAAAAATAATTCACAAGGTTTTACCATTATATAGTAGTATAAAAAATGAATATAAATAATATAAATAGTTATTATCATTAATAAACATATTATCACACTATTTTTATAGTCGTGTTATAAAAATGTACCTTATTTATGTATTCACAACTCAGAGTCCAATCCATTCATGCTTGAGAATATCATTTATACTCTCAAGACCAAATTAGTTTGTCATTAATGTTCTATATATTTATTTTTCATATATAATATATGAAATATTTGAATCTTTTAATGTGTTCTATGACTGTTGTTTTAATGATAAAAAATGTTACAATAGAACTAGAGGGAAGAAGGTACTCTTAGAATTTCATTTTGATTTCTTGTTCGATTCACTAGAGTATCTTGATCCAACCTTCAATTTTCCCATCACTTTAACAATATGTAATATCAAACCTCACATCAAACATTTTTTCATAAACTTATATAGGTTGTTATATTAAATTTATTTTGTAAAGACATACATCATATATCTTTATAAGATTATATGGCCATAATATAAAAGTATTATTATCATAATTGGCCAGTGTAATAGAAAAATCATCAATTGGAATAGAATACTCAAAAACGGATTTTGATCTACCTTTATACATAATATCATTTGAAATTATAGGAGTTATTTCTGGTGTATCCTTTCTCCCAGGATATTATACATTATACCCCAAACCAATAGGTGGTCCATGGGTGTTGATGGATATAAATCACATATTACTCTACCATTCATAATTTTAGTGATATAATGTTACCCGAAGTTATTTAATTCATATTTAGGATAACAATTAATGAAAAAATTGATTACCTTGGTTAAGGAATGCAGTTTTTTAGAATGACTAGCCTCAAATATACAAGGTTCATTTGGATTATGTGGGGATATTTGTTCCACAAATGGTTCACATTGATCATTTCTCATAGTTTGTTCTTTCATACTAGACCATACAATAATATCTTCAAAAGCATATATTTGTGTCTACAATCCTTTAACCATATTATATGTATCTTCATGTGGTTTTATCTTCTCAAAATATGTTAGAGGAGACACACCAAAAGCTAATCCTTAACACAACCATATTGTTCTCGACTCATCAAATCTACTAAATGTAGTTTTTCTTCCGATATATTCACTATTTAATCTTGTGTCTAAAACATATTAAAAATATAAAAATAAATTGATATTTTGATGTAATAAAATTATAAATAATAAATAATTTCTATTATTTCATAATTACACATGTTTCCCAAACTCTATTTTTTCATCGACTAGTTTACCCTCCTTATTTAGGCATGCCTCCTTCCATTGCACATGATGTGTGATAGAAGTGACTTAGAATTTTGATTTATCAATCTGAATATAAATAAATTAACATATTTTATTTCATGTTTAATAAAAATTTAATTTTTTATTTAAAATACATACAAATTTCATCACTAGTGATGATTACCCCACCCATGCTTTGTGATAGGGGTACATTGGTTCTGATTAAAGTTCTCTTTTTCAAGAAATCCTTTTAGTTACATAAAATACAATTTTTTCATGAAATTGGACAAAATAAATAATATCAAACAATATATTATCGACTAAAATTAACATGAAATGATTTCACATCTAGATGAAACTATAAAAAAATGAAAATTAGTGGCGTTTTTTTTTTGCATTATAGACATACTAAAATGTCACTAATTGATTTACAGACATTTCTCAAAAATTATTGTTAAATGAGGTTTCACTAATTTATCGACATTTATAAACGTCCCAAATTTAATGATATTTTAATGAATCACCAATTAGAGAAGCTTATAGATGTCTCTAACTTAGTGATGTTTTAAAACATCTCTAATTACTGACAACTCATTCGCTGAGATTTTTTTATAAACATTAGAAAATAAATGTCGCTATATTTGTTACATTTTAAAATGTCACTAATTAGTGACAACTTATTTTCCAATTTTTTCTAGTAACACTAGTAAATCTATATCTCTAAAATAGGGATGTTTTAAAACACTGCTATTTAATGACACCTCACCTACCGACGTTTTCTAGAAGCCTAGATTTTATTTTGATATTGCATGAGAAGGTTTATATATATACATATATATTACAATGTGTATATTTTTTATAATTAATAAAAACAACCTATCTCGTGCTATCAATCTTACATTCCCTATACATACCTTTCCCCTATACCCATTCTCACACCACTAATACCATTTTCACCCATCTAGTACTTCCCTCACACCTAACCAAATTCATCCCTCCCATGCTTGCTTGATCTTGTACCGCCCTCCCCAACCCCACTGCCTCACCCCCACCCTTGCATGCCCACTCATTTGCCTGCATTAGTCATCTCGTACTCTCCCCACACACATTACCTACCTCACCCGCCCTATAATAAGCATGTTCTATCCTATTCACCTCCCACCACCAGTATGCTAAATAACACAACCCACCATTGTAAAATATAATTCAGCATGATTCAAACAGCTGACATGCCTCTTCTCAAGTAATTTTTCTACCAACTCACCCATTTAAATTATTAATAAATGGTTATACATTAATATATATATATATATATATGTATATGTAAATTTAAGTATTTAAAAAACTAATATATATATATTTATTTATTTATTCATATGAGCATATATACATTAATATATATATTTATATATATTTATATTTATATGTCTTGTATATATATATATATAAGTTAATGTGTGTTTATATATTATATATTTTGTATGTTTATATATGAGTTTGTGTGTGTGTGTGTCTATAAATATATATTTTCATGTGTGTCTGTATATATATATAATTAACCACTTTTTAAAATGTCGGAACAAATTTCACTAAAAAAGACATATTTTTTAAAAAACATGAGTAAATTTAAAATATTTAATTTCATTATACAATATATATATATATATATATATATATTAGAATGTTAAATATACTATTATATATATATATATTATTAATATACATTTATTATTATTAATATATTAATATATTAATATATTTTTATATGTTTATATGTTAATATATTATATATATGTTTATAATATTTATGTATCTATATGATTTTATTTTATGTTTATATATTTTTATGATTATTTTATTTATATATATGTTTGTGTATTATATTATATATATTTGTTTATGTTTTATGTGTATATCATATATATGTTTATAATTTTGTTTTATATATATTTATATTATATATAAATATATATGTTAACATTATATATATATATATATATATTTGTGTGTGTGTGTGAGTGGGTATAATATATCTATATATAATATATCCATATATATATATATTATGTTTATATATGTGTCCCTATGCATTTTTAAATATATGTGTGTATGTATAGATAAAAATAATTATATATATATATATAATTATCAACAATTTAAAACAATGGTAAAAATTTCACAAAAATGGAATCAATTTTTAAAAAACATGACTAAATTTAAAATATATATGGGTTTATATATATAAATATTCGTATATATTTATATTTATATATGTGTGTTTGTTATATATATATATATCTATGTGTGTGTGTGATCGGACATATATATATTAAAATATTTGTATATAGATATATAACATCACTAATTTAGAAAAAAAATTGGAAACTTCAATAATTTAGAATTATTTTTTTCATGAAACGTCAAAATTTTGACAGCGTTTTTCAGAAACATCTCTAATTAGTGATGATTTTCAGGAAACTTCGCTAAAATAACTATCATTTTCCTGAAACACTGTTAAAATGGAAATGTTTTTTCACAAAATGTTAACTATTCTGTGACATTTTTCAAGAAATGTTGCCAATTTAGTGAGGTTTTTAAGAAATACCTCTAACATTGCAACATTTTTCAAAAATCAACATTGAAATATTATTTTATTTCTAGAAACATCACTAAAATAGAAAGATTTTCTCACAAAATGTCACTAAATTTAAACTTTTTTCATGAAACATCATTAATTTAGTGATGTTTTTAGAAAACGTCTCTAATTTATATACACTTTCTAAAAATGTCGATATATTTTAAAATTATCAATGTCATTAAAATATATTGATAAAAAAATTATGAATTATAATTCATTTTAGTGCAACTGGTGAAAACATTTCATGTTTCCTTATTTATAATATGTTCATAACTAATTTGGTGGTGGGGCATTACTTTCCCCACAACATCCCTACGATGTGACTTGTTACGAAGAGTTTGGAAGCCTCTATGGGCTTTTCCAGCATCAATTGAGAAAAATTTCTTGTGGAAAATTCTAAAATTAATGAACACTTCAAGGAATAATTAAGACGAAATCAATAATTCATTATATATTTTTTTCTACAAAATAGAGAATGTATATCTTAACATTACTATTATATCCTTCCAATGAGTATCCTTCATTACATGTTGGACGTGACATTATGATTCAATATCAATTATCACATTTATCCTTTTTGTGACCTAAAATATCAAATTAATATTGACTTCATGGCGTTAATATTTTTTTCCACATTCATTCCATCAAACATCAAATTTTTTACCCTTAATCATTGACTTGGTAATTTAATTCAACACGTTGATGTTGTGTCATTATTTTTTTCTTCATAGACATTTTTTTGCTCCCCTAATAATTCTATAATTTTAGTATCAACAACCTTTTCTACATTGTGTTTGGTAACATCATATTGTGCAGAAGCAATGTAATGTATGAGTAGTTAGGAATTTAATTTTTCTTCAATAACAACAACATACATGTTGAAAAATGATTTTAGATGGTTTGCTTGCATGCGCTATTGAAAACATGGTGAACTCTTTAACTCCATATTGATAATATTTTTTCAAAATATTAGCATGAATCCTTTTTTAAGTAAATAGTTCATTGAATTTAAGAAAATAATTATTCAACTATGGTAGGTGTTATCCTCTGAATTCATCCAAAGGTGAATGTTATAGACAACTTTCTTCCTCACCATCTTCGTCTATCAAATCATTTTTATTTAATTTTTTTTCTTAAGAATCATCCTTCATATCTTCTAGTCATGAACATATGTTTCTTGAACTAAACATAGAAATATCCATCCTATATCGAGTACTAGTGATCCTTTTGGATGAATATTCTTAGAGATGTATAAGCAACATAGAAGACATGGGGGATGAGTCTTAGAAAAAAACAATATTAACTATTCAATAGATTAAGCTAGTGAGGATCAGAGTTCTCTCCTTAAAACATTGAAAATTACAACATATTAAATTAAAATTTTAAATATCATCGAAAGATTCTAAATGGTCTCAAACAATACAAATAGTACATAAACTCATCCCCACTGAGTTTCGCCATCTCTATTCTATGATACGAGTCCTTTTCCCTGACCGGTATCTCAAATATATGATTTCCAGGTTCCATGAGTTTCATGTATATGGTGTGAGTATAAAAATAAACAATTAAATACTAACATGTCACCAAAAATATACATAACATTTGTATATTTTAGTTTATGTTTAATGTTTTAACACTCAAAATATAAATGTATGTAAAGTCATTGTGTACTAACTCAGACACCGTTATAATAAAATATACCTACCTCAATTCATACAAGTGAATTATTCTAATCGTACATTATGTTTATACCCTTTTAGTTCCATTAATGTAAAGAACCATAATTTAAACATAATTTTTTTCTAAAATGTTAATTTTAGGAGACTGCAAAAATTGACGGTGCGTGATTCTGAGGCCCAGTGGTCCCGGAATCAATTTCTGAAGTTTTGTTCGGGTACATTCTGTGAATGTTTGAGCGGTTTTTTTATAACTTTTTAACCAGTTCTTAGAATTGAAATCTAAGGACACCGTTCAACTCGTAGCATCAGTATTCTCTTAAGAATACTTTCACCTCGATGGCAGTTGGTCGACGGTGAAAGTTAGTTTTTGGGGGTTTTCATGGAAATAATACAATAAAATAAACGCATGTTTTATTTTATTTTATCTATATAACCATGATGTAGAAGTTGGAGGTGGGGACCACCACAACTTAACCTACCATGAGTGGTTATGGTGGTGGGGCCCACCCTAACCTAACCACCCACAAGAGGTTATGGTTTGGGGGCCACTCGGGACAAAACCCCCCATTTAATTGAGGAAAGCCTCTCAACCCCCTCATAAAGGTGTGAGATCCTGTAGACCTCATCCACCTTGATTGTGCCAACGCACATGACATTAATGTGCCATCCAAGTGATTAATTATCCTTTTTTAATTTTATACCAATGAATTAATATAATTTATAAACTATTATTCTTGTCTACCTATTTTTTTTGGCAAAGGATGAAGGAGAATTCGAGTGAAAAGCTCTCTCCAATGAAGAACTAGTTTCTCCAATGAAAAATGATGAACGTGTTCTTCCAACAAAGAACGCCGGCAATGCGCATCTTCGACTTCATCCACAGAATAACCTTGTGGAAGCAACCGATGTGGGACATCTTTGATGACCGAACTTCCCTCCTCATCATCGTCAACAGACTAATGCACGATATCGGGATTGGAAGTGTGTAGCGGATGCGACGAACGACAACAAATCAGTCTTCTTCCCCATGATTCCATCAACGAATAATGCACAAAGGTAGGGATTTTTTTATGTATGATTTATTCCCATGTTATTCCTTTCTTTGAAAATGAAGAATGAGGTTGTTCTCGTTTTACAGGAGGGTTGTTGTGCTTCGTTCTTTTGAACCAATTGCTATAACCCTAAATGCGTAGCATGCGGAAAAAACCAATGTGGTCCGACCCCTCCACCGATCTTCGTTGTGGTGTTCTTCAAAACAATGAAAATGGTGAGAAGGAAAAAGATGCACCACCTGTGGCCTCCGTGACCGACGCCGCCCCCGCAGAATTCTGACCACTGACCGAACCGTGCCCCACGCCCCGGCCACGCGCACCCCGGCTAGGCCGCCCGGCCGCCCGCATCGCCCCGCCACCCACGCCGCCACGCCGCTTCTTTAGGCCCCCAGTCGTGCAGACCCACTGGCCGCACCCCTATGCCCCGGCCGCACCCACACGGTTTCCCAGCTGAACATGCCCCTCACCGCGCCCTTCTGGGCTAAGCCGCCTCCGGCCAGGCGGAGTTCCCCGCGCCCTTGCAGCTCTCCGCGCCCTCACGGCCTGCTGGGTGGGGCCTAGTGGGCCGTGATGAACCTAATGGGCCGACCCGCACAATGGGCCAGGCCAGGTCGGGCCGGGTTAGTCCGACCAAGTCGGACTAGACCCAGGCTCACTATGACCCTTTTACTTCCTTTCCCCGTATCATTGGCACCAGACGTCTGTTTGACGAACCGTCAGTGGATCTAGAATTCTCAGAGTGTGGCGGTCCATTTGAGTATACCAAACTGGATTTTGGGGTATAATTGAGATATGGTCATGTTGGATCATGCATGAATCCAACCGGGCCTCTGGGACTAAAAGGCTAATAAATCACAGACCGAGCATCTGATTGACGCGCCGTCAGTTGCGTTGAGACCCGTATGATGAGGCAGAACTTTAGTACACTTCTTTGTGGGACTTAATGGAAATTAGATAATAGACTAGTAGCTTGTGGATCAAATATTCTAGAGATGAGAAATCATTTGTGCGGGAAACTAGTATCTAGCGGACACTTGACGACTGCTGACCGATTAAGTCGGAGTGACTCGACTAGCCCAGTGGGGAATGCCTGGTTGTGGCGGAAGACCCATAGCAGAAGAGAACCTAGTTGTGGTGGAAGACCCATGGTACATGACAGGAGGATTACCTATACATGCTATGAGGGGGAGCGCAAGGTTGTGGCAGTAGACCCGTGGTGGGGAGCTCCAATGTGTGACGCATCAGACCCACGATACACGAAAGGAGGAGTACCTCTACAGTCCACGGTTAGTGGGAAGCGCATGGTCGTCGCGGCAGGCCCACTATACTCGATAGAAGAGGAGTTCTCTAATAGTTGAGGCTTCATAATTTTCTACCCCTTGAATTAATCCTGGTTGATCTGAGTCAGTTTGTATGTGTTTTTCTCCTGATTGAGATAGATCACTTCATAAATTAGTTATATGTATGGGCATATACCTATGTAAGGTTATCTATTGATTTCATACTTTTTGTTTTATCCTTGTTGGATTTTGTGATACCTGGAGGGTCTCAGGGTCCCTACTGTGTATTGTTATACTCACCCCTGCTTGGGCTATGCCCGCACCTCATTATGTTGGATGCAGATGATAGACAACGTTGACTAAGGATAAGAGTACCAGGACTGGACGATACCCGGAGGTGGACCATAGGACATGTCGGTACACGGAGGAGACGGACAGATAAGGAGTGATGAGGATGCGATATATATCATCCCATCAAGTAAGAACCTCATAGGATGATCCAGTAGCTGTCTTTTTCGCTTTTTTAAGTTTTATTGTATTTCAGTTTTACTTGTACATTTTCCATTAGGCTTGTATTCCAACCCATTTTAATTTCAGTACTCTTTTGGTTATACAGTTTTGTTGTGTTTGTACCTTGTTGTGTACTTGGTTTCATGTGTTTACATGTTATAAAGGTAATGCCTTCCCAGTTTTAGGGAATACGCCTTTGGTGCTAGTCGCCAGCCCCTGGCCTATGGAAGGAAGGTTTGGGGTTAGTCAAGACACGATCCCCGGGGGACGAGTCGTGACAATGAAATTCAAATAATTTCACTACTAAGATGTTAACATTTGAATCACAGGAGGGGAAAAATATTTTTCACCCTCTAGAAATAACACCATCATAGGTACCGTGAGATTGGGACTCAGACCCCTAGTATCCAAGATTATTCCTTAGGGATGACTATCAAATGTAATTATTGTATCCAAATCATGAATAGGGTATAAAATATCCTTTTTTCTAAATAATTACATTTGAAATATGGTGAATTCATAACATAATTGGTTCCCTTAGGAAAGAACCACAAAATGGGTGGAACAATACATTAGTTAAACCTAAAATTTAAAAACCCATAATAAAGAATAAACAACCGCACAAATGTCACATCACCATCAACCCATCCATTGATGAATCACTAAAAATTATATAATAACCCACATTATAACATACCATACATAACCGTCACATAATACCCATAAAATTCGAAAATATAAGGCTCAAATATCTTCTATATTAGGCATTGATTACCTTTCTCAATGATCACAAATTAGATAATCTTCATGTTCAGAGGCCATAATTCTTCAATAAAACACCTAAAATCTCAAGAACAAGTAATCTATATGGGAAAATATCTATCCAATAAATTATATGTTATAAAACTATGTTTTATGTAGTAATAATGGATTATATATCATATATTTAATCTCTATAGAGGAGATCATATAATCCCTCTTACCAAAACACTATAGTAAGAAATACATTCCTAAGTAAAATCATACATTTTATACCCTTATGGGATACATCCATTAGCCATGATTACCCTTATGACCATATTGTCACATCACTACTAAATAATGTTATTTCATTAGATTAGATATGGTGATATGGAAACCACACCTTGCTTGTTTTTTAGGTTATAAATATATTCTTGGTTTATTGTGAATATTCTTTTAAATATGTTTTCTAGTTTTAACATTTTTTATTTTATGAAATTAAATGTTGGACTAGTGTTTATAATTATTTAAATTATTTCATTTATATAATTTCATGTTTATAAATTCCATTAATCTATAAATCATTTTAAGATCTATACATTAATGTTGCATTCATATGTTTGGTACAACAAATTGGATCTACACTGATTGGGAAACACACTTTGGCCAGAAGGGGTTTTCTTTCTAGATGCATTAGGTACAACTAGAAATTGAAGAACTAGATAAAATTATTTTTCTTAGTTTTTTGAAATAAAATTAGATCAGTATCCTTCCCTAGAAAATCTCATAGTACAAATAATGCAAGGAAATGGGATACGATTTAATAGACAACCTAACACCTTAGAAAATATATTACCTAGGATTTGATTTATAAATTCGTTAATGAAACCATAATTTTTCTAAAACCAAGACACAATGGTTTTTCAGTATCACCATATAAGAATGTGATCATTGGTTTTTTCTCAATTTACAATGCAATAATATCAAAACAATTTCTCCAATTTGATCAAACTTATCAACCTGATAATCTTTACAATTAATAGATATTTAATTCTACGCAGTTTCACCGTTCCTAATCCAAGGACTATAACATGTTTTAAAACCATAAAAATTAAATGATCATTAATTTATCTACTTCTCTACTTTGTTGTATTAAAACATTTTATCCAATTATTGAAAATCATGTAATTTTTTTGGGACATTCTATTTTAAAAATTCAAAAAAAGAAACAACCCTTTCCATATTTTCATCACTTGTTGTTAGTGTTGTAATCCTACTACGATTCATTATCACCTGTATTAGATATCATGTATTAAATATATATTATTATTGAAAGCATAAATTCAAATTTAGTTTTATAAATAAAAATTGTATCAAAATATTGAAAAATATTTCACAAAAAAAAATTAATTCAACAAAATAAGAAAAAGACATCATCATAGACTTATTCATATATAATGAATTAAGAAAAAAATAAAAATAAATAAATATTAACATTGATTTTAAATGGATGAAAATAAGTAAAAAATAATTTTTCTTTATTTTCATTATATAATTTAGTAAATAATATTATATAAATATATAAATAAATATAAACTATGAAATCAATTTAGGAATAATTTATTAGTGATGAGAACAATATCCCTAGTGACGTGGATTCAACATATGGCATATGATTTAATACATCATATTCAAAACAAAAATTTCACTTCATGTAGTAAATATGAAGTGATATATACTAAGAAATTTTATAAATAGATAGATAATTGGATTGGGTTCTAATTATATTATAAATCAATTGAAATATTATTCTTCTTATCATATCATTTTACAATGATCAATATTAGTGTACTCTATGACTATAGATGATGTAGAAAGTAACATTATATATGTGATAGTGTTCTTTTATGAAATAGTTATAGTAAAAGATGAGGGTTAAGTTGAAAAATTCAAAGATGACCTATATATAAAGATTGATCTATATAATGGATAATAAATTGGGGATAACTCTAAAAAATTCTTATACTATTCTTGAGTTATTCGAACATAATTAAAAACTAAATTCCCCTATACTAAAATTAAAAAATCAACACAATCAAAACAATCTTAGGATGTTCATTTAAAAATATATTGTTAACACTCCAAATTCAAACTCCAAGGTACATTGTATCTTCAAAACACGCATTAATAATTTTTCAAAACAACATTCATTAATCATCTGAACACTCATTTAGTCAATTATTCATACCTTAGATGATATAAAAATTTTAATACAAAAATTAAACACAAGATAAATGTTGTAAAAAATCAATAGAATATATAAAAGACACTCATTCATCAAAAATTCATTCCTCATATAAAACACTAGTTAAATAATCATTCAAGAAAATGAAACACGCCTTAGTTTTTTGGAAACTCATTAAATACTTATTCAGTCAAAAATATAACAAACTAAACATACGTTAGACACCCATATATAAGTAAATCAACATGATTTATAACACCCATTCATCACATAATCATACATGAAAACCACAAGAAAAGAAGTTCCCAATAAAATTGACATTTGATGTGTGAAAAAACAGAACTATGATTAAAACCAATGGAGAACAATCAAAGTGAAACTAGGGTAGTGTGAATTTAAAAAATGGAATAATATGATGACGGTGTTGATGGTGACAATGATAGTGCTAACAATGGAACGATCCAAGAGTGAAGGTGATGATATGAAGGGAAACAATGAGGACAAATCGGAGAGACCCATCATGATTATGTGTTATGATAGAAGAAAAGTATGGTTTTTCATGGATGACAACACTACAACAACAAAAACAATGGAACCCAGTCATGTAATCAATGAGTGAGGAAAAGGATAAAATAATATATCTCAGATTCTAGTGTTTATTTTTCAGAGAGAACATAAATGGGGAGCACCAACTGTAGGGGAGTTCTGTGAAATCATTAGAATCATGACTAAATCAATCATGTTTAGGGTTTATTTTAAATATATCAAAGTGACCTTTATCAGCCATTCCTAAAGAGCAATAATAAAGATACATTTTATCAGTGCTAAATTAATAAGCGCTAATAAAATTCATATTTATCAGTGCTAAAACATGAGTTGTGATGAAGATTTTATAATTAAAATTAAAAATAAAAAAATCTGTAAATATATTTACATAATTATAGATATATTTATTATAATTTTATAAATATTTATATATAAAATTATTTATTTATAATTAAATAAAAGCTTTTAAAAAATTATAATTTTTATTTATAATTATAAATATGCAATTTTGTAATTATAGTAAATATACATTTATAAATATATTTATAAATAAAAATATTTGTAAAAATATTTATAATTGTTTATTTCAAATTATAAATATATTAATAACATTATATATATATATATATATATATTTAATATATATATTTATAAATATAAATATAGTAAATATATTCATTATTTAAATATAATGATTGTAATTTTATATTCATAAATATATCTATATGATAATATATATTTTTAATTTTATATCATTATGTATATTTATATATTTTTGTATTTATATATATATATATTTATTATTTTAATATTTTAATTAAAATTTTATAATTATTTAAATATATTATTATATATTTATAAATATATAAATAATTTTTGAAAAAACATATATTTGTATATTTTTATATTTGTATCAGTATTTATATTATCTAATGATATATATGTTTAATAAAAAATATAAAAAATATAAAAATATAAATATAAATATAAATATAAATATTGGAAATATATTATTAGTTAAACAAACTTATTCTAAATTATTCATTATTTAAATATATATTACTATTTATTTATAGATATATAAATATATTTATAAAAATTATATTTATAAATATCTAATTTATAAATATGGTAAATCTATATAAATTTATAAATATATTTTTTATAAATATTTATTTACTAATATATTTTTAAAATTATTAATGATTATACAATATTAAATGCATGAATCCCAAAAATGAGTTGCATTGAAAAATTAAAAATGACCACACATAAAAATATTGAAAAATGGATAATTTTTATTAATTACATTTAAATTTCCAAAAAATATTGATATATTTTGATGTTAATATAAAAACGTTATGATAAAAAAAATATTATAAATATATATATATATATAAATAATATAAAATGATTATATTATAAAAAATAAAAAAATATTAACATTGAATAAATAATAACTAATTTTAAAAATATTAAAAATAAATAAATAAAATATACCATGTAAAAAAGTAATATATTAAATGATTCATTCAAGTCATAATTATATTCTTAAAAGAAAACTAATATTTGAATAAATTACATAAATATTAGGTGTACGTGTTTCTATATATTATTTGATTAATTGCGTAAATATTTGTATGTGTGTGTTGAATATAAAAATGCATTAATTATGTGTATGTATGTGAAATCAATGTAACACTGGTTTGATGTATCTTAAACAAAAATAATCATGAAACATTCATTTTTTCCATTACTCAATGCAATTTTTCAATATATTTAATTAATATTAATTTTTAATTATAAAACATTTTTCTATAAATATATGACTTCTTTAATGTGAGCATAAATATTTTGAATTATATAGATCATATTTTAAGAAATATTATATACATTTTTATATATTTATATTTATATATATATATATAAATTTATATGAATATATATCAATATTAAATTAATTAGTTATTAACATTTTATAAAACTCGTTAAAAATGCATAAGACAATAATAGTTTTTAAATTATTTATTATTATTCATTTTCTATACATACATATAATATATGTTATTTATTAAAATTTTAATATATATATATATATATTAAACTTATCCTTTTATTAAATAGTTTTTCGGTAATAAATTTTAAAATAAAATTTCAATTTATTTCTTTTTTAATTTTATTGTTTTATTATTAAAATTTATTCGTTTTTTGTTTAATTTCTAAAATTTATTCTTTTTATATATCTATATTTTATATATAACATTTATTATTATTTATAATATATATATATGTATATTAAAAGTATTCTTTTTTATCAGTAAATATTTATTTAATAAAATGTCTAATTTTTTTGAAATTAATTTTTTTAATTTTTATTTTATTAATTATTTCTTTTTATTAATTTTACATATCTATATATTTAATATATACTATTTATTAATTTTTAAAGTATATATATATATATATTATTTATTCGTTTTTATCAACAATTATTTAATTAATTATAAATATACTTTTTTATTTAGTCATTTTTAAATTTTTTTATTACATTAATTCATTTTATTTAGGAAAGTTATCATTATTAAATAAGCACTACTAAAGGGTACGATTTATCATCTCTAAAAATAAACCTATGAATATTTTACCCTTTATTAGCGCTAAAAATAAACAATCAATAATGGGTGCCTTTTATCAGTGCTAGAGAAAAGGGATGGAAAATATTACCCTTTCTCAATACTAAAAAATCATTGATAAAGGGTAACTCTTATCAGCACTGTTTTTTATACTGATAAAAGTTACCCTTTATCAGTGCTTTATTTAGTACTGATAGAGGGAACCTTTATCAGTGTTTTTTTCTAGCACTGATAATGGTTATCACTATTAAATTTCTATTTTTAAGTAGAGTAAAACACATATTTTATGATAATTATGTGTTACAATTTTGATATTTATACAAAGAACATGACCCATTAGTAATTTAAAATTATGATTTTGTAGTTTTAAAATAATTAAAATACTTAATGTTTCAGTTTCTCAAAAAATGTATTTATTTATGGCATTTATATAAAAATAAATCCATACATATTTTTTTAAGAATATAGACACTTTTTGTATTTAATTTTTTTTAGTTTAGTTTCAAAAATCAAACAATTTGATGATAGTTAATAAGTTATCATAAAAAATCATTCCTTTCGACTTAATAAACCCATCAATTATCTCATTACTGATGTAATAACTAAATAAGGTTTATGTAATAATCATTAACTTTTATTCTATTTTGTATATAGTGAATAAAACAAATAAAATTTGTAACACAATACATGGTATAAAAGGTAATATTTTACTAAGTATATTCATACCATTTATACTCATGATTTAAAACTAAATTTAGGATTACTAAAAGTACTATATATATAAAAACATAAATACGTATCAAATAGAAATTTCCTTTCATGATCAAAATTCTAAGACATTTGAAAATTTATTTTACATTATCAAAATAATGTGAGGTAACATAACCCAAACATATGATATCTACATTCCATTGTGGATGTTAAAATGATTTGTAGAATTTAGAATTTCTAAGCCTGAAATTATATAAATGAATGAATGTAAATAATTAAATAACACATGTCCAAACCTAAATTTCATAGAATAAATAATTATTAAACACATAAACATGTTTATGAGAATTTACACAATAAACTAAGTATAAATAAATAATGTGAACAACACTAATTACGTGGTTTCCACATCACCACAAACAGTATCATGAAAGAATATTTGGTTCCTCTATACATAAAATTTCTCTAAAAATGATCATTTTCACCGATCAACATGCAATCTCATCACTCTGTCACAATTTATAAACTGCTGTAATCATTCAATAAAAATTTGAACAGCCTAAACAATGTACAAAATCAAAACATGGTGTAACTTCATCATTGGTTCTATTCTAAAAAAAGAAAATAAGCCAATTTTCTCTCACACCATGTACTAGAGAACCACTAATTCGACTCACACACAGATAAATTCAAAACAATACTAACCCCAATATCACATATAGATTTCATCTAACTCCTCATGATCTTTTTGAAAATATTTTTTTAATTTCTCTAAAATTTAAAAAAACTTATTGATATTGATTCTTGAATTAATTATATTCCATGTAAAATCTTTTCTTTTAGGCTTATTGTGTGATATTTTATTAATTTGGTTTTTTTAAAAATGAATTTTATTATCATTAATTTTTTAAATAATCCAATGGGAACCTCAGTATTTATGTTGGAAGTCATGGGAAATCATATTAGTCTTTTTTAGCTCTACATAATAATAGAATATATAATGTAAACATTAAATAACTATTACTAAGGTAGGGAGACATCTATAGTTCTCTAATTGTACCCCTAGGCACATAGACATAGGGAAATGTACACACCACACAACCCAATCAATTGGGAATTGGGAAATGGATATGAAAGTGTAAGTGGTGTAAAAGATTAAGGGTACTATGAACATGTATTGTATAATCAGCTCATATTTCAAACCACTGTGTGCCTAAGAATCTTATTATCTTTTTGAAATAAAAAAACAAATTTTGGATGGTTCTTCCCCAATTCCCTTCTCCGAAACATTTCATTTCATGTATACAACTATCATCCTCATAATCTTCATCTCTTGAAATTTTTTTATTGCATTTTGTTTCTTGAGACTCACCTCAAATCTCTTGTGTAGGTGAACCTATGTTTCTTGAACTACTCTGAGGAGTAGCCATCCCGTATTAGGTAGCAGTGATAATTTTGGATTAATACATCTGATAAATCCTACCATAATGTAGTAATTATTTTCCTAAATTCAATAAACCACTTCATTTCAAGAATAATGAAATAATTTGAAATAATAAAATGATTGGTTGCTATTATTATAATTGTCTATAAGTTTCACCATTAATAATGAATAACATTTGTGTATTTAATTTTTTTTAACAAAAATTAACATTTTATGAAACTAAAATAATGTATAGGATTCTAAAATTGATTCTAGCTAATGGCATGATAAAAATTTATCAAATAAGAACATAAAAAGGTCATTATGTTTTAAATAGAGAATGCATACGACCCTTCTTAAATACATTGTCCATATTTATATTGATTTTATTCATGATATGATTGTCAAGAATAGTTGGAAGAACATTTGATTAATAACTAAATAGATCAGAGTTACAAATTTTATACTAAATATAGGAAACAATTGAACATGCAAACTGATTAGGATGATACTTTAATTAATGGATCATTTGATATGAATACTAGTGTAAATAATGATGGATATATCATTAAAGACGTGAGAATGGAAATTGAATATGGCCTTTTTTATTGTAATTTTTTTGAGAAGTCAAATAGTTGTGCTTGTAGAACAGTATTGAATAGTTTTACAAAATACACAACATTTTCTGGTGTGTTAACATTTTATAATTTGAATGATGGTAGTGGATGGAGTGACACCAGCTATAAGGACCCTACCTTAAAATATTACGTAATCTTGAATTAAATGAATAATTATCATTGATGATCTTTTCTATTTTAGAGTTTCAGAGAATTAATACATAACTATTACATCACAAAATATTAAAATGTAGACATACTACTATAACCAATATTTCACAACAATAAAAAAATCCTTAAATAAAACAATATTTCTTTTCTTGATATAATTATTCTTTAATACTTCCTTTCTATAACCCATCCTTATAACCTGTGAAGAACATTTCAAAAACATGGGATGAGCTTAAAAAGCTCAGTAAGGGTTATAATATAATGAAAGTAAACATTAACCTGTCCATAAATACAAATCAATGAAACCATAACTATCAATCATAACATACATTCTGAAATCATAATATTTCTATATAACTCATATAAATAATAAGACATAAGGTAACTTGAGGCATTCATAACATTATTATTTAGGGATTAACCCTCATGGTTATGTTTGGAATACCCATCACAGTATATTCCCTAAATCTATTCAGAGAATCATTTGTGTTTAACTCCTTCGCATTACCCAATGTATTGGAGAGCTATATCGGGCTCACCTACCCTTAGTTTATCATAAAACCACATGTCTTCATAATGAATTCCCAAGAACCATAACATAATCATATCACATAAAACATGAATAAAGGAAACATAACATTTCCATATTTCTATCACAAGATATCAAAAACACATTCATATAATAAAACAATTATCAAAACCATTTTTGTCACGACCCTTCCTCGGGGAACGTGTTGTGACTACCCCAAGCCCACCTTCCATAGGCCAGGGGATGGCGACAAGCACCAACGACGTAAATCCCGATAACTGGTAAGGCATTTCCTTTATAAAAGTAAACAAACACCACAGAGTACAAGCAGAAGTAATACACTAAGTACAAAATAAAGTGTTGAAAAGTAAGTGGGCCAGAATACAAACCCAACTGAGGTACAGCTACAACTGAACGAAAGTACAACAGAATAGACAAGCTGCTGGAAGAATAGAAGCAGCTCCTAGGTCGTCTACCTCGGATCCTACCTGAAGGGTAGGTACAGATAGCACAGCTCCCGGATCGTCCTCCATGGATCCTACCTGAAGGGTAGGTACATATAGCCTCCACAACTCTCTCACCCGTAAACCTCCTCCGAGTATTGTCTTGTTGTGAATTACACCTCTGGTTACTGACTCGTCGTGAGTTCCACCTCCGGGTACCGTCCAATCCTCGAACACTTGGCCTCTGTCAGCGATGCCGGTCATCTGCAACCAACACAACGAGGTGTGGGAATAGCCGTACAGGGGTGAGTATAACGATACTCAGTAGGAACCCCGAGACCCTCAAGGTCTCACTAAATCCAACATGGATATCCACAAAGAAAGATCTCAACAGATAACCTCTACTTAGGTATATGCCCATACATACACCAGAGTTATCAAATAACCTATCTCAATCATGAGGAAACACAAAGGTTACGATATCAACGGATAACCACTACCTAGGTATATTCCCATTAATATACCTAAGTTATCAAGTGAACCATCTCAATCATTAGGTAAACAGAAAGGTCATAGACTCAGCTCAAACTAGGATTTTCATTATCGAAACAGTAACTGCTGAAAAGCCCCATCTCTAAAGAGTACAGTGTTCCTTTCACGACTCCGAGGTACTTCTCAATAACCTTATATTACTGAGATACTCCTCCTGTCGAGTACCGTTGGTCTACCACCTCACAAAGCAGTGCTCCTCCGCCACGGGTCTGCCACCTCACACAGTAGTGCTCCCCCTTAGAGCCTAAAGAGGTACTCCTCCTGTCGAGTTCCACGGGTCTGTTGCCTGCTACCAGGCACTTTGTCTGCCATGGGTCTTCACCCAAACATAGTAGTGCTCCGTCCACTGGTCTAGTCAACTCACTCCATGTCGAGTCGGTCAGACAGTCGTCAAGTCTCAGCCAGCTACACGGTCTCCGTACTCTATACGCTCGTCTCTGGAAGGGTCTGCCCCATGAGCTACAAGTCGATACTCCAAGTATCACAGAGTCTCACGAAAAAGTATCTCAAAGGACCGCCTCATCATAGGGGTCTCAATGCAACAGAAGGCGCATCAATCAGATACTCGGTCTGTGAGTTATTAGCATTTTCGTCCCAGGGACCCGGTTGGTTTCGTCTATGAACCAACTCAGCCACATCTCAACTGTACCCCGAAATCTAATATGGTATACTCATAGGGACCGTTTCTCAACGTGATCACCAACACCGCTGACGGTTTGTCAAACGGACGTCCGGTCTGAATGTTATCAGCTTTTCCGTTCCAGGGGCCCGGTTGGATTTCGGGTTCAATCCAACCCGGCCACTATCCAACTATGTCCAAACCTCAGGTGAAGTATGAAAAAGTTCTGTCTCATCAAGGGGAATCCAACAATGTTTATGGCACGTCTATCGGACGTCAGAAGCTCATGTTATAAGTGTTTCCGCTCTGAGGGACCAGTTGGTTTCGTGTTCGAAACAATCCGGCCGAACCCGAAGTTCTCTAAAACCTTGAGTGTAATATACCAAAACGACCGTCTCGATTCAAGGATCACATATCATCTGACGGAGTGTCAATCGGAGGTCCGTAGCCCATGTTATGGGCAAAAGAACAAACCTGTCCGGTTTTAGGGGGTTTTGAGCCCGGACCGACCTGGCCCGAGACCCCCTGGGTCGGCCCGAACCGGGTCCGGGTCCGGCCCATTTTGGCATGGCCTGGCCCGAATGGTGCGGCCCGGCCCGGTCTACGCGGCCCGGCCCGGCCTGGGTGACTGGTTGTCCCGGTGCAAGCGCGCCCCGCATGACCACCTTGGCTGTGCCGCTGCGAAAAAAGGTGGAGCGGCTGCCCCCCTTAATTGATCTACGGCCCCCACGTGGGGGCCGCTCCCATTGACAGCCGGGGATTACGACCCCCGGTCTCCACCTAGTCTCGTGCGGCCCCTGGACCGGTCGCCTGCCGCCACGGCTTCACTGGCGGCGCGATAGGATGTCGCTGCCTCTGGGCGGCCGGCTGGTGCTGGTACCGGCTTTCGACGCCTCCGTGCCGGCGTGGCGTGCCGATAGGGTCTTCCGCGGACCACCGGACGCGCTCCGGTGGTCCGTTTTGCCTACCGTCTTCGCCAGCGGTCCTCTCGGGACCTTCTCTTCACTACAAAGTCTTCAAAATGCCTCTGCGGCCCGTTCTGTCATCACCTGTTGATCGGCATGTCATATAAACAAACTGCGGCCTCTTCGTGGTTTTCCAGCGTGGCGAGACGGCGTCGCGGATTTCTTCGGCCACCACGGTGCAGTGCGATGGTGCCTTGCTTGTTCGCACGTTCTTCTTTGTTCCGTGTGGTGTGATGGCCCCGCATCACCTTCGTTCGAGTCGCAGCGAGTATGACAACAAGGGGGGAGGAGGGTCGGCCGTGTTTGCGCAGTCCGACCTACTCCCGTTATAATGATAGAAAGCGGCCAACAATTATCAATGATGTTTTTGAAATAAAACTTGAGTGAAGATTAAACCCCTACATCGATGAGGTCGTCAAACAAGGGTCGTCACGGGGAAAGGATGTCGCGGAAGATGGCATCGCGGAAGATGGAGTCACGGAAGACTGCGTCGCGGATCGAGGCTCCGTAAGCGTCGTCGGTGTTTGCCCGATGAAGGATGTGGTGCATCGTCGTTCTTCAACGAAGGCGTCTCTCACCAGCTATGGAGAGGGAAGAATAACGACACATCATTAACTCCTTGCGGTGACGGCGTTCTTTTTCGGGTTCTTGAAGTTCTTCGTGTTCTCCAACGAAGTAGACAAGTTCTATCTCCTCCATTTCACCACACAAACCATCAACCAAAATATATTATGACTTTGTCTTAATTTATTCACACATGCCAACACTTTTAAAATTCAAAACTAATTCAATTAATTAATGTGTTCAATTAATTGTGTAGAGAGTGTGTTGGCATTCATTAAAAGATAAGAGGTAAAGTCACAACATTAAGGAATGGTTGCAATGGGTTATAGGGAATGTGAAAAGGTGGGGGCTCGTGTGGGCCCTACCTCTCTTTTATTCTCCCAAGGGAAGTTACCTACGCAACTTCCACACAAAGGATAAGTCTACATAGAAGAAAAATAAAATTGGATTATGAATCTTATTTTATTCTTCACTTACAACTCAAATTTTAAACAACTCCTCCCGAGAAAACGCACCTTCAGAAAAGGTCTACTTAAGAAATTACCAGCATTTCGGTTCCATCGGTGCCCTCATATTTCGATTCCGAGCACCGGTTCAAAATTTAGAAAAACCCGCTCGTTCGTTCACTGAACGTACCCGAGCTAAACTTCAGAACTTGCTTCCGGGCACACCGGGCCTCGGATTCAGGTGCTGTAAGAAGCCGAAGTTTCGTAAAATTCCAAAAAAATTAAGAAAAAAATTTCCTTGAAATTTATGAGTATTTACATTACTCCCACCTCAAGTATTTACGTCCCCATATGGATATAACACAAACTAGGAAAAACAAAAGTGGTACTGAGCATGCAACTGAGCCTCCCGCTCCCATGTGCTCTCCTAGAGGTTCCCGAGCTGTCAGTGAAAGCGCACTTGAGGAATCGACCGTCCATGTAGGACCTGCTCCTGTTGCTCTGCGTTCTGCACTAGAACCTCTGTGAATATCACCCCGTCATCGACGTCCAACTCTCTGCGGTCGACGATGTGTGAAGGGTTATGCATGTATCTCCTTAGCTGAGATACGAGGATGACATCGTGCAACCGATGCAACTGAGTTGGAATGGTCAAGCAGTAAACCACCTCGCCTACCCTTTTGAGGACCTAGAATGGTCCTTTGATCCTCGAAGATATCTCGCCATCTCGGCTACATCTCCATAAACCTCGTCGAGGTGAGACCCGTATAAGGACGTGTTCATCATCCTCGAACAATAGAGGCCTCCTGTCATCTCTTCTAGAAGTGGTGCCATAACTCTGTTGAATCCCGGCACAAAGGTAAGTTTGGCCATCTCCTGAGTGATCGAATTCACCCACTCATGCATGATTCCATCCTGTGATGACTGGGTTTTCCTTTTCGCCGACCAAGGAAAAAACCATCCCAACGTTGTAGATAAACCAAGAACTTTTTTCCCTAATACAGTCAATTCGTGTATGAACTATGGATCCAATCCATACTCAGACCAACATCGTAAGGCCTCGACGCTGACACCAAGAGATTCCAACCGAAACTCTCACCTCGTGGGTCATATCACACTGCCGGCGTAAGTGTGATTATCAAGTCTCCTCCCAAAGGTATCCCCAGACGTGAGGGTCAAGTCTACGGCTTATCGGAAACTCCAGGCCTGGGACATGATTCGTGGAAGGAAGAAATGATTCGTATCAATGTCTTGTTGTTACAGAAACTGGTAGAAGTCACAGTCTGTACATCAAATCATCCTTAGAGCCTTTCGGTCGCACTCCTTGACCGCAAGAAGCTACTCTTTCCCCCTCCCCCAACACCCTAAGCCTAGTGGGAATTATAAGGGCGGTTGTTTGCAACATGTCAAAATGTTCACCACCCCATGCTGCTCTCATAGCTCTTCTTCCACGTCTCTCGCCATGAAGATTCATATGTCCTTTTTTACTTAATCTAATTGAAAAATTTTACACAACCAAGTCTCCGAGACTGGTACCAGTTTTCAGCTTTCCCACTGCTAACCTTCACTGACTGCATCCATTCAGAAAAATAATTCTCAACCACAAAGGTTCTTTCTAGAACCCTAGCCTAAGTAGGAATGCATGGAGAAAAGGTGCTGGCTGAGATGTCCGAGCCCTGAAGCACTGATCGCATCACATTCATCGAGTATCAAGAATTTTTTGGTACGCCCCAATGAATTCTCAACTACTGACATGTCATCCTGCCGAAGCTGTATAAGCTCTAGAAAACTCTCAGCCACCTCCTCAAGCTAGTCCTCAGCTCCCTGTGAGTCAGGATCACCTTGGAACTTGAGGGCATCTGATTTTGGAACACTTGTAAGGCAGTAAGTCTACATGTTTCACATACCGGTACCAACGGTTGTAACTGCGGACCAACAGGTAGTGATGTATAGCTGGCACACTACCTGAAGGCACTATCTCAGGCATCGGTCCACACACTTTGATTCACTGGAAAACACTAGTAGCCAAGTCCACCATCCACTCTACTGATGTCTCTGCTAGGCAGAAAACACTAGCAATTGCTTCTAGCCAGTCCTCTGCTGTCTGGGAATCTGCCTCGCCTCATAACCTCGGAGGCCTCTGCTGCTGGAATGCGTGCAACATTCTCTGCCCGCGTGCACAGTTCGCTAGTATGGCTGGTGCCATCTTCTGCCCAACAGGTGGTGGTGCTGCTGGTACACCACCCGAGGGTTCCAATATAGTAAAAAGGGCCCTGCACTAGAGCCTCGATGCTTGGTGGGCCATCATCGAGTACTCTCTCGGAAACTCCAACTCACTGACTGTGTGGAGACATCCTGAACAGATGCGACACGGTCAAATGATTTAATCCTTGGGAGCTGACCTAGTTTGAGATAACTTAAGGAATACTTTTGAAACACACACACAATCAGTGTTTTCTTGCACTAAGTCAGAAATAAGTAGTCAGGGTCCTAGTGTACGGATACGTCGGCCGCCGCACCAACACTGGACTCCCTGAACTGAAATCCACACTTAGTACCCTTAACACCATGGCTTCAAAGAAAGAAAATATTAGAGTCCTAAGTTCTGCGGTTGAACCCACTCCTCTGATACCAATTTGTCATGACCCGTACTCAGGGACCATGTCTTGACTACCCAAAGCCAGCCTTCCACAGGCCAGGGGCTGGCGACTAGCACCAAAGGTGTAAATCCCGATAACTGGGAAGGCATTCCCTTTATAAAAGTAAACAAACACCACAGAGTATAAGCGGAAGTAATACACTAAGTACAAAAGAATGTTCTGAAACGTAAGTGGTCTAGAATACAAACCCAACTGAAGTACAGCTACAACTGAACAAAAGTACAAGAGAAAAGACAAGCAGCTGGAAGAATAGAAGCAGCTCCTAGGTCATCTACCTCGGATCCTACCTGAAGGGTAGGTACAGAGAGCGTAGCTCCTGGATCGTCCACCACGGATCCTACATGAAGGGTAGGTACAGATAGCCTCCACAATGCTCTCTCCAATCAACCTCCTCCGAGTATTGTCTCGTCATGAAGTCCACCTCCGGATACTGACTCGTTGTGAGGTCCACCTCTGGGTACAGTATAGTCCTCGAACACTCGGCCTCTGTCAGCGCTGCCCATTGTCTGCAACCAACACAACGAGGTGCGGGCCTAGCCCGTTCAGGGGTGCGTATAACAATACTCAGTAGGAACCCCGAGACCCTCAAGGTCCCACTAAATCCAACAAGGATGACCTCAAAGAAAGATCTCAACAGATAACCTCTATTTAGGTATATACCCATACATATACCTATGTTATCAAGTAACCCATCTCAATCATGAGGAAACACAAAGGTTATGATATCAACGGATAACCACAACCTAGGTATATGCACATACATATACCTTGGTTATAAAGTGACCCATCTCAATCATGAGGTAAACAAAATGTTCATAGACTCAGCTCAAACTAGGATTTTCATTATCGAAACCGTAACTGCTGAAGAGCCCCATCTCTGATGAGTACAATGATCCTGTCACGACTCTGATGTACATCTCACTAACCTTAGACTGCTGAGATACTCCTCCTGTCGAGTACTGCGGGTCTGCCACCTCAAAAAGTAGTGCTCCTCCACCATGGGTCCGCCACCTCACACAATAGTGCTCCCTCTCATAGCCTACTGAGGTACTTACCCTGTCAAGTACCGCGGGTCTTCTGCCTGCTACTAGGCGCTCCATCCGCCATGGGACTGCACCCAAACACCGCAGTGATCCATCCACTAGGCTAGTCTACTCACTCCAAGTGGAGTCAGTGAAGCAGTCGTCAGGTCTCAGCCAGCGACATGGTCTCCATACTCCGTACGCTCGTCTCCGGGAGTGTCCGCTCCATGAGATACAGTTCGATAATCCAATTATCACAAAGTCCCACGAAGAAGTATCTCAAAGGACCGCCTCATCATAGGGGTCTCAACTCCACATATGGCACGTCAATCGGACGCCCTGTCTGTGAGTTATTAGCCTTTTCGTCCTAGGGGCCCGATTGTTTTCGTGTACGAACCAACCCGGCCGCATCTCAACTATACCCCGAACTCTCAAAAGGTATACTCATAAGGACCATTTCTCGACGTGATCACCAACGCCGCTGATGGTTCATCAAACGGACGTCCAGTCTGAAAGTTATCAGCTTTTCCGTTCCAGGGGCCCAGTTAGATTTCGGGTTCAACCCAACCCGGCCACTATCCAACTACGTCCAAACCTCAGGATAAGTATGCAAAATGTTTTTTCTCATGAATAGGAATCCAAAAAAGTTGATGGAACATCTATCGAACGTCCGGAGCTCAAGTAATAAGCGTTTCCACTTTTAGGGCCTGGTTGGTTTCGTGTTCGAACCAACCCGGCCAAACCCAAAGTTCTCCGAAACCTTGAGTGTAATATACAAAAACGAACGTCTCGATTCATGGATCGCATCACAAATGACGGTGCATCAATCAAAAGTACGTAGCCCGTGTTATGGGAAAAAGAATGAACCTGTCCGGTTTTAGGGGGTTTGGGGCCCAGACCGACCCAGCCCAAGACCCCCTGGGGCAGCCCGAACCGGGTCGACACGACCCATGTCCGGGTCTGGCCCATTTGGGCGCGGCCCGGACGGCTGGCTCGGCCCGGCCCGGCCTGCGCGACCCAGCCCGGCCTGCGCGACCCGGCCCGCCTACGCGGCCGGTTGGCCCGGCGCGAGCATGCCCCGCACGAAAATCTTGGCCACGCCGTTCCGAAAAATGGGGCGGCAGCTGCCCCCCTTAATTGATCCGTGGCCCCCCCCCCCCCCCCCGTGGGGGCCGCTCTCTTTGACAGTCGGGGGTTACGTCCCCCGGTCTCACCCTGGACCCGCGTGGCCGCGGGACCGGTCGCCTGCCGCTGCGGCTGAAGCCGCGGAGGTCCCTCCTGGCGGCGCGCCGGGACGCTACCGCTTCCAGCCGCCGGCGCCGCCGTGCCTGCGTGGCGTGCCGACAGGATCTTCCGCGGACCACCGGACGCACTCCGGTGGTCCGTTTTTCCTGCCGTCTTCGCAGCGGTCCTCCCGAGACCTGCTTTTCACTATGAAGTCTTCAAAATGCCTATGTGGCCCATTCCATCATCGCCCGTCAATCCGCACATCAAATAAACAAACCGCGGCCTCTTCGTGGTTTTCCCGCGTGATGTGAAGGAACCACGGCTTTGTTCAGCCTCCATGGCGCGGCGCGATGGTGCCGCGCTTCTTCTCCCATTCTTCTTTGTTTCCACACGGTGCAATGGCACCGCGTCACCTTCGTTCGAGCCGCAACGAGTCTGACAGCAAGGGGCGAGGAGGGTCGGCCGTGTTTGTGTGGTCTGACCTTCTCCTGTTATAATGATAGCAAGCGGCTAACAATTATCAATGATGTTCGTTAAATAAAACATGAGCGAAGATTTAACCCCTACATCGATGAGGTCACCAAATGATGGTCGTCGTAGGGAAAGGATGTCGCGGAAGACGGCGTCACGGAAGACGGCGTCACGGAAGACGGTGTCGCGGATTGAGGCTCCATAAGCGTCGTCGGCATTCGGACGATGAAGGATGTGGCACATCGTCGTTCTTCGACGAATGCGTCTCTTACCGGCTGTGGAGAGGGAATAATAACAGAACATCATTCACTCCTTGTGGTGACGGCGTTCTTCGTCGGGTTCTTGATGTTCTTCGCGTTCTCCAACGAAGAAGACGAGTTCTATCTACTCCATTTCCCCACACAACCCATCAACCAAAATAAATTAAGACTTTGTCTTAATTTATTCACACATGCCAACACATTGAAAATTAAAAACTAATTCAATTAATTAATTTTTTCAATTAATTAAGTAAAGAGTGTGTTGGCATTCATTAAAAGAGAAGAGGTAAATTCACAACATTAAGGTAGTGTTTCAAGGGGTTCTGGGGAATGTGAAAAGGTGGGGGCTCATGTGGACCCCGCCTCTCCTTTATTCTCCGAAGGGAAATTACCAACCCATATTCCACACAAAGGATAAATATACTTAGAAGAAAAATAATATTTGATTAGAAATTTTATTTTCTTCTTCACTTACACCTGAAATTTAAACCAACTCCTCCCGTGCAAACACACCTTCGGAAAAGGTATTCATAAAAAATTACCGAATCTACGGTTCCATTGGTGCCCTCGTATTTCGATTCCGAGTACCGGTTCAAAAGTTATAGAAACCCGCTCGTTCTTTCACTGAACGTACCCGAGTTAAACTTCGGAACTTGATTTTGGGAGCAAAGGGCCTCAGAATCAGGTTCCGTCAGAAGCCGTAGTCTCGTAAAATTCCAAAGAAATTAAGAAAAAAATTTCCGTAAAATTTTTGGGTCTTTACAATTTTCAATACCAAAAAAATAGAAAAGTAAAACATGATATTTATTTTTCATTTAAAAAAAGTTATGGCTTGTAGAGGAAGCCGAAACTCAAATAATAGTCATGGCAGTGGAGAAGTCGTTGTCGCCGCATACGTAAGACAAAAACATTCCCTTTTTCCATTTTTGTAAAATGGTTCCTATAAAAAACTTTCTTTTGAATAAAAGTAAAATTAAAAGGGTTTTATACACCGTATAAAAGAATGTTGTGTATAAAACAAAATATGCCTTAATGAAAGGAGATTGAGACGATGTCCCTTAAAAAGACGAAATCCTTAATTAAGGATAAATCAATTACATAAATATGTGTGAATGACATAAATACACCCAATATAAGTGGATATTGAGTGTAAAACAATCATTTTTCATCCACACATATTCATAGAACGAAATATTCAAAAAGTAGAGGTTTAACCCAAGGAATTGAAATTGGGTTAAGAAGTTCCCTTACTGAAATTCGACAGCCCAATGGTGTCACTTTAAAATTCATAAAATGAGATGATGAGAGATAAAAAGGGTATCCCATCACTTGGACATAAAATTTACAACAATAAGGATATATAATTACATATCCCAAAATAATAATATGTAAATTAAAAGACCTAACAAAAAGAAGTCTTTTAAAAAGAGGAGGTTGAATGGTTCCCTTACCGATTTGGGTAACGTTCAAAATGTACACCCCATGAAAGAAGGTTCATACAATAAAGATGTAAATACCCATAAATTGAAATATATTAAACAAAGAATAAAATCATGGTTAGTAAAAACAGCAAAAAAAATGAAATAGTGGCAAATGTATCATGAATCTCACGGGAATAAAAGTGAGATGAAAAATCCCTTACGAAAACTCGGCAGCCTAACGACACCACTTAAAACATCAAAAAAATTGATTGACGAGATCAAATAGGTTCTCTCATCATATGAAAATAAAATTTAATGTAAGAGGAATATAAAAGATCATCCCCCAACATATGAAAAAGGATCTTAAAGAAAATAACATAAAAGATAGTACCTAAAAAGAAAGAGAGAGGTAGGATCACTTATCTCAAATTCGACTTGTCTTGTTCATTTATTTATATTCCTGAATAATAATCTTTGGTTAATTTATAATTTCTTAAGGAACTAATTTAAAGTTATTATTCAATTCATATCTCATATAATAATGTTATAATAATTAGTTAATTTTGTGAGTTCATATCAGACGTTTTTGTCGATGTTCGATATATGCGTCAAAAATGAGCTTGTATGAAAAGAATTTCCCATGTAGTTATAAGTACACCATATACAGAATAGTATTAATGATTTAAATATAATTTTTATACATTATATATTCATTTTATGCTATTCCATAACATTTGGAGATAAAAAAATAAAATGCACCCTTCATTGAGACGGTAGGCCGTACGTACACATGAACGCTACTTTAATTTCTTTTTCATATTAATGGAATTAAAACTAAATGAGAGAAATATATATTTTAATTCCAGAATTATATTCATCATTTATAAGTAATAAATATCATATATATTCATTATATATATGTACTTGTAATAGTACTTAACATTTGGAGATAAGAAATGAAATGTATCGATCATGGAGAAGGTAAGCAGTATGTATGCATGAACGCTACATTCATTTATATTGAATGCTTTAATGGAATGAAAACATAATGATACATGGGTTTATTATAATTAAATTAAATTATAATATATAATATCATTAACTCTATCCTTTATACATCCCACATATGGCATTAACGATTCAAATCACTTTGAGGGGGCAGTAGTCCGCACTTCCTAAAATGAAATTTGCGCTTTTAACCATTACGGAAACCATAATGGTATGGAATAAATGAAAAATAAAGAAGGATCAGGAAAATCTATACATAATATATATATCATATATAAATACAGTGACATTTTAATGTCCACCATGAGAGGTGTTAAAATAATATTGAACAATCATCGTTTCGTGAGGCAGTAATTCGCCACCCACAGAAACAGTATGTTCATTAACCATTAGATAGAGGTGTGTATGAGTTTAGCTTGAATAAATCTCATCAGAACATCCTATTATTATGAATATACTTTTTTTGTTACAAAATAAAGGAATAAAAATAGTTTAGTGGTTTGGAGAAGCAAAATAAAACAAAAGAACATAAGAGAAGACATTACCTTTAAATCGGGGAACATTTTTTCATTTGATCCGAAAGGCTTACTTGGAAAGAATTCTGCCCAAAGTGAGGCTTCTAGTAGTATTATAGGGATGTGGAGAGACAATAATAGCAGAGGATGGATGATCCAAGGGCTTGAGAGGTGTGGGTAAGGGGGTAGAGGTGGGGGCCTTTTATAAGAGGGAGAAGGGTCACTTTTGTAAAGTCTTGGAAAGTTACTTTATTATAAACTGGGTTTCGGATATTAAAGGTCCCAGAATGATATATTTCAAGGATATGGTGATAAGGGTTCGAAATCCACCCATTAAATAGGTTTTATACAAGTGTAATTTTTATATTTTTCCTTATCTTTTCATTTTATTTAAATCGTTCATTTATGAGTTAATAACTACATCATCATGGTGTCAACAATAAATTTATTTATTTAATGTCTAAAAATTATAAAAAAATAAAATTATGTAGGAAATATGGTTAGCTCTTCAATGAATATTTATAGTATAAGAGATCATTTATGTAGGAATATGAAAAATTGTTTTACTTAGGTTTTATATACTTTTGTTATATTTTCCTTTCTTTAAAAATAAAATTATAAAATGTCACTATCACCCAAAAGTGATTCCATGGGGTACCTATAAGACCCCAGCCTTAAACCTTACTTAATCTTGAGTTATTACAAGATTACACATTGAGGATCTTTTTGGGTTTAAAGTTTTAGAGAATTAGATCATAAAACTTGCATTACATTCCACATATAAAAAAAGTGGTTACATAAAGATTGTATTCTTCTTTCCCATAAATGGAAACATATTTAAAAATAAAACATGGATTCTTTCTTGACACATCCTTGACACTATCATAATATCATTTACCTTTCCCTTGACCAGTGAAAAACATTTCAAAAAAACTTGGGATGAGCATAAAAAGCATAGTAAGGGATATAAAAATATATGGAAAGGAAACATGGGTATATATATACATAAGAATGAAATAATACATTACCCATAAAACAAAAGCACATCAACATACCTCATAAAATCATGAATAAATCATAGAAATCATAAGACATAAAGATAAATTGAGGCATTCATAACATTCTTAGGTAGGGAGTAACCCTCTTGGTTACGTTTGGAATACCAATCATAGTATATTTCCTAAATCCTTTCGGAGAAACCTTAACGTTTCACTCCTTCACATTACCCAATGAATTGGAGAGCTATATCGGGCTCACCCACCCTTAGTTTATCACAGAACCACCCTTCTTCATAATAATTCCCAAGAACCTCAACATAATCGTATCACATAAAACATGCATAAAGGAAACATAACATTTCCACCTTTCAATCACAAGATATCAATACAACTCATTGATAAAAAAACATTATGAAAACCATTTTCAATACCAAAATAAAAGAAAATTAAAACATGGTATTCATTTTTCTTTTAAAAAGAAGGTATGGCTTGTAGAGGAGGCCGAAACTCAAATAACGGTCACGGCGGTGGAGAAGTCGTTGTCGCCGCTTACGTACGACAAAAACATTCCCTTTTGTCGTTTAGTAAAACACTTAGTATAAAAAATATTCATTTTGGATAAACTTAAAAGTCAAAAGGTTTATACACCGTATAAAAGAAGGTTGTGTATAAAACAAAATATGCCTCAATAAAAGGAGATTGAGACGAAGTCCCATACCTCTGGTCTGACTTGACTTGATCGTTCATTAATGTCCTGAATAATAAACTTGTGTTAATTTCTACTTGCTTAAGAACCTTTTTCATGTTTATTATTCCTTTTATATCACTTATTACCATGTCATGAACACTATGTAATTATTTAAGTTAATAATGGCCATTTTAACGATCAATGGTACTTGTGTCAAAAATAAACCCTTTATAATTACAAGTTGTTCATGTATCCATTATATCCAGAATGGTATTCATGATGTAGATATAATATATGTCATATATATCTAGTGCATGCATGCATTTATAATATTACATAATCATTTAGAGGTATGAAATGAAATGCACCGTTCATGGAGACGGTAAGCCTAACGTACGCATGAACGCTACTTTCATTTCTATTTCGTATTTTATAGAATGGAATCATAATTATATAAAGGTATATTATAATTACAGTATAATATCATATATAATATCATAGTTCCATCCTTTATACGTCCCACATATGGCATTTAACGAATCAAATCACTTTGAGGGGGCGGTAGTCCGCACTTCCTTAAATGAAGATATCGCGTTTACCCATAATGGAAAACATAAAGGTATGACCAAAAAGAAAAATACAGAAGCTTAAGGAAAACATAAACATGTTATATAACATATATAAATATAGTGACATCTTAATAGCCACCTTTGATGGTGTTAAAATAATGTTGAACAATCATCGTTTCGGGAGGCATAAATTCACCATCCACGGAAATAGTAAGTTCGTTAACCATTAGATGTAGGTGTGTGTAAGTGTAGATCGAATAATTATTATAACAACATCCTAGTATATTGAATTTACAGGAGTTGTTACAAAAGAAAAGGATAAAAAGTGTTTAGGGGGTTGGAGAAGCAAACTCAAAAGAAGACATTACCTTAAAATCGGGTAACTCCCTTTGGTTTGAGCTCAAAGGCTTCCTTGGGAAGAATTATGCCCAAAGTGAGGCTTCAAGGAGTAAAAGAGAGAAGTGGAGAGACAAAATTGTCCGGGTTTGGATGAGCCAAAGGCTTAGGGAGTGTGGGTAAGGAGGTAGAGGTGGGGGCCTTTTATAAGAGGAGAGGAGGGACACTCTTGGAAAGTAAAGATAAGTTACTTTATTTTAAAATGAATTTCGGATTCAAAAGGTCCCACATTGATATAATTCGAGGATACGGTGATAAGGGTTTGAAATCCACTCATCCAATTGGATTTGGCCATGTGTAGGTCTTAGATTTTACATTATCTATCCATTTTATTTAAATCGTTAAATAATGAGGTCATCGCTGCATCATCATGATGTCATAAATAATTTAATTTATTTAATGTCTAAAAATCACAAAAAATACTATCATGTAAGAAATCATTTTATATTTCTAATGAATATTTATATTCAAAACTATGACTTGTATAACCCCATGTAAAAATTGTTTTAGTAAAATAACTCATGTTTGTGTCATTTTTACTTTAACATTAAATAAAAAGTTATTTATGTCATTTCCCAACCAATGTGGCTCCATGGGGTCCCCAAGTTGACCCATTTATTTTCTTGGTCGGCCATGACACATACAATAAGGGTAGTACATGTGTCTAGGTCATTTCATTTTATTAAAACATTATTCTTACCTTAAACTACACTAATTACCTCTAATCGCGATTAAAAACTTAATAAGTTACTATTCACCAAAAAATTATTATAATCTCATTGAACCAAATTTTAATTCTTAATGAAAACCATGTATGTAGGATTTTTTAAATTCAAAACACAATGATGGAAAAATTTCATTTAAACAAAAAATCAGTTTTTATAAGTACCACTTAGTGGTTTCACTATTCATCAAAAATTGAAGTTTTTCAGAAAATTACCAAAAATTCGCCCTAAGCTATATTTGATACTCCGAATTCAAAAATGAAGTCTATTTTACAAAATTAAAAACATATAAGTCAAATTAATTAATTTAATAATTAATTCCTGCTCTCATGACAAATAGCATGTTTTTATGAAACAAAAGTATCAAAAGATTGACACCAGTTTATGTCCAATTTCAAAGTGAAATTGATTAAAATGAACACCATTGGATTATATGTTAAAAATATATTCTAATTTGAATTCAAAACCAATTAAAAATATAATATAATCATATAAAGAAATTAGATTAAAAATCAGTTTTGATGTAAAATGCAGTATTTTTCACTATTCATTAAAAAATGAACATTGTCTGAAAAATACCAAAAATTCACACAAAGTAAATATTGATGTCCCAATCATAAAGAATAAGTTTATTTTGACAAATATAGATTATAAAATTGTCAAAAGTTTGATTTAAAAAGGTTTTTCCATTAAAAGGCAATAAAACATTCTTTTAAGAATATTAGTGTATTCCATGCATAAGATTGTATTTATTTTCATTTTAAGCCTCTAAAACACTATCTATTTAATTAATAGACATAGATAAAAATATCTATTATTCATTACTTACTTGGGATGTTACATCCTTCCCCCCTTTAGAAAATTGCGTCCCCGTAATTTATTTACTTATCGAATAAATGGGGGTACTTATCCCTCATTGAATTTTCAGATTCCCATGTTGCCTCTTCCATCATGTGGTTTTTCCACAAAACCTTTACCTGATAAATCAAATTATTCCGTAACACTTGCTCCCTGTGGTCAAGAATCTGGACCGGTTGTTCCTAATAAGATAGGTTCTCTTCCAGCTGAACTACCTCTGGACTCAAAACATGAGATGGATCTGGCATATACTTTCTCAGCATCGAAACATGAAAAACATTGTGTACCTGAGATAAACTCGGAGGTAAAGCCACCCGGTATGCAACTGATCCAACTCTCTCCAGAATTTCATATGGTCCAATGAACCTTGGGCTCAGCTTTCCTTTCTTATCAAATCTCATCACACTTTTCCAAGTAGAAACCTTGAGAAAAAATGAGCACCTACCTCGAAAGATAGATCCTTCCTCCAGTTATCCGCATAAATCTTCTGCCTACTCTGAGCTGTTCTCATGTGCTTCTGAATCAGCTGAACTTTTTCTGCCATCTCTTCTACCAATTCTGGTCCCAACAACTTCCTTTCACCCACTTCATCCCAGAAAGCTGGAGTTCGACACCGCTTCCCATATAATTCCTGAAATGGTGCCATCTGTATACTAGATTGAAAACTGTTATTATATGAAAATTAAACCAAAGAAAGATGTTGGTCCCAAATTCCCTGATAATCCATAGAACAAGCTCGTAGCATATCCTCCAAGGTCTGAATTTTTCGTTCTAACTTCCCATCTGATTGAGGATGAAAAGCTGTACTAAAATTTCATTCAGTACCCAACGACTTCTGAAGGCCTTTCCAAAAGTTAGAAGTGAACCTGGGATCATGATCAGATACAATGGAGAGTGGAACTCCATGTAACCTGACTATCTCTTTAAGATACAAACGGGAAAGTTTATCTAGGGAAAAAGTATCTCGTATAGCAAGGAAATGAGCAGATTTGGTCAAGTGATCAACAATAACCCAGATTGCATTATTACCTTGAGATGTCTTCGGAAATCCCACAATAAAGTCCATGGATATATTCTCCCATTTCCACTCTGGCACTGGTAAAGGCTGAAGCATCCCTTTTGGTAACTGCCGCTCTGCTTTAACCTGCTGACAAGTCAAACACTTCACAGTAAAATCAGCAATACCTCTTTTCATTCCATCTCACCAGTAATACTCCCGAAGATCTCTGTACATCTTAGTACAGCCAGGATGAACTTAAAATGGAGAACTATGAGCTTCACATAACAACTCTATCTTAAACTATGAATCACAAGGCACACATAATCTCTTCCCAAATCTCAAAACACAATCACTATCAATGTTGAATTAAGGCAACTTACCTTTCTGAACCAGCTCTACCTTTTTCTGCAACTCACTGTCTTGCTTCTGTGCTTGCTTGATTCTATCTGATAGAGATGATCTCATTGATACCTGAAACAAAACAGAAGAACATCCTGCACCAAAAACATCTATGCCAAAGTTCATCAAATCCTTAACCAAAGGATCACGTTCCAAATGCAACATTGTTAATGAAGCATTATTTTTTCGACTCAAAGAATCAGCCACTTTATTTGCTTTTTTCGGATGGTAATGAATTGTACAATAATAATCCTTGATTAATTCCAGCCATCTCCTCTGTCTCATGTTTAAATCTTTCTGAGTGAATATATACTTTAAAATTTTTTGATCAGTATATATTTCACACTTTACTCCATACAAATGATGCCTCTGAATTTTTAAAGCGAAAACAACAACATCTAATTCCAAATCATGTGTAGGGTAATTTACCTCATGAGTTTTCAACTGTCGTGAAGAATAAGCAATTACCTGATCATTCTACATTAGGACGCAACCAAGTCCTTTCAATGAAGCATCACTGTAGATAAAAAACTCATCATTCCTGGAAGGTAGTGCCAAAACTGGAGCATTCACCAATCTTCTTTTCAATTCCTGAAAACAATCATCACATTCTTTTATCCAGATAAACTTAACACCCTTCTAAGTTAGCTTAGTCATTGGACTAGATAACCGTGAAAAATTTCAAACAAACCTTCGGTAATAGCCTACCAAACCAAGGAAGCTACGAATCTTAGTTACATTTGTGGGTCTTGGCCATTCTTTAACAACCTTTGTTTTTGCAGGATCAACAGTTATCACATATTTAGAAACAATGTGTCCAAGGAAAGAAATTTGTTTCAACCAAAACTCACACTTGATGAATTTCCCATACAATTTATTTTATTTTATGGTTTTCAAGATAACCCTTAAATGTATTTCATGCTCTTCTTTACTTTTAGAAAACACCAAAATATCATCAATAAAAACCACCACAAACTTATCCATGAAATCATGGAAAATTCTGTTCATTAAGTCCATGAATACAGTAGGTGCATTGGTTAGCCCAAAAGGAATTACTAAAAATTCATAGTGGCCATATCTTGTACGGAACGTGGTCTTAGGAATATCTGCCTCCTTTACCTTCAGCTAATGGTACCCCGATCTCAGGTCAATCTATGAAAAATAATGAGCTCCCTAGAGCTGATCAAACAAATCATCGATATGAGGAAAAGGATGTTTGTTCTTAACAGTGATGTTATTCAAGGCTCTATAATCAATGCAAAGTATCATTGAACCATATTTCTTTTTAACAAATAAAACAAGAGCACCCCATGGTGATGTGCTAGGTCGAACGCAACATTTCTCTAATAAATCTTGAAATTGCTCCTTCAACTCTAAAAGTTCAATTTGAGCCATTCGATAACGGGATTTTGAAATTGGCTTAGCATCAGGAACTAAGTCAACAGTAAACTCAACTTCCCGATCTGGTATTATTCCAGGAAACTCATTAGAAAAAACATCAGGATACTCATTTTCCACTGGCACATCATTAATCTGAATAGTTCCTTTATTTTCAATGATGTGTGCAAGGTAACATTCATTTCTATCTTTTACAAGTTTCTTGTCCTCTTGATAAGTTATCAACAGTAAGGGTTCATTCTTGTACACAAACTGAAAGTCATTCTAAAAAGAAACTTCTTTAACTCTACAGTCAATATTAGCATGGTAAATAGAGTGCCAATCCATACCTAGGATAACATCAAACTCTACTAGAGGTAGAACAATAAGGTTTTGAAGTAGGTTCATTCCACATATAAGGATAGGAAGATTCTTAAAAATTCTTTTTTCCTCAACATTCCCCCCAGGTGTTTTTACCAAAAGTGTAGGAGTCATTTCTTGAGATGGCATTCCTATTTTACTAGACAAGGTTTCAGAGATGAAAGAATGTGTAGACCCCGAATCAAACAACACACTGGCATAATATGAAAAAACAAACAAAGTACCCGATACAACTTAATTTGATGGCATGACATCTGCTGAAGTAGTTGCAAAGGATTTCACCACCCCTTTCTGCTTGTAGTCTAACTGCTTCCCATCACTCAAGATCTTTGTCGGACACTCATTTCCATAGTGACCCATCTCATTGCACTTAAAACATTTCACTAACTGTAAATCAAATTTGGTCTTACCTTCACCTTGATCCTTTTAAGTGCAATCACGAGCCTTATGTCTCATCTTACCACATCGGTAGCACATTCCAGAATTAAGAAGACATTCCCCAGCATGCCTTTTTCCACATTTATCACAAACTGGAAACTTAGTTTTCTTACCATCAGACTTTTTTGAAGAATTCTTACCTTTCTCCTGCCACCTCGGTCTCTTCTTCTGTTGGTTGTTATAGAACACTTGATCATCGACAAACTCCATTTCCACCTTCTCAGCACATCGAAAAAGCTTTTCATAACTTTTAAACTCACGAGAAGCTAATGCCCTTTGATATTTTGGCTTTAATCCTTAGTAAAAATGATTGATTTTACTATCAAGGTCTCGGATAAAATTTGGAGCACACCTTGCCAATCGAGTGAACCATTCTTCATAGGTAGCCACTGAGTCTTCCTCTTGCCTCAATTCCAAGAATTGCTTTTCCATCCTAAGTTGAACAGCCTTTGGAAAATACTTCTCAAGAAACATACCTTTGAATTAATCCCAGTTGAGAGCATCAATCTCATCAGCGTCCCTGATATTTTTAACCATCATCCACCAGTGATCTGGTTCACCCTCCAAACGGTAAATAGCAAGACTAACCTTTTGATTGTCTGAACACCCCATGACATCAAAAATATTGTCCAGTGCTTTAATCCACCCTTCAGCTAGCACAGGGTCAGATGATCCTCTGAATGATGGGGGATGTTGCCTCATGAAATGTTCCACCACTAACATTTTCCTCTACGATTGATCTGGATGATCATGTGTATGGATACCACCGCCATTTATCGCTTGGGTCAACTGCACCATGACTGCAACAAACTATTCAATTTCAATTCCTACCATCTCAGGATGCTGATTCGGAAGGTTATTTCCTTCTGCATGCCTTCCTAGCACTGCTTCCCTGTTTCCTCTGCAGAAAACCATTCTGAACAAACATGTCTTTGATGAAGCAACATGGTAATCTTCAAATAGTTTATCGCTTCAATTTGACCATAAAAAAATATTTTTGGATAATCATTTAATATAATTCTAACTCCTAATGTTTTCTAAACCGACCTCTGATATCAACTATAAGGCTCCAGCCGTAAACCTTACTTAATATTGAGTTATTACAAGATTACACATTGAGGATCTTTTCGGGTTTAGAGTTTTATAGAATTAGATCATAAAACATTCATTACATTCCACATATAAAAAAGGGGATACATAAAGATAGTATTATTCTTTTCCATCAATGGAAACATATTTAAAAATAAAACATGGATTCTTTCTTGACACTTCCTTGACACTATCATCATATCATGTTCCTTTCCCTTGACCTGTGAAAAACATTTCAAAAAAACTTGGGATGAGCATAAAAAGCTCAGTAAGGGATATAAAACTATATGAAAAGGAAACATGGGTACATATATACATAAGAATGAAATCATACATTACCCATAAAACAAAAGCACTTCAACATACCTCATCAAATAATGAATAAATCATAGAAATCAAAAGACATTAAGATAACTTGAGGCATTCATAACATTCTTATGTAGGGAGTAACCCTCTTGGTTACGTTTGGAATACCCATCACAGTATATTCCCTAAATCTCTTCGGAGAAACCTTAACATTTCACTCCTTCGCGTTACCCAATGCATTGGAGAGCTATATCGGGCTCACCCGTCCTTAGTTTTTCACGGAACCACCCTTCTTCATAATAATGCCCAAGAACCTCAACATAATCGTATCACATAAAACATGCATAAAGGAAACATAACATTTCCACCTTTCAATCACAAGATATCAATACAACTCATTGTTATAAAAACATTATGAAAACCATTTTCAATACCAAAATAAAAGAAAATTAAAACATGGTATTTATTTCTCTTTTAAAAAGAAGGTATGGCCTGTAGAGGAAGTCGAAACTCAAATAACG
Organism: Viscum album; assembly: GCA_963277665.1. Lineage (NCBI taxonomy): Eukaryota > Viridiplantae > Streptophyta > Magnoliopsida > Santalales > Viscaceae > Viscum > Viscum album. The sequence continues at coordinate 1,176,403,635 of OY728141.1, read as the reverse complement.
GTCACAGCGGCAGAGAAGTCGTTGTCGCCGCATACGTACGACAAAAACATTCCCTTTTGTCGTTTAGTAAAATGCTTCGTATAAAAAAGATTCCTTTTGGATAAACGTAAATGTCAAAGGGGTTTATACACCATATAAAAGAAGGTTGTTTATCAAACAAAATAGGCCTTAATGAAAGGAGATTGAGACGAAGTCCCATACCTCGGGTCCGACTTGACTCGATCGTTCTTTAATGTCCTGAATAATAAACTTGAGTTAATTTCTACTTGATTAAGAACATTTTCAAAGTTCATTATTCCTTTTATATCACTTATTATCATGTCATGAACACTATGTAATTATTTAAGTTAATAATGGTCATTTTAACGATCATTGGTACTTGAGTCAAAAATAAACCCTTTATAATTACAAGTTCTTCATGAATCCATTATATCTAGAATGGTATTAATGATGTCGATATCATATATGTCATATATATACAGTACATTCATGCATTTATAATATTACATAACCATTTAGAGGTAAGAAATGAAATGCACCGTTCATGGAGACGGTAAGCCGTACGTACGCATGAACGCTACTTTAATTTCTATTTCGTATTTTATTGAATGGAATCATAATGATATAAAGTTATATTATTATTCCAGTATAATATCATAAATAATATCATAGTTCAATCCTTTATACGTCCCATATATGGTATTTAACGAATCAAATCACTTTGAGGGGGCGGTAGTCCGCACTTCCTTAAATGAAGATATCGCGTTTACCCATAATGGAAACCATAAAGGTATGACCAAAAAAGAAAAATACAGAAGCATAAGGAAAACATAAACATATTATATATCATATATAAATATAGTGACATCTTAATGGCAACCTTTTAATGTGTTAAAAGAATGTTCAACAATCGTCGTTTCGAGAGGCATAAATTCACACGGAAACAGTATGTTCCTTAACCATTAGATGTAGGTGTGTGTAAGTGTAGCTTCAATCCATATTATAACAACATCCTAGTATATTTAGGATACTGTACTTGTTACAAATGAAAAGAATAAATAGAGTTTAGGGGGTTGGAGAAGCAAAATAAAATAAAAGGACTCAAAAGAAGACATTACCTTAAAATCGGGTAACTCCCTTTGGTTTGAGCTCAAAGGCTTCCTTGGAAAGACTTCTGCCCAAAGTGAGGCTTCAAAGAGTAAGAGAGGGAAGTGGAGAGACAAAATGGGCAGGGGTTGGCCGAGACAAAGGCTTTGGGATTGTGGGTAAGGAGGTAGAGGTGGGGGCCTTTTATTAGAGGAGAGGAGGGGCACTCTTGGAAAGTAAAGATAAGTTACTTTATTTTAAAATGAGTTTCGGATTAAAAAGGTCCCACATTGATATAATTCTAGGATAAGGTGATAAGGGTTCTAAATCAACTCATCCAATTGGGTTTGGCCATGTGTAGGTCTTTGGGTTTACATTATCTTTCCATTCTATTTAAATCGTTAAATAATGAGGTCATCGCTGCATCATCATGATGTCATAAATAATTTAATTTTTTTAATGTCTAAAAATCACAAAAAAACTACTATGATGTAGGAAATATTTTTATCTTTCTAATTAATATTTATAGTCAAAACTCTGACTTGTATAACCTCATGTAAAAATTGTTTTAGTAAAATAACTCATTTTTGTGTCATTTTTTACTTTAACATTAAATAAAAAGTTATTTATGTCATTTCCCAACAAAAGTGGCTCCATGGGGTCCCCAAGTTGACCCATGGCTTATTGTGGTCTGACATGACACATAAAATAAGGGTAGGACATGTGTCTAGGTCATTTCATTTTATTAAAACATTATTCTTACCTTAAACTACACTAATTACCTCTAATTGCGATTAAAAACTTAATAAGTTACTATTCACCAGAAAAATTATTATAATCTCATTGAACCAAATTTTACTTCTTAATTACAACCATGTATTTCAGATTTTTTAAATTCAAAACACAAAGATGGAAAATTTTCATTTAAACGAAAAATCAGTTTTTATAAGTACCACTTAGTGGTTTCACTATTCATCAAAAATTGATGATTTTCAGAAAATTACCAAAAATTCACCCTAAGCTATATTTGATAATCCGAATTCAAAAATGAAGCGTATTTTACTAAATGTAAAACATATAAGTCACATTAATTAATTTAATAATTAATTCCCGCTGTCATGACAAATAGTGTGTTTTTATGAAACAAAAGTATCAAAAGATTGACACCAGTTTAAGTCCAATTTCAATGTGAAATTGATTCCAATGACCACCATTGGATTAAATGTTTAAAATATAATCTAATTTCACATAAAAACCAATTCAAAAGATAATCTAATAATATAAATAAATTTTTTTTAAAAGCAGTTTTGATGTAAAATGCAGTATTTTTCACTTTTCATTAAAAAATGAACATTGTCTGAAAAATACCAAAAATTCACAAAAAGTAAATTTTGATGTCCCAATCATAAAAAATATGTTTATTTTGACAAATATAGATTATAAAATTTTCAAAAGTTTGATTTAAAAAGGGTTTTCCATTAAAAGGCAGTAAAACAATCTTTTAAAAATATTAGTGTATTCCATGCATAAGATTGTATTTATTTTCATTTTAAGCCTCTAAAACACTATCTAATTAATTAATAGACATAGATAAAAATATCTATTATTCATTACTTACTAGGGATGTTACAGTACCTAAGTTAAAAAAAGGCAACCCATGGTCAGCCATTACACAAAAAATAGCATTAGGACACTTGTTGGGGTTATTTTGTATTATTATGATATTATTTTATTACCCTTAACTACCCGATTAGTAATTAATCACGATAATTAATTATAATTACCTTCGTTACTATTCATAATGTACAAAAACAAAAGAGTCTTAATTACATAATATGTACCATCTAATTCAAAATATGGAATCCATTCTACCAAATTAAAAACACAGAAATTGCAGTAATTAATTTAATAATAATTCTCGTTGCCAGAACCAAAGATAGGTTTTTAAGAAGTAAAATCTATCAAAATATTGATGTGTTTTTACATCCAATTTAAAAGTGAAATTACATTCAATGAACAAAATTGTATTGAATGATAAAAACATAATTAAATTACACCTTAAAACCAATTAAAATGACAATCTAACTATATAAATAAATTGGATGAAAAGGCTGTTTTGAATTAAAATGATGTATTTTTCACTATTCATTAAAAAAATGAACATTATCAGAAAAATTCAAAACATCGCCCTAAGATAAATTTGATATTCCAAATTCAAAAATGATGTCCATATTACCAAATTTAAAAGATATAATTATCATTTAGAAATTATATTGTTTATTCCCACTGTCAAAACAAACAGCGTGTTTTTTAAAAACAACATCTATCAAAAGATTGACAGTTCTTTATATCCATTTTCAAAGTGAAGATAATTATAATGACCACCACTGGATTAAATGGTAAATATATATTCTAATTACGCTTTAAAACCAATTAAAAATATAATATAACCATAAAAATAAATAATATTAAAACGTGGTTTTGAATTAAAATACATCATTTTTTAAAAAATGAACTTTATCAGAAAAATACCTAAAATTTACACAAAGTAAATATTTATGTCTTGATTCTAAATAAGGATTTTATTTTGTCAAATATAACATATATAAGTGACAAAATTTATATTTAAAAAAAGGTTCACCATTAAAAGTTTGTTAATCTACCTTTTAATGAATATTAAAATATTTATTCTTAAAATTGGATTCATTTGCATTTTAATCCTCTAAAATTTATTAAATAAAGTAAAAAAATTTAACAAACATAAATAATAATATTTTAGTTAGTTATTTTCATTCCTGCTATTCCAAAGGCTAGACGTTATCTACCATTTAAAATAATATTATTATATTATTAGTGTGCAACGTAAGATTTCAATGAAACTCATTGTTGCGTATTGGGTATGCCATCGAACATGGAATCCCCTTTAATGTAATATTAATATTTTATTCACAAATATTAATAAATATGAAAATTGAATATTTTTTATTTACTTGGGATGTTACATCCTTCCCCCCATTTGGGAATTGCGTCCTCGCAATTTTAAAAAAAAATGGTCTCGAAAACTTCATCGAAAGCCTCACATAGGAAAAGGAGTCAATAAAACTATCAATTTAAAAGAAAGAAAGAGAAGTTAAAAGGTCACCAGATATAATAGATACTAGGATTTTATGAAAACATGGATATGGAGGAAAAAAACCCATCAATGTCTGATGGAGAGTGAGTGAAAACATGTCTAGGAGAAACTTAACCACCAGAAAATCACAAACATGTGATGGGTTAAACGGTATTGGATTCCTCAGTAGGAAAAGTTAAAAAAATTTTTTGCTTTATGTTACATTTCCTTGATGAATTCATTTATGAGATTAACTAAAACATAAGGAAACATACTTACTTGTCATGTAGAATTTCAACTTTTACTAGATTTCTAACACTAAGTCATATTTTCTCCAAACGATGAGTATTCAGGATGACTTGTCCACATTAAGATCGCAATAGTCAACTTCGAGAGAATCACATAACTCAAAAAAGATGAAATATATATTTCCCTTATCTTTAGACCTTATCCAAAACCAAAATGGCTTGTATAAGATCAGATAATCCCAAAAAAATATAACCTTTTACAAAAATAAATACTACTCTTAATCTCAAAAATTTTTCAAAAAACCCAAAGTTCAACAAAGACCATTCAATACATATTTTCCCTTAAAATTCAACAAAAATAAACCAACCAAATATTGAAACCCAAATCTCTGAAGGATTTAATCGCATAGTCATCCAAGGTAAATCTTAACATTTATCTCTAAATAATATCAGTTACTCTCAAAGTCTCATACTGAAAAGTAATCAGCCTTATCACATATCCTCCATGATAGGTCAATAATTTCGATAGATAACACAAAATCAACGTATTCTTGATTCATAAAATCATCTAACTAAAAAGAATTTTTCATACTAACCAGGGACATCATGTCGTCCAGTGGTAGGTGATAAATACCAGTCGCACTTTGGTTGTGTGTTCAATTCCCGCAGCTTGGTCCGACGCAATGGGTTGTCACACGGTCTGTGTGTTGTCCCCTTTTCCAAAACTATATAATTCGTAAAACATTCCCCAAAAAGATATAAAATCTTCAAAAATAATGATAACATAATTTAACCTCAATTTTATCTCATGCCTTTCATTTTCCATCTTATAGTAACTCATAATTTCCTCAAAATTAAGGATCATATAAACCCTAATGGTAACCATTATATTTATTACATGAACTTCTACATCGAGTTTGTTCTCTCGAACATGATGCATTAGAGAACTCACCATGGTTCAAGTGGTTAATCATGACTCCTTGATAGTTGTTTTAGAATAACCATGAGATTCCTCATTGAATCCCCCATTTCATCCAGTCTCTTAATCAGAGAACCACCACAGTTTCCTCCAAATCCATTGTCACTTTGGGGCCTGCTAGATCCATCCATTTAGTAAAAACAAAAATTTCAGTGTGAGTATATTAACAAAATCCTAATGTACTAATGAGGAAGATAAACACTAAGATATACTTATCCATGTTATCTCAAAATCATTCCAACTTTCAAAAATAACAATTACTCCATCTAATATACTAACCATTGTGGTTATACACAACTTGTCACCTTTTCATAAACAACTCTCTAACCTCTAAAGTTATCTAAACCGACCTCCGATACCAACTATAAGGAACCCACCTTAAAACATTACTTAATCTTGAATTAAATGAATAATTAACATTGAAAATCTTTTCAGATTTAGAGTTTTAGAGAATTAGGACATAACTATTACATCTCAAAAGATTACAAAGTAGACACTACTACTATAACCGATTTTTTCACAATAATAAAAAAATCCTTAAATAAAACAAGATTTATTTTCTTGATATAAATTTTCTTGAATACTTCCTTTCTCTTACCCTTCCTTATAACCTATGAAAAACATTTCAAAAACTTGCGATGAGCATAAAAATCCCAGTAAGGGTTATAACATAATGAATGGAAACATTAACCCGCCGATAAATTCAAATCAATGAAACCATAACTTTCAATCATAACATACCTTCTGAAATCATAATATTTATGTATAACTCATAGAAGTCATAAGACATAAATGTAACTTCAGGCATTCATGACATTCTTATGTAGGGAGTAACCCTCATTGTTATATTTGGAATACCCATCACAGTATATTCCCTAAATCGTTTCGGATAAACCTTAGCGTTTAACTCATTTTCATTACCCAATGCATTGGAAAGATATATCAGGCTCACCCGCCCTTAGTTTATCATGGAACCACCTATCTTCATATACAATTCCCAAGAACCATAAAATAATCTTATCACATAAAACATGCATAAAGGAAACATAAAATTTCCACATTTCAATCACAAGATATAAAAAACACATTGATACAATAAAAATATTATCAAAACCATTTTCAATACCAAAATAAAAGAAATGTAAAACATGATATTTATCTATCATTTAAAAAAAGTTATGGCTTGTAGAGGAAGCCGAAACTCAAATAATAATCACGGTGGCGGATAAGTCATTGTTGTCGTATACGTAAGACAAAAAAAATTCCCTTTTGTCGTTTAGTAAAACGCTTCATATAAAAAGATTCCTTTTTAATAAAAGTAAATGTAAAAGGGGTTTATATTAATGTTTATATTTATTTACATTTATTAAATATATATATATATAATTAAATTAATATACATAATGATATTAATACATTTATAATTATAAACAAATATTTATAAATTAACAAATATATTTATTCATAAATATATTATTTTTATAAATAAATAAATATAATTTAGGAAAAAGTAAAGTATATAACTACAAATAAATAATAATATTTTTAAATTATGATAAAATTATAATAAAAATATTTAATATAAATATAGAACTATATATATATATAATGACATAAATACATTTATAATCATATAACAATATTTATATTTATATTTATGAATATTTGTATTGAAAATTATGATTATAAATCCCTTATCAGTGCTAAAATTTTAGTGTTTATAAAGATATAACATTTATCAGTTCTATAAAATCAATGATAAAGATAAATTTTCTCAATAATTTTTAATTCAGTGCTGATAAAAGGTATATTTATCAAGTATTTTTGGAAACACTGATAAAACCCTCCCCATTATATTTGAAAGAACCCAAAATGCACTGATTTCAGTCACGATTATCTATATTTTATGGAATTCCACTACTTCCAACACTCCTCCTTGAAATCCTCTCAGATGAATCATGCCTCAAATCCCAGGTATGTTATTTTTTTCTCCTCCACTCTTGCTTCTTGTTTGCTTGGGTTTCACGATGATCAATATTGCGGTGCTTTCTTGGCTCGATTCTATTGTGGGTTCCAAGATTATGATATCTACTCCTCATTCATATCATCTTTATTTCACAAGCTTGGATGATCAAAACCTCTACCTTTGTATTCAATGGGCCCCTTACAATTTGGTTGGGATCCTTCCTTATATAATCTCAAATTGATGGTTTTATCATGAAAATTCTAAAATGGAAACGATATTTTTCTCAATCCAAGATCTATTCCTTGCACTATGTTTGAGTGGAAGTCTGGAGGAGTTCCATATTTGACATTTCACTGTAGAGGAACAATCTTTTTTTCATTTTATTATGTTGATTTCATTTCAGTTTTGTATTGATTTTTGTAATATAAAAAATATAGCAAAAAAAATAATCCACCAGTTGGAGATCATTTCACAATATCTATACTAGTTTATTGTAAAGGTTACTACATTTTATTATTGGGAGTTGGAAATGGTATGATGAATTTTGGGCCTTTAATTGGTATCTTATTCTTCTTTTCTTGGCCCTATGTAGGGATTTATGAAATCTGTACATTGAAAATGTCCAAAATTTTAAGAATGTTCTTGGGCGGGCTTTTGTTATACCCACTTATTTATTCACTATGCAATTTATATTTCTCATTGTACAAATCGTCATGTATGCACTTGAGTCTGGTAGGATTTCTACCATTTGGTTCATCTGGATTGTTGATTGTTATTACATTTTCACTTGGGAAAATTCCTTGTTCTTCTTGTATCTTTTGTGTGTGGTGATTTCATGCAGGGTTCCTACTAAATCGTTAATATGACATTCCTCACAATAAAAATATATAATTTTTCATGAATGGGTTGGTTACAACATAGATAGTAATTGAGAATAAAAATATCAATCCAAATAAGTCTTAATCATTACTTTTCAAATAACATAATTATAATCTAAATAAGGCACCGTTTTTGTTATATGTATAGTTAAAATTTCACTAATTTAATGAAAAAAAGGTAATAAATATGTAACAAGAAATAACAAATGTATCGTAGTATTAAATTAGGTATGCTATTACACATATAGTTAGCTATAATAAATTTTTATTCATAATAACCCAAAGAACTCATACTTTACAACTCAAGAACCAATAAAGATATTATCAAAAAAATGAAAGATTCTAATTTAAATAAACTTTTAACATATAAAACCCAATTTTGTAACAACATTTGTTATGTAAAAGTGTTCATTCATAGTTAATATGCACATGTATTAGTACTAAAAAATGCCCTTAATAGTGCTAAAAAATGGCCTTTATCATTGTTATAGAAGCACTGACTATCAAAGCATGGTTAAAATCACTATTCTTTTATTAGTGATAGAAAAACACTAATAATGGTGTATTTTAATTGTGCTAAAAATCGATAATAGAAGACCCATTTATCAATGATTGTAGAAGTGTTGATAAATAGCCCCATTAAAAAATGCTTTTATTTAGCACTGCTAAAGGGACCCATTATCAGCTCTTCTATAAGTGCTAATAATGGATTCCTTTATAAGCACTAAATAAAAGTGCTGATAAAGGGGAAAACTAAATTGTGTTGTAACCAAATACTAAAACACCAGAAATAGTGAATATAGTAGTGTGCTATAATAGTAAACTACATCACAAAAAACTAAATCAGAAACTAGAATAAGTAGATACAAATAAAAAAATAAAATGAAAAATAATTTACAACAAAAATATACAAAAAAGAACACTATTATAGATAAAATGCAAACACATATATAAAAGAACATACCAACCCTAATCAAGTAAGAAAACAAACCTATATAACAAAAAATATCTTATGATGGTAATAATATAATGAAATAAATTAAAAATAAGGTTTTAATTTTAAAATAAACAATTAGTCATACTATGAACATTATTTATCTGATTGATTTATAGTTTACTCTTTCGTGTGATAAATTTTATTTTTTATCTTCAAGAATAATCTATGTGAAAACTAAATAAGTAATTACAATATAAAATATATAAGAAAATTAATTATATAATAGATTATTGAACAATGAGAAAATAATCTACGATAATTTTATCAGTTTTGGAAATGTGATATGCATTTTAAACAGGGATTACAATTACATATTGAAAAGATACACTTGGAGTCATTTTTGTCACATCGTGTATTATATTAAGGTATGAGTGATTTCTGGATGTATTAAATGACTTACAAATCATTTTCAAAAATTATTAAAGCAATATTAATTTGTTTTCCTGGATTGGAGCCTGATACTACTATTTATCACTACAATGTCATTTTAAAATGGAAACACACACGTTGACTAATAATAGTAACATAATATGTAATTTTTTTGTGATAATAACTCCTACACATAACAAATAACTTATGAATCACCTTATAAAATTATCAATATAATTCATGTCCATTTTCTTTGTTTTTGGTGAGTGACATTTTTTGAACAAAAATATCTATTTAAAACCAGTAACGAACATTTTTAGTCATGCTGGGTATAACATGTATTGGATTTAGGATCTATAAATTCAAAAACATAAAAAACTACTTATATATCATCTTAATAGTGTTTAAAAATTATCTGGATGTGTTTTCTCAGGTTTGAGTATACCAGTTGTCATTTTAACTAAAATCAAATTCAATTTTCAATAATAATATGCACTTGGAGTCATACTAGTCAAACCATGTGTTTGATTCAGGTGTGGTTAATTCATACACATCCCAAATGACAAATTCATAATTTTAGTAATTTATAAAAATATTATGAATGCATTTTCATTATTTTGAGGATGTTAATAATGTTAACTACTAAAATTTAATTTAAAACTAAAATTATGCATGTTGAGTCATAGTGGTCACATAGTTTTTCAGTTTGATGTGACACTAATTTTTAAATGACACAAATACATATGAATAATTTTCCTAAACTATTAATAAATTCTGAATGTTTTTTATTGGCTTTCAGTGAGTGTCACGTTTTGAAATAAACTGTTGATTTTAAACAGACAACATACCCTTTGATTCATATTGGGAACACAATGTATCACATGGAGGTGTGCAAAATTCCTAACGTAAAATATGGATTATAAATTTTTTTCCAAAATTATAAAAATAATCGGAATGTGTTTTCTCATTTTTTAGTTTTTTCCACTTCTATTTAGTGAAATTAACATCAAATTTAAATAAAAATACACAATTGGAGTTATATCTGTCACACCATGTGTGGCATTGAGGTGAGTATAATTACTACACATCCCAAATGGCTTGTGAATCATTTTAGTAATATATAAAAACAATCCAAATTTGTTTTATTGGTTTTGACTATGTCTATTGTGTTTTTTTACTAGAATTTCATTTTATGCTGGAAACACACACTTTGAGTCATATCATCCACATCGTGTGTCAAAATGACGTGATACTGATTCTTACACATCACAAATAATTTATGAATCTATGTCTTATATTATAATTACAATATGAATTTTCCTTCTCCATTAATAGTGAGTGATTTTTTAAATAAAATGACAATTTTAAACTAATAATAGACAAATTCAGTCATTCTCAGTCCATCATGTATTGAATTTAGGTGAGGATGATTAATAAACCTAAAAAATGACTTATGGGTCATTTTAGTAAATTATGAAATTAATAAAAATGAATTTGATTTGTTTTTATTATGTCAGTTTTCCTTTTTACCAAAATTAATGTAAATTTTAAATGAAAAGATACACTTGGTATCATAACTATCAAACCATGTATCAAAAATAGGTGTGGCTGATCCTTATGTGTTTCAAATGACACATAGATAATTTTAATAAAATATTAAAACAACCTCAATTTATTTTCTTGATTTTGAGTATGTCACTTTTGTTTTTTAATAAAATGTAATTTTAAGCGGGAAACATGAACATTGGGTCATACTAGTCACATCATTTTTTGGTACGATGTGAGAATGATTCTTAGACATCTTAAATAACATATTAATATTTTTTTAATTATCATGAAAATATATGTGTGTTTCCTCGATTTTCAATGGCTCGCACTTTTTGAACTAAAATTTCAATTTTAAACTGATAATAAATATTATGAGTCATATCAGAAACATCATGTATTAGATTAAGGTGATGGTGATTTATATACCAAAAAATATGTATGGATCATTTTCCTAATGTATCAAAATAATATAAAAGTATTTTCTCAATTTTGAGCAGTCAATTGTATTTTTTAGCAAAATAATGGTCAATTATAAATAAAAATATGCACTTGATTTTTTACCAGTAACACAATGCATCAGATAAAGGCGAATATGTTTACTGCATGTCCCAAATAAATTATGAATAATTTTACTAATGTATGAAGACAATATGAATATTTTTTCTTAGTTTTGAGTGTGTCAATTGTGTTTTTTAGTAAAATGTCATTTTGAAAATGAAACTTTCACTTTGAGTGATAGAAGTCACATAATGTGTTGGTTTGATGTGAGACTAATTATTACATGTTAAAAATGAATTAGGAATAATTTTTTAAATTATCAATAAAATACATGAGTGTTTTCCAGGTTTTTAGTGAGTGATTTTTTTTTTAAAAAAATTCAACTTTAAACTGATAGCGGACACCTTGAGTTATTTCAGACACATCATGTATCATATTAAAGTGAATATAATTCCTACACATAAAAAATATATTATGTAAAATTTTAATAATGTTTCAGAACAATATAAAGTTGTTTTATAAGTTTTGAGTATGATAGATGTATTTTTTACTAAAATCATTGTCAATTTTAAATATAAAGATGCACTTGGAGTCATACCAGCCACACATTGAGTTATATTTAGTTGAGGATAATTCATACTCATCCCAAATGACTACTGAATCATTTAAATAATTTATAAAAAAAATGTTTGTGATTGATTTTTAGTATGTAATTTTTTATTTTTACTAAAATGTAATTTTATACAGAAAACGTGCACATTGGGTCACTCTAGTCATATCGATTTTAGGTATGGCATGAGATGGATTCTGATAAGTCAAAAAAGACTTATTAATATTTATCCTAAATTTTCAAGAATGTTCTTAGTTTTTGGTGAGGGACATCTTTTGAGCATAAATTTCAATTTTAAACTGATAACAGGAAATTTGATTCATATCCAAAACATTGTGTTTCAGATTTTTCTACTACTCAATCCCACACATAAAAAATGAAATACGAATCATTTTACTAATTTATCTAAACAATATTAGTGTGTTTTTTCTATTTTGAGTATGATATATGTATTTATTAGTAACATTAATGTTAATTTCAAAGAAAAATGTGCACATGGATTCATACCAGTCACATCGTGCATCAAATAGAGGATCATCTGATTTCTACATTTTCCCAATGACTTACATATTGTTTTTATATTGTATTAGAATAATCTGAATGCATTTTCTCATTTTTTGAGTTCATCACTTTTGTTTTATTACTAATATATCATTTTAAAATAGAAACATGGACATTTAGTAATATTAGTCACATCATGTGTCAGTTTTACTTGATAATGATTACTACATATCAAAAAAGACTTAGGAATCCATTTCATAAATTATTAAGACAATATGAGTGATTTTTCTCAATTTTTTGTGAGAGAAACTTTCTGAACTAAAATGTAAATTTTAATCAGATAATGGACACCTAATGTAATTTTGGTCACATCCTGTGTAAAATTATGGTGAGGATAATTATAGTATGAAAAAATTGAATTATGGATCATTTTTCTAATGTATCAAACTAATTAGAATATGTTTTATTGATTTGGGGTATGTGAGTAGACTTTTTGAACTAAAATTATTGTCAATTTCAAATAAAAAAGAGACACTTAGAGTCATACTGGCCACACTCTATATCGGAATAAGGTACGAATAATTTCTACACATTCAAAAAAACATATATATCATGTTATTATAGTATTAAAACAATAAGAATATGTTCTCTTGATTTTGAGTATGACACTTGTGTTTCTTACTATAATTTAATTTTAAACTGGAAATGTACACTTTGAGTCACACTGATCACATCATGTGTCTGTTAAATATACTCTTAATTCCTACAAGCCACAAATGACATATAAATTGTTTATCCTCAATTGTACAGAAAATATGATGATTTTCTCAGCTATTATAATGGTTGTTTACAATTTGTACCCATATCCTTATTGTTGTTATCTTAGTTACAACCATGATTTCATATCTCCCACAAGTACAAAAAACATTGAACAGACCACCGTATGTAAATAAAAATAATCCACCTATATTATAAAACCATTTTAATGATATTAATATTATAAATTAAAAAATTAAAGAATAATATGAAACAATACATTAATAAAATATCAATTTTAAATTGAAACCATGAAATTTGAGTGATATTTTTTATATCGTGTGTTTCTTTGGTTTATGGATGATTCCACCATGTCATTTTATCATACAAAGCATTCAAAACATTGGTTCGTCTAACAATATTTTCATTTCATAACAAATAATGTTTAACACATTGGATAATAAAAATAAAATTACATCATCTTGAGTGAATCATCCTTGTTTAGTGTATGATTATAGTACAGAGTGAATCATCCTTTTTAAACAATTATTTTATTCCCAGAAAAAATTAAAAATTTGTTTAAACCTATTGGAATTCAATTATTGAAATAATATAAATATTTTCATACTATATTTTTGGAAGATAATAAAATATTTTTTTCCCTTTCCCCATCATAGTTAATATTAACTCCATGATAAACCTTTTACCCTCTATTAATGAGAAAATATTAATGCGACCAGTTATGAATTTTTAAAAGATAGTAAACTCCATTATAATTTTTGACCCCTTTCTAACAGTATTAAACATTATAATAGACCTTGATAGAATCAAAATGACACTAAAATATAGTACATCAATTAATTATTCTTGAATTGTGCAATATATTAGTATATCCCATTCAATATTCGAGGTGATGATAAACTCTAACAGAACATCTTCATTATTTTTTCATAAAAAATGGAATATACAGAGTATCATATATAAATTTATTAATAATGATGATGAGATTATTATTAATGAGCTTGTGAACATGGACAATTTTACATAATGAATGTACACAAGCATAATCATTATTACTTGTATTTAATTCACAAGAATTTTTGATATTATTTCATGCATCTAATTGATTCTCTAATAGACCAAATAATTCAACTAATAAATAAATTGAAACCACTATATTGTTATTTTCATAAAATTCATGATTTAGTTGATGCAATTTTTTTTTCATTATTTTTTAGAGGTTTTGGATCATGCTACTTGATTATTTTTCAATTAGGTCATAATTTAGATATTTAGTAGTTCATGATTTCATTTGAAGAATGTTTTTTATTTTCAAGTAATTCCTCATAAATATATTTAATTTCATTTGATTTCATGTTTATTAAACACTAACCCACCCCGATGACCATGATCATTCAATTCTTGTTGTCCTCTAATAGTTCTTTCTCACACCTGCTATCATCAGTGGTTGATTACACACATATTTATTCAATCAGTTGAGAAGGATTATATATATGTTTGATTATTGGATTGGTTTTTTATGACTCTTGGATCTGCCACTAAGTCCCGTTATTTGTAGATTAGAGAATCCCTTGGAATGAAAATGCATCTATCTTTTGATAATTGTTCATTTTGTTCTTAGTGAGTGATTTTTTTTCACATTTTAGTTATATTTTATAGTACATGGAATGGTCTAATATAAATTATAGCCTATGATAACCAGTTTGAAAATATAAGTGGTTTTAACTTTGTCTATGAAATTCCTCCTTTAAAATTCATGTAGACAATCACTTAAACAATTGGTGAATAAAAAATCAATAATCAACCTAAAACATTCACAATGGACCTTATCTTATGTGAAACATTTTTGGTATAATCCACATTCATCTCCATTTCACAAAAAAATTAGTTTTCAAGGCAATACATCATCTCCTTCTCTTCCTCGGTCTCCACCTCTACCTCCTTCTCCACTACAGTCTTCACCTCCACCTCTGCCTCTGCCTTCTCCAATTACATTTTTTCCCATTGACCACATATAAACAAATTGATTTCCTCCATTTTAATTTATTTTTAAAAACAAACAAAAAATAATATATAAGCATTCTAACACTAATGGTTCACCCCCAAATATATTTATACGATCGTAGTTCATAATAGATCACAATAAGATCTGTTCATCACATAAATATTTTTTTGGGAAACATTCTAACCTCATGTACCATGCCCACTCATCTATAAACATATTTACTTCTTCTTTTGAGTACGAAGGTTGTCATCAATCTTGGTAGTATTGAGAAAATATAGACCAAAAAGTGATGATGATATATTTTCATTGGAATTGCAATTACCTTCATGGGATTCTAGTCTTTTCATGTTTTATGATACTACTGAAAATTTTCAGAATATAAAATACACTATCATTTCCATTATCTTAATTTAGACAATATAGATAAATGAACGAAAATAAGAAAATGGATTTGAAATTAGATTTTATAGTGAAAATATTTTATATATACCTTAATTGTTTTCCATTGGTAGTAATCCATGTGATTTTTATGTACAAAACACAACATTATTCAATGATATATCCAATATTTAGTTACAAACCTGTCATAAAAAAACCTTGTCAAAATATAGAATAATTTATATAATTTTAATTTTGACAATAAAAAGATTATATTAGTGTATTAAAAATTCACAATACACATCATGTTTTTTTGTTTTGATGGATATTAATGCATTGGATCCAAAAAAATAAATATTTGTGTTACAAATATTGACTTCAATCAGTATCCAATGCTGTCTAAAAAAAATAAGTAATCAAAAAAGAAAATTATATTTCATGTGATTTGATTGTATAATTTTACTTCTACATTATAGAAATCAAAAAGAGTTTGTATTATGTTTTTTTCTAAAATGATTCAAGTAGATAATCTTTTTTCGTCGTAATTTCTTCCTTATCCAAAGTGTGTTTTTGTGTATAAATGAAGCAGTGGTTAATTAATCCAAATCATAATTCACAAGGTTATCCCATTATATAGTAGTAGTAAAAATGCCTATAAATAATATAAATAGTTCATATCGTTAATAAACATATTATCTCACTATTTGTATAGTCGTGTTATGAAAATGTACCTTATGTATGTATTCACAATTCAGAGTCTCATACATTCATGCTTGAGAATAGCATTTATACTCTCAAGACCAAATTACTATGTCATCAATGTTCTATATATTTATTTTTCATATATAATATAAGAAATATTTCAATTTTTTAATGTGTTATATGCCTGTTGTTTTAATGATAATAAATGTTACACTAGAACAAGAGGGAAGAAGGTACTCTTAGAATTTCATTTTTATTTCTTGGTCGATTCACTAGACTGTCTTGATCCAACCTTCAATTTTCCCATCACTTTTTCCAAATGTAATATCAAACCTCACATCAAACTTTTTTTCATAAACTTATATATGTTTTTATATGAAATTTTTTGATAAAGACATACCTCATGTATGTTTGTAAGATTATATGGCCATAATATGAATGTTTTAATAGCATAATTGGCCACTGTAATATAAAAATCCTCAAGTAGAATAGAATACTCAAACACGAATTGTGAGGTACCTTAATAAATACTCTCATTTGATATTATTGGAGTTATTTCTAGTGTATCCTTTCTCCTACGATATTATACACCATTCCCCAAACCAAAAGTTGGTGCATGGGTGTTGATGGATATAAATCACATATTACTCTACCATTCATAATTTTAGTGATATAATGTTACCAGAAGTTATTGAATTCATATTTAGGATAACAATTAATGAAAAAATTGATTACCTTGGTTAAGTAATGTAGTTTAGGTGAATTACTAGCCTCAAATATACAAGGTTCATTTGGATTATGTGGGGATATTTGTTCCACAAATGGTTTACATTGATCATTTCTCATACTTTGTTCTTTCATACTATACCAGACAATAATATCTTCCAAAGCATCTATATGTGTCTACAATCATTTCACCATCTTATAAGTATCTTCATGTGGTTTTATCTTCTCAAAATATGTTTGAGGAGACACGCCAAAACCTAATCCTATAACACA
Organism: Viscum album; assembly: GCA_963277665.1. Lineage (NCBI taxonomy): Eukaryota > Viridiplantae > Streptophyta > Magnoliopsida > Santalales > Viscaceae > Viscum > Viscum album. The sequence continues at coordinate 1,176,385,982 of OY728141.1, read as the reverse complement.
ACCATATTGTTCTCAACACATCAAATCTACTGAATGTAGTTTTCCTTCCAATATAGTCACTATTTAATATTGTGTCTAAAACATATTAAAAATATGAAAATAAATTGATATTTTGATGTAATAAATTTATAAATCATAATGAATTTATATTATTTCATAATTACACATGTTTCCCATACTCTATTTTTTTCATCGACTAGTTTACCCTCCTTATTTAGGCAAGCCTCCTTCTATTGCACATTATGTGTGATGGAAGTGACATTGAATTTTGATTTATAAATCTGCATATAAATAAATTAACATATGTTATTTCATGTATAATAAAATTTTAATTTCTAATTTAAAATACATACAAATTTCTTCTCTAGTGAAGTGTACCCTATCCATGCTTTCTGATAGGGGTACATTCATTCTTATTAAAGTTCCTTATTTCAAGCAATCCTTTTGGTTACATAAAATACAACTTTCTCATGAAATTGGACAAAATAAATAATTTAAAACAATATATTATCGACTAAAATTAAAATGAAATGATTTCTCATCAAGATGAAACTATAAAAAAATGAAAATTAGTGATGTTCTTTTTCTTTAGAGACACACTAAAATGTCACTAATTGATTTACAGAGATTTCTCAAAAATCATTGTTAAATGAGGTTCCACTAATTTATCGACATTTATAAACGTCCCAAATTTAATTATATTTTAAAGCATCACCAATTAGATATGCTTATAGATGTCTCTAACATAGGGATGTTTTAAAACATCTCTAATTACTGACAACTCATTCGCTGAGATTTTTTTACAAACATAAGAAAATAAATGTCGCTAAATTTGTTACATTATAAAATGTCACTAATTAACGACACCTTATTTTCCTATTTTTTCTAGTAACACTAGTAAATCAATATCTATAAAATAGATATGTTTTAAAACACTACTATTTAATGACACCTCACTTACCGACAATTTCTAGAAACCTCGATTTTTTTGAAATTGCATTATAAGGTTTATATATATATATATATTACTATCTGTATATTTCATATAATTAATAAAAAACCAATCTCATTCTATCCTTCTTACATTCCCTATAAATACTTTTCCCCTACACCCATTCTCACACCTCTAATTCCATTTTTCTCCCATCTAGTACTTCCCTCGCTCCTAACCAAATTCATCCCTCGCATGCTTGCTTGATCCTGTACCGCCCTCACCAACCCCACTGCCACACCCCACCCTTGCATGCCCACTCATGTGCCTGCATCAGTCATCTCGTACTCTCCCCACACACATTACCTACCTCACTCACGCTATAATAAACCCATTCTATCCTATTCACCTCCCACCACCAGTACGATAAATAACCCAACCCACCTTTGTAAAATATAATTCAGCATGATTCAAACAGCTTACATGCCTATTCTCATGTAACACACCGAGCTTCCATGATACGCTTCTCATTCAATAATGCAATAGCTTGCACTGTACGCAACTTCGAGTTCTAAAACACCGCGACTAATCAAAGTAGCCATTATAAATAGTAGTAACCACTTTTTAAAATTATAGAAATTTTATATTTCAAAATGGAATTCATTTTTGTATTCCTAATATTGAAATTAGCCTATGTTGAATTTTTTGTAATTTTCTGAGAACTTCCAAAATTTTATGAATAGTGAAAAATACTTAAAACAACTTTTTTAATCAAAATAATTTATAGTTATAAGTTATACTATTTAGTGGTTTTAAAGTATAATTAGAATATATTTTTACCATTTTATCCATTGGTGTTCATTATAATTAATTTAACATTGAAATTGGACACAAACAATTGCCAATCTTTGGATATAAATTGTTTTTTAAAAACACGCTATCTGTTGTGACAGCAGAAATTAATTATAAAATTAATTAATGCAACTTATATGTTTGGAATTTTGTAAAATAGACATCATTTTTGAATTTGGAATATCAATTATAGATTAGGGTGAAAGTTTGGAATTGATCTGAAAAACTTCAATTTTTGATGAATAGTGAAACCACTAAGTGGTAGTTAAATAACTGATTTTTCGTTTAAATGAAATATTACCACTTCTATGATTTTATTTTCAAAAATCTGACATACATGGTTGTCATTAAGAAGTAAAATGTGGTTCAATGAGATTAAAATAATTTTTGGTGAATAGTAACTTTTAAGTTCTTAATCGCGATTAGAGGTAATTAGTGTAGTTTAAGGTAAAAATAATGTTTTAATAATATGAGATGAGCTTGACACATGTGCTAACCTCATTGGATGTGCCATGGCCGACCAAAACAATCAATGGGTCAACTTGGGGACCCCATGGATCCACTTTAGTTAGAAAATGAAATAAATACCTTTTATTTAATGTTAATGTAAAAAATGACACAAACATGAAATGTTTTACTAAAACAATTTTTACATGGGGTTATACAAGTCATATTTTTGACTATAAATAGTCATTGGAAAGCTAAAGATATTTCATACATCATAGTATTTTTTTTTATAATTTTTAGACATTAAATAAATTAAATTCTTTATGTCATCATTATGATGCAGCGATGACCTCATTATTTAACGATTTTAATAAAATGAAAATATAATGTAAAATCCAAGGCTTACACTTGTACAACGACTATTGGATGGGTAGATTTCGAACCCTTATCACCATATCCTCTAATTATATAGGTTTGGGACCATTAGAATCCGAAAATCATTGTATAATAATGTAAACTTTCCTTACATTCTAAGAGTGCCCCACCTCTACCACCTCATTCACACTTTCAAGCCATTTGGCTCAGCCAACCTCTGCCCAAATACTCTCACAACTTTCCCCTATTACTCCTATAAGCCTCACATTGGGCAGAACGCTTCCCAAGGAAGCTTTTGGCTCAAATCAAAAAGAGTTACCCGATTTTGAGGAGGTTAAAGAACGGTTGAGTCAAGTCAGACACGAGGTAAGGGAACTTCTTAACCCAATTTCTATTCTTTGGGTTAATATCCTACTTTCAAATTATGTCATGATATTATTATGTCCTATCTTGTTTTTGTACTTTATTTATGTGTACTTATTGTGAATACACATAATAGATGTACTTTATTTAAAAAAAATGATCTTTGTAAGGGACTTCGTCTCAATCTCCTTTCATTGAGGCATATTTGGTTTTATACACAACTTTCTTTTATACGGTGTATAAACCCCTTTGACTTTGACTTTTATTCAAAATGAATCTTTTTTATACAAAGTGTTTTACTAAATGGAAAAAGGGAATGTTTTTTTTGTCGTACGTATACGGAAACAACGACTTCCCTGCCGCCATGACCATTATTTGAGTTTCAGCTTCCTCTACAAGCCATAAGTATTTTTAAATGATTTCAAAAAAGAGAGAGATATTTCTCTCAAATATATGAAAATCCAGTGCAAATGTATACTTATTTAACGCAAACTTAAAATTTTTTTCAGAAAACCTGACTCTCGAGTGTGGTAGACAGGAAGGGATTGGGCGTAGACCCATCGTGGCCTGTAATTAGCCGAGCAGTCTCTCAATTAGTTATTTTGTTTTCATAAGCTTGCATAATGTTTTCAGAAAAACACTGGAGTATATTTGAGAAATTTTAAACGTAATTATATTCTAAAAAAAATTCATCGGTAGGTCTCATGAGACAACAAGACGTGGAATTGGACGAGGCCCTTTCCCAATTTGATTTGTGATTTTGGCCGAGGCCTTAATCATTTTAGACGTCTTGGCCGAGGCCTTGAAAAAATGTTTCAGAATGTCTGGCATTATGCATTCCATCATTATGAAAGTGGTTATTGATATTGCATGTGATTATTTGACCAGTAGAATATCCATGTGAATAAGTAAATTGCATTATCTCATTTTACTTTTGCCATATTATGTTTAAGTTCATGTTTAAAAGGCTTTTGCTTTAGTTATACATTGCCTTAAATGTTGATGTTTATTTATGAAAACTTCCGCAATATTGTTATCCTTACTGAGCATCTGAGCTCACCCCTTTCAATGTTTTAATATTTTCTAGGATGTGAAGAAGTATTTTAGGAATGACCTGCAGGGATAATCAGAAGAGGATATGAGTGTGGACTATGAAGACTTTGTTATTGTTGTTTTTCACCTTATGTTGTAATGTAACATTTATGAATGTATCTATTGTTTCCAAGGCTACTAAACTAATCGGTCATTCGAGACTTGATCTTTTGTGATCATGCCAATGTTACGAAGTAATGCACCGACTCTGGATAGCTGGGGTTGGGGCGTTACAGTTGGTATCAGAGGCAGTTTATTACTAACCTTGGAAGCTAGATTTAGATAAACTCTGATTAGAGCACATATCCCAAAGATAGACTTTGAGGATTAGTATAGAAGAACTTCCTAGAATTTTGGTATTATAGAGATTTTGTGAGTTTTCCGAGCAATACATCCCTGTCTGGATACGAGCAGGTAAAGGCGGCTCTGGCACAGATGTACCTAGGGGTAAAACCGAAAAACACCGCTTTGAGCTGGACTCAAACGGGAACTGGTGCACGACAACGGGCCTTGCTGCACTATTGGTTACGACACTCCCAGGAGATATGCTTTGGATAATTCTCATTTTATTTATAAACCACTATGAATGGTTATGAGTATATACTTCCTCAAAGAAAACATTTTTATGGATTATATCCATAAATAGTTCAATTTATGTTAAGTATCTTACAAGTATGGAATTATGTATTTTGATTCATAAACTAATATAGTTTATGCCATTGTTTACAAATGGTGCCTAGTGGAAGGAATGGAAACTGTATCAATGCACGCACTCCGTGTAGGGATTTCCCTCCTGCTTAAGATAATTATTGTGGCTCTGGAGATACAACTGGTGTTGATCAACTTATTACCATACTGGGACAACTCACTCAGGTTATGAATAATAACTTTACTCGTATGGAGCACCCTGATCCGCAACGTGGAGGATCAATGTTAGACCGCTTCATGAGGCAGCAAACACCAATATTTAATGGGGGTAAAAATCCGTTAGTAGCTGAGCAATGGATAAACTCTTTAGAGAAAATATTCCACAGCTTGGGGAGTAGCGAAAGGGAGAAGGTTATCATGGCAGTTTATCGCCTCACTGGAGATGCCGATCAATGGTGGTCATTGATTCAAAATACACAGGAAGATGATGATGTATCGAATATGGAATGGAGGGAGTTCAAAGATCTTTTCTTAGAAAAACACTTTCCTCATGACCATCGAGCAGATATGGAAAGGAAATTTCTGAGTATGAGACAAAAGGAGGATGAGAATGTCGCAAAGTATGAGACCAACTTTACAAGGATGGCGAGGTATGCTGCAGATTATATACGTAACCCAAGAGGTAAGAATGATCATTTCTTTGATGGGTTAAAACCATTTCTCTGTAGAGCTTTAGTATCACAATATTTCTCAACATACGAAGATATTGTCTCATGTGCTATCAAGACAAAAAAGGAATTCTCTAAGTCTTATGACAACAAAGTAAAGCAAGAGAAGAAGAGAACGGTGGAACAAGAGACAGATAAAGGGAAAAAGGGAAAGAATGATTTTCCATTATGTGATAATTGTGGGAAGAATCACCCTGGTACTTGCCTAAAAGGAATGGGAGTTTGTTATAAATGTGGAGAAAAAGGTCACCAGGCGCGTGATTGCAAGGGAAAGAAAGAGGCTATCAATGTTGAATGCTACAATTGTAGGGAAATGAGGCATTATGCAAATGAATGTCCTGAGCGTCAGGAAAACATACCTCAGAAAAGGCCAAGGGATCAAGGACAATCTTATGATGTTACCACAGTTGAAGCGGAATAATTAATGTATTGGTGCTTTTGGACTCATGGATTATATTCTGGTTAATAGAATAATGTGATATATATATAAGGATTATACTGCAGTACTTGTTGTTTCAGTGAGGTTTTAATATGATGAAGGTAATTATATTTTTAGTATGTGACAATAAGAGAAACTTTACTTTGTTTGGGGAATCTGATAAATTGATTTTGAAATTATGAGACCTTTTAGAGAATGTTTGGACAGAGGTATTTTGGATAACTATAAAGGTTGGGATAGATTAAGTTGATCTTTGGATAGTATTGTTTAAGGTAATAACATTTCTGAAGAATATTTTTGGAATATTATAATACCATAGTTTTAGGAAAAGGACAACCTGCAGGGTGGGGAATAACCCGTCGCGTCGGACAAAGCTGCAGGAATCTAACCCACAACCATAGTACGACAGGCCTTTATTTCCTACCACTAGCCTACAGGAAGTCCCTGGTTATTACAATATAATTTTACTAATCTAAATGGTATGTGTTAACATTTGGAACGTTATACAATTAGGATAAGTATAATATTTTTGAGTTTTATTATCTTTTTGAGTGAAAGATGAGTTGAAGGTTGAAACTCTAATTGTCCAGCATAAATATATATATACCTATCTCTTATTCAATGAATAAATTAATTCTTAAAATTTAGTAAAGGTATATTAAAACAAAAAAATGTGTTATCCTAATACCTTATGTCTTGTTGAACAGATGATATTTTAAATCAACATAGATTGAAGGCTTTGAGGCCCTCAATTTTACAGTTGATTGTGATTGATGACCACAATCACTCCCTACATTTATTTACGTTTTCCCCCCAATTATACGTCTCTAATTGCCACCAATGTTTTCCTTATCGAGATCATAATTTGGTGGTGACTTTCTTATTTCCATTACCCTCTTATTAAGGCTAAATTTTATTAACCTTATTTCCGATGTGGGTTTTCCACAAAGGTATTTTTTATTTTCAACCTTTTATTTTCAAAGAAAAATATCAAATTGCGAGGACGCAATTTATTGAAGGAGGGGAGAATGTAACACCCCGAGCTTCCACGATACGCTTCTCATTCAATATTGCAATAGCTTGCATTGTACGCAACTTCGAGTTCTAAAACACCACAACTAATCAAAGTAGCCGTTATGAATAGTAATAACCACTTTTTAAAATTATAGAAATTTTATATTTCAAAATGGAATTCATTTTTTTATTCCTAATATTGAAATTAGCCTATGTTGAATTTTTTGTAATTTTCTGAGAAATTCCAAATTTTTATGAATAGTGAATAATACTTAAAAAAACTTTTTTAATCAAAATAATTTATAGTGATAAGTTATACTATTTAGTGGTCTTAAAGTATTATTAGAATATATTTTTACCATTTTATCCAATGGTGTTCATTAGAATTAATTTAACATTGAAATTGGACATAAACAATTGCCAATCTTTTGATATAAATTGTTTCTTAAAAACACGCTATTTGTTGTGACAACGGGAATTAATTATAAAATTAATTAATGCAACTTATATGTTTGGAATTTTGTAAAATAGAAATCATTTTTGAATTCGGAATATCAATTATAGATTAGGGTGAAATTTTGGCAATGTTCTGAAAAACTTCAATTTTTTATGAATAGTGAAACCACTAAGTGGTAGTTAAATAACTGATTTTTCGTTTAAATGAAATATTACCACTTCTGTGATTTGATTTTCAAAAATCCGACATACATTGTTTTCATTAAGAATTAAAATGTGGTTCAATGAGATTAAAATAATTTTTGGTGAATAGTAACTTTTAAGTTCTTAATCGCGATTAGAGGTAATTAGTGTAGTTTAAGGTAAAAAATAATGTTTTAATAATATGAGATGAGCTTGACACATGTCCTATCCACATTGGATGTGCCATGTCCAACCATGAAAATCCATGGGTCAACTTGGGGACCTCATGGAGCCACTTTAGTTGGAAAATGACATAAATACCTTTTATTTAATGTTAATGTAAAAAATGACACAAACATGAAATGTTTTACTAAAACAATTATTACATGGGGTTATACAAGTCATATATTTGACTATAAATAGTAATTGGATAGATAAAGAGATTTACTACATCATAGTATTTTTTTTATAATTTTTAGACATTAAGTAAATTAAATTATTTATGACATCATAATGATGCAGCGATGACCTCATTATTTAACGATTTTAATAAAATGAAAATATAATGTAAAATCCTAGGCTTACACTTGTCCAATGACTATTGGATGGGTAGATTTAGAACCCTTATCACTTTAGCCTCTAATTATATAAGTTTGAGACCTTTAGAATCCTAAAAGCATTGTATAATAATGTAAACTTTCCTTACTTTCCAAGAGTGCCCCTCCTCTCCACTTATAAAAGGCCCACACCTCTACCACCTCATTCACACTTTCAAGCCATTTGGCTCGGCCAACCTCTACCCAAATACTCTCCCAACTTCCCCCTCTTACTCCTAGAAGCCTCAATTTAGGCATAACTCTTCTCAAGGAAGCCTTTGGCTCAAATCAAAAAGAGTTACCCGATTTTGAGGAGGTTAAAGAACGGTTGAGTCAAGTCAGACACGAGGTAAGGGAACTTCTTAACCCAATTTCTGTTCTTTGGGTTAATCTCCTACTTTCAAATTATGTCATGATATTTTTATGTCCTATCTTGTATTTTTAATTTATTTATGTGTAATTATAGTGAATACACATAATAGATGTACTTTATTTAAAAAAATGATCTTTGTAAGGGAATTCGTCTCAATCTCCTTTCATTTGAGGCATATTTGGTTTTGTACACAACATTCTTTTATATGGTGTATAAACCCATTTGACATTGACTTTTATTCAAAATGAATCTTTTTTATACAAAGAGTTTTACTAAATGGAAAAAGGGAATGTTTTTTTTCGTACGTATACGGAAACAACGACTTCCCTGCCGCCATGACCATTATTTGAGTTTCAGCTTCTCTACAAGCCATAACTATTTTTAAATGATTTCAAAAATGAGAGAAATATATTTCCCAAATATATTAAAATACAGTGCAAATGTATATGTATTTAACACAAGCTTAAAAGTTTTTTCAGAAAACCCGACTCTCGAGTGTGGTAGACAGGAAGGGATTGGGCGTAGACCCATCATGGCCTGTAATTAGCCGAGCAGTCTCAAAAGTAGTTATTTTGTTTTCAGAAGCTTGCATAATGTTTTCAGAAAAGCACTGGAGTATCTTTGAGCAATTTTAAACGTAAGTATATTCTAAAAAAAATTAATCGGCAGGTCTCATGAGACAACTAGACGTGGAATTGGCCGAGGCCCTTTCCCAATTTGATTTGTGATTTTGGCCGAGGCCTTAATCATTTTAGACGTCTTGGCCGAGGCCTTGAAAAAATGTATCAGAAAGTCAGGAATTATGCATTCCATCATTATGAAAGTGGTTATTGATATTGCATGTGATTATTTGACCAGTAGAATATCCATGTGAATAAGTAAATGGCATTATCTCATTTTACTTTTGCCATATTATGTTGAAGTTCATGTTTAAAAGGATTTTGTTTTAGTTATACATTGTCTTAAATGTTGATGTTTATTTATGAAAGCTTCCGCAATATTTTTATCCTTACTGAGAATCTGAGCTCACCCCTTTCAATGTTTTAATATTTTCCAGGATGTGAAGAAGTATTTTAGGAATGACCTGTAGGGATAGTCAGAAGAGGATATGAGTGTGGACTATGAAGACTTTGTTATTGTAGTTTTTCACCTTATGTTGTAATGTAACATTTATGAATGTATCTAGTGCTTCCAAGGCTACTAAACTAATCGGTCTTTCGAGACTTGATCTTTTCTGATCATGCCAATGTTATGAAGTAATGCACCGACTCTAGGTAGCTGGGGTTGGGGCGTTAAATCTCAAGTAATGTTTCTACCAACTCACCCATTTAAATTATTAATAAATGGTTATAAATTAATATATATATATATATATATATATATGTATATATAAATTTATGTATTTAAAAAATTAATATATATATATATATTTCTTTATATGAACATATATATATTAATATATATATATATATATTTATATTTATATGTGTTATATATATATATATAAGTTAAATTGTGTTTATATTTTATATATTTTATATATTTATATATGAGTTTGTGTGTGTGTGTGTCTATAAATATATATTTTCATTGTGACTGTATATATATATAATTATCCAATTTTTAAAATGTCCGATCAAATGTCACTAAAATAGTCATATTTTTTTAAAAACAAGAGTAAATTTAAAATATTTAATTTCATTATACCATATATATATATATATATTTTATAATGTTAAATATAGTATTATATATATATATTATTAATATACATTTAATAATATTAATATATTAATATATTAATATATGTTTATATGTTTATATGTTTATATGTTAATATTTTATATGTATATATATTATATTAATATATATGTCTATATTTTATATTATATATATGATTATAATATTTATATATCTATATGATTTTATTTTATGTTTATATATTTTTTTGTTTATTTTTTTTATATATATATATTTTTTATTATATTATATATATTTGTTTATATTTTATGTGTATATGATATATATGTTTATAATTTTATTTTATCTATATTTATATTATATATAAATATATATGTTAAAATTATATATATATATATATGTGTGTGTGTGTGTGTGTGTGTGATTATGTATAACATATCATTATATAATATATTCATATATATATATATTATGTTTATATATTTGTCTTTGTGAAAGTTTAAATGTATATGTGTATGTATAGATAAAAATAATTATATAATATATATATATATAATTATCAACATTTTAAAACAATAGTAAAATTGTCACAAAAATGGAATCATTTTCTAAATAACATGACTAAATTTAAAATATATATGTGTTTATATATATAAATATTATTATATATATATTTATATATATGTGTTTGTTATATATATATATATGTGTGTGTGTGATCGTGCTTATATATATATAAATATATGTATATAAATATATAACATCATTAATTTAGCAAAAAAAAAAAAGGAAACGTCGCTAATTTAGCAATACTTTTTTCATGAAACGTCCAAATTATGATAGCGTTTTTCAGAAACATCTCTAATTTAGTGACGTTTTTCAAGAAACTTCACTAAAATAACAATCCTTTTCCTGAAACACTGTTAAAATGGAAATGTTTGTAAACAAAATGTCAACTATTCAATGACATTTTTCAAGAAATGTTGCAAATTTCGTTAGGTTTTTAAGAAATGTTTCTAACTTGGAAAAATTTTGCACGAATCAACATTGAATTATTATTTTATTTCTAGAAAAATCACTAAAATAGAAATATTTTTTTTTACAAAATGTCACTAAATAGAAATGTTTTTCATGAAACGTCATTAATTTAGTGAAGTTTTTAGAAAACGTCTCTAATTTATATACAATTCCAAAAAATGTCGATATATTTTAAAATTATCAATGTCTTTAAAAGATACTGATAAAAAAATTCTGATTTATAATTCATTTCAGTGAAACTAGTGAAAACATTTCATGTTTCCATATTTATAATATGTGCATAACTAACTTGTTGGTGGGGCAATACTTTCCCCTCAGCATCCATAAGATGTGACTTGTTACTAAGAGTTTGGAAGCCTCTATGGGCTTTTCCAGCATCAATTGAGACAAATTTCTTGTGGAGAAATTCTAAAATTAATGAACACTTCAAGGACTAATTAAGACTAAATCAATAATTCATTATATATTTTTTCTACAAATTAGGGAATGTATATCATAACATTACTATTATATCTTTCCAATGAGTCTCCTTCATTACATGTTGGACGTCACATTATGATTCAATATCAATTATCACATTTATCCTTGTTGTGACCTAAACATATCAAATTAACATTGACTTTATGGAATTAATAGGTTGTCCACATTCATTCCATCAAACCTCAAATTTTTTACCCTTAATCATTGTCTCGGTAGTTTTATTCAGCACTTTGATTTTGTGTCAATATTTTTTTCATCATAAACAATTTGATGCTCCCCTAATAATTTTATAATTTTATTATCAGCAACCTTTTATACATTGTGATTGGTAATATCATATTGTGCAGAAGCAATGTAATGTATGAGTAGTTAAGAATTTAATTTTTCTTCAATAAACACAACATAAATATTGACAAATGATTTGAGATGGTTAGTTTTCATGAATTATTGAAAACATGGGGAACTCTTTAACTCCATATTGATAATATTTTTTCAAAAGATTAGCATGAATACCTTTTTATGTAATGAGTTAACTGAATTTAAGAAATTAATTATTCAACTATGGAAGGTGTTATCCTCTGAATTCATCCAAAGGTGAATGTTATAGAAAACTTTCTTCCTCACCATCTTCGTCTATCAAACCATTTTTATTGAATTTTTCTTTATAATACTCATCCTAAATATCTTCTGGTCATGAACATATGCTTCTTGAACTAAACAAAGAAATAGTCATCCCATATCGAGTACTAGTGATCTTTTTGGATGAATTTTCATAGAGTGGTATAAGTAACATAGAAGACATGGGGGATGAGTCTTAGAAAAAAATACAATAATAACTATTCAATAGATTAAGCTAGTGAGGATGAGAGTTTTCTCCTTAAAACATTAAAAATTACAAAGTTTTAAATTAAAATATTAAATCTCATTTAAATATTCTAAATGGTCTCAAACAATAAATATACTACATAAACTCATCTCCACTGAGTTGCACTAACTCTAATCTATGATACAAGTCATTTTCCCAAACATGTATCTCAAATATATGATTTCTAGGTTCCATGAGTTTCATGTATATGGTGTGAGTATAAAAATAAACAATTAAATACTAACAGGTCACCTAAAATATACAAAACATGTATATATTTTAGTGTATGTTTAAAGTTGTAAAACTCAAAATATATATGTAAGTAAATTAATTGTGTACTAACTCAGGCACCATGATAATTAAATATACCTTCCTCAATTAATACTAGTGATTTATTCTAATCATACCATATGTTTATACCCTTTTCATTCCATGAATGTAAAGTCCCAAAATTTCCATATAATTTTTTATTCTTAAATGGGAATTTTACGAGCCCGCAAAAATTGAAGGTGTGTGATTCTGAGGCCCGGTTTTCCCGGAATCAATTTTTGATGTTTTGTTCGAGTATGTTCAGTGAATGTTTGAGCGGGTTTTTATAACTTTTGAACTAGTGCATAGAATTGAAATCTGAGGACACCGTTCAACTCGTAGAGTCAGTTTTAACTTAAGAAGACTTTCACCTCGATGGCATTTGGTCGAGAGTGAAAGTTAGTTTTGGGGGTTTTCATGGAAATAATACAATAAAATAAACACATGCTTTTTAGTTTATCTTTTATAACCACGATGTGGAAGCTGGAGGTGGGGACCACCGCAACTTAACCTACCATGAGAGGTTATGGTGGTGGGTCCCACCTGAACCTAACCTCCCACAAGAGGTTACGGTGTGGGGACCACTCAGGATAAAACCCCCCATTTAATTGAGGAACGCCTCTCAACCCCCTCATAAATGAGGGAGATCCTCTAGACCTCCTTCACCTTGATTGTGCCGACACACATGACATTAATGTGCCAACCAAGTGATTAATTATCCTTTTATAATTTAATACCAATGATTTAATATAATTTATAAGCTATTATTCTTGGCTACCTATTTGTTTGTTGGAAAATGAGGATGGAGCTTTCAAGAGAAAATCTCTCTCCAACGAAGAACTAGTTTCTCCAATGAAAAATAAAGAACATGTTCTTCCAACAAAGAACGCCGGCAATGAGCATCTTCAACTTCATCCTCGGAAAAACCTTGTGGAAGAAACCGATGTGGGACATCTTCGATGACTGACCATCCCTCATCATCATCGTCAACAGACTGACACACGATCTCGGGATTTGAAGTGTGTGGAGGATGTGATGAGCGACGACAAATCCGTCTTCTTCCCCATGAATCCATCAAAGAAAAACAAACAAAGGTATGGAATTTTTTTATGTATGATTTATTCCCATGTTCTTCCTTTCTTCGAAAATGAATAACTTGGATGTTTTCCTTTTACAGGAGGGTTGTTGTGCTTCGTTCTTATGAAACAATTGCTATCACTCTAAATGCGGAGCGTGTGGACCAAACAAACATGGTCTGACCCCTCCTTTGATCTTCTTTGTGGTGTTCTTCAAAACGATGAAAAATGTGAGAAAGGAAACATATGCGCCACCTGCGGCCTCCATGACCCACGCCACCCCCGCGGCATTCCAACCGCTAAGCGAACCGTGCCCCGCGCCCCGGTCACATCCACCTAGGCTGCGCCACCCGACCACCTGCCTCGCCCCGTCACCCATGCATCCACGCCGCTTCGTCGGCCGTTCCCCCCCCCCCCACCGGCCATGTTTCCCCTTCGGCCGCACCCTCGTGCCCCGACCACACCCTCACGGTTCCCCGGCCGAATAGGCTCCTCGCAGCACCCTTCCGGGCTGAGCCGACTCGGGCCAAGCCGAGTTCCCCGTGTCCTTACGGCTCTCCGTGCCCTCGTGGCCTCTTGGGTGGGGCCTAGTGGGCCGAGCTAAACCCAACCGGCCAACCCGCACAACGGGCCTCGTCGGGTCAGGCTGGGTATGTCCCACCAAGTCGGACTAGACCCGGGCCCACTACATCCCGTTTAATTCTTTTCCTCGTATCACTGGCACCGAATGTCTGTTTGATGAACCTTCAGTGGCGCTTGAATTCTTTGAGTGTTATAGTCCCTTTGAGTATACCACACTAGATTTTGGGGTATAGTTGAGATACAGTCTTGTTCGATAATGCACGAATCCAACCGGGCCTCCATGACTAAAAATCTAATAACTCACAGACCGGGTATCCGATTGATGCACCGTCAGTTGCGTTGAGACCCATATGACGTGACAGACCATTAGTATACTTCATCGTGGGACTTCGTGGAAATTAGAGCATCGAACAGTAGCTTGTGGAGTGGATCTTCTAGAGACGAGCGAGCATTGTGAGGGAACCTAGTATCCATCTAAGACTTGATGACTACTGACTGATTAACTCAGAGTGACTCGACTAGCCCAGTGGGGAACGCCCGGTTATGGCGGTTGACCCATGGAAGAAGATAACTTGGTTGTGGTGGAAGACTCATGGTACTTGACAAAAGGATTACCTATGCAGGCTATGAGGGGGAGCACCTGGTTGAGGTGGTAGACCCATGGTGTGGAGATCCTCTGTGTGATGCATTAGACACACGGTACTCGACAGGAGGAGTACCTCCATAGTTCAAGGTTAGTGGGAAGAACTTGGTCGTCATGGTAGGCCCACTATACTCGATAGAGGATGAGTTCTCCAACAGCTGAGGGTTCGTAATGTTTTACCTCTTGAATTAATCCTGGTTGAGCTGAGTCAGTTTATCTGTGTTTTTCTCATGATTGAGATAGATCACTTCATAAATTTGGTATATGTATGGGAATATACCTTTGTAATGTTATATATTGATTTAATACTTTTTGGGTTATCCTTGTTATATTTTTGTGAGACCTCGACGGTCTCAGGTTCCCTACTGAGTATCATTATACTCACCCCTTCATGGGCTAGGCCAGCACCTTGTTGTGTTGGATGCAGACGACAAACACCGTTGACTAAGGCTAAGAGTACCAGGACTGGATGATACCCGGAGGTGGACCATACGAATTGTCGGTACATGGTGGAGACATATGGAGAAGGATTGCCGAGGATGTGATATATACCATCCCTTCATGTATGAACCTCATAGGATGATACAATACCTGTATTTTCACTTTATTCAGTTTTATTGTATTTCAGTTGTACTTTTACATTTACCATTGGGCTTGTATTCCGGACCCTTTTACTTTCAGTACTCTATTGGTTATACAGTTTTCTTGTTTTTGTATCTTGTTGTGTACTTGGTTTCATGTGTTTACATGTTATAAAGGCAATGGCATCCTAGTTTTAGGGAATATTCTTTTGGTGCTAGTCGCCAGCCCCTGGCCTTTAGAAGGAAGATTTGGGGTTAGTCACGACACGATCCTCGGGGGATGGGTCGTGATAATGAGATTAAAATAATTTCACTAATAAGATGTTAAAATTTGAATCATAGGAGGGGAAAAATACTTTTCTCCCTCTTGAAATTACACCATCATAGGTACCATGAGATTTGACCTCAGACCCCTAGCATCCAAGATTATTCCTTAGGGATGACCATCAAATGTAATTATTGTTTACAAATCATGAATTGGGTATAAAATATCATTTTTTCTAAATAATTACATTTGAAATATGGTGAATTCATAACATAATTGGTTCCCTTAGGAAATAACCACACACTGGGTGGAACAATATAGTAGTTTAACCTAAAATTTAAAAACTGATAATAAAGAACAAACAACAGCACAAATGTCACATCACCATCAACCCAGCCATTGATGAATCACTAAAAATTATGTAGTAACCTCCATTATAACCAACCATACATAACCGTCACATAATATACATTAAATTAGAATATATGATTCTCAAATATCTTCTATATTCAGCGTTGATTATCTTTCTCAATGATCACTCATTAGATAATCTCCAAGTTCAAAGGCCTTGATTCTTCAACCGAACATCGAAAATCTCAAGAAAAGGTAAACTATAAGGGTAAATAATCTATCCAACCAATTATGTGTTATATAACTATGTTTTAAGTAGTAAAACTCGATTATATATTATATATTTAATCTATGTAAAGGTGATCATATAATCCCTCTTACCAAAACACTATAGTAAGAAATACATCCCTATGTAAAATAATACGTTTTTCTACCCTTATGGGATACATACATTAGCCATGATTACCCTTATGTCCATCTTGTCACATCACTAGCGAATAATTTTTTTTCATAATATTAGATGTGGCGAGATGGAAACCACATCTTTCTTGTTTTTAGGTTATAAATATATTCTTGGTTTATTGTGAACAGTCTTTCAAATATGTTTACTAGTTTTAACATTTTTTATTTTATGAAATTATATGTTGGACTTGTTTTCTAAAATTATTTCTATTATTTAATTTATATAATTTCATGTTTATAAATTATAATAATCTCCAATTCATTTTATGATCTATACATTAATATAGCATTCAAATGTTTGGTAAAACAAATTGGATCTACCCCGATTGGGAAACACACTTTGGCCAGATGGGGTTTTCTTTCTAGATGCATTAGGTACAACTAGAAAAGGGGGAAGTAGATAAAATTATTTTTACTAGTATTTTGAAAAAAAATTAGGTCAGGATCCTTCCCTATAAAATCTCACAGTCCGAATCATGCAAGGAAATGGGTTACGATTTAATAAAAAACCTAATACCTTAGAAAATATATCACCTATGTTTTGATTTATAAATTCATTAATGAAACCATAATTTTTCTAAAACCAAGATACAATGGTTTTTCAGTGTCACTATATAAGTGTGTGATCCTTTGTTTATTCTCAATTTACATTGCAATAATATCAAAACAATTTCTCCAATTTGATCAAACTTGTCAACCTGATAATCCTCACAATTAATAGATATTAAATTCTACGCAGTTTCACCGTTCCAAATCCAAGGACTATAACATGTTTTAAATCCATAAATATTAAATGGCCTTTAATTTATCTACTACTCTACTTCATTGTATTTAAACATTTTAACCAATTATTGAAAAACATGTAATTTTTTTTAAATTCTATTTTAAAAATTCCAAAAAAGCAATAACCCTTTCCATATTTTTCATCACTTATTTTTAGTGTTGTAATCCTAATATGATTATTTATCACCTATATTAAATATCATGAACTAAATATATATTATTATTGAAAAAATAAATTCAAATTTAGTTTTATAAATAAAAATAGTATAAAAAAATTTAAAAATATTTCACAAATAAAATAAATGCAACCAGATATGAAAAAGACATCATCATAGACTTATTAATATATAATGCATTAAGAATAAAATTAAAAATAAATAAATATTAACATTGATTTTAAATGGATGAAAAGAAATAAATTTTTTTTTCTTTATTTTCATTATATAATTTAGTAAATAATATTTTATAAATATATAAATAAATATAAACTATGAAATAAAATTAGGAATAATTTATTAGTGATGAAAAAATATCCCTAATGACGTGGATCCAAAATAAGGAATATGATTTCATACATCATATTCAAAATAAAAATGTCACTTCATGTTGTAAATATGAGGTGATATATACTATGAACATTTATAAACAGGGAGGTAACTGGATTTGGTTATTATTATATTATAAAAAAATTGAAATCTTATTCTTCTTATCATATCATTTTAGAATGATCAATATTAGTGTACACTATGACTATAGATGATTTAGAAAGTAAAATTATAAAAGTGATGATTTTTTTAGGAAATATTTATAGTAAAAGACGAGGGTTAAGTTTCAAAATTCAAAGATGACCTATATAAAAATATTGATCTATATAATGGAAAATAAATCGGGGATAACTCTAAAAAACTCTTATATTATTCTTGAGTTATTTGAACATAATTAAAAACAATATTCCCCTATACTAAAATTAGAAAATCAACACAATAAAAAGTTTCCATGGATGATCATTTAAATATATATTGTTAATACTCCAAATTCAAACTCCAAGGTACATTGTACCTTCAAAACGTGCATTAATAAGGTAAGAAAACAAGAATCATTAATCATCCAAACACTCATTTAGTAAATTAGTCATACCTTAGATGATATAAAAATATTAATACGCAAATTAAACACACATTAAATGTTGTAAAAAATCAATAGAAGATATACAAGACACTCATTCATCAAAAAAGCATTCCCCATATAAAACACTAGTGAAATAATCATTCAAGAAAATGAAACACGCCTTAGTTTTCTTGCAACTAATTAAAATCTTATTCAGTAAATAATAGAACAAACTAAAAATATGTTAGAGACCCATTTATAAGTAAATCAACATGATTTATAACACCGATTCATCAAATATTCATACATGAAAACTACAAGAAAGCAAATTCCAATAAAATTGACATTTGATGTGTGAAAAAAATCCGAACTATGAATAAAAACAATGGAGAACAATCAAAGTGAAACTAAGGTAGTGGGAATTAGAAAAAGGGATATATATAATGACGGTGTTGATGGTGACAATGATAGTGCTAACAATGGCAAGATCCAAGAGTGAAGGTGATGACAAGAATAGAGATAATGAGGATGAATCCGAGAGACCAATCACGATTATGAGTTATGATAGAAGAAAAGTATTGTTTTTCATGGATGAAAACACTACAAGAACGAAAACAATGGAACCCAGTCATGTAATCAATGAGTGTGGAAAAGGATAAAATAACATATCTCAGATTCTAGTGTTTATTTTTCAGAGAGAACATATATGTAGAGCACCAACTATAGGGGAGTTCTGTGAAAGCTAGAGAATCCTGACTAAATCAATTGTGTTTAGGGTGCATTTTAAATATATCAGTGTGACCTTTATCAGCCGTTCCTAAAGAGCAATAATATAGATACCTTTTATCAGTGCTAAATTAATAAGCGCTAATAAAATCCATATTTATCAGTGCTAAAACACGAGCTCTGAGGAAGATTTTATAATTACAATTACAAATAAAAAAAATCTGTAAATATATTTACATAATTATAGATATATTTATTATAATTTTATAAGCATTTATATATATAACTATTTATTTATAATTAAATATAAACTTTTTAAAAATATTACATTTTTTATTTATAATTATAAATATACAATTTTATAATTATAGTAAATATACATTTATAAATATATTTATAAATAAAAATATTTCTAAAAATATTTATAATTGTTCATTTCAAATTATAAATATATTTATAACATAATATATATATATATATTTAATATATATTTATAATTATAAATATCGTAAATATATTCATTATTTAAATATAATGATTGTAATTTTATATTCATAAATATATATATATGATAATATTTTTTTTAATTTAATATCATTATGTATATTTATATATTTATGTATGTATTTATATATATATATATTAAATATATTCATTATATTATTATTTTTATTATAATTTTATAATTATTTAAAATATATTATTATTTATTTATAAATATATAAATACTTTTTAAAAATACATATATTTGTATATTTGTATATTTATATCAGTATGTATATTATATAAGGATATATATGTTTAAAAAAAATATAAAAAAAAATAAATATATATATAAATATGAATATAAATACTGGAAATATATTGATTAATTAAACAAACTTATTCTAAATTATTAATTATTTAAATATATATGACTATTTATTTATAGATATATAAATACAATTATAAAAATAATATTTATTTATTTATATTTATAAATATCTAATTTATAAATATGGTAAATCTATATAAATTTATAAATATATTTGTTTATAAACATTTATTTACTAATATATTTTTAAAATTATTAATGATTATACAATATTAAATGCATGCATCCCAAAAATGAGTGACATTGAAAAATTAAAAATGAGCACACTTTAAAAATATTGAAAAAATGGATAATTTCTATTAATTGCATTTAAATTTCCAAAAAATATTGATATATTTTGATTTTATTATAAAACCCAATTGAAAATAAAAAAATATTATAAAAAATATATAAAAAAATAATATAAAATGATTATATTCTAAAAAATAAAAAAAAATATTAACATTGAATAAAGAATAACTAATTTTAAAAATATTAAAAATAAATAAATAAAATATACCAAGTAAAAATATAATATATTAAATTTTTCATTCAATTCATAATTAAATTCTTAAATGAAAACTAATATTTGAATAAATTACATAAATATTAGTTGTACGTGTTTCTATATATTATTTCATTAATTGCGTAAATATTTGTATATGTGCATTGTATATAAAAATGCATTAATTATGTCTAGGTATGTGAAATCAATGTATCACTGGTTTGATGTATCTTAAACTGAAAATAACACAACATTAATTTTTTCCATTACTCGATGCAATTTGTCAGTATATTTAATTAATATTAATTTTTAATTATAAAACAATTTTCTAAAAATATATGACTTATTTAATGTAAGCATAAATATTTTGAATTATATAAATCATATTTTAATAAATATTATATACATTGATATATATTTATATATAAATATAAATTTATATGAATATATATCTATATTAAATTTATTAGTAATTAACTTTTAATAAAACCGGTTAAAAATGTTATAGACATTAATAGTTTTTTAATTATTTATTATTATTCATTTTCTATACTTACATATAATATATGTTAATTATTACTATTTCTAATATATATATATATATATATATATATTTAATTTATCCTTTTTTTTAAATAGCTTTTCAGTAATAAATTTTTAAATAAATTTTTAATTTATTCATTTTTTAATTTTATTGTTTTATTATTAAAATTTATTCATTTTTTGTTTAATTACTAAAATGTATTCTTTTTATATATCTATATTTAATATATAACATTTATTATTATTTATAATCTATATATATTTAAATTAAATGTATTATTTTTTATTAGTAAATATTTCTTTAATAAAATGTCTAACTTTTTTAAAATTTATTTGATTTTAATTTTAATTTGTTTAGTTATTTCATTTTATTCATTTTACATATATATATTTAATATATACTATTTATTAATTTTTATAATTTTTATATATATATATATATATTTAATTTATTCATTTTTATCAATAATTATTTAATTAATTATAATAATAATTTTTTATTTATTCATTTTTATATTTTTTTGTTACATTATTTCATTTAATTTAGGAAAATTTTCATTATTAAAGAAGCACTACTAAAGGGTACCCTTTATCATCGCTAAAAATAATGCTATGAAAATGTTACCCTTTATTAGCGCTAAAAATAAACAATCAATAATGGGTTCCTTTTATCAGTGCTAGAGAAAAGGGCTGGAAAATATTACCCTTTTTCAATGTTAAAAAATCATTGATAAAGGTTACCTCTTATCAGCACTGTTTTTTTCACTGATAAAAGGTACGCTTTATTAGTTCTTTATTTAGTGATGATAGAGGGTTCCTTAATCAGTGTTTTTTGCTAGCACTGATAATGGTTAGCACTACAAAATTTCTATTTTTAAGTAGAGTAAAACACATATTTTATGAAAATTAGGTGTTACACTTTTTATATTTATGCAAAGAACATGACCCATTAGTAATTTGAAATTATGATTTTGTAGTCTTAAAATAATTAAAATACCTAATGTTTCAGTTTCAAGAAAAAAATGTATTTATTTATGGTATTTATATAAAAATAAATCCATCCATATTTTTTTAAGAATATAGACACTTTTAGTATATAATTTTTTTTAGTTTAGTTTCAAAAATCAAACAATTTGATGATAATTAATAAGTTATCATAAAAAATCATTCCTTTCAACTAAATAAACCCATAAATTATCTCATCACTGATGTAATCAATAAATAAGGTTTTTGTATTATTCATTAACATTTATTCTATATATTTTATAGTGAATGAATCAAATTCTTTTTGAAATACAATACATGGTATAAAAGGGAATAATTTACTAAGTATATTCATACAATTTATACTCATGATTTAAAACTAAATTTAGGATTACTAAAAGTACTCTATATATAAAACCAGAAATATGTATCAAATAAATATTTCCTATCATGATCAAAATTCTAAGACATGTGAAAATTTATGTTACATTATCAAAATAAAGTGAGGTAGCATAACCCAAACATATGATATCTACATTCCATTATGGATGTTATAATGATTTATAGATTGTAGAATTTATAAGCATGAACTTATATAAATGAATGAATGAAAATAATTAAATAACACAAGTCCAAACATAAATTTCATAGAATAAATAATTATTAAACACGTAAACATGTTTATGAGAATTTACACAATAAACCAAGTATAAATATATAATGTGAACAACACTAATTTTGTGGTTTCCATATCACCACACACAGTCTCATGAAAAATTATTTAGTTCTTCTATACATTAAATTTCTCTAAGAATGATAATTTTCACCGATCAACATGCAATCTCATCAGTCTTTCACAATTTATAAACTGATGTAATCATTCAATAAAAATTTAAAGAGCCACAACAATGTACAAACTCAAAACATGGTGTAACTTCATCATTGGTTCAATGCTAAAAATGAAAATAAGACAATTTTCCCTCACACCATGTACTAGAGAACCACCAATTTGACTCACAGACAAATAAATTCACAACAATACTAACCCCAATATCACATACAGTTTTCATGTAATTCATCATGATCTTTTTGAAAATATTTATTTAATTTCAATAAAATTTGGAAAAACTTATTGATGTTGATTCTTGAATTAATTATATTCCATGTCAACGCATTGATTTTAGGCTTATTGTGTAATATGTTATTAAAATGGTTTTTAAAAAAATGAATATTCGTTTCATTAATTATTTAAATAATCAGATGGGAACCTCATTATTTATATGGGCAGTCATGGGAAATCATATTAGTCTTTTTTAGCTCTACTTAATAATATAATATATAATGTAAACATTAAATAAATATTACTATGGTAGGGAGACATCTATAGAGGTGTAATCGTACCCCTATACACATAGCCATAGGCTAATGTGCACACCACACAACCTAATCCATTGGGAATTGGGAAATGGATATAAAAGTGTAAGTGGGGTAAATGATTAAGGGAACTACGAACATGTATTGTATAATCAACTCATATTTCAAACCACTGCGTGCCTAAGAATCTTTTTATCTTTTGGAAATAAAAAAACAAATGTTGGATGGTGCTTCACCAATTCCCATCTCTGGAACATTTCATTTCATGTATACAACTATCATCCTCATCATCTTTATATTTTGAATTTTTTTTATTGAATTTTGTTTCGTGAGACTCACCTCGCATTTCTTGTGTACATGAACCTATGTTTCAGGAACTACTTTGTGGAGTAGCCATCCCATATTAGGTAGCAGTGTTAATTTTGGATTAATACATCATATAAAGCCTACCATAATATAGTAATTATTTTCTTAAATTCAATAAACCACATAATTCAAAGAATGATGAAATAATTTGAAACAATAAAATATTGGGTTCCTATTATTATAATTATCTATAAGTTTCACCATTAATAATGAATAACTTATGTGTATTTTTCTTAATTTAACTTTTTATAAACCTAAAATAACGGATAGGATTCTAAAATTTATTCAAGCTAATCACATGATAAACAATTATCAAATATGAACATAAATAGTTCATTAGAGTTTTAAATAGACAATGTATACGAACCTTACCAAATACATTGTCCATATTTACATTGCTTTTATTCATGATATTATAGTCAATAAGAGTTGGAAGAACATTTGATTAATCACTAAATCGATCTGAGTTATAAATTTTGTACGAAATATGGGAAACAATTGAACATTCAAACTGATTAGGATGATACTTTAATTAATGAATCATTTGATATGAATACTACTGTAAATAATGATGGATATCTCATGAAAGATGTGAAAATGGAAATTGAAGATGACCTTTTTTATTGTTATTTTTTTGAGAAGTCAAATAGTTGTGCTTATAGAACAGTATAGACGATTTTTACAAAATACACAACATTTTCTGGTGTGTTGACATTTTATAATTTGAAAGATGGTAGTGGATGGAGTGACACCAGCTATAAGGACCCTGCCTTAAAAAATTACTTAATCTTGAATTAAATTAAGAATTCACATTGAGGATCTTTTCAGGTTTAGAGTTTTAGAGAATTAGGACATAACTATTGCATATCAAAAGATTACAAAGTTGACACTACTACTATAACCGATTTTTCACAACAATAAAAAATACTTAAATAAAAAAATAGTTATTTTCTTGATATAAATCTTCTTGAATACTTCATTTATCTAACCCATCCTTATAACATGTGAAGAACATTTCAAAAACTTCGGATGAGCATAAAAAGCTCAGTAAGGGTTATAACATAATGAAAGGAAACATTAACCTGCCAAAAAATACAAATCAATGAAACAATAACTTTCAATAATAACATACATTCGGAAATAATAATATTTATGTATAACTCATATAAATAATAATACATAAGGTAACATGAGGCATTCATAACATTCTTATGTAGGGAGTAACTGTCATGGTTATGTTAGGAATACCCATCAGAGTATATTCCCTAAATCTCTTTAGAGAAACATTAGCATTTAACTCTTTCACGTTACCCAATGCATTGGAGAGCTATATCGGGCTCACCTGCCCTTAGTTTATCACAAAACCACCCTTCTTCATAAACAATGCCCAAGAACCATAACATAATCGCATCATATAAAACATGCATAAAAGAAAACATAACATTTCCACATTTCAATCACAAGATATCAAAATCACATTGATATAATAAAAAAATTATCAAAACCATTTTCAATACCAAAAAAAGGAAAATTAAAACATGGTATTTATTATTCATTTAAAAAAATTTCATGGCTTGTAGAGGAATCCGAAACTCAAATAATAGTCAAGGTGGAAGAGAAGTCATTGTTGCCACATACGTAAGACAAAAACATTCCCTTTTGTCATTTAGTAAATCTCTTCGTATAAAAAGATTTCTTTTGAATAAAAGTAAAATTCAAAGGGTTTTATACACCATATAAAATAAAGTTTTGTATAAAACAAAATATGCCTCAATGAAAGGATATTGAGATGAGTCCCTTACAAAGACGGAATCCTTAGATTAAGGATAAATCAATTACATAAATATGTGTGACAGACAAAAATACACCCAATATAAGTGGATATTATGTTTAAAATAGTTAGAGTTCATCCACACATATTCATAACACTACATAACCATGAAGTATAGGTTTAACCTAAAGAATTGAAATTGGGTTAAGAAGTTCCCTTACTGAAATTGGACAGCCTAACGGTGTCACTTTAAAAATCAAAAAATGAGATGATGAGAGATAAAAAAGGGTATCTCATCACTTGGAAATAAAATTTACAACAATAAGGATATATAAGAAAATATACCAACATAATAATATGTAAATTAAAAGACCTAACATAAAGAAGTCTTTTAAAAAAACGAGGGTGAAAGGTTCCCTTACTGATTTGGGTAACTTTCGAAACGTACACCCCTTGAAAGAAGGGTCATACTATGAAAATGTAAATAAACATAAATTAAAGTATATTAAAAAATAATAAAATCATGGGTAGAACAAATACCAGAAAAAAATTAAACAGTGGCAAATGTAGCATGAATCCCATGGGAATAAAAGTGAGATGAAAAATCCCTTACAAAAATTTGGCAGCCTAACGCCACCACTTAAAACATCACAAAAATTGATTGAAAAGATAAAATAGTGTCTATCATCATATGAACATAAAATTTAAGTTAATAGGAATATAAAATAACATCCCCCAACATAAGTAAAAGAAGATTAAAAGAAAATGACATAAAAGAGAGTACATAAAAAGAAAGAGAGAGGTAGGATCCCTTACCTCAAGTCCAACTTGTCTTGTTCATTTCTTTATATTCCTGAATAATAAACATTGGTTAATTTATAATTTCATAAGGACCTACTATAAAGATTATTATTCAATTCATATATCATATTATAATGTTATAATAATTAGTTAATTACGTGAGTTCATATCAGACGTTTTTTTCGATGTTCGATACATGAGTCAAAAATGAACTTGTTTGAAATGAATTGTCCATGTAGTTATAATTACACCATCTCCAGAATTGTATGAATGAATTAAATATAATATATATCCCGTATATATTCATTTTATACTATTCCATAACATTTGGAGATAAAAAAATATAATGCACCGTTTATGGAGATGGTAGGTCGTACGTACGCATGAACAATAATTTTATTTTTTTGTCATATTAATGGAATTAAAACTATATGAGAGATATATATATTATAATTTCAGAATTATATTAATAATTTATAAGTAATAAATATCATATATATTCAATATATATATGTACTTGTAATAGTACATAACATTTGGAGATAAGAAATGTAATGTACCGTTCATGGAGACGGTAAGTCGTACGTACACATGGACACTACTTTCATTTCTATTTCATACTTTAATGGAATGAATAAATAATGATACATAGGTTTATTATAATTACAGTATAATATCATATATAATATCATTATCTCTATCCTTTATACATCCCACATATGGCATTAAAGATTCAAATCACTTTCAGGGGGCGGTAGCCCGCTCTTCCTAAAATGAAATTAGTGTGTTTACCCATTTTGGAAACCATAAAGGTATGAAATAAATAAAAAATACAGAAGAATAAGGAAAACATAATATATATAATATATAAATATAGTGACATCTTAATGTCCACCATGAGATGTGTTAAATGAATATTGAGCAATCATCGTTTCATGAGGCAGTAATTCGCCACCCACAGTAATAGTATATTCATTAACCATTAGATAGAGGTGTGTATGAGTGTAGCTCAAATACATCTCATAAAAACATAATAGTATATTTAATATAATTTTTTTGTTACAAAATAAAGGAATAAAAAGAGTTTAGGGGGTTGGAGAAGAAAAATAAAACAATAGAACATAATAGAAGACATTACCTTTAAATCTGGTAACTCTTTCTGATTTAATCCCAACGGCTTCCTTTGAAAGACTTATGCCTAAAGTGAGGATTATAGGAGTAATGGAGGGATTTGGAGAGACAAAATGATAAGAGGATGGATGATCCAAGGGCTTGAGAGGTGTGGGTAAGGGGATAGAGGTGGGGTCCTTTTATAAGAGGGAGGAGGGTCACTTTTGAAAAGTCTTGGAAGGTTACTTTATTATAAAATGAGTATCAGATTTTAAAGGTCCCAGAATTATATATTTCAAGGATAAGGTGATAAGGGTTTTACATCCACCCATAAAATGGGTTTTAGAAAAGTGTATGTTATATATTTTTCCTTATCTATTCATTTTATTTAAATCATTCATTAATTAGGTAATCACTTCATCATCATGGTGTCATAAAGAAATTTATTTATTTAATGTCAAAAAATATAAAAAATAAAATGATGTAGGAAATCTGGTTATCATTACATTGAATATTTATAGTCTAAGATATCTTTTATGTAGATAATATTAAAATTGTTTTACTTAGGTTTTAAATAATTTTGTTATATTTTCCTTTCTTTAAAAATAAAATGATAAAATGTCACTATCACCGAAAAGTGATTCCATGGGGTCCCTAAGTTGAAAAAATGCATCCCAAGGTTGTCCATGACACAACCAATAGCATTATTACACTTTTTGGGGTTATTTTATATTATTATGATATTATTTTATTACCCTTTACTACCCAATTACTAATTAATCACGATAATTAAATATAATTACCGTCGTTATTATTCATAATGTACAAAAAAAAGATTATTAATTACATAATTTGGACCTTATGATTCAAAATATGGAATCAATTCTGCCAAATTCCAAACACAGAAATTGTAGTAATTAATTTAAAAATAATTTCCATTGTCAGAACCAAAGACGAGTTTTTAAGAAGTAATATCTATCAAAATATTGATTTGTTTTTACATCCAATTTAAAAGTGAAATTACATCCGATGAAAAAACATTTTATTAAATGATACAAACATAATTAAATTACACCTTAAAACCAATTAAAATGACAATCTAACTATATAAATAAATTGGATGAAAAGGCAGTCTTGAATTAAAATGATGTATTTTTCACTATTCATTAAAAAAATGAACATTATCAGAAAAATACCAAAAATTTTCCAGAAGATAAATTTGATATTCCAAATTCAAAATTGATATCCATATATCCAAATTAAAAACATATAATTATCATTAATAAAATATATTGTTCATTCCCACTGTCAAAACAAATAGCGTGTTTCTAAGAAACAACATCTATCAAAAGATTGAAACTAGTTTATGTCCATTTTAAAAGTGAAATTAATTATAATGACCAAAATTAGATTAAATGGTAAATAAATATTCTAATTACACTTTAAAACCAACTAAAAAGATAAAATAACCATAGAAATAAATTAGATTAAAAGGTGGATTTGAATTAAAATACATCATTTTTAAAAAAAATGAACTTTATTGGCAAAATAGCTAAAATGTACACAAAGTAAATTTTGATGTCTTGATTATAATGAAAGATTTTATTTTATAAAATATAACATATAAAAGTGACAAAAAGTATATTTAAAAAATGGTTCGTCATGAAAAGGTGGTTAATCCACCTTTTAATGAAAATTAGAATATTTATTTTTAAAATTGGATTCATTTGCATTTTAAGCCTCTAAAATTTATTAAATAAATTAAAATCATTTAACAAACATATATAATAATATTTTAGTTAGTTCTATTCATTCCCTCTATTCTAATGGCTAAACGTTATCTACCACTTAAAATAATATTATTATATTATTATTGGGCAATGTAATATTTCAAAGAAACTCGTTGTTTCGTATTGGGTATGCCATCGAACATAGAATCCCCTTTAATGTAATATTAATATTATATTAAAAAATATTAATAAATATGAAAATGTAATATTCTTTATTTCCATGGGATGTTACATCCTTCCCCCCATTTGGGAATTGCGTCCTCGCAATTTTAAAAAAAATTGTGCTCTAAAACATCATTGAATGCCTCAAATCAGAAAAGGAGTCAATAAAACTCTCAATTTAAAAGAAATAAAGAGAAGTTCAAAGGTCACACGAGAAAATAGATACTATGATTCCATGAAAACATGGATATGGAGGAACAACCAATCAAGGTCTGATGGAGAGTTATTCAAAACATGTCTAGGAGAAGGTTAACAACCAGAAAATCACAAATGTGTGATGGGTTAAATGGTATTTGATTCCCCAGTATGAAAAGTTAACAAAAAACATTTTTGTTTTAAGTTAAATTTCATTGAGGAATTAATTTATGAGCTTAACTAAAACATAAGGAAACATACTTACTTTTCATGTAGACTTTCAACTTTTACTAGATTTCTACCACTAACTCATATTTTCTCCAAACGATGAGTATTCAGGATGACTTGTTCACATTGAGAGCACTATAATCAACTTTGAGAGAATCACATAACTCACAAAAGATGAAATATAAATTTCCCATGTCTTTAGACCTTTACCAAAACCAAAATTATTTGTATAAGATCAGATAATCCCAAAAATAAGATAATCTTTTACAAAAAGAAAAACTACTCTTAATCTCCAAAAATTTTCAAACAACCCAAAGTTTAACAAAGACCATTCAATACAAAATTTCCCTTAAAACTAATCAAAAATAAACCAACCTATGATTGAAACAAAAATCTCAGAAGGATTTAATTTCATAGTCATCAAAGGTAAACTTAACATTTATCTCCAAATAACATCAGTTACTCTTAAAGTCTCATACTGAAAAGTAATCATCCTTATCACATATCCTCCATGATAAGTCAATCGTTTCCATAGATAACACAAAATCAACGTATTATTGATTCATAAAATTATCTAACTAAAAATAATTGGTCAGACTAACTAGGGACTTAAAGTAGACCAGTGGTAGGAGATAAATACCAGTCGCACTTTGGTTGTGGGTTCGATTCCCACAGCTTGGTCCGACACGATGTGTTGTCATATGGTCTGCGTGTTGTTCCTTTTTCTAAAACTATATTATTCTTAAAACATTCCTCAAAAAGAGATAATGTCTTCAAAAATAATGATAAGATAATTTAACCTCAACTTTATCTCATGCCTTTCATTTTCCATCATATAGTAACCCATAATTACCTCAATAGTAAGGATTATATAAAACCTAATGCTTACGATTATAATTATTACCTGAACATCTATATCGTGTTTGTTCTCTCATACATGATTCATTAGAGAACTCACTAAGGTTCAAGTGGTTAATCATGACTCCTTTATAGTTGGTTTAGAATAACCATGTGATTCCTCATTGAATCCCCCATTTCATCCAGTCTCTTAATCAGAGAACCACCACAGTTTCCTTCAAACCCATTGTCACATTGGGGCATGCTAGATCCATCCATTTAGTAAAAACAAAAATGACAGTGTGAGTATATTAACAAAATCCACATGTACAAATTAGGAAGATAAACACTAAGATATACTTATCCTAGTTATCTCAAACTCATTCCAACTTCCAAAAATAATAATGAATCCATCTAATATACTAACCATTGTGGTTATACACAACTTTTCACTTATGCATAAACAACACTCTAGCCTCTAAAGGTATCTCAACATACCTCTGATACCAACTATAAAAACCCCACCTTAAAATATTTCAAAATCATGAATTAAATTAATAATTCACATTGAGAATCTTTTCAGGTTTAGATTTTTAATGAATTTTGACATAATTATTACATCTCAAAAGATTAAAAAGTATACACTACTAATATAACCGATTTTTCACAACAATAAAAAAATCCTTAAATAAAATAAGAGTTCTTTTCTTGATATAAAATTTCTTAAATACTTCCTTTCTCTTACCCTTCCTTATAACCTATGAAAAACATTTCAAAAACTAGGGATGAGCATAAAAATCTTAGTAAGAGTTATAACATAATGAAAGGAAACATTAACCCGATGATAAATACAAATCAAAGAAACCATAACATTCAATCATAACATAACATATGAAATCATAATATTTATTTATAACACATAGAAATCATAAGACATAAATTTAACTTCAGGCATTCATAACATTATTATGTAGGGACTAACCCTCATGGTTACTTTTGGAAAACCCATCACAGTATATTCCCTAAATCTCTTCGGAAAAACCTTAGCGTTTAAATCCATCGCGTTACCCAATGAATTAGAGAGATATATCGGGCTCACCCACCCTTAGTTTATCACGGAACCACCCATATTCATAATCAATGCCCAAGAACCATAAAATAATCGTATCATATGAAACATTCATAAAGGAAACATCACATTTACACATTTCAATCACAATATATCAAAAACACATTGATATAATAAAAACATTTTGAAAACCATTTTCAATTGAAAAATAAAAGAAAAGTAAAACATGGTATTTATTTTTCATTTAAAAAAAATGTTATGGCTTGTAGTGGAAGCCAAAACTCAAAAAATAGTCACGGTGGTGGAGAAGTCGTTGTCGCCGCATATGTAAGACAAAAAAATTCCATTCTGTCGTTTAGTAAAACGATTCATAAAAAACATTCCTTTTGAATAAAACTAAAAGTAAAAGGGGTTTATACACCGTATAAAAGAAAGTTGTGTATAAAACAAAATATGCCTCAATGAAAGGAGATTGAGACGAAGTCCCTTACAAAGACGGTATCCTCAGATTAAGGATAAATCAATTACATAAATATGTGTGAAAAATAGAAATAAATCCAATATAAGTGTATATTACATGTGAAAAAATCATAGGTCATCCAAACATATTAATAGCCCAACATAATAAATAAGTAGAGGTCTAACCCAAATAATTGAAATTGGGTTAAGAAGTTCCCTTACAGAAATTATACAGTCTAACTATGTCACTTTAAAATTAATAAAATGAGATGAAGATAGATAAAAAGGGTATCTCATCAATTTTACATTAAATTTACAACAATAAGGATATATAAGAACATATCCCAATATAAGAATATGCAAATTAAAAGACCTACCAAAAATAAGTCTTTTAAATATAGGGTGAAAGGATCCCTTATCGATTTGGGTAACTTTCGAAACATACAACCAATGAAATAAGGGTCATACAATGAAGATGAAAATACCCATAAATTAAAGTATATTAAAAAAATAATACAATAATTTACATTAGAAAACACAAAAAAAAGAAATAGTGGAAAATGTAGCATGAATCTCATGGGAATAAAAGTGAGTTGTAAAATCCCTTATGAAAACTCAGCAGACTAACGACACCACTTAAAACATCAAAAAAATTGATTGACAAGATCAAATAGGGTATCTCATCATATGAACATAAAATGTACACTAGGATTAATATAAAATAACATCCCCCAACATAAGAAAAAGTATCTTAAAGGAAATGACATATAAGAGTGTACTTAAAAAGAAAGAAAGTGGTAGGATCCCTTACCTCAAGTCCAACTTGTCTTGTTCGTTTCTTCATATTCATGAATAATAAACGTTGGTCAATTTATAATTTCTTAAATACCTCCTTTAATTTTTATTATTCAATTCATATCACATAATATAATTTTATAATAATTTGTTAATTATGTGATTTCATATCAGACGTTTTTGTCGATGTTCGATACATGAGTCAAAATTGAACTTGTTTGAAAAGAATTGTCCATGTAGTAATAAGTACACCATATGATGAATATTATTAATGATTTAAATATCATATATATCCAGTATATATTCATTTTATACTATTCCATAATATTTTGAGAAAAAAAAATGAAATGCACAGTTCATGGAGACGGTAGGCCGTACGTACGCATGATCGCTACATTCATTTCTTTGTCATATTAATGGAATTAAAAAATGATATATATATATATTATAATTCCAGAATTATATTCATCATTTAGATGTAACATATATCATATATATTCATTATATATATGTACATGTAACAGTACATAACATTTGGAGATAAGAAATTAAATGTACCGTTCATGGAGATGGTAAGCCTTACGTACGTATGAACTCTACATTAATTTCTATTTCATACTTTAGTGGAATGAAAACATATTTATACATAGATATATTATAATTACAGTATAATAACATATATACTATCATTAACTATATCCTTTATACATCCCACATATGGCATAAACGTTTGAAATCACATTGAGAGGCTGGTAGTCTGCACTTCCTAAAATGAAATTAGCGTGTTTATCCATTTTGGAAACCATAAAGGTATGGAATAAATGAATAATTCAAAATCATAAGTAAAACATAAAAATAATATATATATCATATATAAATACAGTGACATCTTAATAGCCACCATGAGAGGTGTTAAAAGAAGATTGAATAATCATCGTTTCGTGAGGCAGTAATTCGCCAGCTACAAAAACATTATGTTCATTAATGATTAGATGGAGGAGTGTAGGAGTTTATCTCTAATCCTTCTCATAAAAACATCCATGAATATTGGAGATACTTTTGGTGTTAAAAAATAATGGAATAAAAAGAGTTTAGGGGGTTGGAGAAGAAAAATAAAACAAAAGAACATAAGAGAAGACATTACCTTTAAATCTGGTAACTCTTTTTTATTTGAGCCCAATGGATTCCTTGGAAAGGCTTCTGACCTAAGTGAGGCTTCTAGGAGTAATATAGGGATGTGGAGAAACAATATGAGCAGAGTTTTGAAGATCCAAGGGCATTAGAGGTGTGGATAAGGGGGTAGAGGTGGGGCCTTTTATAAGAGGGAGGAGGTCAATTTTGGAAAGTCTTGGAAAGATACTTTATTATAAAATTAATTTCATATTTTAAAGGTCCCAAAATGATATATTTCTAGGATAAGGTGATAAGGGTTCAAAATCCACCCATACAATATGTTTTGGACAAGTTTAGGTCTTATATTTTACTTTATCTATTCATTTTATTTAAATCGTTCATTAATGATGTAATCACTGCATCATCATGGTGTCATAAATAAATTTTTTTCTTTAATGTATAAAAATTATAAAAAAACAACCCTGATGTAGTAAATCTTTTTAGTTTTCCAATTACTATTTACAGTCTAAGAGATCAGTTATTTAGGGAAAATATTTTTTTTTACTTAGGTGTTACAAACATTTGTTATATTTTCTTTTCTTTAAAAATAAAATGATAAAATGTCATTATCACCCAAAAGTGATTCCATGGGGTCCATAAGTTGGAACAAGGAATCCCATTGTCGGACATGACAAAAAAAATAGAATTAGAACACATTTTGGGGTTATTTTATATTATTATGATATTATTTTATTACCCTTAACTACCCGATTACTAATTAATCACGATAATTAAAGATAATTACCGTTCTTACTATTCATAATGAAAAAAAGAGTCTTAATTACATTTTTTGGACCTTTTGATTCCAAATATGGAATCAATTCTACCAAATTCCAAACACAGAAATTTTAGGAATTAATTTAAAAATAATTCCTATTGTCATAACCAAAGACAGGTTTTTAAGAAGTAAAATCTATCAAAAGTTTGATTTGTTTTTTCATCCAATTAAATTGTGAAATTACATCCAATGACCAAAAATGTATTTAATGATAAAAAAATAATTAAATTACACCATAAAACCAATTAAAATGACAATCTAACTATATAAATAAATTGGATGAAAATGTAGTTTTGAATTAAAATGCTTTATTTTTCAGTATTCATTTAAAACATGAACATTATCAGAAAAATACCAAAAATTTGTCCTAAGATAAATTTGATAATACAAATTAAAAAATTATTTCCATATTACCAAATTAAAAACATATAATTATCATTAATAAATTATTTTGTTAATTCCTTCTGTCAAAACAAATAGCGTATTTTTAAGAAACAACATCTATCAAAATATTGACACTTTTTTATGTCCATTTTCAAAGTGAAATTATTTCTAGTGACCACCATTGTATTAAATGTTAAACATATATTCTAATTACACTTTAAAACCAGTTAAAAAGATAATCTAACCATATAAATAAGTTAGATTAAAATGAGGTTTTGAATTAAAATACATCACTTTTTAAAAAATAACTTTATCGGAAAAATACAAAAGTTTACACAATGTAAATTTTGATGTCTCGATTATAAAGAAGGATTTTATTTTTTCAAATATACAAAATAAAAGTGACAAAAAGTCGATTTAAAAAAAATTCTTCATCAAAAGGCAGTTAATCAACCTTTCAAAAAATATTTGAATATTTATTCTTAAAATTGGATTAATTTGCATTTTAAGCCTCTAACTTTTATTAAAAAAAGTAAAAACATTTAACAAACATATATAATCATATTTTAGTTAGATCTTTTAATTCCCGCTAGTCCAAAATCTAGACGTTATCTACCATTTAAAATAATATTATTATATTATTAGTGTTCAATGTATGATTTCAAAGAAACTCATGGTTGCGTATTGGGTACTCCATCGAACATAGAATCCCCTTTAAAGTAATATTAATATTTTATTCACAAATATTAATAAATATGAAAATGTAATATTCATTATTTACATGGGATGTTACATCCTTCCCCACTATTGGGAATTGCGTCCTTGAAATTTTAAAAAAATTGGGCTCGGAAACTTCACTGAATGCTTCACATCAGAAAAGGAGTCAATAAAACTATAAATTTAAAAGAAAGAAAGAAAAGTACAAAGGTCACCCGAGACAAAAGATACCTGGATTCCATGAAAGCATGTATATGGAGGAAAAAAACCATCAATGTCTGATGGACAGTGATTGAAAACATGTCTAGGAGAAAGTTAACCACCTGAAAATCACAAACTTGTGAAGGGTTAAACGGTATTTGATTCCCCAGTAGGAAAAGTTAACAAATAATGTTTTTGTTTTAAGTTATATTTCATTGATGAATTCATTTATGAGCTTAACTGAAACATAGGGAAACATATTAACTTGACATGCAGACATTCAAATTTTACTAGATTTCTAACACTAAATCATATTTTCTCCAAATGATGAGTATTCAGGATGACTTGTTCACATTAAGATCATTATAACCAACTTCGAGAGAATCACATAACTCAAAAATGATGAACTATATATTTCCCATGTCTTTAGACCTTAACCAAAACAAAATTGTTTTGTATAATATCAGATAATAAAAAAAAAGATAATATTTTACAAAAAGAAACACTACTCTTAATCTTAAAAAATTTTCAAACAACCCAAAGTTCAATAAAAACCATTCAATACAAAATTTCCCTTAAAATTCCTCAAAAATAAACCAAACTAAGATTGAAACCCAAATATATGAAGGATTTAATCTCATTGTCATCGATAGTAAATCTTAACATTTATCTCCAAATAACATCAATTACTCTTAAAGTCTCATACTGAAATCTAATCATCCTAATCACATATCCTCCATGATAGGTCTATCGTTTCCATAGAAAACCCAAAATCAGCTTCTTCTTAATTCATAAAATCTTATTACTAAAAATAATTTGTCATACTAACCAGGGACATCCCGTAGTCCAGTGGTAGCCGATAAATACCAGTCGCACTTTAGTTGTGGGTTCGATTACCGCAGCTTGGTCCGATGTGATGGGTTGTCACACGGTATGCATGTTGTCCCTTTTTCCAAAACTATATAATTATTAAAACATTCCCCAAAAGAGATAAATTCTCCAAGAGCAAAAATAACATAATTTATCCTCAATTTTATCTCATGCCTTTCATTTTCCATCATATAATAACCCATAATTACCTCAAAAGTTAGGATCATATAAACCCTAATGGATACCATTATAATTATTACCTGAGATTCCACATCGAGTTGGTTCTCTAGTATATGATGTATTAGACAAATCACCAAGTTTCAAGTTGTTAATCATGACCCATTTATAGTTGGTTTAGAATAACCACAAGATTCCTCTTTGAATCCCCCATTTCATCTAGTCTCTTAATTAGAGAACCACCACAGTTTCCTTCAAACCC
This sequence comes from Viscum album, assembly GCA_963277665.1. Taxonomy (NCBI): domain Eukaryota; kingdom Viridiplantae; phylum Streptophyta; class Magnoliopsida; order Santalales; family Viscaceae; genus Viscum; species Viscum album. Next base: position 1,176,348,112 of record OY728141.1, on the reverse strand, counting down.
ATTGTCACTTTGATGCCTGCTAGAACCATCCATTCTCTGAAACCAAAAATTCCAGTGTGAGTATATTAACAAAACCATCATGTACTAACGTGGAAGATAAAAACTAAGATATACTAATCCAAGTTATCTCAAACACATTCCAACTTTCAAAAATAACAACGACTCCATCTAATATACTATCCATTGTGGTTATACACAACTTGTTACTTATGCTTAAACAACACTCTAACCTCTAAAGTTATCTAATCCAACCTATGATACCAAATATAAGGACCCCTATATAAAAAATTACTTAATCTTTAATTAAATAAATAATTCACCTTGAGTATCATTTCAGGTTTAGAGTTTTAGATAATTAGGACATACCTATTACATCTCAAAAGATTACAAAGTAGACACTACTATTATAACCGATTTTTCGCAACAATAAAAAAATACATAAATAAAACAATATTTCTTTCATTGATATATATATTATTGAATAATTGCTTTCTCTTACCCTTCTTTATAACATCTGAAAAACATTTCTCAACCTTGGGATGAGCATAAAAATCTCAGTAAGGGTTATAACATAATGAATGGAAACATTAACCCGCCGATAAATAAAAATCATTGAAAGCATAACATTCAATCATAACATACCTTCTAAAACCATAATATTTATGTATAACTCATAGAAATCATACGACATAAATGTAACTTGAGTCATTCCTAACATTCTTACGTAGGGATTAACCCTCATGGTTACGTTTGGAATACCCATCATAGTATATTACCTAATTCTCTTCGGAGAAAATTTAGCGTTTAAATCCTTCATGTTACCCAATGAATTGGAGAGCCATATCGGGCTCACCTGCCCTTATTTTATCATGGAACCACCCATCTTCATAAACAATTCCCATGAACCATAATTTAATGGTATCACATAAATCATGCATAAAGGAAACCTAACATTTCCACATTTCAATCACAAGATATCAAAAACACATTGATATAATAAAAACATTATAAAAAAAATTTTAAATACCAAAATAAAATAAAAGTAAAACATGGTATTTATTTTTCATTAAAAAATGTTATGGCTTGTAGAGGAATCCAAAACTGAAATAATAGTCACGGCGGCGGAGATGTCGTTGTCGTCGTATACGTAAGACAAAAACATTCCCTTTTGTCGTTTAGTAAAACGCTTCATATAAAAAGATTACTTTCAAAAAAAAGTAAAAGTAAAAGGGTTTTATACACCATATAAAATAAAGTTGTGTATAAAACAAAATATGCCTCAATGAAAGGATATTGAGACGAAGTCTCTTACAAAGATGATAACGTTAGATTAAGGATAAATCAATTACATAAATATGTGTGACAAACATAAATACACCCAATATAAGTGGATATTATGTGTAAAACAATCAGAGTTCATCCACACATATTCATATCATGACATAATCAATAAATAGATCTTTAACCCAAAGAATTGAAATTGGGTTAAGAAGTTCCCTTACAAAAATTCGACAGCCTAACGGTGTCCCTTTAAAATTTAGAAAATGAGATGATGAGAGATAAAAAGGGTACCTGATCACTTGGACATAATATTTACAAAAATAAGGATATATAAGAACATATCCCAACATAAGATGATATAAATTAAAAGACCTAACAAATAGAATTCTTTTAAAAAGAGGAGGGTGAAAGGTTCCCTTACCGATTTGGGTAACTTTCGAAATGTACACCCCATGAAAGAAGGGTCATACAATGAAGATGTAAATACCTATAAATTAAAGTATATTAAGCAAAGAATACAATCATGGGAAGTACACACACCACACAAAAAGTAAATAGTGGAAATTGTAGCATCAAACTCATGGAAATAAATGTGAGACGAAAAATCCCTTATGAAAACTCGGCAGCCTAATGACGCCACTTAAAACGTCAAAAAAAAATTGATTGACGAGATCAAATAGGGTCTCTCATAATATGACCATAAACTGTACCATAATAGGAATATAAAAGAACATCCCCCAACTGAAGAAAAAGGATCTTAAAGGAGATGACATAAAGGAGAGTAATTAAAAAAAGAGTTTGGATCCCTTACGTCAAGTGTGACTTGTCTTGTTCATTTCTTTATATTTTTGAATAATAAACATTGGTCAATTTATAATTTCATATAGAGATTTTTTAAATTTTATTATTTAATTCATATCACATATTATAATGTTATAATAATTAGTTAATTATGTGAGTTCATATCAGACATTTTTGTCGATATTCGATACATGAGTCAAAAATGACCTTATTTGAAAAGAATTGTCCATGTTGTTATACGTACACCATCTACAGAATAGTATTAATGATTTAAATATCATATATATCCAGTATATGTTCATTTTATACTATTCCCTAACATTTAGAGTTAAAAAATGAAATACACCGTTCATGGATACGGTAGGCCGTACGTACCCCGTAATGCTACATTCATTTCCTTGTCATATTAATGGAATTAAAACTAAATGATATATATATATATTATAATTCAAGAATTATATTCATCATTTATATGTAATATATATAACATATATTCATTATATTTATGTACTGGTAATAGTACATAACATTTGGAGAAAAGAAATGGAATGTACCGTTCATGGAGACGCTAAGCCGTACGTACGCATGAACTCTACTTTCATTTCTATTTCATAATTTAATGGAGTGAAAACATAATGATACATTATAATATTATAATTAATGTATAATATCATATATAATACCATTAAATCTATCCTTTATAATTCCCAGATATGGAATTTACGATTCAAATCACATTGAGGGGGCGGTAGTCCACACTTCCTAAAATGAAATTATCGCGTTTACCCATTTTGGAATCTATAAAGGTAAGGAATAAATGAAAAATAAATAAGCATAAGGAAAACATACACATAATATATATACCATATATAAATACAGTGACATCTTAATGGCCACCTTGAAAGGTGTTAAAAGAAGATTGAACAATCATTGTTTCGTGAGGCAGTAATTCGCCACCCACAGAAATAGTATGTTCTTTAACCATTAGATGGAGGTTTGTATGAGTGTAGCTAGAATAATTATCATACCAACATCCTATTATATTTAAGATACATGTTTTTTTACAAAATAAAGGGATAAAAATATTTTTGGGGTTGGAGAAGCAGAATAAAACAAAAGAACAAAAGATAAGACATTACCTTTTAATCGGGTAACTCTTTGATTTGAGACAAAAAGATTACTTGGAAAGACGTATACCCAAAGTGAGGCTTCTAGGAGTAAGAGAGCAATTTGGAGAGAAAATATGAGTAGAGGTTGGATGAGCCAAGGGCTTGAGAAGTGTGGGTAAGGGGGTAGAGGTGGGGGCCTTTTATAAGAGGGAGGAGGGTCACTTTTGGAAAGTCTTGGAAAGTTACATTATTATAAAATGAGTTTCAGATATTAAAGGACCCAAAATGATATATATAGAGGATAAGGTGATAAGGGTTATAAATCCACCCATACAATAGATTTCATACAAGTGTATGTATTGTATTTTTCCTTAACTTTTCATTTTATTTAAATAATTCATTAATGAGGTAATCACAGCATCATCATGGTGTCATAAATAAATTTATTTATTTAATGTCTAAACATTATAAAAAAATACAATGATGTATGAAATATATTTAGCTTTACATTGACTATTTATTGTCTAAGAGATCATTTATGTAGGCAAAATTAAATTTTTTTACTTAGGTGTTACCTACTTTTGTTATATTTTCCTTTCTTTAAAAATAAAATGATAATATGTCACAATCACCCAAAAGTGATTCCATGGGGTCCCTAAGTTGGCACAAGGCATCCCATGGTCGGACATGACACAAACAATAGCATTAGGACACATTTTGGGGTCATTTTATATTATTATGATGTTATATTATTACCCTCAACTACCCGATTACTAATTAATCACGATAATTAAAGATAATTACTGTCGTTACTATTCATAATGTCCAAAAACAAAAGAGTATTAATTACATAATATGGAACTCCTTATTCCAAAAATGGAATCTATTATATACCAAACTACAAACACAAAAATTGTATTAATTAATTTAAAAATAATTCTCGTTGTCCGAACCAATGATGGGTTTTTAAGAAGTAAAATCTATCAAAAGATTGATTTGTTTTTAAATCCAATTTAAAAGTGAAATTACTTCCACTGACCAACATTGTATTAAATGATAAAAAATAATTAAATTACACCTTAATACAAATTAAAATGTTAATTTATCTATATAAATAAATTGGATGAAAATGCAATTTTGAATTAAAATGCTGTGTTTTTCACTATTAATTAAAAAAATGGACATTATCAGAAAAATACCAAAAATCCGCCCAAAGATAAATTTGATATTCAAAATTAAAAAATGATTTCAATCTTACCAAATTAAAAATATATAAGTGTCATTAATAAATTATATTGTTAATTCCCGCTGTCAAAACAAATAGTGTGTTTTAAAGATACAACATCTATCAAAATATTGACACTTCTTTATGTCCATTTTCATATTGAAATTAATTATAATTACCACCATTGGATTAAATGTTAAAAATATATTCTAATTACACTTTAAAACCAATTAAAAATATAATCTAACTGTAGAAATAAATTATATTAAAAGGATGCTTTGAATTAAAATACAACATTTAAAAAAATGAACATTATCGGAAAAATACCAAAAATTTACACAAACTAAATTTTGATGTCTTTATTATAAATAAAGATTTTATTTTCTCAAATATAACATATAAATATTACAAATATTAGATTTAAAAAAAGTTTCTTCATCAAAAGGTGATTAATTGACCTTTTAAAGAATATTAGAATATTTATTCTTAAAATTGGATTAATTTGCATTTTAAGCCTCTAACATTTATTAAATAAAGTAAAAAACATTTAACAAACATATATAATCATATTTTAGTTAGTTCTGTTCATTCCCGCTATTCCAACAACTAGACGTTATCTACCATTTAAAATAATATTATTATATTCTTAGTGTGCAACGTAAAATTTCCAAGAAACTCGTTGTTGCATATTGGCTACATCATAGAACATAGAATCTTCTTTGAAGTATTATTACTATTTTATTCACAAATATTAATAAATATGAAAATTTAATATTCTTTATTTACTAGGGATGTTACACTAGATTTATAGAACTACTTAGAGTCCTGAATGATATTCTACCAGAAGAAAAGTAAATTCTATGTCAACATATCACTATAAAATAATGCTACATTCAATGGGAATGATAATTAACATATATATTCCTTTTCAAATGATTGTATATTATTTTTTATGTTACAATTAATCACTTGTAAAATTTCCTAACTGTGGTGAATATCAAAAAAATAAAAATGAGTCAAGTTCTTTGAAAGATGTATGCTATTTTCTTGTCATTACATACTTGATAAGCCTATCTGGATTTTATGAAACCATGAGGAAATTGGCATGGAATTAAGGTTCAATAGTTACAGATGGGAACCTCATCATCCAATTGTTTCTCCTTAGTGGATGAATAATGATTATGAGTATCCTAAATTTGGAAATGATCTGAGAAACATTTCACCATGGGTTATCTACAGACAGAATAAATACTTTTGGTGTATAGAGTAGTACTCTCAATACATGTGCCATCATTATAGAAAATTATAACCTTTATCCATGGTTATTAATGAATCACAAATTCATTATATTGTATCTTCATATAATTAGAGAAAAGAATCCTGATAATGATATTGATGTATATTAGTACCCATTGATCAAATATCCTAAACTGATGTTAGATATAAGTGTTGAAATGAATGATTCCAAGAAAATTGGATAATTTACATTGATGTAAATTTTGTATGGGAGGATAAATGAATTTTTCACACTATGAAAATTTAATAGGATTTGATATTAATTTAATGTTGGTGTGTCCCATTTGTGAATAATGAACACACTCAGTTTGGTCAAAACATCCCTTGAAGAACGTGTTTTGAGAACATAATAATGTTTTACCAGGCCAACAAAATTAATGGTCCTAGAAGACAAAATTCACTGGGAATACAAATTATGGTACAAAAACATCTAGACTAATGAGTTATAAATTTTTGATAATTTAAAATATATTAACACTATTTTTTGTAATCTATTTTTAGAAAACCATATTAAATCACATGGAAAAAAGAGATCAATTTTTTTTTGAATTACCGTATAAGAATTGTTTGTAAGTCATTAAATCTATTGATTTCATGCATATAAGAACAATTATTTTATTGTAATTTTGGAACAAAACAAAATTTTCTTAGAAAAATTATGGCATCAAGGCTAGTTCGGACATGATTAACATGTGGACAAGGGATGAGTTAGAATCATTGAAGGGTATTGGGTGGGAATTTATGCCTCTATCACCATACACTCTATCCAGATAAGAAAACATGTAATTTTTCATTTTCTTTAGTTGTGTAAAAGGTCCATATGCATATTCATAAAATGTAAATAATTTCAGGTTAATGGATAATTTTATGTTACAATGAATAAAATCACACTAATGTCATGTTTTGATAGAAGATGTAATGTTCATTTCTTTACGGTTCATTCTGCCTAAGAATTTATGACATACATTAATCATAATATTTTTCTATTTTAAATGACTTATGATGTTAACTTATATAGAAGTTTAAGATTCCAATAATGAATAAGAACATTGGACACAAATTATGTGAATTAGATACGTTCTTCCCACAATCATTCTTTTATATAATGGTCCACCAAGAGATTTCTTTTGACAGAGAGGTTCAACTATGTAGTCATTCCAATTACATGTGGATATAACCCATTGAACATTATATGAGGATCTTGAAAGGGTATTTCAAACTAAAATTCAACTAGATGCATGTATTTTAGAATGATATATTGTAGAAAAATATATTAAATTTTGTACTTATTATATATCAGATGTTGAGAGCATCAGTCTCCCAAATTATCATCACATCGGACAACATATAGGTGATGTGATTTCTAGAAGATATATTTATACACTTAACATCAAAAAGATGGGGAAATATCACCTTTATATCTTACATAATTGTGAATTTGATTATTCATAAATTGATGCCCACAATGAAATTCATAGAGATTGGAATCAAAAAAAGAATGAAAGATGGATATCAAATAATCATAATCAAAAATTTATTGGATGGATACAAGATTATACTTATAAGGATTTATCTGAAAATATGTATTAAATTGATAAAATTCTTCAATGTCTAGTCGGGGGACCAAATGAACATGTTATATATTATACTAGTTTTTAATGAATTGTTATATGTTCTAAATAAATTAACATGTTGACTATATTTTGATGAAAAATAATTTAATTACATTTCTTGAGGAAGAGATGCTCATATATAGTTCATAGGATAGAAATTCAATTTATTAGAATATTTCATATTTTAGTATTATCGAAAAAAATATATGATTTGTATTATACAACACTTTATGTGTCAATTTTTTAATGCAACTAGGTTGAAAATAGGATTGTATTGAATGTTGATAAAAGAGGATTCATTAAGGTGAATTCTAGAATGGAATGGGAAATATATGATCCAATCATAATGGAATCACAATAAGTGAATGTATTTTATTTCTCTGTTACATCAAAAATGAATTTGTCGATTGTCTTGATAGTAACTAAAACTATTGTAGGGTCAGATGAAAATTCAATTGAGGATGATTATTTCATTGGTATATATAGATGTGTTCATGGATGTACCAATGTAGAAAATCTCTTGTATGTTATATAGTAACACAAATAAGGGATTTTAATTCTAAATAGAGAAGAAAAATATCTCAATATTTATAATAAGAAAAATATTTCAATGAGAATGTTATAGAGTTTTATAATATATTATTTTTTCCTAAAAATATTTAAGTGTCAACTTTTTGAATGTAATAAAAATTAATTGTCTGACTACTCATTAAGATAAGGTATTCTCCACTTGATGATGTTTCTAATCATTGTTAATAACATGTTGTTGATGATGAAACTATAGAATTATTATAGGATCAAAAATATATTTAGGAAAAAAAGAATGAAACAACATCACAGTGTTAAATAGAATTAATAATGAAACAAGTAACATAATAATATTTGAGGTTTGATAGAATGAACACAGAAAAACTGGTATATCCAATAAGTGAATATTCATTACGTAGATTTGGGTTATAATGAGGATGAATGCTATGGTTAATAGATATATATGGATCCACATCCATACATTAATAAAGGAATCCCTAAAATAAGATATAATATTAATTTAAATATATTCTTTCTATTTTTAACCAAAAAATTATATAATAAAATATTTATTTAATATTCATTATTCATTTTAGGGGTCATTTATTTTAGAATATTTCCATATGAAATATATCTAAATGGAAAATATAGAATCATATTAAGGATTTTAGACTTTTCTTATCAAGTTATATCCTATGGATTATGACGGAAAAGTAAAGCCATGCCCACTAGTTTTTTATGAACAAATTATAAAATTCCAAAAAACATAATTGTTTCATTAGTCTTCGTAATAAGAAATCACTTCAAGTGATTTGTAATCAATAATATATTATTTGAAATTATTTATTTCTCCCAAGTTGATTAAAAAATTTTAATTTATGAAACAAAAAATTAGTTATTGAAATAATGAATATTCAACAAAACCAATGTACCCCGATCACAATGCAAGGATGGGGTGCGCTTCACAAGAGAAGAAATTGGTATGAGTTTTAAATCAAGACTGAAAATTTAATTTGATGTGAAAAAACATATTTTACTTTATTTATATTCATATTGATGAATAGAAATTTGAATCCACTTCCATCCCATATCATGGGCTATTGTAGGAGTATCATATAAATAAGGAGGGAAAACTAGTAGATTAAAATGAAAAATTAATATGGGAAACATGTGTAATTATGACAAAACAGTAAAACATTATTATTTATAATATTATTACCTAAACATATGAATTAATGTAAATATGTTTTTTCTAGGATTAAACATAATGTTTTCCCGTGACCTTACCAGATGAAAAACTATTTTCAATTCTTTTGAAGCAGCAACATTATAGTCATGTTTGCATTGTATATTTTTCAGTGTCTACTAAATCATATTTCATGAATAAAAAACCGAATATATATATATATCTAATATGATCAAATTATTATATATAAAAAATTATTTTCAAGATATTAATATTTAGCCTCGTATGGAAGACCCACTTATGAGAAAAGAAAAATGTGAGCCATCATTGGAAAATTTATTTAGACATTAACAACCAAATAACCACACCATTTTTAGGTTATTAATTCCCCTAAATAGTATACCTTACTCAAGGTAATTAATTCTTTCATTACTCAATATATTTAATGTGATTCAAACAAATTTTGTTAACTTTATATTAATAAAATTTTATATGGTAATGTTGTATGTGATTTTTATTTGTCATCACACATTCACCGCCTTGTTATGATGGGTATAATGTGTAATATCTTGAGAGATATTCTATAAAATAAATAATTTCCAAAATATTACATAAGAGTTGGGATTGAGGTAGCTTAGGAGCCGATCATTGAGTATGTTTTCCCACTTGATTTTTAATGTAGTACAATGGTCAATGATATTTTTGGAAATTTCATAACATGGCTGTCTAATATTATAATGATATATGAGGTATTTATTTAACAAATTTTTAATATGATAAACATATATCAATTGATGAAAAAAATGAATGACATGAAATATCGAATTATTGATAAATAAAGAGACGTGGAAACAAAAGTTTGGATTAATACAATCAAGTGATTCTACAAAGAAATTAAAAGGACCTTTTGCATGTACCTTATCCACACCAGTTCCTACAAAACTTTTATTAATATTATAAATTAATACAGGGACCACAGTTAACGATGGATAAATGTCTTACATTCGATATGAAGAATAAATATATGGTACTTTCATTGAATACATTGTTGTCCTTGAGAGTATAAATTATATTCATCATGTTTCAAGGTCTGGGATTCTCAGTTGTGAATAAATAAATAATGTACATTTTCATAATAGGAATATCAAAATATTGATATACTACGTTCATTAATTTTAATAACAATTCTTATTTTCTACAATAATTTACATTAAAAATATATAAAGGTAACATCTTGTAAACAATGATTTGGATTCATTAATCCCTTTATCATTTCTAGCCAATAAACCACTTTGGAGAAAGAATAAATTGGTAAGGAAAAAATGAGCTACATTATGTTCTTGAGGGACAAATAATAGATGAAAGACTGTTTGTGATTTCTATAATACAAGTGTAAAACTCTATAATATAATCACACAAAATATATATTTACATTTTTCATTAATTATTTGTTTATATTGTTTAAGAAGAACTTGATGTTAATCAACCAAAATATTGATTCCCAAAATATTTATTTTGTGTATCCAATGAATGGATATCAAACAAACCAACCATGTAAGAACACATGTTTTAAACTACATTAAATTTTTTGGGAATATGGATGTTTGGTATTAAATGGACATGTGGATTTTAAAATGGAACAGAAGAATGTAATTTCAAGAGTTGGTATGATTCAAAATAATGATTTTGGACTTGGGAGAAGAATCATTAATTTTTATGGATGCCTTGGGGAGTTTCGAGAGTGCTGGACCCAAAAAAAGATAATTTTTTAAAGGATGCAGAGTGCAGATATTTTGTCTGAAACCAGGTGGGCCACTATAGGAAACAATGAGGTCTGATGTAGGTGAGGTAGAGGTGTTTTTCATGAGAAATGAGATTCTTTGAAAACCATGTTCCTAGCCCGCATTTGTAATGGAATTTAGGAAGTACAAAAATACTATTCATTTCATAGTCTGCACACTATTAGACTTACCATTCAATATAAACCATGCGAGGTAGATCACTTAAGAATGGGGTGTTGTACAGTCGACACACAGTTTTGATAACTATGTGAATCAAAACTATTTGTGTATTAATTTTTATGAAATTAATTATTTAATATTAAAATAAAATTAAAATAAATCATACCATACCCCTCACTTCCTCACATGCATGATGCACATGATGACTTCACTTTGAGGTGTGACACACCCTTACTCTAACATCCCTCAATGTCATCGATTTCAATAGTATTTTCACGGGTTATTGTTCTGAATCACCATGTTAAGGGTTTATTGTCCCTCTCCATTCCTTTTTCTGATTAATTTGAGGTCTTCTGTCACATGAATTTATTTCGGCCAAAACCCTAGAATGAGGTTTTATCATATTATTGATTTTTTTAGATTTAGGATTGTACAAATGGCCTCCCTTGTGATATTGGTCAATGTTATAGAATCTTCCTCCAATGGAATGGTGGTTTAGGTCAATTTTCTCAACCATAATCATTGTGGGGTATGTTTCTAAACCCATTGTTTATTCCACGCCCTCTAAATCAAGTCCTTTTGGTGCTTATGGTTCCCATTATTCATGCCTAGTGAATTGTGGTGACTTTGGAAGAATCATGGGATTATACAAAGGTATATATATATATCCTCCAAATATGTATTTTTTCATGGAATGAGGAATATTATTTTTGTATTAAGGAAATATATATGTATATGTATGATGTTTTTGTGAGTGGACAACTACTTCAGTTAAAAATAATCAAATACAAAGAATTAGCTTGGTCTCCTTGAGGTAGGATCCCTACCCTTGACATATTTATTTAGGAATGATTTAATTACTTCTCTAAATAAGATTATTTATGATTTTTATAGTTTAATGCAACTTCATATGCTTAATAAATTATTAATGATGAGAAATTACTTGTGGTTCGAAAAATTCATGTCTTTATAATTAAACCCCTCCAGCAAAGGTGTGATACCTTCAATCCAATGAGTATTAATAGTTTTTATATCTTTGTTTCTTGTAGTTTGGGATATCTATATGGAATTCCAATTTGTAGTGAAATATTGTATAATAATGCATAGCCCCATTGGTATTATTAAATTATATTTCCCACACAAGTTATGATTAAATTGATTCCATGAGATAGATTGTTATGGTTAAATCACAACTTAGGGTTTTCTTATTAAATGGAACATCAGTTGCATTTGGCCTTGAAAAGCATTCGGGGTGCCTCTTTACACAATGTACTTGGATGTTAGTTATGTAATTTATTTTTATATCAATTGGTGAAATAAATGGATAAATTGGGAAGGGATGAATAACTAATACCATTGGACATCATTATTTCATTTATTGATTAATCTTGTTTTTTAATGGCTATTCCCATGTGAGTTTAATACTACCACACCCTATAGTAGGTTGATAATATTGAGAATATTTTTATCATGATTTTCCCATGTGTCCTTACTGATAACTAAGCCATGTGATGGCATGATAGGCTTGATATGATTGTTATATGTAAATTTGACATGTGAGTAATTAAAAGGATTTTGAATTGAAATTCCCACATGGGTTATTTGATGTTGAATCCATGTAATTGATTAATTTACATGTTATTCTTATTATGAGATATGTACCCATGTGGGTAAATGAAAGGCCAAGACATATGAGGTTATTCCTTTCTTGAGTCACCCTAATGATGTTAGTTATATTAGATGCTTTTGGTATGACATTAGAATTACTAAGGAAGTGTTTAATTGATTATTAAATAACTACATGGTGAATAGAATTGGGAGAATCCTTGATTCAGATTAGGATTCCATCGATGGGATCATATGACTATTGTATATTCCACAATGAGTGAACCATGGATTTAGATTAGAGTTACATAGAAGGTATCAAAGGGTTTATTATGTTTAAGTCATGAAAAACAATGGATTTCATAGACGGGCTCCTAGAGGTTGTTCTTATATACTGAGTGAATCATGGATCCATTGAGGAATTGTATAGATGGGATCAAGAGGAATTTGACTATATGTCATGAGTTATACATGGGGCTTCCTTATAGGACCACCGAGGATGGGATTAGTTATATGAACTTATACCACACCTAGAGTGATACTGGGTTCCTGAGAGGTTAACTTATATGGTCATGAAGGGTTTTGGTGGATCTTGAACCTAGATTGATACATGAAGTAAAAATTAGGAATGTTAGGGATGTGATTGGATTATAACTGAATATTGAAAAGGAATTTTTTATGATGAATCCGGTAATAAAAACAACAATCTACGATTTAGTCTTCACTTATGATTTCATATATGGATTTCTTAGGCATCTGTTGTGCTTACAGTTACACAGGGGATGTTAAGATTATACCAGATCATGAGGCATATAAATTCAACAATTTGAATTTCTTAACATGGGATTAAATTAAATGGAAATTAAATGAGTACTAGAATATGATGGATGTTTCATTTGAGTACATCGTTACTTTTTATATATTTTCTTGTACTAATAGTATTGCATTGCACATGAAGGATTGGGATTGTCGCCCTGAGTTGAGGCTTACTGTGATTATTATATCACACCACGTTCATATTCCATTGGTGCCTGAGTAAATATCCTTTATTGTAGGGCTATGTACCATCCTTTTTCTTTGTTACTTGTATCTGGATGCTGGGTGCAAAGGGTCGAGCTAGAGCATGGGATTCATGGGATGATTGTCTTTTTATTCCTATCCTTTCTTCATTAGGAATCGTAATGAGAATCATTTTGTACTATTTACATAATTTAAAAATGTATAATCATATTGGATGCATGAAATTTATAAACTAGTGTTTGACATTTTATAAATTCAGTTATTATTACATTTTATTCCTCTGATTTGATTATTTCTTACAACTTATTCAACTAATATCTTAGTTTTAATATCTTTTAACATTGTAAAATCATTGATTGAGGGTGTATTCCCTCTACTAAATATAATTTACACCATCGCTACTAATTTTAATCCTCTAGCATACAAGGATATGTAGTTCAGGTCATGTGGCCACCGATCTGGATATCAGCTTAGTGGGAAGTTGGGACGGGATGTTAGAAAGTTGTATGGGATGTATTATTCATTTTTTCCCTTACTGTTTTGTATAAGTATTCATGAGAATATTAATGTTTCTACTGATGGTAGATAGATATTCTTGGGATTGATCACCCCATGTATGGGAAATGAAAAAGTGTAAAAGGCTTGGAATTGATGTTTATATTGTTAGATGTTACAATTGATGTGATTACACCTTGTGTGAATGGTGTACATTCCTTGTGATATGGATTTATAGAATTTTTTTATAAAGTTTCCCTTAGTCAGAATGGAAATGAAGTGACATGAAATTCATCATGTTTATTCACATTCAATGTATATGACATTCCATGACGATACAGTAGTCGGTTTCCTTCTAAGTATGTTGTGCACCATGAGTGATGCAATTCTTTGTTTTGTACCTATTGAGGTAATATGTTGGCACTAATATTCATTTAGAATGTTCAACTTGTATTGTAACATGTTTAGATGATATATTCCACGCATAGTTCATGTTATAGAATGCTCTTTTTTATATGTAAAATGGTTTCACGTACAGGAAATTGTTGATTGCAGGTTAGTCGAGAGCCAATTTTCAGTTGTAAAGTGTATGGGCTCCTTAGGATTTGAAAAATGGTTACCCATATACTCTAACCAACTCAATATCATCACAAATAATTATATACATTTTTTAAATCAAAAAAGGTTGTTAATTTTAATTGATTAAATAAATTTTTTCATTGAATGAGAGGAAAATGCCAACAATATGGTGTATGGGAACCTTATTGGTTGGTAGATGGATTCCCATGTGTTTGATACTTTGTATAACCATGGTATATTTTTGAATGGTTATAGTTGTGAACACGCCAACATTTTTTTCTTGAATAGATTGTTAACTTTTCAATGCGTAGTTGGTCCTAAGTAGGTCAATTGGGGAATGAATTTATAAGATAGGTTTTTGTGATATTTATGATTTATATGGTTAAACAACTACTAATGGATTTATTTTTAAGGAATCAATGTTGGTTTAATGGAACCCTCAGATGTTGGATATTGGTTAAAAGGAATTTATAAGTTAATATTCCATTTTTTTATTGAGATATTAGCTAAACTGTATTCCATGTTCCATGTTTGGTAGAACGATTCATGATAGTTTTCATAAAAAATCCATTCATGTGTTTTATAGTTGAAATGAATTAATGGAATGGATTTAAATTGGAACCTAAAGTTATGTCCTTTTCATATACCCTCTTGTACAGGTATTTTTAAATGTTTTTGGTCACATGCCTCAGAACGGAGTTGTGAGTGTTCATCTCTATGCTATTTATTTTTAGCTTTTCTTAAATTAAATGGGCTATTGAGACTAGTGAATATAATTTGTGTGACCATAATATAGGTTCAATACGTATTCTTTATATGGGACTAGCCCATGGTAGGTAGCACCCTTAGAGCATGATGTCTTGTTTTGTACTATGGGTTTTTTGGCATTTGGTGTTGTTTGAGTATCATTGTCCCTAGTTGGACTTTAGTTTTTTAGAAGGACAACCTTATTCATATGTGTGGTCATTATATCTTGACCACTATTATGGGAGTGATCATCGAGGAATGAATGGTTCAGCATGATAGACTTGTCTTGGGAATGGTTAGTTGCATAGGTGGTCATGTACACCTCTATTTTCATCTATGATAGATGACTCAGTATGTCGTCATCTAAGTAAATGGATGCATGGTATGATGTTATTTTGAGAAAATTTCTACATGAACCATCTTGTGATTGATTTCATAGGGAGGAGAACCTATGTATAATACATAGGATGTTTGGTTTTCTCTTATAAAATTTGGATAGTATGTAATAAAATGCACGATACCCATTGACTGATAAACGATAACACTATTGGTTTGAGTTTAGATAGATCGTTGAGCTTGAGCTATTATTAATGTTCTCAGGTCATCTTCAAAG
The DNA here is from genome assembly GCA_963277665.1 of Viscum album. Classification (NCBI taxonomy): domain Eukaryota; kingdom Viridiplantae; phylum Streptophyta; class Magnoliopsida; order Santalales; family Viscaceae; genus Viscum; species Viscum album. The sequence continues at coordinate 1,176,332,053 of OY728141.1, read as the reverse complement.
TAAAGTGACTTGATCGTTTGAGAATCAAGTTTCTACCACTACTTTTTAGGACTACCTATACTCTGAGGTTTTGACATGATGGTCAGTTTGATATTGGATTTAATGAAAAAATTTTCAAGCTTATATAATCATGGCATGGGGAGTGTCACGCTGGTTCAGGTGTTCTCTTCATTTCTTTCTTCCAAACACAAATTTATTGAGGTTAGAGGTATTCGAAACCCTTTATAAACTCTGATAATATTATGAGGGTTTGGTAGAAATGTTTTAATGAACAAGAATTCTTTCGGTTCTATAAGCATCATGGTTTGATTGGTGATGTGTTGGTGGGTGAATTCAAGCATGATGTGAAGATTCAACTACATGTGGTTTTCATGATTTTCATGGTAACCATTGGTTTACTATTAGAATACTCTTTTGAATGATACAAACATGTCTCCTATCATGATATTTTCCATGATGCGCGAAGAGAGCATTGTAAATACGATGCACTAATGTTTAGAAGTAGTTGGGATAGTTGTGATCCCCCTTTGTGTTATGTGTTTGGTGCATGGGTTTTTTTGAGGTTGGGTGTGTCCTAGTTTATAATTGTGTTCACGAGTCAGAAAACCTAGGATAGACTTTTGGACATATACCACATATGTTGACATGATGTTTAGTAAGATGAAAGTCTAGCCTCAGTAAAAGCTTTTTGTGGAAATTTTGGATAGTAAAAATGTCTCACTTATATCATGAGGTATGGATTACCTAGGGAATGTTCCATGGATTCTAATGGGTTAACTATAAGGTTATCACGAACATGTTATTGGTCTCAGATGTAATGCTTTGAGGGTAGTGTTTCCAGTGGAATGGAATCATTCTATGCCTTATCTGTGATGGGGGAACAATAGTTATAAATGGATGAATATATGTTCTGGTTCTGGAAAGTCACAAGAAGTGATGCATGAGCTTAGGTGGACTCATTTGTTGTAAAACACGTAGGGGAATGTTAGTAAGGCATTTCCATTAGTTGGGAGAAAGCCCTGATTGGGAATTTGTCTCTTTTAAATGATAAAGAGTAATGTGGGGTGCCCCTTTGGATAGATTCTTATGAAGATGAAAGTGTGATCATGTATGTGATAAGAAGGCTTAGTTAGGAGTCTCATTGACGTTTCAGTTGGAAAACAATCATTGGATCGATTTTTGATGGTGTGAGTGTCGTGTGCTGAAAAGGTACTTGAGGTGTGTTAGGCATTTGGAAATGCATCACCACTATTTTAATGATGTTTCATGAACATTGTAGGCTGGATGATATATTCAATTTTTCCCCAAGGATTCTTGAGGATGAGAATTTATATAGAGTGGATTTTTTAATAACCTATGTTTTATACGAAATGAAATTTCGGGTGAATTTTTATTTTTGGTAAATACTAGACGAGTCATTTTTATAACCAAACTTCTCAAAAAAATTCTTAGATTTGGGACTCTTCAATGTGATTATTTTGGAAATTGGATAAGTATATTTATGCTTCCAAGATGGATCGAGGAGTTTTAGGAGCACCAAACCTAGAAAAACTAATTTTTTGAAAGGCTTCAGAGGGAACACGGTTTATCTGAATCAATGTGGCCCACTGCAAGAAAACGTGCGGCCTTGTGCAGGTGAAGTAGACGCATTTCCCATAGTCTATGTGTGGCTTCCAAAAATTTTTTCCTATTCCACATGGGATGCTTCATTTAGATAGTACCTCAAAACTATTCATCACACAATCGACGCATAGTTATACTAACCATGTGAGACAGACTGTGTGGGGTCATTGTCTTATGCAGGGGGTGCCCCACTATCAGTGCACTATTTATATAACTGTATGACCCAAAAAATGTGGTGTATTAATTTAAAATAAAATAAATAAAATAAAATAAATAAAATTACTTAATAAAACATACACACACTTCTCTCTCTCAAAATCTAGACCTACATGGGGCCTCCCTTTTAAGGCACGATGCACCACTCATTCAGTATCCCTCTATGGCATTGATTTCAGCATAATTTTGACTATTTATTGGTCTAAATATCCAAGGTAAGGGTTTGTTTTCCCACTCATATCATTTCCCTACAATTTTGAGGTCTCGTCTCCTTGATTATGATTGGCCAAATCCCTAGCTTGGGTTTTCATCTAATTTTATTTTTTCATTGGTTTTAGGCTAGTGCAATTGGCCTCCAAGGTGATGTTGGTCTGTGTTTTGAAAACTTTCACTAATGGAAAGGAAATTTTGGTCAATTTGATCCACTGCTATCGTTTTGGGGTATGTTTCTAAACTCGTTTTTGTTTCTCACCCTCTAAATTAGTTCCTTGTGGTGTTTATGGGCCCCGATTGTTTTGTATAGTGAATTATGGTGCCATTGGAAGAATCAAAAGAATATATTATGGTATGTATATACATATAAATATCCATATCCCCCATGTTTGTATTCCCTCATGGAATGAGAAAAACTATATTTGGGTTAAGGGTACATATATTTATTTATATGGAATTATGTTCTTGAGAGTGGATGACTGCAAGTGTTAAGAAGCATCAAATGCCAAGCGTTGGATTGGTCTGCTTGAGGTAAGATACATGTCCTTGACAACATTATTTAAGAATTCATATATTTATTATTAAAATAATTTCATTTATTAGTTTCCTTATTTATTGTAACTCCATATCTTGAATAAATTATTAAACATGAAAAATGATTTTTTTGATAAAATCATGTTTTTATAATAAAACCGCTCAAAGGGAGGTGTGCTGCCTTCCAAACAAACAATAGTGATAGTTGTTATATCATGCTTTCATATTGTTTTATATTTCTATATTATCATCTAAATGTAGGGTATATATGGTATGATAATTTATGGCCCTTTTGGTATAAATAAATGATGTTTCCCAAGTGATTTATGATTAAATCTATGCCATGAGAGAGATTGTTATGGTTAAATCACCCCTTTGGGTTCCCTTGTCAAATGAAACATCAATGGGGTTTGGACTTGGACACATTTAGGTGTTACTTTTTACAAATTTTCATGGGATTTTAATTATGAAGTTTAATTTTTTATCTATTGGATAATTAAATGGATTAATTGGGAAGGGATGAGTGACTAGGTCCCCTGGCCCTCATTATTCCATTTCATGGTTATGCACGTTTTCATTATTTAGCTTTTACCATGTGATTTTAATACTACCACACTGGGTAATAAGTTGATAATCCTGATAATATGATTATAAAGTGTTTACAATGTGAGTAAAATGATAACTAATCCATTTGATGGCTTGATGGGCTTGGTAGGATTGTTATATGTAAATTGGCCCTGTGAGTAATTAAATACCATTGGAATTGATATGCCCACCTGAGATAATTGTATTTGAATCCATATAATAGTTTAATTAATATGTGATACTTGTAAGAAAAATTTTCCCATGTCAGTAAATCAAAGGCCATGTCTTATTAGGTTGGACCTATCTTAAGTCACTATTGTGAGGTGAGTTATATTAGATTATTTTGATTTGACCTTAGCATCTCTAATGAAATGTTTAATTGAATCTTGAATGATAATGTGGTAAATAGAATTTGGTGAATCATTAATTCTAATTAGGATGCCATAGATGATCTCATATTACTATTTTAGATTTTACGTTATGTGAACCATGAAATCAGTTTCAAATTCCATGGATGGTCTCAAAGGATTTATTATGTTTAAGTTATAAGTGAAACATGGATGGATTTGGACATGCTCATAGAGGTTGTACTTATATTCTAAGTGAATCATGGATCTATTGAGGGATTACATGGATGGGAGCAAGAGGCATTTTAATATATTTCATGAGTGATAAGTGTGTCTTACATATAGAACCATCAAGGATGGGCTTAATGACATGAACTTAAACCACACCTCGAGTGATACATGTTCATGAGAGGTTTTCCAGGATATTCTCATAGGGTGTTGGTTTAAATTTCACCTAGATTGATACGTTAATTCCTATAACGGAATGTAAATAATAATATAAGGTTATAATTGAATATTTAAATTTAATGGTTTAAGATTAGTATTCTAAGACAAAGCAAATTTTTGGATTCAGTCTTCACTTGTGTTTGCTTACGTGGTTTTCTGATGCATCTGTTGTGCTTATAGTTATAGGGGGGATATCGGGCGTGAGCTAGATATCAAGGCTTATAATATTAATGATTTGAATTATTAAACAAATTATTAATGGATATTTAAATTAAATTAGTAAATTTATATGAAGTTAGTTACATTTGAGTACTTATTTACTTTTTATATACCTTCCCAGAAACTAAGTTTTACATTTCACAAGATGTATTAGGCTGGTCACTATGGGTGATAGCATAATAATATTATTATCTCACACCTTTGTCATGTACCGTTGGTTCTTGTGTATTCCTACAGGATTTCAGTTATATGGAATTTTCATTTTTTGTGTTACATGTATTAGGATGTTCGAAGTAGGGCATCAGTCTAGTGCTTGGGATTCTCATGTAGATTGTCTTTGTATTATTGTATTTTCTCCACTTTGTATTATAATAAAAAGTGTTTTGTACTATTTATTTCATTCATATAGGTATCATAATATGGAATGCATGAATTTTATAAACTAGCATTGGCCAGTTTCTAAATTCATTTTTTATTACATTGTCTTCAACTAATTTAATTTTTGATTTTTACCAATTCTGCTGATATATGAGTTCTACTGTCTATTACTGTTGTGCACTATGAGATTGATGGTATAGTATCCCCACTGACTACCTTTAAACCATCTCTTCTAATCATTAACCTCTGGAATATGGGGAGACGTACATGAGGCCATGTGGCGATCATTCCGACAATTGGTTTAGTGATAAGTTTGGTCGAGACATTACAAACCACACATGAAACATATTGTAAAAGTTTAATATAATGAAATCAGAATCTTATAGATAAACATGGAATTATAATTTTTAGTATATACTTTAAAAATAAGTTTGTTATGATAGGTAGATCACTAAATATAGGCTAAATCATGGCATAAAGATAGTGAAAAAACATAAAAATAATGTGGATTACATTAATGAAAATAGAATAAAGTATATATAGAAAGACTTAACTATTAAAAAATATTTCAAAATAAATTACATATTTTGGATAATATTTCTATAGTGTTTGAAGCAAGATAATTTCATCAATTTTGAATATTATGTCTCAAAATTTATGAGAGATAACATAAACCATGAAAAGTCCAGCATCTCAAATATGTAATTTTTAAAGGTAATTAAAATTTTAATAACATATATATAAAATGTTTTTTTCTATATTTTCATATTAATACCAATATAGAAAAAAACATTCAAACTCAAGAGAAGAATTTATTTTTCTAGATATGTGCGGGAAGTAGACATGGTGTCTAAATTTCTTCCAACCTCAAACATAGGTGATATCCTACTATGTTTGTGATATAATATAACCGATAACCTTGGAAATATATTTGGTGTGTGACTAATTAGTATCATAATTATTATATATTATTTTTGATATATTTATCCAGGGGAAGTATAATAGAGGAAATCAATTTTTTATAAATGAATTATTAGAATTCATGTGGTCAGAATATATATAGGCCTCATGAAGAGGTGAATTTCTATTACTTATGAATTCTCAACATTTTATATACATTTTTGGTTAATTCATTTATCATTTTTATCTAATACATAATTTTTTTATTTACACAATAGTTAAAAACACACACTACATTCTCAAAATCGTGCAAATAAGATCAAATTATTTCCAAACATTAGGGAAAGGATCCATAAATAATTAGTGACGTGTATTAATTAAATACATGTCAATCCAACACAAGATGTGGTAATTATGAATCTAAGTAAAAAAAAATTAATACAAAAGTCTCATTTTAGTTCTAAAATATACAAAAAATAGTCAAAACTGAGGAAATGAGATCATATTGTTTTCAAACATTAAGAAAATTATCCATAATTAATTTTTCCCATATTTCAAATAGCCACACATAAATTTGAGAGACATTGTTATTGATATGACCCTATGTACATGTTTTTAATTTAAATGTCCCATTTTTGTTGAAGACATGATTTAAAATAGTCATTCCGGAGAAAACAAACACTGATAGTGTTTAATTTTTTTGGAAAACAATCCACAATTCATTTTTCACAAGTAGTAATTGAGAGAACATCAATTTGATGCACAATATGAACAACATTACTCAAATTGTGTGGTTTTAGTTTAAAATTGACATTTTTAATGTACTATTTCATGTTTAGGTTTAGTTTATTTAATTATATTTTTTCAAACATAATAATTTTTTCATATACAATTTTTTCTTTTTTTCATGTTGAGGTGGATTGATTGAAACTTATTGTAATGCCCTTTCCCCAGTTACCCAGAGTCGATGCGTTATTGCGTAACATTGGCATGATCACAAAGACCAAGTCTCGAAAGACTGGTTAGTTTTGTATCCTTGGAACACTAGATACATTCATATGTTTTACATTACATCATAATGTATTACAAAACTAAAACAACATCTTGTCTTCATATCCCCCCATATTATCCCTTCAGGTCATTCATAAAATAATTTTTCACATCCTAGAAAAATTAAAACATTGAATGGGGTGAGATCAGATGCTCAGTAAGGATAACAATATAGCGGAAGCTTTAATAAATAAACATGAACATTTATGGAAATGTATAACTAAAAAAAGCCTTTTAAACATGAACTTCAGCATAATATTGCAAAAGTAAAATGAAATAATGCCATTTACTTATTCACATGGTTATTCTACTGGTCGAATAATCACATGAAATATCAATAACAACTTTCATAATGATGGAATGCATAATGCCAGACTATCATAACCACGAAGCCAAGGCTTCGTGCCAAGACTACAAATAAGATTTTGTCAAGGCCTCATTCCAAGACACTAGTTTGTCTCATGAGACCTACCGATGCATCGAGGAGCTATAGCGGGCTCCACACGTCACTTACTAAGTCCAATGCATTCCTTATATGAAAAGGTTTAAACATATAATAAACCATAACATAATCGTATCACATAAAACATTCATAAAGGAAACCTAACATTTCCACATTTCAATCACAAGATATCAATACAACACATTTATATAATAAAAACATTATAAAAACCATTTTCAATACCAAAATAAAAGAAAATTAAAACATGGTATTTATGTTTCATTAAAAAAATTATAGCTTGTAGAGGAAGCCGAAAAACAAATAATAGTCACGGCGGTAGAGAAGTTGTTGTCACCAAATACGTAAGACAAAACATTCCTTTTTTCGTTTAGTAAAAATGATTCTTATAAAAATATTCCTTTTGAATAAACATACAAGTCAAAGGGGTTTATACACCGTATAAATGAAAGTTGTGTATAAAACAAAATATGCCTCAATGAATGGAGATTGAGACGAAGTCTCTTACAAAGATAATTTTTTAATTAAAATAGATCTATTATGTGTTTTCACTATAAGTACACATAAAGAAATTAAAAATACAATATAGGACACAATAATATCATGGCATAATTTGAAAGTAGGAGATTAACCCAAAGAACAAAAATTGGGTTAAGAAGTTCCATTACCTCGTGTCCGACTTCACTCGACCGTTCTTTAATATACTAAATAATAAAATATAGTTGATCTCTACTTGTTTAATAACTTTTTTCATGTCCATTATCCCTTTTATATCACATATTACAATGTTATGAAAAAATGTAGTTATTTATGTTAATAACGGTTGTTTTGTCGATCTTTGGTACTTGAGTCAAAAATAAAATTTTTATAATTACAAGTTGTTCATGTGGTAAAATATCAATTATATCCAGAATTATATTCATGATGTAGATATCATATATATAATATATATCCAGTATATACATTCATTCATAATATTACATAACATTTAGAGATAAGAAATGAAATGCACCGTTCTTGGAGATTGTAAGTCGTACATACGCATGAACGCTACTTTAATTTATATTTCGTATTTAATGGAATGAAATCATAATGATATAAAGTTGTATTATAATTCCAGCATAATATCATATATAATATCATTTAATCCATCCGTTATACATCCCACATATGGCATTAACGATTCAAATCACTTTGAGGGGCGGTAGTCCGCACTTCCTAAAATGAAATTATCGCGTTTACCCATAATGGAAATCATAAAGGTATGCAAATAAATGAGAAATAAAGAAGAATAAGGAAAACATAAACATAATATATATCATATATATAAATAGTGTCATCATAATGTCCACCATTAGTGGTGTTAATGGAATATTGAACAAACATCATTTCGTGAGGCGGTATTTCGCCACCCACAGAAACAGTATGTTCATTAACCATTAGACGAAGGTGTGTGTAAGTGTAAATAAAATACTTCTAATAAAAACATACTAGTATATTTAAGATACTGTTTTTGTTAAAAATAAAGTAATAAAATGATTTTAGGGGGTTGAAGAAGCAAAATTAAACAAAATAACACAAGAGAAGACATTACCTTAAAATTGGGTAACACTTTTTGATTTGAGACAAAGGCTTCCTTGAGAAGAATTATGACCAAATTGAGGCTTCTAGGAGTTAGAGATGAATGTTAAGAGAGTATTTGGGAAGAGGTTGGACGAGCGAAATGGCTTGAAGGTGTGAATATGGTGGTAGAGGTGGGGGCCTTTTATAAGGGGAGAGGAGGGGCACTCTTGGAAAGTCATGAAATGTTACATTATTATGAAATTATATTCGGATTTTAAAGTTCCCAAAATGATATATTTAAAGGATAAGGTGATAAGGGTTCTAAATATACTCATCCAATAGGTTTTTGACATGTGTACGTCTAAGATTTTACATTATCTTTTCATTTTATTTAAATCATTAATTAATGAGGTAATCGCTGCATCATCATGGTTTCACAAAACATTTAATTTATATAATGTCTAAAAATTATAAAAAAAATATCATGATGTAAGAAATATTTTTATCTTTCCAGTTAATATTTATAGTTGAAAACTTAACTTATATTACCCCAAGTAATTATTGTTTTTGTAAAAGAACACATGTTTGTGACAATTTTATTTTTACTTTAAATAAAACGTTATTAATGTCATTATCTTACCCAAGTGGCTCCATGGGGTCCCCAAGTTGACCCATGGATTGTATTGGTACGCCATGACACATCAAATAATGTTAGGACAAGTGTCATGATATTTTCACATTTTTATAATATCATTTTTACCTTAGATTTCACTAATTACCTTTAATTGCGATTAATAGAACTTAAAAGTTACGATTCACCAAAATTTAATTTAATCCTATTGAACCACATTTTACATCCTAATTACAAACATGTATGTCGGATTTTGGAAATTCAAATCACATAAGTGGTAAATTTTCATTTAAACGAAAAATCAGTTTTTTAACTACTACTTAGTGGTTTCACTATTCATCAAAAATTGACGTTTTTCAGAACAATGCCAAAATTTTACCCTAAGTTATAATTGTTATTTCGAATTCAAAAATGATTTTTATTTTAAAAAATCCAAAAAAATATATGTTTCATTAATTAGTTTTATAATTAATTTCCGCTTTCACAAAAAATAGCGTGTTTTTAAGAAACAATATACATCAAAAGATTGACAATTGTTTATGTCCAATTTCAAAGTGAAATTAATTCTAATGACCATCATTGGATAAAATGGAAAAAATATATTCTAATTATACATTAAGACCACTCAATAGTATAATTTATCACTATAAATTATTTTGATTAATTTTTATTTTTCACTATTCATAATAAATTGGAAGTTCTCAGAAAAATACCAAAAATTTAACATAGGATAATTTCGATATTCCGAATCCAAAAATGAAGTCCATTTTGAAATATAAAATATATATAATTTCAAAAAGTAGGTATTAATATTCCTAACGGCTAGTTTTATTGGTCATGGTGTGTTAGAACTCGAGGTTGCGTACAACACATGACTCTCTATTATTCAAAGAGAAGCGTACCATGGAAGATTGGCGTGTTAAATTCTTCACTCCTTTAATAAATTGAGTCCTCTCAATTTGAAATTGTCTATCGAAAATTAAAGGTTGAAAATAGAAAATACCTTTGTGGAAAACTCACATCGGAAATAAGGTGAATAAACATATAACTTTAATAGAGAGAAACAGAAGTACAAAGGTCACCCGAGATAGCCCATACTAGGATTCTATGAAAATATGAATATGGAGGAAAAACAAAGCTTCAAGGTCTGATGGAGAGTTGTATAAAATAGGATTAGGAGAAGGTTAACTACAAGAATATCACAAACTTGTGATTGGTTAAACGGTCATTGATTCCCCAATTGGAAAAGTTAACCGAAAACATTCTTGTTTTAAGTTACCTTTCAGAAAGTTGAGGAATTTATTTAGGAGATCTACTAAGAACATAAGGAAATATACTCACTTGTCATGTAGACTTTCATTCATTAATAATGTTTTACCATAAACCCACCATTCACTCCAAAAGGTAATAGAACTCAAAATATTCTATTTATCATAATTGTATAAGGTTCCAAATATTAACACATACTATTTAGATTAGGAACACTATTTTTTAATAACTAGGGAATTCCTGTAGGCTAGTGGTAGGTAATAAAGGCATGTCGCACTATGGTTGTGGGTTCGATTCATACATCTTTGTCCGATGTGATGGGTTATCCCCCAACCTACAGGATGTCATTTTCTTAAAACTATATTATTATAATATTTCAAAAATAATATTCATAAATGTTTTAACCTTAAAAAATACTATCCAAAGTTAATCTTATTCCATTCCAACCATTATAGTTATCCAAAATACCTTCATCCAGTCTATCTCTAAAAAGTCTCTGAATTCCACAATAAATTGTATCATCAGATTCCTTAAAAAAAGTAATGTTTCTCTTATTGTCACATAAAAAAATATGATTACCTTCATCATATTAAAACCATAATGAAAACAACAAGTATTGCAGTACAATCATTATATATATAACATTATTCTTATAACTAGAATACAATCCTTGAGTCCAAAAGCACCAATACATTGATTATTCCACTTAAACTGTAGTAACAGTGTAGAGACCCGTATCTTGATGTACATTGACTTTACATTACATTTGCGGAATACTTAGTACATAACAAAAAACACACACACAAGGATCGTAATAGTTTAGTCACTTTGGAAACTCGGAATATAATCTTCTAATCGTGGTGAAAGATCTTCAAAATCTCCCATAAAGATCTTCCCTTTTTTTTTACCTAAAACCCTTCTTTATATCCTGGGGAAAAGAAAACATAAAAGGGTGAGCTCAAATGCTCAGTAAGGGTAAACAAAAGAAATATCAATCACATCATATACATAAGCACATAACTTTTGGAAATCTTAACCTGCAAAAGAGATCATAATTTCATAACATGGGGTAAATCATGGTAGTGAAATGTAATCACAATAATCATAACATAAAACATGAAACTTTGTGGCATTCACACATAATCATATAGAATCATTTCTTGTTAGTCAAGACTCATTGCCAAGACTATCTTAGTGGACAAAGTCCCTTTCTGAATCGGGTAACCCTCGTTTCAGTCCTGTTTCACTGAACCGGTATAACCTACCGTTCCAGCCCTGTCTATCTCATGAGATATAAAATCTTTACCCAATGCATTGGAGGGAGATATAGGTCCCACCCATCTCATAATGATACCATTCTTATGTGTGACACAAAATCATAAATCATACATCATTGCATAACCCATGTAATAAAAATGGGATTCTTAAACAACATGACATCATAAAACAATTCATATAAGATAAAGGAATTTATAAAAATCTTTCCATCACAACATAATCAAATCCATGTAATAATAGGGATAAAAACAGAACCCTTTTTATTATCTTAGATGGAAAATAATTTGATAAAATACTTGAACTTCATTCTTGAGGAAAATATCCTTTCTACTTCAAAAACACTTTTCCTTTCATAACATGTCATACAATTTTAAAATAAAAGAAGTTGATTAAAAATAAACTTGAATACTTGTAAAGGAAGCTTCTTGGAAATAATTTTTTTATAAATCCATTCATGCCGTATAAGTTAAAAAAACATTCTTCGTACTTTTGTCGGAAAAGTCAAAAAGTACCTCGTACGAAAAACGACAAAAGATTCCTTTCATACATATTAAAAAAAACTCAACGAAGGGTAAAAATGTATTTAAACAATTTTAAGTGGATGAAAATAATATTACATATTGATGAAACATGGATGTGGATGATAAAATACACCCCAGTAAATACTTATGAATAAACAATCTCGGATAAAAATGAGATTGTGATATTTCCCTTACCTTAGGTCTGATTTGCTTCGTATGTGTCCGAACCTCCTGTATAATGATTTAAATAATGCCATTGAATTATTACAGAATCATATTCATTGTTATGATATCATATATGGTTCACTTATGACATTATATTACCCGTTCTTTTGTAAATTCCATGTTAATGAAGCGTTTTGGGTAAAATCGTTTCATTTATCGTAGGTGTTTTGACTTGTTGTTCTTGACATTATTAATACTTATATCATGATTTACTTACTTCCAGAATATAAAATATGATTTATATATCATATATATTCAGTATATATATATATATATATATAATAGATAGATAAATGAAATGAAAAACACCGTTCATGGAGACGATAGTCCGTACGTACGCATGAACGCTGTTTTCCTTTCCTTATTGTCTTGAATGGAAGTAAGTAGATGACATACATATACATATATACATAAATCCAGTAGCTTTATAATGTCATATATTTCATTATTATTTCTTATATATACTTTGTAATAATTCTTAAATGGTTAACATGGAGAATGAATCTCATCGCGTCGTGGAGACGGTAGTCCGTACGTACGCACGAGCGAGGATATCATTCCCATGGCCGTGGAATTGTGTTGAAGTGTATGTATACTATTTCAGTATCAATATAACTTTATAATAATCATGTATAGTTACTCATTACATCATTATACCCATCCAATTAAGGTGGTGACGGAAAATAGATTACACCACGGCGTGGAGACGGTATTCCGTACGTACGCACGCGCGGTGATTTCCTTTCTCCGTGGGATGGATAGAAGGTTAATTAGAGTTGTTTCATATTTATAATAACATATCAGTATATAATAAATACTGATGTTATTACTTTATCATGAAACAACTAATGAAGAAGAAGTTGAAGAAGAAAGAAATTGAAAAGATCGGTAATGGATATTACCTATTCTTTGGAACGCCTCTTTGAATCCTCCACTTAGGGAACTAAGATTGGTCTTTGAAGAAGACCAGGACCTCTAGGATTATTCTAGGGAAGTGGAGAAGATAAAATGGCAGGGTTTGGCCGAGCTTGAAGGCTCAAAGTTGTGTGAGGAAGAGAGGGAGGAGGTGCCCTTTTATAAGGGAGGAGAGGGGCACCTAAGGAATATCTCAAAATATTATATTATATTAAAGTCAAAATCGGTTTATAATGGTTCCAAAGGGTCTTATTTCGAAGCTAAAGTGGGGATGGGTCGAAATCATATCAACCCATAGGATTTAGACAAGTTTAGGGTATTATTTTAACCTTATCAATTAGATTTAACTCTAAGTTAAATAATTTAACTTTTACCGTGTCTTTTTGTTTTCTTTTACTATATGGTTAATACACTTACTATAACATGCCAAACGAACACCAAATTGTTTATTATTAATATATATATCCTTATATAAGTCATTTGGCCGAACCTTAGATTTTTAGGACTAAAATAACAATTAATAATATAATATTTGATTTAAAAACTATTTTGTCTCAATTTTGAAACTATTTGATATATGATTTTTGTGAAAGTCATAAAAGAATTATATGTTCGATCCAAATTGATTAAATCAACACTAATATATCATAGTAACCTAGAAAATTAGTGGGATTTATAAAAAGTCTCAAATTACATTCATTTGAGCATTTATAACATCAATTATGTTAATATTTCCTTAAAAGGGTAATTACTGCATCATCGTTGTGTCATAAATAAATTAATTTATTTAAAGTCTAAAAATTATAAATAAAATATCATTATGTAGGAAATCTTTTTATCTTTATAATGAATATTTATAGTCGAATTTATCTTATGTATAACCCCATATTAAAAATGTTTTAGTAAATAAACATTGATTTTAACTCTTTTAACTCTTCTTTGAATTAAATAATAATAAATGTCCTAATCTAATCCAAGTGGGCCTAAATGATAATATTTTACACTTAAGGTTGTGTTTGGTCGAGATAAACTTGTCCAATAGTATTAGGACATGTGTTAGGGTAATATTAATATCATGTTTACCCTTTATTACCCTATTTACTTTTAACCGTGGTAATAAAAGTAAAAAGTTACTATTCACCAAAAATTATTTTCATCTCATTGAACCACATTTTTCTTACTGACATCAACCGTGTCTCTCAGATTTTTGAAATTCCATTCACAGAAGCGGTAAAATTAAGTTTTATGAAAAATTCATTTTTTTTAACTAGCACTTAGTAGTTTCACTATTCATCAAAAATTGATGTTTTTCAGAACAATGCCAAAATTTCATCCTAAGCTATATTTCATATTCTGAATTCAAAAATAAAGTCTATTTTACCAAATTCATAACATAGAAGTTGAATTAATTAATTTTATAATTAAATCCCGCTGTTAAAACAAATAGCGTGTTTTTAAGAAACAATATCTATCAAAAGATTGACACTTGATTATGTCTGGTTTAAATGTGAAATTACATTCAATGACAAACATTGTATTAAATTGTAAAAATATATTCTAAATATACTTTAAAACCACTCAAATTAATAATTTATCACTATTAATTATTTCGATTAAAAAAGTTGTTTTTTAATTATAATTTAGTAATTTTCACTATTCATCAGAATATGAAAGTTATCCGAAAGGTACCAAAATTTCACCTTAGGCTAAATTCGATACTCCGAATCCAAAAATGAAGTCCATTTTGAGAGCTAAAATTTCTAAAATTTAAAAAGTGGTTATTACTATTCATAACGGCTAGTTTTAATAATATTTTAATTGCATATCGTTGTTTCGTGAAACTCAGTATTGCGTACTACACACGCTATCGAGGAAGGTTGCGATTGCGTGTAATGCAAGGCAAGTCAAGGATGCGTGTTTTGAAAGCTCCTTTTTGTGTTGCATACAACACAAGACAATAGTGAAATTAAAAAGAATATTTTTCATAAAATCTCGGGCTGTTACATTCTACCCCCCTTAAAATTAATTTCGCCCTCGAAATTCATCGGGGTTATAAATAGTTTACTATTCGAAAGTTTCTTTAATAGAAACCCACATCGTAAAAAGGAATACCAAAACCAATCTTTAAAAACAAAAGTATGATATGTAACGGTTACCCAAATAAACTAATCACTGGGTTTCCACATAGGAGAAAATATGGATATGGAAGAGAAATCTAACCATCATGTTCTGATGGAGAGTGGTAGAGAACATGGCTATGGAAAAGCCAGTAATCACAAATCCATATATTTGTGATGATATAAGGTACCATCTATTTCATCAGGTATAAGATCAGTATGACAACATTTTTGGTTTTCAAGATCATTTCCCTAAAGTTGAAAATTTTCTTAGAATAAATACTTACTTTATTTTGGTACAATCTCACTGTTGTTCGTGCCTTGAACAATTTCCACTTCATCTCTTAAATAAATGAAGTTGAATTTGTTATTCGTGAAGTGTTAGCAGATCATGTGATAGAATGACGAGTCATTCCATCTGTCTCAAACAAAAGGTCAGCAAAAATTATATACATAAGTCGATCTATAGTGAGATTAATCAGATATGGTTCCTAAAATGGACTTATACTTCATATATCATACTGCATAATATAATAAAACTAGTTTATACTAAATAGGGACTTCCTGTAGGCCAGTGGTAGGCGATAAAGGCCAGTCGCACTTCGGTTGTGGGTTCGATTCCTACAGCCTTGTCCGACGCGATGGGTTGTCGCCCGTCCTGCAGGTTGTCCTTTTTCTAAAACTACATTACTATAACATCCCATCAATAATATCGAATAAAAAAACTTATATCCTTAAACAATACTCACTTATGTCCAACATAATCCATTTCAATCTTTAGGCTTATCCATAATACTGCAGTCCACTCTCATAACATAGTGAAAATGATTACCAGAGATTTAATACCATCGTTGATCCCCATATATCTTAAGATATGTTTTGTTGGTCACATTCCAAACATTCAAAGTCCTTAATCATGTATTCTCTTGAATACCTTAGTGAAAACATGAATGCAGTTTAAAGTTAACACTTTCCACATACCAAAATCCTCAAAATTCTATATACTCAAACGCTGATATCACTTAGTCCTTATATCAATCATGAGCTCATGAATACTATTAAACATTTCATTTTCTCGTTTTCCCTTCATTATGCGCATATCATCTTATTTCCAAAAAATATCTCAATCACTTTGAATACCACATCAATAAATATTGCAATACTCAATGATACAACATTATTTTGGAATCCCATTACATAAACACTTAATCACTCCACCACATCGTTTTCATATTCAACATTGCCAATAGTGATCGCATGTGACTTCCCTTTGTCCTTTGCCTTCAGTGGTTGCTCATGTTGATCATCACTAACCCTTGGATTAGGGCATTTATTAGCATAATGCCCCATTTCCTTGCACTTGAAGCATTGAAGTGTTGGTGGTTCATTCTTTGCAGTGTTTGCTTTATTCACATCATTAGAAAACCTTTTTCCATTACTTCGACACTCAGCTGCTCGATGACCTTCTTTTCCACACTTGAAACATTTTCTAGTCCCTTTAAGACAATCTCCACCATGCTTCTTTCCACACTTTGAGCATAAGGAAACATTCATCTTCTTTTCACCATTATTCTGAGATTTCTCCTTGAACTCCATCTTTCATTTCTTGTCAAAACCATGAGATGGATATGTAACACCAACTTCCATTTCTACCTTGATAGCACAACGCACAATTTCTTCATAGCTACTAAAGTCTCTTATAGCTAATGCCCTTCGAAGACTTGGTTTTAAGCCACTGAAAAATCGATCAACTTTACTTTCAGGTTGGATGATAATGCCAGATGCATACCTTGCAAGTCTTGTAAAATTCTATTCGTATATACCAACAGATTCATCATCCTTTTTCTTTAGTTCAAGAAACTCCTTCTCCATCTTTGTTCGAAGAATACGAGGGACGTACTTACTAAAAAACAAGTTCTTGAACTCGTCCCATTCCATGGACTCAATTTCATCTCTTGGCCTCGTATTCTTGATAATATTCCACCATTGATCAGCATCACCTTCCAAATGATATACTGCTAAGATGACTTTATCATGTTCAGAACATTGAAGAACTGAAAATATCTTTTCAGTGGTACTGATCCATTGTTTAGCAACAAGTGGATCAGAAGTCCCACTGAAAGAAGGTGGACGTTGCCTCATGAAGGACTCAATAGAATACTGTTCCTTTCTCTGCTCATTTGGAAGTCCAGAATGATTCATAGCTTGTGTAAGGATAGCAATAAGATTTTGCACTCCATCTCCCATAACATTTGTTTTTTCAGGAGGACAATCATTGCGTTGTCCATTTTATTGATCAACACGGTTCCTTCGGGTTCCAGCCATCGTCTAAAACCCAAAAAGAATAGTGTGAGAGGCAAAAATCATGCTAGGGAAAACAACATAATAATGGTGGAGTATCCTCAATATCTAACATCTTAGGTTAAATTCTATGATCGTTACCGTAGTTCTAGGACTGTATCCTATATGTATACTTATCCTTAGGGACATCCCTAGACATACCTTATAAATATCTCTAGGTATCTCACTAACGTTTTCGCATCCTATTTTCCAAAGGTTGACTAAACCATTCCTCTGATACCAACTGTAGAGACCCGTATCTTGACATACATTGACTTTACATTACATTTGCGGAATACTTAGTACATAACAAAAAACACACACACAAGGATCGTAATAGTTTAGTCTCTTTGGAAACTCGGAATATAATCTTTTAATCGTGGTGAAAGATCTTCAAAATCTCCCATAAATATCTTCCCTTTTTTTTTACCTAAAACCCTTCTTTATATCCTGGGGAAAAGAAAACATAAAAGTGTGAGCTCAAATTCTCAGTAAGGGTAAACAAAAGAAATATCAATCACATCATATACATAAGCACATAACTTTTGGAAATCTTAACCTGCAAAAGAGATCATAATTTCATAACATGGGGTAAATCATGGTAGTGAAATGTAATCACAATAATCATAACATAAAACATGAAACTTTGTGGCATTCACACATAATCATAGAGAATCATTTCTTGTTAGTCAAGACTCATTGACAAGACTATCTTAGTGGACAAAGTCCCTTTCTGAATCGAGTAACCCTCGTTTCAGTCCTGTTTCACTGAACCGGTATAACCTACCGTTCTAGCCCTGTCTATCTCATGAGATATAAAATCTTTACCCAATGCATTGGAGGGAGATATAGGTCCCACCCATCTCATAATGATACCATTCTTATGTCTGACACAAAATCATAAATCATACATCATTGCATAACCCATGTAATAAAAATGGGATTCTTAAACAACATGACATCATAAAACAATTCATATAAGATAAAGGAATTCATAAAAATATTTCCATCACAACATAATCAAATCCATGTAATAATAGGGATAAAAACAGAACCCTTTTTATTATCTTAGATGGAAAATAATCTTGATAAAATACTTGAACTTCATTCTTGAGGAAAATATCCTTTCTACTTCAAAAACACTTTTCCTTTCTTAACATGTCATACAATTTTAAAATAAAAGAAGTTGATTAAAAATAAACATGAATACTTGTAAAGGAAGCTTCTTGGAAATAATTTTTTTAGAAATCCATTCATGTCGTATAAGATAAAAAAACATTCTTCGTACTTTTGTCGGAAAAGTCAAAAAGTACCTCGTACGAAAAACGACAAAAGATTCCTTTCATACATATTACTAAAAACTCACCAAAGGGTAAAAATGGATTTAAACAATTGTAAGTGGATGAAAATAATATTACATATTGATGAAACATGGATGTGGATGATAAAATACACCCCAGTAAATACTTACGAATAATCAATCTCGGATAAAAATGAGATTGTGATATTTCCCTTACCTTAGGTCTGATTTGCATCGTATGTGTCCGAAACTCCTGTATAATGATTTAAATAATGTCATTGACTTATTACAGAATCATATTAATTGTTATTATATCATATATGGTTCACTTATGACATTATATTACCCGTTCTTTTGTAAATTCCATGTTAATGAAGCGTTTTGGCTAAAATCGTTTCATTTATCGTAGGTGTTTTGACTTGTTGTTCTTGACATTATTAATACTTATATCATGATTTACTTACTTCCAGAATATAAAATATGATTTATATATCATATATATTCAGTATATATATATATAATAGATAGATAAATGAAATGAAAAACACCGTTCATGGAGACGGTAGTCCGTGCGTACGCATGAACGTTGTTTTCCTTTCCTTATTGTCTTGAATGGAAGTAAGTAGATGACATACATATACATATATACATAAATCTAGTAGCTTTATAATGTCATATATTTCATTATTATTTCTTATATATACTTTGTAATCATTCTTAAATGGTTAACATGGAGAATGAATCTCATCGCGTCGTGGAGACGGTAGTCCGTACGTACGCACGAGCGATGATATCGTTCCCATGGCCGTGGAATTGTGTTGAAGTGTATGTATACTATTTCAGTATCAATATAACTTTATAATAATCATGGATAGTTACTCATTACATCATTATACCCATCCAATTAAGGTGGTGACGGAAAATAGATTACACCACGGCGTGGAGACGGTATTCCGTACGTACGCACGCGCGGTGATTTCCTTTCTCCGTGGGATGGATAAAAGGTTAATTAGAGTTGTTTAATATTTATAATAACATTTAAGTATATAATAAATACTGATGTTATTACTTTATCATGAAACAACTAAAGAAGAAGAAGTTGAAGAAGAAAGAAATTGAAAAGATCGGTAATGGATATTACCTCTTCTTTGGAACGCCTCTTTGAATCCTCCACTTAGGGAACTAAGATTGGTATTTGAAGAAGACCAGGACCTCTAGGATTATTCTAGGGAAGTGGATAGGAGAAAATTTCAGGGGTTGGCCGAGCTTGAAGGCTCAAAGTTGTGTGAGGAAGAGAGGGAGGAGGTGCCCTTTTATAAGGGAGGAGAGGGGCACCTTAGGAATATCTCAAAATATTATTTTATATTAAAGTCAAAATCGGTTTATAATGGTTCCAAAGGGTCTTATTTCGAAGCTAAAGTGGGGATGGGTCGAAATCATATCAACCAATAGGATTTATAAAAGTTTAGGGTATTATTTTAACCTTATCAATTAGATTTAACTCTAAGTTAAATAATTTAACTTTTACCGTGTCTTTTTGTTTTCTTTCACTATATGGTTAATACACTTACTATAACATTCCAAACGAACCCCAAATTGTTTATTATTAATATATATATCCATATCTAAGTCATTTGGCTGAACCTTATATTTTTAGGACTAAAATAACAATTAATAATATAATATTTTATTTAAAAACTATTTTGTGTCAATTTTGACACTATTTGATATATGATTTTTGTGAAAGTCATAACAGAATTATATGTTCAAAACAAGTTGATTAAATCAACACTAATATATCATAGTAACCTATAAAATTAGTGTAATTCATAAAAAGTCTCAAATTACATTCATTTGAGCATTTATAACATCAATTATGTTAATATTTCCTTAAAAGGGTAATTACTGCATCATCATTGTGTCATAAATAAATTAATTTATTTAAAGTCTAAAAATTATAAATAAAATATAATTATGTAGGAAATCTTGTTATATTTCTAATTAATATTTATAGTCGAATTTATCTTATGTATAACTCCATATTAAAAATGTTTTAGTAAATAAACATTGATTTTAACTCTTTTAACTCTTCTATGAATTAAATAATAATAAATGTCCTAATCTAATCCAAGTGGGCCTAAATGATAATATTTTACACTTAAGGTTGTATTTGGTCGAGATAAAATTGTCCAATAGGATTAGGACATGTGTTAGGGTAATATTAATATCATTTTTACCCTTAATTAATCTATTTACTTTTAACCGTGGTAAATAAAAGTAAAAAGTTACTATTCACCAAAAATTATTTTCATCTCATTGAACCACATTTTTCTTACTGACATCAACCGTGTCTCTCGGATTTTTGAAATTCCATTCACAAAAGTGGTAAAATTAAGTTTTATGAAAAATTCAGTTTTTTTAACTACCACTTAGTAGTTTCACTATTCATCAAAAATTGATGTTTTTCAGAACAATGCCAAAATTTCATCCTAAGCTATATTTCATATTCCGAATTCAAAAATAAAGTCTATTTTACCAAATTCATAACATATAAGTTGAATTAATTAATTTTATAATTAAATCCCACTGTTAAAACAAATAGCGTGTTTTTAAGAAACAATATCTATCAAAAGATTGACACTTGATTATGTCTAGTTTAAATGTGAAATTACATTCAATGACCAACATTGTATTAAATTGTAAAAATATATTCTAAATATAATTTAAAACCACTCAAATTAATAATTTCTCACTATTAATTATTTCGATTAAAAAAGTTGTTTTTTAATTATAATTTAGTAATTTTCACTACTCATCAGAATATGAAAGTTATCCAAAAAGTACCAAAATTTCACCTTAGGCAAAATTCAATACTCCGAATCCAAAAATGAAGTCCATTTTGAGAGCTAAAATCTCTAAAATTTAAAAAGTAGTTATTACTATTCATAACGGCTAGTTTTAATAATATTTTAATAGCATATCGTTGTTTCGTGAAACTCAGTATTGCGTACTACACACGCTATCGAGGAAGGTTGCTATTGCGTGTAATGCAAGGCAAGTCAAGGATGCGTGTTGTGCAAGATCCTTTTTGTGTTGCGTACAACACAAGACATTAGTGAAATTAAAAAGAATATTTTTCATAAAATCTCGGGCTGTTACAAACAGCATAAGATTGTCCTTGATCCCTTGGCATTTTTTGAGGTATGTTTCCCTGACACTTAGGACATTCATTTTCATAATTCCCCATTTCCCTACAATTTTAGAATTCAACATTGATAGTATCTTTCTATCCCTTGCAATCACGAGACTGGTGACTTTTTTCTCCACATTTATAACAAACTCCCATTCCTTTTAGGCAAGTACCGGGGTGATTCTTCCCACAATTATCGCATAATGGAAAATCCTTCTTTCCCTTTTTTCCTTTATCTGTCTCTTGCTCCACCATTCTCTTCTCCTCTTGCATTACTTTATTTTCATAAGATTTAGAGAATTCATTTTCTGTCTTGATAGAATACGAGACTATATCTTCGTACGTTGAAAAATATTGTGATACTAAAGGTCGATGGAGAAATGGTTTTAATTGATCAAAGAAACGATCAATCTTACTTCTTTGGTTACCTATATAATCTCCAGCATGCCTCGCTAACCTTGTAAAGTTAGCCTCATACTTTGCGACATTCTCATCCTCCTTCTGCCTCAGACTCATAAATTTCCTTTCCAAATCTGCTCGATGGTCATGTGGAAAGTGTTTTTATAAGAAAATTTTCTTAAACTCCCTCTATTCCATACTTGATACTTCATCATCTTCCTTTGTGTTTTTAATCAATGACCACCATTAATCAACATCTCTAGTGAGGCGATAAACATCCATGATAACCTTTTCCATTTCAATACTCCCCAAGGAATGGAATATTTTCTCTAAGGAATTTATCCATTGCTCAGCTACTAATGGATTTGTACCCCTATTAAATGTTGGTTGTTTTTACCTCATGAAGTGATCTAACCATGATCCTCCATGCTGCGGATCAGGGTGATCCATACGAGTAGGGTTACTATTCATAACCTGAGTGAGTTGTCCCAGTATGGTGATAAGATGATCAGCACCTGTTGTATCTCTTTCTCCACTATAATTATCTTGAGCAGGAGGGAAATACCTACATGGAGTGCGTGCATTGATACAGTTTCCATTCAACCCACAAGACGCCATTTCTAAACAATGGTATAAACTAGATTAGTTTATGAATCAAAATACATAATTCCATACTTGTAAAACACTTAACATAAATTGTAATATAATCACAAAAATGATTCTTTGAGGAAGTATATACTCATAAAACCTTCAAAATGGTTTGTAAAGAAAATGAAAATTATCCTAAACATATCCCCCGGGAGTGTCGTATCCAAGAGTGCAGCATGGCCTGTTGTCGTGCACCAGTTCCCGTTCGAGTCTAGCTCAAAGCGGTGTTTTCAGGTTTTATGCCTAGGTAAATCTGTGCCAGAGCTTCCTCTACCTGCTCATATCCATAGATAGATGTATTGCTTGGAAAACTCACAAAATATCTATAATACCAAAATTCTAGGAAGTTCTTCTATACTAGTCCTCAAATATTATCTTAGGTCTATGTGCTCTAATCAAAGTTTATCTAAATCTAGTTTGAAAGGATAGTACTAAACTCCCACTGATACCAACTATAACGCCCCGTCCCTAGTTACCCAGAGTCAGTGTGTTATTGCGTAACATTGGCATGATCACAAAGATCAAGTCTCGAAAGTCCGATTAGTTTAGTAGTCTTGAAACACTAGATACATTCATAAGTTTTACATTACATCATAATGTAATACAAAACTAAAACATCATATTGTCTTCATATCCCCTCATATTATCCCTTCAGGTCATTCATAAAATACTTATTCACATCCTGGAAAAATTAAAACATTGAAAGGGGTGAGCTCAGATTTTCAGTAAGGATAACAATATAGCGGAAGCTTTCATAATTAAACATGAAAATTTAAGGCAATGAATAACTAAACAAAAGCATTTTATTCATGAACATTAGAATAATATAGCAAAAGTAAAATAAAATAATGTCATTTACTTATTCACATGGTTATTCTACTGGTCGAATAATCACATGAAATATCAATAACCACTTTCATAATGATTGAATACGAAATTCCAGACTATCATAACCACGTAGCCAAGGCCTCTTGCCTAGACTACAAATAAGATTTTGTCAAGGTCTCATACCAAGACACTAGTTCGTCTCATGAGACCTACCGATGCATCGAGGAGTTATAGAAGGATTTACCCATCACATACTGTGTCTAATGCATTCCTTATATGAAAAGGTTTAAACATATCATAAACTATAACATAATTGTATCACATAAAACATGCATAAAGGAAACATAACATTTCCACATTTCAATCACAAGATATCAATACAAGACATTGATATAATAAAAACATTATAAAAACCATTTTCAATACCAAAATAAACGAAAAGTAAAACATGGTATTTCTTTTTTATTTTAAAAAAATTATGGCTTGTAGAGGAAGCTGAAAATCAAATAATGGTCATGGAGGCGGAGAAGATGTTGTCACCGTGTACGTAAGATAAAAAATTCCTTTTTTAATTTAGTAAAAATTCTTCTTATAAAAATATTCCTTTTGAATAAACGTAAAAGTCAAAGGGGTTTATACACCGTATAAATGAAAGGTGTATAAAACAAAATATGCCTCAATGAATGGAGATTGAGACGATGTCCAATACAAAGATCATTTTTTAAATAAAATAGATCTATTATGAGTATTCACTATAAGTACACATAAAGGAAGTAAAAATACAATATAGTACATAATAATATCATGGCATAATTTGAAAGTAAGTGATTAACCCAAATAACGTAAATTGGGTTAAGAAGTTCCCTTACCTCGTGTCCGACTTCACTCGACCATTCTTTAATCTCCTGAATAATAAAATAGAGTTACTATCTACTTGCTTAATACCATTTTTCAAGTTCATTATCCCTTTTATATCACTTATTAAAATGTTACGAAAATTATGTATTCATTTACGTTAATAACGGTCGTTTTGTCGATCTTTGGTACTTGAGTCAAAAATAAACTTTTTATAATTATAAGTTGTTCATGTGGTAAAATATCCATTATATACAGAATTATATTCATGATTTAGATATCATATATATCATATATATCCAGTATATAAATTTCTTCATAATATTACGTAACAATTAGAGATAAGAAATGAAATGCACCGTTCATGGAGACGGTAAGCTGTACGTACACATGAACACTACTTTCATTTCTATTTCATATTTAATGGAATGAAATAATAATTATATAAAGTTGTATTATAATTCCAGTATAATATCATATATAATATCATTTTCAACATCCTTTATACGTCCCACATATGGCATTAATGATTCAAATCACTTTGAGGGGGCGGTAGTCCGCACTTCCTAAAATGAAATTATCGCGTTTACCCATAATGGAAATCATAAAGGTATGCAATAAATGAGAAATAAAGAAGCATAAGGAAAACATAAACATAATATATATCATATATATAAATAGTTTCATCATAATGGCCACTATTTGAGGTATTAATGCAATATTGTACAATCATCGTTTCGTGAGGCAGTATTTCTCCACCCACAAAAATAGTATGTTCATTAACCATTAGATGACGGTGTGTGTAAGTGTAAATCAAATAAATTGAATAATAACATCATAGTATATTTAAGATACAATTTTTGTTTCAAAATAATGTAAAAAAAATATTTTATCGGGTTGGAGAAGAAAAATAAAACAAAATAACACAAGAGAAGACATTACCTTAAAATCGTGTAACTCTATTTGATTTGAGCCAAAGGCTTCCTTGGAAGAATTAATCCCAAAGTGAGGCTTGTAGGAGTAAAAGAGGGAATTTTAAAGACTATTTGGCCAGAGGTTTTCCAAACAAAATGGCTTGATGGTGTGAATAAGGTGGTAGAGGTGGGGGGATTTTATAAGAGGAGAGGAGGGGCACTCTTGGAAAGTCATGTAATGTTACATTATTATGAAAAGTTTTTCGGATTTTAAAGGTCCCAAAATGATATATTTATTGTATAAGGTGATAAGGGTTCGAAATATACTCATCCAATTTGTTTTTGACATGTGTATGTCTTAGATTTTACATTATCTTTTCATTTTATTCAAATCGTTAATTAATGAGGTAATCACTGCATCATCACGGTGTCATTAAAAATTTATGTTATTTAATGTCTAAAAATTATAAAAAAAATATCATGATGTAGTAAATATTTTTATCTTTCTAATGAATATTTATAGTCGAAAAGGTAACTTATATAACCCCATGTAATAATTGTTTTAGTAAAACAACACATGTTTGTGACAATTTTATTTGTACTTTAAATAAAAAGTTATTAATGTAATTTTCTTACCCAAGTGGCTAAATGGGGTCCCCAAGTTGACCCATTGATTTTCATGGTCGGCCATGATGCATCCAATAAGGGTAGGACAAGTTTCAAGATATTTTCATATTTTTATAATATAATTTTTACCTTAAATTTCACTAATTACCTTTAATTGCGATTAATAGAACTTAAAAGTTACTATTCACCAAAAATTATTTTAATCACATTGAACCAAATTTTACTTCCTAATGACAACCATATATGTAGGATTTTGGAAATTCAAATCACCGAGGTGGTAAAATTCCATTTAAACGAAAAATCAGTTTTTTAACTACAACTTAGTGGTTTCACTATTCATCAAAAATTGAAGTTTTTCAGAACAATGCCAAAATTTCACCCTAAATTATAATTGATATTCCAAATTCAAAAATGATGTATATTTTACAAAATTCCAAACATATAAGTTTCATTAATTAATTTTATAATTAATTCCCGCCGTCACAACAAATAGCATGTTTTTAAGAAACAATATATATCAAAAGATTGACAATTGTTTATGTCCAATTTCAAAGTGAAATTAATTATAATGACCACCATTGGATAAAATGGTAAAAATATATTCTAATTATACATTAAAACCACTCAATAGTATAATTAATCAATATTAATTATTTTGATTTAAAAAGTTGTTTTTACGTATTTTTCACTATTCATAAAAAGTTGGAAGTTCTCAGAAAAATACCAAAAATTCAAGATAGGATAATTTAGATATTCTGAATCCAAAAATGAAGTCCATTTTTAAATATAAAATATATATAATTTCCAAAATTAGGTATTACTATTCATAACGGCTAGTTTGATTGGTCACGGTGTGTTAGAACTCGAGGTTGCGTACAACACACGCTGCTCCATTATTCAAAGAGAAGCGTACCATGGAAGCTTGGGGTGTTAAAATTATCATTATAATAAGATATTGGACTTTAAGGATACAAAAAAGATAATAGAAACTAGGAAATGGGATAAGAATGTATACAAACATCTTGAAAAGGTAAATTGCAAAAACTTATATTGTAAATTTTTTCTAAATTCTATCTACTATTTTTATGATAATTTCGTTATCATTTTTAACAAATAATTATTTATTTTTTTCCCATAGATCTTTTGAGAAGTAATATTTTTCCATCAACTGTTTGCAACAAGACCGAAAAGAGAGAACATTTTGATTTTTATTGTGGTGTTTTAGGAAGAATGGGGTATCCTCTCTTATAAAAATGGAACATTTCATTATTTTTGGTATTTTTGAAGATATTTGAATACAAATAAATCACATACTCGGTCATCCTCACCTAAATATAATACACAGTGTGCACGATATGAATTAAATTGTATTTTTTTAGTTTATAATCTATATTTTAGGTCAAAACACAAATCGCATAATAAAACTAATAAAACGCATTCATATTGTTTGGATGCATTATAAAAATTATCCATAAATCATTTGTGACATTTAAGAATCATCCAAACCTCAATCGGAAAGATGGTCTGACTGGTATGGATCCAAGTGTGTCTTTTTATTTAAATATTACATTATTTTTACTAAAAATAAATGTTATATATAAATAATGGATAAAAATCATTCATATTGTCTTAATACTTTAGGAAAATAAACCATAAGACATTTTTAAAATGTAGAATCATCTACACTTATATCTGTTGCATGATGTGCATGGTATAACTCAAAGTGTTTGTTATGGGTTTATAGATGAATGACATGATTTTTCTCTTGCCTCCCTCTCCCCGATGGAGTAGGCCATGTCCGTGGCACTGCCACCCCTCCTCGGTTCTCTGCTGCCAACGAGGGGGTTTGATCCTATTTCATCTTCGCTTCCTTCCTATAACCCCAGATTCTCCCCCTTCAATGACCCGTCTTCCCTACCTCGCTTTCCTATAATCGATGTTATCCATAATGTCCAATCTAACATGGATAGAGTTATCTCGGTCCAGATTTCTGTATTGGAGTTCACAGATGCTTCAGTTCTCTTGAAGCTCACTCTGGTGGATTGATTTGGAATGAAATGTCTATTCATGGATGCTTTTGACAAGTTTGTTCACTATTCGTGGAATATATAGGACAATCTGTTTGTTGGTATTCTTGATGCGATGCATATTCAAATTCGGTTGTCGACCGAAGACGACCTGGTCTGTTCTTTGGCTTCTGCTCCGTGATATATGGAGGGTGTCGGTTTTTACCTCTTTTGGCGGTCCTTTGACTTCCGCCTGATGCGAGATCCTCCAATTTCTACACATTGGATTTCTCTTCCCAGATTCCATTTACCATTCTAGAATCATTAGATTATTTATTTGATAAGAAACATGGTAGGGATCTACCTCTGCTTTGATTCTCATACCGATGCTATTTTTTATCCATTCTATCTGAGGATATGTGTTGAAGTTCATGTGTTAGAGGTCCCTACAGAAGATATTATCATCGAGATTGAAGGCAAATATCTATCGCACCAAAAGGTATGCAATGAAACATAGAAGAATTATTGTGATATCTGTGGTCGTCCTAAGAATTTAGATTCAGTATGTCGACGAGGGTGTTGTTCCCCCCAAGATTAGCCATCGAAGTAGGGGTGGTTCTGATGTTGGCAAAGCACAGTTGAGATCCTCCTGGAAGCATAACCGTGTAGCCATGATGCAAGAGACCATTCCTCCCTCTATTTCACATTTGATTACTGATACTACTAATATCACCCTCTTTGAGGCAAGGAGGAGGGGTCCCCCCCATTGGTTGCGGACATCTTCGGGAACCTAAAGGAGGACCTTGGTGTTCCTAAATAGATGAAACACGATTTAGGGACTACGTATGCTTTTATTATGGAATGCCAAAATGTTTCATAGGGGTCAGTGCGAGAGGTGGCAGCTCAAACAACACAAGTTTCAGGTGCCAAGTCTCAGGTTCTAGGGGACTCTGTTGGAGCTATGGGTCTAATTTATAAGGGTTAGGTGGGTCTAAATATGTGTACCTATGCTATGGCACTGCGTTTTGGTGGTAGAAGAAACAAAATAAGGGGGATAAAGTCTACTAGCAAGAGTAAGGATAAGGAGGGAAAATAGTGGGATGATACTTCACTTGGTATAGGCAGGTCACTGAATTCTAAGTAGGAAACCAACTTGAGGAGGACCTTGTCCAATCTAAACATAAACAACTAGTTAGAATGTTTGAGTAGTGTGGGATAGTTAATAGTAAATATTAATTACTCATCTGAGATTGAGTCCGATGATGTAGGGTTATCCTCAGATGATAATGGACTGGGAAGGGATAGCAAAGGCCTGCACAATCAAAGAAGTAAGAAAGGGAATAAAGAAATCAGAGACCCATGGAGCTGTATTGTCTCCAGCAAGCTGAAACCAAAGGGGTTTAAATACTACTCCTACCTCCCAAGGCCGATGGATACCCGGTCGGCCAAAAAAGTGCGGAAAATCAAAGAGCACATGACCCTACTAGTGGAAGGAGAGGAGGATCAACATGGTGATATAATCTAGCCCCAATAGAAAGAGAAAGAAACATCTATGGAAGAGGAAAATCATGAGGATATTACCTTGCAATCTCAAGAGGTATTGTCGGTGTTGGAGGATACGATTCCCCCTGGACAGAGTTTTGAGATAGGTCCCCCTTGCATCTTACAGGGTCTGAAGGATGTGGAGGTGGATAACCAGATGAAATTACTCATTCATTCTGGTGAAGAAAAGAAGGATTCATTTCGGGTGATCAATGCTACAAGGGAAGATATTGATCAAATGATGAGAAGATTAATCCAAGTGGAAATTACCCGAGAGCAAGCCGATTGGATTGACAAGAAAGACCGAATACTAGTTAGAGGATATAATGCGAAGAAGATTAGAAAAGATGAGTATATGAAAGCTTGGGATTATCTATCACGAAATTATGAAGAAATCATAGAGGTCGATCCAGTCTGACAGGTTTGTTCCTTTGCCTATAATCAATTTAGGGATGGAGATTCCAATCACCTTAGACTTGTGTTTAAAAAGTCAGTTGTATCCTTTAATGCTTGATCCTCTTTATTTGTAAGGGTTCTCACTTTCCCCATAAAAGTGTTGGAAAATATAATTGTTCATTTTGAGGATTAATTATATTTTTATGGTTTTAAAATTAACATTTTAGTTCAATAAGCGTGTCCCTCACTGAAAAATAATAAAACACATTCAAATTTTATTGATAATTTTGGAAAAATATTCATAATAATTTTTTTCACATTTAGGAATTACTCTCACTTCAAAATAACACATGATTTAATTTTTCTGACTTAATGTTCGTGATTCTAGTTTAAAATCAATGTCTATTAAAAAATGTGAAAGACTAAAAACCAAGAAAATGAATTCATATTGTTTATATACATTATGAAAACGATCCATAATTCATTATGAACATGTAGGAATCAACCAAACCTCAATATGATATACAATGTGACCGGTATGACTCTATGTGAATCTTTTTATATAAAATTTAAATTAATTTCAGTAAAAACTAAATGTGACAAACTTAAAACCATAAAACACATATTAATATAAATTTGGTACTTTAGGAAAATTATATATAAGTTCTTTTTGATGTGTATGAATCCACCACAACTCAGTCTGACACACAATGTTACCGGTATAACACCAAATGTTTATTTTTATTTATAATTTACACTAATTACAGTATAAAAGAAATGTGAAATACTAAAAAAACATGAAAAAACATTTATATAATTTTTTAACATTAAGATAATTATCCATGAATCATTTTGAATGGTAGAATAAATCAATCCTTAATACAATTCATGATGTTAGTTGTCCGACCTCATGTTTTTATTTTTATTTGACATTTTTATTAATTTTAGTATAAAATAATAGTGACATACTCATTACTATAAAAAACATTAGTATTGTTTTGATACATCAGAAAAAAGTCCCATAAGTAATTTTATATGTCTAAGAATAATATATATCTCAATCAGAAGCACATTATGCCTTTCATGATTCCTAGTATGCATTTTTATTTAAAATTAAGATTTATTTTAGTAAAAAATGATTGTGGTATACTCAAAACTAGGAGAAAACATTCATATTGTTTATATATTTTGATTAAATGATTTATAAGTCATTTTTGATTTGTAAGTATCAGCTTCACATCAATCTGATGAATGAGGTGCCTAGTTTGACTCCAAGTGTTTCTTTTTATTTAATAACAACAATAAATTTCATAGAAAAGACAAGTGACATACTCAAAACTGATAAAAAACATTTATATTATTTGGATACATTAGTAAAAATATTTATATGTCATTTTTTATGTGTTGGAATATGCCTCACCACAATCCAATGCATAGTGTTCCCAATATGATTCCAAATGTATGTTTCTAGTTTAAATTTGATAGTTTAGTTCAAAAGAGGTGTTACTCACTGAAAAATATGAAAAAACACTCATATTTTCTTGATAATTTACAAAAATTATTCATAATAAACTTTTTACATATATGAATCAGTCTCACCGCAAATAGTCCCATCGTGTGACTAATATTAATCAAGGTGTTTGTTTCTATTTTAAAATAAAATTTTAGTAAAAAAAGTCATGTGACATAATAATATATAATTAAATAAATATTTATTAATTTTATACTTTAGAAATATTATCCATAATTAATTTTTGACATGTTGGAATCTACCACACATTAATCTGACAGACAATGTTACCAGTAAGACTAAAAGTGTAAATTTTTACTTAAAATTGACAATAATAATATAAAAGGAAAGTGACATGCTCAGAACCAATAAAACATATTCATATAATTGTGATACATTACAGAAAAAATATATATTTTTATTTTTACATCAAATAATCATCCTCAACTCAATCTGACACATAGTGTTACCTGTATGACTCTAAGTGTGTCATTTTTTAAAAATTGGTAGTAATATTAGCAAAAAAGAAAATTGACAAACTCAATACTGAGAGAAAACATTTTTATTGTATTTATACTTTAAAAAAAGAATTTGGAAGTCATATGTGTTGTTTTTTAATTAACGATACCTCAATCCGATTTATGAATTAACTCGTATTACTCATAGTGTGTATTTTTTTTAAAATTTCATGAATTTTTGTAAAAATACTAGTAACATACTCAAAATTGTGAAAGAAATTCCATTATATTGATACTTTAGTAAAATTATGTATATTTAATTTTTTATGTGTAAGGATCTTCCTCACATCAATATGATGCATGCTGTTCTTGGAATGACTCCAACTATGTATTTTTATTTAATATTGATATTAATTTTAGTAAAAAAATAAAATTGAAATTCTCAATATTAAGTATTTTTTTTTACTATTTTGATACATTATGATAATGATATAAAATCTATTTTTACGTGTAAGAATATTCCACCCCACAATCTGATGCATAATGTATTTGGAATGACTCCAAATGTGACTTTTTGTTTAAAATTGACATTAATTTTAGTAAAAAAGAAAGAGACATACTAAAAAAATGAGAAAATGCATTTAGATTGTATTGATACCTAATTAAATTTATAAAAAAGTTTTTTATGTGTATTAATCATCTGAACCTCTGTCTTATATGCAGTGTTCCTGGTACGCCTCCAAGTGTTTGTTTTCTATTTAACAATTGTATTCCCGTAAAAAAATTGTAGCACTCACTGAAGATAAGGAAAATGTGATTGAATTTTCTTGATAATTTTGAATAATGATTAATAAGCCACTTATCACCTATAAGAATTAATCTAAAATCAAATGACACAATATTTTTCTTCTTAGACGCAATGTTTGTCTTTCCCGTTTGAGATGAAATTTTAGTTAAAAAGGAAAGTATCATATTGAAATCCAAAAAAAAAACACATTTAGACTAGTTTTATACTTTATTGAAATTATCCTTAAGTCATTCGTGACATATGTAAATTGAACACATGTTAATATGATACACGATGTGGTCAGTATGAATTGGTGTGCATGTTTTAAATATATAAGTTTCATTTTATTTTGAAACATGCATCAGATCTCAAAAACCATGAAAATGATATCATATTATTTTATCATCATTTTATCTTCTATTACATAATTAAATTACTTAACATTTTTTTTATACTTATTTGGTTAATATTAGAATATTTGATTCTGAAAGATAAACATGAAGTGGTGTGATGTGAAAGAATCAATCAAAAAATAGTCTGATACACATTTTTTCTAATTCAACTCAATGATTTTTTTATAATTGACAATTTTTTCAATTTATATATTTATACTATTACTAAAATAAGAATTTTTTTCTTATATAGGTTCCTTATTTTTCTAGACTTGTGGTGGTTGGTTCACAATAGCCTGATCGGGTGTGAGGGACCAAATTGAAAGGAACATTGTCATTTTTTAATGTCTGTGATAATTTTTATATACTCATGTAATTTTACAAACCAATGTTTGAAATGTTTATAATAATTTTTTATTATATTTTTTTAAAATTTTATTTCATTTAAATTATATATGTGAAACATGTTTTTCTATAGTTTCTTCTAATTACAACATGTTTTACTATTGTTTCGGCTACTTCAGTGTGATGTAAATTTAACAAAACATTGTAGTATACCCCTTTATCTATTCTACTCAGAGCACTGATAAAGACTTTCAACAATCATTACTAAAAAATTACTGATTAAGTGTAACATTATTAGTGTTTTTAGAACTCAAAAGGATACCTTTATCAACATTGATAAAGGGTCCCTTTTATTAGGTCATTTAGTAGAATTGATAAAGGAAACCATTATCAGTTCTAAATAAAAGTGCTGATTAAGGCGTTCCTCTATCACTGCTATGAAAATAATTGACAAAGGGATCTTTTATATATTCCTTTTTAACAATGATAATGAATTCCCTTTTCAGTGTTTTTATTGAAATGATAAAATCATTTAGATTTTAATCCCAATTCGGTACTCAAATATTTTTTCCTGCAAAATTGGCAATTTTATTCTATTAAACGTTTGTTTTGTAGTAGTTATTCCCAAGATAAAATTATAAATTCCAGAAGAATTTTTCGGTGATTTTTTAAATTAATTTCTTCTATGTCAGTATCCTTTATCAAATATTATGATTTTTTGAGGATGTAATTTTGATGATACCATCCATCATATTTATTTGTCTAGTGTATGATTTTTTAGACTGAGGATAGTAATGATATTCTACATTTTAATTCTTAGAATATTGAAAATTATTTATTTGTAATGTATACAGATTATGTTGTATTGATTCATCATATGATGAATGATTTATACTTATTAAAAAATGGATTGGTCTTAGATTAACATAGCCACTTGATGTGTTGGTAGGCCTAATGTGAAAAACTAGATTGGGTATTTTCCTAATGCATTAAACATTTAATAAGATGTATGGGCATGAAATATTGAATTTATGTTTTAGATGTCTTAGCTAGAGTCATCAAAAGTATGTTTTAGATATCTGAAATTATGCATTCAATCATTAGGAAATCTATTATTGATGACCCTGTAATTATCTGAATAGTTATGACATCCATGGATATGTTTCTATATCATATAATTATTTGATGTAAATATTGGATCATCATTTATTCTTTACACATTATTCGTGCCTTATTATCTTTTTTTGTATGAATACCCTTAATGAGAATATAAGATCACCCCATTCTTATGATTCTTTTCTTAGGATATCTGGAAGTATATTATGATTGATATTAGAGATTTTATAAAGGTAATAATTGTGTTCTAAAATATATATATTTTTTATTTTTAATGATTTATATTATATTTCAATCATGTATATACATTAATAATAATACTAAAATATTATGTCCTTTGTGATATAATTACTTCTATATTGTACTACTGTAATAAAGTTACCTCAAAATCTAGGGTAATCGATTTGGGGTCAGTACAATAGGGGGGAACACAATATTTTTTTTATAGTCTAGATCAAAAGGGGCATAACATCTCTCTCACTCCCACCAAGCTATCCCTCTCATTTATTCTCTCCCCTATTAAAAATTATTCAATCGACTTTTTTCATTGTCTCATTTTTTATTGATTGGAATGAAATTCAATTATGGGAGTTGGATTCATCTTGGTGAGTAAAATTTATTCCCTATGTTTTATTTCTTATGTATGATTGTATTGTAATAATATTTCATTAAATATTAATTTCATGATTTTTTAGGGATTATATTTCAGGAGTTTGGTACTTCAATTAACGTCACTTCTTTATAGTGGAATAACACCTAAGATTAGGGTAGTTGGATCCCTGAATTTCTCGTTAAATTTTAAATCATAGATGGTTTGTTGATTTTGATCATTTATTTTTAAAATATTTGTAATAATATTTATTAATATCATTATTTTAGTATTCCAAATATTTATTTTGAATCTCATTAATATCCATAGGTTTCTTAATTCTAAAACACATAAAACTTTCTTGAAAATGTATTCAAAAAACTGTTCAATGAATTTATGATGATAAATTTTCATGATTTAATGGAAAAATATTTTTTGAAATAACAACTTATGTTTTATATTGACTTTTAACTATGATTTAGTCAATGTATTCAAGGATTAAGGACCCAATTTTTCATTAAAAAATTAACTTATTCTATTAATAAAAAATCCATCGTCATTTCTTATTAATTTTATTTCCCAAAAAATAATTTTTTTCTTTTTAAATAAAAGGTATTTTCAGAATAATTATAGTATTTTTAATGTTTATCATTTTAAAAAATTAATTTTCAAAAATAAAAAATGTTTTTGGAGAAATATTTACAATATTTGATGTTTTTCCGCTTATTATTTCTTGAGGCTGGGGGGTTTAATAATATTTTATTATTAAATGTGTATATATGATGAAAACATTGTAATGCAATTGATATTGGTAAAGTAATGTTATTCTTATTGAAGTAAATTTAGGGGTGTGATATTATTTACTGAATTAGTTGATGTGGGTTATATGTCATGTGGATCTATATTTCATATTAGTTTCTCTCCACTATTTTGTAGTGTGGGAAATAATGTGTATATAGGTCGTGAATAATTGGACAAGTAACAATAGTAATTGACTACATTATCCATTAAAAAGTATTAAAAGTATAACTAAAAATTACTACAATGTGGTTTTGGATCCATCATATGTGGGTAACCACTCTATCAGAAAATGAGATAGTTCTCCCGTATTTCCAAAATGTATAGTTTTTTAGGATTGGTTGAATCGCTGATATAATATGAGGATCCATGGATCCACTGAATATGCATTCATTTGTATATTTACCATATTATATGTCATCCCTTTTCATTTGTTTGAGTAATGTTTCTAATGGTTCCTTTTGAGTAGTTTTACTTTTTAATATATAGATAATTATGTTATTCTCATTAAGTCATATTCAGTTTTTTTTCCAGATATTATTATAAACAAACATCAGTTTTATTTCCTTTAACTAAGTGGATTCTATTTCATGTTGTTTTTCATCTATTATGATATGTTTTTTTCTATAGGTCCATTAAATATGCGAGTTTTATTTATTTTGATTCATCCCTTCTCTATAAACCCCGTAATAAATGTTTTGGAAATAAATTTTTTCAATAAATAATTATTCCTCCATTTTAAATGCAAAGAATTAAATCCTTAATGAATTTCCAATTTCATTAAAAATGACATAATAAATGTTAATTTCTTATCTTATGCTAAATTGGATTTAAATGGGGATTTATTTTGATTTGTTTAAAATAAAGGGAATCATTTTTTATAGTTATGTTTTTAAACTATAATTTCATAGAGCAGTCTTTAAAATGTATGGATACAGCATGCTTAGGATACCTACTATGATTTTATGGTAATATAAATATATATATTAATTATTTTTATTGTTTAACTTTTATGTATCATTTTTTATTGGTTCCCAGATTAATTATCTTGGTGGTGGTTCCAAGGAAACAATAATTTTCCTAACATGAAGAGATGGTCAGTTGTGGTACATGTTTTATTTTGGAATCATTAATATCTTGTATCATTACATGTTGGTATTCAATTCAAAAAAACTTTTTTAATATTTGGTGATTATTATATTGATATTTTTAGTTTTATTAGTTGGGTTTTATTTTGGTTTCATGATTTGTGTTATACATTGTTACTCAATTGATTTTTAAGGTTATTATTGAAATGTCCAATTTTATTATGCCTCACATACAAAATATAAATTAATCATTCTAGAAGTTTTTGTGGAAGATCCATGGGATTATTTTTTAGAATGTGAAATAATTCTAATTAGGATTCATTTGTTTCCATGTATCTTTTTCCCAACCCATGGGGTTCATGAACACCCATAGAGGCATGACATGGGATGACTCGATTGTCGGAATATGATTTATTCCAAAATGGTTGGTGGGAAAATAACATCACCATGATAATTAATTTTATTATATCTATGTAGTGGAGCTAGGTAGGAGATAAAACAACAATAACTCATAAGTTATGTCACAAACAGATCCCTGATCCCCACATTTCGTACAAAGACATTAATTTTTATGGGATTTAAGGAAGATGTTATTTTAAATAAATGATTTATTGATCCATATTTATGGATGATATTCTAGATTTGAAAAAATTTATAGGAGAGCCCGTGAGCTACATGGAAATGGTGTATGAGTTGCAGACTTTTTACATTGTCCATGTATATTTGAAGGGTGTGATTTTATTGTGCATTTAATTTTTATAAATTTTTTAATGATTACTATTGATTTTAGGGATTGGATTTACTTGATATTGATGATGTCTATATGGTATCAAGTAAATTTTTATTAGGTTTCATATGATCATCGATTTATCATTTAATGTGTAAGATAACCCAATATCATTAGAGATTTATCTTTAAGGAATCCACATGTCAATAATCCAAAAAAATAATTTACTGATAATATCTGTAAAATTGTAACCATTTTTTTCATTAGATAATGATATCTCTTAAAGGATATATAAAAAAGTACACAATGTAAGCACCATGCCTTTGAGGTGATACATCAGCCAATGGATCCACAATCATATAGTGACGATTCATAAAAAATTGGTGGTGTAATACTGCCTTCTTGGGTGTGAAGCAATGTTCTTGAGAAAGAAGAATATTTAGAACTGGCTCATGCACTTCACCCATGAATCAAAAGTGGAACACATCCTCTTATATATCCTAGGCATGATGAATATCATATTCTTAATGCATCATATGAAATTATTACTATTTGGGTATTTATTTTATAAATTAATTACAATAAATAAGTGCAATGAAATCAATCCATTCATAATTGATTTAAATAATTACTAATCAATTT
Source organism: Viscum album (assembly GCA_963277665.1). Classification (NCBI taxonomy): domain Eukaryota; kingdom Viridiplantae; phylum Streptophyta; class Magnoliopsida; order Santalales; family Viscaceae; genus Viscum; species Viscum album. Next base: position 1,176,293,065 of record OY728141.1, on the reverse strand, counting down.
AAGATAAATGAATAACACACACATATATATATATATATATATATTATTCATACATCCCATTCATGAAAAATCATGCATCGTATGAATTATAAAATGTTCACTATATATATAATATTATATTTAAATTTACACTCAAAGAATCATATCCATATATACATAAATGTCATGGATGAAACTTTTAGTCAAAAACAACCAATCTCCCAATTTTTTTAAAATCCAATAAAGTCATTATCAAAATGTTCACATCACTTTATGAACCCATCAAAACACTTTTGGATATGTGTTTTCATCGAAATCCTTATATTTTGACCAAAATATTATTCTCCAAATTCATTCATATCCATGGGACTAAATGTATGCCCCTACGTGCCTCAATGTCATTGATATTAACTATGAAATCCCAATTTCGTAGATGTATGCAAAGAAGGACCTATAATAACGTATTATTGTTATTTAATCAACTTAGGGGACAGGTGTGATCTCTATGAATCATACCTAAATGTAGATAAAAACATTTCCAACCCAAGATGAATCATATACGTCATATGTAAACCTATATAATTATTTTTTTCCATTACATCGTGTAATCCCTATAAATAGAACATATCAATCTAGAATATCCATCTCGTTTTTTCTTGATTCTCTGAAATAGACTGGTTATGTTGACAAATACAACACATGCCATTCATCTAGTAGATGAGAACATCACATGAACCTTATCAAGGTAATTGAACACTTTATATGTGACTCATTTATGTTTAGTCAAGAATTTCTTTATTCTAGTTAAATCATGGTATGAATGTATTTTCTTATCATACAAGTGGACAAATCCCATCTGGGTTGCACTCCAATCGACAACATAACCAACAACATACCCAAAAACCCGAGTAATAGAAATGTTTATATATATACCTTTATAATTATGGTATCAATGTATGAATGTTCTCATGCTATGTATCACTCCTGACTTAGGTTAGAAGTATTATCAATAATAATACACCACTAAGAATATGTATGACAAATTGAAATTATATGATATAAATTTTGTGGTTTAGTCCATGAAATATGTATATAATTATTTCATAGTGAATCTATTAATCATATCTCATAAACAACCCCTTATGATGTGTAAAATAATCTATTCAAGAAAATCACAACTTACGATCAAAACCCATAATACTCTTTGACGACCATTGATTAGGGAAAAGCAAAACTGTGTACTTTGTAAGGATAATAATCCTCTGATAGTTCATGTAATGTAAATATATAGGATGCATAAATAAATGACAAATAAAGACATCATTTTTATCATTACATTATATGTTTAAAATCGTTACAACTACTCTATTAAAATATTATATGTGACATTTATGTTTTTTTTAGAAATATTTTTGAATTTTATGTCCATTTTTAATTCATATCACATCTCTATATGACAATATGATAAAATAACTTCACTATACTCTTAGTGAGTAACAATTATGGATAAATATATTTTTAGTAATGGTGTAACTTCAGAATCATCTCTGTTAATTTCAATTATTTGATCATATATTCAAAATCTATAACATTATAACATAATATGTTTCGATGTTAAAATATTTTTTCTACATGAAACTTTTTATATGTACATAATCATCATATTTGTATCCATTTTATTCAAAAAAATTCCTTTAAATATTTTTTAAACAATATATCTATTTATATTTTCATATCACAAGTATATTGTAAACTCTTTCAGGTTTCCATGTGATATACTTTTTGTATTGGCTGGTACAAACCATTAGGGAATAGTGATGTTCAATTTTTATGGTATCTACGTGTAAGTATTTAAATTTTTATACCATCACATGTCCCAAAATTTAATATTATATTTAGTGATGAATCACTATAATCTTAGAAAGAAAAATCCTCTATTTATTAGTGATATTCACTATCTCACAGTAATTAAATGTAACTACTCTCATTTTATCTTTACTACCACATACCATAAATTTATAGGATATTTAATGAAATATTACTCAAACTCAAATTAGAAAAAAAGTTTATTAAATGTATTTTGAATTCCCTAAGTCCAAAAATACTCTGCCTAACCTCCTAAACATAACATTCACTTTCAAATATCTTTCTGAAACTCAAACAAAAACAACATTGTGTTTGAGGAAAAAAAGTACTTCCCATTAGAAAGGATATCTAACAAATAAAATATTTTGTCCCTATATATTATGGAATTATATGTGTTTATAGTATTCCATTCTAAAATTATATTTCATTCATTAAAATACACCTCTAATGGGTGGAATCATACTCTATTATATTTCAAAATATATCACTACAAACAACATAGCATGGATAAAAAAATTTAGTCCATATATTCATATCAAAATATACATTATAATAATAAAAATTATAAATCAAGTGTTTATAATACATCATCTCATGTTGTTCATAATAAACCTTTGTAAACAACGCTTCTCATAGAAGATAAGTGACATAATGATTATTTTTTAATTAGATTAATCAAAGAATTAAATTCAAATTTCTAATTTAGTAACTATTTACATCATCACCTTAATGGAAAATATAACATATTTTTAGTTATTCATATCATTTGAATCAATTATATATATTTAAAACACTTTTAAAACATACACATTGTAATTTAGACCCTTAAAATGGAAGAGTAAGTTTCTATAAAATTCATATATGATAAGGGAACTCCATGGAGTTCCTAAACCCATTAAGGTATTCCTGATAATAGGATCATATTTAATATATAATGCATCATAATAATACAATTATGTTTTAAATACAATACCTTTCATCTTGAAGGAATATTATTGGACATTCCAATACAACCTCTTCCAATTTAGAACTTTTAAATCCTTTTGTTGTCTGCATAGTACCTGAACATAATCATCATATTCATAGTTCATTTATTCTAAAAAAATTATAAAATCAAATAAAATTTTATTTAATTCATCCATATTATATGAGCATTTCTATATATGAAAATATAATTAAATTCACATCATGAATAAGCCTTATGGGAATTATTTTATTCCCTCATAGAATATTCAATCATATTGAATATCAATGGAATACCCAATCATATTGAGTATATGAGACTATAATTACGTAGCAAATAAACATCTAATACCTTTTAAACTATAATTAATAATTGCATTCTTCCATATGAATCATGAAATTTCTATTGAAAAAATTCAACACTTGTTACTCTAGAAGGAACTATTCTTACAAATAAAATATTTCTTTGGCTCAATAACATTTATTATGTCACTAGTAATATGAGCTCATTAATTTAATATTCCCATTTCGAGAATTGTTAGAAAATTTTAATTTTATGAAGAAGTTTCATTTATATATAATAGAAATTCTTTTCAGATAAATATATTATCTTATATCAGTTCATTAAATACATTTAATGATAAAGATCCTACTAAAAATGATGACTCCAAACATCTTATCCTTTTGGTAATACAATATAAATATTTCACTATGTAATGAGTCCAATTTATCATTTCTCTCACCGCGATTTTATTTAGATTGGGAATAATATCAATCGCATCTGTTATGACTCTTGGATAGTTTACTGGATAACCATTTATCCAAATACATCATATGGATATACTCATCTATATTCCTCTGGTAAACTAATCCTATTATGGTGTTCTAGCAAGTGTAACCCAAAAAATACAAAAAAAGAAGCTAACGAAGGAAGATCATTGGGACGAAATCATTTTTATAACCCACTGAATAGAATAATCAAGAGTTACTCATTACTTTATTTCCATACATAAGAAATAGAGGGGAAGTCAACTTTTTTCAGGACCTAACTAGTGCGATGATTGAGATCTTGAAAAGGGTCACATTTAAAATAGTCACATAAATAGAATTTTAGGGGATTCCATTAAAATTATCACCAATTTATTATACATTATATGAATATTAAATTTCTTACTGTTCCATGATATCTAATAATTATCATTTCATGTTTTATTTACATTTGTGTGTTCAATATTCAAATGATTTAGTTTTTTAAATCCCTATAATAAACACCAAATTAATGTGCTCACACCATAATCATGTGTCACTATATACACAAACAAAAACTCTGTTAATCACCCTAAATCAAAAGAAAACTATATTCAAACATATCAATATGCATAATAGGAATAAATTATATGAACACTTCATGTAATGTAATAAATTTCTATGAGATTGATATACTCCACATGGGTAATCCTATAATAATTGATAGCTAACCCCATTCACTTTCCTATCCAAGGAATAACTAAAATAATGTAGTTTTTCTGATCCCATATCCCTATACATAGGGGGAATTACCTAAATATATAATTCAATTCATGAAAACTGTAATAAATAATATGAAAAAAAAATATCCCCAACAACTATTCTGAAGCTCATAGAAAAGAAAAACTGAGTTCAAGGTAGATGAAAAATAAATTTTATAATATCAAACCCATCATGATGTGGAAGGCTATCTCCTAGATTTAATTTATCATATAAACAGGCATAAAAAATATTCATATTTCATAAAAAGAATTAAAAAAATGAATATCATTGAAATTTTATAAAAAAAATATTAACATTTTAATTACTTTCCAATGCACAATAGATTTATGAACTATTCATAAATAAATACTAATTATAAATTTTTTATAAATAAGTGTGAATTTAAAAATATTATATTTATTTCAATATCTACTCATTAATATTTTATATTAAATTATATTTCCCTAAAATTTATTGAATTATAAACATTTTATAATTTACGATTTATTATATAATTTTTTTTATAATCTACACATCTTATATTTTTTATGTTCATAAACACATTATAAATCATAACTTTTGATTTATAAATAAACCATTTATTTATAGATCATAAGAAATATTATTTAACATTTTCGAAGTTGTTTTAAAATGTTAACATTTACAATTTGTGAATAATGATTCATAAAAATTTATTAAATTATTTATAATCAATTTAAAATTAAATATTTATTTTATAAAATAAATATAAATTTAAATATCCAAAAATTCTATTTATTATGATTTATAAACATTTTAAATAAAATAAAAAAAATCAATTGTTAATGATAAATTATATATATATATTTTATTCATCCTTACGAAGAATCCATATTTTGTGTTAAGGTATCTTCCATGTATCCTTAAATAGGTATTCTAGTGGTATCTTAATAATGTTAAGTCAGTCTTAACCTTTAGACATCATATATTTATCTCCCTTCATAAGTGTAATATGAATATTATAATTACACCCCCAATTTCACATAAGGATACATAGGACATTACCCTTACTCACAATCTTCATTCAATGGCAGGTCTTTATTTTCCTTTACATGACACATCTATGTAAGAGTATTAGCTTTATCCAATTTTTTTTGAGAAACCTCTATGTAATGGTAATACAAAGATTACCTTTACATATATCTCTCATGTAAAGGTATTACCTTAATACAACACTTTTTTGTAATGGTACACTCAATATAATATACTCTACCTATAGGCAAACACCATGGACCTATATGTAACAACTCTAATACATTAACTCATATTTTTAATGTGTCAATGACCCTTATGTAAGACTTTTTGTGTAAGGGTACTATCATTACACAACTCAGCTAGAAATGGTAGCAAAGTGACTAACCTTATGTTAACATTTTCTATAATGATATTACATAAGGGTAAAGGCATATATACATTTATCTTACCGAATCATGTAAGGGTATAACCTTTACATAGTCAACCTATTCATGGGTAAATCATATTTCACATTACACATCTCATGTAAGGGTTTTAATTCCTCATTATGTTTACAAAAAAATTATTTTTCATTTTTATTTGAAACCCATTGATCCAAACATGTGTAAACCATGATGAAACTTCCTCTAATACTACTAATGGGCATAGTATTATCATATAATGATGATGTATAGTGGGTTAAAACCCAAAAAACATAGTATAACCATATTAAAAAAACATTTAAATAATTTGAAAGATATAGTACCTATATATTGTGGACAATAGATTCCATCTTTTACATTGAGAAGGGATAATTCATGAAGGAGATCACAAAGTGTAGTGAATGTAATCACCCTTACAACAAGGTGATACACTATATAGTGGATCCATGACAATATCATGAGGATTCACAAGAAACAAAAGGGTAACTAAGACCTTATCAAGTTAGTTGAACATTTCTCATCAAGAAGAGATACTAAGAAGATGCTCATACACATAACACACTCAATCAGATAGGATCACATACTCTTATGTAGCTAAAGACATAGACATCTTTTATTCATAACACGAACTATTAATTCTTTAATATTGGTCTATTTATTTATTGAAATTATTATAAAAAATGAATGAAAATTAATTAATGCATTCATAATAGATTGTAACTTATTTTCAAATCATTCAGGATGAATCAATAATATTATATATATATATACATATTGTATTAATTCATTGTATGCATGATGAATAAATGAATCAAATTCATTATAAAATGAAAAATATATCTATATAATAACATATATTATATATATAGTCAATTCCTTATATCCATATGTAAATTTATCTCATTCATGATCATTTTAATTCACATGTAACACTTTTACCACTCTTTATGTCAAATTTGAGATGATGTTATTGGGGTATTATTATTGTTCGGTTTTTGGTCATAATTCTATGATATGAATATGTTGTTTTTTTAATTTGAACATCTTGGAAAATGAATTTGGATATTCTTAGTAACTTTGTTGAGATAAAAGTGTTCCTCTAAATTAATTAATGGGTTTTAACAATATATGGTTTCCCCTGTATTAAATAATTTTAAATATAAAAATTTTCATAATGGGGGATTTTAAATAGGATGATTATTGTGTTGAAAATATGAAATTTTAAATTAATTTGAGGATAGTGTTATTAATTGGATCAGTTTAAAAGTTATGTAAATTTTATTAACAAGTATATTGAAAATGTTTTTATTGGGGTATTTTATATGAAAAATGGTTTTTAGTGAATAACTGCCATTAATTCAGGTGAATTTACAATATTTATTTGGTGTGAGGGAATGTAATTAATGTTTTCTAGGAGGAGGAAATAAAATTAAAATAGAATATATCAATTTAATCATTAATAAATAAATTTCATAGCTTGGGCTAAATAACATATTTTATTGTAAAACAAATGTAAATGAATTTACTATTTAATTTTATGGACTAGATTTATTTAAATCAGGGTGGTCTAATGTTTTTATCTTTTATGTGTTCCATTATGGATTTAAATTTAACAGAAGTAGAGATTTTGAAGAAACTTATTTTAACTATGTTTTTAATAATTAATCATATGGTGAATATGTTTTCACTAATTTTATATTTATAAATGAAATTGATCTTGAATATTTAAAAATTGGGAGTCTTTGGTTCATATAATTATTTTTTTGAGGTCAGCATTAAATATTGTGGTTTGAAGTGATGTTTTTGGATAGTTTTGTCTGTTGAATTATAATGAGTATGGGTTTTTAATTCAGAATATGTTATTTACATTTATTGATTTCATAATAATCGTTTATTTGGAGAATTCATATTAAATATGAGGATTATTTTGGATTTTATAGTTACTCTAATATTATGAAGTGTTGAAATTAGAGGATTTGTTTTTTATGTAACTGTTTTTATTATAATTAGTTCCATTTATTTTAAAGAGTTTCCATTAGTTTGGTTATCATTTGGATGAGTAATTTATTGATTCCTTGAGTTTTTTTATCAGATGGATAAAATTTTATTTTAGAGTAAGTGGATGTATATTTATTATGGGTGGTGAACCCCACCATATATGGATTCAGATTATTAGATTTCTAAGGTTATATTGTAAGGATTTTCAGAAATGGGTTTTTTTTATTCTGATAATGGATTGGTTTATTGGATTTTTTGTAGGAATTTATGGGGTTATAATGTGTTTACGATGGGAATATTGTGACATGTTCGGTCACTATGTGTTTTTTTGATCATCTGATAAATTTTTAATTTTTAGTGTATATTTTTTATTCTAATAAGAATAATTTGAATTTTTTTAAAATATATAGAATATTTTGAGATTAGTTAAATTTAAAATTTAATTTATTCATTTGTATTTATTATTTTTTGGTTAATTAAAACTAAGAAAGGTGGTGTAAATATTTTTAAAAAGTTGTAATATAAAAGTGTGGTTGTTAATATTTTATTATTATATAAATTTAATAATGTTTTTATTATGATTTTATTTAAATAAATATATATATTTTAATATAAAATGGGAAATAATAATAATGATAAATTATTAAAAAAATATTTATTTGAAAAAATGTGTAGTGTGTAAAGGATGAGGGGGATGGGTATGGATATCCCTACATAGACTATGGCTTAATATGAATAAATTAAATTATAATGTAAATAAAAGTCGTACCAATTTGAAAAGTTAAAAATTTAAAATAATATAGAAGGTGATGTAGTGTATTTATATTAGGTTAGAGAGAAAGGGGCATCACACACACAGATATATATATCTCACCCATTTATTATTATTCCCATCTCTAAAACTATACCACAGTTTTTCATCATTTTATGATTTGTTATTGATCATAACAACCCACTTTTGGTGTCGGTGGACTCATATCGATAAATAGACGGCAATCTCTATGTTGGTTTTGGTATGTATCTATGTATCTCTATATAATTTAATTAAATAAAATTTTCAACCTTTAGTTTCATTGATTATATTTCTTAAAAATTAGTCTTTGATTTACAACCCTTTTTTTATTGGCATTAAAACTTCTGGGATCGAGGTATGTGTCTTAATAAATTTGCCATTAAATTTTATACCATGGGTGTTTGTGTGATTTTGATATTTTTTTTGAAAGATAATTTATAATATCTGTTCATATTTTTTTTTGTATTTTTCCAAATATTTCTTTTATATCTCATCAATATTAATAGGATAGTTCGTTTTAAAAAATGCACACCAAGTGTTTTGTAACTATAAAACATGTTTTCTAAAAAAATCATCCACATCAAGTGCTTAATTCAATTACAATTATAAATTTTTATTATTTAACGAAGTATTCATAAATAAAATAATGAATTATGATTTATAATGAATTATTATTATGATTTTTAATGATTAAGGACCCAGTTGGTCATTGAAAAGTTGATTTATTCCATTAGTGAAAACTCCATCACTGTTTCTTATTAAATTAATCTCAAAATATTTATTTTTCTATTTTGAAATAGGTAATTTCATGATATTTCCATGTTCTTTTTATTGTTTATAATTTTAGAAAATTCATGTCAAAAATACTATTATTTTCTAAAATGGATTTAAAAACATTGAATATATTGTTTTTCTTATTTTTTATGATTCTGGTTGTAATGATATTATATTATCGAATGATTATGTATAATGAATAACTTGGTCAAGATATTGATATTTTTATATACACATATAGTGTATTTGGGTGTGTGATATGATTTTATGTGTCGTTTCATGTGGTATATTTGTTATGTTGACCTATATTGTATGTTGGTTTCTGACCTCCATTTTATAACATGGAAAACAATAGATATATTGGTAGGGAAGAATATTCTAAATGCTAATAGAAATTGATTAAACTCTCCCTAAAAAGGATTATGACACGCTAGTTAAACATTGCTATAATGTGGTCATTGTTCAATCATATGGGTATCCAAATACTATAAGGAATTAATATAGATCTTATAAGTAGCTAGTGGATAACGTATTTTATGATTGTTTTGATCCCCGAAAGAGAATGTGTATCCTAGGATTGCATAGAACATAGTTCCTTAAAGGATTTTTGATGTTATTCGTTATTAATTTTATTTTTTATGATTAATTCTACTAATTGTTATATTTTAATACTTTTCCTATTTAATTGACACTATAAGTATTTTATTTCAGTCATCTTTCCCTCATTGAGATGAGATTGTTTTTATTCATATTTAGTTTTAATTCTATGAAATGGTTGGACTATATTTATATTTTGTTCATGTAGTATGATATATGTTTTTCATACAAGAGTAGACTTTATATGTGTGTATTTTATGTATTTTTTCATTACTTAAAAAATTAACAAATAACAAATGTTTAAGAAATAAAGATTGTAAATAAATATATTTTTTTCTAATATAATGGTTTATATTTGATTCATTTATGTGTTTCCAATTGTTCAAAAATGGGGACACTAAATTTATAGTACTTATCTTTTACTAAATTTTGTTTAAATGTTGATTTCTTATTATTTACATAAATAAAAATGGAAATGTAATTTTAAATGTTGTATTAAAAAGATGGAATTTCATGGATTAATATATAAAAATCATTAATGTTATGTGCGAAGTATAAAAACTTGGTATTTATTCTCATTCCAACATATATTTCAGGTATTGTTCAAATTCCCCTTCGATGCTGCAGTTGGTCTTTGGTTTCTAGATTGGGTATAGAGGTGGTTGTACAATAAAAAATGGAATGTAGAGATGGGTTGTCATGGTATTTTTTTATTTTTCTATTTTATTATAACATGTATTATTCAATGAATATACTCTCTTCTAGACTATATGGATATATTTAGTGTTTATTATATTGAAATACCTTGTTTTGAAAGTTGGGTTTTGTTATTTTTCAGGATTTATATTATATGTTATGTCTTGTTTGGTTTTTATTTATTAATTATTTTTTTATTTACTATGAATAGTCATCAAATGTATGGATTGGTCATGTCATAATTATGGGTGGATGTGTCATTTTGTCCTTATTTTATTAGGATAAATCATTCCATTGGTATTCATTTGATTCCTATGCTTGAGTTTCTATCCTGTGGGGAATGGGAATGTAAGGAATTGTCCCTAGATTCCCATATCCAGTTCCCTATTATCATACTCTAGGGAACAATCATTACAAAGGACATAGTAGTTTAGTATTATTGGAAACAAGATACATACATAAGTTCCAAATTACGTCTTGAAAATAAAAAAAACCTTAAAAAACAATAGACAACTTCCATAACTCCAAGGTTTCATCAGCATGTCATTCATAATAAACTTCTTGATGTCTTGAGAAAATGAAACATAATAAAGGGGTTATCTCAAATTCATAGAAAGGGTACGAAATACAGTGGAAGATAATGTAATCATTAGACATGGTGATTAATTGAAAACACATACCTTTAAATATAACGTTGAACATAATATGGTACGAATATGAGTTGTGTAAATATCTCTATAATATAACAAAATAATGTGTATTATACTAGTAATATAACCACATGATCCATCAATAATATTTTCATAATGAGGGACGTGCATTTTATGGACGTCATAACTATACCGTCCATGCCTCGTGCTAGGACCATAAATAATCATTTTGTCGAAGCCTTGGGCCAAGACCGTAGTTTGTCTCATGAGACCTAAAGATGCATTGAGGGGCTATAGAGGGCCCCAAAAATCACATAATAAGTCCAATGAATTCTTCATATGAGTGGGGATAAACATAAACCATCTATACATTCATATTGAAACTATCATATGAAATGTAAATATCATTCCCGAATCATTAAACATAAAACACTAACCATTCCGAGTAATATGGTGAATGATTTTAAGATAGTTCATCCACAATAGAGTAATTAATCAAATATTAAATAAAATATGGTATATTAATTTATAAATTATTAAACCCAATAATGCAAAAGAATGAACAAGAGTGTATAATCAGAGGAAAATACTCTTATAAATCATTAAGAAATTCTTGGGATAAATAATATTTTATTTTTAAAAGAAGTGTTCTTTTAGAAAAATATTTGTATTAAAACAGAAGTGATGTGGGGAATAATTTTAATAATAAAATGATTTATTTTATAAAGATAATTGTTTCGAAAATATTTTTATAGAGTGCGTTTGAAAATTGATTTTTGTTTGAGAAATTCACTTGAATCCGGCCTGTATTTTTGAAGCAGTCTTGAATGTTTCTTTTAAAACATGTAACTATCCATAAAATAAGGAAGGGTTCTAGTTAGTAAACACATGTATAATAATCAAACATAATTTATTAGTATTAAATAATAATACATGATAATATCATCTAGGTAATTAGACAATCAAAGTAACCCGAATAAAATTTTTAGTTCTGGTGAGAAAAACCCTTACCTTAAGTCCGAATATGTTACGCTCTTGAACTGAAGGTCATGGATTATGAAATTAGAAATAATAATAAATTATTTCATAACATAATAGATATTTATTTAGTTTAGCATAATTATTTATAGTTAATTTTTGTTATTATTATTAGTTATTGTATTGAATTTCATCATTCCGGGGTGTTTGTTTTCTGGATTTTTATAATCGGTTCAGTTGTTTTTAAGTAATGAAGTTCATGTGGAATGGTTGTAAATATCCAGAAATGAAATTACACATTTATGAACATCCATAATTATTAATGTTAATTTCTATCATTTTTTTACATGTAATTAGGATGAATCATTAGATGACTACCACTTCGATTATTTGGCAGTATTTTGATTATTATGAACTGGTTTTGTCATATGACTCAATAATATGTACATATACTGGTTCTTGAATATTAGTTAGCTTATGATACATGTATTATAGTCCTTTTAAACCATAAAAATGGTTTCATGACTAGTAAATAAAGAGAAATTTAAGAAAAAAACTTTGTCATCCAAAAAGGTTATAAATTGGATCCTCATGAACGTTGATTTCGTTTATAAAAATAAAAGAAAGGGAGTAAGAATATTGATGACGGTTCATTCATTTAAATGATATAAATTCAGTATATAGATGATACTAGAGTCTATCATGGTCATTTGGACAAAGTATGTGTGGAGAGAACGTGAAAAGAGATGAAGTTAAAAATAAAAAAAGGTGACAGATCCCTTATGAAAATTTTCTAGCCTAACGACGTCGCTTAAAATTTCTTAAAATGCATTGATGAGAGAAAATGGGTATCTAATCAGATAAAAATAAGAAGAAAAATAACAGGAATTCATAAAATCAAACCCCAACATTTGACAATATAAATTCCCTGGATAACATAAAATAAGTGTCGACTAAAAGAGGAGGGTGAAAGATTACATTCCCTTGTAGAGTAACTCCTAGAACATGATGGTTGAGACATTGGGGGATTAAGGGAACCTTGGTAGGACTCATAGGGAGATAAAACCACAAGATATTCGAGGATGAGGGAGTTTTAATGAACGAAAATGAATGGATGAGTGGGTATTTATATAAAAAGAGAGAGAGTTTTTTAATAATTTCAATGGGGCACCTCATTAGTGGTTTTTTCCAAAACATGGGCTTACCCATGGTAATTGCCCATGGTCTTAGCCACTTGAGACACCTAATGTCATATGATACTAAAAAAAAGTTGACCTTATTTTTATTTTAATTATTATGTTATTATGATGTCATTAAACTACCGAAAACTCAAAACCATATTTTTTACTATTCACGAAAAATTCATGTATTTTTGAAAAATCCCAAAAATTCACCCCTACAATTTTTGACGTGTAGAATTAAAAAATTAACTTAATTTTTCAAAATGATTTTATATGTCTTATTTATTTAATTTTTAAATAATATAATAGTAAATTTAAAAAAAATGATTTTAATGTATAATTAGTTTTATATCACATTGAAAAATTAATTAACATATCATTATCCTATTACCTTAAGAAAATAAAATAATTTCATTATTTAATATTCATAAGGGTCATATTACTATTCATAATGATATGTTACTATTCATCAAAAAACATGTTTATCCTATCAGACTCCACATTTCTTACTAGTCACACCTCTGGATGACCGTTTTTCGAAATTCAAAACACATTAGAAGAAAAGTTGTGTTTAATGGATAGATTATAAAATGAATTAAATTTTTATTCTCAAAACCTTGGGGTGTTACATTATCCATTCCTTACAGAAATTTCATTCTCAAAATTCTCAATATGTTACCTAAAATGATTCGGTTATGTCTTCAACATAAGCTCCTTGGGATCCCATTTTGCTTCCTCCATCTTATGTTTTCTCCAAAGAACCTTTACCAGACGAGTCATCTAATTTCTCAATACTTGTTCTCTGGTAACAAGAATACTGATAGGCTCTTCATAATAAGACATATCAAACTCAAGTTCCATTTCTTTATAGGTGAGTACATGTGTTTGGTCGGGCATTAATTTTCTTAACATTGATACGTGGAACACATTGTGAAATTTGAAGAGACTTGGAAGCATTGCCAAACGGTAAGCTACAACTCCAATTCGATCCAGAATTTCATAAGGTGTGATGTACCTAGTACTTAATTTACCCTTATTTCTGAATCTTATAATACCATTCCATGGAGATACCTATAAGAAAACATGACTAGCTTCCTGAAATTTTAAATCCTTTCATTGGTTATGAAAATAGCTATTTTTTCTACTTTGAGATTTTTGGATATGGTTTTGAATAATATTCACCTTTTCCATTGTTTCTTCAACATGTTATGGGCCCACGATATTTATTTCACAAACATCATCCCAAATAGTTGGTGTATGACATCTCTTCCCATATAATGCGTCATAGGGTTCCAGCTGAATACTTGAATAAAAGCTATTGCTATTGGAAAATTCTATGAGAGGTAAATAATGATCCCACATACCTTGAAATTCAAGTGAAGAAGACCTCAACATGTCTTCAAAAGTTTGAATAGTCCGTTCTAATTGTCCATCAGTTTGTGGGTGGTAGGCAGTGCTCAAACCAATATTATTATTTCGGTCCTTATGATGACTCTTCCAGAACTGTGATCAAAAATGGGGATCATGATCACAAAAAATTGATGAGGGTAAACCATGATGTATTTCAACTTCATTAATATATAGTCTTTATAAATGTTCAAGTGATAAATCTTCTATTATATCTAGAAAATGTGTTGATTTTGTAAGACGATCAATAATTTCCCTTATTGAATCATTCTTTCGAGGAGTCTTTGGTATCCCCAAGAGAAATTCCATCGTAATATCATCTCATTTACACATAGGTATATGAAGGGGTTTCATGACTCTTCTAGGATATTGTTTTCCATCCTTCACCCGTTGACAAACCGAACACATCGACACGTAATCATCAATCTCTCTCTTCACGTTTTTAGACCAAAAATGTTTCTTTATATATCTATAAATCATTGTGCTTCTAGGATGTATATAGAAATTAGATCTATAAGCATCATCCAATAGTTCCCTCTTTAGCTCAGAATTAGGGGTAACACAATTCCTTTTTACAAATTTCAAAATGCCACCACAATATGCGAAGTCAATCATATTCCCATCATTTGTATCTTTAATTTTCTTTTGAAACTTATCTTCATCAACCTGATAACATTTTATCATTTCCAATTAAGAAGGTTTGGGAACCATTTGAAAATGTAGTGATGTGTTACCTCCCTTGATAATTCCCATATCCATCTTTACCAAGTCCATGAACAAAGGATCCCTATCAACTCTCATCTTGTTCAGAATTTTGTGGCCCTTTCTGCTCAAAGAATCTACAACCTTATTTTCCTTATCCAGATGGTAGTGTATTGTGAAATCGTTCTCTATGAATAGATCAATCCATCTCCATTGTATCGTGTTGAATTATTTTTATGAGAATATATATTTCAAACTCTTATGATCTGTATATATCTCACATGTTTTTCCATAGAGGTAATGTCTCTAAATAATTAGAGCAATTACTACAGCTGCTAACTCAAGATCATGTCTTGGATAGTTTTGGTCATGAATTTTTAGCTGCCTAGTTGCATAGGAAATCACTAGATCATTCTGCATAAGGACACAACCAAGTCTTTTCTTTAATGCATCTCTATAGATAACAATCCCATCATTCCCTGCTGGTGGGGTTAGGATCGGAGAATTCAATATCTTATTCATCAATAATTCAAAGCATTATTCACATTCCTTGGTCCATACGAACATAACCCAATTCATATGATCTTGGTCATTATGTTGTCTACACATGAGAAGTTCTGAACAAAACACCCATAATAACCTCATAAACCAATAAAACTATATACCTTAGTTATATTCATTGGAGTTGGACATTCTTGCACAACATTTTCCTTCATAGGATCTACATATATTCCATCCTTAGAGACATTTTTTCCTAGAAAGAAGACTGATTGGAGAAAAAAATAAAACATTCTAAACCTCCCATAAAATTCATTTCTTCTCAAAGTCTTTATAATAGCGCGCATGTGATTTTCATGATATTCATATATTTTAGGGTATACCAGGATATCATCAACAAAAACAACTAAATATTCATCAAGATATTCCTTGAAAACTCTATTCATCAAATCCATCAAAATAGATGATGCATTAGTAAGTCCAAAAGGAATTACTGTAAACTCGTAATTCTCATACCTGGATCAGAATGTTGTTTTTGGAATGACTTATTTCCTCACAAGAAATTGATGATATCCAGGTCAGAGATTAATCATAGAAAAATATTGGGCTCCAAGAAGTTGATCAAATAAATCATAAATTAATGGAAGAGAATAATTATTCTTTATTTTAATAGCATTTATTTCCATGTAATCAATGCACATCCTCATTGATCCATCTTTCTTCTAGAAAAAGAAGACACGGGATCCATATGGAGAAACACTAGGTCGGTTAAATACTTTATCACTCAATTCCTCTAGTTGCTTATTTAGTTCCACTAACTCAATAGTGGCCATTCTAGAAGGGGTCTTTGATATGAGCCTTGAACCAAGAACTAAGTCAATAGAAAACTTAATTTCCAACACAGGAGGATGTTCAGGTAAATCCTCTCGAAAGACATCAATATATTCTTTCACAATCAGTATTTCATCAATCTGTATATTCTTCTCCTTGAACATATTTATTTCATTCCCATCCTCCATAATAATTGATTTTTTAGAGCTACTGGGGGTGGATATAGATGAGAGTAAGATGGAGAGGCTTCTTCTTTAAAGAAAAGGGATTATACACCATTTTAAAAATTGTAACTTCCTTCTTCTTGAAATATATCACTGCATCATAATTTGATAGCCAATTCATACCAAGAATTATACCATAGTCAACCATTGGTGTTATGGTAAGGTTAGCAAATAAAGCACGTGAATGTGTCACGAGGGGGACTAATCGACATAACATTATTTCAATGATATATCCACTAAGTGTTTTGACTGATAACTCCTTTATTAAATCAAATTGGACATGTATAATTTTCATGTCAAACTAGGAAGATATAAATGATTGTGATTATCAAGAATAAAATAATGCATTGGCTAAGTTTGATGAAATTATTAATGTACATACAACCACTTCATTAGGGACTTCAATATCAGCGGTTTTGATCACATAAGATTTTCCCTACACTATTATCCTTTTCTATTTCATGTTTCCTTGATGCTTTGGAAAATCATTAGCATAGTGTCCCATCTCTAAAAAATTATAGCATTGAACATTGGTAGCTTGATTATTCCCCTTACAATCATCAGATATGTGGCCATTTTCTCCGCACTTTTAACAGACTCGCATTCCCTTCAAGAAAGTGTCAGGGTGTTTCCTCCCACAATAACTATAGGATAGAAATTCAACTCTTCCCTTCTTCCCCATTTCATTATTTCATTTCCCAGATTTTTTAACAGCTCTCTTCTTCTATTTCATTCCTTTAAAGTCATAAAACTTAGAGAATTCATTTTTTGTCTTGATAGCACTTGAGACTATATCTTCATATGATGATAAATATTAGGAGACTAGATCCCTTCAGACGAATGGTTTTAAACCATCAAAGAATATGTTAACTTTTCTCCTTGGATTATGTATATAGTACATAACATGCCTTTATAGCCTTGTAAATTTCGCATCATTGATGGAAATATTTTCATCCTCTATCTACCTTAGATTCAAGAATTTCCTCTACATATCTTCTCGTTTTTCACTAAGGAAATATTTTTATATGATGATTTCCTTAGAATATATCTATTCCATCTCTTCTATTTCTTCCTCCTCCATTGTGTTTTGGATTAATGACCACCACTGATATGCATCTCCTATTAGATGATAAACTTACATGAAAAACGTCTCAATTTTGTTGCATACGAAATTGAGAAATATCTTATCGAGGGAACATACCCACTTCTCCACTACAATCGGGATTGTAGTCCCATTGAATGATGGAGGTTTTTGTCTCATAAAGCGATCTAACATAGCTATTCCACGTGGTGGATCCGAATGCTTCATACGGGTAAGGTTATTATTAATAACCTAAGTAAGTTGTCTGAGTATAGTTATGAGTTTCTCATCACCAGTCACAACACCAGAGCCGACATCATTATCTTGCATCAGAGGAAAATCCCTATAGGGGGCACGTGTGTTCATGTGGTTTACATTCCATCCAGTAGGCGCCATCTCAAGATAATGGCATAAACTAGATTAGGTTATGAATCATAATGTGTAATCTTAACGTAACAAAATACATAGCACAAATTGAAATCCTAATCATGGCTAATCCCATAATCACAAAAATGGGTTCTTTGAGGAAAATTTTAAATTTAAATCCTTCATAATATCTTGTAATGAAAACATGAATTATCCTAATCATATCCCCTAGGAGTGTCGTAACCAAGAGCACAACAAAGCCTATTATCATGTACTAGGATACACCGGGTCAAGCCCGAAAACCCCGGTCAAGGCTTTCACTCCTAGTTGCATCTGTGCCAGAGCCGCCTCTACCTACCCATTTCTAGACAGGGATGTATTTCTTGAAAGATCCACATAATATATTCCTTACTAATATACAAGGACGTTTTTGTATGTTTATACTCAATGACTATCTTAGAAACTCTTCTCTACTCTCTGTTTTCTAAATCTAGTTTCCATGTTTTCTACTAATCTTCCTCTGATACCAACTATAAGGACCCGACCCTAGTTGCCCAGAGCCAGTGCCTTATTGGAATAAAATAGGGAACAATAATCCTGATGGGCTGAGTAGTTGAGTATTATTTGAAAAAAGATATATATATCCGTTCAATATTACATCTTGAAAATAAACACAATATAGAAACTCCTAAGATAACATCCATAACTCCTATGTTATTTTAGCATGTCATTCATAATAATCTTCTTCATGTCCTGAGAAAATGAAACATAAAAAAGGGTTGAGCTCAAATGCTCAGTAATGGTAAGAAATATAGAATATGATAACGTAAGAATTAGACATGGTGAATAATTGAAAACAGATGAATTTAAAAATAAACATGAACATAATATGGTAGAAATATGAGATGAGTAAATATTTCCATAATATAACATAATCATGGGTATTATAAATGTTGAATAACCACATGAAACATTAATAATATATTAATAATGAGGGAATTTCATATACCAGACATCATAACTATACCGTCCAGGCCTCGTGATAGGACCATAAATAATCATTTTGTCAAGGCCTTGTGTCAAGACCGTAGTTTGTCTCATGAGACCTATCGATGCATAGAGGGGCTATAGCAGTCCCCACCCATCACATAATAAGTCCAATTAATTCCTCATATTAGTCTTGAAAAACATAAAAGCATATAAATTCATATTGAAACTATAAAATGAAATATATATAGCTTTCCCTAATCATTAAACATCAAACACTAACCATTATGAGTAATATGGTGAATGGTTTTTGGATAGTTCATCCACAATAGAGTTTGTAATAAACCATTAAATCCAATATGGTATATG
Organism: Viscum album; assembly: GCA_963277665.1. NCBI lineage: Eukaryota > Viridiplantae > Streptophyta > Magnoliopsida > Santalales > Viscaceae > Viscum > Viscum album. Next base: position 1,176,273,180 of record OY728141.1, on the reverse strand, counting down.
AATTTATAAATTATTAAACCCAATAATACATAAGATTCAACAAGAGTGTTGAATCAGACGCAAATTCTCTTATAAAATCATTATACAATTCTTGAGATAAATACGCTTTTATTTTAAAAAGAAGAGTTCTTTTAGAAAAATATATTTATAAAATAATAAGTGGTGTAAGATATTATATCATAATAAAATGAGTTATTTTATAAATATAATGGTTTCCAAAAATAAATTATAGAGTTTCCTTGAAAATAGATAAAAATTTGAGAAATTCACTTGAATTGGGCTTGTATTTTGGAAACAGATTTTCATGTTTATTTTAAAACATGTAATAATCCATAAAATAAGGAAGGGTTGGGGTTTGGTAAACATATATAGAATACTCAAACACAATTTTTTAAGATTACATAAAAATATATGAAAATTTCATCCAGGTAATTAGACAATCTAAGCAACCCGAATGAAAATTGATGTTCGGGTGAGGAAAACCCTTACCTTATGTACGAATGTGTTCCGATCTTGAACTCATGGTCCTAGAATATTAAATAATACATATTAATAACTTATTTAAGAACCTAATATACATTTATTTATTTTGTCATAATTATTTTTAGTTCATTTATGTTTTTATTTATAAGATATTGTATTTAATTTCATCGTTCTGGAGTGTTTGTTTTCTTGATTTTCAAAATCGGTTCACTTGTTTTTAAGTAATGAAGTTCATGTGGAATGGCTGTAAATATTCACAATTAAAACGACATATTATTTATTAACATTAATAATTGTTAATGGTAATTTAGTTAATTTTTTTACATGGAATGAAGATTAATCATTAGATGACAACCACTTCAATTATTTGGTGGTATTAAGATTATTATGAACTAGTTTTGTCATATGATTTAATAATAAGTACATTTACTAGTTAATGAATATTAATTAGGTTATGATACATGTATTATAGTCTGGTTCAACCAAAAAAATGGTTTGAAGACCAGTAATGATGTAGAAATTTAAGAAAGAAAGTTCATCCTCCACGAAAGTCATAAATTTGAACCTCATGGGTGTTGATTTTGTTTATAAAAATAAAAGAGATGGAGTAAGAATATTGAGGATGGTTATTACATTCACATGATATAATACCAATATATAAGTGATACTGGTGTTTATCATGGTAATTTGGATAGAGTATGTGAGGATAGAAATATAATTGTGATGAACATGAAAATAAAAGAAAAGTTGAGAGATCCCTTATGAATATTCGGCAGCCTAACGACGTCGCTTAAAATTTTATAAGATGAATTTATGAGAGAAAATTGGTATATAATCATATTGAAATAAGAATCATAGTAAGATGAATATATAATTTCAAACCCCAGCATATGATAATGGAAATTCAATGGGATAACATAAAATAAGTGTTGACTTAATGAAGAGAGTGAAGGATTCCCTTACCTTATAGAGTAACTCCTAGAACATGATGGTTGGGACATTGGGGGAATAAGGTCACATTAGGAGGACTCCTAGGGAGGTAAAACCACTATAGCTTCATGTATGAGGGAGTTATAATGAATGAAAACGAATGGATGTGTGGGAATTTATAGAGAAAGAGAGAGAGGTTTTTAGTCATTTCAAAGGGACTCCTCATTAGTGGTTTTTTCCATACCATAGGCTTTCCCATTTTATTTTCCCATGGATTTATCCACTTGGTAGACCTCATGTAATATGTTACTGTACAAAAGTCTTCCAGCCATTTATTATAATTATTATGTCATTATGATCTCATAAAACTACTAATAACTAAAAACTGTAATTTTTACTATTCACAAAAAAAATCAAGTATTTTTGAAAAATCCCAAAAATTATCCCCTAAAATTTTTCAACATGTAAAATTAAAAAATGAACACCATTTTCAAAAATAATTTTCAAAATATTATTTATTCATTTTTTATATAAAATCATAGTTAAGTCGAAAAATAACAATTTTAAGGTATAATTAGTTTAATATCACATTGTAAAATTAATTAAGATCTCATTATCTTATTACCTTAAGAAAATAAAATCATGTCATTATTTACTATTCATAAGGGTCATATTACAATTTATATTAATATTCATAAGGTTATGTTACTATTCACCAAAAATAAAGTTTGTTCTATCAGGCTTTAAATGTCTTACTGGTCACAACTCAAGATGACCGTTTTTTAAAATTCACAACATAGTAGAGGAAAAGTTGTGTTTAATAGATAGATTATAAAATACATTCAATATTTATTTTCAAAACCTTGGGGTGTTACAAGGAATTCCATTCAAGGCTTTCTACAAGCCAAATATGGTTCCCAAATCTAGGGTGTATTGGGTTTCATCATGAAAATATAAAATAATAAATGAGCCACAATATAAAACATTTATTTAGAAATTAACATTCAGACAAAGATCCCTTATATTTGGTATTATATTATTTCATCACATTTATGAATATGATAAATTAAAATTAATGTTATTAAAAAAACAATATAAAATTAAATTATATTGAATTTTTCATTCTTGATCATTTATAATTTTTTTAATTTATTTATTACTATTTTTCTCAAAGAGATAATGGATTGCAGACATGTTTTTTAAATTATCCAATTTTTTAATATGATAATTTTCATTATATAAAAATAAATATATTTTTTATTTTTTTTATTGAAGATAAGAATAAATTTATGTATATTTATATTCTACAATATTCACCAACCATCCATTTAGGTGGTGATAAGTATTGTTTTGATGATGTCCTTACGTTTGGATAAAACTAGCCATTATCCAGGCATGTCAAAGGATTGGAGAGAGAGAGAGAGATATTATATGCAATAAATAGATTAAAAGGGTCATAGCAATATCATTAAAACATTTATATTATATACATTTATATATGAACCATTTTATAAAGGTATAAAAATGTAAATTCAGTGGTGGATTAGTAAGAATAAGAGAGAGAAAAATTAAATATAATTCAGGTTATCTCTTCATTATTGATTTATTAATTTGTTAAATCCATTAAGGTTTTGGGTTTGGTCAATCCATAGCATCCCTATGTGTATTATAAGTTCTCATAGTGGTTAAATGGGAATATATTTCGCTTAATAAAGTATATAAGAAGTTAATTTCCAATGTAAAGGAGAGGGGGTATTTATAATTGAAGAGTTGAGAATTTCTGGGTTAATTTTATTATCATTTAGGACAAAGACATTTGAATAGTATTGATTCCCAATAAAATTTATTTGTTTATAATTAATCAATGGAGGTCTATTGGACTTTTAATCTTAGAAAAAAATATATAATTAAATCTTTTAAATAATCATATTAATCTATATAACCAATAATAAATTTTCATTTGAACAAAATATAACATTTTTTCCAATACATCATACAATGGTTTATAAATTCAAAATTTTATTTCTAAATGAATAATTTTTCAACAAAATATATATGGGAAATTTTTTAATAAATTTTTATGTTATGTTTAATCATGATTTTTTCAAAAAATATGTGGTATTTGTAAAAAAATAGTATTTTTTACTGTCCACTAAAAAATAACTATTTTTAGAAATATTATTAAAACTCACACTAAGTTAATTTGAACATGATTAATCAAAAATAAATTATTAAAACTCACCCTAAATTTATTTGTTTATAATTAATCAAAGGAGGTCCATTGGACTTTTAATCTAAGAAAAAAATAGAATTAAATCTTTTAAATACTCATATTAATGTATATAATCAATAATAAATTTTCATTAGAACAAAATGAAACTTTTTTCCAATACATCATACAATGGTTTATAAATTCAAAAACATTATTTCTAAATGAATAATTTTTCAACAAAAAATAATATTGGAAATTTTTTAATAATTTTTTATGTTATGTTTAATCATGATTTTTTTCTAAAAATATGTGGTATTTGTAAAAAAAATTAGTGTTTTTTACTATTCACTAAAAAATCAATATTTTCCTGACGCACGATTTCATGGCGGTTTTTCAAAACCGCCGCCAATCAATTTAGCGGTGGTTTAAACCACCTCAAAATGATAAAAACCTCCTCTAAACAGTGATTTTTCCGTAGTATAGACGTACTATTTAATTTAATATATATTATGTAATAAATAATTATTAATGAAAAAAATTAAACATTAATTTGTATTAATCATATTACATATGAATTTATAATTAAATGACTATTAATTTATGTTTTACACTGATAATTTTTATTATAATAACCATTTATGGGTGATTAGTTAAATTTCTTATGATAAAAATACATAATATAGAGAAAAACAAAATTCATCAAAAAATATGAATTCTTACCATTAAGTGATTTTATTCAAATCCCATTAATTATTTATTTTATAAAAATCAAATTTATTCAATTTTTTGAAATTAATCACATCAAATAATTATTAAAAAATAGTAATATTGTGTAAAAAAATCATTTTAACTATCTTTTTTTGAGGTTTTACTATTTTTGTAATTTTCTTAATGATAGTTCACATTTTACTCCCATGATGTATTAATGTTTATTTTTAAATGTAAAATATGTGACCATTCATTTGATTTCATTGTTTCATATAATGATATATATTAAACATAGTTTTTATTTATGGGAAAATACATTCTAAACTCTTGGTGTATTATATTCTACCTATAGAATTAATTACATTCTCACAATTTTAATTTCTCTCACCAATGAAAATAAATGAGTGTATTTTAAATATATTCATTACTTTTTATATAATTTTAAATTGAATATTAACCACACTATCCTTCATATCGAGTAATATATTACATTATAAAATTTCCCAGTACCATAATAATGTATTCATATCCTTAGTAATAGTTTATAAAAAGTATGGGAAACATATCTATCATATCCCCCATGAGTGTCGAACCTAGTGTGCATTTAGCCCTACTTGTTGTCAATTCAGTGAAGGTCGAGTTAATTTACAAAAAACTATTTCCAAGGTTATTACCCCTAGGTTCACTAGAGAGAGATATTGTTTCCAATTATTGTTTTGAAACATGGATTTGATTTCTTAAAAAACCATAGATTCTTTAATTTTAAAAAATTATGTATGTTTACCCATAGTTAGATTTATCCATAGGGGTTCCACTAATTCCTCCTAGTTAATTCCCACAAAAATAATTAGATCTAAATATATGAACATCTCTATTTATATATTACATAGACAAAATTCATGAAACTATATTCTAATATAAATAAATATTCCTTTTAATCCCTAAATAATCACATATGAATCAATATATAACTTAATCATTTATACTCAAAGAATATTTTAATAATTCATGAAAAAAACCAAAATTTCATTTACATGAATTTATATATAATCCCTAGGAGAGACCTATACCTTGAACATGTATTCTATAGAGACCCAATCCTTTTACACATAATATTACATGATTTTTAACATAAATATATATGAAATACAACCAAAGGACCAAAAGGCCTAGAGTCTTGGGAAGACTAGATACAGAACACTTCATCCTGAAACTCAAGAAAAAAAATATTTATTTCTCATTAATGAGATTCTATGTTCATTCAATCTCCTAAAAATGCATGGTATAACATTGGGAATATATAAACAAAGGGGGTGAGTTAAAATCCTAGAAAGAGAATAAATATGAAAAGAAGCATAATGTGTGGGTCAATGGTATTACCAAATATTGTAAAAGATAAGGATCCAGAGTAATCAAATGATTGAATAACATAAATAACATGGCATCATAAAATCTTGTAAATACATAAAATGTGTATAAAACACAAAAAACAACATAAATATATGTCAATGATAACTGCCTTGAAGATATCACATGGTGGGAAGAGTTCCATATTAGACTAGGTTTACTCTTTAATACCATAAATAATGACTCAGGAGACAAAAAAATTACTAAATGAATTAGATATATATCTAGGAACAACAGTTATAACATGTTCATGATTATGGGTGCCAGAAAATTAAATCAATCATAAGACACAATCATAATAATTATCCATGGAATGAAATGGGTTGCATAATCTTACCACATATCGTAATCAATGTAAATTTCATAAATAATAAAAATAAAGATTAAATTTGTTTTTATGAATGATAATATAATATTACATAATCATAGGTCTCAAAATATTGGTTTCATTTAGGAATAAAATCTATCAATGATCATTATAAAAAAAAGATTAAGGGAAAAAAATGTTCTCTTTAATCAAGCCTGATTATTAAAGAATGAATTTGAGAAATGATATAATAGAATCTGTTACCCCAAAAATAGATGGAATAAATAGATAGGTGTATATTTAATAGTCATATATACATAATTTACAAAAAATATATATCATAAAAGGGGTAGATAAAGTGAGATAGAGGGCGAATGGTCAAAACCTAATGAAAAAGGGCAGTTCAAAGAAATCCCTTACCATAAGTACCATCTTTCTTTATATGTATTAGAAATGTAAGTATAATAAATATAGATTTATTATACATGAATTAATGAACCCTTATAAAATATATCATACATTTTTTTATTTTCCTATAACTTCTTTCCATCCATTTATTAATAATGATTTATTAAAATTCATGTTTCGGTTGATAAATACTTCACAATTCTTGCATGTTTTATTCATTTTCTCGGTATTTATACATATATCACGACTACATAATTTCTATAATTTTAACCATGATTTTAATATAATATATTTTCATTATATATAAATATGTATATTTATATTCATCCATCAAAGGTATAGATAATAATGATTTACACTATTCATGGTCTTGGAAAGTTGTACGTACGTATGTAGATTGATTCTATTTTTGATGGATGGAATGAAAGAAAGGAAAATAACAATTAAACTATAAATAATCAGAATAATATCATAAATAATACATATATTTTTTAAATCCCTCTGTATAACCATCCTTGAGATGCTGTGATGGGAAATAATCTACATTAGTTCGTGAGGTGGTTGTCCATAAAAGTTAATAATAATTATTTAAGTTTCCAATTAGATAGAATAGGAGATGGATACATCTTATTGAAATAACATAATAAACTCTCAGTATATGTATGATAATTTTCATTATTTTAAAATATTTTAATAATATTATTTGGAGGTATAATAAGTAATAAAATAAAAATATTCGGTTAAATAATATACCTCTTCTTGAAAAAACATCTTTTTATTAACACCATTAACCATTAAAGGTTGTTATCCTTAAAAAACTACTACTAATATAATTTTGGGAGGTCAATTATGAAGGTATTTAGACATATATCAGATGAACTAAAATTATTTTTAATTGTGAAAAAATAGGATATGAGGTTCCCTTTTATAGGGGAGGGGATAGTCACACGAGGAATTACTTAAAATATTAAATTAATATAAATAAATTTTCCTAGAAAAAGTTATAAATAGAAAAAATCTAAATATATATTTAGAGGTTTACTAATTAATATCATCCATTAAAATTTGATCAATTTTTTATTTTTTTAACATTGTCTTTTTATTCGAACCAGAGTTAACCTTTTTTGATAATTACCATGATAGAAATGTATTTATGCATTAGGGGACAATATACTTCCAAAAAATTAAAAAATGGCCTATAAGTAGGCATATTTAATATTTCTATACATATACAAGTCACTTTTCTGAAAATAGTTTTGATATGAATTTTAAATCAATTAATAAAATAATATTTATTATTAAAATAATTAATATTATTATTAGAAGTATTAATTTAATTTGACTTTTAAAAAAATAATAAAATATTTAAAATTCCAATATAATCTATTGAAATATCTAAAATATGTTAATTTTATCGAAAAAAATAATGTATCAAAAATTAATTCAAATTATATTACTTTCAAAATCATAAAATTCATTATTTTTAATTTTAAATTAATTGTGTAAATACTGTGTTATTTTTTCATAATCATTTAATGTAATTATTTAACTCATAAAAATTATTAAAATTATAAAATTATCAAAATTTTTTTTTTTTTCAAATAACCATTTAGAATTGACAATACATTTTTTATCTCTATTAGAATATATTATAGATATTAAATGTAAGAGGGTAAAATTTTTAACATTAACCTTTTCTTAAATAATATAATGGTTAAAATCAAGGCTAAATTATAAAATAATTTTACATTTATGAAACATGGATGGATATTGATAAACTAATATCATAAAATATGATAATTAATGTGTAACTGTCATTGTTTAGTCATTATTATATTATTTTTAACATAAATTACCTAATTTACCGTTATAGTGGTGATAATTATTTAGTATAGATACTATTCCTAATGACAAAATATAAATAAAAACTATTTATCATCAAAATTCCATCAAGATTAAAAATATAGATTCCAATATATAAAATTAAAGTATATGAAGTCAAATAAATTAATTTATTATTAAAATGAAAAACACAATGAAAAGTAATTTTTTCTCAGAAAAATGTTTTTTATGTATAATTTTTTTAATAACATAAACATAAAATTTATTTCCAAGAAATTAATTATATAATTAATAAAATAAATAAACTAGTCTTCCAATAAACATATTTTTAAAATTATGAAACTTCATAAATTCTTGAATCAAGAATATTCTTTCAATAAAAAACAAAATTTGTCACTATTCACCGGAAAATCAATATTTTCTTAAAATTGAAAAAAAATTACTAAGTTTATTTTTATTTTATTACATTAATAATTATAACATTTTTATGAAATAAATTTTCTAAATGACATATAAATTAATTATAATATTTTATCATAAATATCAATAAAAATCGTTTGGAATAAAAAGTATTTTCTGATGAATTAAAGGAAATTACAAAAAAATTAGTCTATATTTACTAATAAATAATCACTATATTTTTATTGTTTAATATATATATATATATTGAACTACTTTTTTAACATACTTAATACCCTCATTGTCATAAAATAGGTTATTACTTTCATATTTAAATAATAATAATTCATGGTTCATTTAAGCTTGGTGTAACATATCATATAAGATACCAAACATTGTATTTTTATAAAATATCAGGATATTATATTCTCCCCCCCTGAAATTTTTTTCTAGAAATTTTTTTATTACTTTCTAAGGTGAATAAAGTTTATGATACTTTTTTTTCCTAGATTCTTTTAGGTTACCATGTTTTTTTGCTCATATTTATTGTTTCACTATATAACATTGACTAGGTGACTTCAATTATTATGTAGAACATTATATATATAGTCCAAGATCATTACTTGAATATACTCATTAGAGAAATCAATTTCATATTGTATCACCTATGAATACATTACATGTAAGATATTTTTTAAGAACTTCTTTAATATGGATACTTGAAATACATTAATAAATTAAGATAGGGATTTTGGGAGTGATAGTTGATTGTCCACCACACAAATTTGATTAATAATCTCATAGTGGTCAACATACCCTAGAGAAGCTTACCCTTTTTACTAAATAAAATGATTAAATTCCATGGAGATATTATGAAAAATAATTTATCTCTGACCCCAAATTTCAAGTATCATATATGATTGTTAGCATAGCTCCTCTATTTACTATGAGAATCCATGATGTGCTGTTGAATTTCCTTGACCATTTCAACTATTTCCATGTCCATTTTAGTTCCCAATAACATGAATTCTTCAAATTTGTCCTAAAACATTTGTGATCTACATTTCTTCACAAAAAGGGATTTAAAAGGGTCTATTTGGTTTGTTGAGGTAAATTTGTTATTATTTGAGAAATCAACGAGAGGGAGATGTTTATCCCATCATTTATAGAATTATATCGATCATGCTATGATCATGTCTTCTTGATTCTAGACAGTCCTCTCAAATTATGCATCAGGGTGAGAATGACAATCTATATTAATGTTTAACTCATTATTTAGATCACATTAGAAGCTCTTCTAGAATTAAAAGGAAAATATCATATCTCAGTCAGATATAATCGATACTAGTTTTCCATACAACATGAAAAAATATCTTACGAATGTCCTTGTATGTTTATAAAGTGATAAATCATATCTAATTTTAATTAAGTGAGAAGAATTTGTAATATGATCCACCATAATCCACATAAAAGTATTTCCTCATGATGCCTTTAGAAGACCTGTGATAAAGTTCATAGTTATATTTTCCCATTTCTATAAAGGTATGTATACTGGTTGAATTATCAAATTATAATTTTTTTCCTTCAATAATTAACTTTCAAACAATACGAAACAATTTTATTTATTTTTAATGATCTATTTACGTATATTGTCCCACAAATAGTGCTCTCATAGATCTTGATATATCTCTGTGATCCCTTGGTGGTTAGATTAAGCGAAACTATGTGCTTCATTCAAAAAAACTTCATTTATCTTAGGATTTTATGGAACACATAGTTGTGACCCAAATCATACAACATGTTCTTCATCAACTATTGAACTCTTTGGATTTTCCTTTTCTAATCACATCCATCTTTTTATAAATTTTCACATCATCTCTTGAGCATCCATTATCATCTCTATAAGGGATGGTAGTAAAATATTTTTTCAAAGGAATGGTGATATTCATTCCCTTATGATTACCATTCCTACAGGATTTATATCTAAAAATAATAGATCCCCCTCAATTATCATAACTAATAAATTTATTAGATCCTTTCTACATTGAGATTTGAGACATTTTTCCCATGAATATAATGATTTAATAATTCATAGTCCTTGATAATCTATAACCATCTACATTGGTGTATATTAATCTCTCTCTATTTGAATATATATTTGATGATATTATGATTGTTATATATTTTACACTTCTCCCTATACATATAATTCTTCAATATCATCAATGAAAATATTAATATAGCCAACTCCAGTTTATCTGTATAATTGTTATCCTCATGTACATTGAACTAGATTTGGGTGTAGGCTATAACTCTATCATTCTACATTAGTAAAGAACCAAAAAAATTCTTTAATGAATCTCTATATAGCTTGAAAAGTTTCGTACTTAGGGGTGGAGTGATTAATGGTGCAGTGATAAGCCTGCTTTTCAATTCCTTGATTATTTATTTTATTTTATTTTTATTTTTTATTTTTTTACACATAGACTGATTTTTATTTTATTAAGAAACCAATTTTATTGAAAAAGTGGGAATCCAGTCCAGACACAATAATAAAATCATCCAACACCATATGTAATAATTATATCTTCAAATTTCAGTTTATGCCTTTTAGATAACATACCTTTATGGAGACTCCATTTAATATTGTTGGCCTTTACATCCGAATCATCATTGATGAGGTCTTCAATGTTGTTTTCCATCCTGTCCCAAGTTTGGAAAAGTTCTTCCATAGTAATCCTATTTTTGTTGAATCCGCTTGCCAGTATGATGAGTTGTTTTCGAACCCATTTTCCCTGATCCTCATTTTGATTTGACTGGATACCTCTTCCAACCAATCCGTCAAACGTTTCTTGATTAGAATCAACAACAAGTTCCTTATCTATGAATTTTTCATTGTTGTTAATGATAGAATATCATACATCACACTCCTTAATTTTCTTACCACTCATGAGAATAACTGGTTTCCCAATATAAGTTTCTCCAATCACTAGATCCATGAAAGGAGATTCCCCTGATTTTGATTCATGCTCCTTATGGTTTTCATCCTCTGTATTCTTGACAGAGTCATTATGTTTATAAGATGTGTTGTTGTCCACTATTATGGGATCCTTTAGAGGTGGCCTTCCATTAAATGAAGATCATGTAAAGGTGGGACTAGATATATTTGAATAATCTTTTCTTCTTCACATCCTTCGGTAGTGTGTAATAAAACCATCATAATCTATAATAGTGTTCTTACCTTTCCTTTAAGAGGATCTAAGATATTCCTCCACAATTCCAATTTCCTTGGGCTCGACAGTTGAATCTGAAGTAGAGTCCTCCTCTTGAGAATCCTCCTAGTATAGAAGGTTTTCTTCAGGGGATACCAAATCATCCCCTTTTCTAAGATCCTGAAACTCATCTTCCCCCAGCAAGACAAGCCTATTTTTTATTCTTATAAGACACTCTTTTTCAAGAGGTATAGAATCCTCTCTGGACACTCTAGAAGCCACAACACCTTGCACTTATGAACCTCTACTACCCAATTTCACCATCTCTCTAAAGGAAGAGGGTCCCAAAGGACTCGGTCCTTCCCCCTACCCATACCCCTAAACCATGTTCATGATACCCAAATCCCATCTTAATCTATCAAAATTCACTAAGACCATTTGTTCTAAGGGCCTCAAATGCATATATTTTTGATTTTCTAGGGGAAATCCAGTATCTACGGTGACCAGTCACTCCTCCTTCTGGGAAAGAGGGCTCTCATTCTCCCTAGAGCCCAAGGGATCCACCACAATGACTTCACACCCTGCATCATGAATGGGCATAACAGATTCCAAAGAGGTTGGAATCTCTTGAGACTTTCCAAACTTCTCATTAGCAGGCTCTTTATGGATATAATTAACCACATCTACCAAAACCAAGGAAGGAAGGATATTACCTCTTCGGCAGCTCTGGGCCGAGTGACCTTGGAGGAAGCATGAGGCCCAGTTATGAGTCCACAATTCATAAAAACCATGTTGCTTAACCCTGTATTAAACATCAATATAAATCCAGACAGAATCTAGTGCGGGTTCAGTGATATTGACCTATACGCAGAATCTATGTCCAATGGAATGAAAAACCGCTTGTTTCCTAGAGTCCTCGACCATGAAACGTCCTAGAATATTACCAATCATCCGCAATAGTGAAGCATTTTGGAAGGATAGTGGAAAACCTGGAAGACGAACCGAAATTGTTGTTGACACTAGGTCACACTTCAACTAAAAATAAAAGGGACACAAAAGGAGAAAGATCTGATGACTGTTGACAAAGAGTGCACTGCTGGACCACGCAAGAAAATGATCTTCATCAGAGGAAAATCAAACCATCCTTTTCCAAGAGTAGAGGAGACCGATGACCACATGATGAAGACAACCCCACTGGGTGTTGAAGAATCTATCGACTGTATCCATTGAAGGCCTCCAACAACCAAATCGAGCAACCGATGTAAGGTTGTGTAGAGAAGAAGCCTTTGAAAACTCTATGAGAGAAATTGGAATAGTAGGGGCTCTAAAGGTGAAGCTAGGGACTTTTGGGGCCAGATCGATAACAGGGAAAACAATGGGTAATCCCAGGTCGGTGATGGTAGAAAACCTAACGGAAGGGCAAGTGTGATATGAAGGGCCATCGCCCCTTCCCCCTCAGCGAGGGGAGGAATCGATGGACTAGTCGGTCCTAGAACCCTAGCACATCCGGAGTTCTGCTCCTATAAATCAATCAACAATAATAAGATCATTTATGCTTTATTCATATTCAACATTCCATACAAACTTCACTCCTTTCCATGTAACATTTGGTTACTGGTTTTTCAATTAATGAAATATTTTTCATAATTCATAGGTATTACCTATATTATCTGAGGATACAATAGGTCATCATACACAGGTCATTCTAGGTCACTACTTAATTAACTTTGTCTAACAAAGGTCCCCTAATATCCTTTTACTGGTGATAACATTTCTTAAGAATGATACGTCCAACATCCAATACTCACATTTACTTTTATTTACATATATCTTATCCTTTCAAAACATATTTATCACCATATTCAAATTCTTCTTAAGATAATCCATTATTTTGGTGTATATCATAATATCATATTTAAATTCGACAATAAATTTGTCAAGATAATCTTTAAAGATACTATTCATTATGTCAATAAAAATTATTATAACATTAATAAGTCTAAATGAAATTACTAGGATATCATAGTATCTATATAATGTTCAAAATAATTTCTTAGGGACATCTTCCATCATCACCTTCAATTAGTGATATCCCAACCGAATTCCCACCATAGGAAAATACAATGCAACATTTAGTTGACCAAACTAGTCTTCTATCCATAGTAGTAGATAATTTGTATGTACTGTGACTTTTTTGGGTTCATGATAACCAATTTATAGGTTCATTGACCCATCCTTATTCTTGAGGGAGAGGACAATCACACCCCATGGTGAATCACACAGGTGTATAGAAACCATTTTCATGAGTATAATCTCTCACAATGGGAATTTAATCAATCATTGTTCTCTCTTTTTTCTCTATCATTTATGCTAGTTATGCTTTCTCATAAGGAAATAATATTCACAATTGAGTAAAATATTACAAGGGAGGTTACTAATAATACTTATAATTATCTAGATTTATAGGATAACATGGGATATGAAGAGTGATCTCCCTCTCCCAACAATTGATGTTGGGTTTATATATGGACAACTGATCTATCCCAATGTATCATCAAACTCTACTTGTTTATATAAGATGTCATTTTATGAAAGATTCAATCTAGAAACACTGATTTTAAAGAGGTGATATACTGGGGATGTAATAATTGATCAATTTCTATCCTCATATATAGATCCACCGCCATGTATTGAATTTTTTATTGAATACATATGCTAATAATCTAATATATTTAATAACACATTGAACTAAAATCCAAAAGCGAGTTAACTATTCTTAAAATAATAAATAGTGTTCCTATCAAAACATGATTGTCCAAATACACTTCAATAGTAGTGAATGTATATGAACATCATTCTCAAGATGACATAAAGGTTTTTGTCTTTTATTTTATTCTAGAACCCTTGGCATGGGTCATTGGATTTCACAATTCACGTGTTCTTTGTAGTAGAAACATTGTACTATTGGTTTAGTATTTATTTAAACAATATTTTCCTCTATTGAATTAGTGGGTTTCATTATTTAACATCGTAATTGATTTTATTGATTCCATTATTTTACACAATTGAAGAATCACATAATTCACTTCAGATATTTTTTCAGATGATTCGTCCCACATTTTGACAAATGGGATGTTGGTTTTTCATTCAAAATTAATATTTATCCATTCTTCCTCCCAATGAAAAATCTATTTTAATCTTTTTATATCCAAGCCCACAAGACCACTAAGAGACTCCAATCTCTATATTTACCATTATTGAATAATGTAAAATATCCCTATAGACTTCAATGTCTCAAATAAACAAAATATTTTCATAGACATTCCTTTAATCCAAAAATTATGTATCGAACCTTACATTCACTGTTGATGAAAAATCTAGAGGCATACCATTAATGAAATGTGAAGATTGACTCATATGACCCAATATAATCCACATTTTTTTATTCTATCTATAGAACACCATTTCCAATTTAATATGTATAATTAGGGGAGAATATTTATTAACAGTACTTTCAAGAATTTTTCCCATTCTGTAGAATAAATATTCTATTTGGACATCATTTTATTGAATGTTGTACACCATTGATCAACATCATCCTACATGTGATAAATGTCAAACAAAAAATTATCTTGATTTGAGCAGTGGATGATAGAGAATATATTGTCAATAGAGTTATTAAATTTTTCCATGATGAGGGGATCATAAGATAAATTAAATGTAAGAGGAATTTGGGATAATAGAAATGAATGAAAATTGATTTTTCCTAGGTGAAGGACGTTGTTTAATATGATTCAAGATACTATTCATATCATGAGTTAGATGATCTAGTACTTTAATGATGATCTCATGTAACACTCCTATAAGGTTTTGAATATAATTAGAGAAATCATCATATTTCCTGTCATATTTTTTGTTGGCACAATATCTCCAATTTCATACCATTAACTAAAAATTTTAAAAATTATGATTAGAATAATTTAACTAATTAACATAAAAATTTGTAAATTATAAACATTTAATGAATAACTTATAAAATATAAGAATTTCCTAACTTATGAATATATAGGTTTCAAAATAGATTCTCATGGTTATTTTCCTGTTAATTTCTATAACATAAAAATATACTCAATTCCTTTATAATTGTTTTTAAAAATTTGTGAATTTGTCAAAGCATATCCCCCAGGAGTGTCAAACCAGGTGTGCAACAAAGGATTTTTTTTAGCGAACTAGGTTATCATCATGTTAACACCCAATAATCCCTTTTTAGTGTTAATTTTTTTGGAAAATAGGGAGGTTGGGTCTCTTATTAAAATAAGTAAAAGATAGTGGCTGAGAAGAGTATAGGAAAAGAAGGCAAAACCCAAAGCATTAACTACTTACCGATCTTTTTCAAGAGTCATGCACTTAGCATCCTTTCATCATCTTGAAGGGCATTCCATTCAACCCTTCCACGCCCCCCCCCCCGACCTCTCGATCTCCCCCTACTTGAAGGCAAATATTTAAACATTTTTAAGAGCGTCTATACGTCAGTTCTTTAGAATCAGAGCTTTCCCCTTGTCGTTCCTCACATATGTCAGGAGAAGTGTCTCTTTTCACAGGCTGATCCATTTCCTCTATGGTCATTGCTCCTATCGGGTCCACAATCTCCTGGTGTTTTTTCTCATTATAAGAGATCAACGTTGAATCATGCATCTAAATCAAAATAGTTATGTGATTTAATGGAAACCACTCACTCAATACTTAACCAAAATTCCATGACATTATACTTTACATAGATTTTCCCCGTGAGTTCTCACAAAATTATTATATTCCTAATATCATAGAAACTAATAAACCCGATTATAATACCAATTATTATAACCCAAGCCTTTTACAAATATTATTACATGTTTTTTAAGATAAATATCAAATAAATACAACAAAAAGATTGAAAGGGCTATTGTATTTAGAATACACAGTACATAAAACCTTATAATGAAACTATAACACAAAATCATTATTTATTTATACATAATGTGCTCCTAAATTCTTTTAATATCTTAAAACATCATGGGTTAACATGAGGAATACATACACAAAATGAGTCAGAAAAAATCCTAATAAGATAATAAATATGGTAAGGAAGTATAAAGTGTGAGTCAGAGGTATAAAAAGATACCAAAAAAATACTAGGATCATGAGTAATAACATGGTATCATAACCTAAAGAACATTATATCATAATATCATGGGAAAATAGGAAATTTTGAAGATACATGAAATATGACATAATATAACAGCTTGTTATTTTTTTGTAGTTTTCTTATTTGTATGGAATTATTTCGAGACCACGATATTCGACGGTACGTAATTCCGAGGTCCGGGGGGCCCAAAACATAATTTTGATCATTTTTTATGTACGTTCAATAAACATGTGAGTGAGATTTTCTATCTTTTGAACTTTCACATGGATCAAAAGTCTGAGGGTACCTCTGAATTTAGAATGTTGAGATTCACGTAAAAATGCTTTAACTTCGACCAGTAAGGGCTGAGCAGAAATATTATTTCTCAGAATTATCGAGACAAATTATAAAATATTTTAAATGAATTATTTTATTTTCTTTCTCACATTTGAGTGGTGGATAGCCACACTATGGGGAAATGTCAGGGCAACAAAAATGTGAATCACTGAGGTTCATTAATGGATAGTTAAACTTGCAGTGTAACAACACTTTAATGTTGTGTAATATCAAAATTGTTTATTAAATAAAACTGTGAAATGGCGAGACTTCACATCATAATAGGAATAATGTGATGTGATCCAATTTATATTATATATTTTGGGAAAATATGGATAATATAAATTGTTGGTTCTCTAGAGAACCTCTGATGGACTTCCACTCCAACGAAGAATGTAGAACGTCGTCAGAACTTCATCTTCTTTGTCACTCCTTTTGAAGAACAGAGTTGAGAAGAAACGCTGACATATTAACCCCTCAAGGATGAACATGAAACAATGAACTTTTGAAGAGGTAGGGGTTTTTAATTCATTAAATTTTCTTACCCATTATTTTTATAAAAAACTTCGAACACGGATCAACCCCTAAATAGGTTGATCCGTATATCATGTGTTATATTTGGAGGATGACTTTTCTTGGGATGATTATTCAGGATTAAACCATGGCATGATTGATTGAAGGAAAAGACACCCGAGCCTCCCCCTTGTAAAAACCTCTTAGGTAGAGGTCCCGGGCTGACATGAACAAGGCCTAAATATCTCCGCTCGTTTATTCTTGGTGGAAACATTCTCAAAGTGACAGCAAGGATGGTTTGAAGGCTTAGTGGTAAAGACATCCTCTCATAGATACCGTTGGTGCAAGTCATGAACGAAATGGTCCAGAGTAGCACATCTGGTCACCCACCAAATATTCTATCAGCGTGATGGTGCCTATGGTAGTAGCGGCGACTGGCATCACCGACTGCATGGAGGCGGTGACCCACACTGGTGGGCCGCATTGATCGGGATGCTGCGACTCCTCAGCCGCGACGGAATATGGGGGGACGAGGTGCCAGGTGGGTGCCGCAGCTAGTCAGTCATGATAAGAATTGGACATATCTCTAGGAGGGTGCCACGCTAGAGGGGTGGACCGCCCTTGTGGGCCACATTCAGACTAGAGGGGAGGTGGCTAGCTACCCCGTCCTAGGGGATCACACCAGAAGCACAGTGTGGCTGTTCCCATTGCTAGTGGGTCGATCTCCCAGAAGGCTAGGCTATTAGCGTTTCTCGGAAAGCCGGACCTGAATTGGAGGGTTGGACCCACGCCGGTGGGCTAGACCCACACCCCTTCAGGCTCGGCCGGACTAGACCGGGTCACCGGGAAACTCAGCAGGTTGGATCCTTAGCCAAATCCGGTCGTGTCCAGTGAGGCCTATTGGGCTTAGTCCACTGTTCAAGCCAAACCAACCAAACCCTGACTCACACAAGGTCTGGTCAGGTCCATCAGAATAAATTGCAGTATGTGAAACTTCTGAGCTGGGTTAGTTGGGTCAGTCCGACTAGGTCAGAGCGAGCCCCAACCCAACCAGCCCCCTGGTTACTAAAACACCTGAATCTTGCAAACCACGAGCCCTATTGATGGTCTGTTTGTAGATTTGGGACCCTCTCGAGGAGTCATATAATTTGGAATTCCTTGTGATGACTTTCCTAGATGATGAGAATGAATTAATGTCTTGGGGATATATTCTCCCATCCGGTCTACGTGTGGAACCATGTAGTTGGAAATGACCTGAAGGCTGCTCGATGATGGTCCAGTGGGAATTGGTTCTGTGTGACCCACCTTTCCCATGGTTGGGAGTGGGTATTTTTGACTTGGAAGACCCATGGTACTCAAAAAGAGAAGTACCGCAGTTTGGTCAAGGCGGGTAGCAGCTCTGTGTGACCCAGAAGGCCCACGGTGGGGAGCGGCTCTGTGTGACCCAGCATACCAACGACAGTCATCAGGGATGAGTACCACAACAGTTCAGGGTTATTGAAAAGTGGATCTATATGACCTAGTAGGCCCACTGTACTCGATATATGATAGGTTCTCCAGCAGCCTAGGAGTTAGACATTGGTGACTGACGATGCTTCTATTACTACCCTATAAAATAATAGGTGGGAGTTGTCTTGGGTTTCATTATTTACCTTTAGGAATATTTGTGTGTTGTTTCTTTTTATTTTGGGGTACCTACTAAGTACTCTGTTACTCACCCTTACACGGGCTTCACCTGTACATGTTGTGTCTAGTGCAGACAACCAATGTTTTGATAGGGGTTCTCAGGGAGACGGGACTGATGGATGCTACAATGGGGGGATTGGTGGCCTTGGACTAGGCAGGGCCCAATAAGACTTGTTGGATAGGAAATTCTAATTAAGCTTCCTATAGCTTTGCTACTCTCCCAATTAGGTGGGGTTTACTGTAGATGGCTATCATAGCACTTTTTGTAATTCCCAGTTCTCAGAACATTTTCGTAGGTTTGTATTATGGCCCACTTTCTTTCAGCTATACTTGAACATAGTTTATTCAGTGGTATGTTGTTACCCTTTTGTGAATTGGGACTTGGTTGGGAATCTATGTACATATAGGTATCCATTATAATGATTCCCAATTGCTGGTTGATGACATCAGAATTGGTGGCCAACCCATGGCCTTCATGAGGTGGGCTTGGGGAAGTCACAGAACGAGCCCTGGGGGATAGGTCATGACAAAGTGATATCAGAGGGCGGTCGATTCCCCCTCCAAGACTGGGAGTTTTCAAAAAACAATTGGAACAATGTTATGTGATTCGAGTTCAACTTTCAGATTTTGGGAGTCCAGTGTTGGTGCGGCAGCTAACGTATCCATACACCAGGACCTTGAATTCTATTCTCGGGTCAATAAGTGAAAACACTGGTTTCATAAGTGTCTCCTTATTTTTTAATAAGATTCAGATCACCATGTATAACCTTCTAACTAAGGTATATCATGATCTATTTTAGGATTCCTCCACATGGGTGACCATCCAGGATCCCGATATAAGGTCGTGAGGACAGCCTGCCTAGAGAAGAGGCATCTGTTCATAGACCAGTTCTAAAGATGGCCCCATTGAGAGGTGCACCATTGCAACCACCATCTGATGGTTGGGATATACTACTGGATTTTCCTAGAGAATTCATTCATAGGCTCAGATCCCTACATGAGTTTCAGAGACCCAGACCTCCCAGGTTCATGGGAGAGAGAGATCATTAGGTCACTGAGGACTGGCTGGAGGCTTTGATGCATGTATTACACTTAGTGAGGACACTACCTGAGCATATGGAGAACTTTTAAGAAATCCTTATTTAGGGATCAATAGGGAGATTATGGAGTTTGACCATCTAGACTCATGATGAGGTGACCCTCAATTGGATTAACTTCGAGAGGATTCTCTGGGAGGACTATTCTCCCGTGACGTTGCGATCTGAGCTCATTCAGGACCTACTTCACCAACAACAGGGCAACATGATAGTGTCTGAGTACTTTGCAAGGTTCACTATGGTTTCCTTCTACTCTGGAGACATGGTGCAAGGACCTTTCATCAAGGCTCGATACTTCAAGAAGGGACTCAGGTGGGAGATCAGGGTGTCAGTGTTGTCTCTCAGCATCCCTACCCTGGCCAGGGTTCTGGAACGAGCCCTTCTTGTGAAGATCTTTTTGGTGGAGCAGGCTCTGATAGCTAGAGCCACCAGTAGACCTCAGGTGGCAGAGTCTTTGACATGCAGCAGATAGCATAGGTGTGCACCGAATTGGGCCAGGTCTTTCAGAGGATGACCCCAGAAATCAGAGAGGGTGGTGTGGGGCTTCCAGCCTGGAGGGAGTTGGAAGGGAGATAGGAATTTCTATGCTTGATGCGGGATGGGACACATGGATTGTGACTACCCGACACGCCATACAGATGACCAAAGAACAGTCCAGGAGCCACTGAGGCAGCTACAGCGATTTGAGAGAGGAGGTCAACAGGGCGGCAGACGTGGCAGGAGAGCTGGCTAAGTGGAAGGAAATGGTTGATGGTTTGAGATGTTACTTCCACCACCCCCAGGTGTTCCACCCCAACTATAGGGAGTAAGAGGACAGGTGAGAGCTCATCTCCAATTAGTAGTGGCTTACAACCATGAAGCTCCAAAGATGATCTGAGGTACGATCTGGGTCATCTCCACCCTAGATGCTCTAATTATAGACACATGTGCTAGTGACTCATTCCTTTCCATGGATCTTGTTCGAATCTCGGAAATTTTGGTCGAGTCATTAGTTTGATAATTATAGCTAGATACCCCTACCGAAGATGATTCAATGATTACACACTGGTGCCTGTTGTGTGAACTTACTCTATGATGCGAGAGCTTTTTCTGGGATCTCTTAGTAGTAGTGTTGAGTCCTTACAAAGTCATCTTGGGTATGGACTAGTTATCAACAGTCCATGCTCAGATCAACTATTTTGGGCATACGTTGTGGTGTGTCTACACAGATGGGACCAAGGTTTCCATCATCGGTGAAAAGGAATCCCTTTTAGCGCATGACAGACTCTATCGGAGTAGGGTGAAGCCGATCACTCACCAGTTGGGAAACCTCACCCTTGGTGAAGTGGAGGAGAAGAGTCCAGGATTTCTTGTAGTGATGGATGATTCTGAGGATGTTTTTCTTGACGAGGTTCCAGGGCTACCTCTTTGTAGAGAGGAAGAATTTTGTATCGACCAATACCTAAGGATGGCACTGATATCCACACTGGCATATTGGATGGCTCCCGAAGAGATTTGCGAGTAGATGATACAGCTAGAGGACTTGTGGGAGAAGGGGTTCCTAAGACCCAATGTTTCACCGTGGCTAGCCCTGGTCCTTTTATGCATAAAGGAAAATGGGATTATGAGGTTTTGTGTGGTCTTCTAGTACTTCAACCAGGATACCATGAAAACAAATACCCACTACCGAGGATTGATGACCTCTTCGACCAGTTGAAGGGAATGAAGGGCTTCTCAACGATAGACCTCAGATCAGGCAATCACCAACTTCAGATACGGGATGAGGATGTACCAAAGACGACCTTCAGGTACCGTTACAACCACTGTGAGTTCTTGTTGATGCCTATATGAATGAAAAATGCCCCATTAGTTTTCATGGACCTCATGAACAAGATCTTACATCCCTCCCTCTACCATCTCTTCATGGTCTTCATCAATGACATCTTAGTGTATTCAGCATATGAGGAGTAGCATGCTACACATCTGTAGATAGTCTTGGATACACTCTGAGAGCACCAGCTTTTTGGTAATCTCATAATGTGTCAATTCTAGATATGGGAGGTCAACATTCTAGGACAATTCATCTATGAAGGTTATAGTTGCAGTAGATCGAGTGAAGATAGGGGGTATGTTTTTTTAGAAGCTACCCAGGAGCTTGACTGAGGTGCAGAGCTTCATGGGGATGGATAGTTACTAACAGAGGTTCATGCCCGACTTCTCTAGAGTAGCAGTACCACTTTCATTTTGACATGGAAGGAACAACCCTTCATGTGGATGGAGAAATGCCATTCGGGTTTCTAGGAGCTGAGACAGAGACTTACTAGTGCCCCAATCTTGATAAACTTTGAGGTAGTGTATGGGGTATGTAGTTTAGATCACTTCATCAGGGACCAGAAGAGGTTATGTCCTAATGTAGGAGCGAGCGGTGATCGCCTACGGCTCACGACAGTTGAGTCTTCAAGAGCATAACTATGCAACCCATGACCTAGAGTTAGCAGTAGGTGTATTTCCCTTGATGATTTGGCCATACTACATGATGGGTGAGTAGTTAACCGTTTACTCCACTCACAAGAGTCTCATATATATCTTCTCCCAAAAGGAATTGAACCAGAGATACTGATGATGGATAGAGTTCCTCCAGGATAATGATTTTGAAATATTCAATACTCTAGGAAAGGGTAATATGGTGGAAGACACGCCCAACTGGAGTACCGGGTTGAAACTACTAAGTGGGGTGACAAAGTAGTTATCCATGATGTAGATATCCCTCTTGGAGGATAGTGAAGCAGTTTACCTTCAGTCCATGACTATCACTCCCCCACCCCATCAGCGAGTACGAGTGACATAGCATAATGACATTGACTATGAGGTCCAACATGATCAGATATCATCCAGACATGCTCCTAAAGAATTTTCTGAAGACGAGGAGCACCTCATCTTTTTCAAAGGGCGCACCTTAGTAAAAATAGTGTTGGGGGAGGAGGTGTTGAGATAGTTCCATACTTCCCCACTGGTGGTACACCCTAGAACGTAAAATATGTACCAGGACCTTTGATTTTTGTAATGGTGGCCTTGGAGGAAGAAAGTAGTGGCCGAGTTCACTTCACGATGCCTCACATACCAGTTAGTGAAGGGCACGCATTAGGTTCTGGTAGTCTTGACTCAGCCACTGAAGGTACCGAAGTGGAAATAAGATAGTGTCTCTATGGACATTGTGACGGGGTTACCAAGTACATATAGAAGTCGTGACTCCGTTTGGATGATCGTTGGTCAATTTATTAAGTCGGCTCACTTCCTACCCATCTGGAAGAAGGTAATGTTAGAGGGATTGGGAAGCCTCTCTATCTAGAAGATAGTGTGGTTTCATGGGGTTCCTTTGATGATCATCTCATATCGTGGTGCCTCATTTACATCCCGGTTGTGGAAGGGATTACAAGAGACGTTTGGGACGAAACTACACTTGAGAATATCTTTTTATCCCCTAAAGGATTGTCAAACAGAATATACCATATAGACCTTGGAGGACATGCTTCGTTCTTATGTCCATGACTTTGGTCGTATTTGGGATGAAAATCATCCACTGGTGGAGTTTTCATACAAAAAAAGCTATCACTCAACCATTGTCATGACACTGTTCGATGCATTGTATGGGAAGCCTTGCAAATCACCCATATGATGGACGGACCTAGGGGAGTCAGCACTCATGTGTCCAGAGTTGGTACTGTCTACCACTAAGAAGGTGTATATCATCTAGAAGTGAATGAGGAATGCATAGAGTAGAGATTTTTCTTATGTTGACAGGAGATAGAATCCTTTGGAGTTTGAGGAGGGAGATCATATGTTTCTTTAGGTCTCACCCAGATGAGGATTTTGGAGATTTCTCCAGGGCGGTAAGCTATCTCCGAGGTTCATCTGTCATTTTCTGTTCCTAACCAGAGTTAGAGAGGTGTCATACCACCTAGATCTTCCCCCAAAGATCAACCAAGTGCATAAAGTTTTCCATTTATCACAGCTGAGGAGGTACGTTCATGATCGTTCACATGTAATCACCTTGGGAGATATGTATATCGACAAGGGGGGACGTTTTCGGAGATCCCATTTGAGATAGAGGATGGAAGGAAGTGGGTCCTACATGGATGGTGGATTCCACTAGTATGCATATCATGGTAGCATATGAATCATCATGGGAGCACATGAGATCTGGAAGCTCATATTCGTGCTTAGTACCCCCATCATTTTATTTAGTTGTTATTTTTGATTTTATGTACGTAAAAACCTAAGGTGTAGAGAATGAAATGTCTCATAATTTCAATGGAATTTTTTTATTTATATCAAATTATTTCGAGACTGCAAAATTTGACGCTTTGTATTTAAGAGGTCCGAAGAGCCTGGGATGTAATTTTGAAATTTTTTTAAGGTACGTTCAGTAAACGTGCGAGTGAGATTTTCTCTATTTTAAACCATCTCTCAGATAAAAAATATGAGCGTACCATTGAATTTGGAATGCGAGGATTTTCCTTGAAATTACTTAACTTCGACCAGCAAGGGCCAAGTGGAAAAGTTACTTTTCAAACAATTCGATAAAAATAAAGAAATAATTTTAATGAATTACTTAATTTTATTTCACAATTTGGAGTGATGGATGGTGATGCTATAAGGAACCAACAAGGCAGAAATGAATCACATTAATGAGGCTCATTAATGGCTCATTAAACTCATAGCATAACGACACTTTAATGACGTGTTATAGTGAAACTGTTTCTCGAATAAAATAGGGTAATGACGTGACATCGCATCATAAAGGGAATTTTGTTACATTCTTCAATTTATAATTCGATGCGTTGGTACAATATGGATAAAATAAAGTGGAGGATTCTCTGGATAACCTTTGGCATACTTTCACCCCATCGAAGAATAATGAATACCGTTGGAACTTCATCTTCTTAATCATGAATTTCGATGATCAGAGATTAGAAGCAACGCTGATGGATTAAAAAAATGTAGACGAACAATTTTAAATGAATGTCATAAGAGGTAGGAGTTTTTAATTTTTTAAAAGTTCTTAACCATTCAGTTTTTTTAAAAACGACGAACATGGATCAACACCAGAATAGGTTGATCTGCAGATCGTGCATTATAATGTGAGGGTGATTTTTCTTTTGAGGTGATTATTCAGGATTAAACTTTGGAATGAATGATTGAACACTAACCTCCCCAAGATTTCCCCTTGTTAAATCCTGTAATGCGGATGGTCTGGGCTGACATGAACAAGGTCTGAGTAACCTCGCTCGTGTGTTCTTCGTGGCTACATTCACAAAGAGATGGAAAGGATGGTTTGAAGGCTTCTCGGTAAAGACATCATTGCCTAAAGACCATTGGCACAAGTGACACATGGAAAGAAACACCGGAGTGCGTCCGGTGGCCCATTGTAGATTCTTCTTGCATGCTGGTGCCAGCAGCAGTAGCAGTAGCTGGCCTCACTGGTTGCGTGGAGGGGGTGGCCCGCACCGGTAGGCCTCATTGACTAGGAGTCTACGACTTCTCAACCGTGATGGTGTGTGGGTGGACGCGGTGCCAGGTAGGCCCCACGTGGATTGGTGGCCCACGTTTGGGCCACCCGACAACCAAGACGTTCCGCGACCCTTTGTCCACTGCAGGACTAATATAGACATCCAGGAGGGATCCACACTAGAGGAGTGGCCAGCCCTTGTAGGCCGTGTTCAGACTGGAGGATATGCTGATGGATGCTACATCCCAGGGGTTCACAAGGGTCGCACCTCATGGTGGTTCCCCTTGCTAGAGGGCTAATCCCCCAATAGGCTGGGCCGGTCCTGCTGCTCGGCAAGCCGGACCCACGTAGGAGGGCTGAACCCACACCCCTTTAGGCTGGGACAGACTAGACTTGGTTGTCGATAGACCCGGTGGGCTGGACCATTGGCCAAATAGGGCTGGGTCTAGCGAGGCCTATTAGGCCTGGACTACTAGCCATGCCAGACCAGACTGACCCTGACCCACACCAGGTCAGGTCAGGTCTATTAGAATGAACTGTGATATGTGGATCCCTGACCTAGGTTAGTCATGTTGGTCCAATTAGGTCGTACCGGGCCTCATCGCAATAGGACCCCTCGTTACTAAAACACATGTATCTTGCAAACCCCATGCCCGATTGACGGGCCGCTTGTGGCATTAGGATCCTCTCATGGAGGTGGAGCTTTTAGAATGCATTTTGGTGACTTTAATGTTCTCCAAGAAGCAATTAATGGATTGAGTAGTGGTTCTCCTAAGAACTCTATGTATAGAACCCTACTGTTGTCTGAGAGCTGATGACCTCTCGACGATGGCCTATTGGGATGAAGCTCTATGTGACTCACCAACCCCATTGTGGGGAGAGGCTCTATGTGACCCTGCATACCCATGATACTCAATAATAGGAGTACCTCAGTGTGACCAATGTGGGAAGCTACTATGTGTGACCTGGCAGCCCACGGTGGGGGGCGGCTCTGTGTAACCTATCATACCCACTGTTTTGATCAGGGATGAGTATCGTAGTAGTTAAAGGATAGTGGGAAGCATCTCTATGTGACCTTGTAGGTCCACTATACTCTATATCGAAGGATTTCTTCAATGGCCAAGAATATTTACATTAGTGAATGATGATGCTTCTATTACTACCATAGAAAACACATAGTGTGATTTGTCTTCTGTTTCGTGCTTTACATTGAAAATTGATGTGTGTTCTTTCTTTTTTGTTTTGGGGACCCTACTGAGTACTGTGTCTCTCACCCCTGCACATGATTTTCCCACTCATGTTGTGTCTGGTGCAGTTATACAAGGTTTCTACAGGGGTGATCATGGATATGGGACAGAAAGGCGCTATGACGGTGGACTTTGTGTCCTAGGACCAGGCGGGGCCCAGAAGGACCATGCAGACATGACGTACTACATCGGCTTCCAGTAGCTTTACTACTCTCATGATCAAGTGGGGTTTACTGTAGATTTCCATCAGATCACTTTTCATACTTTACAGTTTTCTATACTTTTTCATGGGGTAGTACTCTAGCCCACTTTCATTCAGTTTAACTTTCACTCAATTTTTTCAGTGGTATGTTATTTCCATTTTGTGAGTTGGGAGTTGGTTCGACATGTGTGTTCATACAGGTATCCAGGCTAATTCCTCCCACTTGCAGGTTGACACCTTTGGAGCTAGTCCCCAACCCCTAGCCTTTGTGAGGCAGGCATGGGGTAGTCACAACATGGGCCCCAGGGGATGGGTCGTGACACATAAGTCAAGCCTAACATCCTAGATAACATCACATTGTAAAAAAAAATCCCCTAGTATGCTTGATTTACTCATTATACCTATATAAAAGGTCTCATGAGACAAAAACCTTTCCCAATGATGTAGAGTGATATCTGGTCACACCCAACATTACTTTTTCATGCTATTTTTATCCTCAAATGGGATCATTCATAAGGAATATTCATAATAATTATCCATGGAAAGAAATTGGCTGAATAATCATACATCATATAATAATAAAAGTAAATATCATAAATTTTAAAAAGAGAATATGGAATTAAATATGATGGATATATATATATGAGTAAATAATAATAGGTCTCAAAATAAGTTGTTCATTTGTGAATAAGAACCTTTCTTGAGCATTATATAAAATTATTAAGGGATACAAAAGTTCCCTATAAATTGGATTTATTTTTATAATGGAAATTGATAAATGAATTAATTGAATATATTACCTATTAAAATGAATGTATAATGAAATAGGTATTATTATAAGATAAATATATATAGAATTTATAATCAATACCTTACATAAAATTGATACATATAGTTATTTATAGAGGTAATGGTCATAACCAAAAGAAAAAGCATGGTTCATGGAGATCCCATACTCTGAGTCGTGTCCTACTCTTTATGTGTTAGAGATTATTATATAATAAATATATATTTACGATAAAATTATTATATAACTATTAACATATATAGAATATCATAATTTATTTTCATATAACGTATTACCACCCTTTTAATAACATTTTTTTATTAAAATCACTATTTTGGGTGATAACTGTTTCGTTTTTCATGCATGTTTTGGTTTTGAAGTCTCACTATTTATATAGTGATTAGGGTTCCATCATATCGAAAATGTAAACCATGACATTAGTATAATATATATTCATTATATATAGTGTAACATACTGAATTTTTAAGGTACACACATTCTTGTTTAACAGTGTGTTATTTCGGATCGAATAGGTTTTGGGAGTTTCTACAGGACCTTGGGCTGGGCACTTCCTGGTTGACATTTCTACATCATCAGATTTTATCTTATGGTGTTAATGCCATATAGAAAGCTGAAAATAACTTTTTCCCCGAAAAATGTTTAAAATATTAAATAAATATATTATAATGTAAAATACATTCATCTGATTTTTAACTTAAGGTGTGGTATTTTTTGGACTATGTGGATTCTAGGGATTTTATAATGTCAATCCCTAGTCTACGATGTAAAATTCTTCCGAATTTTTTTATATTCCACCCATTATTAACTTATTCTATATCAATATTCATCTATAGGCCTCGAAATTTAAGGAGTTCCCAGGTGATATTGGATGTCTCTTCATCCTCTAGACTACTTTGTTTAGTATTTTATCTCTATATCAGTTACATCGCTTCTCTATAGTAAGTGTCATCCATCCTTATTCATTACTCTAATGTGATATCTATTATGGATGAGTTTTCAGAACTAAAATCATTTGGCTTTGGTCACATGTTTGAAACCTTTGATTTTTTTACTTCTAGATCTCTTGTGAAATCATCTTCTGGGGGCATATCCTATATTGGTGTCGGTGAAGAAGGTTTGTGTTATTTTGGATTTTTTATTATATATTCCTTCAAAAATCAATTTTCTTTATGTAATGTGATTCAAAGATGTGGATATCATTTCTATGATCTTTATTATTTATTTGCTCCATCACTAGTAGAAAAAATGGTCATTAACGTCAAAAATATGACTTCAGTTTCATATAAACAGATAGAAAATGTATTTCTAGATACTTTGGGGGTCATTTTTTCAATAAATCATAGAAAAAAAACATTTTTATCAATTTTGATGTTGATTTTAAGGAAAATTGACCCCAAAAATTATAACAATTACTGTTATCATAATTTTTTAGGAAAAATGATATCAATAATTAAACTTATTTTACTATATTTTTGATAACTTCTATATATTATATTTGATTAGTCGTAGAGCTAAAACGAAGTTATGAATTAAAATTTATGGATGCAAGAAGTTGAACTTCCCTAAGATAATTCTTAAAGAATTTAAAAGTTCGAATACCATAACTTTTAATCAGTATCACTATTTTAGATCTATAAATAGTCAAATTGAATCTTAATAAATGATCTAAATCATTATATAAAAAAATTCTAATTTTTTCTTTCAGTTAGTTTTAAAACATATATGAAAAAAATATCTTTTAATTTTTTTTACCAGTTTTTAAAAATATACAACAAAAAATTATATAAATGGGCTTTTTTGCAATGGTTTTGTAAAAAACCATCTCCAAAAAACCAATATAAATTTTATTTTACATCATTTTTAAAAAAAATGACACTAAAATGTATCCCAAAATACGTGGGATAGATAATTCAATCTTTTTTACAATTCGTGTTTTAATTTTGAAAATCCCACCTAAATTTTAATTAAACGATGTTGAATATATTTTCATTTACTATATAAATACATTTAATCTATTTTTTCATCATATTCAACCTCTTCGATTCAATCATGTTTTCAAGCCAACTTCAATCGAGTATTTGAACATGGCATCTATTCAAGTAATTTAATTTCATTATTATTATTTTCCTTCACTAGTAAACATATCAGTAATCTTGTTTATAATTTTGATTGATTCTTATGATTGAGCTAAAAATATTAAACTTTCTGATGAGATTATCCAATCGAGGTGAAAAATTCATTATCGATCACCATTTTCATTATTGCATGAGTTCTACCCTAAAATTAAGAGATATGCTAATAAACAACATATCCTTTTTCTGGGAAATCCTAAAACAATTGAAATAGGTTTGATCCATTATGTTTATTTTATTTCATTTTGTGTATGTAATTTTCATTTATGTTTCTCATGCTTTCTATGAAATGAGTTGTATCTGTCAAAACATTGAGATGTTCCACATTTGATAGTTATAACATCAGATCTGTAACTCTGTTTTAGCTCCACGACTCGTCGAATAAATGCTTAAGAAATTATAAAAAACATAATAGAAACAATTTATTATTTCTATTCATATTTTAAAACATTGATGCAGAAAATATTTTTTTACATTTTTGCATCAGTTTTGGTGTCATTTATGTGAAAACTGATGATAAAAAATAGATTTAAATCATTTTCTGCATCAGTTTACAAAAACAAATGTGAAAAGTTATATTTTTTAGGTCATATACTTCAATTTAGGTTAAAATGGATGTAAAGACCATTTTCTATGAGTTCATACAGTATTGGTTAATCACAACATACGTGTGTATGACCCAAGTATGAGGTAAGTGGTTCCATATTTATAATTTTAGAATAAACCCTTATTTTATGAGTTTTATAAAATGATTTTTAAATGATTTGGCATGATTTTTTGTGTGTCTATAAATGTTTTTTCATCAATGTATGCTTTATTCCATTGGTTTTGGGTAATGGTTAAATGAAATTTTAATTGAATTGTGAAATGCATTTTCAAATAAGGTTTGATGAAAGAACAAGACAATTTGAGATAAATTGTGAAACCCCCCTTTTGAAATTAATTTTATAAATACAGTACATTGTATGCCTTGGTTACTTAGGTGGATGGTGTAGGTTATGGCCACCATACATTTTTTTATTATTGGGGTTTTCACTCATGGGGTGTTTCTATGGTCCCTAGTCGTATTGTTATAGGGAATTATTTTAAATTATTAAGGGGGGGGGGGTTCACTCATGGGTTGTTAAGATTCTACATTAGCATATTATTCTAGGGAATTTTGTGTGAACTAGTCAATGATTGTGGTTTGAGTATCACGATGGCCTGTTATTTTGGAATATATTGGATTTTTACCATTTTGATTGGGTTTTTATTTTTTTATTTAATATAACTACTTTGATTTTGATAAATTTTATAGTATTGATTATTTCACAACTGAAAATACCCTCTATACCCACAATTTTAGAAAAAACACATGGGTATAAGGGTCTATCATAACCTATACCAATGAGATGTTTTCATATCCATACATATCATATGGATTAATATGAATAAAATAAATTACAATTTAAATGAAAATTTGTAAAAATATGAAAAATTATATATTAAAAATAATAGAGAAGGGGAATTAGTGTATTTACATTAGGTTAGAGATGAAGGGTAATCATATATATATAACCTCTCCCTTATTATTTCTATCTCTAAAATTATACCGCATTTTTGTCTTTATTATATCATTTATTATTGATCATAACAGCCAAGATTTGGTGTCGTTGGACTTATCTCGATGAATAGACGGTAATCACAATGCTTGTTTAGTTATGTGTCTATGTATTGATATATAATTTATTTAAATCCAATTTTATATCATTATTTTTGGTGATTATGTGTCTGAATAATGATTCTTTGATATACATCACTTTTTTAGTGGCATTAAAAAATCTGGAATTGAGGTACGTTGCTTCATGATTTTCCCTTTATATATTATAATCTGGGTGATTGTGTGATTTTGATTATGTTTTTAAAAGATATTTTATATTATTTTATATTATATTTTTTTTAGTTTTCGAAATGTTTCTTTCTAATCACATTGATATTCATATGATACTTCATATTAAAAATGTACACAAAGTGTTTTCCAAATATAAAACACGTCTTCCACCAAAATCATGCTAACCATGTGTTCAATTAAATTAGGCTGATAAATTTTCATGATTTTACTAAGGTTTATACTTTTAAATATTGAATTATGATTTTTAAGAAATTATGATTACGATTTTTTTAAGGATTTAGGTCCCATTTAGTCATTGATAATTTGATTTATTCCATTAGAGAAAACTCAATCATTGTTTCTTATTATTTTAATAAAATCATATTTGTTTTCATATTTTGAAAAAAGAAAATTTCATGATATTTCCATGTTGTTTTTATTGTTAATAATTTAAGAAAATTAATTTTGAAAATACAGTTATTTTTTAATAGGATTTTAAATGATTGAATATATTATTTTTATTATTTCTTAATATTGTGGCTGTAATGAGATTATATTATTGAATGTTTATGGATAATGAATAACATGGTCAGGATATTGATGTTTTTATGTACACATATTTGTTATTTGGAAGTGTGATATGATTTTATATGTTTTCTCATGTTGTTTGTATATTATGTTTAACTATATTGTGTGTGGGTTTCTCACCTACATTTTGTAACATAAAAAACCTTAGTTATATATGTAGGGAAGATTAAGATAAATTTAGATAGGAATTGATTACATTCTACCTAAAAAAATGATTATTACACACTAATTAAACATTACTATAAATGGTCATTGTTCCATCATATGGGTTTCCCAATACTATGAGGAATTAATATTGATCTAACTAGTAGCTTGTGGATGTAGTTTTTTTATTATTGGTTTGATCAATGAGAAAATATGTGGATCTAAGGATGGATTTTATTATAGTCCTTTATGGGATTTATGATGTTATTAGATATCAATTTTATTTTTTCTGATTAATTACACTAAATGTCATATTTTAATACTTTTTCTTTTTTTAACTGACACTATTGATATTTTATTTCATTCATCTTTCCCTTGTTAAGATGATATAATTTGTATTCATCTTTAGTTTTCATTCCATGACATAAGTGGAATATATTTTTATTTTTTCCTTTAGTATGATATATGTTTCTCATATTATAGTGGCCTTTATATGTCTGTATTTTATGTATTTTTTTCATTCCTTCACGAAATACCAAATCATAATTGTTTAAGAATGAATGATTGTAAATAAAAAAATTATTTTATAATACAATGGTTTATATATGACAAATTTATGTGTTTCCAATTGATCTCACTAAGGGAGAATAAATATAGATTAATTGTCTTGTGGTACAATTTATTTAAATGATGATTTCTTATTATTTACATAAATTAAAGTGAAAATGTTATTTTAATATTGTATTCAAAAGATGGAATTTCATGGATTAATATTTGAGTAGCATAACTCGGTTGTAGGAAGTATACCTACTTGGAATTTATTCTCATTGTAGCATTGATTTTATTAATTTTTCATATTCCCCTTTTATGCAATAGTTGGTCTTGGGTTTTCATATCAGGTAAAGAGGTGGTAGTGCCAATCAAAAAACTATTTTATTGAAATTTAGAGATTGGTTTTAATTGTATTTCTTATATTTTGGTATTTTATTATAATATTTATTATTCAATATATGTAGTCTATTCTAGATTATGTGGATATACTTAGTGTTTATTATATTTAAAAACCTTGTTGTGATAGTTGGATTTTATTATTGTCCATGAGTTATGTTATATGTTATATCATTAATTGTTTATTGTTATTACAATAGATTTTTATTTATTATGAATGATCATATAATGTATGGATTCATTATGTCTTACTTCTGAGTGGATGTAACATTTTGTACTTATTTTATTAGGAATAATCATTCCATAGGTATTCATTTGATGCTTATTAATTAGTTTCTATCAGGTGTGGATTAGGAATGCCCTCTATGCCTTTATAAAATTCAAATAGGGATTCCAAATTAGGGGTGGACTGGGTTTTTTCATGACAATATAAAATAATAAATGAGCCATAGAATAAATCATGTATCTATAAATTAACATTTAGTCAAATCTCCCTCACATTTGGTATTATTTTCTTTCGTAACATTTTTTCATCCTATAAAATAAAATAATGATTTTGAAAGTATGAATCTAAATGTGAATTATATTCCATTTTTCATTTTTGATCATTTATAAACTATGAAATTTACTAATTACAATTTCGGTTGAAGAGAGAATGTATTGTTGACATGTTTTTAAAAAAATCATGTTTTCTTCAATTTCATAATTTCTATTATTTGAAATTAATAATATTTTAATTTTCTAATGAAGATAAGAATAAATTAATATCTATTTATATTCTATAATATAAACTAAACATCCATTTTGGATATTATTTTTATTGTTTTGATGATGTCCCTATAGGTGGATCAAAATAGCCATTATCAGGGCGTGTCAAGGTAGAGTAGAGAGAGAGATTATATGCTATAAATAGATGAAAAGGGTCATACAAATATCAGAAAATAATTTATATTTTATACATTTATATATGATATATCTATTAAAGGAATAAAAATGGAAATTTAGTGGCAGAGTAGAACGAATAAGAGAGAAAAAAATGAATGATAATCCAGGCTACCTCTTCATTGATGATTTACTAATTTGATAAATCCAGGAAGGCTTGGGGTTTGGTCTATCCCTTATATCCCTATGTGTATTAGAAGTTTTTGAAGAGGCTAAATTGGAATATCTTAAGCTTAGAGAAGTATATAAGAATTAATTTTCCAAGGTAATGGAGTTTATGTTTTTATACATGAAGTGTGGGGTATTTATGGGTTAATTTATTTCATTTTGGGAAAAGACTTTGTAATAGTTTTTATTCCCCAAAAAGATATTTGTTTTTAATTAAATAATGGAGGTCCCTTAGAATTTTGAATTAAATAAAAACTGAACTACATCGTTGAAATACTTATAAATTGTATAGAATCAATAATAAAATTTTATTATAAAAAGATATAACATATGTTATAAACTTCAAACAAAGGATTATAAATTGAAAATATAATTTTGAAATTAATTATTTCTCAACATATATAAAAAATATGGGATTTTTTTTTTAAAAAAAAATTTATGTTATGTTTAAATCCGAATTTTTTCATGAAATATGAGGCATTTGTAAACAAATATTATTTTCATACTATTAACTAAAAAAATACCCATTTTTAGAAAAGTTCTAAAAAATCACCCTTTGTTAATTTGGACAAGATGAATCCAAAATTGAAGGTCATTTTTTACAATTAAATTTCTAAAAATTTTGAATTTAATATTTAACTAAATATATATAGTGTTATAAAAATTATTAAAGAAAATGACTCTTTAATCATTAAGTGTTCTTATTCATATTTCATATGAATTACTAATTAAATTACTATTAATATATTTTTCACACTAATAATTTTTATTAGAATAACCATTTCAGAGTGTTTAATTTATGTTATTTGGATAAAAAAGCGTAATATATAGAAAAATAATATTCATCAATAAATAGGCATTTTTACCATTTACTGTTTTATTCAAATCCATTTAATTATTTATTTTATTACCATCAAATTTAATCTATTTTTTGAAATTTGTCACATCAGATAATTATTTAGAGAAAATTATACTATGTAAAATAAATCATTTCAACTATCTATATATTTTATGTTTTACTCTTTTTGTAATTTTCATAATGATATTTCACATTTTACTCCAATGATGTATTAATGTTTATTTTTAAATCTAAAATATATCACCACTCATTTTATTTCATTATTTCTTATAATTAAACATATTATACATAGTTTTTATTTATAGGGAAAAAAATCTTAAACACTGTGGTTATTATATTCTACCTATAAAATTAATTGCATCCTCACAATTTTAATTTCTCTCACCAATTAAAATAGATGGGGGTATTGTAAATATACTCAAGACTCGTTACATAATTTTAAATGTAAAATAAACCACACTATCCTTCATAAATAGTCATTTATTACATCATAATAATTTTCAATACCATAATAATGTATTCATATACTTAATAATGGTTCATAAAATGTATGTGAAACATCTAAATCATATCCCCCATGAGTGTCAAAACAAGTGTGTTGTTAGCCCAACTTGTTGTGCATTGAGGGAAGATCGAATTAATTTATAAAAAACCATTTTCAAGGATATTAAAACAAGAATCATTAGTGATATATAATTAATCCAATTATAGTTTACAAACATGGATTTTATTTCATAAAAAACCAAACATGATTTAGTTTATCAAAATTTAAGTATATTTACCCATATTTGGATTTATATCTAGGGTTTCCCTTAATTCATCCTAGTCCATTCCCCTAAAAATAATTAATCATAAATATCTGATGATCTATATTTCAATATTACAAACAAGATATTCATAAAAATATATTCTACTAAAAATAAATATTCCTTTTAATCCCTAAAAAATAATACATCGGTCAATATATAACTTAATCAGGTATACTAGGAGATAATTTAATAATTCCTGAAAATAACCAAAATTTCTAATAAATTAATTTAAATACGCACCCTAGGGGATACCTATACAAGTACCATGTATTCTATAGATACCTAATCCTTTTACACATAATATTAAATTTTTTTTTGACATAAATATATACGAAATACAACAAAAAGACCAAAAGTCCAAGAGTCTGGGAAGACTAGGTACAAAACACCTCATCAGGATACTAAAAAACAAAATCATTTTTAAATTTTCATCAATGAAATCCTATGTTAATTGGATCCCAAAAAACTCCATGGTAAAACCTGGAGAATACATAAACAAAAGGGATGAGTTAAAAATACCATAAAGAGAATAAACTTGATAATGAAGCATAATGTGTTAGTCAAAGGTATGACCTGATATCATAAAAGATAAGGATCATGAGTAATAAAATAATATAATAACATCAATAACATGACATCCTAAAATATTTTAAATATAGAAAATGTGTACAAAACACAAAAGAAATGGCATAGTTGTAAGTCAATGCTATCTATCAAGAAGATATCACATGGTGGGAAGAGTTCCATATTGGATTAGGTTTACACCTTAATCACATAAATAACATCTCATGAGACAAAAAATTACCAAATTAATTGTAGAAATATCTAGGATCCACAATCATTTCATGTTCATGATTATGTGGGCCACAAAAGGGAATCAATCATAAGGCATAATCATACTATTATCCATGGAATGAAATGGATTGCATAATCTTGCCTCATATCATAATCAATGTAAATTACATAAATAATACAAATAGAATAAAGAATTAGATATTATGAATGATAAATATGATTACATAATCATATGTCTCAAATTATGGATTTCATTTGGATAGCACGACATTCAATTATCAATACATAAAAATATTAATGTATAGAGAAGTTCCCCTTAATCAATCTTGAATTTTAAAGAAGGAATTTTGGAAGTCATATTATAGAATCTTTTAACCTATAAAATGGTAGGTATAATGGAATTGGTATATATTTAACTGACATATATACATAATTTATAATACATTTTTAACAAAAAGGGGGAAAAGTGAGTTCGAGTGGGAATGGTCAAAACCCAATGAAAAAGGGAAGTTCAAAGAAATCCTTTACCCTAAGTACTATCTTTCTTCAAACGCATTAAAAAATAAAGTATAATAAATAATTTTTTGTTATACATTTACTAAGTAACCATAATTATATATATTATACCATATATTATTTTCTATTAACATCTTACCACCTATTTATTTTTAGTTATTTATTTAAATCCATGTTCCGATTGATAATTACTTCCGTTTTCATTCATGTTTTTGTACAGTAGTCTCGGTATTTATACATTGATCTTGGAAAAGTAATTTCTATAATTTTAACCATTATTTTAATATAATATATTATCATTATATATAAATATATATATTTATATTCATCCAACAAAAGTAGAGATAATAATGATTTTCATTGTTCATGATGTTGGGAAGTTGTACTTACATATGGACATTTATTCTATTTTTGATGGATAGAATGAAAGAAAGGAAAATAATACATAACCTTCAAAAAATAATAATTATATCATGAATAACGTATATAATTTGTGAATCTCTCATTATAATCATCATTTTTACACAGTGAAGGGAAATAAGGTACATTAGTTCATGAGGTTGTTGTCCATAAAACACACCAATGATGATTTAGTTTCCCATTACATGGAATAGTACATGGATGTAGTTAATTAAAAAAACATAATAAACTCTCAGTATTTTTATGATAATTTTTCATTATTGAAACATGTTTCAATAATATTTTAAGCAGGTACAATAAGTAATAAAATAAAAACATTCACTTAAAAACTATACCTCTTCGTTTGAAAACTTCCTTTGATTTAATACATTAACCCTCTAAGGTTGTTTTACATCAAAAAATACTTCTAGTAAAATGTAGGTTCGGATTTCAAAAAGGTATTTAGACATATATTAACTGAACTAAAATGATTTTTCAGTGTGAATAAAATAGGAGATGAGGATCACATTTATAGGTGAGGGGAGGGTCACTCTAGGAATTACTTAAAATATTAAAGTAATATAAATTAACTTTGATGAAAAAGGTTATAAAATGATATAATCATAATATATATTGATCAATTTTCTATGTAATAGGATCCAATAAAAGTTGGAAAATTTTAGATTATTTTTTTAACATTATCTTCTTGTTCGAACCCGAGTTATCCCTTTATAAAAATTACCATGATAAAAAAGTTTTTACACATTAGGGATCATTATAGTTACAATAATTTAAAAAGTGGACTATAAGTAGGAATATTTAATATTTTTATACATATACCATTCAGTTTTCTGAAAATAGATTTTTTTATGAATTTTATATCATTTACACAAAATTATTTTTTATAAACTAACATTACTATAATTTTTTGAACTATTTATTCATTTGAAGTTGTAAAAATTATGAAGAAATTTAAAATTAAAATATTATATATTGAAATACTAAAAATATGTGATTTTAATCTAAATAATAATGTATCCCAATTTAATTAAAATTATATTACTATTAACATCATAAAAATTATTTAGTTTATTTTCATATTAATTGAGTAACTAGTGTGTTAGTATTGAATAATAATTAATGGTAATTATTTAATCCCAAAAGTATAAATATTTTAAACATATCAAAAAAAATTATATTTTAAATAACCATTTATAATAGAGAATAATTTTTTTATCTCTATTACAAAATATTATATATATTAAAAGTAATAGAGTGACATTTTTGAAATTAACTATTACTTAAACAATATAATGGTAAAAATGAATGATAAATGATAAAATCATTTCATATTTATGAAACATGGATGGAAACTTCTGAACTAAAGTCGTAAAATATTATAAAGAAAATTGTAATTGTCATTGTGTACTCATTATTATATAAATTTTCACCTAAATTACAAGAATTACCATTATCATTATTATAATTATTTTGTATTGTTACTATTCCTAATGTCTAAAAATAAAATAGAAATATTTATCAAAAAACACTTCAAGATTAAAAATATATAATCCAATCTTTAATATTTAATTATATGAAGTCATAGACAATAATTTCATATGAAATTATAAAACACAATGAAATATAATTTTTTCTTAGAAAAAATGTCTTTTATGTATAATGTTTTGTACTAAATTAAAAATAAAACTTATTTCCTTGAAATTAATTATATTATTAATAATATAAAAGAACTATTAATTTATTCATTGAACCCATTTCTAAAATAATGGAACTTCAAAAATGCTTGAATCAAAAATATTTTTCACTAAAAATCAGAACTAATCACTATTCAATGGAAAATTAATCTTTTCAAAAAATTCTAAAAAATTACTAAGTTAATTTTGATATTATTACCTTGAAATTGATTTCATTTTTATGAATTTAATTTTCTAAAAGTTATATAAATTAATTATAATATTTATGATAAAAATTAATAAACATTGTTTTTGAAGAAAATGTATTTTTGGATGAATAAAATGGCCTTACTAAAAATTTAGTGTAAATTCTCTATGAATTAATCAATAAATATTTATTTAGTAAAAAATTTATATATATTTGACAATGTGTTTGATCTTATTAATACACTCATTGTCATAGGCTATGTTATAACATTCATATTTAAATAATAATATTTCATAATTCATTTAAGATTGGCGTTTCATATCTTATATTCTATAAAACATAGTATTTCTTATAAAATATCATGATATTACATTATCCCCCCCGAATAATTTATTTCCATAAAATTTTCTATTACATACTAAGGTGAAAAGAGGTTATGTTACTTTATCTTCATGGACTACCTTAGTTCCCATGTTGCTTCCTCATATTTAATGTTTTGTTATAGAACAATAACTAGGTGAATTTTATAATAGTATATAAAATTATATATATTTTCCAATTTCATCACTAGAATCTCTACATAAGAGACATCATTTTCCTGTTGTACCACCTGCGAATTCAGTACATGTGACGGATTTGTTATGAGCTTCTATAATAGGGATACATTGAATACATTAAGAACATAAGATTGAGTTTGTGGGAGTGCTATTTGACAGGCCACCACTCTAACGTTATCAAGAATTTCATAGAATTCAATGTACCAAGGGATAAGCTTACCCTTATTACTAAATAAAATGATTAACTTCTGTGGAGATATTATGAAAAATAATTTTTCTCTGACCTCAATCATCATGTCTCAGAGATGATTATCAACATATCTCATATATTGAATTTGAGAATCCAATACGTGTTGTTGAATTTCCTTGAACATTTCAACTATTTTCAAGGCCATTTTCGGTCCAAAAAACATGAATTCATCATATTATCCCTTACACATATTTTCACTCCATTTATTCCTAGAAAGGGACTTAAAAAGGTCCATTTGGTTTATTGGGTTAATGCTAATATTGTTTGAGAACTCAACTAGAGGGAGATGTTGATCCAATCCTTCATTGAATTCTGTCAATCATTCCATAAACATGTCTTCATATTTCTATGTAGTCCACTAAAATTATTAATTAGTTTGGTAATGATAATCCATATTGATGATCAACTAATTATTTAGATCATATTGGAGAATCTTCTAGAAAGTAGAGGAAAATATCAATTCACAGTCTGATATAATCGATATAAGTTTTCCATATAACCTGAAAACCTATCTAATATATATCCTTATATTTTTATTATTTGAGAAATCCTCAAAAATTTCAATTAAGTGAGTATAATTTATAATATGATCCACCATAATCTATATAACATTATTGCCTCATGATGTGTTTAGAAGACCATTGATAAATTACAATGTGATATTTTCCCATTCTTATCGAGGTATGTGTACCGGATTCATCATCACATTATAATTTTTCCATTAATCATTCACTTGCATACATAAGAAACAATTTTATTTATATTCTATTATCTATGTTTAATATTATCCCACCACTAGTGCTTTCAAAGATCTGGATATATCTCTATGATCCCTGGTGGATTGATTAGACCAAGCAATGTGCATCATTAAAAACTATTAATTTATCTCAGGATATTGTGGTGCACATAGTTGTGACCCAAATCATACAACTCATTCTTTATAAATTGTTGAACTCTGTGGATTTTTTTTCTCTTATATATTTAATATTTTTTTTGAATTTTCACATCATCTCTTGGGCATCCATTTTCTTCACATTAAGGGAAGGTTATAGAATCAATTGTTAAAGGAATGATGATTTTCATTCCTTTATGACTACTATGCCTATTATAATTATATCTAAAATTAGTGGATACATATCAATTATCATAAATGATAAATTTATTTTATCCTTTCTACTTAGAGCATTTGAGACATTTTTTATTTCCCATGAAGATAATGAAATCATAATTCATAGCCCTTGATAAAAAATAACCATGTGCAATGGTTTAAATTAATCTATCTATATTTGAATATATATTTGATGATATTAGGATAAGTATATATTTTACACATCTTCATATATATATAATTCTTTCATATTATCAATAAAAATATTAATACTTCCAACTCCATATCATGTGTTGAATTGTTCTTCTTATAAAATTCAACTACATTTGGGCGTAGGTTATAACTCTGTCATTATAAATTAGTAAACAACCTAAAACAGTATTTATATAATCTTTATATACCATGAAATGTT
This sequence comes from Viscum album, assembly GCA_963277665.1. Taxonomy (NCBI): domain Eukaryota; kingdom Viridiplantae; phylum Streptophyta; class Magnoliopsida; order Santalales; family Viscaceae; genus Viscum; species Viscum album. The sequence goes on along the minus strand of OY728141.1, from coordinate 1,176,230,332 downwards.
TTATACTTAGGGGTAGAGTGAGTAATGGTGTATTAATATGCCTCTTTTCAATTCCTTGAAGCTTTATTCATATTCATAATTCCATACAAAATTTACTCCCTTCCATGTCTCATTGTTTAGTGGTTTTTATAGTCATGAGATATTTATCATAAATCATAGGTATTAACTATCTAATACAAGGAGACTATAGATCATCATTATATATATTGTTCTAGGTCACTCCCCTATTACATTTGTATTAGAAGGGACTGTTGATATCCTTTTATTGGTGATAACATTACTAAATAATGATACTTTGTTCATCCAGAACTCACATTTACAGTGATTTACATATAACATATCATTTAACACAATATTTATCACAATATTCAAATTTTTCTCAATATCCTCCTTGATAATGGAGTATATCATAATAACATTTATAAAGACAACAAATATTTTTTCATGATAATCATTAATGAAACTATTAATTAGGTTAATAAAAATTATTAGGTCATTACTGAGTTGAAAAGAAAATTACTATGAAATCATAGTATCTATAACATGTAAAAAATAATTTATTGGGGATATCATACATAATCCCTTTCAATTGGTTATATACCAACTGAAATCCAACCATAAATAAAGGACAAAGCCACATGTAGTTGACCAAACTGGTAATCTATCCATGGTAGAGGATAATTGTTCTTTATTGTAACTTTGTTGAGTTCAAAATAATCAATTTATAGGTGCATTGAACTATCCTTCTTCAAGATGGATAGGACTATAACACACTATAGTGAATCACCTATGTGTATAAAAACCATTTTCATAAGTATAATCTCTCAGAATGGGAATTTAATCAACCATTATTCTCTCTTTTTTCTCAATGAATTATGCTTGATATTCTTTCTAATAAGGCAATAATATTCCTACTAGAGTAGAAAATTACAATAGAGAATTGTCCAAATACTTATACTTGTATAGAATTAGAGGATAACTTGGGATGTGAAGAGTGATCTCCCTCTCCAAACATTTGATGTTGGGTTTATATATGGACAACCAATATATTTCCAATGTATCATCAAACTCTATTAATGGATATATAATGATATTTTATATAAGATTAAATCTAGAAATATTTATTTGGAAGAGGTTATATACTTGGGATGAAATAATTTCTCCATTTTATATTCTCATTTATTGATCAACCCCCATGTATTTAATTTTTATTCAATATTTACGGTAAACATTCAATATATTAAATAACACATTGAACTGAAATCAGAATGTGCATTATCTATTCTTAAACGAATAACTTGTGTACCTATCACCTCATAATTATTGAAATACTCTTTAATAGTAGTAAAAATATATGGAAATCTTGATCTCTATGATAGGGATGTTTTTTATTTAATTTTATTCTAGAACCATTGGCTTAGGTCATTGGATTTCATAATTCATGTGTTCTTTGAAGTTGAAATATTGTACTATTGGATTAGTGTTGATCTAAAATGTATTTTCCACTATTTCATTAGTGGGTTTCATTATATTATAACATCATTGATTATCTTGATCCCATTATATTACACAATTTAAGCATCAAATAGTTCCTTTTAATAGTTTTTGAGATGATTCTTCCCACATTTTGAAAAATGGGTTGTTGTGTTTTTGTTCCCATGTGATATTTATCCATTCAACCTCCCAATGAAATCCCAATTTTACACTTTTTATCTCCAGGACCACAAGACAACTAAGAGCCTCCAATCAATATCTTGACATTTATGTAATAATTTAAAATCCATTTATATCATTCATAGTCTCAAATCAAAAACAAATTTGCTAAGAAATTCATTTAATCCACTAAAGAACTAGTCCACATTACTTTCACTTTTGATAAAAAATCTGGAGGCATACCATTAATGAATTCTGAAGATTGAATCATATAACCAAATTTAATCTCCTTTTTTTGAAAATATCTATATAACACCTTCTCTATTTTGACCTGAATAATTAGATAATTTTTTTTATAATATTTTCTTGAATTATTCCCATTACATACAATCAATATCCTTTTTGTACTATGTTTTCATGAATATTATACAGAATTGACCAGCTTCATCCTATATGTGATAAATGGCCAACAGAACATTATCTTGATTTGAGAATTTTATGATAGATAATAAAATCTCAATATAGTCAATCAATTTTTCCCTGATGAAGATATTGTAAGATCAACTAAATTTTGGAGGTATTTTTTGGATAAAAGACTCGAATGCAACTTGATTTTTCCTAGGTTAAGGAGGTAGTTTTATATGATCCAAGGTATTATTCATATCATTAGTTAAATGAGGTATTAATTTAATTAAATTCTCATATTCCACTCATATAATTTTATGAATATAATTTAAAAAATCATTGTATTTCATGTAACATTTTTTGTTGCCATAATATCTCCAATTTCATTCCATTCACTATAAATCAAAAAAATAATATTATAATACTTTAACTAGTAAACATATAAATTATACACTTATGAAAATTGATGGAATATGTTGTAAAATATAAGTATATCCTAAATTTTTAATATCTAGGTTTCAATCTAGTTTCTTCATAGTAATTTTCCTATTAATTTTACTAACATAAAAATATACTCAATTCCTTTATAATGGTTCATAATTTTTTTTTAATTTGTCAAATCATATCCCCAGAGAGTGTCAAACCAGGTGTGCAGCACCGAATATTTATTTTAAAGAAGGATATGATCACATTAACTCCCAATGCAACCTTTTTAGTGTTATTTCCCCTATGTAAAATTGTGCCAAAGCCCCATCAACCAATAGTATCAAAATAGTTATATGATTTAATGGAAACCACTCACTCAGTATATAACCGGGATTCCATGGTATTATACTATACATACATTTACCCCTTGTATTCTCACAAAAGTATTCTATTCTGAATATCATAAAAACTATTATACCCTCTTCTAATACCAATTATTTTAACTGAATCCTTTTACAGATATTATTACATATTTTTTAAGATAAATATCTAATAAATACAAAAAAAGGATTGAAACGCCTAGTGTATTTGGAAGATATGGTACATAAAACATTAGAATAAAACTATAAAACCGAATCTTTATTTATTTCTACTTAATGAATTAATAAATCCTTTTAATTTATTAAAAATTCATTGGATAACATGAGGAATACATAGACCTAATGAGTGAGAAAAAAATCATAGTAAGAGAATAAATATGATAAGGAAGAATAAATTGTAAGTCAAAGGTATAACAAGATATCAAAAAATAAAAGGATAATTAGTAATAACGTGGTAATATGACATAAAGAACATTATATTATAATATCATGTCAACATATGAAATATAGATGAAACATAAAATATAACATAATTATAAGTCAGGCCTAACTTCCAAGAGAACATAAAATTGTGGATGAATTCTCATAGTATATTAGGTTTACTCCATAAACCTGTACAAAACATGTCACGATACACAAAACATGCCCAATTAAGTATAGTGATATATGGCCAAACCGATCGTAACTTGTTCAAGATTATTTTATCCTCAAAATAGAATCAATCATAAGGAATAATCATAGTAATTATCCATTAAAAGAAATGGGTTTAATAATCTCACATCATATCATAATAAATGTAAATTTCAAAATGATTACAAAGAGAATAAGAAATTATGTATTATGGATGTTTATATATGAGAAAATAATCAAAATTCCCAAAATGTGCTGCTCATTTGTGAATAAGAACCTTTAATTAGTAATACAAAAAAGTATTATGGGATAGAAAAGTTCCCCATTATTGAGTTTTATTTTTAAATATGGAATTTGTTAAATGAATTTAGGGAATATATTACCCATTAAAATGAAGTTATAATGAAATAGGTATATTTATAAGAGATATAAGTAACGAATTTATAATCAATACATAACAGTTAATGGAGATAGAATGTGATTTATAGAGGGAATGGTCATAACCAGTAGAAATAACATGGTTCAGGGAGATCTCGAACACTAAGTCTTGCCTTTATCTTTCCATTTTAGGAATTATTATATAATAAATATATATTTTTTATAAAATCATCATAGAACCATAAAAATATATATAATTTCATAATTTATTTTCATATAACATATTACCAACCTTTAAATAACAATTATTTATTAAAAGCACTATTGCATGTGATAACTGCTTGTTTTTCTTGCGTGTTTTTGTCTAGAAGCCTCAATATTTATATAATGATCAGAGTTCAATCATATCTAGAATATAAACCACAATATTAACAAAATATATAATTATTATATACATTGTAACATCCTAGATTATTAAGGTACACTCTTTCTTATTTAAAAGTGTGTCTTTCAGGATCGAACATGTTTTGAGAGTTTCTATAGGATCATGGGCAAGGCAGTGCCTACCTGACATTTTTACGTCATAAGATTGCATCTTATAGTTTAAATGTCATGTTGAGGACCATAAAAATCGTTTACCCTGTAATTATGTTCCATATTAAATATATATTTTAAAATGTAAAATAACCACTTTTTATGTTTAAACTAAGGCGACGTATTTTTCAGAGTATGTAGATTTTAGGGATCTGACGCAGTCAATCCCTAGTATATTTTTTAAAAATTCATCCAAAATTTTTTATATTCCACGCATATTTAACTTATTCTATCTCAATGTTCATCTATAATCCTCAATATTTAAGGAGTTCCAGGGTGATCTTGGGGGCCTCTTCATCTTCTGTACCACTTTGTTTAGTATTTGATATCTATATTAGTTGCATCACATCTCTATAGATAGTGGCCTTTTTTCTTATTCATTACTCTATTGTGGTATCTATTGTGAATGAGTTTTTATTTATAATATCATTTGGTTTGATCCCTTGTTGGAAATGCTTTATTTTTTTCTTCAAGATCAGTTGTGTAATCATCTTCCAAGGGCATTTCCTTTATTTTTTGTGGTGAGAAGGGTACATGTTCTTTAAGTTATGTTGTGATATATTCACCCATAAATATATTATCTTTATGGAATCTATTTCTAATATGTGGATATTAATTCTGGCCTCTTTTTTGTTTTCCTTTTGATTCTTAACTAGTTGAACAATGGTCTTTATCATCGAAAATATGATATCAGTTTCATATAATCTGATAGAAGGTATATCTATAGATACTTTTCTGGGGATAGTTATTTTAAAATTCACACCAAAATACCGATTCATATCATTTTTGGCATCGATTTAAATGAAAAATGATGATAAATATTTTTAAAAATATTATTCACTTTGGTTTTTAAAAAAACTGATGCAAAAATTTATAAAAGCTACAGTTAACATCAGTTATTAGGAAAAATGATACCAATAATTAATCTTCTTTTACTATGTTTTTGATTATTTTATAATCATAGATTTTAATGGTTATAGAGCTAAAAAGGTGTTACGAATTAAAAGTTATGGATGTTGAAAATTGAACTTCTCTAAGATAAGTATTTATGATGTCCATTCTTAAAAGACCATAACTTTTAATCAGTAACTCTGTTTTTGATCAAAAAACAATAGAATCGAAATTAAAGAAATGGTCTAAAGCATTATTAAGAAATAATTCTATTTTTTGGTGTCGGTTGTTTTTAAAAAACCTACAAAAAATAATTTTTTTACTTTTTTTCATCAATATTTTAAATAACGATCGCCAAAAATTATATCATTTGGAATTGTTTACATCAGTTTTGTAAAAACTCGACACTAAAAAACCAATGTTAATTCTTTTTTATATTTTTTTAATCAAAACAGACACTAATAAGTATCCCCAAATACAAAGGATAAATATTTTAATTTCTTCACTATGTGTGTTTGAATTTTTAAAATCCCACCTAAATTTTAATTCAACATCAGTGAATATATTTTGATTTACTATATAAATCCATTTCTTCTTCTGTTCAACATTTTAAAACACTTTGATTCAATCATCATTTCATGGATATTTCAATAGATAATTTTAACATGGTATCTATTCTAATAATTTTATTTATTTATTATTATTTTCCATCACTACTAAACATCTAAGTTATCTTGTGTATAATTTTTTTAATTTATATGATTAAGTTAAAAATATTAAACATCTGGATGATATTTACCATCCACGGAGAAAATTTAATTATTGATCATCATTTTCATTTCCATATTATTTATACCCAAATATTAAGAGATATGTTGATAAAGATCATTTAATTTTCATGGGAAATCCAAAAAAAATTGAAATATGGTCAATGGCTTAATTTTATTTTATTTCATTTGGTGTATGTAATTTTCATTCATGTTTGACATGATTTCTTTTAAATGAGTTGTATCTATATAAACATTATATGTTCAAATTTAAATGGTCATAACATTTGATCCTTAACTCCATATTATCTCCATGACTAGTAAAATGAAAGATAGGTAATTATCTACAACATAGTAGAATAAAATTCACTATTGAAATCGATTCCTGAAAACAAAAATGCCCAAAATATTTTTTTTTACATTATAGTGTCAATTTTGGTGTCAATTTTGTAAAAATTGATGCCAAATAATATATTTGAATCCTTTTTTGTGTCAGTTTACAAAAACCATGTCAAATGTTTTATTTTTTATGTCAGTAGCTTCAATGTCAGTTAAAAACCGACGTTCAATACCATTTTTCTACTTGTTCTTATAGTATTGTTTGATCCCCTTGTGTTCATGTATGACCCAAGTATGATACAGGTGGATCCATATACATAATTTTAGAATGAACCCTTATTTTTCATGTTTTGTAAATTTATTTATATATGATTTGGAATGATTTTTTTGTGGGTGTGAATGTTTTTTCAACAAATTATAATTTTTCCATTGGTTTTGGGTAAAGGTAAACGGAAATCTTTAATGAATTGTGAAATGTGTTTTCAAATAAGGTTTGATGAAAGAAAAAGGTCGTTTGAGATACATTGTGAATGCCCCTTTTTGAAATTAATTTGATAATAATTTAAGCCTTGGATACTTAGGTGGAAGGTTTAGCTCAGAGCCATTATCCATTTTTTAATATTTGGGTGTTCACTCATTAGGTGTTTCTATGCTCCCTATTCCTATTGTTATAAGGAATTGTTTTAAAATATTGTGGGGGGTTACTCATGGGTTGTTCATATTCTCCCTTGTCCTCTTGTTCTAGAGAATTTTTTGTGCACGAGTCAAAGATTATGGTATGGGTATCCTCTTTGCCTAGAATGTTTGAATATTTTATATTTTTTACAACTGTGATTGGTTTTTTTATAGTTTTGGATTTAATATAACTTCTGTTATATTGATGAATTTTATAGTATTCATGATTTCACTACTGAAAAATAACCCATATACCCATGGTTTTTGGAAAACTGGTTGGTATAGAAATCTATCTAAACCGATACTAATTTTTTTCCCAAAAACATGGGTATAGGGTTCTGTTTTGAACTTATACCAATGGTTTTGAGAAAACCATGGGTATTAGTCTCAGTTGAAGACCTATATCAAAGGTTCTCTTTGAAAACTATGGTTATAGGTATGGGTGAAATTCCATATACCCATGGTTTGAGAGAATTTTGGGTATAGGTTTCCCCCCAGAGAATTGGGAAACAATATTATGGGAAAACCCTATCTTAATGGATTTCCCTCAATACCCACAGTTTATATTAATATATTTAGATAAATATAGATTTATATACACGTAATTTAAGTAGGTGGGGTGGTGAGGTGTTGTGTGTAGGTAGAGGAATTCATGATATTAAAACTTGTGTTCATAGTATTATAATACAGACGATTTATATTAATATATTTAGGAAAATATATATGTGTGTTATTGTATGTTCAGCTGATGGAATGATGAGGAGTTGTTTGTTTGAAGTGTATATCACAGGATCAGAACTCACTATCAGTTTTCCCTATATAGTTTATTAAAATAAATATATTTACATAGATATAGATTTATTTAAATGTATGTTAAGTAGCTGGGTTGGTGACATACAAAATGGTGGAAGAGAAGGTCGTGGGATCAAATCCTACTCCACGCTTTTTTCTAATATTTATACCCAAGGTTTTAAAACCATGGGTATAAGGCTATGACATGGTGGAAACTGGGTATAATTCAATTACACAGTAGAACAAATCTATATATACGGTTTAGAAAAAAGTGGGAATATAATGGGGAGTTGTACTTAATCCTTGGTTTCACATTGTTCCCATAACTGTGGGTATATTCTATACCCACAGTTTTGGGGTTATACCCAATGTTTTAAACTGTGGGTATAGGGCTTTTTTGGAGTAGTATTTGGAACGATTTTTCCTATCTTGTTTTGGAATTATAGAAAAAAGGTAAATGATTACTATCCTTTTATATAAACTGGGTTATCATCTATCATGTCAAGATTACATTAAAATGTTAATATTTGGATTCTTTATATATATTTGATATTGAACACCTTAATGGAACATATTTATCATGTTTAGCTCCCATACCAAACACTCCACCGATAGTGTGTCATCTTGTATATGTCTTTTGATAAAAAAAAGAAAGTTTCCAATGCTAGGTAGTAGGGTTTTATATTAACTATGTAGGGTTGATGGTGATGACGTGGTGGTATGTTTCCCACATTATCACATAAAGTAGTATTCTATGTTTTAATTGTCCTTTTCAATTGTACATGTAATTTGGGTTTTTTCACATTTCATTGACTTTTATCTCTTTATATATCTTCTTTCAGTTTTAGAATATATTTATTATAGTTATTCTTACTCTATATAATTCTAAATTGTATAAATATTTCATATTGTATGCTTATATTTTATAAAAATCATTCCCTCTATGTGTTATTTATTCCAGAGTGCTAGTCACCATCCTGTGGGGATTGATAACTCCCTTAAGGTATTTGGAATATTGGGTTAGGTTCTATTTTGAAAGGGAATCTTGGGTTAGATCCTTTAAAATTGGCATTATAGGTTGTTTGACCTCACATTCATTTTCATGGGACATTTGGTAGACTGGAGATAGGATTTACATGAAATCGGGGGTAGTTTATGGTCAAAGCCTAGCCATCTCTTGTTGTGATATTACTCGAGTTACCATGGGATGTTGGAATGTGTTTCTCTTTTTTTGAGTTCTTTATTTCAGTTTTTTTTGTGTTTTCTAAATTGATCTGTGATTTATCCTATTGTATGATCATTTCCACCTATTTTTGTTGTGTAGTAGTATGCATCTAAGAACACTTCCATGGGTTCTAGAGGAGGGACAATAGATTCTTCATAAGGGAATCAACTTTTGGATCAATGTATTATTTAGACTATCATGTGAGATGTACATTTCATATACCAAAATATACATCTAATCTAGAATGTAGATTTTGAGGTACTACTAGGATATGAAGGAGACATAGATAAACCTATAGGGTGATTTTGTGAGAATCCTCCATCCATTAAAGGTATGAATGGACCCCAAGAAGGAAAGGATTGGATAGACAAGATTGATCATATCTTCAGGTTCCAAGAAACAGATGGGACCACTAAAGTGAATTATGTAGTGTTCAATTCTAAGGGTCACAATGAGTGATGGTGGGATTCTATGGTATAGGTGGATAGACATGTGGGAATGGATTAGATGTTTTTCATTACACTTTTCTTCTCATAGTTATATTCAGAGTCTATGATGATGGAAATGTATGTAAATTTCTTATCATTTTAGTAGAGAGAGTTCTCAGTATTGGAGTACACCAATATGTTTATAGAGATGGTTCATTTTTCATCATAGTTTATAATTAATTAACAGTTGAAAGCTCAGAGGTAACTGAAATATTGGTGAATGGATATATTATTTTATGTATTAATGCGGAAATATTATATATATGGTGAGAAAATAGATATGGAAATTATTAAGGAGATAGATATAGTAGGAAGTGCTAGATATTTATCCTCTTCTCTTCAATACAATGGAAACATCATTGGCATGCGGGGAAGAATTTTTAAGTGAAAAATCATCACATGAGTTGTTGAGGTAGTTCTCAATAATGAATCTTTTTTGTATCATCAACAGTTACCAGTACCTTACCCCTGATTTTTGACACGTGTTTTATGGTCATCCACACATGTTGTTCTTGTCCCTCACCCAAAAATATGAGAAATAGTAATCGTGACTGTGACCATCTAAAAAGGTTATTCTCTGACATGTATATACCTCACCTTTGGAATTTTCGACTCTAAAGGCCACTATGGAATAGTGAGAAGTTTCAATTCTCATAGGGTTCCATCCATATTACTTAGGAGTAAAGCATGTTCACATAGTAGAGAGTATATAGTTGAGGATTCCCTAATTCTGATTATACTAAAAAGTACCATATTATTATCTCTTCTATGGAGATTTATTTATTGTATATATGTTCTTCTAACTCATTTATATCCAACCATTTTAATAATCTGCTGAAACATCCAAAAAATCTCAATTCTTTTATCATGGGGTTTGCGACACTAGTTGGGAAGATGATGGGTCAATGTTTTAGTTCAAATATTGTTCCCCATCGATTTATTATGTGTATTTATTATAGGATATCGTCGTTCTTGATCTATATGTTATCAACATAATCATTGGGAGGATTTTCTAGTTTTCACTAAATTAATATTGATTGTTATCATTGATATGTCACATTAATTACTTCCAATGGGAGACCTCATGTGTTCTAGGGAGAGTGGGACCTATGTTCTAGTCGTGTATCACCTACCATCCTAGATCTCATGAGTTTTGTGTTCGATGTTTCCTTTGATCTGAATATGGTGTCTCCTATTATGGATCTTCTTATGGTTGTTCATAATTTTCATGATTTATTCCAAGATGAGTTCTTTGTAATTCATCTAGAGTGGTGTGTGTAGTTTATTATTGATATAGCGTCGGGTATGTAGTTAATCCTGATACTTTAATATCACATTGAACAAGTGGGGATAAAGGGCCTTGAGATTCTATAGGGTGATCTGATGGTGATAGGTCTTGTTCTCCCCAGTGTTTCACAGTGAGCGTCCCTAGTTATCTTTTAAAAGAAGGCATATGTCTCACTCTAATTATTTTTAGATTATTAAAACGTGAATTGGGTGATGTTTAAGAATATGTTTTTTTTTCATTTATGGTTTATTTTTTTAATTACTTAATTGGGGTTATGTGGTTTTCGATAATTTGCCTCTGGTCGAGTAATAAATACTTCAATGTTTCAGATTCTGATATACCAAAGAAAACTTCTAAGAGAAGGTCTAGACATTAATAAAATATTTTGATGTATTTAGGTCCAAATAATTATCCTAATGTTTTTTATGGTTAGGATGAAATGGATTTTCCATCTCTATCTCAACACATTTTTTCATGCTTGTGTATGATATTTGGGATTACTCAATATCTGAGTGTAAGAACAAGAACTATCCAAATTTTATTTGGAAACCTTGAGGATTCACCATATTTATGGAAATATTTAAAAAATAATTTTTATAATATATGAAGTGAATTAATTATGGTACATGATATTAAAAATTTGGTTATTAGTTGATCTTTTGAAGTTGAATGTTATATTATCATGTGAGTATCCATAGAACATCTTTGATATTTAATGCTTCCTTTTTCTTGCTGGATAATATAGGTGATTTGTTATGGTTTTTCAAAATTTCAATAACCCATTACATATCTCACCAGGATGTTGACTGAGTTTCACATGGAATATGAAATGTTATTCCTCTTTTGATGAGTCGAAATGAATTCTAGAATTAAATCCTATTATGATCTTACCAGATCCTAGTAAGTGGTATGTGATATATTGTGAGGCTTAGGGTGTTGGTTTGGGAAGGTTGATAATGCTGGTTAATGATGATTTTGGATATGCATTTCATTTTCTTCAGCCTAATGAGAAAAATTCCCCATTAACGATTTAAATCATTCTATAGTAATGAATGCACTTATGCATTGGAGATATTACCTTATTTAGGGAGAGATTCACTATATTATTTGACCATAAGAGTTTTATCTATAACATTTCAAAGATGGAATTGAGTTTCAGAAAGAAGAAATGGGGTCAATTTGTAATGTCCAAGATTTTTCCATGTATTATCTTAATATTATATGAGAATTAATTTGAGGCAAGGCTCTGAGACGGAGTGCAGTTCCGAGGCCCAGTGAGCCCGGAAAAAGTGTTTGAATTTAATTTAATAATTAAATTAAGTGTGTGTGTGGTTTTCCTGAAAAAGTGGAATAACCCCTGAATGGGTGCTCGTATCAGAAATCCAAGGGCACCGTTGTGTTCAGAACAACGATTTTACCATAGGCGAGGCCTAACATCGGCCGATGCGGGTCAGTGGTGAAATCCGGTATTTGGATGTAACCATAATAAAATATTTAATTAAAATATTTCATTTAGTCCTTGTTGCAGTGAAATATTTTTATTCATTTAAATAGATATTTCACAAGGGGGTTATGGTTACTTTCCTCATAACCCCGAATCTCTCTAGAGAGCTCTAGAGAAAACCTCCCAACGCGGCGATGGTGTTCTTGACGAACTTCGCCGGCGACGACGACGCGACTACCAGATCTTCAACAGAAAACGCCGCGAATCCAGGTATAATGTTTGTTTGTGATTTCTTCCCCGTTGTTGATTTATATGACGAAAGTGGGCTATTCCACGAACAGATTAGTCTGCAGATCGAACGTTCTTGTGGGATGGGATTTTTTTGGGGATTTAAGAGAGATTGAATCCATGTTAATCCATTATTGTTGATTTTTTAATCCGTTTAATCCCATTAATGGGAGGGGATCAATGCCGTGATGAACGACAGTGGAGGTTCGTTCCTCAATTTCGTTTCTTTATATTTCTCCCCTTTATTTTATTTGATTTCTTCACGTTCTTCATGGGGAAATGAATGACAGATCATTGCACATCCGTTCTGCAATGCATCGATCCAAAAATATGGATCCAACCCCGGAGCAGTGTCACAGAGGTGTGATGGCGATATCGGTGGACGATTCGGAGCGAATCGAGAGTTATGGGTTTTCAGGCGTTTTTCATCGGATGGATCGTTCGAGGTTTATGATGTATTTTAAAGGCTGAAAACACCTATCGCAGTGTTCGTATGACAAACCGAACCAATCCCTGGAGTACCGGGACGAACGGATGAGAGATCACAGATCCGGAAGATCGACCGAAGCGCGAGGAAGAAAACGGCGTTCTGGAAATTTCCCGACTACACGACGTTTATTATGGGCTACACGGCGTGTGTTCATCGGCAGCCCACATTTCTTGTACTCCGAGAGTACACGGACATGCGTTGGGTACATGGCCAAGGACATGGCGTGTATACCCCTCCCCGGCCAGACCCGTCCAGACACATGAGATACCTCGTGTACTGGTACATGGGCAGGCGACACGGACATGGGAAGAGACCATGTACGGGCACATGGCCAGCGTACATGGAGTGAGTCCAGGTGCTCGGACACGACATGCAATTCTTCTACACGACTTGTAGTTTATTTCTATCTGACAAGTCGAATGATACGGGCCGGTTACAAAGGCAGTACCCGGGGTCAAGGAACATGACGTGTAATTTTTCTACACACTGTGTAGTTTGGTTTTACATGGCTTGAACGAATGACACGGGCCATTTACACGGGCAGTACCCGGGGTCAACGAACACGGCGGGTAACTTTTCTACCTTCCATGTAATCTTTTCTTCATTGCTTGAGCCACTTGTCTTATGTGACATAGACTAGTTCTTAGGGTTCGTACCCTTGTTTTTTCCCTGAAGGTTATGGTATCATTTTTTTGTATAGAAGAATGATCCCCTCAACAGAACTTCGTGAATAGAGTTGTTGGAATCCCCTCTATGAGACTTGGATCCAGATCCTCTATTAATTCATGGAACCCTAGGTAGAGTTCTTGGTGTCGACATGAGAAACTTTACCTGGGTGTCGATCCTCTGCTTAGAGGATTTGCTCAGACTGAGTTGTCGGAAACACCACATGAATTGGTTGTGATCCTCATCTATGCATCATGTTCTTAAGGTACTTGTGGAGCGTGTTCTACCGGAATGAGAACTTCATATCTCTCTATTCAGACCTAGGAGTGTGTTTTCCGGGTTACATGCATAGTGGAATCTTAGAGCTATATTCTTGTGGTGGGTTTCGCGATAGTCGATTGTGTATGACTATATCTGGATATTCTTGTAATATATTTGGTAGAAATATATGGTGTAAAGCTGATTGTACCTTTATTTTGTGGTATTTTCTCTTGTTGTATTTCCTTTGTGGTTTCAGGGTGTCCTACTGGGTATTGTTATACTCACCCCTGAACGGGCTTTACATGCATGTGTCATGTCTTGTGCAGATGAGCGAGCCTTTGACAGGATTTTAGGCAGACCAGGACCAGACGATACATAGTGAGATCAGACGGGCTGAGGTGTGTTCCTACGGATACAGATTTTAGTTCCAACACCTTTCTTTATAGGTTGTACTTTTTTACATACATTATTTCTGGTGGGATTTTACATTTGGCCCAAGGTTTTACTTTCTTGTACTTCACATTCCTATCGTACTCTGTGGTTGGGTTTTAGTGTATTCATGCATCTTTTCCTTTTGGTAGTTTTACTTTTCATCTCTTTGGGCTTTGAGATGTGTGTGCATTTGTACAGGTTTATAGTCAATGCCTCCAATGTTAGTATCATGCCTACTTAGTGCTAGTCACCAACCCCTGGCCTATTGGAGGTGGGCTTGGGGAGTTGCGGGTTGGGCCCCACTGGGATAGGTGATGAAAAATACCTATAGGTGTTCAATTATGAAATTATATACACCCCAAGGTAGGTGAATGTCATTACATATGAACATAGTTGGAAAGTTCCATTGAAATTTGATTTGGAATCAAAAAGAAGAAATTAACATAATGGGACTCTTATTTATGTTGTATATAGATGTTTAAGAGGTTGTTTTAGGTATGTTTTTTTTCTCGTTTTTAGTTATCATTGTGTCTCATTGAGTCTATTATACATCTTCGGATGTAAGATAATGATTTTGGGGAAATCAAGGAAATAATTTATAGATGGGAGACAATTTATAGTTGGCCTCTGCATTATTATGGGATTCTTTATTTTGGGGATTAGGTTTCATCCCATTATTTATGTGATGTTTTTTTAACTATCATAGTTCTTTATGAACTATTCATCTAGAAACTATGATGTTTATTATGAGACGAGACAACATTTATGTTTTCCATGTATGAAATGACTCATATCTTCATAATTTTCCTCATTGATACACCTTCCAAAAGATAAAGGGAGAGCATATGAAACATTATGGGTTTCACCAACCTCTTCCTGTTCCAGTTTAGAAATAAGAAGTGGTTTCCATGAACTCCATTATTATATTACCAAAAACTCCTCGAGGGAATAATACAATTTTATTAGTCATTGATAGGTCAATGAAATTCTCTAATTTAATTAGAATTAGGGACACCACTATGTTTGATGATATTTATAATCTGTATGTGTATGATATTATGAGCTTACATGGGGTTCCCTCTACTATTGCTCCAGATAGGGATCATTTTTTCCACATGGATTAGTAAGATTATTTATATGGGGATGGAAACTCATGTCATGTTGAGTAAATAACACCATATATAGATGGAATATCAGATGTAGTGTGATATTTAGATCCTAGAGGATGTAATACATTCTAATTTCTAGGATTTAGGTGGATCATGGGATATCCATCAGAGACTGGTTAGTTTCATGTATAATAACAGATATGAGTCATTAATCGGAATGGTTCCCTTGGAAGATTTGTATGGTCACCTGTGTATTCACCTCCTTGTTTGGAAGAAGTGGGTGAGGACACTATTTTGGGACCAAGTCTCATTTATGAGATGCTATTAAGGATTTTGGATATACATTGGAATGCGTTTACATTGATGAGTTGGAATAAATCATATGGGGATTATTGATGTCATCCTTTTATGTTTTCCATAAGTCATGGGATTTTATTGAATGTTTTTCCATTGTTAGGTCCCTATTTGCATGGGAAATTGGGAAATTGGGATGTAGGATATTTCAAACTATTTAAGGTCACTAAGAGTCTTACTAAGTTTGATTATCATTTGGAACTACCCATTTCATTGACAGGTATATATAATGTTTTCCACATATCTTAGCTTAAGAATTATGATCTCTATCCTTGTCATGTTTTTACATGGGAGGATATCATGTTTGGTAAAGATATTATAGTTATGGAAAAATCAAATGAGATCATGGATTATCAGGTTAAATTATTTTTCATGAATTAGATCATATTTTTCAAAGTATTATGGTGATATAGATCTGATTCCTTTGAGGCTTGGGATTGGAAATCATCAATAAGGGAGTAGTACCCTCAACTCCTTCTAGAGTAGCATTATTTTGTAATAATTCCCTCAGAAGTAGGGATATTATAAAATACTATTTTTATAGAACTCACCCTTACTACTAGAAATTAAACCTATACCCATATTATGAATCCATGGGTATAGCCCATAAAACCATGGGTATAGGTTATACCCCCAGTTCTAATGAATCAGAGGAAACAAAGGTGTCCTTATAGCCTTGACCTATACCCATGGATTGAAATACCTATACTCATGATTTACAAACCATTGGTATAGGTGTAATCCACCATGTCTTAAACCCTATACCATCGGTTTTAAAACCATGGGTAAGTATTTTACAAAATAAGAGGTCGTGGGTTTTGAACCCTTGATCACCAGTTTACTATTCAGGTGCCTAATCACTACCCCATCTTAACTTATTGGTATATAAATATATATTTAATTATATATACTTATCTAAAATGAGGATATAGGTTCATAAACCATGTTAATAGGTCTTGATATTATATTTTTTGTCCCGCAAAATTGTTTTCCCCACTATAACGTAGGAATTCTATACCTGTGATTTTCCCAAACCGTGGGTACAAGTCTTCATAAAAACCCTATACCAATCTTTTTTTCCAAACCATGGGTATAGATTTTGAAAAAAACCCATACCCACAGTTCTACAAGAACTCTTTCTATAAGTTCTTATATTATCCCGATACCCATGATTTTTGGAAAATAGTGGGTATATGGTCATTTTTTATTATTGTTTCTTCTTTAAGACATTGTTTTTTAGGTTAGGATTGGTGTTTGAAGTTTTTATCTGATCATGTGTTAGAAAACATCCTTCAAGACATTTTTATACCATAATATTATATCTTACAAAGTAAATATTGTGGGGATGTCTATAAAAAACATTATGTTATAAAACTATTTCATTGAATATATATTTTTTGATATAAAATAATCACTCTTTATTTTTAAAATGAGGTGATATATTTTTCAACGTATGATTTTACTGAGATTTTACATCACAAATACTCAGGTTATGATATAAATCCTTCAACCTAGTATGCTTTATCTTCCACTCATGTGTATCTTCTTATCTCTTAATGTGATTCCATATGTGTCTAACTCTAAAAAGTTTCTTTGTGATTTTGGGTGTCTCTTCATCTATCAATCCTCTTTGTTCAACATTTCATCTCTATATCAATTTTTTCACTTCTCTCTGGTATGTATCCATTATACTTATTCATTTATATATTGCTGAATATGTATCTAATATACTTGTAGATGTAAAATCATGACGTTTTTATCTTGTGTTTATGATGTTTCCATGTTCCTTATAGATATGTTTTGTGGTCATCTTCTGGGGGCTAGTCCTTTGTTTGGTGCAGTGCAGAAGGTGCATGTTCTTTGGGGTATGTTGTGTTCTATCTTATCCAACATTTTATTTGTTTGTGTAATGTAATTATAAGATTTGGGAATCAATTATAGATCCTTTTTTGTTTTTTTGTTGTTTGTTTATGTTACTTCTATTATTGGGGGATCTGGTTGAGGGCATGTGAAACCGAAGTTTCAGGTGGGTGGTTTAGTATAAACCATTTGTTGAGTTAAAAGTTATCTATCCAGCTTTATAAATTAATTTATAAATAAATTATTATATTTGTGTGTGTGTGTAAATAGATTGTTGATAAAAGATGTTTTTTATCTAGGGGTTGGGTAATGGGAAATCAGTATTTCAAAGAAATTTGAAATTACTTTTCAAAGAATGTTTTATGAAAGACATTTTTTTATATTAAGTATATAAACCACAATTTAAAAATTTATTTGATAAGTAAAACACATGGGACTAATTTTTCAATTAGGTGGATGGTGTAGCTCCGGGCCACCAACCATTTTATATTCTTGAATGGTTCACTTACGAGGTTTTCCCATATTTCATAATCTCATTTTTCTTGATACTTGATTGACAATGTCTATGGGTTCACTCAGGGGTTTTTCTTCTAATCCACAAGTTTATTGTTCTATGGGATTTTGTATCCACTAGAAATTTATTTTGTTATGAGTAATTTTATAGCCTAACATGTTGGAATCCATGGCATGTTTACTATTGTATGTGGATATTTGTGTTTTGGATTTGGTATAACTATATTGATTTTGATATTTGTTATAGAAATGATACATTCAAATAGTTTTCTTAGTTTTTTAGGAACTATTGAAATATGGAAATGTTTATTATTTATTTTGATAAAAAAATATTCATTATATATCTTACCATGTCTTATTTAAATTGATAATATTTGGATTTTTTTATAGATACTTGATATGGAACACCTAGTATGGTTCATCCTAAGCCTATTTAATTCACACCATATACACCCCTTTGGTGGTGTGTATACCTAGTTATGACTTTTATTTCCTAAAAATGGAAAGGCACCACAGTGAGGTTGAAATGTTTTATATTAGATAGGTATTGTATATGGTGGTGATATGATGGGGCAATCCCACATTATCACATGAATTATTTGTCATTGTTTTAGTTTTCCTTCATTGTTGGACATATTCATTGGGTTATTTTACTATATTGAGTGGTATCTATTCTTATGTGTTATTTCAGTTATGGAATATATTTCATCATGTTATTTATCCACTACTTGTTTATTCAATGAATATATACGACATATCATCATTATTAGTTTAGGTGAAGTTGTTATCTATTGTTTTTGTTGATGCCTGAGTGTTAGTCGATAACACATATCGGTCAGGACTTCCATTCATGTATGTCAAAGATCAGGTCAGGGGATAGATTTTTTTGTAATATTATTTCATCTACTTATATATCCATCCATAAATGATAGATATAAAAAATTAATTTCATCATACATGGAGATGGTATATTATACGTACAAATGAACATTATTACCATTTTTTATGGAATGAATAAAATAAATTGAAATAATAATTAACCATTATATAATAATAATAATATCATTAATAATATATATATATATATATATAATCTATCCATAAGGAAAATTGTAATAGGTGGTGATGGAAAACAAATTAGATCAGTTTGCAAAACGGTACTCAATGGTACACATATAAGAAAATTTTGTTTCCAATTAGATGGAAGATGAGATAGATGTATACGATTCCA
This sequence comes from Viscum album, assembly GCA_963277665.1. NCBI lineage: Eukaryota > Viridiplantae > Streptophyta > Magnoliopsida > Santalales > Viscaceae > Viscum > Viscum album. Next base: position 1,176,210,753 of record OY728141.1, on the reverse strand, counting down.
TTTATATTATAACCTCTCATTATATGGTAGATACTAGTGTAATTATTTTTTTATGTTTGAATAATATTTTAAGGAGTTTAACTATGAAATAAAACTAAAACATTCGATTAAAGACTAATATAATTCCTCATAGAACATCCTTTTCATTACACCTTGAACCGTAAAGGTTTAATATTATGCCCAATCTAAGACCTCTATACAGTGGGGAGGGATTTTTGGAAGTCATTTTGGTTGATATTCAAAAAATAATACTTTTAAGTGTGGATAAAATATGATAGGATGTTCCCTTTTTTAGTGAGGGGAGGGGCACTCTTAGAATTACCTTAAATATTAAATTAATATAAAATTTTTTCATTGAAAAAAAATCCAAAAATGTATAATTTAAAGATATAATAATTATGGATCATAATATTATTATCTGGTAAATTTATTACAGGTTTAGATTATGGTTTTACCCTCATCTCTTTCTTTTAATATGTGTTATCCCTTTTTTACAATTATTGTCATAATGATGTTTTTACTCATTATGGGTCAATATACTAACTATAATGAAAAATTGGACCATAAATATAGCATAGATGATATTTTTATTGTTATAAAAATCAATTGGATTAAGATATGATGTTTTTTAATTTAAATAATTTAATAAAATATTATTTATTACAAAATAACAATAATGTAATTTTTGGAACAATTCATTTAATTTGACATTCAAAACAACTTTAAAAAAGTATTATTTAAAATGTAATGTATTAAAACCTATATAATAGGTTATTTATATGAAAAATATTCATGAAACATAATAATTATTTCAAATTTTATTAATTTTATCATTTTTAAAATCACTTATTTTATTTATTTACTAATTAAACAAATATTGTGTCGAAATTGCATAATAAATAAAGTTAATTATTCATCAATAAAAATTATAAATAAATTCAAATGAAAAAATAATTTATCTTTTAAATAAAAATTTATAAATAAAAATAAGTGTTTTCATGCTTATCAAAAATTATTGTTCAAATTGAATGTAATAAGTGCCATTTTTTACAATCTATTTTACTTTAATAATATAAAGGTAAATGTTAAGGACAAATGGAAATAAAAGTAAATATTTTTAGATCATGTATTGAAGTAAAAAAATTATACAATAGGATAATGTAAATTTTTATAGTTATTTTTTAGTCACTATCAAAAAAATTTATCCTTAATTGAACGATTTACCATTACCATGGTGATAATTATTTAGTATGGTTTCTATTAATGATGAAAAAATAATACTCATTTCCATTTTTGTAAATCCATATTCTATTTATTTATTCTATTTTACATGATTTAATTCATTGAATTTGATGATGTCATTTTAAGATTAAAATGCAAAATGAAATTAAAATATCCTTTTTCAGAAAAATGCCTTTTTAAGAATAAAAACTCTTTTATACCAAATTCAATTAGTAAATTTATTTAAATGGATTTAATTGGAATATTAATAATATATTATTTCTAATTGTTCTTGGAAACCATTTTAGAAATAATGTAACATCATAAATTCTTGAATAAAAAATAAGGATTTCAATAAAACTCTTTATTTTCACTATTCCTTGTAAAATCAATCTTTTCATAAAATTATAAGACATTAATCATAATATAAATTAAATATGATGATTTAAAATATTATATCCTTCTTATCATAGTAATTTTATAACATTTCTAGAAATTAATTATAAATTTTTCTCAGAAATAGCAATAAAGACTTTTTTGAATTCTTGTGAAGAATAAATTTCTACTAAAAATTGAGTTCATATTTCATAATTAAGAATAAATATATTTTTATTTAATACAAACATTATATAGATTTCATACATTTTTTATTCCTATTTATACCATTCCTTTCAATGACTAATTTCTAACCATCATATTTAATGAATAATTTAATTTCGTTTGTTAAAGCCCGATGTAGTGTATCTTGCATTATACATATGACATAACCATTCTTTCAAAATCTTTTGATATTACATATTTTTCTTAAAAACATAAACAATTCTCCCAAAATATAATTTATCACCTTCATATCCAATCACATAAGACCATAAATGGGTTATCTATGTCATTAAACTTATGCTCAACTTTAAACATAATAACCCATGATGTTATTGAAAAATCCCAAAATATCATCATCTAATAAAATAATTTATTATAATGTTTTCTAATCCTTGTATTCGTATCGTCCTAGATAAACCAGACTCACAGTCTCAAATATGGTGCTAAAAACATATACTTTTCAAACTGGCTTCAATACCAACTTATGACGACCCAAACATAACCATCTATAATTACGATATCAAAATAAAATTATAGAGGTACTTACATAACCAAGATGAATTGGTTTTAGAGTTTTAGATAATTATAAAAACCCATTAACTAATAAAAATCATATATTAATCCTCAAATGGACATTTTACCAACCAATCCATGGATTTATTATTTTATAATAATTATTTATCATCTCCCATATAATTTTCAACACATGATATTAATACATATATTTCATATATAATATTATTATTTTTGACCTTGGTAAATATATACATAAGAAGTTTTTTCTTAAATTCTCAATAAGGGGAATTATACAACAAAAGATATCATGGAATAAACAAGGTATGAATAATATAGAAGGATTAAATAATATTCATATAATGTTATACAACTGATAATATAATTTAGTAATATATATTCATGGATAAAAATGATGTAAATAATCATATAAACAATTATAAATGATTTTATAGTGATGGAATAAATGATTACAAATATTATAAACATATTGTAAATGTTTCATTCAAATAAATCATATATGATGAGTATTTAATACACTAAATACCCATGATAATTTGTCTCAGGAGAACTACTGATGCACTGAGGAATATATTATTCCAATCCTCAAACATCGCCAATTAAGTGAAAATCATTCATTATAAGATTTTATGAATAAATAATCAAATAAATAACCTACATTCCATAGTAATCATTAAAAATTTGTATTTAAATTACAAGTATACATAATGTTAATGTTCACCACATTTAGAAATGGAAAGAATTTCTTCGTAAATGCCTATTAAATTGACACCATGTATAGTAATGGGTATAAGATTATGTAAATTAAATAAAAAAATATATAAATATTGTAATTGATATATAATATAACCATTAAATTAATTAACATGTACATGAAGTAGAATAATGATTTCAAGAGAGAGATAAATATTGATAAACATAGTAACCCTTATGAACAAGGTGAGGTATAAGATATAAATTCATAAAATAATTTAGATGGTTATATTTGAAACTTAACACCAAATTAGAGATGTCTATATTAGTTATAGACTAAAATCGATGTGAAAATACAAAAACTATTTTTAGAATGATTTTGTAACATGGTTAAAAAAACAAATAAGTTTCTATAAAAAATCATTTCAAAAGGAAGGATTTTAACGTTGGAAGCTTCAATTTTAAAATAATTCCAAATATTCTATCATTTAAATGAAATGAAATCATTGATAAGAAATGTGTAATTGAAGATATATATATATATATATGTGTGTGTGTGTGGAATGAAATCCATTTACATTTTTTTCTCAATCATTTACATTTATTTAAGAATAAATTTCACAAAAACATTAGAATATAGATTAATATGGAAAAATACAAAAAAATTGAAATTAATCTTGATAATGGAGAAAAAAGATAAATTTATAAATATTAATTCATATATAAATCATTAATAAAATAGATTATTTTCAGACTTCTGTAAATAAATTACCTAAAAGACCAATGTGGAATAAATTATTAAGAATGGATATAAAACTTATTAAATAATGTGAAAGATTATAGATAATTATTTTAATCAATAATTGAAGTATAAAGAATAATATCCTTGAAACATTATATAGAATATGATCGTGGATTAGAAATATATTTAATCAAAAATAAAAGGATGGGTTGGTTGTATTAATTGGAAACCTTTTAGTTGAGTTTTAAACCGAAGGGAACTGAAATGATATGAACAGATGTAAAACGTAATAATATTAAAAGAATAAAATAATTAATACATTATTATATAAAAATAAAAAACAATTTATTTAGACCAATTATTAATAGTTAAGAAGTTCCTTTATCTTTTGGTATTCATCAAGAGAATAAAGATTTGAGAAGATCGAAGTGGGTATGATGGATGCATTGGAAATTTTTTTAAAAATTTATAAAAAACAATTATTTATATATCAAAGGATGTTTTAAATGTGATGTGATGTATTTTTTATAATATTAGAATGTTTTTAATTAGTTGGAATTAGGTTGGAACTATTCTGAAATTTATTTCAGTTAATTTGGTTTTTTGGAGATTGAAACTAAAATATGACATTCATGAATAATTCAAATGAATTGGATATTTTTGTATGACTTATTTAATTTCATATGACATAACAATAAATTTTTTATGAATTTTAATATTTATATTTGACTTCATGAATTACTTAATATGAAATCAAATCAAACCATAAGATTTCAAAATTTTTTATATGACCTCACAAGTGATATGAAATTACAGCTTCCACAAAAAATAGAAAAGTGAAGTATGCATATAAATTTTATAGAGATATTAAATAATATAAATACGTTTATATGTTGAGGAGTATGTTCTGTAAAAATTTTATTCCTTATAATATTATATTTTTTGAACAATGATTTAAATTAGTTGATACATTTTGTACTAATCATCATGGAGTAAATATCACAATCAATAAGATTTAATGTGATTCAAGATGTTGGGATTAAAGTTACTATTGAGGATCTTAAATAATATAATATTACTCATGCTTCTGAAATTAAGAACATGTTCAAAGGAAAAATATCAAACAAATGATACCATGAAATGTTTGATTTATTAGTGGATCTTTTGGTCATCGTGCTGGATATCCATTCATCCTATGATAAATGGTGAATTGTTTTATTCCATGGTCATTTGTGTATTATGGAAAGATAAAAACATATAATAAATAGTTATTTTTACTATATCATGTTCTATAATTCTTGATTTTTTTGTATCTCACTAAATTGGAAGTTAATAGTCGTCCAATAAGGGTAAATCTACTCCAAAAGCTATGACATGTTATTACAAGATTCATGTAGGTATATAAAAGGGATTTAAATTCAATGTTATTCATTTTTTTAAGAATAGTTTTTTGTAAATTTATGTAATGTTGAGTCATAAAAATTTTAGAGGGAATTTGAAATAAAAAAATTTATCTTAAAACATTTTGAGGATTCAAGATAAGTTTTTTGGACTATTAGATGAGAGATTTTCTTTATAGAATAATGTTAGTGTAATTTCTATAATAAATTAATGGAAATAATGTTCACTAATATTTAGTGAATATATAAGGTATAAATAGAAGAAAAAAATTGTCTTAGATAATGTTTTGAAGAAACTAATACATATAATTTTATAAATTAATTATATCTAAGAGAGAGATGAAAATGAATGAAGAAGAAGCTAATCTTGCTCACTAATGTGTATGATATTGATGAGGAAGATGTGTAGACCTGAAAATTTGTATGTTGAGAAGAAGAAGGATTTAGAACCATGTAATTTAAATTAATTCCCATAGTTATAGAAGACTATATTAATTATTTAAAAACTCCAAAAAATAATTTTACTATGCATGATGCACATACACTACAACGAGATTATAGTGTATCATAAATTTATGGTTATCTTCTACTTGATGTATTTTATAAGATTGTTTCTAGTAAACTATGGGATATTTTATTTTTCTAGATCATGACAAGTATTGGATACTCTTATTGAGTAGTGAATGTTGTAATTTTTTATTCATTGTCTATTTCTGTATGTGGGTTTGTTATAATAGTACACTCATTTACACCTATCTGTAACAAGGTTATTAAGAGAACAAGATCTAAATGTTTTCCAATCACTGATTTTAACACCCCAACCCGACCCATTTTCTAGGGAAGGACATCAGTTACACTAACCATAGGTGGTGTCCCATAGACACCAATGTATGGATATAAATTCATAGGGATTGAAAAAAATATGATGGGTGATTTTACAATATAAATAATATAAACTACCATAGACGAGCTCTATAAAATCTAATGGCCATTATGAATGATATAAAACCTAATAATATTCCAAGGACATAAAAACCCAAAACATAATTAGATGAAACATATTAAAATAGACACCATAAAGTATAATTTCGTGGAATAATCGTTGTCTCCTAGAAAAACCAATCACTAATATGGAGCCATATAATACTACACTACAATAAATCTATAAGATACAACTCCAAAATGACAAGACTATAGTTTAATGGCAATCAACTACTAAATTATGATAATAGTACCTTAATTTTATCTAGTAGAATTGTCTTTATATGTGTTAGGATATATATAGGGGCAAGTATCTTGACTCAATAGGGAATCCCCAAGACATCCCACAGATTCCACTAAGATAATCACAAGTAATCCAAAATTTTATATAATGAAGTTGAAAAAATATGAAACATTTTTTATAGATATATATATATATATATATATATATATATAAGTGGTGATAAAACTCACACCATGATGGTATCCCATATCATGAATCCATACCCATGAAACTCACAGACCAAATTATCAGCCTATTAAAGTAATCCCATTGAATAGCCCATACTCATTAGTGGTTCCCATCCCTCCAAACACAATACATCTCTTGGAGGTAAAATAATTTTATTTTAAATTGACCCTGATACTATGTCGAAGCCAATAATTCCCTTTCATTGTGAATCATCAACTCATGCACCAATGTTTATTCCATGTTCTCATTACTAGAATAATTTTTTAAATCGATTTATTATTTTATAAAATAATGAAAAATGATGTGGATAATATCAATAAATCATCATTTCAAAATATAATAACAAAGGGGGAACATTCAAAAAAGATCCATCCAGAAAAAAATGAGTTATCTTTGAAAAACAAGCCTTAAAATCTAGGGAAAATGGAGATGAAGATAAGACACCTACCTCAAACTTGATTTTATCAAAGAAACATTTTATTATCTTATGTTCACATCCCTATATATTATACCATCAACTAACCCCAAGGAAATCCCGTAAAAAATTCCCTCAACCATTCATCCAGTCTTGGAATACCCTATAAAATTTTTCAACCAATTGAAAACAATAAGATTACTAAGGAGAAGAATATCAAGAATATTTACCTTACACAACCTAGGTTTAATATTGAAAGAATCACACAACAAATTATATAGAGTGATTAGGATCACCAAAATAATGTAGAGAGATATATGGTTCTAAAAAATAGGTGGATAACCTAATAGAACCATTGGGTTCTAGAATTAAAAGGCATGACTAAAATGATAGAATTTTTTTTTGTAAAATATAGATTCATGTCACGATTCATCAATATAACAAAATATTATGAAATTAAGATCACCTCACCTAAATACCTTGTAAGTAATTAATTATTTTCATAGAGTTCATGAACTCTACCCAGAAAGCGTTCATTCTAAGAATCTTTATTAATGTCATTAATTGAATCAAATATTTAGATTCTATCTTCTTGTCTAATTTATCATATAGAAACTTCATTTGATTTAATCAAAACCCTTCTAAACTTACACGGAACAATATAAATACCTATAAATACCTCAAACCATGGGTGTAACATTATCTCCACCATTGGGCTTTCCTTCCATAAATTTTTTGGGGTCATCGGTTATTTGGAATAATTTTTCCCTTTTCTAAAACATACAGTTCTCCCATTCCCATGCCTCTTCTATAATCTAGTAACATTTCCATAAAACCCATACCCGTGACATACATCATCAATGAATGTCCTTTTATTTCATGTCTAGAAGGCCAATAATGGTTCGAATATATGAATTTTAATGTTCCTGAGTCACCTAATCACAACTATTCACATTGTCAAGACTCTGTTGGTATGTCTTCAATTTTGAGACTTGGAAAACAATGTGGATTAAACATAATCTTAATGATAGATCTAACTGCTTAGTGAATTATACAATTTTTATAAAATATCAAAGGGGAAAAAAATTAAGGATAATTATTCCTTTATTACCCAAAATAAGATTCCTTAACCATGTTGAAACATTCAAGAATACATGATTGGCTACATCAAGAGATATAATCCTTTGGGAAAAGTATTTTGAGGAAAATAATTATATTATAATCAAATGGTCATAAGATTATTTTAAAATATATATCCATTATTTTTACTTATGTGTTTTTATGATGCATGTTATTCAAAAATGTATTATTTAATTGAAAAATACATCCCAAAAATTCTCAGTTGTAACATTAAACCACCTTAAAAAATTGTGTTCAAATAATTTTAATTTCCCTCACCCATAAAAATACATCACTGAATAATTAATATATTAATGACATGTCATATAATTTTAAATGGGAAATAAACCTCACTATATTTAGGGAGTTGAAATATTTTCTATCATAAAAAATATTTCAATAACTTACCAGTGTTTACAAATCCATTATAATAATTCCTAAAGAGCATAGAAAAAACATAAATCATATCCCTTAGGAGTGTCAGACTAAGATTATGGTAAACCCCTATTGTTTTTCATCGATTGAATTTGGATTTAATATCTAACAAAAAGAGATTAGGGTTATTACCTGAAGCTGCATCAGAAAAAATCCTACAACCTGTTGTAGTATCTGCAACGGGATTTCAGAGTTAGGAAATCACACATTCATTATTTTACTAAAATTTTTTGGATGCTTTAAAATATTTATATTTATCTATAGGGTGTAAATAAATTTTCGGTAGTCCAATGCACAATAATAATTAATCTTAAAATTTTAAAGATCATTCTTCGTACATTTCAAACTGAAAATTCATGAAAAACCCATGCACCCATAAATAAATTTACCCTTTAAACCCCGTGAACAAAATCATAAATCAATAAATAACAACCATAATCATATGTAATCCATATTTTTTTTTAATATTTTTAAAAAATAATATTTATTCCCTTGATATAAAGTTTACAACCATCCCTAAGGTATACCTATATCTACATCATGCATTATTCCTAAACCCCAATAGGCATCTCCTAAAAATATATTTAGTCACCTTAAAATTCAATCACATAAGACCTAAAAGGGGTATCTGTTTTAATAATCATAACATAAACCATAAATTTATTGACTCAGTATGGTATCCATAATTATTAAAATACACTCTTGTAATAAAATTTTATCCTTTAATTCTACATAAATCCTAATATAATACCAACAGAGATGCCCAAATCCTATATTTTCTATTCTGGACCTAAAAATATATCCTTTACGAACTGCATTTGATAGTTTCTAAAGATTTCTGAAACATAACCATCCATAATTATAATATCAAAAATAAATATTGAGTGATGTACATACAAAAAACCTTTTAGGTCTATTGTTTTAGATATTTAATAAAATAATTTATCTACTAAAACACCTATCATTTCCATCAATTGGAAATTTATAAGGAAAAAAAATATATATCATATTTTATAATAAGTATTTATCATCTCCCATTAAATTAAATACACATGAAATGAATTAGTAAATTTTATACCTAATACACTTCTTCATAACCTAGAAAAATGAAAACAAAATAAGGTTGAGCTTAAATTATTAGTAATGGGTAAAGTAAATAATAATATATGATGAAATAAAAAAGGAATTAATAATTTGAAAATAAAAATTAATAATAATATATTTCCATAAAATAGATAACATGTGAAAGTACTATATATTAGTGGATAAAATAAAAATGTAAATAAATACATGTATAATAATAACTTAATTATTTACGACTGAATGCATATTTTTTATCATCATAAACATACTTCCAAGGCCACTTAAAAATATATATTATATAAATAGTTAAAAATTAAACCAAATAATGAAGCTGGTTTTTTTCTTGGGACCCACCTATGCATTTAGGGCTTCTTAATTTCGGTCCCCAGTCAATACTAATTATTCCATTTTAATTCATTATATGAATAAATGAATTAAAACTACAATAAATAAACAAATTTACTTATTAATCGATAAAAATACATATTGAAATAATAAGTATATTGAATGTTAATATTTCTCTAATCAATAAATGGAATAAATTTGTCGCAAAACTCATTTGAAATTGAAAATGTATATAGTTATGGGTATAAATTTTTGTAATGAAAAGAAAAATAAATATATAAATTGTCGAATTTATATAAAATATATCCATTAAATTAAAAAACATGGACTTGAAGAACAAAAGTAATGTTATGAGTGATAAATACTGATAGAGAACATAATAATTTTGAATAAGGAATGGTATGTATTATAAATTAATAATACAATTTACATGTTAAAACATGAAACTGAACCCACAACTAGATAATTTTTTTTATATTTTTAAAAGAAAGTAAGAGAATTTTTTTAAAAAGAAACTAAATAATTCTTTTTTAACAAGGATATAAAACCAACTTATAAGGCAGTTCAAAATTATAATTCGAGGGAAAAAACATGAACATTGAAATAATTAATTTTAATTTAATTAAAAAATATTAAAAACAATAAATAAATGAAATAAAATATAAAAAATGTGTATTTGACAATAAAAATATAGATAATTGAATTTAAATATCGTTATTTATTCTTCTAAAACATGAACCATTATTTTTTAAATAAAAAAATGTGCACAAAAAAAGGAATAGAGATTATTTTGAAAAAAATTAATTAGAAATAAATATTTATAATAAGGAGTATAAAAAATAATATTAAAATGAATTCATTCATAAATAATTATAAAATAGATCATTTTTACACTATTGTTATGAAATTAAAAAAATGAACCATGTAGAAAATGTTAAAAAGTTTCCCCATAAAATATTTCTATCAAAGTAAAATATATTTTTAAATTAAATTATATAGTAATTTAATAATAGAAATGAAAATTTATTAAGAAATATAAATAATATACACTTGGAGAATAAATATTCATGAATTAAAAGAAAATTCATGGTCGATTTAAATTTTGGAAAACCTATAGGTTGAATTTGGAACAAAAGGGAAGTGGAATGATAAGACAAAATGTAAAACCAATAAATAATTATAGGAGAATGAAAATAAATGATTTCATCGAGAAAAATAAGAAATAATTACCTCAAATTGTAACATTTAAATATTCAATATTGAAATCAAATTGAAATTGGAAAAAGAAACATGTGTGGATATTATAAAATTTGGATTAAATGTCCCTGAAAGAGAGAATATGAAATGGAACTAAAAACAGAATAAATAATTTAATAATCAAGTTATAATATTTAAAATATTTAGATATACTCCATATAAAATAAAATAGTTCCATCATACAAAAAAGTTTCAAAAAAAGAATCATTCAGATGAGAAGCACTTATGACATTGGTATTTTATTAATCAAATTAAAATGAAAAGGAGATCATGATTTTTAATTTAAAATCTCCTGAAAAAAATATTTCAATATTAAATTACTATAATAGTATATAAATTAAGAAATATAAAATAACACATGGTTCACAATATGAAACATGTGTAGGGGCATTGAAAATAGGGTACAACACCCTTACCTTAGGTATAATTTCATTTCAGACATTTTCACCACATGTATAATACATTGATGTTTATCAAAAAATGAATCAAAATTGAAATAAATTAAATTCTTATCTTAGATTATTTTATATAAATTAGAATTTATTTATGAAATTTTTTTTCAAGAGATAATGGCTTGAAGTCGTATCTTCTTTTAAATTTTCCTCATTTTGTTTTGATTTCATGATTTAAATTATTTATAATTTTTGGTTTCATAAATTTTTTTCAATATTACTAGAATATAATAAAATTAATTTATATTACTTAATTTAAACTAAATATACATGTATATAGTGATAAGTAAATTGTTGAAAATTTCCTAAAAAGCAGATGAAACTGGCCATTTCAAGAGGAGTAAAAATAGATGGGAGAGAGTGTATATGATATATAAAGGGTTAAAAAGTTATAAAAGTATCTTAAAAATCTAATAAATTAGACACTTATTCACGAAATACTTTAGAATGTTAATAAAATTGTAAATTCAATGGGGGTAGAAAAAAGAAGATGAAAAAATAATATAGAATCATATTTACTTCTTTTTTGATGTTTTAATCCTTTTTTAATGAATAAAAGAATGGGGTTTTGGGTAACATGAAACATCCTTATGGGGTATAAGAGTCTTATAAGAATGTAAATAGTAGAGGATTAGGATTTTAAAATTCAATTAAATGTTATTTTCTAAATTAATGGAGAGGGGTATATATAAATAAAGATAATTGTTTTTTGCAATAAAATTTTGATTATTTTGTCAAGGAGGCCAAATAATTTTTAATTGTATTGATTTTCATTAAATTTATTTTTTTTGTAATTAATTTAATTTTTGAAAACATGGGTTACCTAAACACAACATGAAAAGTATTTTTCAATTACCAAATCATGTATACAAATAGTTAAAAATTGGGTATTCTTACTATAATAGTGTTGATACTTATAAATATGATTTTAATTATAAGTTCCTTAGATTATTTTTCATACTAAAATCTTATAATAGTTTCTAGATATAATTATATTCACTATGTACTATGAAAATAAAATTAAATATATTCTTTATGGTATAGATACATAATATTAATGAGATAGAAATAATATTTTAATATTTGGTGTCTTGGGTTCATAAGGATTGTGGTTTATTCTTAAGAGTTTCATATATGGTGATCTAAAGTAGAGAATATCATGAGGGAAGTTCCAAAAATAGGAACACAAAATTCTTAATGTGTCAATATTTTTCATGATCTAGGATCATATGTACTCGTATCTGAACATGAGATAATTATCAATGTGTACCATGTGACAATTAACTCTGATGTCAGATAAAGTATTAGAAATTTATGTCATCGTGAGTTTGTTTATATTTGGAATTTCATTTACTGTATAACATTGATTGGATGGAAATAATAGAACTTATCACTTATGAAATGAAGATATATCTTGGGCATGTGGTTTTTTAGAAGATGGTATGTCCATCAAGTAAGGTCGTAAACTAATAAAAAAATCAATAATAATGACATGAAGTATGAATTATTCTTTATGATATATGTTGAGAAATTGATTATATTACATAGTGTGCATGAATGAGGTTGTCATTTAATTGAATAAAACATATCTCCTTAGGGTCCATGATGATTTTCTAGATACCACTCTTGGTCTATTTCTATGACTCACTACTTTCGAGATAAAGTCTTAGAGGGCCACTCATTAAGAATATTATAAATCCTATCCAATTTAATGAATTGAAGTTTAGGAAATGGGGGACCATATATCAAATAATGGTATCTGTCCAAGTTTGATCAATCATAAGAAAAAACAAAATTTAATATTCTTAAATTATAGAATATTTTTTTTATAATTTATTTACTATATGTATAGAAATTTTTTAATAAGATATGAGAAGGAAAATTATTTTTTAAGAGTGAATAATATTTTTATTAATGGATTGGTAAAATATGTGTTGGGAGAGATGATTTGTGTTAATAACTCATCTTATATAACATTACTTTAGATATTATAATGGTGTGATAAAATCATTATGACATTACTAACATGTTTAGTAATTTCTAAAGACTTTTTTGTTCTTATTTAGTAGATTAAATATATTTGGTGGGAATAAGTACAATTTTTGAGACATAAACCTTACTTAATGAAGCTATGTTAGGATCAAATTCACGGGAACTATTCATCTCAATAATTTTAGAGCTATAGTCTTTTCTTATTGATTACTAGAGAGAGAATGAGGTGATCTAAACACCTGACTCTATTTTTTCCTCACACATTGAATGAATCGTGTTGTGATGGTTATCAAGACTAAACAAATTAACTGATTGTCCGCTATAGCACTCAAGAATTTATGATCAATAATCGAGTAGTATTTTTGATCTTGTGATGATGACATTGAGGCTTCCATATTCGTTTCCTTTAAAAAATGACCATAAATAACAATTACAACACACCTTTTGTTGATATATAATGAGTAAATGGTTTTATTTTTATTTTCATTCTTAATTAAATAAAATAAGATTCTTAGGTTATTAACAGGGTGTCATATCACCATTGATGATGTTTTGATGTCTATAATGAGATGAAAATTTTAATTTCCCACACATATCATTTTATTTATTTGTTTTTGGTACCAAAATGTGTATTTGGGTGATCAAGTTATTAATTAAAAATTATTTTAAATAAAAAATTTGTGAAATTGAGTATAGGGTGTTAATATGGTCATGTCTCCATGAACGATGCTTTGATCGACTTTAATATGGCTGATTTATGGCCATCTGATGAATGAATAGTTACTATTTGTGTGTAAAAATGTTTTAAATTAAGAAAAACTAGTAATTCATCTAGTTGAACAATATCATGTAAATTTTTCATTACGGTGGGGACGGTGCATAATTTTTAATGAAAATAATATGAAAATTTTAAATCTTTTTGTTCATTCATGACATAAAAAATGAATAATATATTTATATATATTTATATATTTGCATGAACTGTACCACGTAGGTGAATTGTACCCATATTTTAATAGTATCCCTGGTTGAATAGTACCCATTGGTGAATTTTATATGGAACACCATTGGTGGGTTTTAAATACCCACAAATCATAATAATTAAAAAGAATTTAAATTTTTTTAAAATTTATTAGGAATTAAATTAAATTATTCTTAGACCTGTGAGACTCATATATTATGAATTAAAATTATTTCAATTTATTTTATGTCATAATTAATTTCCTCAAATATAATTAATATAATATTTAATTTAATTTAATTTTTTATTACTTTATAACAAATAATGTGTTTCAACTGACCGATATAGGTATGGTATTTCATACATTACTTGATTGATTTATTAAATTTTAGATTTTGAAATTACTAATTCGTAAATTATACTCTATGAATCCTCCCTTCAACTCATTATATGTGTATTGTATTGGGTTTCAATGAGTCATCATATTTACATGTAACTTGAATTCTCAAAATCCCTTCACCTATATGTGAGTATAATTATAAAATAAGTAGGATGAAAGAAGATATAGTTAACAATGAGAATTTAAGAAATACCAGATGAAATTTGAACACATTAGATGGGATAGGCGATGTAGCTGGGTGAAAACCAGACTCATGGAGTTTCCCATATGGTCTAGTTTGATCCATTTTCCCATAATTAACTAAATATTATCAGTGTTACTGATCATATCATTTATTTATTTATGCGCAATTTATTTATTTATATTTATCAGACATGGTCAAATAATATAATAAACAATAATATATATGAAAATGTGTCATGAATGTTTTTTATTTATGTATCGAAATGTAGTTGGTGATATCACATGGAAAGAATAATAAATAAATAAATATTCCATTCTTTTGGAAAATTATTAAACCCATTATATAAAATATTAAGTCATTAATGCCTCCCATCCACGAATTTGGACAAAATATTATACTTGAGGAGATCTAAAGTCATAGTTGAAAGTGCACGTTACTAAATAGGATTTGATATAAAATCAGTGGATTGAGTTAACTAAATTGGAAACAAAGAAGTGTACATAGATATATTGTTTCAATTTTAGAGGTAGAACATTGATTATTTAAATGTTACATGTTATAGGAGATAGTAATCTACAAAACATATCAAGGGGACACGTGTTAATGTGATCAACTAGCCAAAATAATTCATTGAAACTCTTATTGTAGTTGTGCACCCATAACATGGACCTTGTGGGGATTTTTTATGGATTATTACCGTTATAATATAGAAAATATTGAGTATTATTTATCTAGTAGTTGTTGGATACTTTTATTTGATAAAATGGTTGGATGAAATTAAGATTATAAATATATAATGTCTAATGTCTAGTAATCAAGAAAAATATAATAATATTTTTATGTTTTTTTTGTAGAAATATTTCATGTAATAAAAAAATTTACAACATTAATAATTGGATAACTATTATGTCCAAATGGACAATATTTTCCAAAAGTGGTAAAGGTGATAGTGCAAAATATTAGGATATGATAGAAAATTGTTTCTACTAAAATCCACAATACCTTATATTACACCTTAGTAAACAAGTGAGGAAAGAAATGAATCTAATAGGAGACTTATGGATGACACATTTTATGTTTATATCATAATTATATCATCAATGTCCATTTATTTTTTAAGGAAACATCATGACTTGGATGATTATACCATGTTGTGTTATCTTCGAGATATTGGTGGGAAAAATTTGAAGCATGAAATAAATGACGATATTATTACATTAAAAATTTGTTAATTGAAATATAGAATCATATAGAATTTTGATCATTCATTAAATTTATTTTTCAAATCCTTGTTACAGATGTAATTTTTTTATTGAGAATTATTAAATAAATATTATGGATAAATCACTTTAATAACTTTTTTGGTTTTCACCAAGATGATAATAACATTATATTTTGAAATCATTAGTTTTTATGATGAACAATAAAAATTAATAGGAGGAAATTTACAATGGAAAATACACTTCCAATTCCACCTTCACAATGTCCTTTTAACAAACCAAATAAAAGATGGATAGAATGAATCATGTGTCAATTTTAATCTACCTTTACAAGAAAGTCCATTATTAGAGAACCAACAATTAAATGATGTAGGTGAAACCATAGAAATTAAAATCCTTTATATTCATTATTGTAGGTGATATCTCAGTTTTACTTCATGGGTATTATAATATATATGTGATTCACACATTTTTATTCAAATACATAAACAAATTAATATCAAATACATTACAAGAAGTGAGGTGTATTCTCTAAGTATCTAAGGGAAGGTGATTCCAATATTAGAAGGGATATAAAAATAATTCCAATTTTTCAACGTTTATTGATTATTGTTAACCTATTTTTTGCAGATGAATAATAACCAAAAATAAATGTCATGTTTCTATTAGAAAAAATTATACATTATTTTACTAGGGAATAAATATTGATTTCGGTGTCTCATACTGCACTCACATTTTAATAATACTTGTATCATTGAAATTAAATGATGAACACAAAATATAAATCTAATGAATAACCAGCTATTTTATGTTGATTCATGGTCAGGTAAATCTTTATGTAAATGTCAATATAGCGCCAAAAATTATTTTTATACTCTTCATGAGAAAAAAAATATTGGGTATTTTACATGATTACTAAATAGTCTAAAATTGACAATGGGTCCTTTTAAAAATAAAGGTGAAAATTCATAAATCCTTTAGACCTTATCCCACAAGTAAAATGTGAACAATTTCTAGTAGATGTTATAGGTTATCTTATATAAATCAAGATATTCCTTTAATATATTTAGGGAATGTAAAAGTGAATTATGTAACATGAATAATTAGAAAATATGTATTTATTCGGGATCATGAGAAAAATAATAACTTAACAAAGAATTCATTAACCAGGAAAAATGTAAAGTTGATTTATTTCAAAACACATATTTCTTTATATGCATTATTATATCCATTTTATTAATGTGACGATCAATTATGAGACATACATTCATTAATTAATTATTAAAATATATAATTGATAAATTTCTAGAATCTCATTTCCTTTTAAACATGATAGCCTTGATGATGTAAAAGTGGGATCAATGATGAATCTTATTTGTTTTTCAAAGTCTTCAATTATAACTTCGAGAAAATTTTCATAAATAGAGGAGTTCAACCATAACCATATGAAAATTATAATGGAAAATGAATATCATATGAATTATAGTATGAAAAAAATTTATTATATCACAAAAATGTGTTTATATGCACAGATATTGTTAAGGATTAGTCAATAAACAAGAATGCATCATGAAAAATACAAATTTTAATATAGAAATTATACTAAAGATTAAAATGACTATTATATAAATACCTAATATAGAAAACTATTTTCAAATGATATACTATATTTCTATAAGTGTAAAAATTCATATTTACGATAGTTGAGGAATTAATGACATGGAAAAAGTCATGTCTCAAGATTCACTAATAGTTTTTATAGTAATAAGTTTAACAAGAGTTCATGGAAAAATAATACTCATGATACATATACTCTATAGGAAGGATAAAACCAATAGATATTCTTTTTTGATTATTAGGGATTGGGGATACATTATTCAAGGTTAATAATACATCATTATCATATAAGGTAGCATTGAATGTAATATTTATATGATTGTAAAGTTCATATAAATTTAGGTATTAAATACCTATACAAAAAACATATATTTATTTTGTTCGTTTTTTCAAATTGATGGGAAGCCATTGGTGGGTATTCATATGAAACTAGGCATAGAATGTAATTCTTGGGATAATAAAGCATGTATAATTATCCAAAAATTTATTGTGGTTATATATAGTATATGAAAATACCTTATCACCAATCCGGTTTTGTATTACATTTTAAATATCCTTTTTATAGAATATTTTAATGATCATTATATTGGTTATTGTATTTCAATCCCACCATTGAAGTAAACCATATCAAAGATATATATATTCCATGGGAAAAAATGGATGGAAACGTTATGTGATTATAGAACGATATGCATGTTTCACAAATCCATTTATATATAGAATCAAGAAATTAGATAATTGAATATAATGTATGCTAATTAACAAAAAGAGGTTAGGAGGAACACTGTAGTTTTCCACTTATAATATGTTTATAATATATTGAAATTGTTATTAGTACTATTATTAGAAAAGATTATATTTAATGTAATTCTACAAATATAGTTACCTAAATTTTAGGTAATAATATCTACCAAGGGAAATATATGGGTTTCTTAGACTTAGTCGATATAAAAATAGTGAAAATGTATTGAAAAATAAAAGCTAAAAAAACGAGATAGTTAATTATTTCCAACATCACATGGTATAAATATCTTTAATAAGACACTATTAACACATAGTAGTAGATTAGAATAATGATTTTAATTCCATGTTCCTTAGAGAGACAACTATCACATATTCGATGCCATGTTCTAGGTAGTATAATTAAAAAATAACTATTATGGTAGTAAAAATATATGATGAATTTGGGAGAAACTATAATAAAAGTAGTCAAAACTATCCATTAGTAATTCGGAAAGTATATAAGATATATACCTTGTACATAGAGATTAATGAACACTATTACAAAGGGGGAACTAGCCTTCTTATAGATCAATGATCAAGTATCATAGTTAGGCTAAATTAAGGACTATAAGTATCTCATTTTAGATTATTTTAGCCTTATCTAAAAATTATGAGTATATATTATATCTTATAGTGTAGGTAAGAGAGTATTACAAATTATGAATCATTAAAAAAATTGTTATGTAATATCATTATGAAAAGGGTATGATATTGGTAATACCCATGAAATAAAGTATATAACGGAGGTATAAATATGTATACTTAGGAATATCATTATTTGGGGGGTTTTACATAAGGAGGTGAAGTCAAAAATAGAAGAGTGTACCTATAAGAAAACATGTTAGGACAAATTAATGAATCAACTACCCACTACAAGAAATATCTAATCAGGTGATAGATAACAAGTTGATGGTTAAAATGTTGGCTCTAGTGAATGGGGGGCAGTTGTCAAAATTTGTTCCATAGACCCAAAAAAATAATTATTTTTCAATTATCATATAATATAAATAAATATATAAATTTAGTCATGATTTTTTCTTACTATAAGAGTGGTGATATGTTTTTATCAACTATTTACTTAGTGATGTCATTAAGATAATTTTTTTGTATCAATATGTAATAGATGTTCATAGTTATAATGAGAACCAAGAGATATTGTGATAATAATCTTAAATATATATCATATTGTCTAGATTTATCATAGTGATCATATATAGATAGTTTTTTACAATCAGGTATAATGGGATTATAATAATTGAGACTTCATTTTAGGATGTTTAAACATGGTGATCATGAGTACATGATATTATGAGGGATATCCTACCAGTATGAACACCACATTTCATATGTATAATTGTATATTATTATCTAGGAGAATGTTTATTGGTCTCCTGATTTATGATAATTATCATTGGGTACTATTTTGTTACGTACTTTGATGGAAAATGAAAACCATGAAATTTATTTCATTGTGATGTAGCTTTCACTAGGAATGTCATTCGAGGTATTATTTTCATTGAACGGTTAACATTAAATTTATCTCTTATAAAGTGTAGAGATATTTAGATCCTAGGTGACCATGATGTTAGTAAATTTCCTAAATCCGTGTCAATGGTAAAGTACGGTAAGTTCATCTAGTAAGTTCTTAAAATAACAAAACAATAAAGGATGATCACATGAAGTGTGCTTATTACGTTTTGATATATCATGACATAGATAGATTATATTATGCATAGCATGTTCATAAAATTTTTTCATTATTTTGAAAAAACATTATCTCTGTAAGGGGTAGGATGTGTTTCTAATACCTTTTTTCTCTATGGGTATGACTCACTATTATTATAATGACCTAGCCTTAAACATAACATAATCTTGAATTAATTAAATAATTAACAATTTGGATCTTTTCAGGATAAGTTTTTTAGAGAGTTAGGACATAACTATTACATTTCATCTTAAGAACTACAATGTATACACTTCTACTCAGTATCCATTTTCATCATAAAATAAAAACTCTTTCAAAAAAGTGTCATGTCTAGTTACATGTTTTAGACAACATGACTTTTTCTTGATCCCATACTTAACCTTATTGCACTTTATGTCCTATGAAAAACATTTCAAAATCATGGTATGAGCATAAAAATCTCAGTAATGGATACACAAATACGGAAAGATGTTAGTTTTTCATAACAATAGTTAAACCATTAATACCTTATCATAAGTAATAATTTTCTTCTTTATGAAGTAGTAAATACTCTTCACTAAATAATAGATCAATGCTTACCATTTTGTAACCAAAAAATTACCATAAAACACATAGAAAGAACACATAACATATAAAGGTAACCTAGGACATAATAATTCTTAAGTGGAATAACCATACTTTCAACTTCCACACATATCAATAAATGGAATAGACATACGACCGACTTCCATACCCAATGCATTGGAGGTTATAAAGTAACCACCTGTCTAGGTTTATCACAGAACCACCAGTCATTTAGTTTGTCACATAACCACCCGTTAAATGTCCAAGTACCATCATAACACATAAAATATTGAAAATATAAACATTTCATTATTTAGATTTTATTTGAAATCAAAAGAAATAATTTTAAGATATTGAAATAATAAATCCATTTTCAAGGATCATTTTCAATACCAAAATATATAAAAGGGTATATAGTATTTATTTTTCTTTTAAAAACATTACAACTTGCTAAGGAATCTAAAGATAAAATAATACACACGGCAACATAAAGGTTATATTCACCACATAACATAAAAAAACTTTACTTTTTATCATTTGGTAAAAAACTTCATAGAAAAAGAATCCCTTTGAATGAAATGAAAATTAAAAGTGTTTTATACACTATATAAAAGAAATTTGTGTAGCCGTCAAAGGATTCCTCAGTGAATGGAGACTGAGACGAAGTCCCTTACAAAGATCATTTTGTAAATAAAATAGATATATTATGTTTATTCAATATAAGTACACATAAAGGAAGTATAAATACAAGATAAGATATCAAAATCAATTTTACACATAATCATAGCATGACATAAACAAGAAGTAGAAGATCAACTCAATGAAAAGAATTTGGGTTAAGAAGTTCCCTTACCTCATGTCTGACCTGACCCGTTAGTTCTTTAATCTCTTGAATGATAAACTAAAGTTAATTTATAATTTATAAGAACCTTTTTCATGTTTATTATTACTTTTATATCAATTATTACCATGTTATAAACATTATGTATTCATTTATGTTAATAACAGTTGTTTTTGTCGATATTTGGCACTTGAGTAAAAAATGGACTTATTATGTTTACATGTTGTCTATGTGGTCAAAATTAAATTATCTCAAGAGTTAAATACATGATTTAGATATTATATATATCATATATATCCAGAATATATATATATATATATGTATTTATAACAGTACATAACATTTGGAGATAAGAAATGAAATGCACTGTGCATGGAGACGGTTAGTCGTACGCACGCAAGAACACTACTTTCATTTCTATTTCATATTTTAATGGATTTAAAACATAATGATACATAAGTATATTATAATTTTAGTACTATATCATATATATAATATCGTTAAATTTATCCTTTATATCTCCCACACATGGCATTAATGAGTCATATCACATTGATGGGGCGGTAGTCTGCACTTCCTCAAACGAAATTATCGCGTTTAACCATAGTGGAAACCATAAAGGTATTATATAAATGAAAAATACAGAATATTAAATAAAAAATAAACATAATATATATCATATATAAATACAGTTCCATCTTAATGGCCACCATGATAGGTGGTAGGAGATAATCGAACAATCATCATTTCGTGAGGCGTTAGTTTTCCATCTATAGAAACAGTATATTCTTCACACATTAGATGGAGGTGTGGGTAAGTGTAGTTTAGATCATTTTATTAACAACATACTTGTATATTAAGGAAATTTTTTTTGTTATAAAATAACGGAATAAATATATTTTATTGGGTTGGAGAAGTAAAATAAATCAAAAGCATTTAAGAGAAATTGATACCTTTAATTTTGGTAACTTCCTTTGGTTTGAACCAAACAGACTTCATGTAGTTCCTTTTTCTTAAGGTAAGGCTTCTTGGATGAGGAAAAGGATGTAAGAAGATTAATTTTTCAGAGGATTGATGATCCAAGGGGCTTGATAGGTGCGAGGAATAGGTTAGAAGTGGTGTCCTTTTATAAGGGGGGATGGGCTCTTTTGGAAAGTGTGAAAATATTATTTAATTATATAATCATATTCTATTTCTAAAGGACCAAAACAAATTAAAGTTGAAAATAAGATGACTCAGGGTAGAAATTAAATCACCTATTAATAATTGAAAAGGTTTTGGATATTGTTTTAATATTTATAATCTTATTTATTTAAATCATTTATTAATGAGGTAAATACTGCTTAATTATTGTGTAATAAATAATTAAATATATTCGATGTCTAAAAATTATAAAAAAAATACTATGATGTCGGAAATCAAATTATATTTCCGATGAATATTTATAGTATAAAATATAACTTATATAACCCCATGTAAAAAATGATTTAATAAATGATGTTTGTTTATGTCATTTTTGTCTTTACTTTAAATTAATTACTATAATGTGCCATTATCACTCTTAAGTGGCTCCATGGGGTCCCAAAATATTCCCAAGGATTCCTATAGCCGTCCATTACTCATATAATAAGGTTAGTACAGTTGTTAAAGTTATTTTTTATTATTATAAAATTCTTTTTACCTTGAATTTCTCTATTTACCTTTAACCGCGGTAAATAAAAGTCAAAAGTTACTATTCACCAAAAATTATTTTCGTCTTATTGAACCACATTTTACTTACTAATAAAAACCATGTATGTCAGAATTTTGAAATTAAATTCACAGAAGCGGTAAAATTTCATTAAAATGAAAAACTCGGTTTTTAACTACTACTTAGTATATTTCACTATTCATCAAAAATTGAAGGTTTTCAGAAAAATAAAAAAAATTCAGCCTAAGATATATTTTAAATTAAAAATTCACAAATAAATTCTATTTTACCAAATTCAAAACATAGAAGTTGGATTAATTAATTTAAAATGAATTTTCATTGTCAAAACAAATAGAGTGTTTTTAAGAAACAATAATTATCAAAAGATTGACACTTGTATATGTCCAATTTTAAATTGTAATTAATTATAATGAACAAAATTGGATTAATTGGTATAAATATAATCTAATTACACATTAAAACCGATTAAAAATAATAATATAACCATATATATAAATTAGATTAAAATGCAGTTTTGAATTAAAATACAGTATTTTCACTATTCATTAAAAAATGAACAATGTCAGAATAATACCAAAATTTCATCAAAAGTAAATTTTGGGGTCCTGATTCAAAACAAGAACTTTATTTTGTCAAATAGAACATATAAACATGACCAAAACTATATTTAAATATGGTTCTTCATCAAAAAACCGTAAATCGACCTTTTAGTGAATATTAGAGTATTTAGGCTTAAAATTTAATTATTTTCTTATTTTAAGCTTCTAACTTTTACTATATAAATGTAAAATAATTTAACAAACATGTATAATCATATTATAGTTATTTATATTCATTCCTTCCAACAGAATGGATAGGCGTTAACTACCATTTAGAAATAATATTTTATTGTAAGTGTGAAACATAAGATTCCAAAGAATACCATTGTTGCGTATCTGGTAATCCATCAAACATAGCATCCCCTTTAAATTAAAATTAATATTTAATTCAGAAATATTAATAAAAATGAAAATATCATATTTCTTTATTTACATGTGATTTTACATCCTTCCCCCCTTTTGGAAATTGCATCCTCACATATTTTATTCACTTATCAAATAAGTGGCGATATTTATCGCTCATAGCATTTTCAGATTCCCACGTTACATATTCAACTATATGGTTTTTACAAAAAACCTTTACCCGATGAATTACCTTATTCTACCACACTTTCTCTCTACGGTTAGGAATCTAGACTGGTTGTTACTCATAAGAGAGATTCTATTTCAAATGAACTACCTCTATACTCAAAACATGAGATATATAGCATATACATTCTCAATATTTAAACAAGAAAAACATTGTGTACCTGGGATAAACATGGAGGTAAAGCCACTTTGTACACAACTGGTCCAATTTTCTCCAGGATTTCATGAGGTCCAATGATGCTCAGACTCAACTTTCTCTTCCTACCAAAACACATCTCTGCTTTACATGGAGAAAAATTGATAAAGACATGATCACCAACCTCAAAAAGAGATCCTTCCTCTGATTATCCACATAAGTTTTCTTCCTACTCTGAGCTTTTCTCATGTTCTTCTGAATCAACTAAACCTTTTCTGCCATCTCTTCTACCAATTCCAGTCCAATAAGCTTCCTTTAACCTACATCATCCAAAAAAGCTAGAGTTCGACACATCTTCTCATATAATGACTCAAATTGAGCCATCTGTATTCTGGAATGAAAACTTTTATAATAAGAAAATTCAACCAAAAAAAGTTGTTGGTCACAACTTCCATGGTAATCCAGTGAACAAAAACGTATCATATCCTGCAAGGTCTGTATTATTCATTCTAACTGCCAATCTGATTGCGTATAAAAAGCTGTATAAAATTTAATTAAGTACCCAACATCACTTAAAGGCCTTTTGAAATGTTAGAAGTAAACCTGGGATCATGATCAGATACAATGGAGAGGGAAACTCCATGTAACCTGACTATCTCTCTAACATACAACGGAGAAAGTTGATCTAGAGAAAAAGTATCTCAAATAGGAAGTAAATTAGATGATTTAGTCAATCGATCAACAATAACTGAGATTCTATTATTACATCATGATGTATTTGGTAATCTCACAATGAAGTGCATGGATATATTTTTTCAATTTCCACTCTGGCACCAGTAACGACTGAAGCATCACTTTTGGTAAATGTATCTCTGTTTTAACCTCCTAACAAGTCTAACACTTCACAGTAAAATCGGCAATATCTCTTTTCATTCCATCCCACCAGTAATAATCCCAATGATATTTGTACATCTTAATACTGCCAGGATGAACTAAAAATGGAGAAATATGAGCTTCACATAACAACTTAATCTTCAACTTTTAATCACAAGATACACATAATCTCTTCCCAAACCTCAAAACAAAATCATTATAGAAGTTAAAATCAGGAAACGTAACCTTCTTAACCAACTCTGCATTTTTGTATAACTCACTGTCTTTCTTATGTGCTTGCTTATTTCTGTCTGATAGAGATGATTTCACTAACATCTGAAACAAAACAGAAGAATTTCATGCACCAATAAAATCTATGCCAAATTTCATCAAATAAAAAACCAAAGTATCTCATTCCAAATGTAACATGGTTAATCTGTCATTACTTTTCTAATTCAAAGAATTAGACACATTATTTGATTTTATTGGATGGTAAAGGATCATGCAATCAAAATACTTGATTAATTATAGCCATCTCCTCTGTCTAATGTTTAATTATTTTTGAGTGAATATATACTTTAAACTTTTTTGGTCAGTATATATTTCACACATTACTCAATACAAATGATGCCACCAAATTTTTAAAGCAAAAACAACAGCAGCTAATTCAAATCATATGTAGTGTAATTATACACATGAGGTTTCAACTGTCATGAAACGTAAGAAATTAACTGATCATTTTACAAAAGGACACAACCATGTCCTTTCAACGAAACATCACTATAAATAACTCACTCACCATTTCTAGAAGGCAGTTCTAAAACTTAAGCATTCACCAATCTTCTTTTCAATTCCTAAAAACCATCATCACATTCTTTTTCCCTAATGAACGTAACCCCTTTTCAAGTTTACTTAGTCATTTCTCTAGATAATCTTGAATTTTTTTCAAAAATCCTTCAGTAATACCCTGAAAACCCATAAAAATTACGAATCATGGTAATATTTTTGGATCTTTGTCATTCTTCAACTACTTTTGTTTTAGCAGGATCAATAATTATTCCATCCTGAGAAACAATGTGACCAAGTAAACAAATTTGTTGTATCCAAAACCCACACTTAGTAAATTCCCCATACAATATCTTTTCATATAATGTTTTCAAAGAAACCAACAAATTACTTTATTATACACTTTTCTTTTTGAATAAATGAAAATATATTCAATAAACACAACCACTATTTATTACTTGAATCAACATAACCCCCACTGCAGCAAATTGTTCAATTTTGATTCTGACCATCTTAGAATAATGATTGGAAGTTAATTTCCCTTTATATGCCTTCCCAGCCTAAATTCCTTATTCTTCTATGAAAACCCATTCTGAACATAGGAATATCAAAGGCGAAGAAACACAGTAATCTGTAAATGCTATATCATTTCAATCCTACCATAAAGTAATTTAGGGACATTAATTTAACAATATTTTAACTTCTAAAGTTATCTAAACCGACCTCTAATACCAACTATATGGACCAAGACATATCTGTTACAAAATCCAAAATTAAATGAATATTTCATATTGAGGATCTTTTCGGACATAACTATTACATTTCAACTTAAAAATTACGAAGTATACACTTCTACTTCGTATCCATTTTCTTCATAAAATATAAACTCTTTGAAAAAAATAGTCATGTCTACTTCCATGTTTTAGAAAGCATGAATTTTCATTGATCTCATCCTTGAGCCTATTCTACTTTATGTCCTGTGAAAACCATTTCAAAAACATGGGATGAGCATAAAACGCTATGTAAGGGATACATTAAAAAAGGAAAACTGCAAATTTTTTAATACAATAAGTAAACCATTAATACCGTATCATATTTAATAATTTTTAACATTATCAATTATTAAATACTATTCATTGAATAAAAGATCAATTCATACCTTTTTGTAACCAAAATATTATCATAAAACACATAGAAAGAACACATAATATATAAAGGTAACTTGGGACATAAACATTCTTAAGTGGAATAACCACACGGTCGGCTTCCACACATATCACAAAATGGAATAGCCATGCGGCCGACTTCCATACCCAATGCATTGGAGGTTATCACGTAACCACTTGTCTTGGTTTATCACGGCACCACCCGTCATTTGGTTAATCATGTAACCACCCGTTAAATTCCCATGTATCATCATAACACATAAAATATTGGAAATATAAACATTTCACTATTAACATTTAATTTTCAATCATATGAAATAATTTCTACATATTGAAATAATCAATCCATTTTCAAGAATCATTTTCATTGCCAAAATATGTAAAAAGGGTATATGGTATTTATTTTTCTTTTAAAAACATTAATACTTGTTATGGATGCCAAAGATCAAATAATACTCGCAGCGGTGGAAAGGTTGTTGTCACCGCTTATGTTAAAAGAAAAATACCTTTTTTGTTTATTAAAATTCTTCGTAGGAAAAGATTCATATTGAATGAAATGAAAATTCAAATGGTTTTATACACTATATAAAAGAAATTTGTGTATAAATCAAAGAATGCCTCAATTTAAGGAGATTGATACGAAGTACCTTACAACGATAATTTTGTAAATAAAATAGATATATTATGTGTATTCACTACAAGTAGACATAAAGAATGTATAAATACAAGATAAATATCAAAATTAATTTCAAACATAATCATAGCATGAAATAAACATGAAGTAGAAGATCAACCCAAAGAATGGAATTTGGGTTAAGAATTTCCTTTACCTCATGTCTGACTTGACCCATTCATTCTTTAATGTCTTGAATAATAAACTAAAGTTAATTTATAATTTCAGAATAACATTTTTCAAGTTTATTATTCCTTTTATATAAATTATTACCATTTTAAAAACATTATTTATTTATTTATGTTAATAATGCTTGTTTTGTCGATATTTGGTACTTGAGTAAACAATGAACTTACTATATTTACAAGTTGACTTTGTGGTAAAAAGTCCATTTTCTTAAGAATGATATACATGATTTAGATATCATATATATCTTATATATATATCGCATATATATATGTGTGTATTTATAACAGTACATAACATTTGGAGATAAGAATTAATGAAATGCACCGTGCCTAGAGACGGTAAGTCATACGTACTCATGAACACTACGCTCATTTCTATTTCGTATTTTAATAGAATTAAAACATAATGATACATAGGTAAATTATAATTAAATTATAATATCATATATATATATGTATATATATATAATATCATTAACTCCATCCTTTATATGTCCCACTTATGACATTAACGAGTCATATAACTTTGAGGGGGCGGTAGTCCGCACTTCCTCAAATGAAATTATAGCGTTTACCCATAATGGGAACCATAAAAGTATGATATAAATGGAAAATAAATAAGTATAAAAAAATCATAAATATAATATATATCATATATAAATACAGGTCCATCTTAAAGGCCGCCATGAAATGTGGTAGGAGATAATCGAACAATCATTGTTTCGTGAGGCATTAGTTTCCAATCCATAGAAACAGAATGTTTTCACCCATTAGATGGATGCGTGTATAAGTGTAGATCAAATACTTATCATAAAAAATATTAGTGTAATGAGGACAATGTTTTTGTTATAAAATAATGGGAAAAAGTGTTTATGGGGTTGGAGATGTAAAATAATACCAAATAATTTAAGAGAAACTGTAACCTTTAATTTGGGTAACTTATTTTTGTTTGAACCAAAAAGACTTATTAAATTATCTTCTACTTAAGTTAGGGCTTCTAGTAGGAGGATAGGAATGTAGGTAGCTTAATTTGGCAGAGGTTGGACAAACCAATTGTCTTGAGAGGTGTGAGTAATGGGTTAGAACTGGTGTCCTTTTATAAGGGGAAAGGAGGGACTCTTTAGGAAAGTGTGCAATGATTATTTTATTATATAATAATATTCAGTTTATAAAGGTCAAAAACTAAATAAAGTCAAATATAAGATGACTCATGATCAAATTAAAATCATACAATAATAATTGGAAAGGTTTTGGATATTGTTTTAATATTTTTAATCTTATTTATTTAAATCATTTTTTAATGAGGTAAATACTGCATCATTATTGTGTCACAAATAATATCATTTATTCGATGTCTAAAAATTATAAAACAAATACTATAATGTAGGAAATATTTTAAGTTTTCCAATGAATATTTATATTAAATAATGAAACTTCTATAACCCTATGTAAAAATTATTTACTAAATGATTTTTGTTTATGTCATTTCTGTCTTTACTTTAAATTAAGAAATATAATGTGTCATTATCACTCTTAAGTGGATATATGGGGACCCAAAATTGACCCAAATATTCCCATGGTCGTCCATGACTTATTAAATAATGTTAGGACAAGTGTAAAGGTAATTGTTTATTATTATAATATTCTTTTTACCTTGATTACCCGATTTACCTTTAACCGCAGTAAATAAAAGTCAGACGTTACTATTCACAAAAAATTTATTTTCATCATATTGAACCACATTTTACTTACTAATAAAGAACATGTATTTAGGATTTCTGAAATTCAATTCACATAAGTGGTTAAATTTTATTGAAATGAAAACATCAGTTTTTAAGTACTAAGAAGCAAATTTCACTATTCATCAATAATTGATGGTTTTTAGAAAATACAAAAAACAAAGACTAAGATATATTTGATATTACAAATTAAAAAATGATGTCTAATTGAACTAATTAAAAACATATATTTTGGATTAATTAATTTAAAATTAATTCCCATGGTCAAAACAAATAGCGTGTTTTTAATAAACAATTACTATCAAAAGATTGACACTTATTTATTTCCAATTTCAAAGTGAAATTAATTTCAATTTCCAACATTGAATTAATTGGTAAAAATATATTTTAATTACACTTTAAAACCAATTAAAAATACAATATATGTATATAAATAAAATATATTAAAACACAGATTTGAATTAAAATACAGTATTTTTCACTATTCATTGAAAAATTAATAATATTAGAAAAATACAATAGTTTCATCCAAAGTAAATTTTGGTGTCTCGATTCTAAAGAAGAATTTTATTTTTCCAAATAGATCATATAAATGTGACCCAAACTATATTTAAATAGGGTTCTCCATCAAAAGGTGGTAAATCGGCCTTTTAGTGAATATTATAGTATTTATGCTTAAAATCGAATTATTTTCATATTTTAAGCTTATAAATTTTATTGGATAAATGTAAAAACATTTAAAAACATGTATAATCCTATTTTAGTTAGTTCTATTAATTACCTCCAATACAATGATTGGGCGTTAACTACCATTTAAAAATAATATTATATTTTTAGTGTTCCATTTTAGAATTTAATGAAACCCATTGTTGCGTATCAGGAAAGCCATCGAACAGAGCATCCCATTTAGAGTAAAATTAATATTTAAATAAAAAATATTAAAAAAGATGAAAATATCATATTTTTTTATTTACCTGGGATTTTACAATTATCAATATAAGGTTCAATATAAACCCACATAATTCATATTCAAAATACTATAAGAACAATATATTTTATGTTTTAGGACATCGTTGGCCCCATTTCAAGGGTCTTGATAGTTCCAATTTTTTTTGTTCACAATAAGTAAATAAATTCAATTTTTTCACATATATATTAATATGGGGTGAATTTATTTACTGGGGGTATTCAGATGTTTTAAGTGAACATGAGAAGGAATAATATATTTTGAAAATGAATAATATTTTTATTCTAGATTCATTAAATTATTTTTAGGAGAGATGAATTTATATAATTACCTTTATTTTCTACATAACATTATTCGAGAAGTTTTAAGGTGTTATAAAATATTTATGATGTTAGATAAATTTTCAATTGGTCATTAATTCTACATAGTTCTTATTTCGAAAGATAAATATACTCAACGTGTTTAAGAGAAATATAACAGAATAACCTTGCCTATTTATGATTGGAGAGTCCAAAATTCTTGAGTACTATTAATATAATGTATTAGAGAGATTCTATCTCTTCCCTCCCATTCATAGAGAGTGAATGTGGTGATCAAAACCCCTAATTCGATGCTTTCATCCTAGATTAAATGAATGATGTTGTGTATAACATCAGGAAATAAAAAAGAAACTATTATTCTCCAAAATAACACTAGGATATCAAATATTGATGAAGACAAATACTTTTGTAGCATGTGTGGATGTTCTAGAGGGTTCTAGCTTCAGTTATCTCAATTAACAATCACTGGAAATTAGTGAAATACTCTTTGATCAAAATAAAATGAGGTAATGGTGTTATTGTTCAAAATTAAATCTTATAAGATCCTTGGGTTGTTATACAGGTGGCGTATCACCATTGATGAATTTTATACATTTATTATTGTGTGAAAATTTAAAATTTTCAACCTCATATGCTTCTATTGAGTGCCTTGTACTAATATAAAGGTGGTTTATTTGGTTTCCAAACCAATCCACAAATGAATGGAATCTTGGAAGTACTTAATTATACATCATTTATCAATTTTTGTTTTTTTACTATAGTTTAATATAACAATGGTTCCAAAATATCAAAATTGGATAATAAATTCAACATATTATTTTGAAATAAATTATTTTACTTCTCAATTACATATTTGGTGGAGAAAATGGTTTCATAAATTTTTAATCCATGATTTCATCATTATTATGTCATAAAATATGTGGACATTGTAAAGAAAATTATATTTTACTACCCACTAAAAAATATGTTTTTTAATAAAAATCTGAAAAATTAAACCTTAGTTAATTTTGAATTAATGAATCAGAAAATAATGTTCATTGTCTCAAATTAAAAATCTAAGATTTAGGAATTTAAATTTTAAAACAAAACATATATTTTAATTTAAAATTACTTTTATTAAAGAATTTTCTTTTTTAAAATATTATGTGTTCTTAATATTATTTCATATGAATAAATTATTAAATGAGTTTTAATATATTTTTTGTAAATTGATTTATTTTATTATAGTGGACATTTAAAAAAGTTCAATTTATCTTATCAGTATAACGAATAATATATAGAAAATATAATTCCTCAAAAAATTTGTTTTTTAAATAGTAAATGATTTTATTCACATACAATAATTATTTATTTTCTGACAATTAAATTTATTAAATTATGTGACATTAGATCACATTAAACCAGTATTTAAAATAATAATATTTATATATAAAATGAAAATTTTGAACTATCTTGTCTTTTGAAATTTTTATATTATTTTAGTTCTCATAAGTATATTTTACATTTTAGTCACATGATATATTAATATTTATCATGAATTTTAAAATATACCATTTTTAATTTTACTTTGGAGTTGTGTGTGATTAAATATATTAAAAAAATTATTTATTTAATGGAAAAATATATCCTAGAATCCCATGGTTTGACACTGAATCTCTTCATCTATCCAAGAGCCCCTATAGATTGTCCACTATTGAGTAGGAAGAACCAAAGAAGAAACTGAAATAGAATCTAGGAAAGGGTTTTATAAGCTCAAGTGATTCAAAATGGGGTGTGCAGGTCCTATTTTCATGATGTGTGATAACATAATCCATTTTTACATTTATTATCATGAACTCAACAAGATCGTGACAAAGAACATGTTTCCATTACCAAAAACACAAGAATTATTTAATAAACTCGATGGGGATTAACAGTTCAACGAGTTTAAACATTGGAGGAGATATCAATTGATGATGAGGAAAGAAATTACTCCCAATACTTTATATTTTTACAAAGACTATAAATTATGAGTTTATAATTATTCTATTTGGACTCATAAATTCTCTAACAATCATACTGGAATTAAATAATATACTATTTAGATATTACCTAAAAAAATTTGTTACGGTCTTGATAGATAATATATTCTTATATTATAGAATCTAAGAGAAGTGTGAGTATCATTTGAATAATGTGATGAATATTTCTTGAAAGGATCAATTAAATGTAAATTTTATTAAATTTTAGTTTTGAGTTGATCAAGTAACATTCATGGTTCCTTCTATCATAAGAAAGATGGTATATATTGATCATTTGAAGAAAAAAAGATTAAGGAATGACCCCAAGTAACATTTTTAACATAAGTACATATATTAATCATATTAATTGGGTACTCTTTATGATTTTTTTGGAACATTTCATGATAATCATTCCCACTAAATAAGCTAACTATAAATGAAGTAATGTTTTTATGGACTGGTGAATATGAAGAAAGATTCAAAGTGTCTATAAAGAGGCCAATCACTGGACATGCACACACACTCTCTCAATTGGATATGGTTTTTTGATATATAGTTTTACATTATGGAAATTAATGGTTTTTAAATTTATGAATTTTTTTAAAGTTGTAGAATATAACTCTTGAAAATTTATGATCCATAAGAAAAACTAGACAAAGAACTATTTGGAGTTGGTTGCAGTAGTCTTCACAATGAAAATTTAGAGGCAGTTCCTATATATATAGAAGTGTGATATATATAAAGATCAAAAGATCATCGGAAAATTATTTACACAGAATGAGCTCAAAATGGATCAGTGATGATCGTTAGATTTGATCAAGGATTGTTACTACTCAATTCATTAACATTATGGGAACATGAATAAGGTGGAATTTGGTCAAAGAATAAATGATACATCAATATTATTTATGATGGGAATTGAGAATGATTTAACCATTTTACTAATGAAAAGGATGGATATGAGTATCATTATCCAAGGAACAACATCCTAACTTGCTGAGGTGATTACTCAACCAGCCATTGTATAGAACATTATATAATCTCAAATGGATTATATAAAGATCCAAAATATGGTGGATACTATAATGAAAGGTAAATACAATCATTTATATTTTGTTTAAGAAATAATTAGGAGAATTGGGACATTATTATGAACATCATCATACCCTGATATAAGAAATGATTTATTGAATGATTCTAATTGATCAACATTTTCCATCCACAAAGGGGGTAGAAAGATTAATAGTTACATTTTATAGAATTATTGGTGGTCAAATATTATAGTGACCTTGATTTTATGTGATATTGAATTAGCTCTATTGGTGATTTTTCGGAGTCCCAAGACATTCCCAAGGGTAAAATGGTAAAATTTATTCAATAGAATCCCTCAATTTATTAGGGTTTTGTTTGTTTTGGTGTATGGGTTCAAACCTAGGTTGATCTAGTGTAGAAGAAAGAGTTCCATGGATCCTAAAACATTATTTTTAAGAAAATATTATAGTTTTTATTCTAGAAGAGTAAATTTCATAAAAATGCCTCTATCTATTGGTTGGTGTCTCATATGTGGAAACCAAGACAAAATTTAAATATAGAATATGGGATTTACCCTAGTCATGATGTATGTGTTTTTCACCATGTGTTGTGATGGAAAATAATCATGGGAATATTAAATAAGGAATTATTTATTTAATTTACTTATTATTTCATTAACATAGATAATCATATATTTCAACATCATTTATAAATATCTCCATTGTTAGCTACATAAACATGGGAGAATTGGAGAATAATTTTGATGGTCGAAATCCTAAAAAGAGATCATGCATATTTGTGGATCCAAAAACAATCGAGATTGATGAGGACTACCAACAACATATCCAACAGGAATGTTCATCACCAATGATAAATCCATTTCTAGTTTGGTAATTTTTTTTATTGATATATTTATACCTAGTATTTGATATTTTCAATATCATATATTAATTCATCTAAAATTTAATATTTTATTTTCCATTTTATGGGCCGGTTAATTTTATAATATCTGAATAAAAATTTTATTACCAATTAATTTGTTTGAAATTGAAAATTAATACATGTATATTTTATTTCAAAAATAATGAATGATAAATAATCATATGTAGTCATCATAATGATATGCTTTTTGTAACTTTGAAATTACCCATCCATTCTTCATGTAATCACCAACAAACTTAATTTGGAATTGTGAATTAGCTACTTCAATATCTTGTTTTGATTTTCATTCAAGTACCAGATTTGTTTTCATCCATTGGATTTAGTGTTGAGGTTTGTGATATGATTATTAGGATTATAATATGAAGGAATTTGATGGAATAAATGGTCTCTGATAATTTTTATATACAATATATCGTGGGGAATCTACTAAGAGGAAGTCTTTGGGGATGAACTTTAATATGATGAATGGTGGCCATAAATCATTTTCCAATTGTGGGGGATTTATAGATGATAAATGTATTGTATTACCCTATGTGAATTAATATATAATCATTAATAAAGGAGATGAAATCATATTTCATGTTGAGCATTGAATTATCTATAAAAATAAATACTACAGAACTTATAGTTATGAAAAGAACATGCAGTTTATCTCGAGATATGTAGGGATATGGATTCTTTCCTATGTTAAATATTAAATGGCCATGTGGCCAGGACCACATTACATTTTTCCTTATATCTACAGCTCTGAGTGTACATCATGTACATACCAATGGAATCACTGTATCCTATACACCTTGTATACCAACAGAACACCCCAAGCACTCCCAGTGGATCACAAATCAGGTAGAAAGGTGCATGTCGAATACCTAACCCGAACCCACAAGTTGGGTGACTTCACTAACATGATATTATGTTTTAAATTTAAATTATTATATAATGGAAGTACATCAATAGGTTTTATGCTTGGGGTGAAACTGTATATAGCCTGTTGGACACATCATTTACTTTTCTTTCACTTGGATTAACACCTTAGAGAAGTAATTTCAAGGAAATATTTTGAATATTATTTGATGGTTTAAATTGTTTTCTCACCTATGATATATTTAGGTATCCAAACAATCATCTCATGATAGATAAAGATCTATCTTTGGGAGGTTATAGATAGGGTTAGATATCACACCCTACTAAAATGGTTATGAGACCCCCTATCTATAGGTCCATCATGGATAGGGCCATCTATCCCACGAATGGACTTAAGTAATGATAATTTAAGGTTTTATCTAGGTAGGTGCAGGTAACCTAATACACTTATCACCCCTCAAATTTAGTTAAAATAATTATATGCTCGATATATTTCTTAACACGCAATATAGAGCTATATGAATGGTGTGATGTATAATAAAAAATACTATTATAAAATTGAAATTGAATTGGTGGGTATGAATATGTGTAAAAAAAATTATTAAAATTTATAATGTTCTTAATTAAAATAAAATTAATGACCCATTATGAATAAATTTGAAATAATTGTTTTGAAGTTGTTTTATGCTTAAAAATTAATTTTCTTTAAAAATGGATTTTATGGCTTCTATTTGGATTATAATTAATATATGATACATATAGAAAATATATTTTATGAAATGTGAAACAAATTCAAATTAGAGAATCAAAATTTGCATAAGGTGAAATTTTGGGATTTTCTGAAATGATTTATTTTCCATTGAATAGTGAGTAATACTAATTTTCAAATATTTTCATTTATTTTCATTAAATAATGTAATTTAATGGTCCAATAATATATTATATTTAGTTATAAATGATAAATAATCCATTTTATTTATAATATTCTTATTTATTCAATTTTAATTAGAAATATTCCGTATTTTGATATAAAGTAATTTTAATGCTGAAAAATGCATTTTTCGAGAAACTATTTTTTTCATTTTAAAAATTTGTATTGAAATTATTTTTGATCAATTATATTGACTCAATCAAGAGAAAATGATACTATATTTTGAATTATTATTCTAATATTTGGGAAAATATTTCCCTTTTATTTTTTGTAAGTATTAATAATGACCATAGTAAATATTTGTCACCTCTGTAAGAGTAAAATGGGTAAAAAAGGGTTAAAAAATAAAGTAAGGTCTCAAAATCAACCCAAAAATTGAAATAATTTTAATTACATAATATATTTGACCCTTGTCATCCCAAATAAGAATATATGTAATTTTGGATCCATTATACTTAATAATTCCATTTAGATTATTTTAAGTAATGAAAATTCAAAAATGAAAATCTTTGGAATTTAATGTCTCTAAATTTTTTACATAAGGATAATAGAAAATAATTTCAGTTATTAATATTTATTTAAATTATGAAATTATTTTTTTTCATATTAATTTATTTTCAATTTAATGTGAAAAAATAAACTTATATTCTTATAGAATAATGACATGGTATTTATTCAATTTATAGAAAAATTAAATAAATTATTTTTAAAAATATTGAAAGTAAAACAAATTAAATTATTAAATTCCATGATTTTTTAGATAAATATGAAATATTTGGTTTTTTATGGTATTATATTATAATTCTATATTTCTCAAGGTTTATTTAATGTCAAATTAAATTAATTATGTTTAAAATGACATTAATGTTATTTTATGTTAAATTATACTTTATTAAATTATTAAAATATCATACAAATCATGAAAGGGGGAGATTAGTATGATATATTATTTAAAATTTCATCATTTTTACATTTATGAGCTAAATGTTAATGTATAATTAGAATTATAACCCTTTAATAGTGAAGAAATCATTACCATGGTTAATGATAAATTTGATTAACAAAAAGGTTAAACCAAATGATAAGGATCCAAAATACACATAAACCTATCAATATAGTATTGTATAATGGAATTTAGACCATATTCAACAATATAATGAAATTTCTTTTCATTTGGACGAATTTTACTAGATATTGAATTTATTATATATTATTCTTTTAATAAATTCCAACAGTGCACCTCCCCTCAGATATTAAATGTCACCCGATCCCTTTTTAATTTACAACTCCTTGATCAATATATCTTTACCAAACCATGGAAAATTGTACTATAAAAATAAATATAAACAAATTAGTTTATTTTTCTAAATACTATTTCAATTATATTAAATAAAGGATCTAAAAGAGGTCCTCCAAGGAAGAGATAATCCTCTAACCGAACCCCTTTCTATTTATTTATACTTATACCTCCTCTAAATATGTGTTAATCATCATAAAATAGAAAATTAATTACATTTAATAATAAAAAAATTATTATTATATTTAACCTCTTTTATTCACCATCTTTTCCATCAAATGGAAATTGAAAATATAGCTCATGCATACGTACGACTCACCATATCCACATAAATATAGAATTAATTTTCCATAACCATCAATAATGGATGTTAATTATGATTATATTAATGTTTATAAATTATATTCTAGAAATTATTACTCCTAATTAATTATAATATTATATCTACCTTTTTTCAATCCAAACTATTGGAAAATGATAACGTCACCCATGTGTATGTGTGGACTACCACCTCCACAAAGAGATGTGATTTTATTATCATTTGTAATTTAATTTAATGGTAATAGTAATATATTTAATTAATATATATGATATATATGATATAATAATGATTCTATAGAGGCTATTTATTAAATATCATTCATTTGTTTCCATAATTTTAAAAGATAAAACACTATTCTTGTGTACGTACGACCTACCGTCTCCAAATCATTGTGATTTGTTTCTATATCCATATTTTATGGATGATCCAAAAAATATATATATATATAATGGATATATAATATATTTACATCATTATTAAAATTTTGGAGATGATGTTTTCATGATCAAAGAACAAGTATCAAGACTACAAAAAAAATGTCTCATGAAGAACGAATCAGTTAACACATACAAATGATTATTTTAATAAGTAATTATTAATAAATAAATTTTAAAATGTTAAAAGTGGATTATAAATGTTATTTTTAGATTTTAAATTATTCCGTTATATCATTATAAAAATATTAAATTCATTATACAGTATGTTAGATTTCATTCAAATAAATTCAAATTTGAGGTAAGGTTTTGTCGTATGAAATTATCTTTTTTGGGTCATATGTTATGTTATGATGTTATATTATTTTATAAGGTGTATATTAAACACGTATTAAATCATAAATTATGAATATCCTTATGTTAGTGATATTTGATGTTACATTATATAATATTATTTCTTGGGACTTATGATTCAAAAGTTACCAAAGTAATAGGGTTTTTAAAAAAATATAATTCTTTATTGTGGTGGTTTATGATTATGTTTACAATGATGAACATTTATGAAATACCTCTTAAAATACTCAAGAATTTTATTATCCATTATTTATTTCTATATAATATATTTTTTACTTTCATTTCCCTTTCCTTAAGTACTCGTGATAACAAAAGAATATTTTTTGGGAATATTGACTTTATTTCTCTCATCGGAAAAAAATACATTTTCTCCCACATCCATGTTTTCTAAAAATATACTCATGAATGTTTTTTAATATTAATCGTTGATTATTTAAATTTAATTTTTATTGTGTTTTACTTTTTATAATATAATTTAAATTGAATTTTATTATGACTTCCCAAATAAGTTACTATTGATTTTTTTATGAAAAATGCGGAACAAATGTTTGTTTTTACGTACAAATATAAAAAAAATGTTGCATAATCTTGACCACACAAAGATTTAAATATTTTTTTATAAATTTATAAGGATATTTTCAATAAATTTTTTATTTATTTTTTTAAATATTTATATTTTATCAAACATATTTCAGTGTAAAAGGGGCATTTTCCTCATGAAATGTTTTAGTTATCTTTTAAATTTATTTTTCATATTTCATAACATAAATTGATGTTTGTTATGAATTACCTAGGTTATGAATCGAATGATACCATAAAATTTCATCCATTTTACTGATTAAGATGTTGATGATTTATGTTTGATTCAATGAAAACTATTTCTTTTCCATTGGTTAATTAAATTATGAATCTTATTTCTTCCATAGGTTATGA
This sequence comes from Viscum album, assembly GCA_963277665.1. Taxonomy (NCBI): domain Eukaryota; kingdom Viridiplantae; phylum Streptophyta; class Magnoliopsida; order Santalales; family Viscaceae; genus Viscum; species Viscum album. The sequence continues at coordinate 1,176,169,882 of OY728141.1, read as the reverse complement.
TATGATAAATGATGAAATTTCTATGAAACCTATTTTATTTTCAAGGTATATAATATGATTAATGTTTTATGATATTTTCTTACATATATATAGGATTTACATTATGTGATGGGTGGGCCTATAATTATACTTCCCTCAAATATATTGTGTAAAGATTGAGTTCTCAAGAGATAATAGGAATTAGAAAATGGGCCAACCCCTTTTCAGTAAGAGACATTGTCTACTATGATAGTATTGGGAGTAAACCTTGACTAAGGATATCATGGTTTGGGATGTGAACCAAATCCACTATGATAGCCTTTTTAGTGATCCTTTACAACTAAGGAAATGATTTTATATGCTTATTTGTATGAAAAAAATTCATGTATTATTCCAATATTCACATTTCATTGTACATGTTCTTTGATTCATTTATGATTCATGTTTTATAAACTACCATGTTTTACTACACAAATAAATATTATGATCTATTATATTACATGGTATTATTTTCAAATGTTATGTTCATATTCTAATTCCCATATGATAGTTTTAAGTTTATGTGATCATTGATATCTCCCTTGATTAACCTTACTTAGAATAAGATCTCAACCTTCCTTTTATTTTCCTTCCCCGGGTAATGGAGAACGGGTTAAAGATTAATATTTTTTAGAAGGGTTCTAGTTGTTTATAACATAAGGGAAGATGGTGTTGATATCTTATGAAAATGTTATTTATGTATCCATTTTACCAAATTTACTAAAACTACATGATATTAGTTTTTCTCTTCATGTTATGTATTGAATTTTCATACATTAATAAGAAATATTTATTTATTGAAAGTATGGGTCACATAATTACCTGCATCTGAGCTTCAGATCCCCACCAATATTGTAATATATATGGAGACATGTATCCCACTATGGTCCAATGAATGATCCATTATCATTGTGTTCAATTCCCTCTTCATATGTGTCTTCTAATGAGGTGTGTATCTCTCTAATAAGGAAGAGTGCTTCAACAATGAGAGGGATGCACGTTTTGGATTCTAGAGATTGAATTATATTTATAAAGGCTGATAATATTATAATTTTTATATTCTTATTACTCCATTGTTATCCTTTTTTGTTTGTAATATATGATGCTTAACTGGATATCAGCATTAGGATCCATGGACCTTCTAGTTTTCTGAGCACAGTTGGCAACATTTATGATGTAGATTTCAAGAAGTTGAAACTGGATAGATGGAAAATATATATTATCTTGAGATTTTTTTTAATAATAAGATCTAGATAATTATTTTTGTTTTATTTAAACATAATCCTTATTCCTATAAGTTTTGACATGATTTATTTATTTGTGCTTATTTTTGGTTTTCAAGGCATCTTACTTACTATATTTGTACTCACCCCTACACAATAATTGCGCCCTTTCATTTTGTGTCTATGTATATAGAATAAATGATAGATATGATCATATGGATGTGGAGATTTATTAGGTTGTTCAGAGATAATGCATAGTGACTTTGAGGGATGATCTTTAGGTGACGTTTTATGGTACCTAGAGAGTTTCTAAAACCATCTTTAGGGGAATCCCATTATTTAAAATTTCTTTAATCATTTTAATTTTATAAGTACTTTGAAGGATAAAATATGTTCCCACATTATAGAAACTCTGGAAATAACAATCCATATTTATTTATCATAAAAAATTGATAATGAAATAAATTTATATGTGATCAGAATATTGATGGGATCACATTTATAGTTTAGATGATGGACATGCCTCTTTATGAATCACATTCCAAGTGGTGTACATACAATTTCTGACATGAAATGCTAGCATTTTTTCAATTATCACATAAAATGATAATAAATGTCAATTATAAAAAAAAGTTACATATAAAATATAACCCCTATAATGATAGATGAAGAGAAATTTCAATCCTTTGAATATAGATTTGAAATTTAAAATTAGACCCCTTTTATTTCTTAAAATAAATCAATATACATTTATATATATACATATACAAAAATCATTATACAAAAAATGATCAAATAAAAATATAACCAAACATTTTTCTAAAAATAACGATCCCCTTTCAAAACATAGAGTCTAATATAAAAACCCAATCCTCATAACTTCTAAAAAATAGAATTTTTTATAGATAGGTATCAATAAATATATATATATATATATAGATGTATTTATTTGTATAATGTTGTAAACAATATTTTTGATTGATAATAAAATTAAAACCTTACCAACATAGGATTAGTAATAAAATTTAAAATGAGAATAGTTTCCTAATATATTATGAAATTCTATTAATATATATATATATACATATAAATATGTAAATAATTGTAAGTAAAAAATAATTTGTATAAATGAAATTAAACCCTTTAAAACAATAGGTTTTATTAATGAAATTTGAAAACAAAAAACGCATTTCATATATACTGAAAATATATAGTTTTATATATAAATGTATATATGAATATATATACGCACATATTTTTAAATGAAAATAATTTGATGAAATAAAATGCACCGTTACTTGGTTTTATATAAAATAAGGGTTGAGAGATTCTGGAAACTGAGAAGAAAAAAATAGGGGACTTAGGAAGATTAGAATCCGATGCCTAATTGAGAAAAGTTTGGTTTTTATAAAATCTGATTGCTAAGAATAGTAACCATATTTTGACAAATTATCCATGGATAGAAACATTTATATAATTATCTCAGATAAAACAATGGTTAATATTATTAGATTATATTGATTTTCATATATAATATTATCCTTAGCTGTGGAAGCTGAGCATGGGGGAAAGAAACCTTTATTATAGTTAGGTGTTCAGAATAAAATAACATCAACTAAGACATTATATGAGAAGTAATTTCGAGATACAAACATTAATGTAAAAGTAATTCGATTTTGGATGAGAAAGGAACCAGTGGCTGACATACTTTGTGAAGAACTGCTGCCCAGAGGATAAGACAACCAAAGGGAAGAAGGGATGGTCGAAATCGACCGGGATAGACTGAAGGGATGGGATTACATCCCACATGATCAGGATTGGATGACTGATCGAGATTATAGAGGATGGTATGGATTATCTCAGACCAAATCAGTTGGATGGAATGGGTGATCTGGACTGGGTCGAGCATGGGAATTTAATGGATGACTGGGAATGATCTCAGATGAAATGTGCAATGGGGATTTGATTTGGTGTTAAAAAAATGTGTCCCACATTGAAATGATTTGGTTTCTAGTATCTTTCAATAATGCTTAATGTAGGATCTATCATTCGTTAACAGAAACACATGTAGAACACTAGCCTTATACATGGTTTGTGTGCCCCTTTGCCGAGCCTACACTCAGACCAGTTCTCAGTCTAGCTTGGCTTGGTTTGAAACGCCCATTATATAGTAGTTTCCCTCTGTTGGTCGAATGGGCTTGTTTGCTCCCACAATTGACCTTCAGTTATTAGCCCTAATGGAATCTATGAGTTGTGTGGGTACAAGGAATTTTTTCTGTAAAAAAATTAATTTATTAAACACAAACAAAATATTGCACTTATTGTATTTTTAAACTATTTGGTTATTAAAATTAACTAATAATTAACATAATTAAAATATTCAAAACCCCAAATGTATTTATATATTATTATAATAATTACAATAATATTTTATATCATATAAATAATTCATATATATATAGAAATACATATAAAAAATTAATCTATTAAGTTAGAAATTAATATATGTTTTGTCTAGAAACACTTGGTAACATTTTATAATAAATTATTCTTATAACCATAATAATAAATTAGGTTAAAAAATAATTTTATTTATAATTTTAGAATATTAATTATTGTTTTGATCTTATTATAATAATTTTTAAAAATATTTGATGTTTATATATATATATATATATATTAATCAGAACAATTCTTATTCTATTAATCATGTAATTTTTTAAAAAATATATTTGAAAAATAAAAAAAATAAACAAAAATCATTTTGATAAAATTAAATCACATATCTTTTTGAAAATATATTTCATTACATTATTTATTAAATTATATTACATTTATCAATTTCATAAAATTTCTAGGATGTTACATTCCTCCCCCCTTAATAGAATTGTGTCCTCACAATTCATTCATTATACTATAAAAAATCCTAAATTTCCATATTTAAAATTAAGAAACAATATAAATGTTAAACTTATAGACACTATCACTAAAGATAATATCATATGTTTTCTAGACCATTCATCTGATACCAATTGTAAATACCTAAACTCCATTTTCCTAGATCCGGTGCTAAATCATGATGTGTAATTTTTTTTTATAAAATTAGTAGAACAATTACACAACACATTACATAATCGGGGATCATTTATAGTTTAGTTTAAAGATAATTAGATACAAATATTATATTTTCAAAAAACTATAGAAAATTAAATTACATAACAAAAAGAATCATCAGTGTGAAACATTCTCATAGACAACTAAATCACTAATAAATATACTAAACATGTAACAATGAATTTAAAACATAGGGTATGATTTTAAAATTCCCTATAATGGGTTTTAAATTAGTTAATTAAATCATTTAAAACATTTCTTTAAAAATATATACATACTTAAAATTATTTTTTCATAACATTTTAATTTAAAATAAATAAATTTAGAAAACTAGTATTTCATTATAATAATTATAATTGAAAAGACCTCTGGAATTTCTCCCTTTAAAGTAATTAGTTATAGTTGGTCTTTTATGGCTGTTGGTATACCATAATAGAAACTAGAAGGCTTCTAGTTATAAATCATATGTAACAATGTTTCTTTTTGACTTATGGGTACACTCCCCATAACATTACATAACATACTAGTGCTAATTTTTTAAAACACTTTCAGAAGACCTACCATTCTCACTCATAACCTAAAACATTCCAAAAATAAATACATATTATTATTATCATTAAAAATAAAATATTTTTTCTTATAACATTTAATCAACATAATCACAATAGTTTCTAAAACCTTTTTTTAGTATAATCACAATATTTATAATTTCTATAATTATTTAAATGTTATAAATATAGTTCATGATGAAATGTGTTCAAATTTGATAAACACACTTGATATAACTGTCCATATATATAATTCATAAATAAAATTTACAATTATATAAATACATAGAAGATATAAAAATTAATGGGATGTCGTTATAATTTAGATGATAGAAATACCTAATTATGCATGATATAAAAGGGGTGAAGATATAGTTTCTCACATGAAATAAACAATTATTGTGGATTATAACATATAATAATACTAAATATCATTTTTGAACAAATTTCACACATAAAATATACCCTATAAAATGATAAAATAAGTGAAATTAAAATCCATTTCGTATCAAATTTAAAATAAAAATGTAATCCATTTCATTTCTTAAAATAAATCGATATACATTTAAATCTATATAAATATATTCAAATCATTATACATAAAATAATAGTATGAAAATATAATCAAACCCTGGGATAACAATAAATTATCCCCTTTTAGAAAATATACTTTAAAACAAAAACCCATGTCTTATAACATCGTAAAAACAGAATGTTTTATAGAAAGGTATCAATAAATATACATATTTACCAATATATGTATGTCTATATATGTATAACCATGTACAAAATATATGTTGATGGATAATAAAATTATAACCTTACAAACAATTATTTTCTAATAAAAATAAAAAATCCTTTTATTATATACTCTAAAATTATATAATCATATATGTCTATATACATATAAATACACATATATATGTAAATCATTGTAAAATGAAAATAATTTTATTTAAAGAAATTAAAATATTACAAACCATAGGTTTAGAAAAAAAATTAAAACCTTAAACCATTTTCATATATAGTGAAAATAGATAGTTATATATTTGTATATATAAAGATATATGCACATAAATATGTACCTGAAAAAACAATTGATGAAATAAAATGAAACTATACATGTTTTTGGATCAAACAAGCGATGAGAGCATCTGGAATTCGATCAGAACAAAAATGGGGGACATGGGAAGATGAGAATCGAATTCTTAGGTGTGAAAAGTGAGGTTTTTATAAAATATGATTGATAAAAATAATACCCCTCTTTTGAAAAATTGACCACGGGTTGGGACCCATTTGAACAATTTTCCTAGATCAAACAAAGGTTCCAATTATTATATTAGATCAATTTATATATATGATATTATCCCCAATTGTGGAATATGTGAGTGGGGGAAAAGAAACCCTTATTATAGAGAGGCGATTAGATTAAAACAACAATATTCAAGGAATTATTTGATTAGTCAATTTTGAGATGGGGCCAAGGATGGAGAACGACATCGATGGTGGAGGAGAAAAGAACCATTGACTAACATATTGTGGGATAAACTGCTGTAATGTGGATAAGATAACCGAAAGGAAGAAGTGACAGTCAAGATTAATCAATATCGAGTGAATGGCTGGGATTAAATCCCACACGATTAAGAGGGGATGACTGATCGAGATTGGAGGGTATTGTATGGGTGATCTGAGACCACATCATAGAGCTAGAAAGGGTTACTGTGTATGGTCAAGTGGGGGTAAGAAATGGATTAGTGGGATAGATCTTCACTGAAATAAGTGGTTGACATTTGGTCCCACATTAAAAAAGTTTTTCCCACAATGAAATAGTTTGGTTTATGGGACTACCTTATAAGGGTGGATGAGGCTTCCATCATTTAATAATATGAATACACACAACACATCTTCCTTATACATGGGTCATGCAGACCTTGACCCAACCTACACATAGACCATTTATCAGTCTATCTTTTCTCTATTTGAAACTGTCCCTATACATAGGATAAACATTACTACTTGTGTGGGATTGTTTGTTCATAAACATCACCTTAAGTGATCTTCCATAAAGGTTTCTCTTAGTTGTGTTGGTAATTTTATATTTTTTTGTAAAAAATAAAATTTATTAAACGCATCCAAATTCATCAACTTTTTATTTTTTTATAAAAGATTAACTTATTAGAATAAAATAATAAATAAGAAAATTAAAATATTTAAAAACCCAAATGTATTATGATTTTTTTCTAATAATATCAATCATTGTATATTATTTATTAATCAACCATATATATATATATATATAAACACATATAAAAAATTATTTATCAATTTATAAATTAATATAGGTTCGGTTTTAAAACAGTTGGTAACATTTTCTAATAAGGTATTCTTTTAACCAAAATAATACCTTATGTTAAAAATAGAATTTATTTATAATTTCAGAATATAAATTAGAATTTAAATATTATTATAATAATTTTTATCAAGATTTGAAATATATATATATTTATATTTAAAGATAACAAATTTTTCATTCATGTATTTTTTTTTAAAAATAAGTCTTCGAAAAATAACTCAAAATAAAAAAATGTCATTTTGACTAAATAAAATCACATAGTTTTATAGAATATATATCAGAATATTATTTATTTAAATTATAATTCATTTATTAATTACATAAAATTTATAAGATGTCACAGTTATAGTTATCCTTATATGAATTTATTAGATCTTTATGAAAAGATTAATTTTTATGTAAATAGTGAAAAATACAGTTTTTAAATATATAGGGACTTTATTGTCATCATTAATATATAAAAAACATAAAAATTTATGAAAAAATATTCATAATTTAATAATTATATAATAAGTAATATTTTACATATATAATATTATTTTTAATTTAGAAAACCCTAAGTATAACATTTTGGAACATAAGAATGATTTTATTATAATAAAAGAGAACATTTAGATCTTTTATTTTATTTAAATACATAGATGGTGAAATTAGGTTTTTTATATATTAGAAAACAACTTTGATATTATTATTTTTATAATAAACCAATTTATGTCTTATAAATCAAAATTTTATCACATTTATAATTTTTAGGTTTTAAATTATACTATTTCTAAAAATGGCCTTCACATGTTATATTAAATAATGTTAAAATTAATTTTTCCATTCACTTAGAATTATTTTTTAGAAAAAATATATTAATATTTTTTATCATAAATCCCAAATTATATTACAATGGTAATTTTAGTTTTTAGATAAAAAATATTTACTGAGAGTAAGAAAAGGTTGTTGTGGTGAAATTAATTTTTGTTAAAATATAACAATAAAGATAAAACAACTAAAATTTCTCAAATTTAAATTAAAAATGAGTTAATGAGAGTTTTATAAACAAATAATCCTTCCCAATCAATTATTTCATACATTATGAGCCACTTTATTTGAATAGTGACACGTCCTCATATTTTATTATAAAAATGCCGCACTCCACACTTACAAAATGAGACTTCCGCAACCCCTTTTACATAAACATTGAAACTGAAATTCAAATTTAACCATATCCCATTTGACTTATTCTAGAAGAATTTTCTATGTTCATAAGCCTCTGGTGACATTAAGATATCTGAATACATCTATTTATAATGGACATTTCATGAGAAAACTCAAACAACCAACGTGAGTATTATCCACTCCCAAACATGGTTTTCTATAAAATTCCCGACCATTATCCTTAAATAATATTATCAAGATATTAATATAATTTAATTAGTATAATTATTATATAGGAATTTTATAATATTAATGTTAAATCCATTATCTACTCCCCTATCATCCATTAGAAAAATGATTACATAGTCCATGCGTACCAGTGAAATACCTCTTCCATGAATGATGTGTAATATTATTATTAACCACCTTACATTTATATTAAAAATGTGTTATTTTATAAATAAATAATACATTTATAACATTATTGGTATTTTGAAATTTTGAATTAATATCTATATTCATTTTGTTCTATGGGAAATGAAAACATCATACATGTATATGGGTAGACTATCTCCTCCATGGACCACATGTTCTACTTTTCATCACTGTCTAAAACTAGTAGTTCCAAAAATATATAATGAATATATTTGTAATAAAGGATTTATATATATCACTAATATTGTTATGATTGTGAAAATTTAATTTATGGCTATTAGTAATTAATCCACTGTTATAATTAGATTACCTGAAACAAACTCCTGATTGATCTCATTATCTCAAACTATGACCATATTTCTTATAAAATAAACATATATATATAAATCATTTAAATTAATTTTTTTAAATATTTATAAATACTATAATTATGAACTTTATATCAAATAACATGGCTATACATCACTATTACTAAATATGTGTGAAATAATTTGAATAAAAACGTCTAATAATTAACACAAGTGATATCTAACTAATGAATATATATTAAATAATTATAAGAAATTATTAAAAAAGGTTATATATTAGAATAATTTTGATAAGAAACTTATTATGATAGTTATAATTATTATACAAAATGTAAATGCACTTTCATGGATCTATAGATTTATGGGAAGGGTTTCCGCCTCAATTTTGTTTCATATAGAAATATTATTAATTATGTACCAATTTTCCCTTATATTATGTAGTCCCTATATAGATTAATTTATAATTATTACATTTTTTATGGTAACTAATTTAAATTTCAGGTTTTCCATTTCAAATTGCTGGGGTTCAAAGGTGACCACGGTCATAAGAGTATTTTCTCAACATAGTTTTTTTTTCTTTGAGACTCATTCCATATCGACAACATGATGTATTTTCTAGGCAGAGAATACATACCGAGAATGTATTTTTATCATAAACTAAATAAATTTAATAGATTTATATATACTTATTACGTTCACTTTTTAAGGGATTTTGATTCTAGTATTAATAATGTTTGAATATTTCTCTCCATTCTCATTTTCAAATCGGGTTTGTTTTTAATGAATTTTCTTATCAGTAAAAATTATATGAAATTATCTATAATTTCAAAAAAAATCATCTTATTATTATTAATTTTTTATATTTAATCTCTCAATTTATTTTCCTTTTTCTGGATAATTTACCCGATGTGATAATTATGATAAAAAGAAACCCCACCTCTAATTTCTGATTTTCAATTTCCCACATTTATGTTAATAATCATTTGATGATTTTATGAATATCCTTACCAATACTTCCATGATAATCTCAGCCGTATTTTAATTATTTTTATTTTATTTAAAAAAAATTATAGACATGTTTTAATGTTTTTCCTATGGGATCCCTTGTTCAAATGTATGAAATACACCACTTTTTCACAATATACCTATGAAATCGTTCTTTTATGACCATTATCTTTTATACAGATTCCTTTTCATGTTTAAAAATGGTTTTAAAAATTATTTTTAATTCCAATTTATTTTTCAAATAAAACAAAGTATTTTTATAATTTTTAAAGTAAAAGTTTTATTTTGAAATAGAATTATTGATTTTAAAATGGGTTTTAAAGGCCTTCATTTTATAAGGAAGGTGACTTTAGTTCTTTTATATCTTCTCAAAAAAGGTTTTTGGAAAGATGATTTATTTCCTAAAATTTATTTACGTAAACCCTTTTTTAAAATGGGTAATTTATTATAATGATTTATATACGATAATATTTTTAGTTTTAAAGGAATCACTTTTAAAGATATTTTATGTTTTTTAAAATAGTATATATATTCACATTTTAAGAATTGATTTTTCCAATAATATTAAAAGCATTTTTTTATTAATTAAAATATCCTATTACATTATTTATGTTACACATGGTATAATTTCTAATGATACCAGAAACAACATTTCTCTGGATTTCTTATGAATATAATGTTTTAAGGATTTTTTCATGAAACTACTTTCTTTCCCACAAGTTAATTATGTTATGATGAAATGATAAATTTTTTATCATATATATGAATATTTTATTATTTTTTGATGATTTAGGTCTAACAAACCTCTAATAAGGTTGGGTCGTTTAAATACCTAGGATGGTTTGGGATAGATAAATCTCAGATATGGTTTGGGTTTGATAAATAAATTAGATGATTTGGGTCTAATAAATCCCTGAGACAATTTTGGTATGTTAAAATCCTAATATGATTTTAGTCTATTAAACCCCTCCAATAAATTTTTTAAATATTTATATAACCTTAGATAATGATTTGTTTATGTAATATATTATGTGTATCTGTGTTCACAATGTTTTTTTCTTATCCTTATATTAACGCCAAATTTCTTTAAGATGTTGATATGTTATTTTCTAGGGTCCTGAATTATTATATTTCATTTCCACAATATTACTCTATGGTATATTAATGGTAAATTTAGATTTCATATCCTTGTATCTTAACATGTGGACTAATATTATTATTCAATGTTATTTTGAAAAAGTTATTACTCTCATTCTCATGTATCTCATATGCCTATGATTTAACCCTTGATGTGGATAAGGATTTCCAATAGAAAGAAGTTATAGTCACCCATTTCATATGTTTTTATTTCCCCAGGTAATGAAGATGAGTATTACCTAGGATATGTCTCTAAGGGGTTTTAGAATGGTTTGAATATAGATCTTTGTTCATATAAAAAATATATTTATCTAATTTATAAAGTGACAAGCCCTTTGAGATCTTGGATTCTGAAATTATTTGTCGGATGTATTGTTTAAATAATTGAAACATACAAGTTTATATTAGGTCATATTACATAGTATCGAATTTAATAGGAAATGTAGCTGTTTTCTACACTAGACCCGAGAGTACGTGTCTAGGGTGCCTTAGTTGATATCATAGTAGGGTTTAGTTATTTTGGGGGATTAGTTGTCTAATAACCTGATATTTGAATATATTTATCCTTTATTTACGTCAAATATGGTCAATATCTTACACCACTGGTAACACCGGACTAAACCAAAACCCAGAAGGCATTAATAAAATTTAATTATTAAAGATGAACATCATAATTGTTAAACATAAGGGAATTAATAGTAATACCTAAAATTTTAATTCTTATATTTTCTATAAATTTATAATTTAAATTTGACTAAATGAAGTTCATTTTCAACTTAATATATAAATTTTATTTTACAATTATTTTTTATATTTTTTTAAATTAATATTACGTAAATAGTGAAAAAACTGATTCTATAAAAATGTCTCTATTAAAACATTATAGTTTAGAAACCCTTTTTTCATGAAATTTTTTTAAATTAATGAATTACTAAATACCAAGTTTAATTTCTAAAACACATTAATAACATTTTTAAAATAAATTATAATTTAATACTAAAAACTATTTTTACCGACATATATTAAAAAATAGAATTTATCACATTTTGAAAAAAAGAAATATAACAAAATTTATTTCCCATTTCTGTTTGAAATTTTAATTTTATTTAATAATTTTAATGTCATTTATGACCATATTGGTAATAGTTTTATGATTTCTGTTACGTACTTTGATAATGGAGAGGTAATTTTTTAAAAAGAATTTTTTATTATTATCATGTAATTTATGTCTAATCAATTAAATTGATCTAATTTATGATGAATTTAATATTATTTTTTAAGCAATAAATAATTATACTAAAACTCATTTAATTGGTAATCAAGAAATAATAACATTAAGAATGCATAATGGTTTAATGATAATTTATGAATAAAACATTATTTTAGTATATTTTATTTTAAAATTTTATTTCCTCGTATTTAGAAATTTAATTAGGCTAACTAGATAATAAATTTTGGTTCTAAGGAATAAAATGGTTAATATATTTTACTTTAAATTGTTAAATAAAATATAAATTACTTAGTATTTTTATTTAGTAAGGGGACAAGAGACCTTTTTTATTAGGAAAATGAAACCCTCTTTTCAATAGGGTTTATTAGTAACCCTCAGATGACATGAAGGCCTAGTGGATCAGACACACCTTTATTTATAACATGTTTTGATGGTCTTGGTTGATGATTGATTAACTAAATACCACCCCCAAACTCTATTATTATGTAATTTTGGAGTCATTGATCATGGAATAGTGTAATGATGTCATCAAAGTGTAAAGGGTATTCCCAAAAGATCCACTTTCTTCACATAAAAATGGGATCAATTCCTCCCCCCTGGTTACACTTATCATTTTAACATTAAATTTAAATCTTTCCAAAAGACATCTAATATAAGTTATATTTCATTCTTAAATCCCCCGATCTCTAGAAGTCAGAATAAAGCCTTCACTTCGATGGATATGTTTAAGAAAATATGATGATTCCAATGTAAGAATTACCTTCTATGTAATAATCTCTCCTTAATGTACCTACTGAAAATATATTATATCCCTAACAATATAATCACATTAACATAATTATTATAATGATATGTCATCATATAAATTTAATAACTATTGTGTCATCCTCTCTATCCACTAAAAAAATAATTTTTACTATTTTTACCGAATTACCACTTCCACAAAGCGACACATTCTAGTTTTCATCATCAACATTAATTTGTGTTGAAAATGATGTAATGTATGGATAGATTTTCTATGCATAATATTTCTATTATTCTGAAATTAAAAATTATCATATAAATCAATTCTCTATCATTCTCTGATAAATGGAAATGTTAACCGTGAGTTATGGGGACTTCTACATCTAAAAAATAACATTTTATATTTTTCATCATGATTTTAATTATTTATACAATCCATATAAAATATGATTAAACAAATAAAAAAAATTCTAAATAATAATATCATCCACCTTTTATAATGATTTTATGTAATTCATTTACTATATTCACCCATCGAGATATAGTGTGTTCATGTGTTGTTTGGTTTAACCACCTATTTGAATAATGTTATAAAACACTATCATGCATTACCATGGGAACTAAAATAAAAATTTCATTATAAGTTAATAATAATATTTTTATTCATTTTTTATTTTATAAGGGTTATATTTTATAATTAACATATTATTAAAATATCATATACAATAGTTAAAACTACCAAAATACACTGACATCGTTTATATTTTTTATATATACACTAGAAAAAAATATAATATATAAGTAGAAAATCATGATAAATGGTCAATATTAAATAATATATATAATAATAATGTTTATAATCTTGTTCCTAAAAAATAATTTTATTTTTCATGATGTTTGAATCATTTCAGGAATTAATTATGAACAAGGAAAGTGTTTCATCTCATAACATTCATTGTAGTGACAACTTTTCTTTTAAGAACCTAATTTCTATTAAAGGTATTGTATAATTCTAATTGGATATATAATATCATGTATTATATTTATTATATAAACTAGAATTTCAATAACTCTCTCTTTTAAGGTGTTTTTATGAGAATGTTTCCTATATTATAAGGGTGTTTGTCCCAATCACCCTTCATTAAGGATTTTTCTGATATTAGTCACCAATATTCATTTCTATTGTGTAAAAACTACCCAACTGGCTTATAATATATTGTAATATTTTTTAAAATGGAAACTTCACTTCCATTAATTATCTTCCATTATGTGGGCTATAATTTAGGTGTTATCTAAAATATATGTGTTTTCATTCCATAATTTCATTTCTTGAGTTATAATATTTATCATAGAGTTTTTAATTTCATTAAGTATAGAAAAACATTTTTATACAATTGGATAATCAATTTTCATTAATTTATTCTTTATTTATGTGTTATATTCCTTCTATAAAATGAATCTATGTTAAGAATAACTCTTAACCTCTTAAATGAATGTCTCCCCACCTATACTATAACTTCCCATCCCGCAAATGATCTCATTTTAATTAGGAACCAAAATTATGGGATATATCAGGTGGAAATAATAATTTACTTATTATATATTCGAAAATATGTTTCATCATCCCTTTTTAAATATATTTTTTCTACAGAAACTATTATAAATTTTTTTTCATTCTATGATCTTTTGTTGGATCTTACGCACCACCATCAGATTATACATCTTCTTTATTTTTAAATAATTTAAAAAATATTATTCCCAAATAATAATTCAATTTTTATTATATGAACTGTACATATAAAAACACTTAAATATAATTTTAATTTATTGTTTTATACATTTTTTAATTTGGCTTCAAAATTCCAATTTTAATATAAACTAGAATTTAGTGAACATTCAAAATTCTTGTCTCCTACCAAGATTAACACTATCATATGTTTTAAAAATACTATTTGTTTATAAAAAACCTCATTATTTCATATATAAACCTTTTTTTTGAGGTTTAGTTTTATGTAAAATAATATTCTCTTTAATTCATAAAATTTCATTTTAGTAATTTCATGAAGTTTCACTAATGTGGTTCATTTTTAGTTTTTCTTCCCTAGACTATTCTCATGAATTTATTATATTAGAAACCATTTTTTAAGACCTATATTCCTTTTTTGGTTATTAATGTCCAAATAAATTTAATTTCTTTTTATTGTTATCAACTTTATTGTTTATCTTTTGGTTCCACATTGAATTGTAATTATGAAACCCACTTTCTTATCATCAGTTTTATTCGTTATTATTATTTATGTGTTGTATATTTTCTTTATGTGTAACAGGTAAGTATGGTTTTCATTATGAGATGAGTGGGAATGGAATTATATATCCCTTTAATCCATTTGGTATAGAATTATATCTCATTATATGATATTTATGGGATTAGTGATTGAACAAAATCTATTATGGGAATTTTTTCACTTTTAATGGTCCATGAATGGTAAGCCTAAGAACATCGTGTTGTATGATGGTTGTTCATAGAATTTTATATCCATCAAATTCCTTGGGTAATGATTTCTAACTCTTTATGTAATGTGTAATGGATTATGGATTTAACTACAATCACAATGGGACTTTGTCCACTCTGACTATGGGAATGGGGAGTGAATCCAATCCAACATGGTAATTTTTCAACTATACTTGTTGAAATGGTGAGTGAATCTAATACACTTTGAATCTTTTTTCACATTATGATGTTTTTATTTAGAGTAGCCTGAAAATTATATTTATGAAGTCATGTCTCATGTTATTTCCACATACTCAATGATTTCATCACCGTTTGAAGTCATTTACTTAATCGATGTTTCTGTGATTATGATCCTTATATTTATGATAACATGTTATACCACTTGAATCTCATGTTATGATTTATTTATATTTTTATTACTTTACGAGGCCTTTTGAATCACTCTATTATTTCTGTATTTCCCCTAGGACTTCTTAGGCATTTTTAGATGATCTATAGGAGTTAAGGTAATTTTGTTGAGTTTTTAATAATGATGATTTATTTTTTTAGATGCTATGTATGAATTTATACAATTCCAAATAATCTATACCTCTGGATCCATGAATTATAATATTTGGAAATATATGTGTAAAATTATAAATTAATGTGTTTTTAAGGCGTAGGTAAATACAAATGGTATCAAATAAAGTTTCTCATTATTTTTAGAGACTACAATGTGAGAACATTAGTGAAAAACATAGGTATAAGAATAAATAGAGAAGAATACCCTAAAATATTTGTTAAATTATATATTATGTTGTTTTCTTAGAAATAAATCCACATATCGATACTGTAAAGTGGATGTTTTGTGGCATTGATGCGTGAAGGGTTAATCAACCTGAAAAGGGTTTGTAGAGAAATGAATCGATCATCACTATGATGCATGATGACTGTGCCTTAGATATCACACCTAGATAGATACTCTAAAGGGATATAATTTTTTTAAACATATGGTCATTATGAACCTATATGAAGGGGTGATTTTAAGGTTACTTTGAGTTACTATGTTGAGAAGTATAATAGAACCCAACTTAAGGTAAACTAAGATGAGTAAAAAAATATATAGGTTGAACCCAGGATTATATAATTTGATCTAATAATAAAATTGGTTAAAATTGGATTGACATAAGTTAAAATAAGTGTGATATATCATGAAATGAAATATTATAGGCCAAAACGATGGTATTATAATGAGATACATCATTATGAAACATTTCACTTTGGTAATATATGATACATCTCTTTTAATGATAATTGTTTATCCTTTTTGTTAAATATTTTTTTTCATAATGTTTGGAACCATAAATACATGATTTAACAATAGTATGAAGGGACAATGAATTGGTTGTCTAAATGATCAACCCACAGAAGTGTGAGATATTTTAATAAATATAGTTACAATTACTAACAAAATATTGTGATATATTACGAAGCATTTGATCAAATTTTAAATTATGAAAGTAAGGATGATTTATCAAGGGAACACATGTGATTAATATAATAAGGGAAATTATATTTAACATCCTACATGTTAATAATTTGTGAATAATACCAATTTAATTACAATAAGTGGAGTAGAAAATTCGTTCCTTGATATAATGGAGGGAATCTAGAAACAAACAATTGAGTGAAAATAATGAAACAATGAAGGTATATAATCTTATTAGTATGTATCCAATAATTATTCGATGTTTTTTATGTGAGTATTTTGGGAACTATAAAACCCAATACACTAATGGAAGACTTAAATTGGGAAAATATCGCAACCACCTCCTATATCATGGGAATAAAGAAATTACTATGCAGTGACTATTCTTGAGGTAGATAGTGACACTTTACTCTATATTTTTTAATCTATTAGATTATGTAAGATTTCTCATACTATGTATTGATATATAAATAACATTTGGTTTTATAATTATTATATCCATGGTATATAATACTTCTTCAATGTTTTGGTAATGATACACCTTATAGATTTATATCTTCTTCAATTATAATGATAATATTTGGAATAGAATATCTATTTTTATAATGGTATAATGTTAAATTTCATATATATAAATATAAAATCATATTTTAAGTCAACCCCTTATCAATTACTAGTGTATGGATATTTAAGAGCTCCTAATAGAGATTATTCCCATAAAATGAGTTTTAAATTTTTGAGGATGTAAATTTATATATGGAGGATGTAATGATTAAATATTTTAATATATATATTCCTATAATTAATTCAAATATGTTCAATATATTTCACCACATGTATCACCAAACTAAACAATAAACTAAGATACATTAATAAAATTAAATTACTATATATGGCCATTACTACTGTTAAACTGTCAAGAATATGTAGTTGTAAATTAATTTTGTATTAATATATTTGAAATATATTTATAATTTAATTTTTCTAAATTAATATTATTTTTGGATTTAGTATATAAATTTTATCATATATTTAATTTTAATGATATCGCAAAAATAATAAAATTTTCGGAGAATATAGAAAAAAATTTGTAAAAAAATTTATTAAAAAAATATATCCACAAATAATGAAATAAATATATAAACAAAGATAATTAATTTTAAATTTTTTTTTAATTTATAAAAAAAATGTTTAATGATTTTAAAACTGAAGTAATATTTCACGCTAAATTTTTTTTTACACAATCATGTTGAAATTAAATCACTATCACTTTCAGAAATTAAATAAAACTAATATAAATACTTATTTTTGTTCAATATATAAATATTATGTAAAATTTTATATTTAATATTTATTAATTAATATAATAATAATAACATTAATGTTAATTACTGTGTAAATGGTTTAACAATTTTTTGAAATAATTTTTTTCAATATCATAAAATTTTAATCTAATCAATAAAATTGAACTAATTTAAATGAATAATTTAATATTATCAGTATTATGTATATATAATTACCTTAACAGTCATTAAATTGGTATGAACTACTAAATAAGATTATGAAGATATAATTGTTAAAATTTATTTTTCTACAAAAACTATTTTTATTAGATATTTTAATTTAAGAGATTATTTCCTCATATATAACAATTTAATTAAAATAATTGGATATGAAAACTCTATTTTTATTATCAAAGTTTAAAAATAAGATTTTCTATATATTTAAAAAACATATTAATTACTGAGTTAAAAACTATTTTCCAAGATGAAAATCAAAATGTTAAAATGAAAACACATATACTAAGATACTTAAAACATGTTTAGAAATGTTTTTAATGTCTTAGTTGATGCTTTATCTACCCAATACCAAAAAAACATAATTATTATAAAATTTTGGAGTCATTGAATGAGTAATAGTGTTATGATATCATGGAAGTGTAATGGGAATTCCCAAAATATCCATTTTTTCAACTGATAAAATGGATAATTACCACCCATGTATGGATACACTTAATATTATAAATTATATTTAAAATTTACTCAAATTAACATTAATATAATTAATATTCCCATCCTGATATCTGTGAACTATTGAATATTTCTGAAGGCCTTAACTTCCATGCATGTCTCTAAGAGAATATCAAGTCTCCATTGTAAACATTACACTCTTCATAATCATTTAAACATAATATTCCCTTTAAAAATATATAATATCTAATAAAATATTACTAAGTAATTATAATTATTACAATAAGATATTATAATAATAACAGAAAAATAATGATTTATTCCTCTCAATCCACTAATAATAATCAAATTTCCGCTAGTGTATCATGTAAACAACCACGTCCACAAAGCGATGTCTTCCATTTTTCATCACCAACATTCATTGCTGGTAAAGAGGATTAAATTGGTGAATAAATATGGTATCTATGATATAAAGTTTATTATGAAATTTATTATTATCAAATACCACAATTTTCTCTCATTTTTTGTGAAATGAAAACATCAAACATGCATTGTGAAGACTACCCCTATATTATGTAAGTATTTCTATTTTTCATCATGATTCTCATAACATATGAAAACCACATTAACTTTATTAATAATCTTCCAAAACTAAATAATATCACTATAAATATATTATAATTATATTATAAATTCTTTATCAGAACTCACCAATCGAGATACAGTCTGTCCATGCTCTAGTTGTTTTAACCACCGACATGAATAATGGTATACAACTATATCATATATGCCAATGATAACATAAATTATAATATCGTTATAAGTTAATAAATTTTTTTTGGTTATTTATTTTTTAAATCTTTTATTTTACTTATCATTTAGAATATCATATTTGATTGCTAAAACTATCAAAATTAGTAGAAACATTTTTAAATTTTATTCAAACATAATAAAAAATTATATAATAACTAAATAAAATAAGATAATAAAAGTTCATTATAAAATTTAATATAAATTAATAATATTCATAATAATTTATTAAATAAAATCATTCTAATTATTTAGGAAGATATTCAAATGTACAGAATAAATCATGAATTAGATAAGGGGTTCATCTGAAAACTTCTTTCCTTGAGAAACCTTTAGTTTTATAAACCTAATTTTTTTTAAATGGAATTTCGAATAAAATTTGTATATATAATTCTAGGTATTATCATTAATCATTCTATATTATCATAAACATCAAGATTTATAAAATTTAAGGCATTTTTATTAGAATATTTCCTAAGCCGTAACGGTTATTATCTCAATAGCCCTTTCATTTAGGAACAATTTAATGTGAGGAACCAATAAAATTTTTTATGGTGTATCTCATATCCCATTGACATATAATATCATAAAATTTTATTGAACATGAAAAAATAACATCCATTTATTATCTTCATTATGGCAGTTTATGATAAATGTTTTCTATAAAATATATGGCTATTTCATAACTCAGTCATATTTCTTGAGTTATAATGTTTCTATTGTAGTTTAATCTTTATTTTAATATGGAATACCTTATTTATATCAATGGAGAATATATATTTATTCTTATAATTAATATTGATGAGTTCTATTCATTATTAAAAATTAATCTATGCTGAGAATAATTCACATCCTATTAAATGATAGTTTCCCCTCCTAACCCATAATTTCCATGTCTACAAATTACCTCATTTTTAATTGTATACAAAATTATTTATTATCTCAGGTTAAATTCATAACTCCATTAATCTATATTCAAAATGATGTTTCAACAATACATTTTCAATGTTCTATTTCTACTAAAGTATTTTAAAATGAGTTTCCTTCCAAGATCATTTTTGGATCCTCCAAACCACAATTATCTTAAGATTCATATTTCTTTTTCCCCCTTTATGAAAACATATTTTAACAAAATTCATTTAGTTTTTTATAAACACTATTTATATATATTCATATTGAAAACTAATTTTCATTCCTTGGTTTATATGTGTTTTTTAATTTCCTTCAAATTCCCTACATTAAATTGAACTTGATTTAATGAACTATCATATTTCTTGTATCACGTATTGAATGAACCTGATAATTTTTTAACTCATTCATAGATTATAAAAACCAAAGTTTTGTTTTATAAAAAACTATTAGTTCAATTATTATTTTATATAAAACAATATTCTCATTCACTCGATATAATATCTTTAATTTATTTTATTATGTTTCACCCAACTGGTCCATTTTTAAACTTTATTCTATAGATTATTTCACAAGAATTTTCTATATTAGAACTCCATGTACAAGAACTAAATACCTCTTTCAATTATGAAATACCAAATTATTTTAATTCTTCATTCTCATAATAATCATTATGATTTATCTTTCAGTTATTCCTTGATTCAAAATTATTGAAACCCACTTTCTTCTCATCATTTTTATCCTCTTTATGGTTTATATCTGATTTATTTTCTTTATATGTTATCTATAAGTATTAATTTCATTATGTGATGGGTGGTCTCAAAATTATATGTCCTTTCAATAAATTGGGTAATGATTTATATCACATGAGGTGTTATGTGTGTGACTAGGGGTCGAATTTCATATAATATGGTGCATTGTCCACTATATATGGTGCATGATATGTTAGGCTATAAACACAATGTTTTTTTATAGGTGGGTATAGAATTATATATTCCTCCAATGCAATGGTTAAGTACTTATATCTAATGAGATCCTATAAAATGGAATATGGAGTAAATCAAATCGACAATAAGACTTTTCATACTATGTTTAAAGGAATTGGATGTTAACACAGTTTACCATATAACGTTGTAAAATATATTGACGGTAATGGAGACTAAACCCCCTACACTAAGGTAAATATTTCATATTATTCTTATGGCCTTAGGAGTAACAGATAACTTATGATTATGAAGTCATGTATTCTATTATCTCCATATATTATAGGATTCCGTGATCTTATGTTGTCATTTACTTATTCCATGTTTCCATGATTATAATTATCCTCTTTATGATATCATTTTCAGCCTCTTGAATTATATGATATACTTTGTTATAATGTTTATTCCATTACTAACCTTTATAGCCTATTTTTTCCCGATTTATTTTCCCCAGGATATGTTATATAGTTTTATAATATCTATGGGAGTTAGGATCACAATGTAAATTTTTAATTAATTATTATATATTTTTTTTATTGAAAATATATTTACATATCTAATCTTCCAAATACACAATAAAACTAAATCCTCATGTTGTATTTGATGGAAATATATGTGAAATATTATGAAATAAATTATTTTTATGCCTTGGGTGAAAAATGTTTTTTTATTTGTGATAATTTAGATGTTATATATTTTGTAAAAACATTAGGGATATGTATTATTTAAGAGTAACATCATAATTTTTAGTTGAAGTGTATATTTTCTAGTTTCGTAGAAATGAAATCCATTCCTTGATAGAAACACATTGATGAAGGCTCTAAATATATATATTTAGGGGTAATAACCCTAAAAATGATGGTTAGGTATTAACAAGATCTTCACATGGTGCATAATAAAGATTCCTAGATGCACACCTAGTTTACCCCCCACATGGGATATGATCTGGGTAATTCACATTCTTCTTAGGAATGATTATTATTGATTTGATAATTTTTAGGTTATAAAACGTTATAGGAAATGACCATGTATAAGCTAAATTGATTCATAATTATATTATGTGAAGTTAGGCACACCATTTATGAGTTACTTAATAAATTATGTTTTCCCTTTTAAACATTTCTAAATATATGTATCCACCTATCTCAAAATTTCATTTTTTAATGAATGAAAAAATCCTAAAGGAACTATGTTAGTAATGGGTACCACTTACAATAGTGTGATCATCCTATCAAATAATCAAATGTTATTGGAACTTGAGTAAAAAATATTATCGTTATACCTAACCAAATATATATAGTTATGATTAATAATTTTAATCTAGCTTAATTTCCAAATTCACTATAAAATATAAAAATATAGTTTAAGTGAATTTCATTTGATAACAACTATATAGTAAAGAAGATTCATGTATTTACATGTCAAAAATATGGTAATAAGTATCCAAGTGAATATATCGATAGAGAAATAAATTTTTTAAATTATAGAAGGACTGGACACTGAGATCATGCTTGTTAAAAAGTGATAAATTGGTTTTCAAATAATATAGATGGTATAATGTCTTGAATAGATATATCACTCACACATCAATGATTAAAATGATAGGTATTTGGACATTAAAAAATTCAATGACCTAACCCAAGGGATCAAAAGGATATGGGGTATCAATAGCCTCTAAGGAGATAATGAAGAACCTATTAAATGACTACAACTGAATTGGATTCTGATAATTAAGGTATACTTGTTTTCCACTTTAGATTGAAGAATGTATTATTGGATTATTGTTCTAGATTCATCACTATATCTAGGATGTTTTCCACAAGAATGAAATCTCCACCCCAAAAATTTTATTATTAGAAAAGACCATTAGTTGAATGATTATTTCATACCAAGTAACGTTTTTATGATATGTTGGGTAAAAATGTTTATCATATTTCCTTATGGAGAAATTTAATGTGATTTTGGTCATTGGTTATCTCTATCTATGTAGATCCAAATTAAATTCTGGAATAAAGAAGTCAAATTCCATATTTTAATCCATATGATGATTGTATATTAGTGCTAGGATAAATACAAACTTATTATAAATATTACTTCCATTATATGGGTCTTAATACTTAATCATCATCCAAGTTTCATAGTCTTACCCCTGTTAGTGAGATTAATATTTCATTATAAATTTTAACTTGATTCATTACTATATTACGAATATTGTAATTTATTCTCATTGATGAGAAAAATTAAAATTGTAAGGACAAAATTTATTTATGGGGTGAATAATGTTACTTCATGAGAGTTAATTTTATAATTTAATTTAATTAAATAAATTATATAATGTCTCCCCCTCACACTAATCTAAACTAAAATGAAATGTAATAAGTCTTATTTAAAAAAAATCATGAGTATTAAATGAGACAATTTTATGACTAAAAATATATATTCCTAAAAAATTATTTTTAGGAATTATGTATTTTATTTTGGGGAACTAAATTATTACATTTTAATGATAAAAATTTATATTGATGATATTAATAATAGATTAAAACTTATTTAATTATTAATAAATAGGAAATAATAATAAGGAGAGTAACTATTAAAAAATTCATTTCCCAATCAAAACAGTTTTTTATTATATTTTTTATTTCCATCAAAATTTATATCATAAATTTTCATAAATTTTTGTTTGAAAAAATGAACTTTATTTTGGAATCATCTTGGTAATATCATAATAAGATGAATTTTTTTAAGAGTATAGTGCTCATTATTAGAAGGCTAAATTGAGCATCTAATAAACAAATTTATCTATAAAAATCATAAAATAAAGACACATGATTTATAAATCACGTAGATAACGGATACAGTAGGTATAATAAATTTGATGTTTTGTAATAACCTCTCAATGTAAAAATAAAAACTCATTGAGAATAAATTTATATTATCCTACATTATTAATATAATCTACATTTAAAATAATATACTTGTTTCTGGTAATAGTTAACTATAACAGTTATTCATGTGTAATAAATATTATAGTCATAAGTGATCACAAAAAAGTAAATATAATGAAAAAAAATGAGTAATATGAGGTTCAAGGTCATGATGATACATAGTCATCTCACTTTTAGTAGTGACCCACTGGAAATAAAATTTATTTTTATAAACTTATTGATATCTTACTTGGATCTAGTATTTAGATTATAATAATACAAAATGTTTTATACAATATCACAAAACCTCTTCCATTATTTTTCATGGGAATACAATATCAAAAGGAATTAAAGGAGTAGAAATGTAATGTTAAATATGTAACATGAGTATGTGAAAAATAGAATTAAACTAAACTAAACACAACATGAATGTAATGTAAAATAGAGAGATGTGATATTTGATTCATCCTTGACACTGATCACATTTTGGTATATTAGAACGGTTATATTATATTTCCAAATCTCTTCCCTCTATTTTGAGAGAATATTGATTTAGTAGATGTGTTTTCTCATACTTTTAATTTAAGAAAAATATAAAAAAAATGTTTCATATATTTCAATTATGTTATTATAACTGGTTTACTTTCTTATTCCTCATTATATTTTTTCTCACATTAAATAGAGACTCCATATCAATATATCAATTGAATAATAGTTATCAATGAATACAAATATTCATCATGAAATCAATAATTATTAAATGAGAAGGATTTTCATTTAATTCTGAAAAAAAAATTATTGGAATATAATTATTAAAATATAACCCCCATTGGGACAGGTTGATACATGTATTCTACATCAGGGTTATCTAATAATCCTCAAGTAATTGTAAAAATTCCACTAAATAAGGGTAAACTCACTCCACTCCATTACTATGTAAACTTAAATTTTATTCACTAATATGTTAATCCAACCAAATATTGGACTATATAAAGGTAACAAACCTTAAATGTTATGGTCTTCAGTTTCTTGTGTTATAGTTTCTCACTTGAAACGTCACTTAACATAGACATGTACTTGATCAAATATGTAGTGTATTCCACCTTTTATACATGTGGTTATTTCATGTTAATGCATGATATATTCACTTCATCATATGGTCACGATAATAATTTTCTCAATTTCATGCTATGTCATATGGTCTCTTGGTTTAACCTCTAGGTCAATAAATCATAACATGTTTTCACATGGATAATTTTTCATTGGATGGTATCTTTGATTGGATATAATGTGTGGTCGCTCAATTTTTTCATAATTTCCCTATTAAATTTTTCGATATTTTCCACATGATAGATAAAGTTATCATATAGTTGATCCATTTATGCTATGACACAACCCAATAGGTCCTGCCTGGATGGTGATATGTAGATTGTGTCATCCCCAATTCTATCTCTAATAGGCATGGGGTTGGCAACCAACACTGAGTAGGAATTTCCCACACATGAGAGACATGATCCTAAGTAACTATATGAACACAGATCACCATTAACATACAATATATAATGATATAACAATACAACTGATACTAGTGAATTATTATATATAAATCCCACCATCAGAGTACCACATGATACATAAAGAAAAATTGGCCAAATATAAGCCCACAAGAAACATTAAAATAGTTCAACCTTCTCAAAAAAGGAAAAATCCTTCAAATGAATCACCATTATGAACCTCATTTTATCTATACAAACCTATTCTCTTCCTAATCCATATCCTCCTAGAACACCATTTAAAGTACAATAATTATCACTGTACTTAACAACTGTTGTAACAACCTCAACTCCAGAAACCATGACATGGTCCATACTTTATTTCAATGGCATAGATACAACCGGTCTAATCCCAAAGGGCCGATCCGTTTAGTAATATTTGAGAACCAGATACATACATGATTCTTATTTTACATTGGAATTAAATATTAAATATAACACATAACCAAAAAATTATATACATCCTAGAAAATCATTCAAAGATTTCTTCTTCATATCATGAGTAATGGAAACAAAATAAAGGTGAGCTGAAATTATTAGTAAGGGTTATATATAAAGAAATCTATTATGAATCAATATGACATAAAAAATGTGAAAAGGTCATCAACTTAACACAAATTTCATTCAATAAATAACTTGACTCTAATTACTTTATAAGGAATAAACTATATGGATTGGTAAAATATAAAACCACATTCCCTTTAATCAATAAAATAATAATGAAATACATCCAGGGATAATATCATAGAGAAAATCTCATAGATAATTATAATAAAAATTTATTAACAATGGAAATGATTAATTATTATACACCATGATCCCAAAAGTCGTGAAAGCTTATAATGAGAAGGGATTCCTCTTTAATATTAAAATCTAATGGATAAAAATCCATCGGATTTGGCTAACTAATTTCTCTCATGAGAACTTTCGATGCATTGAAAGGATATCTATAGTCGATCCCCAACATTAATGTATCACTGAATCATTCCACATATATAAAATAGTAAATTTAATTTTGGACATTTATTCCTTGTCTAAAAATAACATCATTTATTATAGAACATATATTTATCAATATTTCCCAATTAATCGAAATACTTCCAAAGTATCCAATTTATGTATGATTGGTATGTATTTTGGGAAATATCTTTTTAATGTTTAAAATAATATAGAAAACAAAGAATTAAAATATTAATCTTCATGAATAAATATTTATTCCTATTAAATACATTAATGGGACAGTATACACACCATGTAAAATTAAATAAGTTCATATTAACAAAAATATCTCAACGAAAAGGAAATTTAGATAAAATCACTTACAATGATCATAGCATTGAAGTGATAATTAATAAATAAATAAATTATATGTATCAAATGAAAATCTAGATTGAACATGTGTAGATACAATACAAGATAATGAAAATTAATTACACACATAATCTTATAGTATCAAAGGATAATGAAAAGGTAATATAGATTATTAAAAATAAATTGAGTTACGAAGTTATTCATCATTTGGTAACATTCATGTGAAATTTCCTAGGATGAAATAATTAAAATTGAAAAATAAATTGAAATTAATTATTATTGAATCATATTATTATAATTCAAATGTAAATTATATACATTTTATGAAATAAATTAGTTTAATAACATTTCATTATGCCTTAATGACTTGAAATTGAGGGTAAGTCCCATACCTTGAGTCTAAATCATCATGTACATTCTTTATCATCCGGGGTAATAAACATATTTTAATTATTTACATTCATAAGGTAATTTATCAAGATTATAATAACTTTAAATTAACTTATTACTATGTTATATACAATTAAATAATAAATTAAGTTTACGTTGGGTGTTGGGATGATATTTGACTTTTGTGTAAAAAATGGATTTTGTAGGTTGAGTATCGATGTAAGAGGCCATTATTTCATCCATATCACAAATAATAATCAAGAAATAATTTATAATACTAATATATAAATGAAAATTTTAATACATATCAGGAAATAATTTTTTGAGAAGTTATGTATGTTATGATCATGGAGATGATAGGCCATATGTACACATAAGTAACATTTCCATTTTTCAAATATCATTATAGAAAGGAGTTATGTAATATTTTATATTAAATCAATTATCATAATATCATAAATACCATCTAATTTTTTAAAATAGAGTTATATATATCATCTATGTGATATGCTAATGAAAACCAAGTCGCCTCGCTTCATGAAGGTCGTATTCCACACATACACAAACGACATAATCATATTTCATTGAGTGAAAAGGTATGAAATAAAATAGTATATTACCATTTTAGAGTGATAAATATGTTATTTATGTAATAATTATTATATTTATATAACTCTTATTCATTTAATCCATCCTTGTTACCGTCCATGTATAGCATTAGTAAAACACTTATCACATTGCTCCGTGAGGAAGTAGTTCGGCGTATACAAGAGTGACGTTATCGTATACCCAATAAAATGGAAATTAAAAATTTATATATGTTATAATTAATAAAGAGGAATATTAATTTAATAAATATCATACATATCTTTTATATCCATCATCATACCCAACAATCTTAGGTGTTGATAGAAAATGTGCCACATCGGTTTGTGAGGCTGTAGTCCACTGTACACATGAGTGACATTATTGTTTCTCATTTGAGGTAAGAGGATAATGATATAGGTCATTACCATAAATAATACAATATTATTATATATAAAATTATATTTTTATTATATAAGAATAAATTAATAATATTTGAATGAGGTGGATGAATAAATAAACAATAACTCATTGTTATACGTTTTACCTATTCTTAGACAACCTCTTTTGGATTGAAATAAAATATTCCCAGAATTGATTTATGAAAAAAAAGAATTCTCAGATAATGGTGTTGATTTTGGGATGTGAATTGGGAAGTTAATTTCTGAAAATAGGGTTTCATGGAATGAAGAAGAGATGATAGGGGTGGCCTTTATAAGAGAGCTGAGTGGAACACTTGTAAATTTTAAAAAAAAATATTTGTTCCCAAGATTCCCACATTTAAAAATGTTTAACCACAAATTGGTATAGATAAATATAAATCATAAGGTCCAAATATTTTCATAAAATGTAATTTATTGATGTTTTTAGGACATTTTAAACATTATTTTTTTAGTTTAACACCTTGTGAACTCAAATTTACCTTAACTATGGAAAGTGATTTTTACTATTTTAATTATTCAATATGGTAAACAATTAAGTTGAACTTATTATAAAATTTAAATTTTTATGATTCTAAAAATGGAATAAATTTAAAAAAAATTAATTCACCTATGTGAATAATTTAAATTTATAATACAACCCGTAAATGTCAGGGAAAAGTGCGTTTTCAAGAAGAAAATTCTCATAAGTATGAAATGATTTAATATCAAAATTAAATATGAAATTGATAAAAATTTCTGAAATTGTATTTATTATAATAGGATTAAGGAAATTTTACTTTAAAAATAATTTAATTTTTAATTTTTATTTGT
Organism: Viscum album; assembly: GCA_963277665.1. Lineage (NCBI taxonomy): Eukaryota > Viridiplantae > Streptophyta > Magnoliopsida > Santalales > Viscaceae > Viscum > Viscum album. Next base: position 1,176,139,949 of record OY728141.1, on the reverse strand, counting down.
AATTAATTTAAATTAAAATACATCTTTCATATAAAAATAAGTATTTTTCACTATTTATCGAAAAATGAAATGTTTCAAAAAAACACAATAAAACAACCTAAGATAATTTTTATAATCAAATTTGAAAAATGAATAAAAATTTATATAATATATTTTATAAAATTCCAGGAAATTTATTCTTCCTTAAGAGTGTAGCATTTGTGGAAACTATTTTCTTTAAAAAATAATTTTTCAAAAGAAAAATTAATTTTCTATAAAATGATTCAAATTTTTTTTCTATTCAATAGATATCCATTAAATTTAATTTATAAATGTATAAAGTATAAAATTTATATAATTTAGTAAGTACTATTCATACCTGACAACATAACAATTATGTTATAAGGGTCATGTTTAAATAATATTTTAACAGATTATTTTCAATTAAGCTCACTGTTGAATGCATCAGTACCTCCATCATGCTCTTGGGTGGATCCTAAGATTACACTTTTGTGACCTTGACTAGATCCACTCTCAATACATATTCTCGGCTAGCATATCCAAAAAATTGGATATCCTTAATCTAGAACTGGAACTTCAAGAGCTTCCCATAAAGTCGGTGGTCTCAAAGAACTTCCAGAACCATATTTAAGAGTCTCACATGCTCCGCCTTTGATTTAGAGTACACGATGATATTATCGATGAGGAATACCATGAACTGTAATAATAATGGATGAAATATCTAGGTCCTGAGTCCCATGAACACTTCTGGGGTGTTCATCATGCCAAAGGGAATCTCCAAGTAGTCACAGTGACATTAGTAATATCTAAATAGAATCTTCATAATAACCTCATCCATTACTCACAACAAGTGAAATACTAACCTATGGTCAACATTTTAGATTAATCATAACTCTCTCAACTGCTGAATGAGGTCAATGATAGTATGAAGTTGATATTTTTTCTTCATCGTCACCTGGTTCAAGCACTGCTAGTCCACACATAACTTTAGTCTCCCATCCACCTTCTTGGTGAACAAAACAAGGGTCACCTATGGAGAAACCCCTTTCCTAACAAATCCCTTCCCCTTAAAATCCTCCAACTAAACCATAATATTGTAACTTTATTTAGGATCTATCAAATATACTAGCATATATATTGAGGTCATCTTAGGGTGTAGATCAATGAAAAAGTCTTTCTCTTAGTGGAAGCATAATCCTAGAACATCCTTAGAGTAATTTCATCATACTCCACCACCAATAATGTAAACTATGAACTCATAAAATCCAATAAAATAAGAATCATGATAACCAATTGATTTGTAATCATCTAAACCCTCTTCTGAATTAGACCAACCAAAAATTCCTGGTTTTTCATTTCACCCACCAAGGAAAACCTAGTCTCACCATTGTGGACACACCACAACCTTCTCTTAAAATAGTTGATCTAGGCATGAACTGTAGATAGCATGTCCTTACGTAGGATTATTTTGTATGGACATGTCACTAAAATAAAGAGATCTCAATAGAAACCCTCGCCTCTACGATTCAGGAACACTGTAGGCATAAGAGTGTGATCGATGATTCATCTCTAGGAGTCTACAAAAAAAAGGGTTGAGCCAGGAGCTTAACCAGTATATTAAAGTCTCAACCCAGATAAGAATAAATAAAATAATGTCATAACCTATGTCTATAAGTACTGAAGATAAGATATAAAAGGAATAAATCAAAGATAATTTAATTCATGTTTCCTCTGTGTCATAAACCTTTACTGCATGTAGATACTTCCACCCATGTCCTCCCACTCCCTAATCCTGGCATGGACCACCAGGGGATTGTGGCAGTAACAAATAAAAGTAACTACTACCTATTTCTACTCTCCCAAATCCTCATATGTGACTGCCCACATATGATCATATCAATTTTTTTATCTTTCTTTTCCTCGATATCCCATCCAATGTATCTCTATTACCCGTAAGGTGGGTCATACAATATCTTACAAGATGTCCCCTATCATCACAGGAGTACCACCTCCTCTACATGGGTTGACTAGATCCAACATATGATACCTGAACCCAATAAACTTATTCCTAGGATCACATCCCAAATATTTTCTCATGTCCAGGTCACTGATACTGACTTTAGCACTCTAGTGCAGAAATGTTTTCCCTTGTGATCCCACTACTAGAAAAAACTATCTGCATATGATCAACTAGAAAACACTCAACAACCAAGGCATATTTATTACCCCAGTATACATATGAATGAACATGGGTACAATGTTTTCTCAGATTTCACTAAATAATCTATGATTAATGGAGTCATCCTGAATAGACTAATCCAGAACTATATTCATCATATACCTAGGTAGGTTGGTGAACTTCAATGAATATTAAAATATTGATGGGTTTCTCTGTGGAGGATATATATTATCTTGGATGTTTATAGACCTTAGTTTATCCATACGGAAGTCCTATATTATATGTTTCTTATACTCTGACCATGATAGAGTTCCCCTGTCATACAAATGGGTCACTAATCCCCACCATCATCATATTGTGCCATGGAGAAGTCTCTCAATGGGGACCACCTTCTTTTTTATTGGTTTCATGACCAGTCTGAAATCATGTATCATCTTCTCATGATAGTCCTCATCCAATTATGGATTGGTCTCACCATGGAACCTAGTGGTTCATTGACAATGGAACATGTAAAATTCCATTAGTCTATAGACCTAATCTGGTGGTATTGTAGAACCACATGTTCCTATACTTTTGGGGGTACAAATGGTGCACCAACTGAGGTGAAAAATATAGAATGGTTGAATTTATAAATGCCTCAACATTTAGGGGATAATCATCATGTTTCAATTACTAAATCCTAGCTGGATTATGTCCTTAAAGAACCCTGGAATATACAAGATGTACTATGGTCAATGAGTGTATCTGGAGAGATGAATCAAGAATGACATGGAAACCACATCCCAATAAAATATGATTCATTTATAGTTATTTTTCCCTTGGAATCGTTTCTTCATTTACCATGTCAAATGATAGGTGATCAATGTTTTGGTGTATGGATATATCGGTTATCACAACAATATTGCAGTCACTATCATGAAATTTAAACTCGAATCACCTAAAAGTAGTGCCCTAATCCAATATCATATAATAATATCCTAAGTTATAAATAACTCCTCTGATACCACTATGTCACACCTCGTTAGAATAGGGGTCGTGTTGTGACTCCCCAATCCGACCTTCAATAGGCTAGGGCCTAGAAACCAGCATCAAGTAGGCATATCATGAACATGGGAGGAATTAGCCAATGTACTTGTACACATGCAAACATCTCCAAGCTCATAAATTTTTGAAATATAAAATCATCTGAATAACCATGTTTTAATACATCTATATCTATAAGGCCCCAACCTTAAACATTAATTAATATTGAATTAAATGAATAATTCACATTGAGGATCTTTTCAGGTTTAGAGTTTTAGAAAATTAGGTCATAACTATTACATCTCAAAAAATTACATAGTAGACACTTCTACTAAGTTTCCATAAAATAAAAAAAACACTTAAAAAGAAACATGTCTAGTTCCATGTTTTAGATAGCATGTCTTTCCTTGATCCTATCCTTGACCCTATTCGTCTTTAAGTCTTGTGGAAAACATTTTAGAAACATGGGATGAGCTTAAAAAGCCCAATAAGCGATACACAAAGAAGGAAAACTGTTAGTTTTTTAAAACAACAAGTAAACCATAAATACATTACCAAAGTAATACTTTTCACCTTTATTAAGTAGTAAAAACTCTTCACTGACTAAAAGACCATTACTTACCCTTTTGTAACCAAACGATTACCATAAAACCCATATAAGGAACACATAACATATAAAGGTAACTTGGTACATAAACATACTTAAATAGAATAACCATACGGTCGACTTCAACACATACTTAATGGAATAGAAATACGGTCGACTTCCATACCCAATGCATTGGAGGTTATAATGTAACCACCCGTCCTGGTATTCACAGCACCATCCTTCATATGGTTTATCACGTAACCACCCGAAAAATTTCCAAGTACCATTACAAAATAATAATACATAAAACAATTATAAATGAAAGAAAACATTTCCATATTTCAATCACAATATATCACTTAAATATATAGACTTAACAAATCCATTATCAAAACCATTTTCAAAACCATAATACATAAAAGGGTATATGGTATTTATTTACTTTAAAAAAATTTACGGCTTGTTGAGGAAGCCAAATATCAAATATTACTCGCAGCGGCGGAAAGGTCATTGTCACCGCATACGTTAAAAGAAACATACGTTTTGTCATTTAGTAAAATGATTCGTATAAAAAAGATTCCTTTTGAATAAAAGTAAAAGTCAAAGGGGTTTATACACTGTATAAAGAAAGTTGTGTATAAACAAAATATGCCTCAATGAAAAGATATTGAGATGAAGTCCCTTACAAAGACAGTATCCTTAGATTAAGGATAAATCAATTACATAATTATGTGTGACAAACGAATACACAAAATATAAGTGGATATTAAGTATAAAAAAATCTGAGTTCATTCACCTATATTCATAGAACGACATATTCAAGGAGTACATGATTACCCCAAAGAATCAAAATTGGGGTAAGAAGTTCCCTTGCAAAAATTCGACAGCCTAACGGCATCACTTCAAAATTCAGAAAATGAGTTGATGGGAGATAAAAATGGTATCTCATTACATAGACATAAAATTTACATCAATAAGGATATAGGAGAACATATCCCAACAAAATATTATGTGAATTAAAAGACATAACAAACGAAGTCTTTTAGAAAGAGGAGGGTGAAAGGTACACTTACCGACTTTGGTAACTTTCGAAACGTACACCCCATGGAAGAAGGGTCATACAATAAAGATGTAAATACCAATAAACGAAATTATATTACACAAAGAGTAGAATATTGGGCAGTACATATACCACATAAAGGAAATGGTGGAAAACGTAGCATTAATGTCACGGGAATAAAAGTGAGATGAAAAATCCCTTACGAAAACTCGGCTACCTAACGACACCACTTAAAACTTCCAAAAATTGTTTGATGTGATCAAATAGGGTCTCTCATTATATGAACATTAAAATTACAGTATGTGGAATAGAAAAGAACATCCCCAAACATCAGAAATATGAGCTTAAAGGAAATGACATAAAAGAGAGTGCTTAAAAAGAAAGATAGAGGTAGGATCCCTTACCTCAAGTCTGACTTGTCTTGTTTGTTTCATTGTATTCCTGAATAATAAACATTGGACAATTTATAATTGCTTAAGGAAATAATTTAAAGATTATTATTCAGTTAATATCACATATTATAATGTTATAATAATTGGTTAATAATGTGAGTTCATATCAGACGTTTTTGTCGATGTTTGGTACATGAGTCAAAAATGAACTTGTTTGAAAATGATTGTCCAAGTAGTTATTAGTAAATCATCTCCAGAATAGTATTTAATTATTTAAATATCATATATATCCAGTACATATTAATTTTATACTACTCTATAACATTTTTAGATAAAAAGAAATGAAATGCACCGTTCATGGAGACGGTAGGCCGTACGTACGCATGAACGCTACTTTCATTTCTTTGTCATATTAATGGAATTAAAAATAATTGAGAGATATATATATTATAATTCCAGTATAATATATATGTTATATAGGTTACATATGTTCATTAATTTCGTTCTTTATACATTCCATGTATTGCATGAACGAGTCACATCACTTGAGGGGGCGGTAGTCCACAGTTCCTCGTATGAAATTATCGCATTTGCACAACATGAAAAGCATAAAGGCGTGTTTTAAATATAAAATTCAGAAGCATATAGAAAACATAAATACCATATATATAATATATAAAATATAGTGACATCATAATTACCACCATGAAATGTGTTAAGAGAATATTGAACAATCATCATTTCGTGAGGCAGAAACTCTCCATCCATAGAAATAGTATGTTCTTTAACCATTAGACGAATGTGTGTGTAAGTTTACATCAAATAATTCACATAAAAATATATTAGTATAATGAAGATACTTGTGTTGTTACAAAATAAAGGAATAAAAAGTGTTTAGAGGGTTGGAGAAGCAAAATAAAACAAAAGAACACAAGAGAAGACATTACCTTTAAATCCGGTAACTCTTTTTGATTTGAGCTCAAAGGATTCCTTGAAAAGGATTCTGCCCAAAGGTGAGGCTTCAATAATGAATAGAGGGATGTAGAGAGATTAAATGGGCGGGGGTTGGCCGAGCCAAAGGCTTGAGAGGTGTGGGTAAGGTGGTAGAGGTGGGGGCCTTTTATAAGAGGAGAGGAGGGGCACTCTTGGAAAGTTATAAACTTTTACTTTATTATAAAATGCATTTAGGATTTTAAAGGTCCCAAAATTATATATTTCTAGGATAAGTTGATAAGAGTTATAAATCCACCCATCCAATAGGTTTTTGACAAGTTTAGGTTTCATATTTTACATTATCTTTTCATTTTATTTAAATCGTTAAATAATGAGGTAATTGCTGCATCATCATGGTGTCATAAATAATTTAATTTATATAATGTATAAAAATTATAAAAAAAATATCATGATGTAGGAAATTTTTTTATCTTTCTAATTAATATTTATAGTTAAAATTATAACTTGTATAACCTCATGTAAAAATTGTTTTAGTAAAACAACACTTGTTTTTTACATATTAATTTTAACTTTAAATAAAAAGTTATTAATGTCATTTTCCAACCAAATTGGATCCATGGGGTCCCCAAGTTGAGCCTTGGATTTTTTTAGTCTTATATGACTCATAAAATAATTTTAGGACATGTTTCAAGTCCATTTCATATTATTAAAACATTATTTTTTCCTTAATTTACACTAATTACCTCTCATCGCGATTAAAAACTTAAAATTTACTATTCACCAAAAAATTATTTTAATCCATTGAACCAAATTTTACATTCTAATTAAAACCATGTATGTTGGATTTTTGAAAATCAAGTCACAGAAGTGGTAAAGTTTCATTTAAATGAAAAATCGGTTTTTAAACTACCACTTAGTGGTTTCACTATTCATCTAAAATTGATGTTTTTTAGAAAAATACCAAAAATTCACCCTAAGCTATATGTGATATTCTGAATTAAAAATTGATGTCTATTTTAAAAAAGTAAAAACATATAAGTTTCATTATTTAATTTAATAATTAATTCCTGTTGTCAAAACAAATAGCGTGTTTTTAAGAAACAGTATCTATTAAAAGATTGACACTAGTTTAAGTCCTATTTCAAAGTGAAATTAATTTCAATGACCACTATTGGATTAAATGGTAAAAATATATTCTAATTTAACTTTAAAATCATTTCGAAAGATAATCTATTCATATAAATAAATTATATTAAAAAGAGGGTTTGAATTAAAATACAACATTTTCACTATTTATTAAAAATGAACTTTATCAGAAAAATACCAAAAATTTACACAAAGTAAATTTTGATGACCCAATTCTAAAGAAGAATTTTATTTTGTCAAATATAACACATAAAATTGTCAAAAAGTGTATTTAAAAGAGGTTCACCATCAAAAGGGGGTTAATCGTCCTTTTAAAGAATATTAGAATGTTTACGCTTAAAATTGAATTTATTCATATTTTTAATCATCTAACATTTATTGTAAAAAGAAAAAATATTTTACAGACATATATAATCATTTTTTAGTTAGTTCTGTTATTTCCCGCCATTACAATGGTTAGGTGTTAACTACCATTTAAAATAATATTGTTTTATTATTAGAGTGCAACGTAAGATTTCAAAGGAACTCGTTGTCGCGTATTAGGTACGCCATCGAGCATAGTGTTTCCTTTAAAGTAATATTAATATTTTTTCGACAAATAGGGATAAATATAAAAATTTCATATTCTTTATTTACCTGGGTTGTAACATCCTTCCCCCCTTTTGGGAATTGTGTCCTCGCAATTTTAAAATTGGGCTTGGAAACATCATTGAAAGTCCCACATCGGAACAAGAGTCAGTAAAACAATCACTTTAAAAGAATGAAAGAGAAGTAAATAGGTCACCTGATCAAACCCATACTAGGATTCCATGTAGGAAAACATGGATATGAAAGAAAAATTAAAGGGTCATGTTCTAAGGGAGATTGATAGAAAACATGTTTAGGAGAAAGTTAACCACAAAAAAATCACAAACTTGTGGTGGGTTAAACGGTATTCAATTCCCCAGTAGGAAAAGATAACGGATAATATTTTTTTAAGTTAATTTTCATTGAGGAATTTATTTTTGATCTTAAGGAAACATACTTACTAGTCATGTTGACTTTCAACTTTTACTAAATTTCTTACACAAACTCATACTTTCCCCAAATGATGAGTATTTTGGAAGACTTGTTCACATTAAGAGTACTACAATCTACTTCTAGAGAATCACCTAATCCACAAAATAGAACTATATAATTCCCATGCCTTTAGACTTTAACCAAAACCAAAACCAAAATGGTTAGTACAAGATTAGATAATCCAGAAAAAGATAACCCTTTATAAAAGAAAATCTATTCATAATATCCGAAATTTGTCCAACAAAACCCAAAGTTCAACAAATACCATAAGTAAACCAAACTAAGATTGAAACCCAAATATTTGAAGGATTTAATAACATATTCTTCCAAGTTAAATCGTGTCATTTATCTCCAAAAAACATCAGTTTCTCTTAAATTATCATATTGAAAAGTAATTAACCTAATCACATATCCTCCATGATAGGTTAATAATTTCAATAGATAACCCAAAATCAAATTAATATTAATTCATAAAATCATCTAAATAAAAAAATTTAGTCAAACTAACCAGGGACTTCACGTAGTCCAGTGGTAGCTGATAAATACCAGTCGCACTTTGGTTGTGGGTTCGATTCCCGCAGCTTTGTACGACGCTACAAGTTGTCACACAGTCTGTGTGTTGTCCTTTTTCCAAACAATATAATTCTCAAATCATTCCCCAAAAAGGGATAAAATCATTAAAAATAACCATAACATAATTTAACCTGAATTTTATCTCACGCCTTTCACTTTCCATCATAACATATAGTAACCCATAATTACCTCAAAAGTAAGGATCATATAAACCCAAATGGTTCTTTATAACTATGTCCACAAAAGAACAGATAACTATTCCTTGAATAAAATTTTCATATATCAAACATCAGGGTTACACATACTATAAAAAGACTTCTATTGTAACTCCATCATCAAAAGAGACTTAATAATCTTAAGAATTTCACCATAACTCTTGAAGCCCTTATATGTTGACTTCTTACTCATTCAACATTCGTCATGATCCATTAACCATTCCTTTCCAACTTATTCTGAAATACTTCTTTCCTACAAAAAAAAATCATGAATCATATCCTAAGATTCCAAAATAGGAAAACAAAAGTTAAGAAATAACTCATACCTTTGGTTGGTCATTATTAGTTTCTTCATCCTCAATCGGAATGGCATTAGGTATTGGTAAACGAATATTTGTACAATCATGGTGATCACATTCCCAAAACTTATTCACAGGACATGAATTTTCATAATGACTATGCACACCACATTTAAAACATTCAATTGATCCCTCAGAAAGAACTTCTTCCCCTTTCCTCGAGTCAATTGGATGCTTCCTTTTCCCATGGAAGTTTATTGCTTTATGACTTTCATTTCCACATCTGTAGCATATTTTGATCTGTTTGAAACATTTTCCTAGGTGTTTCTTTCCACATCTTTTACACATAGGTTTTTTAACACACTTACCTTTTTGATTATTACCTTTAGTTCCGTAGGGATTTGTTTCTCGCATATATGATGCCTTATAGAAATCACCACGGTTTAGGTGGTCAATCATGACTCCAGATAGTTTTTTGAGGATAAAAACATGATTTCTCATTGCAGCTCCCATATCATTCAGTTTCTCGCTCAGAAAACTGTCACAGTTTCCTTCACATCCACTGTTACTTTGGTGCCTACTAGATCCAGCCATTTACTAAAACCAAAAAGGTCAGTGAGAGTATATCAACAAAACCATCATGTACTAATGAGAAAGATAAACACTAAAATATACTTACTCATTCACTTTTTCAAAAACTAGGACTCTTTCTGAAATCCTAACCATTATGGTAATGTCTATTATACTTAGAGAATACCCTAACCTCTAAAGTTATCTAATCCTACCTCTGATACCAACTATAAGGACCTAGCTTTAAACCTTACTTAATATTGAATTAAATGAATAATTCACATTGAGGATCTTTTCAGGTTTAGAGTTTTAGAGAATTAGGTTATAAATATTACATCTCGAACGACTACATAGTAGACACTTCTACTAAGTTTCCATAAAAAACATAAAAAGAAACATGTCTAGTTCCATGTTTTAGATAGCATGTCTTTCCTTGATCCCATCCATGACTCTATTCATCTTTAAGTCCTATGGAAAACATTTCAAAAACTATGGATGAGCATAAAATTCCCAGTAAGGGATACACAAAGAAGGAAAACTATTATTTTTTCAAAACAACAAGTAAACCATGAATACTTTACCAAAGTAATACATTTCACCTTTATGAAGTAGTAAAAACTCATCACTGACTAAAAGGCCATTACTTACCCTTTTGTAACCAAACGATTACCATAAAACCCATATAAAGAACACATTACAAATAATGGTAACTTGAGACATAAACATACTTAAATAGAATAACCATACGGTCGACTTCCACACATACTTAATGGAATAGACATATGGCTGACTTCCATACCCAATGCATTGGAGGTTATAATGTAACCACCCGTCCTGGTATTCACGACACCACCCGTCATATGGGTTATCACGTAACCACTCGTAAAATGTCCATGTACCATTACAAAATCAGAATACATAAAACAATTATAAATGAAAGAAAACATTTCCATATTTCAATAAAAATATATCACTTAAATACTTTGACTTAACAAATCCATTTTCAAAACCATTTTCAATAAAAAAAATACATAAAATAGTATATGTTATTTATTTACTTTTAAAAAATATTACGGCTTGTTGAGGAAGCCAAAGATCAAATAATACTCGCGGAGGCGGAAAGGTCGTTGTCACCGCGTACATTAAAAGAAACATACTTTTTGTCATTTAGTAAAACGATTCGTATAAAAAAGATTCATTTTGAATTAAAGTAAATGTCAAATGGGTTTATACACTATATAAAGAATGTTGTTTATAAACAAAATATGCCTCAATGAAAATAGATTGAGACGAAGTCCCTTACAAAGACGATATCCATAGATTAAGGATAAATCAATTACATAATTATGTGTAAAAAATAATACACCAAATATAACTTGATATTAAGTGTAAAACAAAAAGATTTCATTCACACATATTCATATAATGACATATTAATGGAGTACAAGATTACCTCAAAGAATAAAAATTGGGTTAAGAAGTTCCCTTGCAAAAATTCAACAGCCTAATGGTGTCACTTCAAAATTCATAAAATTAGTTTATGAGAGATAAAAATGGTATCTCATCACTTGGACATAAAATTTACATCAATAAGGTTATATAAGAACAAATTCCAACATAATATTATGTGAATTAAAAGACATAACAAAAGAAGTCTTTTAGAAAGAGGAGGGTGAAAGGTTCCCTTACCGACTTGGGTAACTTTCGAAACGTACACCCCATGGAAGAAGGGTCATACAATGAAGATGTAAATACCCATAAACATAATTATATTATAAAATGAGTATAATAATGGGCAGTACATACAACACTCAAAGGAAATGGTGGAAAACGTAACATAAATGTCACGGGCATAAAAGTGAGATGAAAAATCCCTTTCGAAAACTCGGCAGCCTAACGGCGCCACTTAAAACATCCAAAAATGGATTGATGAGATAAAATAGGGTCTCTCATCATATTACCATAAAATTTAAAGTAATAGTAATATAAAAGAACATCCTCAAACATAAGAAATATGAGCTTAATGAAAATGACATAAAAGAGAGTGCTTAAAAAGAAAGAGAGAGGTATGATCCCTTACCTCAAGTCCGACTTGTCTTGTTTGTTTCATTATATTCTTGAATAATAAACTTTGGTAAATTTATAATTGATTAAGGACCTATTTTAAATATTAGTATTCAGTTCATATCACATTTTATAATGTTATAATAATTGGTTAATAATGTGAGTTCATATCAGACGTTTTTGTCGATGTTTGGTACATGAGTCAAAAATGAACTTGTTTGAAAATGATTGTCCATGTAGTTATAATTAAATCAGCTCCAGAATAGTATTAATGATTTAAATATCATATATATCCAGTAAATATTCATTTTATACTACTCCATAACATTTGGAGATAAAAATAAATGAAATGCACCGTTCATGGAGACGGTAGGCCGTACGTACGCATGAACGCTACTTTCATTTCATTTTTATATTAATGGAATTAAAAATAATTGATAGATATATATATTATATATTTCAAATATGTTCATTAATTTCATTCTTTATACATTCCATGTATTCCATGAACGAGTCACATCACTTGAGGGGGCGGTAGTCCACACTTCCTCGTATGAAATTATCGCATTTGCACAACATGAAAAGCATAAAGGCATGTTCTAAATATAAAATTATTAAGAATATAGAAAACATAAATACCATATATATCATATATAAAATATAGTGAAATCATAATGGCCACCATGAAAGGTGATAAGAGAATATTGAACAATCATCGTTTCGTGAGGCAGAAATTCACCATCCACAGAAACAGTATGTTCTTTAACCATTAGACGAATGTTTGTGTAAGTATATCTCGAATACATCGCATAAAAACATCCTAGTATATTTTAAGATATTGTTGTGGTTACCAAAGAAAGGAATAAGAAGAGTTTAGAGGGTTGGAGAAGAAAAATAAAACAAAAGAACACAAGGGAAGACATTACATTTAAATTGGGTAACTCTTTTTGATTTGAGCTCAAAGACTTCCTTGGAAAGGATTATTCCCAAATGTGAGGTTTCAATGATGAATAGAGGGATGTGGAGAGATTAAATGGTCAGGGTTTTTCTGAGCCAAAGGCTTGAGAGGTGTGGGTAAGGTGGTAGAGGTAGGGGCCTTTTATAAGAGCAGAGGAGGGGCACTCTTGGAAAGTTATAAACGTTTACTTTATTATAAAATTATTTTCGGATTTTAAATTTGCCAAAATTATATATTTATAGGATAAGCTGATAATAGTCATAAATAAATCCATCAAATAGGTTTTTTACAAGTGTAGGTCTTAGATTTTACATTATATTTTCATTTTATTTAAATCGTTAAATAATGAGGTAATCGCTGCATCATCATGGTTTCATAAATAATTTAATTTATTTAATGTCTAAAAATTATAAAAAAAATATCATGATGTATGAAATCTTTTTATCTTTCTAATGAATATTTATAGTCAAAAATATGACTTTTATATACCCATGTAAAAATTGTTTTAGTAAAACAACACATGTTTGTGACATTTTAATTTTAACTTTAAATAAAAAGTTATTAATGTCATTTTCCCACCAAAGTGGCTCCGTGGGGTCCCCATGTTGACCCATGAATTTTTATGGTCGGCCATGAATCATCCAATAAGGGTAGGACATGTGTCAAGGCCATTTCATATTATTAAAACATTATTTTTGCCTTAATTTACACTAATTACCTCTAATCGCGATTTAAAACTTAAAAGCTACTATTCACCAAAAAATTATTTTAATCCCATTGAACAACATTTTACATCCTAATGACAACCATGTATGTCGGATTTTTAAAAATCAAATCACCGAAGTGGTAACGTTTCATTTAAACAAAAAATCAGTTTTTAAACTACCACTTAGTGGTTTCATTATTCATCTAAAATTGATGTTTTTCATAAAAATACCAAAAATTCACCCTAAGCTATATTTGATATTCCGAATTCAAAAATGATGTCTATTTTACAAAATTAAAAACATATAATCTTCATTAATTAATTTAATAATTAATTCCAGCTGTCAAAACAAATAGCGTGCTTTTAAGAAACAAGATCTATTAAAAGATTGACACTAGTTTAAGTCCAATTTCAAAGTGAAATTAATTCTAATGACCACTATTGGATAAAATGGTAAAATTATATTCTAATTTACCTTTAAAACCATTTCAAAAGATAATCTAATCATATAAATAAATTATATTAAAAGGAGGTTTTGAATTAAAATACAAAATTTTTCACTATTCATTAAAAAATGAACTTTATCGGAAAAATACCAAAAATTTACAAAAAGTAAATTTTGATGTCCCGATTCTAAATAAGAATTTTATTCTGTCATATATAACACATAAAATTGTCAAAAATTGGATTTAAAAGGGTTTCTCCATCAAAAGGCGGTTAACCGACCTTTTAAAAAATATTAGAATGTTTACGCTTAAAATTGGATTCATTCACATTTTTAATCCTCTAAATTTTATTGTAAAAAGTAAAAATATTTGACAAACATATATAGTCATTTTTTAGTTAGTTCAATTCTTTCCCCCCATTACAATGGCTAGGCATTAACTACCATTTAAAATAATATTATTTTATTATTAGAGTGCAATGTATGATTTCAAAGGAACTCATTGTCGCGTATTGGGACGCCATCGAGCATAGTGTTCCATTTAAAGTAATATTAATATTTTTTCCACAAATAGGGATAAATATAAAAATTTCATATTATTTATTTATCTGGGGTGTTATAATATCTCACAACTAGATTATGACCATAATTAATGGAATATAAATAGGGGGAAAAACAATCCCACCATAAAGAGTGTAAAAACCAATATAATTGGAAGTTAAATATGGGTATTGGTGTCCACATGACACAATAACACAACTCAATCTATTTGATTCTCTAAACACCACCTAGTCCTTGTCCCTATAGGACTCCATTAAAAGGATGATCATCTGCACAAGACATGACACATGCGGCCAAATCATGTGGAGGGGTGAGTATACCAATACAAAATAAGACACACCAAAACCACAAATAATATAAAAAATAATTATAGTCATATCTACATAGGTATATATCTAAAAAAATATAATAAGAATATCCAAATATAATCTAGAAATACATACAATCTCAGGGTATAATCACAATCGTAATATCATCCTATGATTCATTCTTGATGGTTCCACAAAACACACAATTAGGATAACACAGTCCCTTGGGTAGATAACACTAATTACATTAATCCAATAGAAACATCTCATGATGTATTGGCATTGTATATTTTTCAATTCTGAATAGGTATGATACAAATATGGGGGTCACTAACAAGGAAATAAGGTATACGAACATCTCAATATAGAATAACACTCTAAGTAGAGGATAGGATGTCATGTAGTGTAGGTCATAACAATACCAATAACTCAACCTAGGGAAATAATATGACATAGGATCTCACTATTGGCCTCATGAATGTGTTATAAAATCTCTATCTGTGAATTCATATGGAAGGTACCATCATCCTATGTTTCGGATGCAATTCCAAACTATCCTTTATGGAATATATTTGGGGAAAATACCCTAATAAAACTTTTCCAATAAATAGAGGAAGGGGGATCGAAGCCATAATTGAATTAGGTGACAACGTGAAGAAGGAATATAAGGAATTTTCCTTTGAAATCATGTCTTTCGCATGTAAACATCCATTTTCCATGTATGTGTGGATGTATATGACATGATTTTTCCTTTAAAAATATACCCATGTCTAAGTACATGGATATTCCTATGTACATATAACACGATTTTTTATGTGCGGGGGTACATGGTGTGCTCTTAACCATGTACTCCTATCCATGTACGTGCAACCTTTAAGGTGAAATTTGAGCCATTAATGAGGTGTCACATTCCATGTGATAGGTTCACATTCTATGTGATCCTAAAATTCATAATAAACCCTAGTCTCCACTCTATAGGACCCATACACCGTATAATCCCAGATTGCATGCTATATTGATTGTGATTTCTAAATTCACACCTCTCCCCGTTAACTAGAGTTTTCTACTATCACAATACCAATTCTAAAATTGAATTATTCCAGGGATGGTGGATCTGTTCTGGAAAACCCTTCACATCATCATTCATTGGAATTTGTTTATCTTATTCTTACATGAATCGATGTATGTTTGTTTATATCACCATTTCATGGACCACTGCGTCGTAGAAGTATCCAATCTGAACCCATCTATTTTCCTCTACCACTTTTTCATGATCCTCATGCCATAAAGTGATTGATATATGATATCAAATAATTGGACCAAGAAACAAGTGTAAAATGATTAAGCCTTTCGTTTTTAGGTCGAACCACAATAAAAATGAATCCTCGATGATGAATAAAGAGAATAGGGAATAAAATGACAATAAAACCCATGAGGGTAAAACCACATTCAATCTTCACTTTTTCCTAAATCCAATTCCAATATAATGAAGAATAAAGGGATGAAAAATTATGCATTAAAAAATTTCCCAAAAAGGATCCCCACAGATAGCTCATCACACAAAATGACCATTCTGTGAATAAATATATTGGTTCATTGGTTCATGTTCAATATAGAAATAGAAAACAGGGAATTAATATAATAAAAAAACATCCTACATAAATTTTAATTGATCACTGATGAATAATTATGTTGAATCATTTTCTTTACTAATATCTTCATATTCTGTTGCACATTGATTGTAGATATATGATCTGATTATCATTCATCTAAGAGAGATCCATTAATACTCTATTCAATAGTCATCCAATGGATCTATTTTTATGAGGATAACCATGAGAATATGTCATAACCATGTACTTATAGAATAATTTAGGGCAATTCATCAACGTGTAAGATAAAATAATTTATATAGCTCTCTTATTCATTTTACACACGTCGTGAATTTTTAAAAAATTTCCCATTCCAGTAAAGACCATGTCACATCTGGGGTAAAACCAATGCTATCAAATCAACGGTGACCTTATATTTCTAATTTGGTCCCCCATTTAGAAGGTATGTTACATTTTTATTAAAACAATGAGCTAGTTCTATTTAATAAATTTAGTTTTTTTCAAACATTAATTCTAGGCACACAGAGCCTCAAAATCACACATCGTCTCAGCAAATGGTCTTGAAAACAATTTATACATTATCGAAAAATAATGCATGGAATATAAGATTCATTACATATTTAACAAAAAATCTAAACATAGTAATTTTATTAGACATGGTGAATATTTGTATTAGGTAATACTTAATAGAATTCATTGTATTTTCATTATTATTTGTAGTATGAAAAATCTCATCCTTGACCATATCAAACAATTTATCACTATGAGAATCCATATTCATCTATATAAAATTCAATGTTTCATTAAATATTTAAATACATCTATAATTTTTTCACACATTATCCTTTGAATGAGATCCCCATCTATATATCAAGGTGTTGGATGAGGTGGAGGAGTTCTTGAAGGGATGGATATAGTTTTAAGATACCTATGTACTATATTAGGAGTCTTTTTTTAGTAAATATTCCTATAAAGTTCCAAAATAATATCTAATACTTCAAATATTATGATTCAATTGATCAATTATTTTTAAAAACGCTGGAAAATGTGGGAAAAAACCCTAGAATTAGTAGAATATTTTTATTCCACTATACCATTCTCAAAAACTACTCCTGTACTAAAAATATTTACTTCAATTTATCAAATAAATCATTGGTGAACTATAAAAATCCTAATTAATTAATAAGATATGATTATGTAGTTAGAGGAAATGGTATATAGTTAGTGGAGGATTCACTATACTACACATTTGAGTGATGAAACAAAAGGATTTCATCATAATATGTGTTAAACTCAATCCATTCAATATAATAAACTAAACTATCATATACATATAACACTGTAAAAATATCTTAATGTGGATAGAAATCATATAATGGATCAAATTTTATTGATTCATTTTCATAGTGATCTGGATAAGAGGGTACAAAATTTGTTGTAATAGTATAACCTAACATATAATGTAAAATTTAATCAATAATGAGGTAATTTATTCCTTCTTACGGAAGAATTAGTGAGGATATCTCCATCTCAACTCTCTTAGGAGTATTGGAAAAAAGATTAATTGAATGTCTCTTAATTTTAGTTTTACTTAATCCATTTGGATCAATAACATAATCATTATCTAAATTATAAGTATCTAAATTAATAAGATATTTCTCTTGGTAATTATCCTCTTTAAAAGGTGTAATTTCAAAAGATAGTGTTCCCCCTATATCAAATAACATATGATTACCTATAATAGAATTATCATAATCATCACTACCAAAATTCGGGATACTGAGTAAAGAAGTAAAGATCTATGAATATCCTCCCACTCAGAATCCACTACTCCATCAATGGTAATAATATCTCATTCAATTTGTGGATAAAGAGATACTATCTAACATTAATCATAAGATATCTATTCCTGTTAATCTAGGTTAACTTCCATATATTATCCCCTTTCATTTAAAGAATAATTATCCACAACTACTTCATGAGGATCCAAACCTAGATCCAATGTTTTCATTATCCTGTTTCTATTTTCCCGTAGATTATATCACCATTTTATTTTATTTTCTTTCTCAACCAATTTTGTATTCTAAGGGTTCCATAAAATTATCATCCTTTTCAAAGTGGTTTTATTCAAATAAATACCACCACATATGTTATAAATTTTCTCCCCCTAAGGAAAAAGTTTTTTGAACTCTAACAAATATCAAATATATTTTTGATAAGTGAGTCAATAAAACCTTTATTCAGTCCTGCTTAATTCCTCCAAACATCTCATAAAATTTCTAGGTTGGCATGTCTTCACTAGATGCAATATAAAATATATAAATAATATATCTTTATGCCTTATAATTCTAAAATATACATTTTGGGGACATATAGTATGATGAATAAATTTATTTAATAGTTTTCACTCACCATTGCATTCAAACTCATTTGGACTTCAAGGAGTTTTGTCAAAAGATTTCCCTTCTAAAGATATTTCAAATTCAAAATGAAGATTATTGATAGGGTAATTAATTTTATATTCTTTATATTCACCTTGATGTGTTACTCATTAAATTATATCAGAAAATATTTAAGTGAATAAATGTTCTTGACTCTAAATATTCATTATAATGTGATCCCATTTTTCAACTACTTCAAAAAAATCACATATAAATCATTCGCCGACTATAGATAAATGGTTCTATTGATGTATATAAATAATAATTCATAGTACATACACTATAAAACTTTCTACACTAACAATTTAACATATCTAAACCATTATATTTATAACTTCTTATATTGGACAACTTCTTGAGGAAATAGAAACAACTTTGAGAGTTTTACAATTTCTCAAGAGGCCACATTCAATATCTTAGATGTAACTGAGGTTTTATAAGATACATTTTAAATGTAAATAATCATTATCAAAAAACCATACTAGACTATAATGTTTGGGAAGATATGGTTTGTTTTTTAATATAAGTTGAGTTAAGGGGAGATGAAATTACATTAGGTTTTGGTATTGAGAGAAGGAAATAAAATCATATTCTCTTTAAATAACATCAAAAATAAATTAGATGTTTGTAATAAGTAAATAATGATAATAGAATAAAATATTCATAAAATTATATAAACACATGGGGTAGTTTGATAGAAGTTATTATAGAATGATATTACATACTACCAAAAAAATAATGCATGTGATTTAATCAATTGTACATTCAACATGATTGATAGTAAATTCAATTGGATAGACAATATGATCCATTGGACTAACCATATGATGAATAATTAAATGTTTCACATGAAAACATTTTCCATGGTAGCTTAAACCTATATAATCATCCTCATAATACCACCATATTAAGGATTGAAACAAATAGATTCATACTTTAATTCAAATAATTAAAAGTCATTAGATTAATTCAATAATTAAAACAATATATATCCAATTATGTATAAGATAATTATAAATAGATAATTATTACTAATTCATTTATCATATAATTCTATTTATCTATAATAAAGTGCTTTTTAAAACTGTTAGAAATATTTTTATTAGTATAATATAATTAAAGATAGATATCCCCTTTTTTGAAAATGATATCTAAAAAAGTGATGTCCAATATCAATATTTTTATTTTAAAAAAGAGATATTGGATTCATATATATGTTAATATAACATGTATTTAACAATTTATAAGTGTATTTATAAATTTATATCCATAATATATCTATCATTCATCCACACAAATATTTTTTCACTACAATATCCTTCATCTATGAATTTATATTCTTGGAGTGGATATTGAAACTTTTTACTACACCAGGATTCTAGTGACATTCCCAAAACGCGAAAAAATTTGGAGATGATATTTATATCTATTATAAATCCACAATATCAGTATAAAAATAATTATCTGATTCAAAATCATGTTCTCTAGAGTATAATATTCTAAAAATTTATTGTATTATTAACAAACATAAAAATTCTATTAACTGCATTTAGAAGAAAACAACTAGGGTGTTCTTAAAAAACCCAAAATCAAACACTGTACATAATATGGGCTTGAATAACAATAAAATTTAGTAAACTCTCAATCATTACTCTATAATTATATCAGCCAAACAGTTTTATTCATTCTTAAAAATCCATTTTACATTTTTTACTCATAATAGTTTAACTTACTTTTTTCATATCCCTTCCAAATAATATTACAATATATTTTTTTATATTTTGATTGAATTAAAAAAATTCATTCCTTATTTAACAAAATTTGAAAACAAAAGAAAAAAATTAAACTCTCACAATATACTTATTTCAAATTCATTTTACATCATTTCAAAAGAATAATACACTAGCAGTTTTTGGATGAGCCAAAAATAATTTCACTAATATTGATTTCAACCACTAAAATTGTGTGATCATTTTTATATATATGGTAGGATCAACTATTCCTTTTGAAAAAATTATTAGAAACCAATAAATAACCAACTCTATCATTTCAAGATCTAGGAGCCTATTTTATCCTTTCAATGAGTGTTTGACAATTTTTAAAAACATAATTTAGAAAATAATTATTTTTAAAACTATGGTGATTCTTCACCAAGAAACCCTCATAAATATATCCATTATGAAATTAAATATTAAAATATATTAGATATGTTCTTACTTTTTGATTAATTGTGTAAGAAATAATTACTAAAATTGATTCAAGTCTAGTTACTAGTGAAAACATTTATTCAAATTCAATTCCATCCACTTGAAAATAACCATATGTAACTAATTATTCATTATTTTTAACTATTGCTCAAGGATCAAAAACATTGTCTCTAAACACCCATTTAGTTTCAATATCCATTTAATCATTAGTCCTTTTTACTAGTTCCAACAATTTATTAGTTTTAAACTTATTTAACTCCTCTTACTTATTTTTAACCCCAAATTAATCCTCAACATCTTCCGTAATGATTTTTGGTTCAATCGGAGATAATAAATATTTATGTCCAACATGGTTTCTATGAGAACATATAGTCTATGTAATATTATCAATATCTCTAAATAGTATAAGGAATGCTCTCTATAGGTTCAAATTTTTCTAGGATTATATATAGTTGGTTCTTCTAAGTTATTTTTGTGGATAGTTTTGTCATATTGTTATGAATTTGATGATTTTTTACGTAAATGAATAGTTAATTCACTATTTTTGTATATGTTATTGTTATTCAAATAAGACATATCATCCCCAAGATTTTATATGGATGTTTTGGCTCGTGTTGTTCTCTTTCATCAAAGGAGACCTGTGTAGATTCTTAAACAAATTTTTTTACATTATTAAAGACCCTATGACATTTTCTAGAGGATGAAACACTATGTAAAATAACTTCATCACTATTTGGAAAAAAATTTATTTCTATTCATTTTTTTATTTACAATAAATAATTTAAAAATAAATAATTTCAAATAATTAGCATTATGTTTTCTTCCATTCTATAATCATTAGGGTTCATTTTAAAAAAGTTATATTAAGAACCCTGTTGATGATAAAATAATCTACATTGAGAACTTCATCCCAAATGTAAATAAGTAACTCAAAGTCATTATGCATAGATAGAGGAATATATTGATTGATATTATTTGTCCTTTCGATGAAACCATTTTTTAGGTGTGTTTGAGAGGTAAAAAAGTAATTGTTATTGGAAAATTTTGATCATAAGGTTTAAAATTCTTAACTTTGAAACTCACAACCATGATCACCTTTCATGGTTTTGATGGTGATCTTACTATGATTATCTATAATCATTGATTATCTATAATCATTGATTATCTATAATCATAGTATATTTCGAAAAATATTTAGAATCTTAATTTTTTCGAGTTGGGAAATAAACCCGTGTAATTATTGGATAATTATCAATAATCACATAATCATAATGATTCCCCTAATAAAACTAAAACTGTAGTTAGTCTCAATAACTAAGTTTTACCAACTCTAGTGCCTAAAAGGTATAAACATATTTCTTTGGTTTGAAATAAATATTTTTCAAGTTTTATTTTTTGAGAGGAATTGTTCAAATTTATTTAGATATTTCTATTTTTGGCAGATCCTTTAAAACCCTTTCTTATTACTGTTTCTAACTATGTTTATATTAAAATTTCCTAAATTCCTTTTCCGTAGCCAACGAGCCCGTACCCGAATGGTAAGGGCTTCTTCATGGCATCCAAGAGACCCAGGTTCAAAAGTTGGTGGAGGAGAATTTCTATGGGTATTGTAGCAGTACTGTAGTAGTCACTGTAGCAGATATTATAACAGTTACTGTTCAGTACTGTAGCAGCCGGAACTTTTCACCCGATTTGGTCCTTCGGGCCACCGGTTTGGGCCAACGGGTCTCTAGGGCCTTTGGGTCATCAAATTCCTTCGATCCATAGGGCCTTTGGGTCACATAGACCATGGAGTAGCCTATTTCAAACAGAACAGGCCCTAGAATAGGATTAGAGAAACAAGAGTAGCATCCAATAGATACAGAGCTAACCGGATTGGAAGAATGAGGGGGTATGGCAGCCGCTATTGGGACCAAGCACTGTGTAACTTTGTACGGGGCAATGCTAGATGATTAGTAATAAAATGTGGGGAGTTAGGTGATCAATGATGCAAAAATATGGGGAGGGGAAGTTCAAGTGGGTTGGGCCTATGGGTCATGTATTGGGCATGGTATGCCTCTGGGCCTTCGGTTCATGTATTGCGGGTTTGTTAGGCCCTGTTCCTTCGGCCTATGGGTCATGTACTTGTTCCCCTTAAACCCTTAAAAGGTGGATTATCAATAATAAAAATAATAAAAAGGAATTTGGGCCATTAGAACTAATTTATTTATCCACATGCAAGATTTTTTCTATAATTAACTTATGAAATAATTTTTTTAAGAAATCAAAAAGTCGAGATTAATAGTATATAAATAAATATATATTAAAGTAGGAAGTACAAAATCATGATTATAATCGTAAATAGTACATAAATAATTTTTAAAAAAAAACATGAAATCCATCATCACATAATTTGGAAATTCTATGAAATATATATTTTAAATCATCCACATAAAAATAATTAGAAATTATAATAGATTCAAAACTTCCAATTTATAAAGGAACAATTATGTTTCCTTTAGCTATATCACATAAAATGAAATTTACAACATCCACTTTCATATTATTATTAAAATTTGAGAAGTCTCCAGTCTTGTATCTAGAACATATACTATCTATTTACCATATGTTTTTTTTGGTTATGTTAAATAAATTCACCTAAACATAATTAATTAATCAATGATTTGGTACCCATAATTCATTGACTATAAAAATGATGGTACATAATGATTTATGAATCCAATCATAATTTATCTATACAAAATAAAAATAAGAGTTCTATAAATGAATTTATTTTTTTGGAATAAATTACATTAGTTGTATCCAAAACTAGATGATCACGAACTGAGAAAAAATTTATTTATTTGAATTTTACATTGACTGGGTTGGTATCAATTTTTACTTACAAATATTGATGTAGTCTATTTTCCTTGAATCACCGAAAAAGTCTCTCTCCATGGGTAAAAATTTCAAGTCCCTTCTTATACTTCTCATTATATAATTTTTCACATCAAATAATTGTTTTCATTCTCAATAGTAAAATATGTTTTATAACTGAAACACAAAATATGAACAAATTATATTTTTATATTTATATTTAAGATCTTTCATGGTGTTTTCCAGAATAGAAAAATATTGAAATAAATATTTATTTGACATATTAGAATCATCTTGTAATTCAGTTTTACGAATAATTATGGTATTTTGTGTTTCCATCACTCTAAAATCCATCAAACATGGATTATCATTATCTATATCCTCATCCCCATTAATCTCTTAATTAATGGAGATGAGTGTTAAAGTGCTCTGGGTATATTTCATTTCATTTTTGTGTATCTTTCCTTTGTCATCATACATCTTGTTTTATTTTATCATTGTGTACTCTACATTAATATGGTCTTATTCACCTCATAATCTGGTATATCACATGAATGGTCATCCTTTTTTTTTAGTTTCCTTTCGAGTCACACATTCACTTATAATTTAATTTTCTATAAATTTTTTATTCCTATAATATTTATTAGATATTTTGGCTGTATGATCTGTTTATTAATCATTTTCTAAATCATATTCACTTCCCCTCATGTTTTCATCTATGATAACATTATTTTATTATGACTAATGTGCTTTAAAGAAATAATATTTTTAGGTGTACAAACCACATAATTTTTTATTTTTATTATTCCTTTGACAAAAAATGTTTGAAATTTTTTTCCTTGATTATATATTATTTATTCTCACATGTATCCTTAATGAAGACAACAACGCCTCTCCAACGATTAGGTCAAAACCTCAAGATATTCATTACTTGTGATTTTTCATTCACATTATCCCTAAGTGAGAACATGGTACTTATGATCTCATAATACCTGAGATATATTTCAAAAATAGATTCATATGTTTTTATCTTATTATTATTATATTTTATTGTATTATTTTTAAATATCCTTTCATTAACTTTAGTATTTACATTAGGAGATATGTAAAGAGTATCTCATCTTTGTAAAGAAATATCACAAGAATATATTCTATTGATGTCATGTGATCCTAATGAACAATATAAATCATTCAATTCATTTCAATTAAAATCATAAAACGATTTCATGCCATCACTCCATTCATGTCTAAGATCAATTGGTTTTTCATGATAATCATTAATAACATTAAAAATGAAAGACCCATGTTTTCAAGATGAGTTTCCACATTAACTTTCCACCAAACATACATGTTTCCATTAAAGTAAGGTGGTCTATTTGTAACATAAAAATTCGATATAGATGAATCCACAAGTAAAAAAATTCAAATAATAATAATACATTAAGTTGATATCTTTTCAAGGTAACTTGATCAAAAGCTAATAAAGTGGACATTTAATGTAATCTTCTCTATTAACAAATATTAGTCAAAGTGTAGTTCTCATGTTAGGGGTGAATTGAAAATACAATAAAAAATAAATTAAAAAAAACATAAAACAAAATCCCACAATTTATATACCACCCATTTAACTGATATAATAGTTATAACTAACATTATGTTCTTCAATAACCTCTCAAAGGATTTACGGAAACCCAATTAAAATTAATTTAGATTATAATAATGTTTAAAATTGTTCTACCCACATAAAAAAAATAAATATATCACTAGAAAATGTTGTCTATTATATTTATTCAGGTACAATAAATATTATGGTTAGAAAAGAGAAACATATTTAACTGAAAATGCATAATAGAAATAAAAAAGACGTTCATTTTGATTTTGTGACTTATTCCTATCCATGTTACATTGACCCACTATCAAGGATGTTAATTAATATACATAGACTAAACCATACCCTATATATTTTAAAAAAAATACAAATTCATTAATGTTTTCCCAAGCTATTACGAAGCCTCTTCAAAAAAAATTCGGGAATACAAAATTTGTAGAATTTATAGAAACTATATCAATGTAGTATTTAATATGATATGTAAGCTTGAGTTAAAGAGTATTGAAATAGACTAAGCACAACTCAAAATAAAGGTAAAATAAGATATGGATATATGTGAGATTCGATTTAGTTTTGACATTGATCTAATTTTTGTTGATCAACAATTTTTTGTTCTCTTTCCCAATGTCTTCCTTTGGTTCTGAGAGTATATTGAATGATCAGATTTGTTCTCTCAGAATTTTTTGTTATGAACAATTGAAAAAATATTCCTTATATATTTATTCAGAGTAATAACACATATGTACTCTTTTATATGTCTGTGAAATTTATCTCAATTTATATAGGGAAATTCTTTATCCAAGAATACATTGAAGAATTATAAATAATGAATCCTCATATTCAGCTAAAAATCTGGATGCCTTAAATGCACTAAAATTTCATTTAATTCTCTGTAATTATCCATTGAAATATATTCCCTTTTATAAACAGTCTATTTATGTCTTATACATCAAGGTCATCTGATCATTTTCTTTTAAACGTAAACAGGCCGCTACAGAAGGGTAAAATTTCACTAGGCCTCTACTATATAAAGGTAAGTAGTTTTCTCATGTCAAAGTAAGATGAAAAATTCATAGAGTGCATAAAAGTAACCAACCTTATATATCAGGATATTCCATCACTCACATCAATATAACTCCCCTATAATAATCTCTTTAGTTGAACATCTGGTCGATCAAATTCATTTTGGGGTCAATCATTAGTATTTTTGGTTGATTTTCATCAACAAATTTTCACATAACATTGTTGCACAATCTCTTAAATTATTTTCTAAAGTTTCAACTATGTTATGAAGTCTCTTTATTTCTCGTTGTGGTCAATCAGTCAGAACATATGGTCACATTTATACATTATTACATGACAGAGATTGTTTATTGGATATAATGCGAGGTCTATCTTCTATCACTTGTGGTTTCTAGAGGATTTAATAATATTTTTACCATGGCTAATCAATCAGCCATATAGTCGACCTATATAGCCATATGGTTACTTATATGAATTCTGAAAGTTCTTCTGATTTCCATATTACTTCTTGCGGTGAAATAGAGGTCTTTATATGGTTGATTCATGGATTTACATCTCCTATGATTCTTGGAATTATTTTTATAATTATACAAAAAACACATAATTAATTAGATACCAATTAAACATTATTTGAGATCATTTAAAAAGATAATTAATATATTAATTACGTAATGAATTTTGGATTTTTTTTGGAAAATATTTATATTTTAGAGTATAGTGAAAAAATCAGTTTGTATAAATAATGGGCATTTTATAAAATTATAAGGATATAATCACAACATAAAAAAATTTAAACCATATTCCTTATCAAATATGTATTTAATAACTAAATGTATACATTTAAAATGTAGTTCTTAATTTGGAAAACCTGTGTTTAACAATTTGGAACTTATGTGATATTTAAATCTAATAAAATAACTATTTTTTCTCTTTTAATTTATATATGTATTTTCATGGTTAAATTTATTTTTCCATTTATTTTAAAGTCATATAAATGTTATTTGTTTTATTATAATCCTATTTAACTAAGGTAAATCAAAATATATTTATATTTTTCCGAATCAAAATTTAATGCTAAGAAGTCACTATTTCTAAGAAAATGATTTTGATAAATTAAGTGTGAGAATACTAAAATTAATTTTCCATTAACCATATAAATTTTATTTGATTTTTTTATGTTTTTAATTAGAATACCCAAATTATCTTATAAGGATTATTTTACTTTTAGTTATAAAAATAAGTTACTATGGTTAAAAAATCATACCACGTTAAAAGATAAAACTAACCATAAAATGCCAAAACATAATCACCCTTGTCTCAAAAAATGAGTGAATGTGATATTTAAAGAACCAAATTACCCTATCCACTATTCCCACTTTTTAAGACACATGCTTCAAATAGTGAATTTTCCTTTTACTTAATAACAAAAATGTCACTCTCCATAAATATAAAAGGTAACTTCAACCACCCCATTTATATACACTCTAATATTTTAATTAAAAATTAACCTATAAAAATTTCAATTCTCATATATTCCAATTCCATATTAATAATTCTCTAGCCAAATTAATATATCCTAATTCCTCCATTTTTAAATGATATTTTAAGAAAAAACTCAAATTCCCAACGTGAGTACTATCCACACCAAAATGTTATTTTCTATATATTTTTTATCCACCATACACCAATCCTATTATAAAAATATTAAAATAGTGATTTATTTATAATTCTTAAACTCAAATGTTATTTTATTATGGTTATAATGTTATCTATTCCCCTTTCACCCTATAGAAGAATTTAAAAGTCATCAATGCGTACATGCAGACTACCACTTCTACGAATTCCCTGTTTTGTTTTTCAAAACCACATAAAATTTATGGTTTAAAAGGATTATTTAGTGAATAAATATGATATTTATATGTGTTTTATTATTCATAATATAATAATCAACTTATTCATTACTTAAATTTAATGGGGAAGAAAAACATTGTCCATGTGTATGTGTGTACTACCTCCTCTATGAGCTACATGTTCTATTTTTCCACACCAATTTAAAAGGATAGTTATAGAAAATATTTAATGAATATATAAGATATCAATGACTAATATCATTTACTAATATAGTAAAAATTATATGAAACAAAAATTAAGATCATCATGAATTAATCTATTATTTTCAATATATTACACGAAAATTGATCATCATGGATCCTGTTCTCTTGATCTATTTCAATTACAACCAAAAAAATGAACTTGGGAATGTATAAATCATTTGAAAACAATGATTTATATAATTTTAAATTTTTTTAATAATGAATGTATCTTCAATATAATAATTGGAAGTTCCCTTATAAAACATGTGCAAACCAATCAAAATAAGAACCTATGATAATGAGAAAAAGTGATAACTAACTAATCAATGTATAATAAATGTTTATAAAATAAGGTAAATATGGTGATATATATTAATATGGTTCATATATGAGTTTTTAATATTTTTATTTTTATCATAAATTCAGTGAATTCATATTTTTATAGTCAATAATTAAGGTAATGGTTTCCATATAAATTTGAATTCATTAAGGGGTGTTTCATTTTAAGAAAATATTTTTCCATATATGGTGTATATATTATATATTTTGAATATTTTAACATTATTATATATTATTAATGGTAATTAATGTTCGATTTCATATTTTCAATTTTAAAGGGCTCTTATTCAACAGTTTCTAAAATTATAAGGTATTTTTACTAATCTTAGTAATTTTTTACAGCTTATGTCATATACACCACTTGATTAACTTGTATTATTTTATGTTCTTCCCATTGATTTATTTTTATCATATATCCATAAAAATTAATTGATTTAAAATTTATTATATGTTAATTTATGGGGTTTTCGAATCATGTGCTAATAAATTTGTAAGGGTTTCATTCCAATATCATTTTCAAACCCGGATTATTATGAAATAGTTACTATCTTGGAAAATATTATTAAAATTTATCTATAAGAAAAATAAAATTTTATTATCCAATATTTATTCTTGATATTTTTCATGTTCTAATTCAATTTCATTTGCAATATATAATAATTTACCTCATGTGATATTTGTGAGTGAAATTGACCCCACATCTTCTTTTCAAATTACAATTATCATTATATATATCCATATTCAATGAATGATTTTTTGTATGTCATTATATATGCTTAAATAGTTTACTAATGTGTTTTTCTAATAATTTTTCATTAATTACAAAAGTCCTAAAAATACTTTTCAAATAATTTAATCACAATGTGTCTGTGACAAAATTAAAATAATAATCTCATTTTAACATTTTCTATATAAAAAATATTCTAGAAATATTATTATTTAAAAATATTCCTTCTTATTGTTTGTAATTATTTTCAAAATTATTTTTTATTAATTTTTTGGAAGTGAAAATTACATATTCTTATATTTTGTTGAAGTTAAAGTATGGTTTAAAAATGAATTTTTTATTTTAAAATGTATTTTGTGTTTTACGAAAGTTATCCGTGTTTTTATATATTACCAAATAATGGATTTAAAGTTTATTTATTTCATGAAATTTCTTTTCTAAAAACCCATTTTTTAAGGGATAATTTTTTAAATTATTTATCATCTTTAGTGTATTTAATTTTAAAGGATGTTCTTTTTATGGGATTTAATGAATTTCAAAACGGGGTATTTTTTTATTTTTTTGAATTGATTTATCAAATATTATTAAAATATTGTTTTAATCAATTTCAAAATCTATTAGAATTATTTATATATAAAATATTATATGTTATTGTTGTTTACTTGAAATGAAATAAAAAACATTATAACCTAATTTTAAAAATCACAATACATTTCCTTAATGATCAGTATTTTAATAACTTTTGTACTTTAATAGTTTTATTTTTGTTTAACATGAATTTTTTTGGAAGGTGGATTATCAATTTATGTGATGGAATGAATTATAATAATTGGATAGCATTTTTATAATTTTAGGATAGATGGTTACATATTTAAAAAAATATATATATAAATGTTCGAGAGTAAAAAATATAACTATGTCTAAATTGGTGAATTTTTGTGTAGACATTCAAGTGAACATTTTCTGTATAGAATCATACATTTTTTCCAGATGGAAATTTTATTAAATCGTTCATAATAAGATATTAAATTTTCATATTTGAATAGATTCCTTCCAATGGATTAAATCTTGTTAGAATATGATGGTGTATAAACATACGAGCATCAGTTAAATCTGGTTAGTTTTCAAATATTTTTTCTGGAGATATATGAAACCCCCTCCTTAATTCAAAAAATATAAAAATTAGAGTTTTCCATATAAATATATGGTTTCATAAATGTCGATAAATAATTTAGATCATTTTTTATCTAATATTTACTATGAAAATCATTGTAACATCTTATTGAATGGAGTAAACACTTCATTGTAAATTTTATTTAGTATCTCTCTTATTGAATCCTCTATGAAGATATTTTACAAATTCCTCAATATTTATTTATTATTTATTTTTCAATATGATGTGGTGTGATCAAGGGTTTTCAGGTATTGTAAGGCAAGGTTTTATATGATTGTGATGATCGAGGGTTCATGTGGCTAGCGGAAGAGTTTTACTAATCCTAGTATCGAGGACTTCCATGTTGAAGGAATATAGGCCTTTATATATTTGTTAAAAGTTTGGATACCTAAATTATAATTCATAGAGTTACTTAATGTTGAATTATAAATCAAGGATGACTGTAAAAAAACCATTATAATTAATTGTTACTTATTTTATAAAATGTTATATTACATATTTTTAAAAAAAATTATTTAATAAATTAACTTTTAATGAAATGTTTTACATTTTTTAAATTATTATTAACTCTTAAATTAATATGATTTTTATTTATTTATTAACACTAATGATTAGACAAACTATTTGTTTTATATTTTTTAATAATGAATTTTAAATATTTTGAGTTTTAGTTTACAAACTACATTTCACCCCCAACCATATTATTGTTACTGTATTACTATTATGCTATTTTATTTGGTATTAAAGATAGTTCATCTATATTAAATTGAAATATTTATTTATAATTTCTATATTTATATATGATAAAGATTATAACTTTATTAATTTTTTATGAATTATTTTATAAACTAGTTTAATACTGAAGAGTAATTTCAATAAATAGAATTTTTCTTTAAATATAGAATGTTTAAACATTGGAACTCTTTGAATATGAATCCTAAAAGAACAATAATTTTTCATACTCTTAAAATTAATATTATATTAATTACTATGAAAAAAATTATCAACACCGAAGATAAGAACGTTGTCCGGATTACTAGTAAAAAAGTAATTCTAGAAAAAATAATTACTTTTATGAATTCGGAGAAGTTGGAATGTCAAATAAATTAAAAAGATAGAAATAATTTACTATGTTATGTTACCATAACTATATATAGTAACATATATTCTTTTGAGACTATTAAATGTATAAAAATAATTGTAATTTAATCAATTTGGAACAACCAAACTTATTGAGGCAAAGAGATACATGTTGAGAGATAACTATCAGAAATTTGAATTAATACCTAGAGAATCTATTGAAAATATACATCCAATGTTTATAATGATTTGAAATATTATACAATCATTGAATGATAAATATTTTACAGATGAAATCTTGGTTGAAAATATCCTTGATACTGTTTTTGGATAGTGAGAATATAAAATAACATATTTTGATGATACAATGAAAATTACAAAATTAAGCATATATCATGTTATTGAAACACTAATGTAATATGATGGTAAAATCAAAAGAGATACCAAAAGGTTGAAAAATAATAACAGTTCAGAAGATTTTTTTTACTTTAGTTGTGTCTAATAAATTTAAATATATATAAATTTTGTATAAATATTATAATAAGAATATATTTAATCTTGGTAGAAAATGTAGTTTGTTTGAATAAAATTTAATGAATATTCCTAAATAGATGAATGTTTTAATAATATTGTTGGAAGGAGAGATTTTAAATAAATGTATTAGAATAATCATAATTATATAAATGAGAAGAAATATTATTTTGAAATGATCTATTATTAGTGTGAGAAGTCTGGTCACCTTAGACAGAATTGTCCAAGACAAAAATAAAAAGATAATAAGGGAAAGAATTCAAACATTAATCCTAATAAATACTAAAATAAAAAATTAAATTAAATTTTAAAATCATCTTACACTCTTTTTATAATCATATGGGATAGTTCATTAAATAATTATTTAGATATAAATAGTTATAATCAATCGAATATTTATATTATATTTGAAATTACAATAAATAAAAATTGTTTCATGGCTGTGTTATTTATTGAAAACTTAATCAACATTACTCTTTATGAAAATTATCCTGATTCAGAAGATAATCATAATTCTACTTATTATAGAGATGAAAAATCTACTTCATCGAATGAAGTAAATTACGTAACTTGTTTTGATGATGTTTCTTGTTTTCATAATTTGTTGAAGAATCAAAATTGTAAAATTACTAAAAATCATCAAAAATCTAATGAAATTCATTGCAAATAAAATTTCAAAATTTATAAACAAACTACAATGGTTTAAAATCATTATAAGTAGTGAAATAAAATATTATTAAAAAATAAAATACATTAAAATAATTGAGAAAAATAAAATGTAGTTTATCCAATGAAAATAAATATTTCGTTATTGAATAAAATTCTGAAATTTTTGGTCTGAAAAAATTACTATATAAATTTAAATATATTAAGGAAAATTTTAATTATATATATAAAAAAACAAACCTAATAGTGATATTTATGGAATGGGTTTTACTAATTCAAAACCACAAATTTAAAGTATATATTTTATTACAAAAAGTGATCCTTTTTTACTAAGATCAAAATCATGGACATTAGAAGAAAAAATTTATATTAAATATAATGAAATACTTATAATTTCATAAATCATATATTTTTAAAATAATTAATAACTATTCATCATAAAAAAGTTAGATAGATGTGAATTCTTAAAATACATTATTGTAACAATGTTAAACCCTAACATGATTGGGAACCGAAGTCTTAATTTTTTTAATTTTCGGAAATTAAGATGAAAACAAATAATAACAACACTTGGTACAATCATTGTGGTTGTTATGATAACATGAGTAGAAAAAATCGATTATTCTTGAATATTATTACAATGAAAGGTAGAAAATTCATTTTTGGTGACAATTCTCAATTACATGTTATTAATATGGGTAATATTTTTCTTCATGGGAAATCCATAGTTTTAAACATTTTATATGTATAAGGACTTAGTCAGAACCATATTAGAATAATTGATTTATTCTACGAATGTTATCTTTTTAACTTCTATAATGATAAATGTATTTTTTATAGTTCTCAAGATAAATTTAT
Organism: Viscum album; assembly: GCA_963277665.1. Lineage (NCBI taxonomy): Eukaryota > Viridiplantae > Streptophyta > Magnoliopsida > Santalales > Viscaceae > Viscum > Viscum album. The sequence goes on along the minus strand of OY728141.1, from coordinate 1,176,105,631 downwards.
TCTTCCTTACAATGGGCATGATAATGTAAAAAATTCTAATTTAGAATACCTTAATATCCATGATCTACCTTTCCTTAGTGAAATGTAATATCGATATTGGTTGTGGGATTGATGGTTGGGAAACTGTACTATTATAACATTAGATGAATTCTATAAGAAAGGACTAGATAGAGATCAGATGGAGCCTGTGTTTAATTATTTAAATGTTTGTAATCCATATCAATTAGGATTGAAATATAGGTCATGTTTTAAAACAATATTTAATGTTTTAACTTATGATGCTTTATAGTTAGTGAACTTGACTAAATTTTATCCTCTACATATTGAAATGATTGGGTGAAAATACAACGTATACTTTTTTATTTATGAATATAATAGATACACCTTTATCGATATTCTGGAAAAATAACTCATAGTCCATTTTTTAGGGTTTTGTAGCCTGTGTTAAAAAATTTAAAATTATACGTTTGGTAACTATTGATAGTGATCATTGTAGATACTTTTTAAATTATGAATATGAATCCTTTTTAAAAAAAAGTTATAGTACATAACTTCTCATCCCCTAGAACTCCTAAAAAATTGTGTAGTTGATATATTAAATAGAATTATTTAGAAGATTACTAGAACCATGTGGAGTGAATACTATGTTGCTAAAAAATTGGGCCGAAGAAGTTAGTACTTCCATATATACTATAAATCATGTGTTTATGTAAACTTTTATTATTAAAACATTGTATGTGTTTTGGAAAATAAGGAAGTCAAAACAATCCTACATAATTTTTTTTATGCAATGTAATTATCCTAAATACTAAATATAATTTAAATATGATTTTCCCAAAACATGTTAATGGTTTATTTTTAAGATATTATAAAACAAGTAAGTATTGTATAGGTTTTCATAAAAACACAAGTACTATTAAGGAAAGTGTGTGTGTTAAATTTGAGGTAATGGATCCTTTTGTTTTTAGACTTCCTTAACCAATATCATTGGATGTTAATTCCCAAAAAGAATTCAACCCATATTGGACATATATTTATCTGAGATATTTTCTTATGATACCATCCACCTAGTATATCTATATGACTTATGATGAAAAGGTTTTAAGGAAGTATTAATGAAAATCATTTATTTTCTATAATATAATTAAACTAATATAAAATTATTAATTTTTATGGTGTATATATAAAAAGGATATTATTATGAGACAGCTTGGATTCGATAAATTCTTGGGTGGTTTAGGCATGTTAAATCCCAGATATAGTTTGTGTGTGATAAATTACCTAAGACATTTTGGTTTTAATAGATCAATTAGATCATTTGGGAGTAATAATGCTAAATGACAGTGTGGGTCTGATAAATCATTGAGATAGATTGAGTATGATAAATCCCAAAAATAGTTTGGGTTTGATAAAGGACATATATGGTTTGGATTCAATATATCCCTATTACTTTTTATGTCCAATAAATACTAAAGATGGTTTTAGTTCAATGAATCCCAAAAATTGGTTTGTTTAGTTAAATCCTTAATATGTTTTGGGTCGACTAATGACCACCAATGCATTAGTAAAAAATTTATATGACATGGGATAATGATTTTGTGTGTGTACATGATTATGTGTAACTATGTTTACAATTTTATCCCAATATTAAGATTTATTCCAAATTATTATGTCATATAATTCTGTTATAAATTAATTAGTTTTCAATTGATTAAAAACAAAAATAATAACATTTTAAAGTAAAAGAAATGGTTTTAAAAATACTGTGTTTTATTATTGAAATCTATTTTTATTTTAACAAATTAAATTAATCATTAATGGTATTTCATCTTTCATAAATTTATATATAATATATTCAAAAATAATAATTATCAATCAACTAAAATTTCTTTTTTTGTCATGATATAAAAATAAACACAGTTTTATACCAAAATTGATATTTCACTAAAAAGAATATTTGTTGTGTTTTGCATAATTATTTTAATTTCAAAATTTATAAAATTTATTTTCAAATATGATATTATTTTTTTAATAATAATATTAAAATTATATCAGTTTTAATTTTTTAAAATTTCTTGAAAAGATTAATTTATTATTGAATAGTGAAAAATATACTGTTTTTAAAAAACACCCTTTTTGTTTCAAAAATTTATAAAGATATTTTTTGTTTTCAAATCGGTTAAATTAATATTATATAAATTATACTATTAATAATAAAATTTTGGTCATTTTAATAAATTTAATGTTGAATTATGTTATAAAAACATTTTATAATTAAGAAAACATATCTTTGAAAATCCATTTTTGCGTCAAGCTTAGGGGTTTAATTATAAAATAAATTATACCAATTATATAATTTTAATTTGGAAAAATTGATTTAATATTTTAAATAATCATAATTAATATTATTTAATATTTGAAATCTAATTTTTTCTCTTAATTAATAGTAAAAACATTAAAAAATAATTACCACATTTAAGGTTAAAACAGGATTACCTCGGGTTAAAGTAGAAAATGTAAGGGCTAAAATGGCCTATGAAATATTATAATTTTTATTTTATAATAATATATATAACTTATATCATCTAAAGTTATATAATTATTTATTTTTTATCCTTTTAAATAGTAAAAAACATGGTTATAATGTTTTCTTTTCAAAAATTCCATGTGAGTTCACTACCTCAATTATAAAAGGGAACCCCCTGTCTTCTCATATTCACAATTCCAAATACATTTGTTTCATCCAATACCTAAAAAAGTAACAAAATTAAATATCTAACCATGGAAAATAGACTTTTCTTATCGTAATCCCATTACATCAAGGATATTGGTGCGGACCTAAAGAAGTTGTTCGATGAAGTGGTTTCATTCTTAACTGAGTGTTGTCGTTTAATTTATTCTTAATCCAAATAAAAATATTATTGATCTAAAATGAAATAATAAAAAATATATATATAATATAATAAATATTTATATTTTAATTTAATAACCTCCATCTATACTATCATCCATAGAATTGGGAAAAATTGTCTATTTTGTGTACGTCAGATTATCTCTTCGTGAATCAATGTCATTCTTTTTGCATCACCACCTCTCAAAGATAGATATAATGATATTTGTAATGTATATATATATATTATATTAATTTAGTAACTATAATTATATAATAATTATATCACATATACCATATTAATTTCTAATCTGTTGGAAGATGATAATGTCCCATGTGCGTAAATGTGGACTATGGCCTCCACGAAGCGATGTTAAAATTTATCCATTTTAATTTATCCGGAATGTTAATAAGGATATATTTAAATAATATATTTTATTTTTTATATTTAATAATTAACCTATAATGGTAAAATATTATTTTCCTTTATTTCGTTACATCCATCAAAAAAATGAAATCAGTGTTCATGAATTTATACGACTTACCAACTCCCTGAATGGTATAACTCATTTTTATATCTCTAAATATTATAGAGTTTTATTACTAATTATATAATGAATATATTATGTTTATATAATGGTTTATTTGTGGTTGATTATGGATCCATGATAAATATACTTTGACAGAAACTACCAAACCAAATCATACATGAAAAATAAAGTCATTATCAACAAGAATTTTAATTTTAATAATGTATTTTTGATAAACATATGATAAAAACATATGAGTAAATCATATATAGTATTATATATATTTTTATGGTTCTTTGATTTTTTTTAATAAATCAATATATAGTATATATTTGGTTTGAATACATACAAAGTAAATCAGACACAGGGTATGAATTTCTCATATCCCATTTACTTTCATGATACATATACCATATTTATCTCTTATTTCTTTTTTTTGGTTAATATAATGACTATTTTAAATTTTATATAATTAATAAATTTATTTTTATTATTTTTTATGTTTCTTTTAATGTTATTTATTTTATGTATCATACAATTCTGATGTTACAAAACTGTTAATGGTTTATTTCACAATCACATTGTTATTTAGAATTATTTATGTTTACACTTTACTTTGGAAAATTACTTTGAATGTATGTCTTACACCAAATATATATTATTATCTTATGGGTATTTGTTAACATTTCAATTAGCCACACCATTTTCTATTTTTTGAACTTAAAATGATTGAGGGTTTCTTTTAAATAAAATATGTCAACATTTCCTTATTCGGTCAAAAATCATTTTTCTTCAATATCATTGTTTTTTAAAAATATTTTAAAAATGCTTTTAAATATTCTAAAAATAGATTATTAACAATAGTTTTATCATTTTTTTATTTATTAAAATATTGTTTTAATGGAATATTTTTTTTGTTTCCGAACAAGGTACTTTTATCTTTTTTATAGTAGTGAGATTTTTTAAAAACTTATATGACATGTAGGGAATTACCAAATATCATGACCAATCATTGTTTTAAATAATTATTCGTAGGTTTATTGTTTTATTTTTAATGAAAATATTTTTCCAAATATTCATGTAATTTTTTTAAAAATATTTATTTTCAATGTGAATGGATATTTTCTTCAGAAAGTATTATCATGAAATTATTACAGTATTTCTATTCATCAATGACAATTAAAATTATTTTAATTATTCTATATTGTAGATATGTTATAATGATGCCATTAAACTTATTTCAATGGATGGTTTATGATCATTTTGAATTACTATATACCATTTTGATACCATCAAACATATTTCTATGGATGGTTTATGATTAGTTTTCCAGGGTATGTACTATTTTGATACCATACACATTATTTCTCTAGATGGTTTATGATCAGTTTGAATAAAGATGTACAATTTTTATACCATTTTCCAAATTAATTGGGGATGTTTCTTATTATGTCTATTGTTTGGGTAAATTATTGTTATTTCATATTGTAGTATTTTATTATGAATGTTTACATTGATTATATTTCTCCAATTTCTTCAGAATACTGTGTCGGACTTATTATGTGATTGGAAGGTCCTACTATAACCCTTCAATGTGTTAGTATGTCTCAGGTGACAAACTAGATTGGGTATTTGGATGAGGCCTTACCAATTAATGTAATATTTCTTGGAATGAGGACTTAATAGTATGGTTATGATAATCATTATTATGCATTCCGTCATTATCAGATTAGTTTTTGATTTCTATGTGGTTATTCAATTAGTTAGAATATCTATATATAAATTTTAAGATCAATTGATTATTTATAAGGAATTATTTTATTATCTTTTATTGTTTAAATATTTCTCTTTATTAGGATGATATTTATTAAATTAAATGTTTTTAATTTATTTAACATTGGATATTGATTATTCCATAAATATTCATAATATATTTTGTTGTATGAATACCCTTGCATAACATTAGAACTTTCCCCTTCATTATATTTTTGTACCCCATGATTCCAAATAGTGTATTATGATTTATATGTAGATATATTCTATAGAAAATAATGGTGTTATCAAAGAGAATAATATGTTCTGTTTCAAGTATTCAATTTTAATGTGAGGTTCGGGGATTTATCTAGTTTTCCCAGGATACTATACATTACATCCCATAGGGATGTTAGCCCTGGTATCCAGATCCAATGTAACAAAGTAACTATACACATTGGATTAATATGGTTGGGGTCTTTATGGTTTGTTTTAGATAAAGATTATTAGAAACCCTTGGGAACTAGATTTAAGAAAACCATGATTACAAAATATAACATAATTACTGAGTTTGAAGATAATTCTAAGTATATGTTGACATCCTAAATGTTTTAAAATGGTAAGTATTATGTGTCTTTCTATGAAATACATCATTTTTTATATATTAAATGCCGATGTGTCAATGGAACAATTTTACTTAGGTGTAATTACTTAAAAAGGGTATATTATTATTTTATCAATCATTATCTAGTATAAAACCATGGTCCTTGTTGCACATGTTATTTGAAACTCTCAGCTGATATGTTTAGTAAGATGTAAATTTTCTTTACATCCCATTATGAGGGATTTGAATATATTTTCATGATTTGATAACATTTACAATGAATCTTTGTTTATTATTATGAGATTATATATGCATAAAAATTAAATTTATGTAAAATTGTTTCATTTGTTTTGAGATTAAAAATTATTAACTAATCAAGATCATGATATTTTTTACAAATGGATCCTAGTGGAAGGAATGAAAACATGAGCATTATCTATGTCAATGACTTAATTATTGATTTAACTCCTAGACAACAGAATTCCATATATTATATATATGATTTAAGGAAAATGGTTTATGTATTTTTGTATTAGGATTCAATAGTTTATTTTGGAATGATTTTTTTGAAATGTATTTGTTTTATATGAATAATATGGAATCTCTGGAATGTGTTAATTTTTATAATCATATATGTGATCTATAATTTAAAATCTTTGGATACCATCATTGGTTTATGAGATTAAGGTTGATCAAATTATCAATGTTTTGGAGGTACAATTTTTAGTTTTATGTGATGGATGTCCATGATGAATAAAGATATTTTGGGAGACATTTATGGAAATAAAACCCATTTGTTTAGTTTTTTATTGAAAATTTATTTAAGGAAGAATTCCTTTAGATATTGTGGGAATTATTTTAGTGTTGTTGGTAAGATTTATGGATTATAATATCTATATATTAAGCTAATTATGGATTATTACAATTTGGTGATGTTATAATAATAACATTAATATATTTTCGTAAAAAGGACAAACGACTTATTGGGTGACAACCCATCCCATGGGGAAAGACTGTGGGGATTGAAACCACAACTAAAAGGAAAAACGGGAGTATAAACTATGACTAGTCTATGTGATTTAATGTTTAATATTATATTTAATATACTAACAATGTTTGGTGGATAAATATTTTTTTGATTTTGGTAAACATATTTTAAGATAAAATCTTTTTGATTTTGATGTGATTAATTATATTTTTTGAGAAATTTTATTCAGGCGATGTATACAAAACAATTATGTTTAATATAAATAATTATTTAGAAATAATTATACTACATATTTATAATTATAATTAAAAGGTTAAAATATAGCCTTTTAGGTTAAATCATTGAATAATGAAGAGGAAATTGATGTCAATTGGGTTATAGGGTTATTTATTTGGGGAGTTATGTATGTAAAACACATTATTAATGAGCACAAGTTCAAATTGTTAGGATGAAATTAGTTTTATAATTTGAGATGTCATACCCTATGATTTTACAATATATTTATTTATATTTAATACCATTTATAGGTTGTGAAACCCAAAAACCTAAGTCTATGTGAATCATAATATAATATATCATTATAACATAGCCATTAAATTTGTGGGAAAGAATAGTAAAAACTAAAATATGAAAATAATGTTTTTTAAACATGTATATAAATTTATTTTTTATCAATTCATTAAAAATAAAAATAGAATCATTTAAAATTAAAATAAAGATTTTTCCAAAAAAAACATTGAGCGTGAAGTGATTTTACATTAATAAATTTAATTAATTCTGATTGGGGAATGATTTTAATTAAATTAATATATTATATATTCAATAAAATATTTTATCATTATTCTTATATTTTTTTCGAATAATGAGATAAGAATAAACACAGTTTTATTCAGAAAATGGCGTTTTTTATTAAAGTGGTTTCATCGTGTTTTTTTCATTTATCTTTAAATTAATTTTTACTAATTTTAACAAAGTTATTTAAAAAATGAACATAATTTTCTTAATTGACATCTCAAAATTATCTTAGACATAGTTTTTTATAATTATTAAAAAATATTAATTTTTTGATGAATAGTTAAAATAATGATTTTTATTGAAAACTAACGTTTTATTTAATGAATTGTTGAAGATTATTTTTTTAAAACAAAATACTATTTTAAAGTAAAATTAGGTCATTTATATTGTTTTTAAATCAATTTATTTTATTTGTATTAACTTCATGTTTAATTCTTATGTAAAACCATTTTATATATAATAAAACCTTTCTTTTGAAAACAATTTTAAAACATTTTTATGCTTTAATTTTTAAATTAAATTTCCCACATCAATTATTTTAATTTTAAAAAATATATTTTTTATATTGGGCCAAAATAAGTACAATTATTTAATAATTTGAAAATAATTTTTTAATCATAATCAACCCTAAATTATTTATTATAACTATTTATAGATCATTTTTAAAATTATTTTTTAATAATGAAAATATTATTTTATAGTCTTAATTAATAGAAAAAAATTTAAATTTAATTATCAATGTAAAGGTTAAAATATGTATACCAAGGATTAAACTAAAATTATAATGTTAAAAAAGATCTAAAAACATTTATAATTTCTATTTCATGGCTATAGGTTGACCATATATCTTTTAAAGTTTTATAATGAGTTATTTTAGATCCATTTAGAATGTGAAAATGTGGTTATAATTTATTCTCCTAAAAATTACAACTATGTACTCTCCACCACTTATTAAAGAGACCCCCCTATCCTCTACACTTCACACTAAAAAATTTATTTTCCAACCAATACCTACCCAAATACCTTCCATAAATCACTATGAATAATCAAGAGTATTTGTTTTTTTCTTCAGAAAACCATTCTAGGAAGACATTCAGTGAAAACTTAATGATTTTGTCTAAAGAAGAGTTATTGTTCTTCACTTAGTGTTTTTTATTTCTTCATCCACCTAATGAAATTAAAAAATAAATATCTACAATATAATAAGATTTAATTATTTCAATGAAATATCCAACACTCATGTCCTCCTCTATAAAATTGGATATAAAACAATTTGTCATCTGTACGGCGGACTATCACTTTGAGAACTGATGTTATTCAATTTCCTTCACTACCTATAATGGATATATATAATGGTGGGTTTAATGAATATATATTATTTTTATTATATAATTATACTTTTATAATTATAATATAACATATTCCTTTTTTACATTCTAATACATTTGAAAATGATAATGTTACTCATGTGTACATGTAGAATACTTCCTCCATGAAGCGATGTAATTTTTTTAAATATTATTTTTTATAATTTTTTAAGAGGATATATTTTATAATTTATAATATATTTATAATATAATAATTATTTTAAATTTGGAATATTATTTTCCTTTATTTCCTTATATCTGTCAAAAAAATGCAAACAGTATTCATGTGTACATATGTCATATTGTATCCATGAATGGTGAAACTAATATGTCTTTCTATAAATTTTATGGACTAATATAAATAAACATATAATTAATATAGATGAAATTTTTATCTAGGTTAAAATTGTATAGATGATGGAACCATGATCAAAGTACAAGGACTGGAACTTTCAGACCAAAACATACATGAAAAATGAACCAGTTACCACCCGAGATAATAATTTTAATAAGAATTGTTAGTAGATTGGTGATAAAAATCTATAATTAATTAATATATGGTATGATAAATATTTTTATGGTTTTGAAACATATTTATAATAAATAATTATTTATTTTATAGTAGGATCAGTCTCATATGAATGAAATTAAACCTAAGGTAAGGGTTTATCGTCTCACTTTTACATCCATGAGGCATATCCCATATTCACAACTTATTTTATTTATGTGGTGTATATACTACATCGTTAATATTTTATATAAAAAAGTTAATTTATCTTCATGGTATTTAATGTTTCATTTGAAGTTATTTATTTAGTGGGGATTATGATTCAAAAGTTACAATAATGGTATGGGTTTATTTCAAAATCTTATCATTATTGAAGACTATTTATGTTAAAGTATATTTTTGGGGAATTAATTGGTATTATTATCTTAAAAATAATATATTTTACTCTACTATAGTTATACATGAACTTTTTGTTTAATATTACCATTTTCTCTCCTTATCAATTAAAATGAATTAGAAAAAAATTTTAACAGAAGCTCATATTATTTCTTTCTCTGATTGAAAAACACTTTTATTTAATATCCTTACATTATAAAAAAAATTTATATTTGTTTTGAATATTCTATAAATTATTTTTGAAGAAATTTTCATTATTTTTTTACTTTCATAAAAATATTTTAGAGGAATATTTTTTTTTCAAATGAGGTACTTTTTATCTTTTTTATAATAATTTGAAGAGGAAATTTTTTTACATTACAGTATGTATGGAATTACCCACCATCATGACCCATCATTATTTTGAATATTCCTTCACATGTTTAAAACTTTATTTTTAAATAATGTTTTTCCTAATATCATGGGTATTTTTTTGTTTTTGATAGGATTAATCAAAGTGAAATGTAATTTTACACAAGAATGTTTTCAATGAAATATTTAAGATATTTATTTTCAAAAATGAAAAGAACCCTCACTTTACTTATTCTATATTAGGGATATGTTATAATTATAATGTACATATGATTTATATGGATGGTGTATGTTCAGTTTGACAGGGTATGTACACTTATGATACCATCCACCTTATTTCAATGGATGGTTTATGATCAGTTTGACTGGGGAAGAACAATTTTGATACCATAAAACATATTTTTATAGATGGTTTATAATCATTTCTGGCTAAAGATGCAATCTTTTTATACCATTATCCATATTACTCTGCATTGATTATTATTATTATTATTATTCATTGGTGATATTATTATAATTTTATATGCAATTTTTTCAATAAAAATATTGAAATTGGTTAAGCATCTCCACTTTTATATGAGGAGTGAATTGGTCTGAGTAAGTGATAGGTGGATCCTACTATATCCCCTTAATGCATCGGTGGGTATCATGAGACTAACTATCTTGGGTATTTGGTTGATTTCTTATGCATTTAATTAATACATATTATCATGAGGCCATGAAAAAAATGTTATGATGTTTGTATTTATTCATTACCTAATTATAAGATTAGTTATTAACATCGATGTTGTTATTTGATTAGATATAACTTCCATGGATATGTTTCAATATTTTGTGATTAGTTATATGGAATAATTTTATCATCATTTATTCATTCTATATTATTCTTATGATGATGTTATTGGTTAATTGGAATGACTTTCAGTTATATACCTTGCGATAGTAACTATTACATATTTATTTATGACATATTCCACTATCCAAAATTCATTAATATGATTTATAGTTCACCCCTTTATTACGTTACCTTTACATCGGACATTAAGAATTGTATTGTAATTTATATTCAATGATATTTTAAAGGTAATAATTGTGTTATCAATGAAAATTCAATGTTGTATTTTAATTTTTTCAAATGTAATGTGAGGATAAAATATGTATCTTGTGTTTGAAGACTATTAAACATTAGATTTATTTAGTATGAGATTTATTATATCTATTCCTAGAATAAAAATGTAACCACTGAATATGGTTTATTATGGCTAGGGTCTTTACAATATAACTCTCAAGTGTGGAAAACAGAGCCAACCCTCTTGATGTAAGGTTTGGTTCCCAAAAGTTTGAGATTGTGGATTCATGAGATTTTTAAAAATAGAATACAATAAATTCCTATTAATTTAAATAAATGTATAAATGATTTATTAGGATTACATATGGTTGAACTTTAGAAATAATTGGGTGTATTTTCCAGCCTATATACTGACAATGTTGAGTACCTTTGTGGAGTTAAGTTGTCTTAAACCAAATTTCATTTTGAGATGACTCAAGGTGAATCTTATCTGGTCTTCTAGTTCTTATGTTATGAAATACATATTCATGGAGTGGATGCATTTTTAATGTACTAAGGTTATAGAGGAAGCAGTGATTAGGGTATTCAAACCATGACATTTTTATTGGAATTTTTTGATGAAGGACTTAGTATCTAAGAAATAGAAGAAACTTGTGAGTGGTCGTCCTTCGTAAGTTGATCCCCACCAATAAAGGGATGTGTATATCACCTTTGGTTGATTTTGGAAACCACGCAATATTTTTCTATGAAGTATACTATGGGTGTATTTTTTACTAATTTCTCTTGCAAGACCAAAAGGATTTCATTAAGGTGGGGAGTATGTCATCCAATTCCATTGGTGGGTAGTGATTCTTCCCTAGACCAAGTGATGGGTGTATAGATGTGAATCCTAGTTAGAGTAATATTTAATTTATCATAGTCTTTTTGTGTCATTCACAATTGTTTTTTGGATTTACACACTACATGAAGGACCTTGTTTTTGTGAAGTATGGTGTTATCTTGGGGGATATAAAATATTTGCATCTCAGTCATGTTTTTTGGGTATGGTGGTGATATAGTTGGTTAATCTAAATGGATAAGACTATCCATATATTAATATGGTAGATTGGGATACCCCATGTGTATTAGTGTGGAACGAATCAGTTGGAAGAGGTCGTTGTTGAAACATATGTTCTCGTTGGTAGCTTTTGAAAAAATGTTAAGACACTAATATTGTGATATCATCTACTAATATTTTCAATCCATCAAGGACATGTTGTGATCCAATCACTCATGGGGATTCTTATGTTGAGTTTTTTGTGGAGCCTAGTTTGTTCTTGTACTATAATCTAGATATTAGGGAATATGTACCTTGGTTGGTGGTGGATGAGTCTTATGTGCCAAATTCAAAAAAACATGTAGTTTTGAAACATTTTCTATAGATAATTTGAAGAACTGATTAATTAACTATAATGAAAGTGTGGTTTAGATGCATCTCTCTCATTCATTAGTCATCAACCAGAGGTTTCATTTTTAATGAAATATTTTAGGTGATGGTTGAAGTCTTGTGGAATATGTATCACCCCATGAGTTGAGATAACCATCAAATAGAGTTCGTAGAATGAGTGTGTCATTTATATAGTAGATGTATGTTTCTAATTCAATATTTCTTCAATATGTAATAGTTTCACTATCTAGAAGGACGGATTAAGTGTGTATCTTTCACAACCAGTAATGTGGTGAGTTTTCTTAATACACACATCACTAATGGTAGACTATTTTCATGTGGTGTTATGAAATTTTCTATGTAGAGATGTTCATGAGATTATATATTTTTCATTTTTTGTTGTTAACATTTTGTGGATGAAACGTTTTAAGGGGAAAAGGAGATGTCAAAGAATGTAAAAAGTATTATAATAACAATAATATATAATTTTAATTTCACCTGAAATAGTTTCAAAAAAAAATCTTATATATCTTGGTTGACATATTATATGGGGAAACTAAGACCATAGTTTAATATGGGATTGAAATTTTAGAATTGGATTGATGTATTTTTTTTAGTAGGTGTTGTGATGGAGTATGGTCTTAGGATGATTTAATAGGGAATTTATTTTTTATTTATTTTATAATTAATTATTTAAACTAAATAATCCTCTATTTAATTATCATTTAGATAAATAAATATACTTTTTAGTAAATCCAAAGAGATTTGAAGTGGATCCCTCATTTTGGTTATCTAAATGGATGATCATAGATATGCATGGTTCTGATGATATATGATATTTAAGATTATTGCTAACGATATTTCTTATGGATGGTTTCTTCAAAAATGATAAAATATTTTCGAGGTAGGTTTTTATATTAATGATTTTAAAAACAATTGTTATTTTCATGATCCTAGACTAATTTTTCAAAATTTAAATCTATGATCATCCTTTTAAGACATTGATAATTTATTGATTTTCATTAAAATCATGGTTTGAGATTAATCTTTTTGGAATAGAGGATGAATCCTTGGTTCATTGATTTTCAAAATCATAGATGATGGACAATATAAAGTGACGATCATCATTACATACTTTTGTGTTTCCATTTATTTATCCCTCAATTCTAAATTTAATTTCTAAAATAATTAATTTTTTAGTATGAAAATCGTTTTTCTTTCTAATTCTGATTAGTAATCAAGAATTGGAGTTGAATATTCATTTAGAATCATAACAATGGGTCATGATACATGTATAGGGATTGGATGATGATGGAACAACTATATCATGATGTGGTTTATATATGGTAGATCATTTGGAATCATCTATAAGGTGGTATTCAATGAAAAAAAATTAATATCATGAATTGTTTTGGGAAATAATTTTCCATAATGTGGGATTATGGATAATTCTTACGGTGGAGAAAATATAATATTAAAGGAAAAATTAAAATAAGCAGTTAGTAAATAAGATCAAATGTTGAAGCTCAAATAATTTTAAAAACACCCAAATTCATATATATTATTTCCCCAGAATTCATTTTATAGATCCAAAAATGTGCGATGCTAGGGTTTTATATGTGTGTAAAACATCACATGAAAGTATAATCAATACCACTCTTTGTGTGTTGTTAGACAACCATATCAAAATATATAGGAATTATTCACCCAAAGAGTCTGGTTAGATTACATATTATGTATGCCTTGGATACACCCCATAAACTTCCAAAGTGAGAAAGAATGACGATGCCTATTTTCATAGACTGAATAGAAATGATATGATTTTTTCTCCAAAATTGAATAGTTAAAAGGCTCTAGGAACGTCGAATGGTTTTGTTTCAATATTGGACGAATGACCCTCTATTGAAGGTGTTTTGGATGTAGTATCTACCCCTCATCTGATTAATGTGTTCGGGATGAACACCTCAATTAATGGTCACCATGATGGAGATGTTATTGTTACTTCTTGGGGTTTGGATCCTGCCAATGAACATAAACCTAGTAGGATTCTTTATTTCCTTCCATTATCTAATTAGGGTATGATATTTGGCAGTGTTTTGGTGCAAACTGGGACTACCATGATTATTGGTGGATTTGGGAAACTTTCTTATGACATGTAGGGACACGGATGAATTTTGTAGTCCTTTGAGACCTCAGTGGGAGTTTATGACACCACCAAATCTACTGGATCCTCCCAAAATGTACCTATTATTGATGAGAAATTTTATTTGAATCCTCCCAGTAGGGTGGTTGGGACACTCTTGGTGACATGTCCACAGGAGGACATACTTTTTACGAACAAGTGTCTAGCTTCAAGACCTCAAATGTGGGTAGAATTCAACCTATATAGACCTCTATCCCATGTGGAACATACCCAAGGGGGCCTGATGATCAATTTGAGAATGTAAGACCTTCAAAATCTATTGTTCTGATGGAATATTCCCCTATGGAGTGAGAACCGGAAAACAATTTCATAGAGGTCTATCATGAAAATGATATAACAAAGTCATCTACTATGGGAATTGATCCTAGTCACATATATTTAAATAGTAAATTTGAACCCCTAAAGGATATAATTTGGTCAGATGACACTGAAGGCCCTCAATCAGATGAGCAGCACATACCCCTACAAATATTTAAACAGGAACACCTAATGTTGCATCAACTAATGAGAAGGCTGGTTCTAAAATTGAGACTAGTGTCTATTCCATTCCCCCTTTAATACATGATGGTGAAGAACCTACTATTGTTTTAATTTTTTTTTGTGGATTTCACATTGTCACCATTTTATTTCTCAAAATTTTTAGGATCTTAAGATTGGCGATTTCTGGGTCACTGTTAATGATAGTGTACATGTTACTTCATATTTCAAGAAAGCACTATAGATGTAAGTATTTTTCACCACTCATGGTTACAATTTTGAAGGATATTTTTTATGTATCCCACTCATATATAAGATGAAGGGAGATTTGGAAGGATCTTGATGTGATTTCAGGAAATAAAATTATTAAATAGATAGTTATGGGTGATTGAAACACTATATTGAGACCTGATGAAAAACTATAATGTAAATTAACAATGTACCATCTTCTGAATTATTATTCTACGTTAATAAATTCCATATTTATGAAATAAAAATAAAAGGGGATGAATTTACCTAGATCATGTATGCTATGAATTGAAGGAAGTAAAGTAGGCATGCCAATTTCTTTATTCGGATGGATAATTAGAGTGATAAATTTGGTATATCTAGGAAAATTTTACAAAAGCATAAGTAATATCATTTTGATTAGAATTTTATTCAATATTATCAGGTCTGCTCTAATTTCTTTTCATTTTAACAACAGGTGCCTTGTGACTCCTAGATTCAGCAAAGATATTATTGTAGCATAAGGGCCTAATCAATATGAAATCCCAATTTACATTCTTCCTATGAAATTGAAGAATGTAAAAAAATAATTGTTATGAGAATGGGGAAGAATATTTTATTCATATATTTCCTTTTAGATCAATTATTCTGATAAAAATATTTCCATTTTTCAAATCAAAAATCAACACTTGAGCAGCCCCTATAGTAAAGAAATCCAATCCATAGTGGGGATTTGAAATATTTTAAATCAAATTAAATGGATAGATCATTATCACTTGAACATCAAATGGATGATGGATGGTGTTATCAAATCCATATTTATTCACAATATTCATATGGATAAAAGGATTAAAGAATGTTTAATGTTCATTAATATTGATCTATGTATTTATAATTCTGAAAGTGAGATTTCATCTATAGTGGTGAGTAATTTCACTAATCATTACTCTAATGATTATACAGACCACATTCAAGAGATAATTGATAGTATTTCCCCATGCATTTATGAATTTGAAAACAATTATCTGACATTGGTCACTTCCATGGAGGAAATTAAGGATTCTCTTTTCCCTTCAAACATGGATAGTTCGGCTAGACCATATAGTTTCGTCAATAAGTTATTTACGTTTAATTGGGATATTGTACAAGATAACATGGTTAATGAAATAATAAAATGATTTAGTTAGGTTCATATGCCTTATGGAATTAATAAAACATCATTTCCTTGATCCCTAAGAAGGAGGACACAGTTGAAATCAAGGATTTTAGGCATGTGGCCATTGGTAAAACCACCCCTAAAATCATTATACATATTATGATGATGAGATTTGGATGTATTATATAGGAGCACATCTCCTTGAACCAGTTTGGATTTATACCTGGTAGAAACATATGAAATTTCCTTTTCACGACATCGAAGAGAATCTACATAATTAAAATGATGTCACATAATGGAAACGTTGACCTCAAAATTGACATCTCCAAAGCATTTGACCCCTTAATGCGGGGATTCCTTTTTTATTTCTAAAGTATTGCTGTTTTATTATTCTTATCATTAGAATTATGAAATATCCTTGGCTGTCCATTCTTGTAAATTGCTCTCACATGGGTGATTTTCATTATAGAAGAGGAGTTAGACAATGAGACCTAATACGTGGAGTTTTATTTCCATTTTTGAAAAATATATGAGCATGTGTGTTACTGAGCTCTCTCAAATTAGTTTTTTTATATTAAATCTGGAAGAGGAAATAACATCCTATCTCATTCATTATATACTGATGAAAATCTCATTTTATGTAAATCATCAAATAAAACCATCTCTATTATTAAAGCCTTATTCTGGAATTATGATTTTGTGTTTGGATAGAACATTAATTGGAATAAGTCATTTATTATCTTTGGTGATGGAGTCAATGATGGAAATAGAATACATTTTCACAGACCATTAGCGTCAAGAAAGGGTCTTTGAGTTTCTTCTATCTTGGACTTCCAATTTTATGTGGTAAGGTATGAAGACAATATCTTGATGGTACTTTTTCAGGTATCATTAATCAAATGACTAGATGGAAAGGAAGTGCCATGTCTTTTGTTGGGAGGGTGTGGCCCATCCACTCAGTGATCACATAAAAATTTGTGTACACCCCCTCCTTAATTAGATGTACAATAAATCTTCTCAATGAGAATCATGTCATATTGAGGAACTTCATCTATACAAGATCTATTAATGAGAGAAAATTGATAATTTTTTCGTTGAATTAATGCATTAAAACAATTGAGATAGGGGCCTTCGAATCAAGGATCTTAATATTTTTTAATGATGTTCTTATTTAAATGTTCACATGGAATATTTACCTTATAATGACTATTCAATAGTTTTCATATCATGTGGGATAATATGAAACAACTTAATTGATATTCAAATTATATTGATTCATATATTTATAACTGTCTAAGTAAATAATTGTAGGATATCATCCATAAAAAAAATGTTTTTTTGAGTACGCATTCTAGCCTTTACTATTGGCAGCATCATTGGATGGATAGTATTCATTACACTGGAGAAATAATTCTCAAACTGCTAGATATATCTATTCAAAATTTCCATTCTCAAATGAACAACCATGATGTCATGATGTGTTCTCAATCAAATCTATAATTTAAAATTTTCCCATTTATTGTTTAACATGATCTAATTTTGAAACCCTATAAGAAATGTCACTTTAAAATCAAGGAGTATTATAACAAGCATGGTGATATCCCGATAAAAATGCATCAACGGATTCTTATATTTAGATCCCCTTTTTGTTCAACCCTCTTGTTTTTTACTCCCATGGAGAATGTGGAATATGAGGATTCCCACACATGATCAGTTGAGAAAGGTTGGGCATTTCATTTTATTTGTGTTTTATTTATGCCTTAGTGATTATTAAACTATTCAACATTTATTCATTATCATCAATTTTTTTGAAAAATAACGTTGGTATATTAGATAAAATTTCCACATGGATTTTTTAACTCATAGGAAATTCGATGAATGGATGCTACATATTACCAATTCTGATCAGAGGGCTCAAATTATAAATATGCTAATAGTTGTTATAACAGCATCCTTTCACGATATCTGTTCTTCTCGAAATGGCCTTCTATTAGATAGCAATGAAATTTCATTATATAATAGTATTTTGTTACTCCATTAAGATTTCCATGATACTACTACCATTCAAATAGTTCCATTGACATCACCTTTATTGATCATTATGCACTTCAATTTCCAAGAATTTTAGCTCGACCAAGGATGCCATTTGTGAAAAAGTTAATATGCTTGATACCTCCCATCAAGCCATATATAAAAGTTATTGTGAACTGAGCTATTACAAAACTTCCAGGATGGTTGGGATGTTGTCTTGCCTTTTATTCATATTATGTCTTTTTCAATGGATGTTATCATCATTTTATTTTCATGGGAATTTCGTATGAATCTGAACTTTGTGAAATTATTTTTGTTTTTTATCATGATGTTTATAATAATTGGATATTTTTTTGATTGAATATGATTCTAAAATTGTAGTTTTTTCTCTTAAGGTGAGGACAAGGAAATTTCCATGGAGAACCATTTATTGTTGGATTAGATGCCCCAATTATGTAATGTATGTCAACGTTATGATCGCACATGTCTAAAGCGAGGATTATCAACTAGTTGATGCATTTTTAAAGAGATAATAATGGAGATGTCTACCATGTGTTACTTTAGAGTTCCTGATTTCTGTGAAAATTTGGTGGAACATGACATGAGGGGAGTATCTTATTCTCAAATATGTAAATCCCATTACTATGATTGACATTGTTTTTCCTTTTTTCATTAATAATTTTTTATATTGTTCTAACCGGACCTTGAATCTTCCAGGTACACCCCACGTACCCTCGGGGAAATATGACTTGGGCAGTGAGGTGATCACCAAGTACAACCCCCAGACCCACACACCAAGTAACTCAATGCAAATGCCATGTAGATGGTATTTTATACACTATATGTAATGTAATTAAAATATATATGTTTGGAAATGGGTGACATGTCATGTTACCCCTTGTACATTTCATTTAATTTTTATTCACTATGATTAGAGCCATCAAACGTTACGTTCGAAGAAAGTTTCTCCTTGGGACGGGATAAAAATTCCACTTGTCTCCTCTCTGTTAGGGTTAGATATCCTACATTTCTAAAAAATTTGACTAAGACACTATTTATGGGATGGGTATGGATAGGGTCAGCTCTCCCACCCTACTACAAAATTTTTCTCATCCCCACAATATATGTTAGTTGTGGATAGATTCATTATCTTCTATGGATCAGAGGTCACAATCCTCTTTTCCATTCACTAAGAAGGGTCAAGTATCTCACTACATATATTCAATAATCTTATCCCCTTATATGGGTCAGTAAAAAATGGATTAAGGTAAACCACTTATGGAATAGGGCATGATCCTTGATCAGTGAGTTGAATTCCCCCAATTGAGGTATAATCCAGCAAAGTTCTTCTATCCTTGACTAGTGTGCATACAATAATGATGAGAAATATCCCCTTTTTGGAATCTAGGGATGACATATTTGTTGGTAGAAATGACAAATTTAGACTTTTTTAAGTCTTATTAATCCTTAATTATCCATTGGTTTCTTCAATACATGATGAATAACTTGTTATCGACTTCATGCATTGTAGAGTCTTCAGTGTTCTAATCACCTATGGATTCTTGTGTGAAGTATATTTTGAGGAGTTTTTTTATGATGACAGAGAACTATTCATGTACTTTTGATTTTTTTTGAAGATAATATTCATATTTTTTGTCTGAACATTCATCGTGATTGTTCATGGTACCTATATTTCTGAACTAACATGTAACGTGGTTATTAATTTAGGTTTTTGTATAATCCTACTAATTATATTTATAGTTACCCAAGCCCCAACTGTAGGACCTTACATGTTGTTTTTGTGAAGGTGTTTCATAGATCGAATTTCGTCTTTTTGGATTTAGATTTGAATTGGCTTGTTTAGATATGATGACTAGAATCTTTGGGAGTTATGGTGTAGGAGAATCATAGTGGTATTTTGAGCTGGTGCTAGTAGATGGAATTCATTTTGGGAGATATATTACAGTAAGGGATTCATTGGATTATATGATTTTAATTTTTATGTTGGGTTAGTATTTATCCTTTACTTGTCTTATTTATTTCATCTCAATTTTATTTATGGTTATTAGTAGTTGTTTCATTCAATTTTAATATTCATTTCAATTGGTTACATTTATATATCATGATTGTGTTGTTCCTTACATTATTAATTAGAGATATGTATTTGTTATAAGTTTTTTAAAGGATACGACCCCCCTTATTGTGAGATATGACTATGTGGTACTAGTCACCATACCCTATCATATTGAAGGTGGGATTGAGTGGAAATATCATCTTACCATTGGAACGTGTGGGGCCTCAGTGGGTGGTTTGATGCTAAATATAAAGAAATAGATTACTAAATCTACATCTATGTGCTTGGTATACGAAAATATGAATTGGTAAAGGATAAAATATAAGTTTATGATTCAAACACTACCCAAAAATACATGGATATTAAATAATATTATTAAGGGTTTTGTAATAGTTCTTCTAAAGACATCCAAATGAAATAATGTGATAAGGATTTTAGTGGACCATCTTACAAAAATGTATCACTTAATATCCATTACATAAAATTTCATACTCAATAAACATACAATGTTATATAGTAGGGATGTTTTGAGGATGTATGTAGCAATATTATGAAATATATATATGATTGAGATTCAATGCACACCATTGTGTTTTAGAAAATTCATCAACATGATTTGAAAACAATATTGAAATTTAGTATAACCTATAACCCTTGAACTAATTATTAATATGAAATGAGTATCTAGACATTTTAGGATATAGTGAGAGATTTCTCTATATATTTCAAAGTAGTTTCAAATATGTATATTACTTTGGTTGATTTATCATAAAAAAATAAATTCTACCCAAGAATTTAAATGGATCCTTATCATTACCCACAAGAGAAGAAGTGTTGAACTTTAAAATTTTTATATTATGATGGTTAATGTAATCCATTATAACCTAAAATGGTTTATAAAATGTCAAAGAATTTAAAATTCATTCAAAAAGTCCTAAAAATATCACAAATTTGACCGAATAGATACATTGATAATCGTAAATGAGGCCTAGACTATGAGGTTGGATATAAAATGCCCCTTTATATAACCCCATGAAAAAGAGTTATAATGTTTTGAAATAAGGGAATCCTAATTCCTAGATACATTTTCCCCATTTATTGATTCTTTTTCACATCAAATATATGACCCATCAACTTACTATCCCACAAATATTTTCTTAAACACATGACATGTTCCATCTATACCTGTTTATAATATACATAATAGATCCTCACTTGTATATAATCCCATGGTGGGAAAATTTGAGAATGATCTCTCTTATGAAGAGAAGATGATGAATATCTTAGATCACATTGACAAATTTCTATCTAATAAGTCAAATAACCCAATAAAATTACATTAATGTAACCAAAAAAATGAAATGGAAGCATGGTAAATTAATGAACTAATTAAAAAAGGAAACCTCATATATTTTCATCTTAATTTGTGAAATTAAATTTCATGGGGTGAATTTACAAAGTGGATTGAATGTAAGGAACCCAACATTATATAATGATTTTACCTTTTAAATAAAAATGTTTCTTTTTATGTAATATAGTGTAGTATAAAACTCATTCACCACAGAATAAAAACCAACCAAACATTATTATTTTAATTTATAATATTTCATTTAGAGGATGGATATAACCAATGATGCTAACAATAATACATTGGGGAAATAGAAACACCCAAATAGAATAAATTAAATTGGGAAATTGGATTCACCTTGATCTCCTAGAATAATCACTCATGAAAACATAAATTTATAAATGAAGAAAACAATTTGTAATGTAATATAAATTTTTAAAACAAATAATATAAAACCCTGATTATTTATTTAAGTGAATTATTAATAATGAAAACATGGGATATTTATTGGTTGTACAAAATAATATAGTCATTGGAATAATATAGCTGACCATTACGAACAGTAACAAGAGCATAATAATAATAATAATAATAATACCAATATAATAGTTAAACAATAATTGGGTATATTATGAATAAAATATATAAATAATTTATATCTTAATATAATTAAATTATATTGTGAACTTTATAGTATACATTTTTGACACAAATAAAAAATAATTTTATTTTTTGGAAAAATATATGCTTTATTTTCATTGAAAATATATTTTTATGATAAATATCAAGTAAAATATTATTTTAAAAAAAAGGGTTTTATTAAAAACTTTTTATTTGTATATAAATTATAAAATAATTTTCTAAAATCATTTGTAAATTTTCCAAGGGTCAGAAATTTGATCAATTTATAAAAAAATTTACTTTCCCATGAATAAATATGTTTATTTAAAAATTATATTTTCCATATTTAGAAATTTATTATGATAAAAATCGATGATTTTTTTGAATCAAAACATCCAAACATTCACTGGGTTTTGTTTTTGTATTTTCGAATGAAAGGTGAAATTTTATTGTATAGTGAAATATAAAAAAATTGTATTTTACATTATAAGTTAAATAAATGATTATTTTAATATGAAATTATGTTATAAACCATTATAAAAAACTCACATTCCATAATTACTTTTTATAGTGACAAGAATACATACTACAAAAATTCGTGAGAAAGTATAATATTTTTTCCAAAAACACCCCACTCAACCCATTATAAATACCACCCTCATCACCACACCCACTACTAATCATACTTTAAAATTACTTTATCAGAGAAACTATAAAAAATAATAAAATAAAACCGTTATATAATTTCTAGATGTTTTTTAATCAACAAATGACAACCCGTTAAAGGTACAATCTAATTCAGAAAGGGGTGATATATATATGTAAGGTATGAACCCCTAAACACAATTTTTCATGTTTATTTCACTAAATCATCTTATTAAACCTAATTTAAATATATTATAAACATAATAATATAAGTAAATTATTATAATACTCATACTAAATTGTTATTATATTAACAGAATAATCATTATCAACCTTACTATTAGAAAAACATTGCCCATATTATTGTCGGTTTATCGCCTCCATAGAAAATACATTTCAATTTTCATCACCAGCTGCATGGATGTTTAATAATATGTTTACAGTTAACTATGATCATATTCTATATATTTTGTTTTATTCTATAATATATAATTGTTTAATAAATATAAATATTAAATAAATATGATTAAGTTCATCATTGTCAAAAAACCCTCCCAATTGAACAAAACAGTAATTGATATATTTTATAGACTATAATACATATTTATTTTGAATAATATTTCATATTAAGAACATATATATCACCTATAAATAAATAAATTATAATTAATTGCAATTCTATATTTTTTAACTAATTTTACTAGAACTTTCATCATTATCAACAAATTGATGCGTCACTAGAACCATTAAACAAACATCCGTGAGACTCTGAACATAAACATATTCTCCAAAAAATATGATAATATATGAACTTAAAATAGTAGTAAGAAATAATATATAAATGGAAGTTTTTCTGAATCAATTAATTAATAAACCTAATTTTATTATTTATGAATATGGACAAACATAACATGTGATTTTGGACCTGAGGAATGGGAACTTCTGAACCACCCTATTTTCTCTTAAGCTATATTCTCGTCTTCTCTATATTTATATTTATGACTCCATTTTTCTCATTTACTTCTTCTATATTTCCTATATTTATTTCATACATATATACCATGTTAATCATTACTTTATTTTATGGGGATATATACGTTTTTCATGTTCCCTTTTCAATGTACTCTCTAATGCAAGCCCAGTCAAAGAGAACATTTTAATTCGTTATCCAATTTCATTAATCATTACATTAAAGTATTTATTACTTCATTATTTACCAAAATAATATTTATTTTCTTAAAAAAACATTCTGATACATTTTTTAATTAACAAAAACACATTTTGAATACCTTCTTTAATATCTCACTACTAATTTATTAGAACATTATTTAAGAGGATAATTTCTATACCCACTTGTCTTCTTATTTCATATGACATTTCATCACTAGAAATGCATTTAAAAATTATATTAATTATTCTGATTTAAAAATTAACAAATAAATACTCCCTTATTTTCTTAGTAATCGTTATGATACATCATTTGGTTATGCTTTAAGACATGATTATGTAACTCATTTATATTTCATTTTATTTTCTTATTCATATCCCTTTTGTATGGTTTTTTAATATGGAACTCCTATGTATGAAAAAATTATGATTTAACAGGTTGGAAGAAACTTATACCAACTCTAATGCATTGGCTAATATTTTCATCTCATATAATACCATATATGTTGCATCAGAAATAATCCTAGAACGCTATGT
The DNA here is from genome assembly GCA_963277665.1 of Viscum album. Taxonomy (NCBI): domain Eukaryota; kingdom Viridiplantae; phylum Streptophyta; class Magnoliopsida; order Santalales; family Viscaceae; genus Viscum; species Viscum album. The sequence goes on along the minus strand of OY728141.1, from coordinate 1,176,080,468 downwards.
TATATTGTATTAGTAGTGAGTCTTGACATATGATTATGATTTCATATTTTATGTTGTTTCCACATTATTGTTATAAAATTATTTATAATATAATCATATTTAATACATTTATCCATGTGATTATATAAGATGATCACATATATTGATATCATATTTTTCCTCTTGATAATTTTGTGGCACATCATGTTTTTTCCACTGAAAGATTGATAGATCACCCTTCTCCTTTATGTATTTATCTTGGTAATATTATGTAATAAAGGAATATAAATTGTATTTATGATTAAAATATAGTTATTTAAATATATATTAGGAAGTTTATCTTTTAATTCAAAATAATATATATTTATATAATCTCCCAAATACATTGGACCTCTCAGTTTTTGGGATATTTTTATAAATTTTTATGTTAAATTTTTTTAAATAATATGTGTATTTGACTTCTATTTCTAAAGATGATATCCTTTTTATACCTATATTATTGGTTAAATTTTTTAAAATCGTACAAAAAAATATATTTTTATTTTTTCATAACTTATGAATTTTTTAAGAATAACATTTCTATCATTGGGATATGTTTGGATACACCAAACTTATATTTTATTCATCCAAAAAATGATATCAAATGGATTAACCACACATGATGTCCGTTATAAAAATTTTAATAAACCACCTTTATCATTTTACAAATAAACCACAAAATATATGTTTTATATTATTATTTTTCAAGAATTCAATATGATTAAGAGGTATTTATTTTCCACAAAAAACATTGTATGAGGATAGTTAATTCATATAATAATACTATATATTACTAAAAACGGATAAGTAGTAAAGTGTTTAAAATACAAATTAGTATACAAAAATATACAAAATGTTATTTATTTTGATCAATGGTTCTTCAGTTTATGAAACATTGTAATGACCAAGATTGTGGTTATCACATTTATAAAATGATGAAAGATATTACATGACCTCCACAAATTAGAATCTTCAAAGAGTTATTTCATAAGATAATTACAATTTCATTTAAAATATTTATTATTTATTTGATTATTTATTTTTTTAATACTGTCAGGACTCTTAGTAGTCCACATATTGATAATAAGTATCATTGATTAATAAATAAGGGTAAATATGCATAGTGTTATAATTTTTGTGGATACTATTAAGATATAATTTTTGGTCAAGTTTGTTTCCACATATATTATGAAGAGTTGTTTAAATTATTACTCATATAGTTAATTTTAATATAATTTAACATTATAGTTATAGAGAAACAGATTATAATTATAATGTTTCAATCTATGTAAGAATAAAATAAAATAAATTAAAATTTGGTTTGGAATAGTAATATATAGTATTGTTATGGATGTGAGATTGAGAGCCCTCGTTTTTTCAAAATGGTTGTAATTTTTTATATTAATTATCATTTATTCATTTGTTTTTAGTGGATTTAACATATTATATTGAACATAATAGAAATAATTATAGAATCTTAAATCCATTTTCCATTTTCTAGATAAATTTAACCATGTATTAAATAGAAATAACAAAATTGGGAATTGTACCCGAAAAAATATGTAACATTGTACCTTATTTTTCAATCATTATATAAGTTTGGTGGCGATCACCAATTTTCATACATAAGTATCGATTATTTTATCATTTTATAAAATACAATTCCTTAGTATATGACTATTTTTATAGTACTAATTACATAATTCTAAGACTTTTAATATGGTCAGTTGTATGTTACGATAAACATTGGATGAAACATGAAATTATAATTTATGACATCCTTATGTCATAATTTATTTCCCCAAACCTATAAGGCATAGAGCCTGAGTTTACTTCCATTACCTTGACATGATTATCATAAATCAAATATAGAAGGAACAAAGACTTTATTTGTCCTGGTAACCGTAATACATACATGATACTTGTATTTTAAATGAATTCACTTATTAATTTTTTTGAGTATAACATTAATCACACATAGAACATCATTTCATGTCATTATCTGTATAATTTTGGGTTTCCTAGGTAATGGAAATAAAATAAGGGTGAGATCAAATTTTCAGTAATTGTGATGTATAGTGCAAGAAATTATGAATCCATAAGCATAATTTGTATAGAAATGCAATAACTTAACACAGATTCCATGTAATCAAAAAACTGAGTAGGAAGTCCATAAATTTTATGGAATTATAAATAACTAAACACACAAACAATTTTAAAAACTTTATAAGTCATTATTAATATGAAAATTTAAATAACATACAACACATGCCATTAAATCAATAAAGTGATAATGAAAATGAAACCAAGGTAATGTCGAATAAGAAAATATCATGGATAATAATAATAAATAAATTATCAGTAAATGAAATTATTAATTATTATATGACATGTTTCTCAGGCACATGATACCATTTCCATCAAGATTTATTCTCATGACAGTTTAAATAACTCTAATTTTTTCAACTTATTAGTCTTATGAGACTAACTATACATCTAGGGGCTTGGGTTTTCAGGTCCCCAACTAGTATAGTGAATTTCCAAATCATTCCTCATTTATTTTATTAATAAACATAAATGATAAACAATGGGTGTTCTAAAATAACTATATTGAATAAGAGATACAGATTAATCAATAATTCCACAGCTAATAAAATAATTATCCAAGATAATTGTGTATGTAAAACAATTATACGATTTAAGAAATAATAATATCCATTATGTGAGAAAAATTATATTTAATTTAAATTTAATGAACAATAAAAATGTTCGTAAGGAAGTGACTGTTTTAATATAAAATCATAGAAGAATGTTATATTGAAAACATATATGTTACCACGTTGTGATTTTTAAGTGGATACCTATTGGATTAGATAGTTCAATTTGAAACCAAAAATACCATTATTTTTTATTGAATCATTATGTTAAATGAAAATGTTGTTGTATATACACCACATTAATGCGACTTTGTGTATAATAACAAATAAGTAATAATAACAAATAAGTCTCAATGGAATGTTAATTGAGATGAAATCCCTTCCCCTGTATTTCCTTTTGGGTGAACGTAATTTAACCTCTTATATATGTTTTTTAACATGTTCCTAATGTATAAAATAACCATACTAATATTTATAATATCATATTTTATCTTCATACTAATATATTATTACCTATTGGTTAATAATATTTCATTATTTTCGCTATTTTGGTTGTAAATTTCCTAGCTTTTTTAGTATACTTTGACATTTTTTTATTCTTATGAGAACCATTATTTCATCATGTCAATGATGTAAATGATTATGTAAATATATTAGGTAATCAATATATATTTATTTATAGTAATACATAATTTTGGATATATGAAATTAAATGCATCATTCATTTAGATTATATGTCATACAATTGCAAAAAAAAATTATTTCCATTTCTTTTCCACATTTAAAAGAATAGAAGGTAAATTATATATATATATTTTAAATATATTATCATATTTATTTCATATATGTAACATAATTTTTATAAAACCATCATTTATACATTCCATGTATAGTGTGAATTAATCACATCGCTTTGAGGATGCGGTAGTCCACTCATCCACAAATAATGTTATCCAATTCCCACAAAATGGAAAGTATGAAGGTATATGTTATAAAATAATTCCACAAGAATAAATAATATATAAATATTATTCATATAATGTATAAAAAATGTATAAATCATTATTTCCAACCATTAAAGGTGGAAAATGGAAGAACAACTGACATCGGTTTGTGATCCGGTATTTCGCCAAACACATGAACGATGATTGTGTCTCCCATTTGATGGATGGGTGTGAAAGTGTAAGTATAAATATTGTTATAAAAACATCATAGTATATTTAAGATATATATTTTATTATATAATAAATACATAAAAATAATTTAATGGTTGTAGAAGTAAATGAAACAAAACTGATTGTTGAAAAATGTTACATCTTATTCGGGTAACTCCTTTTCGTTTATACCAATAAACTTCCTTGGATTGACTTGTTATAAAATTTATTCTTATAAATGAGGGGATGGATGTTTTTTTATTATTTTGGAAGTAATATTTTGGTATAAAGTGATTCAGTTGTGTCAATAATTGGTAGGGTTAGTGCTTTTTTTACATTGGAGAGGGATTGGTATTCTACTATATTTTTAAAAGAGGGGATTCTACAAACATTTTTTCTATCTAAACTTGATATATTAAGAACCAAATTACATAAAAAAGAATATAATCAATAATTGTGTCCATTAAATGGATTTTTTATTAGTTTAGAAGTCATTGTTCCCTTGATTTTATCGTTCAGTCCCTTGTTAAGATTAATTTTACCTTAATCGCTGTAATTAATTTTAATTGCCGTTAGTGATATTTTTTGTAAAAAAAGATGAATGTATTAGAAATTATAAATTATTATTCCTAATATTTAATCCATTTTCCTAAATCCAAATTATATAATTTACAAAAATTAATTTAAAATTAGCCACACAAACAAAAAGACAAATGGGTTTTTTAAGTAAACATTTTAAAAAGTGTGAAATGTTTTTTATCTAATTTCAATGTTATATTGATTGGAATAAACAAAATTATATTAAATTTTTTATAATTGGTCTAGATTTACTTTAATTCCAATTTAATATATAATTAATCAATGTTAAAGAATTAAATAAAAATTCTGTTTTCAATTAAAATTTAATATTTCTCACTATTCATCAGAAAATGGTACGTCACGTAAAAATACTAAAAGGTCACCCAAAGCTGATTTATTTTCTTATTTTAAATAAAATTTTAATTTCATATATAATGTTTATAAAAATTTCAAAAAATTTACTTAAAATATTTTCTCGATATAAGGTATTGAAACTGCCTTTCGAAAAATATAGGTTTTCATCCATAAAATTAGGTTTGTTCATATCTTATGTATACAAAATCTATTATATGAATGTCAAAAATATTTAATTGAATATAATATATAAAATTCACTAATATTAATTAATTTAATTCATAAATACAAAACTCTTTTGTAAGAATGAAAATACTTTTTTATAAAAACATTTCCTTTATATTAAATATGTTTTTATATTCATTTATAAATTATTGGTTACCGAGGAATACAATAATATAATTTTATGATATATTTAATCGAATTTATAACAACCAATTTAATGTATAAATTATATTTATTATATAAACTTTTTTATTTTAATAATATATTTTTGTTTTGTAAAACATGCTCATTCGTGTAACACAATCTATCGAACAAACTCATTATTGCATGTAAGACAAGTTAACTATGTGTTGAATGTATTTCATGCTATATAATAGATTAAATTTATTTAAAATTTTAAATATATAATAAAGTATCAAGATTATATTTTCCATTCCACACATAGTGTTTCTTTTCATACATGCTATTGAATAAAATACACCCTTTTAAATTCATTGGGCTCTTACATTGTACCCACCTTAAATAAATTGCATCCTCTACATTTAAACTCTATATTGTTAATAAATTGTTTGAAATTTGAAAATTGCTTCATTAAAATCCAGAATCATGATAAGGGTTGGTAAAAAATCCTCTTGAGATGAGAGAATTGTATGTACTGAATTTATACAAAAAAACACATAACAAGAATTTTAAGTAGGAGAACCTCAGTGAAAGGTGAAGATATGTATTTGGATGAAAAAAGTGTCAATAATTATAGAGATTAATTGATTTAATTGATCAAAAATATTCTAATGATCAATTGAACTTTTAGGGACTAAAATCCATTAATCAATGATGATTTTAAGATACCATTGGCTCAATAAAAATGATGTAATTAGGAAATCATTTTTTACGATCATTTTCCTAATTTTTAGAAATTTATTTTTTTGAAAATAATATAAGGAATTTTTTTTAATTTAAAATTTAAAATTTCACTTTTTTGTAGTGCTTTGATAAAATTATAATTTCTCTCTTAGTCCATGAAATGGATATCCTAAAATGAACTATTTTTTTATGAAGCATTAAAAACTAATTTTTATGGATCATCAGATCCATAAAACAAGTATTTTATATTTATATCAAATATTTTTTGAAAATAATATGATTAATACGTTAATCTATAAAGCTAAAAAGTGATTCCAATGGTTCTTCATTAAAATTTATTCATAAATTTTTTTTGATAAATGCAATGTGACATTAACTAATAAATCATATAGGATAGTGGTATGTGTGAAATTATATAATCTTTCAGTCATGGGTTCATGACCCACTACCTTATAGGTTTTAATTTTTCTAAAACTATTTTATTATTGTTTCCAAAATAAATATTAAGTGGATCCTTGAAATTTAACCCCAAAGTATCCTTTTAACTAACATTTTCAGTACAACTGTAATACATAAATACATCATCCATATATTTCTACATAGGACTATCCCATGTCTTGATTTTATCCTTTATTGGAGGGAATTAACCCAGGTAATGACCGGGATCCCCATATTTAATGAAAAAAACAATTAATTGACCCTCAGTATGAGACTTATTTCCATCCATCAAACTCTTAATTTTCCTTATAAATTCATTTTTTATGTCCTTGTTTACCACACAAGAAAAATTTCCCCATTCTAATTAGAAAATCTACTAGGCATCTCCTTCCATATTTCATTCATTATGGAAATAAATAACTCTTTCCTCCATGGTTATGACCACTCAATATATTAGATAACACAAACATTCACTTCATTGGTGATTCTAGGAGTTTTTTAAGTTATATGTTGTTAATCATTTTTCTTGAAAAATTATTAGGCATAAAAATAATATCATTCAGTCCTATCAACATCCCATTTTATTGTTAATTTTCCCAACTATTTCCCTCATCATCAATGTTATCATGACACCTTTGGGTTCTAGTCATTGACTGAATCACTAATGTATAATGAGAGTAACCATAGTAATAATGAGAAAAAAATATAATCATATATAGGCTATCTAAATAATGTTTCCTTTTCATGATCTCAAACACCATATTTTTAAACTAGGTTATCTATTTTCATATTATATTCAATTATTTTATAATGGTTTGTAAAGATATTTTGAATTATCCTAAGCATATCCACCTAGTGTATCAAGCTAGGTGTATAGTAAGGCATGTTGTCGTGTACAAGGTTATCCTCAAGTTTGTCCAGAGACACCTTTTCAACAATGTTACCCCAAGTTACATATTTTCCGAAACTAAATTAACGTGTATTATCCATAAATTGGTGTATTTATTAGAATACCCGTATAATCTATTCCTTACCAAAATTAAAGGATATTATTCTATACATATCCTCAAAAACTGCCTCAGTGTTATGTTCTGTAATATATATTTTTCCTAAATATAGTTTGTACATTTTCTATTAAACATCCTTTGATGCCACCTACAATTATCTGACCCTAGAAGCCTAGAACTTGTGCCTTTATTAAAATGGTGTGATTATAAGGAATGAAACCCCAATGGACCAAAAAAATTAGCAGTCTTCGTAAACCAGAGACATCCACGAGTATTTTATTACAAATTAATACACTAATTAAAACATAACTTTTGTTTCATCTATAATTTTTTCCCACTAAACATATCCTTTCATATCATTCATATTAATCTTCTATGGTTCCTAGGTAAAGGAAATAAAATAATAGTGAGCTCAAGTGTTAAGTAAGGGTAATGTACAATGTAATAAATAAATAATCAATGATCATAATCAATAGGGGAAGGTAATAACTAAACACATGTTCCATATAATCGAAAAACTAATAAGGTAGTGGATAAAAGTTTTAAATGGTAAATAACTAAGCACATGTTTCCTTTGGAAACTATATAAGGTATTATTAATATCAAAAGGTAAATAACTGAACACGCATGTTGTTAAATAAATAACTCATAACGGAAATGAAAGCATATATAATTTCGGAAAAAAATCTCATGGATAATAATAATAATTGAATTATCAACAATACAAATTCTTAATTATTGGATGTCATGTTTCCTAGGCACGTGACACCTCTACCATCAAGATTTATTCTCAAGCAAGTTTAAAATACTCTGTTTTTTCTAACTGATTCATCTCATTATCCAATTAATGCCTTGAGGGGGTTTCATTAACCATTCCCCAACAAATATAGATCATTTCCAAATCCTTCAACATATTTTTAAATTATAAACATAAATTATAAAAAAAAATTATTATAAAATTTTTGTATTGAATAAAAGATGAATATTTATCAAGAATTCCCAAGTTAATCAAATAACTACCGAAGTAAACAGTATATGTAAAAATGATATAATACTTAAGAAATTATAATTCTAATTTAATGATAATAATTATATTTATGATAAATTTAATCTATAACACAAATGATCATAAAGAAGTGATTGTTTCAATAGAAATGTATCAATATTAAATGGCATGGATATTGTAAAGATTTCTTTTACTACATTGTAATTTTTGATTCAAAACTCCCTAGATGACATAGTTAAAATTGAAACATAAAATACCATGAAGTATTAGTGAATAATGATATTAAATGATAATGGGACACCGTATAAATGAAAATAATATAAATTGGTTTATACTACAAAATAAGTCTCAATGGAATATAAATTTAGATGAAATCTCTTACATTGTACTTCAATTTCGGTGAATGTTCTTTAACCTCTTGTATAATGGTTTTAAACATGTCTATAGATTATACCATAACCATAATAATATATATAATATCGTATATTATATTATCTTTTTTATCATTTGTTAATAATATACTATTATTTTCACTATTTCGGGTGTTAATTTCCTAGTTTTTTAGTATGTTAAGACTATTTATTTTTGTTCGTCAAACTCCTAACATGATTTCATAATCTACAGGATGTAAACATTGATTTAAATATAATTTATATATTTTAATTATATATGTGTTTATAATAATCCATAATGTTTGGAGATAGTAAATTAAATGAAATGGTAAAGGGAATGGTATGTCGTACAAACACCTAAACACATCTTTCGTTTCCAAGTCATATTTAAAATAATGGAATATAAATTATATTTATATATATTTATATTATAGTTAAAATATAATATTTATTTCATTTATGTCACATTGGTTTATTAAAACCATCTTTATAAATTTTATATATATCGCGAAGAAATCCCATATCATTGAAGAAGCATCAGTCCACACCTCCACAAATGATGTTATCGTATTCCCACAAAATTGATATCATCAATGTATATTTTTTAAAATAAAATCATTAGAATAAGTAAATAATTTATATTATACTAATAATCTATAAACAATTTATTCATCATTATTTATTAATGTTAAAGGTGGTAAATGGAAGAACTAACAACATCTGTTCCCATGGAGGTAGTCCACCGAACATATAAACAATGATTGTGTTTCCCATTTGATGGTTGTGTGTGAAATTTTTGGTAAAAATGTTATTATAAAAAATACTTGTATATTTAATATACTAATGTTATTATAAAATAATTACATAAAAATAATTTAATGGGTGGATAATTAAATGAAACAAAAGTGATTGTTGAACAATGTTACATCTTATTTGGGTAACTCATTTTGGTTTATAACAAAACACATCCTTGGTCTAAAATAAAACCAAATGAGATGTAGAAGATGATGTTAGAGAGTTATGGAAATTATTTTTTCATGGTTTTTATGATCCAAAGTTATTGATCGATATGAATATGTTGGAGGGGTGGGTGCCTTTTTATAGTGGAGGAGAGGTGACATTATATTAAATTTTTTAAAGTGAGAATTATTCACACGTTTTTTCATGTAATGTTCCTCCAATAATGAATATAATTATATATATAAGGTAGTATATTATGTAAATATTTCCATAAATTTTACTTTTTATAGGAATATAGATCATTTTGGCACTCAATTTTAATGTTTTTTCCATTATCATGCTTAATTTTACCTTAATCCTAGTTATTAATTTTAATTAAATTCCCTAACACTATTGGTGAAGAAATATGTTTCCCTTATTATAAATTATAGATTATTATAATTTTAAATATTTATTAAATATTTCAATATTTCAATTATATATTTAGAATAAATTAATTTTAATCTAATCCCACAAATAGGAGGACAATGTGGGGATTTAAAGTAAAAATGTTCAAAAGTTTGAGAAAATATAATATATAATTTTAAAGTTATATTGAATCCAATGACCCAAATTAGATTAATATCTGTTTTATTTTTATAATGTGACCATAAAACCAATTTAGAATTCAATTTAACAATAAAAATAAATTAGATGAAAATGTCACTTGTAATTAAAATTCAGTATTTTTCACTGTTTAAAAAAATTAAACATCATATCAAAAAAAATCATGAAATGATAATTTTGATGAATATAATTTAAAAATAATGTTTATTTTAACATATAAAATTTATAATTGTTCCAAAATATTTTTTTAAAATATGTTCTCTACTAAAAAGTTGGTAAAACTGCATTAAAAAATATTGGGTTTTTATGAGAAAAATTGGGTATGTTTATATCTTATGAATATAAAATGTATATGATTGAATATAATATATATATATATCATAAATATAATTCCCTAATATTAAGAAAATTAATTTATTAAGACAAAAGACCTTTTAAAGAATAAATATAGTTTAAAAAAACATTTCCTTTATAATATATTAGTTTTTATATTAATTTATAAATAATTTTTATCCAATGAATTAGATCATATATTTTTATAAGTTATTTAATCTTATTCATAACCACCAATTTAATGACTATGTTTTAACTTATTATATTAAGAAACTATATTTCAATTATATACATTTGTTGACTAAAATTTGTCTTTCATGTAATGTAAGCTATCAAACAGTGTCTTTCAATTGTGTACAGTAATATATCTCAGTGTTGTGTGCATTGAAATCTATATAATTGATTATAATTATTTAAAATATTCTATATGTCATAAATTAGAAAGTGGTTACATTCATTTCATTGCGTATTGTTTCCTGTCACACATGATATCTAATAAATGTTAATGTTTTAGAATTTTTGGGTTCTTACACATAAAGTATAACATAAAAAAATTTCTTCATATTAGAATATAAGTTATATAAAATCTCTATAAATTTATCATAGGTATTAATATAGATGTCAAGTAAGGACCCTTGTTTTCTCAAATACTGAAATCGAAAAGAAATTTAAAATTTTGAATTTAGATACTCAAGAAGGGTAAAATGGTATTTCTCCATTTATATGATACCAAATAAATTTTATAACCACTTAGTTGGTCATAAAATTTATAATTTAAATTATTATATGATTTTTTTATTAACCTAGACCATTTTAATTGTAATTGAATTATTAATATTTAATTTTTAAAGATTAATTTATTTTCATGCATTCATTCAGATATATTTTTTCATTGGATCATCAGATTGGGATTCAATCTCTTATGTTGAGTATATAATAAATAAATTTTTAAATATGATACATAAAATCATGTCGGGCATCAGGTATAGGCACGAGCCCCTTTTTCCTTTTCTTTTCCTTTTCTTCATTTTATTTTCCATTTTATTTCTTATCCTCCCATGGATTCCTGTGTATTCTCTTTGGGGGATCATATTAAGTATGAAATAGATATAAAATGGAGAGGTATAGTGAGAGGATGAAATATGTGCCATCGGGAAGCTTTGGAGTAGATGTGTTATCAAACAGAAGCAACAAAATAGAAAACATTGCGAAGCTTTGATGGATTAAAATGAAAAGTTGTTCATTTTTAAATTGATTCCATAAATAAATTTATATTATTTATTTCTACAGAAATATACATATTATGATTTCTAATGAACCTCATGGAGTCTATATATTTTTTACATGGAGAAAATAGGGTCTGGGGCCTATATAGAGTTTTTCATCCATAAATCCTAATCACACATTGTATAGTTTAGAAACACACACTATGTGTTATTATTATTTAGAAAAGATGAATTTTGGTATGTACACACTGTGTACTAGGGGTAATCACTTTGTATGTGTACATGTAAATGTATCTATGTACATGACAATATATAGTTTTCAAAACTACAAACCGTAAAACAGGGGTATAGCTCATGTAGTCATACTCGGCCATATAGCTGAGTACATATGAAAATAGCCAGTGTAAGAGAACCATTCCATATAGGGTACAAGGAAGAACCCAAGTCTATTATATTATTTTTATAAGGTCATCACTTTTTAGGAGACATGGATATGTCATGTGAGTTACACAGGAAGGTACTTCATGTTGGGAACATACAGTATATTTGATTTTCATTCCATGCACAAGATTTTTTCATACCAAGTCATGATGAAGTAAATAACCATGTGAGGATTTGAGAATATATTTTGTTTACTTAGGTATACACGTTGTGTACTTCTCCCTTTCTTTCATTTTAGGGGCTCTTAAGTTTTGACACCTAGATCCATAATTGGACAGATTATTTGTCTATATTGACATATTATTCTTGAATTTCATTATGGTGGAACCTTGGGATTATTTGACAACTACTAAATTTTTTTGGGATGAAAGATCATTTATGGATTTGTTCTTCCTCTGTTAAATGAATTATGTTGTCTCTTGAGAGTGAGACCAGGGATGAGAACCACAGAATGGTTATAGGGATGATTAATAGACTTGTCTTGTGATTATTATTCCCCTTTACTTAAGTATATTTAGATAGTCCATGGTTAGATGGATTGGGTTAAAACCTAATGAAGTGGATATATTAGGTGTTTTGGAACAACTTAGGGCGATAACTTAATCTAATATGGGTTGGGATCCATCTCCCTATATTTATTCTTGTGAATATTTTCCATGAGTATTTATCACTTATGATATATTCCCTTTTTAGTCGAGCAGGACATGAAATGTTTGATACGGGGTTTTGGGATTCGATTACACATGATATTAGATATGTCTAAGGATCTCATATATGATTCACTTAATCTATTAATATTTTTGAGGATCACAAGAGGGTTTCCTTAAATTAAATTTCGACTTAATGGGTCCAAATATGGACTCTATATATTTTGTGTGGACCTTAAGGATCTTAATTAGGATTACTCTCCCATGTTTATTTAGGGGATCTATTGCATTCCTGAAAGGCATATCTTCCCTGAACTATATTTTTGGGTTTTTGGGTAGAACAGGTAGTGGGAGTCACATAGAAATCATAGTTACCATTTAATCCTAAGAGGATGTGTTAGTTGTGGTGGGTTTAATAATATTCACAAACTCACTATTTTTTTTGAATTCACATGGTTAGTATTGATTCAACTTTGATTTTGATATGTACTTCCAATAACATAGAACATGGGGCCTGATGTAACATGATTATGTAAAGGGGATGCCGAGAGAAACATCCTAGGATCTGGGTTACAACACATTGATAAGTACTTGGGTTCCGAATATAAAATTTCATGGTAGGAATTATAGTCAAGTTGAAAATATATTACACCTTGAGAGATACTTACATTCTGAATATGGAATAACTTGGACATGATTATTAGAAACAATGACATACTACATTGTCTTTTATGCCTTTACCGATACTCAGATTCCTGATATGGGATGAATTGTATGGTCTCATAGGACATATCGGCTTATTACATTATTCCATTATAGATACTTGGGTTCCTGGTCCATAATTCCTTCAACGAGATCATAGGTTACATTAAGCATTAGTATATCTTGAGTGATAATTCAGTTCAATATATATATTTCCTTGTAAAAGATCATAGGTTAAATTGATTTATGATATATTGGTTTGACTTTTGTACTATTTTCCCCTTAATTAAAATATAATACACTTATGATATTTGTTTGAGAGTCATTTATGGTGCTATTTTAAGCATGTACCATTGATATGGGTCACTAATCCATGGATCAATAGGTTTATATGTGGATTAAGTGTTATGAAATCCATCTTAATGCCTTATTAATTTAATTCCTTGTCAATTTGGTTCATATGCCCATGTATAAACTTTTTTGACCTTATTTTATTTTATTCATTACCTCCAAGTGTGTCTCACTTATGAGGATCATTTTTCATGGGAATACACTTATCAAAATAGATTATATGTTCACCATTAGGGATATCCTACTGAGTTTTATTTATCACTCTATGTATGTGAACCTTAGTGTGTATGAAGACCTTATGTACACATTTTGGCTGAGCAATAATACATGATGGATAAGTATGAGGCCTAGTGTTTCATGACTAAGTGGAGCTTCTCGTGTGGATTCCTATAACTATGCTAGTGAAGCATGACATTGTCTTATAGATTGGGTATGTGGTTCATCTCAAAAATAAAATTAAAAATCCTTTAACTTTTATTTATAATTCTTTTATTTACATATATATATGTGATCAAACCAGTGGGAAATCAGTTTTGTATATATGACATGGAATTTTAGGAGTTTAAAAAATTTTAGTTATTATTTAAAACTACTTATATTTATTACATTTTTTCTATTATTATTTACTATTATGCATGATATTTCATTATTAACAATATTTATTACTATTTTATGAGGGTACAATCTCCCCACTATCACGCCAAATTCCCTCTCTTCTAGTTGGAAGCCTCTGGGATATGGGGTGGTTCTCTTGAGGCCCTATCACCAACAAATATGATTACTATTTATAGAGTGATCCAGTTTAGGACGTGAGAAATATGAATTATAGTTGTTCCTTTCCTATTATATTACTATTAGGGATATGGTATACATGGGTATTAACAATGTGTTGGAACCTATGATGGATATTTGAATGGTCCGATGAGAACACCAATCCTGATAATAATTTTTCTTTTCTAGGGATATTGGATTGCATTTTCTGATATCATATGCTATAGTTATATATTATTTTTACATTCATAGATGCACATGTGGTGTGTATTTTCTGATTTTTTATGTATTTATGGATCTCATACCTTTTTAGAGAGGCTAGTGATTGATTTTGTTTCTTGGTTTAAAATGATATAAGTGTCCCATGCATCATATTTTTCATCCAAGCAACAAAATTTATAGTTCTTCTAGTTCATTATTTTTATTATTGGAAAATAAAAATCGTTTAAAGTCTCAACAATAACCTAAATGCAGTTTTCCTATATATGTTCTTGGATGCATTCTGCATAATTGGTCCAACACATATATATATTTCCTTCTAATGGAAGGTCATTTGGATCTATGGTGAGAAATTTGATAATGAGTATAATGAATCCTTCCTCATGCACATGAGTTACAGTGAACATAGTAGGTCTCTAGTCGAGATGATTCCCAAGTGTTGGACACCTCATATGGTGTTGGTATATAGGTTTAGTTAATTAATGTGTTAATAACAACTTATAAGGTGTTTTAAAAAATATCATAGAATAGAATTACACTTAATTGAATTTTGTTTGTTTTATTAAAGTTATCCTTGAGACAGTTTTCTTTCTATATCCTTGACCCTATTAGTGAAAAACTAGTATTTTATTCTCTTTCATTTCACTGATTTTGGGTGTTTTTTAGGTGTGTTTAGATAAATGTTCATAACAACCATCATGGAATTTGAAAATCTATCTTTCTATTATATTTTACTGAATTGACCTTTATTTATGGTTATCTAGTCAAATCATCAACAATGATGTCGATTGGTACCTAATCTTCTATATTAAACTGGATCCATGAGGGGTATTACCATATGCGTTTTCCTGGTGACTGTAAATTCATTATATTTTATATATTCATATCTTGATACTCAAGGATTAAATATCTTATGGGGATGCTTAGAGATGATCAGAGACTAATATTATGAATTTGGTATGGGATTCCATTCGAATTATTCCCCAAAGATTGAATTTTATAATGGATTGAAATTAAATTAGATTAAAATTCTAATATATTTGGGTTTTTTTGTAACATGGTAATTGGAAAATTATTTAATTTAACCCATGTTGATAGGTTATGAATCTCATAGTTCTATGTTATCTTTACCTCCCTTGGATAGGTTTGAATAGTTTTTTTGGATGCCTTTCATTGAGACGGGTGTGTGGATGAAGACCCATGATATATGACCTTGGTGGGAGGTGGGCCTATTGGGTAGGTTTGAAGACCCTTGTAGGTTGACATTTAGTTGGATTTATGGAAACATATGAGAGGTGTTGGTAAATTTTTAAAATTTCCTTTTTAGAAAATGGGATTTGTTGTACACTTGGATAGATACTAGTGCGGGAGGTGCTCAAATTTTTAATTATGGCAATGATAATGACTGTAGTTTCTAGGAATTTATCAAGAGTGTTTAGATATCTAGAAAGGGTTCAATGGGTAGGACTGTTAAGGTTCCTAGCCCAATTGACCAGTTATTTTACTATTATCAAAATTTTCATAAATTATGTAAATGATCATGATAGTAATGATTTCATGTGAGAGGTGGTCATGGAATATATCATTGAGTTGGCGAGATCCGTGATTTTCAGTATGAGTTCCAATAGAGCTTCTATCATAAAAAGACTGAATTTTCCTATAGCCTAGTTAGCCTTTCCTTTATAAGGTGCGTCTTATTGGAATGTAACATAGGTGATAATTGGGTGGTATGGTAATGTACACCAATAACGTTGGGGGAGATGGTAATTCTATATGTTAGTTATGTGTGGTTTTTTTAAAATCATAAACAAGTGAGTGGCCTTGTTTGAGTCGATGATTGATGGTTTTTAAGAATTTTTTAGGCATAGTTTTCTGATAGTACTGATAAAATTAAGAATTCCTCTAGGTGTTAGAGGATACATCAAGAATAAAACAATTTATATGAATTATTTGATCCACTCTTGGACATCACCACACGTTTTAAAGAGAGTATGTGTTAGGTATTTGTTAAAGAAAAATATATCCTGGTTGTTGTGAGTGTGGATCAGGGAGAGAAATACATGATTAATGATGGAATCTATCCACACTTCTGTTTTTTATATGATCATCCCCCATAACAAGAAGATATTATATGTATTTTGGGGTAGTAATGTGTCATTTCCCAATCATGGGGGTGACATCCCACACTAGAGAGAACATCAAGGATGTGGTTCATGTGTTCTTTCCTTACCAAGGATCTGGAAGTCTCATTGGAAATGTGGAGGATGATGTGTGTCATTACCAAAAACACCCTTGTTAGGAGTTTGGGCCACTCTCCTAATGTGTCTATGTAAGGAAAAAATAGTGAAACTCACATAATTTTAAGATTTTTATGGTTTAACCCTTCCATCCAAGGAGAAAATTGGGGTGCCACATGGGAAACCTATTGTGTTCAAATGCTTAGACTATGACATGTTGTATTACTGGTCATGTTACTCATGATGTTTTTGAAATGTCATTGGTATGTCCTTGTTAGTGGGAGATAGGTCTCAAGGTATCATTATGGTGGTTAAAAAAAGATATGGTAACTCTCATGTGATATTTTGAGGTTAATACACAACTATGGAGGGTGGGTTTTGAGCAAAGGTCTTTCTCAACCCAAAGTGAGGGTGGACCACAGAGCCTATAGGGATCAGTGAGAATCTAAATTTCCACACATGGAAGATGGTAAGTTGGAATAATATTGTTTCAAAGACACACTAAATTCCATGATCTTACATGCAAGAGGGTTTTCATGGAATGTTGTTTGGAGAATGTCATGACCCAATAATACGGGTCTCTTTGAAACCAATAAATAACATCAAGGATACTGTTCATATTGTTTTTCCTTATCAAAGATATGGATGTCTCCATCAAAATGTGGATGATGGTACATGTCAGTTCTAACACCACCCTAGTAGGTAGTTGGGTCAAATATCTTGATGAGTCCATGTTATGATAAAACCAATGAACCTCACATCATCTAAATAGTTGGATTGTTGAACCTCGCCCATTGAGGAGGGGGATGGGGTGTCCTATGGGATAATATGTATTCTAATACACTCATCCCATGATAAGTGGTATCAAAGGAAATGTGTCTTGTGATGTTTGTAGAATACTTATAGTTAGAAATTTTGTGGTGAGAGTGGAGTACCATGGTGTCATGGTAGAGGTGACATGTGAGAGGACATATTTGGGATATTCCTAACACTATGAGGGGATGAATCAGTGATGAGGAATTTTTTAACCAATTACATATTCATATCAATGTACCTATTGACCAGTAATTATATTAATTCTCTTATTATATTTTCCCTATTGCATCCAATAATATGAAAGAAGTAAAAATATGCACATGATATTTTTACATGGTTCACCACTCAATAAGAGAAGCTGCGTCATTTCCATGTATGGTTATGACTAATACATAGATTCTACACTATATTTTAGTAACTATAATAGGGGGTTGACTATGAAATAAATCTTATATACAGTGTGGGTCCCTACACATTGTAGTGGCATGAGAAAAAATACACTTCCCCATACTTGTGACAACGTAGTCCAAAATGCAGCTCCTTGCTGGTTCTTTACACTGCCACCCAAGACAGTCTTCTCCTTATTGAATAGGGTATGAAATACCCATTGATTATTCCACATATTAACACTTTTTGGATTTCACACTACTTCTTGATCTTTTAATCATCACTTGTTTCTTTATTAGAAGCTTTCAAGTAACTCTCTTCTTCTTTCCCAGTAGAAAACCTGAAAGCTGCATAGTCTTCTTCTCCTTCTTCTTCAGTGAAAAAACCAACTGCACTGAAACATATTTTTCATTTTTCTAGAATCACAAACTCCCATTATGATTGTGAAAACAATGATATCTATCTTATATTATCATTGTCACAATTAATATGACCTGAATAATTAAATATAAATTGGCAACAATAATTATTTCTCTTCTTGTTCCCTATATGAATCACCTTGCTCTTTTGTGAACTCTATACCAGTTATGGTTAGTGGATCCTCTATTCCTAAATCATTTTTCCTCTATGTACCATCCCTGTTTGGATTCCATGTACAATCTCTATGCACCACATCCATGTACTGAGTCATCATACTGTGTCCTCTCCACGTACAGTTCCTACTATATGTTTCAAGCCTGCTCAATGTACCGCGCCTGCTTAGCATACCTTGCATACTCTATGTATCTACCTTGTTACGCATACAATATATTCTCTATGGACTAAACCTTTTCTACATACCAGGTCGGTGTTCTACCTCTGTGAATTGACTCCGCGTACTACATCAGCGTACCACGTCTTGCTTTTGTGAACCACCCAATGTCTGAGATCTATTATCAGTTCATGTAATGTCATCACTTCCACGAACCAGAGCTTCCTCTTATGCATACTAGACATCAACCTTCACATACCGGACTTCCTATGCAGGTTATGAATCCCCACAATAACCTTCTTCTAAATTCCTTTCGCACAAACCAGTTCTCTTTCATGGAATCCACCTCTCTAACTAGTTTCTGACTTCTCTGAATTCCCGGAGAAAAAAAAATATGTTCTCTAATGACCATCAATATATCTTAATAATGGGATTAACACTCCTTATATAGGAACATAAAACTAAAATTTTCACTAATCTGTTTCACCCGAATTTTCAATGTGGGACAACATTCACTACATACTGAACTTTATCTGCATACTGTAATCCTCTACCACCTACTAAGACTCTCCAGTGAACTACAAACCTTCACCGCATACATTGTGTTGGATGCATAGCATTAAACAACCACGTATTGTAAGCTTGTCATTCCACATACTTTATCTCTTCTGCCATTGAAGATCCATCATGTATTCCACAACTCCTTCCTCTATTAACCATTTTCAGTACCGCGACCCGTTCTGAGAACCATTCTCAGACATGGTATGTGGTCCATGTTCTGAGGTACACAAATTTATTTCTTTGCTGATTTCCATCTCTAAAATTCTCATTCTCTTATATTATGCCGCATTCCCCATTCTCAATGCTCCTTTATGCCCACAATTCTCTCAACAACGTTTATTCACTTCACAATTCGTGAAGCCTGTTGCAATTGTCGAGCTCACTGTCAGAATTCTTTTTTCCTTTTCGATTTAACCTTAAAGAAGCCTTTCTCCAAGAAATTCATGTATTTTCCATATTTTTATGAGATATTCAATAAATTACAAATTTTTCGATGATACCCAAATCCAAATTGTTGGGGTCCAAAATATTTACAAACATTGGGAAATGGCGCCACCTTAAGTATCTGCTTCGGTGAGAACACCCGTGCTTCTACACTATAATATGGATTCTTAGAAAATTAGATGATTTCATCATGAAACATATCTTTCATGATATTTATTCATTGAATGATCACCTTCAGTATCATAAGATTTCACGAAATGTGAAATGCATTATCACCTCAGAATTTCAATCCCTTCCACAAATTCTCTTCTTCTTCAGCAGTCATTCTCTACTTCATGAAAATCATATGATTCTTTTCATCAAGTAAGCACTTGAATGGTTCTCATGCAATCATGAATCTTTGGATTACATTATTCAAATCCTCAATATTCTTCAACCTTCATAATATGGATGATACATCACCGTTCTTCATTTTTGTAAATAATGTGTCACCATTAACATAAGTTCTTTGAACACAAAATTAGTGCAACAATCATCTGATTCAACATCATGGATAATTTCACAAGTGTGGAATCCAAATCTATGAATCCATATCAATTATCTTGGCATCTTAACTTTATTAAAACTCCATAGACATTAGATTTACTTCTTCATTTTTACCATTATTGACAACTACTAACAACAAATACAACTTATGCACAAAGTGTTCTCAATAACATAATAGAGATTGTCGCACTAATGTGAATGTCATATATAGAAACACCGCTATAGAGGGTGTGTTTAGAAGATATGTGGTTTTTTCCCATAAAGAGGGCGGACCATGATGATAATGGTGAGAAGAGAGCACCCATTTTTTCCCATATGGAATTTTTTTGTTAGAAGTGGACTATTTTATAGAACCACTCAATCCCTTGACACTGCACAGACAAGGGAGTTCATGGAATTGTGGTGTGAGAATTTCATGATCCAATAATTTGAAAAATATTATTCCCTATTAAATACTTGGGTTCCTTGGATATAATGGCGTGGATGGGCGCATAGGATAAATAATGTTATGTTATTCCCGTCTTAATTTATGAAGGATTTCCCATTAATTAAAATATGATACCCTAGTAATATTTTTTAAATACATTTTTGGAAATGGATGAATTAAGTATTCTTAATGGGGGTTATAGACCAATGTATCGGTAGGATAATTCCCAACATGAGTGTTTCAATATCTAGATCAAATCATTATTCATATGATGTAATGTCAATGTAGTTCATGGTACCAAGGATTAACTGTGTTTTTTCTTTGTTTTGTTATTCTCTACCTCTAATTGTGTCTCAGCTAGGCCAAGAATATCATATGTGAAGGAACATATGACAGTATATTATAGGTTCACTATTGGGGGTTTCCTATAAAAATTTATTTCTCACCCCCTATACTTGAAAAACAGTGTTCCTGAAGACCTTACATAAGGTATTTTGTTGTGAAAAAAGTACTTTATGGGTAGGGTTGGGGCTCATGGTTTCATGACACTGTAGTTCCACTAATGTGGATTCTTATGATTGGGCTGAGGTATCTCAATAGGGTCATGAAGACAAGGTATTCGGTTCATCTCAAAGTAATTAGAATATACGTTTAATTTTTTTAAATTCTGTTTATTTAATCCTATATATGTAATTATCATAGTGGATGACCAGTTTTGTATGTATGAAATGGTCATTTAGGCCTTTTTTACAATTAATTTATTATTATTTTCTTATTGTATTAATTTACTTTGTACTATGATTATTTTCTACTATACACGATGTTTAGTTATCTCTAATCTTACTTAGTCTGATATGAGGGTATTGTCTCTTTTTTGCCAAACCCCATAACCACGTCACTAGCTCATAGCCTCTAGAATTTGGGGAGGAATTCCTGAGGATGTATCACAAACTATTCTTGTTACTGTTTTTAGAGTATGACGGGTCGGTACGTAACATTTCTTCCATACGTACGCTAATTATCTTTTTAATATATGAAAAATTCATTTATAATATGTAGTAATTAACCTCTCATCAATCATAAACAATGTGTGTCTAATAAACCCAAAAGTGTATGTTTTCATTTAAAAGTTATTTATTTACTCAAAACATGCATCAGATACTCAAAATAAGGTAAACACACGGATTTTAAATTTTATTTTTTGGAAAATGACTTTTTATTCATTTATAACATGAATTAATTAACCTCACATTAGTAAAATAAATAGTCATTGCCTTTATAATTAAATTTTTGTGTTTTCATATGAAACATACATTTCAGTTCAAAACACATTCCATGTTATCAAAACCTAAAATAGACGCTCATATTTTCTTGATAATTTATTAAAATGATCCATAATTAATTATTGGATTTTTGGAATTAATATAACTTTACACAGAAACATGGTGAGGCTAGAATGATTGAAAGTACATTTTTTAGTATAAAAGATACTTTTTAGTTAAAAACTCAAATAACATACTCAGAACCAAAAAATCACACTTGGAGTGTCTTTATATTTTATGGAAGTGATCAAATATTTATTATTATTTTTTATAAATTAACAAAGTGTCAAATTGAGACACAATGTTTCTGGTATGACTAAAAGTCTGTGTTTTGAATTGAAAGTGACAGTTTAGTTCAAAAAAATATCATCTAATAAAATAAAAATATGATATGTAATTTTATTTATAATTGTTTTAAGAATAATGATAAATCATTTTTGATGTACGATAATTAATATCATATCAATCCAATACATTTTGTGAATAATATAATTGAAAGTGTTTTTTTATTTAAAATTGTAATTTTAGTTCCAGACACACATCATGTACTCAATAATCAGAAAACACACTCTTATTTTCATTATAATTTTTAAAAATTACTTATTTGTTTATAAATTATATAAATTAACTGCATATCATTCTATTTTAAATTTATCATGGTTCATATAAAATTTTAAATATAAGTTGTTTTTATTTTTATGTAACGTGACTTAAATATGAAATTTTCTTATTAGGGGAACATGTCTCATTTTTATGATGTCGGGATAATTGTTGATGAATGACTGTTATTTGAATTTTTTTCTTAGTTTTAATTATTATCTATATTGATTTTACATCAATGTAGCTGTATTGTTATGAAATTATTTTATGTAATATTTGTATTAGAGTGATGGTTCAATATAAATATAATTTTTATTTTTATGTTTAACAAAATATTTTTAGCCAAATTTAAATATTTTATTTTTTTTCATCTATTGCAGAGTGTTCTAGATATAGCAAAGAGGATTTTATAGTAGATGGTAAAGTATTTTAATAGTGATAGTTTCTATGATGATAAATTCTCCTTTTATCAGTGATATTTTTTGTGTTGACAAATGAAAAAATTACTTACATCAAAAGATAACACTGATAAAATATCATTTATCAGTTCTATAAAAATAACTTCTAAAGGAAACATTTATTAGTGTTCAAAAACACTGATAAAGGCCATATTTTTTGGAGATTTTTTAAATGAAAATATAATATTAATAATATTTTTTTGGAGATAAAAGAACATGTATTTTATCAATGTTTTAAAAATGAATACAATTTTATAATGGATAAAAGATCATTCTATTTATTTTAATGGTCTCATCCGTACTATTGTTAGGTGGATGTCTTCCTGTATAATATCACTTTTGGAAGACAAAATGGTCTTTATTTAAATAATATTTCGATGGTGTTATTAATGAGAGGATACAAATCATATATTATGGAAATTTCCATTAAAATTTTAATTGTATAAAAATTTAGATGATTCAAGTGGATCATAAACCTCTGCACATTGATAAAAAAATTGACTATACTGATGTATTTTTTGTCATTGTTTCTATAAGTACATCAATGTTTTGGTTTTTCATGGATAGAGGTGTATGGTGAAATTTTTTAATTGAAATTATTTTATTCTCCTATTTTATTTTATGCAGTATTGAGGTACAGTGATAAGAATATGTATGGTGACCTATACCAATCCATCTATTTTTTTCAAATTAGCAATGATTCGTTGTTAATAGATAAAAAATATTTAAATGGGATTATAAATATTGTATAAGACTTGAGATG
Source organism: Viscum album (assembly GCA_963277665.1). Taxonomy (NCBI): domain Eukaryota; kingdom Viridiplantae; phylum Streptophyta; class Magnoliopsida; order Santalales; family Viscaceae; genus Viscum; species Viscum album. Next base: position 1,176,056,206 of record OY728141.1, on the reverse strand, counting down.
TGGTTTTATGATGGTGTTGATAAATTCCATAAAATTTATTGATTCATGTTACTTAACATTGGTACATTCTTTCATTTAATTAGAACATTCCTTGAATGATATATATATTAAAGTGGAATGTGACTCCTTTATCATATTAATAAATATAGATATGCTTTACAATTGTTATACCCTTTCTTGCCAATCTTTGAGGAGGATCATTGGTAAACATCTATGGTTTTTTATATATTTACATATTATTTATAAGGTGAATGTTATTTAAATTATTATATTTTATATTGGGGGGTCGTTAATTTCATGAAAATTTAAATAAGAAACTAAAGGAATTGGTCATTTATATATTTTTATACTAGTTTTCTTATGTGATGAATATTTATTTTTAAATCTAAAATTTTAGAAAAAATAAATTTTTTACTTGGTAATGTAAAAATGTATTAACTATTATTCACAATGTTTTATTGTAATAAATGATTAAAAAAATTCAATATTAAATTATATAAATAAAAATTTTAATTGTAAAATATTAGTATTAGATCATGAATACCATTTAAATTTATACTCAATAAGTAATTTTTTATTAATGATTCTCCAACATTAATTCCCTTCACAAATATGAAATCCTTCTAAAACTTCATGGTATCATGTTAAGACCAAATTACCCTTTATTTTATAGTAGAGCTCCTTCACTTCGGTTATCATTCATACAATTCATTAATGTATTATCATTGCACAATATCGCATTGGTTTCTTATTTTTTTCTAGTGTAGGCCTTATATTGATGACTTTAATATATTATTTATTTAAAATTGAGGAATAAAAATCATGTGGTGGTTACCCTCATAAATGCATAGAAAAGTTTGATTCACTTCTCCTTGAAGATTATATAGACGAATTTTTTTCCATTGCACCTTGGTCCTTCAAATATTTCAATGGTTTCTTACTTGGATGGACCTATTTAAATGACATGTATCATAACCTTGTAATTAAAATTATTTAGATTCATCTACTAGATTTACTAAATTCATTCTAAGATTCCTCCATTATTGTGATAATTGGTAATATGGTTTTCTATTTATTGTGTTAAAATCTTAATACCCTATGAGTTTTTCATCTCATTGAGCCCTGAAATTGTGATGATGATGATGTTTCTGAAAGATCTTTGGATTTAATCTGGATAAAAACAATTTAATATCATCATTAAAAATATTCTACTACCTATAATTCAATGTCAGTATTTTATTCCTATTTCAATTTATAATGTTACCTTGAATAAGGTGGTCATCATAGGAGTAGTGATCCCATCTAGTTTATCATCTTTAGATTGATTAAATGGATATAGATAAGGATTTATAGGGAATAGATATGGATATCTAGATATATACATGAAAAATTGGAAGGAAGTATTATATTGTGTTTATCAAAATGGGGGACTGTGGAAGTTGATATATTTTCTCCTATGTATGAGACATACATCAAGGCACAAAACCTTCATTTGTTCAAGTAGTAAACTAGGATCTATGAAAACAAAGGGACACATCTACCAAATCCTATATTTTTAATTAAATTCCAATAAGGTCATTGTTTCATTCCTAGATAACCATATTCAATTCATATTCTGATAAGTCTCATATATTTACGGGATTATAATGATAAATATATTTGATTTTTTATTGGTTATACTGAATAAAACATTCCTATGACATCTCCTATGGTGTTGAAACTCGGAAAATGTTTCTAAAATTAGGAAATTGTGTAATGAACATAGATGAGGGGTGGAAAATTATAGAGTTTATTACGAATAAAAAAATTCTGATATACACTCACATAGTAGGAACCTTAAGTGAATGGTTTTAAGGAAGAAAGAAAGAGTGACAGTCAATTAGGAAAATTATTCAATACAAATTATTTTTTTTCGTAGAAAATAGATGACACACATGCCATGTAATAGTATCATTCTACTTAAAATAATTAAAATAATTCAATGATGGAATAAAAATTCTTCACATCATAGCATGGGAAAAATTCACAATGATAAATGGATGTTTCATTGTAGCCTAGTCCATTGGATACAATATTTACTATAAACCCCTCATCTAACCTATAATAGGGCCATGATTCCCATAAATAATGTGTTGATGAATGTTGGGAAAAAATCCCTCCTGATATCATTGTATAATTTTGGAGGGGATTGTGTTTGTTGACAAAGAGGACCTCCATGATGTGTTTATTGAAAAAGCATACCACGATGTACAAATTGTTGAAAAATGGGGTTTACATGGTGAGTTGTTGAGTTTAAGATATATTTTTGACTATCCAATGATTGAAACAGGAACTTTGCAAAAGTAATGGATGATTTGAAGGGGGTACAAAAAGAGCAGATACAAGGTGCCACCATTTTCTTGTGATTTCCAAATTTTTGGGCCTCAAATCGACCAATGCAGAAAAGTGTTTTTGGAAAATAGAAATTCGCACCAATTTCTTAGAGGCTTGGAATGTTTTGAACCATATGATTTTCAAGTTCAGAACATCGAAACATAGAAAAGGAAAGAGGGTCGCCCATGTTTTGGTTTGGGCGCGCATGGTGACTAGGGCGACACAAGCTAAGGCAGCTATACTTGTGCGACAGGAGGACACTTGTGTGTGGTGGTTAGGGACACAAAATGACTATAAATAGAGGGATAAACTACCTCAATTAAAGATAGATCAAAACTTATAGAGAATTTGAGATCCAGTCTTACAAGTAGGTTTGGTCGTGCGGGTGATGGTTTGGGTGTGCATGTATATAGTTATTCAGAAGTTGTGCGCCAGTTGATATAGTTGCATGCCAATATTGGTTTGGGATCAAAAGGTTGTGAATCACCCAAGTTCTCAGTTGGTGAAGGGAGTGTCGCACAGCTAGTTAGGTGACACTTGAGCTCTAGTAATTGGAGAAGTGCACCAAATCTTAGAGAATTGTGCCAATCTTAGATTAGTGTGATATTTATTCTAGGGATTCGCGAAAGTTGTAAGATTTCCTGGTACCTCCATTGAAACGTGAGATTCGCCTACAGGTGAATGTTTGAAATGAACAGACCATCTACCTACAAAAAAAATGCATTCATTTTTGTTAATTAAGGGACCCACAAGTCTTTAAACTGCGAGTGGAACATCTGAAGTAGTGAGCACCCTTCAGTTGAAAGAGCAGTGTGATTTCACATTATTAGTGGTTATAAACTAGAAGGGACAGTGATTTCGCTCCGTACATTGTAAAAAAATTAAACTTTTTCGGGGATTTGGTACATCGACACATTGAATGTTTATGCTCCTTAGACATTTTCCATTGAGGGTGAACCATGTAAAATAGTTTTTTCTTGTCCTTTTATAAATATTTGTTCATACTCTGCAGTGGTAAGGAGATCAAAGAGTGTTTTGTCTAACAAAAAAAATAAGATCAATAGGGGCGATTGTTTTAACTTTCATACCCTAATTCACCCCCCTCCTAGGGTATCTAACCTAGTGGACATAAAAATGAATAGTATTTTATACTAGATATGGTTTTTAAAAACTATATGTCTTTGGTTGAGGGCTTCAAAAAACAAGAACATGGGTATTTTTTATTCCCCATTCACTTATCTAGAAAAATTGAATCCACATTTTTTTACCAATGCTTAAATTTAATAATGAAACACAAACAAGGACATTGACATCAAATTTACATTAGAGAGGCATGATAAAATAGATAAAGAGATATTTTATGAAGTTATTAATTGAGATATCAAGCACTGATTAGAGCTTAAATGTTATTTCATTGTTTTGATATTTGATTGTGATCTTTTTCCTCTTGATGGAAGTCTAAAGGTCATGGAATTTATTCTCTCTAACATTAAGTAAAAAATTCTGTATCACCATGAAAATTATATTAAGGATCTAGTTTATAAATACTTGAGTGACCACTCTAACATGATGATTAATGATTTTTATAATGTTTTTTTATCTATTGATATTGTTTTCTAGGGTTTTCATGATTTTTTTATTCTATTTTTTTTATTAAATTCTTACAAAACACCTAATATTTTATTCCATCAATACCCAAAAAAAGTTATTGATCAATATAAATTATTGTTAATTTCATCACCACAAAAAATATTACATGATGGATTAAAATAAATATATTTCTATGATAATATTAATATTTGTATAACATTATTATAATACATAGTGACATGTAATTATTAAGATATTACAAACTTTTAGATTCATTATAATATGAAATATGATGATATTTTAGATTATATGTTTCATTTATAATTTGAAATAATAATTAAATAAATAGTAAAACATTAATATTGTGTGATAGTTGAAATTGTTTTATCTTTTTTGAATGAATTATTTATTGTGATCCTTTCTTTCAATACATTAAAATAACAATTTTGGAACACTTAAAACATTATTCAAACAAAATCTCAAATATCGTAGTAGTTAAGTTCCTTTGGAAACATTTTAACACAAAAATTGATACATAAGATCTAATTATATTCTTAGGGATATATAGGAATCCCTTTTATAGGCCTTATATATCCATCACAACACCTTGTGGATCCTTTTTGTGGAGTTTAATACCACCCTGGACAGTGCTAAATTCAATAATATCCTCTTATATTACATTAAATATAGAGTTACCAAGTATTTTAATTAAATTAAATATATTATAATTCCAATTTTCAGTAAACTCTTAAATTCATTTTTTTAATTAATAAATTTCGAAAAAGGGTAACTAGTATTGTTACTTTTAATGATTTCATGTACATATATTAAATTAATAACAGGGTTTTGGAAAATCCAAAATACCCCCCAGGGGTTAATATGAGCTCCAATGATATTATCCAACAAAAAGGTTCCATCATCACCAAGATAAGGATTCAAGGGCCACTCACCTATTGAAAGTGGGAGACTCACAAGAAACCCTATACAAAGAGAAAAGGATCTAGAGAAAATTAAATCACAAGAAACAAAATGGTTTTCTTAGTTTGAATGATTACTTTACTTAAGAAATAAGATTGTGGATAATTTATTATTATTTTTGATACTCCACCAATGTGTTTATTGTTTCTCTATCAACAACCAAATGGTATTAATAATAAACATACTATGAGGATTCAGACACTCCATTCATCATAGTGTATGTCGTACAATAATGATCATTTCTAGGAATCACTACCTACTACATCCTCAAATTCGTGTAGTCATTCTTTAATTACCTTATCCTCGAGGAACCACCATACACTACCAACAAACCAACACATATAATTAGATATAGTGAATTCAAAAATATATTTTTACCTCCATGATGGGGTAATTCCAACACTAGAAACATCTAAAGAATGTTTTGAATTGCTGAGGGTATAGAATTCAACACTTTGTTAATAAATTGATTGTGTAAGGTTCTCCTGTATCTTCATCAAACCAATTTGGGATTCTCTCTCCAATTAGATGTAATTATTACCCTAAATACCAATAAGTGAATAAAAAGGATTTTTCTTATGTCCATAACACCAACCATGATCCATCTAGGAGGGGATCCTATTCAAAATGGTCTTCATTACAAATGCATGACCCCAATTATGTATGATGTTCTTAAAGAAGCAGTACTAGCCTTAGTCATATTGATAGAGGAACTCAGAATGAGATCCCATTAGGGGAGAACAACCACAATATATCAATATTAATTCCACTTAATAGCTATTTAAAAACCCTATAAGTCTCATATAACCCTCACCAATGAAGAATAAATTTTATTAACATGTATTTCCTCAAAGTGGAATCCCACTACATTTCACACATGAAAGAATATATTCCCTAAAAGTTTTGTGATCTACAACTATAGAAAAAAAATCTTAGGATAATCCATAAACCATTATATTTGAGTAATTTACCACAACATTTATCTCTAGTTTCATTTATAGGGAAGGAGTAATCCAAAATTATAGAAATACCTATACTTTTATGCCATAGTTTCACAACAGTTTATATTATCAGTTTGTTCATAAATATGGTTGTAGAATGTGGTACTATCAATGAACATGATAAAAAAGAGGATTATAAAGAATACTCCACTCATATATAAGTATGTAAGAAATAATTTTATACCTAGATTCAAAGGGAATCCCATGATCTATGATGCTGAATGAATACTCCACTATTGACCAGTTGGTAGGCTAGTCCCAATGAAAATATAAAGGGGGTGACACTTAAAAAACCCTCCTACCACCAAAAGATGATGAGACCATCTCAGTAGCAGAAAAAATTACTCTAATAAATAATAGTATAAATAATATTGAGAAATTTAATGTTGAATTAGGTATGGGTAACATACCCTCTAAGTATAATATTTATACCAACATTGTCATACCTCATCCAGTTAACCCTCATTAATCAGAGGGGATTTTCAATCCACAAAGGTAGGATTGGGACACCCCATCAACTTGATATCACATAAACTAATATGTTTGATTAAAACACCAATTGATTGTTAATATTTTCCTCTATTAAGGAAAATCAGTTGAAAACCCCATAAATTCATTTAATTTTTCATCAGTAAATTCATTTATTATTTCTTTAAATGAGATAGTAATTCCATACCCTAGAAAATATTATTGCTCACATGTCATCTCTAGATATAGTATCCTCATAATTACTAGATTATCTTACTAGTAAAATTAATTCTATGGGAGAATGGAAACCATGGGTACAAATATATATAATGTTATATATTGTGTGGGTGGATTTTACTAATCCTCCACCCAACTTAGGGAATCAAAATTTCTTAACATTAATTAAAAAGTGAGATCCATAGTATTATGTCACTAATTTTTATTCTAATTGTGGGAAAATGTTTGAAACCCAATAACAATTAAATAACGCTAACTCTAATTCTTCATAAGAACTGTATTTTTTCAAACAACAAACATGTATCTTGTTGTTTTATAATCTAGGATTCTATTCATTTGTAATTCCTATACCAATTTATATATATGTTATGGAAAAAAAATTTCCTTGATTTCTCCATTTCCAAGAATTAATATAATGAGTGTTTTAAATTTCATTTAAATATTTTAGTGTCTTATCTATTTTTTAGAAAAAAACATTACCCACAAATAATTATTTGACATAGATGATGATAATTTACAAGATGAGTTTTCGAACAATATCATCCCTTTAAAGTACCCATTTGGGTTTTGAGAGATTGTGACTATTGAAAGTGTTGTAGGTAATTAAAATATAATAAGAAATTTAATATCGAAAGAATAAAAGACATCAAAATTATAATGGTCCAAAAAAGATAGAATCGCAGTTCTTGCTCTTAATCGGGGGAGATCAGGGATTATAGGATATGATAAAGAAAATATGATCAATAAATATGGTTCTTCATTTTATGATAATGTATTAAGGTACTTAATATTTTATATAGAGAACAACATGATTATGTTGTATGAAATAATGAATCTAGATGATCCATAGAAAAATTAACAAAAAAATTATTACCCTTACCCCCATATGTTATTAAAAAAATAAAAAATTTAATTTTCATCATGGATTTAATATAGAAAATGGATATGATAATTAAGAATGATTTTAAAATAGAAAAGAAAAGAAGACATGTTTTTACGCATTTTCTTGAGATATGGCGAATAAAGGGAAATGACCTTGTATTAGAAAATACAAAATGTTGATGACTGAATGATCTAAAATCTAGTGAATCATTTGAATTCCATAATATGGGTATGATTGAATCAACTCTTAATGAACCAAATTCCTTCTATATCTTTTACTACAGTTCCATTTAATTGTCAAACTCCCATGATATGAATGATTTATCATAGAAAATTCAAAAATATTGAGGGGTCCCCATAAATTCTAAAACCAATCCAAAATTTCTTGAAATTAATTTGAACAATATTTTTAGAATGAGAACCATCCCACAAATTGAAATCCTATTTTCTATAGAAGCATAAAGTGGATTTGTCATACTAAACAAGATCTACTTCTCCAAAAGAGAACCAATGTTTTCTATTCCACCAAATGGGAAACTCTTCTAATGAGGAGAACCAATTTTCCATAGTTAATTTTTTCTATGTGATGAAAAATTATGGATAGAATATATATATATATTTATAAAATAATATCTTATTTTTATACCAACGTGGTATCAGATGATTCTAATTAATTATTTCATGGTTTTTATAATAGAACATTAAAAAGAGATGATCAAGCAAATATTAAATTAGTTGAGTCTAAAGAGGTTTTCCTATCATTTACTGCTAGTATTGGTGAAGAAGATCTTAGTGATACCCCACTTGCCTTTAAATAAATTGTCTTCAACAAAAATGATACCCCAAAAAAAGATTTTTATTTATTATATGCCTGATTTCAAATGAAAATCATGTCACTATGGTCCATACCTAGACTTCCATCATTAGACACCCATCATGAAACTCGGAATGGAAATGTTGTACTCATTTATTTTGACCATCCTAAATCATTTGATACCATCTACATTGAATAATATGTTTCCCATTTTTATCATGAATATAAAAATATCACGAATGTAAGTACATAGTTATATTGGGATTGGATTATGCTTAATTCTAACTTTTTTTGATAAAACCCCACATTCATTGATTGGATAAATATAAGATCATCCAAATCAACTAAATACCTCTTTGGTTGATCTTCATGGATGTATTCCCCAAGATAAAATGTTAGTATCCTTCTATAGTGGTTCTCCTCGCAATGTACTTCAACATCTAATAAGGTTATGGGAATTTTCAAATTATTCACCCTCTCAAATTGTACATTTTAATCATCAGTCAACATTATTTATCACCACATTTTCCTTAATATTGTCAAACATATATAGTCCATGGGTGGAGCGACAAATTTCCTACTTATCAGTAGATTTATCATTTACTACCTAAATTGAATGAGATTAATATATTGTTGAATAACTATATAATTCATCCATTTTACCATGATTATCATTGAATATGTGGTACATGTAAGAGAAATGTATGTAAACTAAGATTTTTTAGATAAAACAATGTATATTACATTCAACAAGATACATATTTAGGTTAAAAATTTTATTAGAGATAATTTTGATTGAGATCCCAAGGATGGAGACAACCAAGGATAATGATTTTAGAGACTATGCTGATTGCATCCCCTAATAATGATTTTTAGAGAATACCATGAAGAGGATATTTATCTATAAAGAGTTTCTTTTAATGTATATAAATAGGGGCATAATAGAGTTAGTGACTCCTAAGTTTCTACTATAGCCATGTGAAGAGATTGAATAGAATAAATAAGGTGTTTAAAATAATCAGGGTTATCTATCTCTCAATCATAGAAAAAATAATGAATATTATTTTAGACCTCCATAAGTGGAGGCATACTTCATTTTAGCACTGGTGAATAATTTTTATATATTAATGGGAATCAATAGATATGAGGAGGTAGTTATGAAACATCCTAGAAATTATTGTCCATACCAACAACTTTTGGGTCATATGATCAATGAAATATTTACCTCTATAGATTGGATCTACAATAAGATAAATTATTTCATAATAGGGTTTGATTTCCCATGACTCATTAAACATATATGTGAGAAATTACCTCTTTAATATAAACGAATCATGACTAAAAATATTATTTCCTTATTTCATGATGTTAAACTAAATTTCATGAGGTCCTTATTGTAAGTCCCCAAAATTCATGATATGAGGTGCTTCCCACATGACCCTAAACTATACATTAAAAGATCTACTCTATATAAAATTAAATATTTTTCAATGGTTAGTAAGATATGAATTTAATTTTATACCTCCCTTTTTGTATGATCTGGTTCATTATTGGCCTTTTTTAGAGAGAGTTGATAACCATGTTGATATATAATTTCATCCTAAAAGTTTATAGTTTTTACATAACCAATGACCATGATTATATAATTGTATCTTATAAACTATCTTTCTTTATTATGAGGATGCACCCCCCCCCCTCTTATATTATGTTATATCTCTTTTATCCAAATAGTAATCTCAACACATGATGGTATAAATGCATAGTATTATAAACCATTTTGACATCTCCTATTCCCCTATCCCCTCTCATTCATTTTATTTATGAATCCGAGTCTACTAAAAATACTTGATTTAATATTATGCTCTTAGGGAAACCATAATCATTTTTCCAAGATTCTTCTATCAGACCCACAACATTTAGTTGAGATTATCCTCTTGGTTTTCCCACAAATATAAATTATTAATTGGTTTATTTACTCATCATAATGGACAACCTAGGAATGAATTAGCATGAACATATGTTTTGAGATTCTAAGTAACCCCAAGGGAGTGTATTCAACCTCAAAAGAGTCACCAACAATCCAGTTTCAATTCTGTGATGTTGAGGTATTGGTTTTTTTTCATTACATGTTGTAAACCTATTCACATAAGTTAATATTCCATAATTAATGATTTCAAAATATAGAGAAATGATTTACATCATATGTTTCACCAATGATCTAGTGGATATAAAAAACTCTTAATTTTAATCCCTTTTAGATTATAGATACTGTTTAATATGCTCTAAGTCGCATGATCATAAAATACATGACACTTTGGACAAATAATACCTTCAACTACAAACATTAAGGACCCCACATATGAACCTAAACTACTTGATGAACTTTATCACACATGTCTTTAAATGTTTTTATGATTATTACATAAAATCATGATATGAAAAACTGTTTTTTTTTAATTATATTTGGTGGCTATGACTATATCTACCATCCATAATATCAAGGTACACCAAACCTATAGATAGAATTACACATTATGTAAACTATGTATGTATTTATTCTTCTTATCATATGATATGTAATGTTGCCTATATGTTTTATCCCACAATAAATAAATGCAAATTTGTGAAGCATTTTTGATTAGTGATGTTTTAAAACCTCATTAATTCATTTGCTGATGTTTTTAAAAAACATGGGAGAGTTGGATGGAGAGTAAACAGAGGGAATGATAGGGATGTGGGGCCTTTCACAGCCAACCAGCACTTGATCCGGGGGTGTTAATTGGAAATGGAGTATATGAGTGAGTGTGGGGACACAGCACTAGATGAGTGTGATGGAAATAGGATTTATTTAGGGGGTATTGTTGTATAGGAGAGAGTATGGGGGTCATGTTGTGGCTGGATAGGGCTTCAATTTGAGAGGGATTGTGGATGGAGGGTTAGTATACATTGTTTTATGAGAGTGTTGGATTGATTATTTTTTTTCTAAAAAAATGAAAAATTTCAAAAAAAATATTAAATGCAGCGCTGGATGAGCGTGATGGAAAGTGGATTTTTTTCAAAAATAATTATAAATTTTTTTAAAAAAAATTGCAGATGTTAGATTTCATTGGATAGGGAATATGGAGAGAGAGTGTGGGGTTTCATCACTACATTATCATGACGTAATAATGATTTATTTTATTTCAATAAAAAATTATTAACATTAAATAATATATAAATTATTGCACTAGGTGAGCGTGATAGAATGGAATTTTTTTTTATTTCTAAAAAAATAATAAATTTGTTACAAAATATATTGAAATTTTTTAATAACGTCATTAATTCATGTTTAATATTTTAATTTTCATTTTCAAAAGAAATTATAAATATAAAAAAATTGACATCTTTATAAAAACATCCGTAAATTTTTTTAATTTTATTCAATTAAAAAGTAATATATTAAATTAAATTGTCAAAGTTTTTTAATAAATTCAATAAATTTTTATGAAATATTATTTATTTGATTAAAATATCATCATTCCATATAGATCATCTAACACTATGGTTTATAATTTTGTTTTTTTGGAAATTTAAAACCTTTTTTAGAAATAAAAAATCCTCATTCCATTCTACTCATCCAGTGCTAAAAGCCCACACACCCTCTCCATATTCCCTCTCTAATTAACACTAACATAATTAATTTCTGTAGGAGATTAATAATTGTTTTTAGAAAATAAAAAAATCCTAATTCCATCACGCTCATCTGGTACTATATTTTATAATTTTTTTAAAAAATTTATGGTTTTTTAAAGTTAAATGGAATCTTCATTCCATCACAATCATCCAGCACTGGGACCCCACAATTTCTCTCAATATTCCCTATAAAATTCACCTTACATAAAGCCCTCCCAAAACACCAACACTCCCTCCCATACTAGAGCCCCTCTCCAAATAAATCCAAATTCCATCACGCATGTCCATCATTGTGACCCCACGCTCTCTCACATGTTCCATCTTTAATCCACACTCACTGATATAGTCTTGGATGGATATACAGATCCCAACACCCCTCCCATTCCCTCCTTCCATGCTCCCTAATTTCATCACGCGATGATGCATAGCCAAGAGCCACGCTCGATACAGAATGGTAACCTCCCCCTCTTATATAGAATTAAATTTCCTCCACAAGGATTTTAACCAACAACATGTAGTGTATAAAAAATACCTGACCAACTAACCTATACTATTAATAAATATAAAATTTTATTATGTTATATTCATATATATTTATATATATATATTAGTTATTTTAAAACTAAGTATATATATATAATTTTATATATTAATATACATATATAAATATATAAATATATATATTAATATATGTGTGTGTCTTTATATTTTTATATTATATATCTATGTGTGTGATTTTATAATATATATATATATGTGATTATATATCATTGTGTTTATATATCTATATGTTTATATTTTATGTTTATATATATATGTGTGTGTGTGTTTACATTTTATTTATTTATATGTATATATGTTTATATATGTTTGTGTGTTTATATATACATTTGTGTGCATAATTATATATGGTTATGTATACATATATAAAATTATAATTGTATATAATTATCCATGTTTTAATAAAATAGAAAAATGTCACTAAAATAACAATGTTTTCATAAAAATGTGACTAAACATAAAATATATCTCTGTGTGTGTGTGTGTGTCTGTTTAGATGTGTATATAAATATATATGTTTTCATATATATGTTTCAATGTATTTGACTGTGTTTATATAATTACTAATATATACATATATATATATATTGAAATATATGTGTTTGTGTTGATATTTGTTTTTATATATGTGTCAGTATTTAAAAAATTAATATTATATATTTGTAATTTTATATATTAATATTAATATTTTAGTATATATATGTGTGTGTGTGTGTGTGTTTATACGTTTATATGTTTAAATTTTAAATTTATCGTTTAGATATATAAGTTTATAATATATATATGTGTGTGTGTGTGTGTGTCTATATCATACATATATATTTATACTATATTATATATATGTTTATATTATATGTGTGTGTGTGTGTTTATATATGTTTGTGTCTATGTTTAAATCTATATGTGTATATTTATATATATTTATAATTATATATATGTATACATATAGTCTGCCATGTTTTGAAACAGTGGAACAAAATTCACTAATATAGCAATGTTTTCTTAAAAACATGACTAAAATTAAAATATATAAGTTTTTTTATAAATTAATAAATTCGATAAGTTTGTGAGTTTATATATATATTAAAAATAAATATATTTGTTTATATATTTGTTATATATATGTTTATTTGTTAAAATATATTAATATATATATATATCCAAATATGTGATTACATTGCTATGGGGAAATGAGGAATATATATATATATATATATATATTTAGCAATGTTTCCTGAAAAATGTTGTCAATTTGAAAACGTTTCTTGAAAACAGCCCTAATTTAGTGATGTTTTTTAGGAAATATCTCTAATCTAGTGATATTTTTTTAGGAAATGTTACAAAATTAGAAAAAATTTTCCGAAAACATTGCTAAATTATTTTTTTTTGTCATATTTGAATCATACCATCTTTTTTTAGGTACTTTTTTCTATTTTTTTATAACTGTTAGCTATACCAAATGGGGAGGGTCCTTGTATAGATGACTTTATATAGTAAATTAGATGTTTATGGCCTAAATTGGATTACTATGCCAAATATGGCATAAACATACAATTTACAATATAAAACATCCTTTTACACCGTAAATATTGTGGGATACGGTGGTTTTACCCTTTTCCCCTTAAAATCCATTAACGGTTGTTTCCCCATCTTCTTCCTCTTTCTCCCTTACAAATTAGCATCACTAGAGCTCCTCTCCCATATTCCTCTACTTTTTAATAATTTTTGAGAGATCTCTTTCACCTGTACATCGATCCAAGCACTATTTTCCTCATTGAGTCCATCTCTCTAATTCTATCATTCCAATTTCTCTTATTCTTCATTTATCAACCAAACTGGAATGATAATTCAATGCGAGCTAATGTGCCATATTTTGTAATATTCTTATTTATCTAATTAATCATGTTTATTCTTAAACCAAATGACAATGTCAAATGAGGAATGCTTCTGAAGTATATGTTAGGTTATCTATATGACTTTCCATTAATCTTTTTTGATTTATAAAATGTATCCATATGACATACACCATATTACCTATGTTTTGCCTCCTAAAATTTTCATTAATTTATATAAATTGTTAGAACCTTGAGTTAGTTTTCCTTGAGTCCAAAAAATCCATCTTTGGAGGTTTGTTACCTCGATGCAAACCAACCTATAAGATGTGATTATTTAAATTCGTATGATCATATTTCTATAATTATGTTTTAAATCACCTTTTATGAGTGTTTTGTTATCCCTCATGAATGATATGAAAAAATTGAATTAAATTAAATATTTAGGAAAAACCATGCCTTTGTATTATAAAAATACCAACTTTGAGGTGTGTTGTCCTATCTATTGTAAATGGAGAATTAAATGGTGTTACTTGAAATGTGGTATGGACTGGATACATCATTTTTATCATTCCCATTTTACCCAACTACCTTTGTAGGTGATTTGTTATTTTTAATGGTGATTTAATTTTTTCAATGTATTATGTAGAAGAGGAATGGTAAACCCATTTATCTTGGATGATTAGAACATATAAATTAAATGCTTAGAACAAGTTCTAAATTATATTACAACATGGATTGTATTCCTTTTCCATGAATTGTATTATGGAAAGGATTTATTATTTAATTTATTTAAAAATTAAATGGAAAATGAAAATGAAATTACATTTTTCCTTGAGAAATACCTCGGCCCCTCTTCATGAAATTACATGGTTATGGACTCATAAGAAAAGTGGTTTTCATTATATTGGATTACTACCGAGAGACCTATGATAGGGTTTTTGTTAGGATTTTTCAAAACCCCTTAGTCTAGGGTGTTGTTCATAGTGTTTCACATAATTTTTTGTAATTTTATAGGACGTAGAATGCCCTATAATTAGGATTTTGGACCTAATGTTCCACACTACCGATTGTGATTGTTGGGCATGGTGCTATGTATTCAATTTTTAAATGTCTGGCCATGTACCCATTTATATAATATGAGACGGTTATTATATAATTATTCTGTTAATGCCTTAGTATTACGTGTTGTCTCTATTCTGGTGAGTTCATATATTTTAATATATATTTTTTCATATATTCCTATATATATATATATGGTAGAAAATGTTAACATAAATTTTGACTTAGGCCAATGCAGGTATAGTCAGGTAGGTGACTTTTGGGGAACCTTAGCATGACTAGATCGCATTTAATATTTACTAATTTATTTATTATACATGAAAACATATTTATTTTATAGTCATGAACTGTATTTCATTATACACCATTGGTGGTATCCTATATTTTTCTAATCGCACCCTATTTGGGCCACCTTTTGGTACAAGAATAAACATCTTTGTTGTTGGATGAGACCTTGGATTCCGCATTTTTCATTGTTTTACTTCAGACTAGGACTTAACAAGGATATAGGGCCAAAAATGTACTCTAATGACCTATAATAGTTGGGTATATATTTATTTATTCTTTTTTTGGATTAGTCCTATTGTACATATTTTCTTCTATATTTTGTCGTCTTGTTTTTGACTCACCATGTTCATGCCTGAATGTCTATTTAGAACTACTTGGTTTATCTGTTACTATTATTTGTCTGGGATTTGATTATTTTATTTTATTTAATTAATAAATTTATTTAATCTAATGTTTATTTTTTATCTAGAGGTTATTGTATCCCCACATTGTAGACTTTTGAACCTTGCTACTAGTAAACTACCACTAGAATATGGGGATCCTTGCTTGAGGTCACATAGTTCACCAGCTTGTGTTATCATTTCAGCGGCTCCCATATTGAGGCATTAAATTGTTTTATAAGTTGTTTATTTTAATTTTTTCTTTTATTTTTGGTGATGGTAAAAATGATACAATGATCATGTTTTAACTTGGTAAATGTAGAAAATGTCAAGTTTTTGTCGATGGAACCATTGTTCATGATGTTCGTTATTACAATTTGAATATTATTTCACCATGAGTGATTGATATACTTGTGTTGGTTACTGATTTATGTGATCTACATATGTTTTTTTATATTTACATCTTTTATTGGTATGTAAGGATTTAGGGTGAGTTCATTCATCATTTTAGGCACATATTATTCACAAGTCATTTTCATGTTAATTGTATGCCATGCTTCTATGATTTCTAGATAACATATATTTATTCCTTGATATATGATAGAATTATTTATTATAGTAATGATATTATTGGTTATTAAAGTTTCGATATTATCATAATGTTGTTTTCCCATATAACATGATTTTGTAATTTTAAAAAACCAATTATGACATGTTTCATGCATGAATCATTCATTGCAAGAGATGTAACATTAGTGGTTGTGATGAAATGGGTTGTAATAGAAATAAATAATGTGTATGGTCCTTTATAAATTTGGAAGTGTGAACCATATTATAAAACTATCATATATGGAATTTATATATTTTGAGGCCAAATGTGGAATCCTTGTTGCGGTTACAGGACTTCTGATTGTAACTTATAGAGGAAATACCATTATAACATTAGAATAGTAATTTATATAACTATACTATTTTATATGAAATGAGTTATTAAATATTTATTCATTCAGGAAACCATTATATTTCAAGCAAACTTCCTTTTTCACATAATTCATGTTATTTATTATGGATTTTAGTTACACCGTGTTTCAAATATAACTTATAATAGAATGTACCTTTATAACATAGGAATGATGACCTGTATAACTGAAAACTTATATGCTTAACTCGACCCATGTAGGAGAGTTTTAGAATTTAATTCCCAAGAGATAAATCCACTAAGGGTGTTATGAATTCTATATATTATAGATTTCACTTAAATGGGATGCCAGTTGAAATTTATAGATCATTGAATCCATAAATTGGGAACAATTTCCCGTATAATTAGACTGATGGATGCTGGATAGGACCCTTATAAGTCACCTTTATTCTTGTTATTCTTTGTTAATTACACCCAAGGGGTAAAATAACGTTATATATGATGTTTACTTAAATTATGAGTTTCCCCTTGTATATTTTGGCACATCAATGTATGGTGGCATCTTACTTGACCAATCACTTCAAAATGATAAAATAACATTTATCTATTTCAAATCATTATTGATAATATGTTTCAGTTAATTAAAATGTCACTTACAACCTAAATAGTGGTTTATACTATAGCATTGAATTGATTTTTTCTTTAATTGAGCATATCTATGAGAACTTATGGATAAATAGTGGGTAAAATAAAATTATGAGATAATTTTTCTATATTTTTTCATGGTGATAAAAAACTAATATTCTAAGAGAATTTTCATAATTCATCCCCTTAAAACTCATACATAATGTTTCCTATATATTATTCCATTTATATTTTTGTAAAATAATTAAATCGATGATAATGGTTTAATGAAAACCCTTCAATGGTGTTGATATCAAAAAACCCTCGTGTAAGGTTTAATTTTAATATTTCCTAGATAATTTACTTGAAGTGTATTGTGAGCATTACCCATGGATCTATGAAGGTTTCTTTTTCTATATTATATATAATGGTTAGGATGTATGGATCAATGACCTTTTTGGAATGATCAAGGTCTGGGAGTTGATTCCATATGGTGTGTTAGTGTCTATATGGTTGTGGTGGCACCCTAAGATGTAAAATATTTGGTAAGTACTTTTATTGAGTTTTGTACATGAGGTGTCTTTAGGGTGTTGTTCATCATGAATAAGACTCAGAGTGATGAAATGAAACACCCTAAGATGGTGGGTGGTCATTATTTAAGCTAAGACTTGTGAAGGATGTGAAAATTATGTATTGATCCAATGTAGTAGGTCATACATTCCTTATACATAGTCAACTAATTTGACAATCATGTTAACTTCTTTATTTTCTGATGGTTTATGAATACAGAGTCATCATCTTGATAATAATTTTATGAATAACCTGACTATGAGTTGATCTATATGTATACTGTCATATTAAATAAATTAGTAGTGTATATTATGTTTTTTTGATATTGTAGTAGCCCATGTTGTTAAACACGGCGTCTGTTAGGTAAAGAGGTGTTATGTTAAACCGTACACAGTTTGAGTGACAAGGACACACAATACTCTAAACCAGGTGGTTACATTATTGATAGTAAACATTCATGGATATATGAAGGCATCATTCGTAGGTTATATCTACAGTACAATGACTTGGGTATTGAGAGATTTTTGTGAGCATATAACTTCGACATTATAATCAGAAGCTGAGTTGTCCTAGTGATTATGGATCATGTGGTAAAAAATATCTGGTCCAATAATAATACATAAATGATATATGTTTGTATATTATTCCAAATTATAATGATGTTCATAAATATGAATTTGTAAGAGCACCGAACTTGCATATGAGAGAAAACATGTACTGTTGTTCTTGAAAGATGACATGTTTTCCTTCATTTAGGTTTGATGCTTGATATAAGAATGTTTGAAACATCCAAGAACCAAATTTGGTGGTGATATAGTTCCTTCCATGGGATGAGTTCCCATTTTATGAAAAATTATGATAACTACACGCCTAAGGAAGGGTGTTTCATGTTAGTTGTGAGGAGTCTATCCTTCCTTATAGAGAGAATATGACTATAAAGGAAAAATATAAAATGGTCAGAATGGATTCTATAAGCTGGTGAGATGGTAGATTTGAGACATAATGTCTTGAATATGATTATGACATTAAAAACTCTTTTGTGAGTATAAAACATTTTTGGACAGTATATTCAAGCTCGAGGTAAATAAGAGATCCAAGATTTTGATGGGTCAATAGAGCGTATGTGCTTGAAACGTAGAATGATGGAGTGAGACATTGTGTTAGGGTAATTTTAATGAAAATGATATTAAATTCTGATGGGAATGGATTGGAAAATCTATACGCACCTATAAATACACTTTTTAGTGAATTTCATGATATTAATATATGTGGATCAATAATGGGAAACGTGTAAAATCTTGGAATATATCATGTCTAGTGGAAGTCATACCCAATATCCTGACTTCATCCTAAGTATGCTAATAGAGATTTTTTTTATACACTTAAATAAATAATAAAAAAATACATTGTTTTTAGGAAGATGGACTCTTGTGGAGTTACACTTGAATAATGATGTAAATAATTTCTTATGGTGTGGATTCCCACCATTTTATGTTAGAGGGTAACTCTCATGCGAGTGATGGACCAGTTTTAGGACAGTTGTTTTAGTTTCATGTTACATTATAAATGGAATGAGGTAATAATAGATTCCTTAGTGAATGTTATGTACTAGTTCAAATATGAACTTGGTAGAAGTTATGGTATGAGTGTTCGGATCGACATAATTTTTGACAACCCAAGTCCCATGAAACCTTTTGATGATCCAAGTATGTTGGATCATGTTTGAAATGGTTATTTTGTTTTTACATACAAATGGTTTGAACATGGTAATATTTTGCCATGATATGTAACCTATCACATCCCGCCCCTCACCCATTGTCTTGGAAGAGGTGGCAGAGTTATAGGCCTTAGGTGTCACCCCCATGAAACCAAAGTCTATTAATAAATTCTAAGGTCCTCATAAACAATTGGGGGAATTTTTCCATTAAAACATTCAAAAAATATACCTTGATAACCATAACAACCATGTCTCTATATGAAATTTTAGTACATAAATACAAGACATTAAAAATTAAACCAAAAGAAAATATGATACTACAATCAAAATCAATTGAACATAACCAAATGAACCAAAATAAGACAAAATCCATATACACCAGAGACACCATTCAATAACTGCCAATATGCTCCAAGCTCTACATCTACATACCCAACCCATGGTATCCTGAAACATCACTAAAGAACTATAATACCTTTCCTTTATACGTGTCTCGATATATACATCATATAAACAAACTATAGTTCCCAAGAATGGCGTGAGTATAAAACTAATTAGAAATTCCCCAATGACTCCCCAAATCACTATACTAGGTTAAAATGTGCTTTCAGGTTTTATCAAATATTTTGAGCAACAAAAAATATTTTATAAAAAATCCTTAAAATATTTTTCCTTGTTATTAATCAACAAGATATCCTAATCATTCACAAGGAAAAATCTAAAAATCCTTTGAACCAATTGTGTATTTGTGATTTTGAATATAATTTTCCATGTCAAAAAACAGCCACAACACACACAATCTTGGAGTTACCATTAACAGTGGAACTAAAATTCCATATTATATCCCTTTGATGGTGTTACTTCATGACCATTATTCATCCCATTCAACTCATGCCCGTAAATTATTTCATAAATCATTTCAACCCATTTCAAAAAATAAGAATTTATTCACTTTAAAATAATTTCAACAACTAATTTATAGAAATTAAATAAACCATTATATTAAAATCATTATTTCAAAATTATAATCAACGTGATTTTTAAAAAAGTCATCAATTTCGCATGATTTCAAAAAACGTGCTTTAAATTAAATTTTCTATAAAATCAAACTGTGATTTTAAAAAAAATAATGAAATTTTACTTGTTTTAATTCAATCCTCCATTTTTAAATCATGTGGATTTGGGAGTGAAGTTACCTACCTCTATATATTAAGCAAAATTGAATAATAACAAAAAAATTAAAAATCCCGGAAATGATCTTTGAGATCTGATCATAGATGTTTTTCCCTTCACCCAATTCAACAATATATCCTCATGACTACCATGATACGCCAAAGAACTATTTTTATGGAATAAATTCATAGTTCTAGAACAACAGATAAGAAGATATTAAAGAAAAATAATGAATAACGAGAACCTACTAGAGAATATAGATCTCCATTAGACATTGGATTGCCTAAAACATTCTCACATATCAAAGAGAATCACTTAAAAAGCCTTTGAAGGAAGGGTAATTCGTGTTATTGAAATATTAGTAGAAAAATAGTGGATAAGGAGCAATGTATAAATAGACCCACAATTTTCAGATATGAAAACTCATGGTTCATGGTTAGGGTTCATTTTTAGAAAAAATGTACACCAACAATTCACAAAATATTATCTCAATCTACAACCCACACGGTTGGCTTTCATGGTAAGGCAACCTCTGAACTGACCATGTCTTTACACAATTTCACAAAGGTCATTCATTCTACAGGTAATCCATGTAAATTTTCCAAACTATATGACAAATATGTGTCTGAAAAACACTTCTTAGTTTCCATTTCATGATTTTCTTAACATTCCCAGTTTCTACTAATCATGATCACGTTATGAACATTCAGAAAACAATAAAAAGGATTCAAACTTGTTATGAACCTCCTGAAACATAATTTAAATTATTTATAGACATAAAATAAATAAATAAACAATTACCTAAATCTAGGGGTGCTACATTCTCCCCACCATTTGAATTTCAATCTCCACAAAGTAGAAAACAAGAGTTTTCTTGAAAGAGTACCAACCATTGTAAAACATTTCCTTTTCATTCTCCCACATTTCTTTTTGAATCTGACAATTTTTTCCAGTAAACCCACACTATAATGATGAATTTTTCATAAAATGCATTCTCTTAAATATCCACAATCTATATTAGCAGCTGAAACAATGTATCATTCAACTATAGGTCAACATGATCGCATCAAATCACATGGTTAGGATCAATTTTAGAAATCATAAATTGAGAAACCTAAAACACATATGCACCAAACTAAACCTTGAAGGAAATGAAAAATGATATTTCACCTCACCAATATGATCAATTATCTCAAAAGGTCTTTTGTATTAAAAAGATAACTTCCCATGCTTCCTAAAATATCAATGTCCCTGCCTTAAAGGGATTCTCAATAGCACATGATCACTCACCTAAAATGACAATGACTACAGATGATGCTCCACATATGATTTTTGACCTATCTGATCTATATCCGTCCTCTTTCTGATCAAATGAATCATATTTGTTGAGTCCTACCCAAGGTTGAGTCCAACCAATGAAGTCTCAAATATTTTAACCCAACAAAGTGGTGAATGAAAAGGATTCACATAAAATTATTTAGGAGAAGTAACATGTAGTGAGTATTGATAATATTTTTTGTATGATAACAATACTATAGGTATGTGCTCCTCCCATGGGCCCCAAAATCCATTACAGAGAATATAATCATGCCTTTTATTGTTTGTATAATCCTTTTAGATTATCCATCTATTTGAGGATGATACACCATGCTCATTTAAAACTAATTTCCAAAGGATTTATTTAAGGATTTCCAAAAATTATATGTAAACCTAGGGTCTTGGTCAGATACAATTGAGATTAGAATGCCCTTACTTTTTTACCACTTCTCAAATATAGATTTTTGACAATTCTTCCAATGTAATCTATTTATTAATAGGGATGAAATAGGATGAATTTCTATGAAGATCCACTATCACTCATATAGAATGATATTTTTGAACTATCCATGGTAGAGTTATTGCAAATTCTATAGATATATTCTCTAATATACACACTTGTGTCGATAAATATAGCAAAATACCTTATGGCTGCAAGTGCTCTTCCTTAACATGTTAATAGGTGAGATGTCACAAAACAAACTCAACCACTTTTATTTCCATTCCATCCCACCAAAATTATACATTTATTGCACTATAAATATTATATGTTAGAGGATAGAAACCCCATAAAAAATTGTGGTAATCATGAAGGACTTATTCATGAAACCCTGAAGGTATGACCATTAGATCATAAAACCAAAACACTTGAATTCTATCAATATTTCATCCCTCAATGGAATCCCCTACATTAAATTTTTTCAGCATAGAAACACATCCATAATTATATGCCTCTTATTCTTTAACCTTCTCAACCAAATCAGGAATAAAAGAAACCAAAAACAAAACTACAACAATACATCGGTCTTCAAAATCCATGTGCATGTTGTCTTTCTCTGTCAATAGATAACATTGATCTAAACAATCTTTTTTCAGCAGACTATATTAATTCATAGATAATGAATCTTCCATATAGTTACAATTACCCATTATATACATTAATTAAAATTTATATATTTTATGATACCCCACCCATCTTCTTTGTTTGGGACTCAAATATCTTTTGGAAAAAAATTGTTTTAAGCTCTTATAATTTGTAAACACTATATATTTCTCACCAAAGATGTATAGATCTTATGTATTCAAAGAATTGACCATTCTAACTAATTCAAAATCATTTTTTGGGTACTAATTCTCTATAAAACCTAACTACTATGATCTATAGGAAACAACAAGATCTCCCTACATGAGAAAACAATGTAACCTAGATCCCGGTGCATCAAAAAACACAACATAGCCTTGTCCAGATTTTGGATATATAATTATTAGTTCTAATTTAAGGTTAACATTAATCTCTTTAAAATAATTATGACATTCAACATTCTATTTTAATGGAACAATTTTCCATGTAAAAAATTAATTGGGGAAGCTAGTCATGAAAAATCATGACAAACAATATCGTTAATGACCATCAAACCAAAGAACCCTATATATATCAAAGAAATTATTTAGTGGTGTCCAAGAGATCATAGCCTCTATCTTTTCTAGATCTAGAAAAAATATTTTTCTAGGATAAAATGGACAAGGAAATGTACCTCTTATATCCAAAAATGACACTTTTAATATTTGGAAAACATGCAAAGATCCTACAAGATGCCAAACACTATCACCAAATGATTCTCATGCTCATCCATTATCCTAGAATAAAATAGTATGGCATCCACAAACACCACCATAAAGGAATCCAAATACCTTTTAATAAATTCATTCATCAATACCATAAATCTAGCTTGTGCATTCATATGATAAAAAGGAATAACCACATACTCATAATGGCTATATCTACTTATGAATTATGTATTTGGAATATGCTTATTTTTATCCTGTAGTTAGAGATTTCCCAAATGAAATTCAATATTCGAGAACTACCAGACTACCCTGTATTTATGAAACATGTCATCAATTCATGGTAGATGATACCGATTCATTATCATTACTTGGTTAAGCATGAAAAAATATAAATAAACCTAATAGCTTGATCATTTTTTTTAGAAAACATAGATACTATCCATAAAGATGTAATAGGCTGAATTAACATTTTACATTTAAAATATTGCAACTAATAATTCAATATGATTAATTTAGTTAGTTTCATATGATAATATGGATGTGATATAGTATTGGTCCTTGTTAGTAGATCAATGGTAGACTTCACTTCCCTTTTGGGATGAAAACATAGTAAATTATTTAGAAAAACATTATAAAACAGATCACTAATTTTTAGAAAACTATTATTCTCATTCTCATTTACATATTACAAGGACAAAATTACTAGCTGGTATGAGATATTTCTCACCAAAGGTGCCAAAAATACTACTCCACATTCCTTCACAATTTAATATCGTCTAACATGATACTTTATTCCATCCATAGTTATAAAACTAAAACTTATGGTATAATAGTCAATGTAATCTTTTAACATCATTAACTGATCCTTAAATAAAATTAAGTCATATACATCCATCTAAAATACAGAGAAATCCGAAATAAATTCATCAACTTCTATAGTTATAAAACATTTTTTCACATAAATGTTCAACATTTTATTTTACAAAGAGGATATTTATGTTTCAAAATAAATGGAATCATCTCAACAAAAAATCCTAGAAGGTCAACTACATCAAAATAAAAAAACAAATGGGATGTACCCATATCAAAAAAAACATGAGGGATGATTTCAAAATAATCCTACCTATCATAATAAAAGGTCACGATTGACCATCAATGATTTATTTCATATATCCATACAATTTCATACTTGGCATTATTTTCTCCATATTAACATATTGATATTTTAATTTTTGAGGATTAATTTTATTCCCAGAATGGATGTGGATTTCTCTATTCTGCTAATGAATTCTATTATGCAACACTCAATCTGTGAAATAATATGATGTATGATAAACATCATATGATTCCCTATCATACTAACATGGAGAACTATGACTATAGAATTTAAGATGTCTCATATTGTTATAATTGTGACATACTCTTAGTGGTTTTATAAAATCTCAATTTTTGTGATTGAGATAAACACATTAAAAAAACATGGTTTACCATTTGGATTAGGAGGAAGATTCATTTATCCCACAATCTAATAATGAGTCTTACCACCACCTTGTAAATAGTTTTCTTTATTCTACGTATTCTTAGCCTTAGAATTCCCACTAGTTTTAATAGGCATCATCATGCTTCCTTAATGAATATTTCTTGAGATATCCCTATCTTCCACAGTTACTATATTTGCCATCTTTGTATAATCCAATATAGAATAAAATTTTATCTTTGTGAGAATCTATTTCCTCAACCAAAATTTAAAAATCCATGCCATAATAGACACACTTTTAGCATCTTCATGAAGAAAGAATACTATATTCATAAATTTAGTTTCATACTTTGTCACTATGAGTATTTATTACTTCAAATTGATGAATTATATTATTCTTGAAATCTGGAAATTATAATGATACAATTGTTTTTTAAACAATTCTTCAAAATTATCTCATGTCATGCCATGGTCTGATTTTTCATGTTATTATAAATCCCTCCATTAGTTTTAAATAACTTATAGTATGAATGCCTCAAAAATTACATTCAAATCTTATGGTGTCCCAATGAAATCAAAAATCAATTCATCCTATTCACCCACACATCCACATTTTCTATATCTGAATCACCCTGAATGATGGGTGGATACTGAATTTGTAGCTGAACCAAATGATCCAATTTTTTTGGTTCATTATTTCTATTCCCTCTTTCTATGGCTTGAATATCCTGGATAAAACTTTGGGCTAAATGTTGGTTCACCTATGGCATAGGTACAACAGAATTCTCATCATACACTACAGGATGTTTTCTTCGATGTCTACACAAATCATTTTTCATTAACCAAAATAAATTATATATAGTCTCTATCTCTATCAACTGAAGTCTTTCTAATTTCAAATTTACCACATTATTGATAT
The DNA here is from genome assembly GCA_963277665.1 of Viscum album. NCBI lineage: Eukaryota > Viridiplantae > Streptophyta > Magnoliopsida > Santalales > Viscaceae > Viscum > Viscum album. The sequence goes on along the minus strand of OY728141.1, from coordinate 1,176,029,564 downwards.
TACAACAAGGACTTCTAGAATTCAATAATTTATTCTATGAAACCTTTTTTGAAAATTCCACCTTGTTTTTTGAAAATCAAACTATTTTCAACTATTTTAAAAGTATAAAATGTTTTCACCCAATCATAAATCATTACTGATAATGGATTATTCATATCTAGTGGGAATTAATTAATATAAATGTATGTAATGATCTTATAATTATGTAAACACGTGATGATGAGGTGACATCTCTTAGAATTATCTGAAAACCCTTATGTACCCAAACTACCTAGTAACATGAATTTCAACATATATATGTTATTTATGATTATTATTTTCCTATATTTTGAATTCTAACAACCCAACTCCATGATAATGTCCCTAGTACAGTTGAGCATACCATGATTTATAATCAAGGATCAAAAAAGTAATACCATTTGTAACATCTCCCTCACCACCCATTGGAATTGGAAGAGAATGTGGAGTTACTGACCTAAGGTGAAAGCCCCAAGACACCAAAGGCTAGAAATAAATTCAAAGGGACACATAAATATTAATGGGACTATTTTCCCTTTAATAATAAACCATCCATACCTAGGTAACCATAAAAAAAACCTCTATATGATGCGTGAGTATCAAAATAAAATCCAATAAAAAAATAAAATAAAATAAAATATCAGAGTATAAGAGGAACTAAATTGACATATCCAAAGGATGAAAAAGGATAAAAAACTAAATATAGAAGATAAATCCACAAAAAACTCCCCATATACTATAATATCCAAATCCACATGCCTAGCCCTAATTATCATAATGTATCACTAAAGAACAGGTATACCATGACTTTACCTATGTCGTTATATATAACATCAAAAAATGAAAAATAGTTCCCAAGAAGGGGTTTAGTATAAAACTATATAAAATTTCGCCAATGAAATCCCAACTCCCACCACTAGGATAAGACATGTTTTCAAATTTTATAAAATAGTATAATAAAAAAATAGTTTATAACACATCAATAAATTATTATTTCCACGGTATAAATTAATAGTCTTTCACAATAATTTTTATGGAAAACATTAGAAAATAATTTAATCCATTTCTAAATTTTTTATTTATAATATAATTTTCCATCTACACACATATCCACAACACACACACAAACATGGTGTTACAATTGATGGTGGAACTTCATGTCAATACTATATCCATTTGATGGTGGTACTTCATGAACAATATCCATCACATTAAACTCATGAAAAAACATTATTACCTAAATAATGTCCACCAATTTCAATAAAATCATTTCTTTCATTTCAAATCATTTAAATATATAATCTTCTTTCATTAAATAAACCATAATTTCATAAATCACCTTTCTAAAATTATAAACATTTGGTTTTTTAAAAAAAATTAATCAAATTCTCAGGATTTAAAAAACCATAATTCATATGAGAATTTCCATCATGTCAGACCATGATTTTTACAGGAAAATAAATTAATTTCATCAATTTGAAATATTCTTTGATGTTATAATAAATTGGTGTTAATAGAGAATCCACCTACCTCTCAGACATCATCAAAAATGAAGAACAACAAAAACAATTTAAAAACCCCATCTTAGACCTTCTATATATGAACATTGATCTTATTACCATAAAATATCATCACTAATCCCATGATAAAAATATATATATCCTCTAAAAACTAAATCAATACTTCCAAAAGGGATGGGAAAAAGAGATATTAGCAAAATGATGAAGAATAAGAAAATACCATAAAATATGGATCTACAAATGACTTTTGATTACCTAAAACATTCTATTGAATCAAAGGGAATTTCCTTCTAATCCATGGGAGGAATAGGAATTAGTTTTAGGGGGATATTATTGGGAAAAGGAGTTATAAAAACCATAAACTAAATGTGTGTTTCCCATTTTCTCCAAGTTAAATGTTTCTCCTGGGAATATAAATGTTTTGGATAAACTATACGCCTTTCCATTGCATTTTGTTTTACCTTACACAGTTACTATAATGTTTTTCTTGGTTTTTACTAATCATGATCAAACTATAAACCTCTATATAATCCCCCAAAAAATTACCAAAAACTTTTGAACCTCCAAAAACTTATTTGGAATCATTTGAATAAATAAAATATAAAAATAAAGGATCATGTACTAGAAAATGGGGGACATAAATCACAATAATTTTGGTGTGGACATTGGTGATCATTTTCAAAATGATATTGGAACATATTTTAAAAAAGTACATGGTTTGACCTGATCTTTCTCAATTAGTTGGATGAAGTTAGTGTGGAACAACATCGATCGCGCCATGGGGATGGTATGAGTATATTAAAAATATGTGTTAGAGATTTAAAAAGAATACATGGGGTATCTAATTTGATATTGGTTGAATTGAGTTTGACCATTTCAACCAAATTGAGGAACTGGTGAAATTTCTTCATGTGTAATCTATTAAATGTTTCGGGAATTTCATTATGATTCTAATGGATTTCATATATAGGAAATTTTACTAGTGGGAGTACCATGACTCTGAATTTTCCATTGAAAATCTATAACATATGCTGCAAAGAAATATATGCTGGTTGATGAGAGAGATTATGATGTGATCTTGTCTTCAGTTAGGGTGGATTTTGTAAGCACTACCTTAGCATTTTATTGTTAGTTGTGAGTGTTGGCTCGCATTTTAGTGGTTTCAAAACCATATATTCTTTAGTAATTCTTCATGTTGTGTTTGGAATTTGAAAATATAATGTGGTCATTTCGGCATGAAATTATCAACTGTTGTAAGTCGGGTGATGTTTATATTGTCGACCATGGCTCCGTGGGAACTACAAGAAAATGAGGCTACTACAACATAGCTATAACCACATTTTTAAACACATGGCTATAGGTGGCTATAATAATGGTCCTGTTTCCTATAGCCATGGTTTTATGACTATGGCTATAGACCAATTTTCTGTGGCCTATTTCCATGGTTTTCAAAATTGTGGTTATTGGTCGTGGCTATTGGCCAATATTTTTTAAGGCCTATAGCCACGGTTTTTCAATACCGTGGCAATATGGTTCTCGTACTTTCGTAGGAAACAAATTCCCCACCAAAAATATGTCAGGAAGACCTATTGCCACTGTTTTGAGGCCATTCCCACTGTTTATATTAATATATATACATATATCATAATATATATATATATATATGAATTGTTGTGAGGTGTAGTGGTTAGTATGCTTGTTGGTAAAGGGGAGGTACAGGGATCGATACTCGCTGGGGAAATTTTTTATTCAGGCTATTTCTAGGGTTTACTGTAACACCCCAAGCATCCATGGTACGATTCTGTTTGAATAATACAGTAGTGTGTGTTGTACGCAACTTCGAGTTCTAACACACACCACAACCAATCAAACTAGCAGTTATGAGTAGTAATACCTACTTTTTGTAATTTTATAAATTTTATCATTCAAAATGGACTTCATTTTTGGATTCGGAATATCGAAATTAGCTTAGGGTGAATTTTTTGTATTTTTATGAAAACATTGAATTTTTGATGAATACTGAAAAAACACTGAGTTATAGTTTAAAACTAAATTTTTATATAAATAAGTATTTATTTTATTTAAATTTAATTAAGGTAAAATAGATACATGATACCTATATAATTTCAATGTAATTCATTGTAGTTAGTTTAGAATAATTTTAGATATAAGAAAATTTTATTGAACTTTTCATCGCCTTTTACCCACCTCCTAGGAGAATTTGGAAATTCACATAAAACAATTTTACCACTTTTGTGAGTGGAATTTAAAAAATCTAAGAGACATAGTTAATATCAAGGAGTAAAATGTGGTTCAATAAGTTGATAATAATTTTTGGTGAATAGTATATTTTTACTTTTATTTACCACAGTTAAAAGTAATTAGGGTAATTAAGGGTAAAAATGATATTAATATTACCCTAACACATGTCTTAATTCTATTGGACACGTGTATCTCGACCAAAAACAAACTTAGGAATAAAATTTTATCATTTGGGTCCACTTGGATTAAATTTGGACATTTATTATTATTTAATTCAAATAAGAGTTAAAAGAGTTAAAATCAATGTTTAATAACTAAAAATTTTTTAATATAGGGTTATATATAAGATAAATTCAATTATAAATATTCATTAGAAAGATAAAACGATTTCCAACATGATGGTATTTTATTTATAATTTTTAGATATTAAATAATTTAATTTATATATGACACAGTTGTGATGCAGTAATTACCTAATTAATGAAATATTAAAATAATAGATATCATAAATACCAAAATAAATAAAATGTGAGACTTTTAATGAATTACACTAATTTTATAGCATAATATGACATGTTATAATTGACATAAATTTTATTTTTCGAAGTAATCATTCTGTTATGATTTTCACAAAAATCAAATACCAAATAGTGTCAAAATTGACATAAAAGAGTTTTTAAAAATATATTATATTATTAATTGATATTAAATTACTAAAATTCTAGGTTTGGCCAAAGGACTTAAATAATGATAGTTTTATCATTAATGGACTACTTGGGGTCTCCTGGATGTATATAGTATGTTTATTAACTATATAATATAAAAATACAAAGTGACATGGTAAATGTCAAACTAATTAACTAAGAGTTAAAACTAAATGATAAGGTTAATATAGTTACCCAAACCTGTCTAAAATCTATTGGTTGAAAATATTTCAACCCATCCAAACCTTATACTTTGAATAATCCACTTTGGAGAATTTAAAAACCGAATTTTAATTTATTATAAATTAATACTTTATGTTTTTCCTAGAGAGAGCCTCCTCCCCCTTATAAAAGGACTCCAATTATAACCAATTATTCACACCTTCAAAGCCATTTGGATCAGCCAAACCCTACCAAAATATTCTCTCAACTTCCCTCAATACATCGTAGAGGCCTTATTTTGATCATAAAGCCACCCTAAGGAGCCCTTTTGATCATATCAAAAGGAAGTACCCGAATAAGAGGTAATGTTTTCACCACCCTCTTTCATGTTCCATTCTTCTTCAACTTCTTCTTTATTTGTTATTTACATTATAAAATAATAACTCCAATATCTTCTATATACTGTGATATTGTTATAAATATGTTACAACCATTTTCAGTATTCTATCCATCCATTGAATGATATTGTCGCTCGTGCGTGCGTACGGACTACTATCTCCACGAACGCGATGAGATTCATTACCCATCGTATCCATTCAAGTCTAATTGTCATTTGACTATTAAAAATAATTTTTAAGGACTTGATATCATTCTTTATATGAATAATATACAATCTACCCATAACAAACACGGCTTACGTAACAAAACATATAAAATAAAATGTGTAAGTTAACACCCGAAACGATTATAATACTAAGATATTATTAACAAATCAATGTTAAAAGATCATATATGATATCATATTAATGTATATGATTCTTGTATAATTTAATAACAATTATTTCACCATTAAAGAGGAGTTTAACCAACCCTGGACCAATAAAAAGTAAAAATTAAGGGTTTGTTTCACAATCTATTCATTATCCGAGTTTGTTTATACGAAATTATCTACTGGGACCTCTTTATCATCCACATCCACGATTCTTAAAAATGTATTTAAAATAATTCTTAAAATTTTAAAGACTATGGGTTAAAGTCATTTATACCCTTTTTGACTTTTTATAATAAGTTTATAAAGGCATATTTCTGTTGCTTTCCAAACAAGGCCCTTTTTTACCTTTTTGACAGAATTAAGGTAAGAATGTCTTTTTAACATATACTGTGGGTGCAGTTATTTTCCGCCGTTATAAAATTGTCGAAGCAACCCTTAAAATCTTATAAGAAAATTTTCAATGTAAATTTTTTCTTTTATAATTATGTGACTTTTAAATGATTTAAAAAAAGAGAAATTTCTCTCAAATAGTTTTGATTCCATCTATGTCAACATCCTTTGATAGATTTTAAGATTATTTGAAGTTGATTTATTATAATACAAAACATCCACATTGTATTTATGGTTTTGAGATATGTTTGACTATGGATGTGTTATTTTTATACCATTAATGGTTTATTGAGAAAGTATTGACATTTCGTATGCTAGTTTTAATACGAATGTTTACGTTATGTTTAAACCTATTCATATGAGGAATGCATTGGACTTAATAAGTGACGGGTAGAGCCCGCTATAGCTCTTAGATTCAGCGGTAGGTCTCATGAGACAAACTAGTGTCTTGGCACAAGTCCTTGACAAAATCTTATTTGTAGTCTGGGCATGAGGCCTTGGCTACGTGGTTATGATAGTCTGTCATTATTCATTCCATCATTATTAAAGTGGTTATTGATATTGCATGTGATTATTCAACTAGTAGAATATCCATGTGAATAATTATATGGAAATTACTCATTTTATTTCTGTCATATTATTCTGAAGTTCAAGTTTAAAAGGCATTTTCTTTAGTTATACATCGCCTTAAATGTTTATGCTTATTTGTAAAAGTTTCCGCTATATTTTTATCCTTACTGGGAATTTGAGCTCTCCCCTTTCAAGGTTTTATTTTTAACAGGATGTGAAGAAGTATTTTATGAGTGGAATGCATGGATAGTATGAGGGGATATGAGTTTGGACTATGGAGACTATGTTTTTGTAGTTTTTACTTTATGATGTAATGTAAACATTATGAATGTATCTAGTTATTCCAAGGCTACTAAAATAATCGGTCTTTCGAGATTTGATCTTTCTTATGATCATGCCAATGTTATATAATAATGCACTGAATCTGGGTAACTGGGGTTGGGGCGTTATAGTTGGTATCATAGGAAGTTTAGTAAAAACCTTGGAAGCTAGATTTAGATAAATTCTGATTAGATCACATATACCTAAGATGGACTTTAAGTATTAGTATAGAAAAACTTCCTAGAATTTTGGTATTGTAGAGATTTTATGAGTTTTCCGAGCAGTACATTCCTGTTTGGATATGAGCAGGTAGAGGTGAAGCTGGCACAAATGTACCTAGGGGTAAAACCCAAAAACACTTCCTGGAGATAGATAAGAACAGGAACTGGTCCACGACAATGGTCCTTGTTGCACTCTTGGTTACGACACTCCTGGGGGATATGCTTAGGATAATTCTCAATTTCTTTTCAATCCATTATGAAGAGTTTATGAGTATAATCTTCAACAAAGAAAACATTTTTTATGAATATGGATTATATCTATAAATAGTTCAATTTATGTTAAGTGTTTTACAAGTATGGAATTATGTATTTGGATTCATAAACTGATCATGTTTATGCCATTATTTTGCAATGGAGAGTAGTGGAAGGAATGGAAACTATATCAATGCACGGACTCCATGTAGGGATTTCTCTTAGGCTCAAAATAATTATAGTGGAGATGGTAATGCAACTGGGGTTGATCAGCTAATCACCATACTGGGATAACTCACTCAGGTTATGAACAATAATTTTACCCATATGGAGCACCCTGATATGCAGCATGAAGGATCAATGTTAGATCACATCATGAGGAAGCAACCACCAAAATTCAATGGGAGGTTAAATCCATAAGTAGCTGAGTAATGGTTAAGTTCCCTAGAGAAAATATTCCATGCATTGGGGAGTAGTGAAAGGGAAAAAGTTATCATGGAAATTTTCCGCCTCACTGAAGATGATGATCAATGTTGGTCACTGATTCAAAACACAAAGGAAGATGATGAAGTATAAAATATGTAATGGAGGGATTTCAAGGAGCTTTTCATAGAAAAATTTGTTCCTCGGGACCATCGAGTAGATATGGAAAGGAAATTTATGAGTCTGAGAAAAAAGGAGGCTGAGAATGTCGCAAAGTATGAGGCTAATGTTACAAGGATAGCAAGGTATGTTGGAGATTATATAGGTAACCCATGAAGTAAGACTGATCATTTCTTTGATGGGTTAAAAAAATTTCTTCATCGAGCATTAGTCTCACAATCCTTCTCATCGTACGAAGACATTGTCTCATGTGCTATCAAGACAGAAAAAGAATTCTCTAAGTTTTTTGACTTTAAAGAAATGAAATAGAAGAAGATATTTGCTGATCAATATAGAAATGTAAATAAGGGGAAGAAGGAAAAAAGTTTAATATCCATCCTATAGTAAATGTGCGAAGAAACACCCTGGTAATTGCTTAAAAGGAATGGGAGTCTGTTACAAGTGTGGTGAAAAAGGCCACAAAGCTCTTGATTGCAAGAGAAAGAGAGTTGATGTCAACGAGGCATGCTATAATTTTAGAGAGATGGGACATTATGCAAATGAATTTCCTAAGTGTCAGAGGAACTTACCCTTGAAAAGGCCAAGGGATCAAGGCCATACTTATGCAATCACTACTGCTGAAGTAGAATCTATGAAAGAAGTGGTGGGAGGTAACTTAATGGTTTCCTCAAGTTTAGAAAATGCATTATTCGATTCTGGATCAATGCATTGTTTCATATCTTCCCAGTTTTCTAAGAAAATTAGATTTTTCCAATTTGATTTAACGAGCGTTTATTCAGTCAAAATCCCTAAGGGAAGTATCATTGCTACAATGTTCTGTGGATCCGTTCCCATTAGGCCATATAAATGTTCTTTATCTGCTGATCTCATCGTCATACCCATGACTGAATTTGATATAATCCTCGGTATGGATTGGCTTTCAGACCATGATGCGAAAATTTATTGTAAGAAGAATGAGGTTACAGTTATTGATGCTGATGATAAGGAACATCTTATCTTTAGAGCAGAATATTCACCACCTGATTCTTATCTTGATCCACCCTGAGTAGCTCAACTAAATTCAATTATCAGGGAATAAGAGAATGAAATAACTGTGGGTGAGGAATGAAATGTTCAAATAGAGGATGTACTTATTGTGAGAGAATACGTTGTTGTGTTTCCAGAAGATTTACCTAGACATCCTCCAGAACGAGAAGTTGATTTTTCCATTGATTTAATTCCTGGTTCAAGGCCCATATCGAAGACCCCTTATAGAATGGACACTGTGGAATTAGTTCAACTAGAGAAACAACTGGAGGAATTGATTAATAATGGATTTATTTTCCCTAGTGTTTCTTTATGGGGAGCCCCTATCCTTTTTAAAGAAGAAATATGGATCTATGAGGTTATGTATCGACTACAGGTAAATCAATGCTATGACAATAAAAAAAGTATCACCTACCTCGCATTGATGATTTGTTTGACCAAATGCATGGAGCTTAATACATTTCAAATATTGACCTTCAATTTGGATACCATCAGTTGTGTTTAAAGATGGAATACATGCTGAAGACAGCATTTTAAACCAGGTACGGGCATTATGAGTTTACAGTAATGCCTTTTGGGCTGACTAATGCACCCTCTGTATTCATGGACCTAATGAACAGAGATTTCAAAAAATATCTTGACAATTTTGTGGTGGTATTTATTGATGATATCTTTGTATACTCCAAGAGCTATGATGATCATGAAAATCACTTGCGCATTATCCTAAAGACTCTTAACACACATGAATTATAGGGGATGTTTAGCAAATGTGAATTCTGGCTTCAGGAGATTTATTTTCTTGGACATATTTTCTCCAAAGATGGAATCTCTATTGATACTTATAATAAAAGGGAAATCCAATAATGGCCTACACCGACGAGTATAATTGAGGTACGTAGTTTTATTGGTTTAGTAGGTTATTATCAATGTTTCGTCCAGAACATTGCCCGATTGGCTAACCCTTTAACGAAGCTCACACGTAAAGGGGTTAAATTTTTATGTACAAAAGAGTGTAAAAAATGTTTTGAAGAAATGAAGAGAAGATTAGTCAATGCTCTTATTTTGACTCTACCATCAGGAAATGACGTGTTTGTTATTTATAGTGATGCATCAAAGAAAGGACTTGGTTGTGTCCTTATGCAAAATGATAGAGTTATTATCTCTGCATCATGATAGCTGAAAACTCACAAGAAAAACTATCCTAATCATGATCATGAGTTAGTTGTTGTAATATTTGCTTTGAAGATATGGATACACTATCTCTATGGTGAAAAATGTGAGATTTATACTGATCACAAGAGTTTGAAGTATATTTTCTCACAGAAAGAACTAAACATGAGGCAAAGGAGATGACTTGAACTACTCAAGGATTATGATTTCACGATACACTCCCAACCGGGGAAGGAAAATAAGGTAGCAGATGCTTTGAGAGGAAAGGATTATGGAGTTTTGAACAAGATGAGAGTTGAAAAGGATTCTATATACATAGATCTAGTAATGATGGATATGGGAATCACCATGGAATGTGAAACATCAATGATTTTTTTAATGGTTGCCAAACCATATTTACTAGAAAGGATAAAGAGTTCTCAAACCAATGATGAGGAGTTTCAAAATAAGATTAAAGCTGTGAATGATGGGAGATTGAATTAATTTTTGTATGCAGATGGAATTTTGAAATTTGAGAAGAGAATTTGTGTTCCCGATATACATGATCTAAAAAGGAAATTGTTGGACGATGCTCATATTTCAAATTTCTCAACACACCCTGGGAGCACCAAAATGTATAGAGATTTAAAGTAACATTTTTGGTGGGACAACATGAAGAGGGAGATTGCTGATTTTATGTCAAGATGTATGGTTTGTCAACAAGTGAAAGCTGGATGGCAACAGCCTGGAGGTGTCATGAAACCTCTTCCGATACCTGAGTGGAAATGGGATAATATAACAATAAAATTTGTCATGGGACTACCAAAGACTCTTAGAAGGAACGATGCAATATGGTTCATTGTTGATTGACTTACCAAATAATCACATTTTATTTCTATAAGAGAAGATCTACCATTTGAACTTCTATCAAGGCTATATATTAATGAAGTTTTGAGAATTCATGGAGTACCCATATCAATTTTTTCTGATCGTGATCCCCATTCTACTTCAAGATTCTGGAAGAGTCTTCCGAAGGCCTTGGACACTGAACTTTATTTGAGTACTTCCTACCACCCTCAAACAGATGGACAATCAAAATGGACTATTCAAACCATAGATGACATGTTGAGATCTTCCTCACATGACTTTCAGGGTATGTGGGATCAATATTTACCTCTGGTAGAATTTTCCTATAACAATAGCTTCCATTCGAGTATTCAAATGGCACCATATGAAGCATTATACAGAAAGAGATGTCCCACTCCAACCTGTTGGGATGACGTTGGTGAATGAAAACATGTAGGCCCAAAACTGGTGGAGGAAACAATGGAGAAGGTGAAGGTAATCAAAACCCACATTAATGCGGCTCAAAGTCGGTAGAAGGGCTATGCTGACAATCGAAGGAAGGATTTCGAATTTTAGGTAGGAGATAATGTTTTCTTGAAGGTATCTCCATGGAAGGGAGTTATATGTTTCGGTCAGAAAGGTAAACTGAGTCCCAGGTACATCGGACAATTCGAAATTCTAGAGAAAATTGGGGTTGTAGCTTACCATTTGGTAATACCGGCAAATCTCTCCAAAGTTCATGATGTGTTCCACGTATCACTATTGAGAAAATACATGTCTGACCCATCATATGTACTCACCTATGAGGAATTAGAACTAGGACCTAGTCTGTCTTATTGCGAAGAGCCCATCAGGATTCTTGGTACAAGAGAACAAGTACTGAGAAACCGGATGACTCGTCTGGTAAAAGTTCTATGGAGAAACCATAAGATAGAAGAGGCAATGTGGGAACCTGAGAAACTTATGATGAAGAACCACCAGAGTCTTTTCATATGGTAGTATTCTAGAAATTTTGAGGATGAAATTATTTGAAGGAGGGGATAATGTAACAACCCAAGCTTCCACGGTAGGATTCTCTTTGAATAATATTGTAGCGTGTGTTGTATGCAACTTCGAGTTCTAACACACACCACAACCAATAAAACTAGCCATTATGAATAGTAATACCCACTTTTTGAAATTTTATAAATTTTATCATTCAATATGGACTTAATTTTTGGATTCGAAAGATCGAAATTATCTTAGGGTAAATTTTTGGTATTTTTCTGAAAACATTCAATTTTTGATTAATAGTGAAAAAACACTGAGTTATAGTTTAAAACCAAATTTCTATTTAAATAATTAATTATTTTATTTAAATTTAATTAATTTCAAAATAGATACATTATACCTATATAATTTCAATGTAATTCATTGGAGTTAGTTTAGAATAATTTTTGATATAAAAACATTTATTGAACTTTTCACCGTCTTTTACCCAGCTCCTAAGAGAATTTGGAAATTCATATATAACTTAATTTTACCACTTTTGTGAGTGGAATTTTGTAAATCTTAGAGACACGGTTAATATCAAGGTGTAAAATTTGGTTCAATAAGATGAAATTTTTTTTGGTCAATAGTAACTTTTTACTTTTATTTACCACGGTTAAAAGTAAATAGGGTAATTTTGAGTAAAAATGATATTAATATTACCCTAACACATGTCCTAATTCTATTAGACATGTTTATCTGGAACAAAAACAAACTTAGGAAAAAAATATTATCATTTAGATCCGCTTGTATTAGATTAGGACATTTATTATAATTTAATTCAAAGAAGAGTTAAAAGAGTTAAAATAAATGTTTAATAACTAAAACATTTTTAATATTGGGTTATACATAAAATAAATTCGATTATAAATACTAATTATAAATCTTCTAAGATTTCCTACATAATTATATTTTATTTATAATTTTTATAAATTAAATAATTTAATTTATTTATGACACAATGGTGATCCATTAATTACCTAATTAATGAAATATTAAAATAAATGATATGATAAATACCCAAATAAATATAATTTCAGACTTTTAATGAATTCCAAGAATTGTATAGTATAATATGACTTGTTATTATTTTCATAAATATGTTTTCTCGAATTAATCATTCTGTTTTGATTTTCACAAAAATCAAATACCAAATAGTGTCAAATTGACATAAAAGATTTATTAAAAATATTTTATATTATTAATTGATATTAAATTCCTAAAAATCTAAGGGTTGGCCAAAGGAATTATATCATGATAGTTGTATCATTAATGGATCACGTGGGGGGTCTCTTGGATGTATATAGTAAGTTTATTAAATGTATAATATAAAAATACAAAGTGACATGGTAAATGTAAAACTAATTAACTAAGAGTTAAAACTAAAAGATAAGGTTAATATAGTAAAAACAACCTGTATAAAATCTACTGGTTGAAAGTATTTTAAACCATACCCACCTTAGACTTTGAATAATACACTTTGGAGCCTTTATAAACTGAGTATGAATTTATTATAAATTAATACATTATGTTTTTTCTAAAGATCCACTCCTCCCCCTTATAAAAGGACACCACTTCTAACCCATTCTTCACACCTTCAAAGCCATTTGGATCAGACCAACCCTACCCAAATATTCTCTCAACTTCACTCAATACATCCTAGAAGTCTTAGTTTGATCATAAATCCAAACTAAGGAGCCCTTTTAAAGAAATCAAAAGGAAGAACCTGAAGAAGAGGTAATGTTTTCACCCCCCCCCCCTCTTTCAAGTTCCTTTCTTCTTCAACTTCTTCTTTCTTTGTTATTTCCATTATAAAATAATAACTCCAGTATATTCAATATAATATGATATTATTATAAATGTGGTACAACCATATTCAGTATTGTATCCATCCTTTGAATGACATGTCATCATACATGCGTACGTATGGCTTACCTTCTCCACGTCGTGGTGTAATTGTAATTCAATACATTATTATTTGGATGGGTATAATAATGATGTTCAATTCATTTAAATAATAAATATAACATGATAATTATTTTGTATATATGATATAACATTCAATTATATATTAATTTAATATCAAAAGATTGATATTGTCGCTCGTGCGTACGTACGGACAACCGTCACCACGAACGCGATGAGATTCATTCCCCATCGTATCCATTCAAGTATAATTGTCATTTTATGATTAAAAATAATGTTTAAGTACTTGATATCATTATGTATATGAACAAGATACAAACTATCCATAAAACCACGGCTTACATAACAAAACATATAAAAGAAAACGACTACGTTAAGACCCGAAACGATGATAACACTAAGATATTATTAACAACTCAATGGTAAAAGATCATATATGATATCATATTAATGTATATGATTCTTGTATAATTTAATAACAATTATTTAACCATTATAGAGGAGTTTAACCTACCCTCAACCAAGGAAAAGTACAAGTTAAGGGTTTATTTCACAATCTCTTCATTATCCGAGGTTGTTTTTACGTAATTATCGACTAGGACCTCTTTATCATCCACATCCATATTTTTTAAAAATGTATTTAAAATAATTATTACTATTTTATATACTATGTTTTAAAGTCATTTATACCCTTGTTGAATTTTTATAATAAGATTATAATGGAATCTTTCTGTTGTTTTCCAAACAAGTTCATTTTTATCCTTTTCGACAGAATTATGGCAAGAATGTCTTTTTAACTTATAAGGCGGGTGCGGCTATTTTCCGCCATTATAAAATCATTGATTCTTCCCTTAAAATATTATAAGAATATTTTCAAAGTAAATGTTTTCTTTTTTAATTTTGTGACTTTTATATGATTTGAAAAATAATGAGATATTTCTCTCAAATAGATTTGATTTCATCTATGTCAACATCCTTTAATGGATTTTAAGGTTATTTGAAGTTGAATTATTATGATACAAAACTTCCATATTGTATTGAAGGTTTTGTGATATGTTTGACTATGGATGTGTTATTTTTATAACATTCATGGTTTATGGAGAATGTATTGACATTTTGTATGCTAGTTCTAATATGAATATTTATGTTATGTTTAAACCTATTCATATGAGGAATGAATTGGACTTAATATGTGGCGGGTGGAGCCCGCTATATCTCTTCGCTGCATCGGTAGGTCTCATGAGACACACTAGTGTCTTGGCACGAGGCCTTGACAAAATCTTATTGGTAGTCTTGGCACGAGGCCTTGGCTACGTGGTTATGATAGTCTGGCATTATGCATTCCATCATTATGAAAGTGGTTATTGATATTCCATATGATTATTCGACTAGTAAAATATCCATGTGAATAAGTAAATGTAATTATCTCATTTTATTTCTGCCATATTATTCTAAAGTTCATGTTTAAAAGTCTTTTGTTTTAGTTATACATTGCCGTAAATATTTATGCTTATTTATGAATGTTTCCACTATATTTTTATCCTTACTGGGCATTTGAGCTCACCCCTTTCAATGTTTTATTTTTCCCAGGATGTGAAGAAGTATTTTATGAATGACATGCAGGGATAGAATGAGGGGATATGAGTGTGGAATATGGAGACTATGTTGTTTTAGTTTTCACTTTATGATGTACTGTAAACATTATGAATGTATCTAGTTATTCCAAGGCTATTAAACTAATCAGTCTTTCGAGATTTGATATTTCTTGTGATCATGCCAATGTTATGTAACAATGCACTGACTCTGGGTAACTGGGGTCGGGGCGTTACATTTACCTAGGCTATACCCATGGTTTTAACCATGGAAATAATTTATATATCCAGGGTTTAGCAAAACTGGTAGTGGGGATCCTATCCCATTTTCCTCACCCTCTTTATAGGTTTTGAGAGATCTAATTCATTCAAACACCAATCCAATATCCTTATTTCAGGTTTGTCCTATCATGGTATGTCCTTTATTCCACATTCTTCCATTCTTTATTTACTTTTTAGCATGTAATTTCATTTACATGAGAGATAATACACCTTTTTATGGTATTTTTCTATTTATTTGATTTATCTCATTTCGGATCAGACCAACAGTTGATATAGGAAAAATGAATATATATATGTATAAGGTAGTTGGTCTATATTCATTTCCCTTAATGTTTTATAATTTATAAAATTTCTTGTTGGGTCATGTTCTAGATTCCCCATGTGTCTCCCTTTAAATATTAAATCCATTTAAATTGATTGTTAAAACATTGAATTATTTTTCCCTCAGACCCAAAAATCCATCTCTAAAAGCTACTTACCTCGACACAAACCATACTATAGGGTGTTTAAATTTAAATTCATATGATTATAATGATATATTTATGATTTAAATCACCTTTTGATGTTTTTTTGTTATCCCTTATGAAAGAGATGAATAAATTTAAATAAATTAAACAGTAATGTTATCCATGCCTTTATTTTATAAGAAATCCATATTTGAGGTGTGATTTCTTATATATAGGGGTCATTAAATGGTGATGTTTAATGTGTGATGTGGTTTGAATGTATCATTATTTTAAATGACTTTTAACCAACCACCTTGTAATTTGGGTTTGACTTGTCAATGGTTATTTAATTGTTTAGATGAATTAAATAGGAGATGAATGGTAAGACCATGAATTTTCTCTATTTTAAACATATATATTAAATGATTAAAATTATGTTTTTAATTATATTATGGAACTAATTTTATTCATTTTCATTGACATATTTTAATTTCATGGATTTTATCATGGCCTATATTTAAATATTATATACAACAAGAATATGAAATTACATTGTTCCTTGGGAGATAACAGGGTTCCTCTTTACAGAAATCCTCGATTATGGGATCATATGGGAAATGGTTTTATTTATACTAGATTATTATCGAGAGATCTTGGTTAGAGTATTTGTATAGGATTATTCACATCCGCATGGTCTATGATGTTGGGCATGGAGTATCAAAGCATTTTCGGTAGTTGGACCTGACCTTTCGCACCCCTTGATTAGGATGTTGGACATCATGATTCACATAATTGATTGAGATTGTTGGGCATGGTACATTGTATCCCCTATTCGTATTATTTGTATTATTCTCCATTATAAATATTAGATTTTTATTATATTTCCATAATGTGAATTCTCGAGTCTTATGCCTCATGTTCTCATCGGTTCATGTGTATATTTGAATATAAAGGTTTACATATATGCATATATATATATATATGATCTTACATATTCATATATATTTTAGACTAGGAAAAAGTAGGTATGGTAGTTCATGTATCTTTTGAGGAACAAAATCACAACTTTCTGACATTAATTATTTATTGCATTATTTATTAAACCTGCACACTACGTTATTTTATACTCATGGATTTTATTTCACTAGACAGTATTGGTAGTGGCCTACATTGTGTTACTCACACCCTATTCGGGCCACTATTCAGTACCTGGATATACCTATTGGTTGTAGGATGGAATATTATATGGAACTTCTTACCATTGTTTCACATCAGACCATGACTTTACATTGAGCTAGGGGATGAAAATGTACCCATGCTGCTTACAAAAAATTAGTTTTGTTTATGTATTCTTTTATCAGTCTAGTACTATTATACATAGTACCTACTATATATTGTTCTCTTTTGCATGAATCAAAATGTTCATGGATGGATTTTTATTTGGAAGAGGCCGAGTTATCTAGTATTCTTTATAACACCCCAAAATTCTAATATACAAATTTTTATTTGATAGTTTGCATGACACGCAACACCAAGTTCTTAAGGGAATATAATATTTAGACACTTTATAATATATTTATTATTTAAAATAGATTATCTATATTTAATTTCTTGAAACACAGATTTATCTTTCAGTACATGAAAGGTAGACATTCCTTAATATCTTGTGTTACATGCATGCGTTACCTTCTTAGATATCTTTCATTACACACAAGACATACATTCACTAAATAATAATATATTAATAATATATTATTATTTAATATAATACCATATCACTTAGACATAATGATAGAAGTTATGAATAATATTAACTAACTTATTAAAATTTATAGTTTATATAAAAATAAAATGAATTCTTTGGCTATAATTAATGACAAACTGAAATAAGAAACAATGGAATATGAAAAAGAAATATTATTATTTGTATGCTTTCAAAGTAGTTTTGTCTTAATAAACATAATTAATTTCAATTATTTTTTTATTTTAATGAAATATATATATTATATATTAAATAAAATATTTTTTATATTCATCCACTAGGTATTATTGTATTAATATAAGAACAAACTCTATTTTACACATAAATCCAATATTTTTATAAAAGATGTTTTCCACCTTTTAATGGAGAACCCATATGTATCTAAATTTTGTCACATTAATTTTGTTAATATTTAAATATAATATTAATATTTGAATAAAAAACATAATAATTATGTTACGGTGAATTTAGGATATTTTTCTATAACATTTCATTTTTTAATGAAAAGTAAAAAATACTTAATTTTAGTTCAAAACTATTTTTTCATATAATTTATTTATACAGTTAAATTATAATATTAATTGTTTTTAATGATTAATTAGTTAATATTTTCATAAATTAATATAATTTGTGTTATTATAATAAATTTCACTTTGAATTTTATTATAAAAACCATGAGAAAATTTATATGTTTTAACTTTAGTGCCATGCATTGTCACCCCAATTGTGGGATTAAATTTAAATTAATTTTTACAAATTCTATTATTTGAATTTGGAAAAATATACTATATATTTTAAATCATAATAATTTATAATTTATAATAAGAATAATTTTTTTGACAAAAATGTTTAGTTAAAGTATTTATAAATAATTATAATTATTAAGGTAAAATTAATCTTAATAAAAGACTAAACCTTTTACATAGGTGGAAAAATATCCTTGAAACTTGCACAAAACCCATTTTATAACCGTAATTCATCCATTAACATTATATTATTGTTTTTGGTTGGTTTGGTATGACTTTTTTTATGTATAAACTTGTGTAAACCTAAGATGTTCCCAAAAATTCCAAGTGAGCCCATTTCCTTCCCTAAAAAAGGCCGCTACCTCTCTCCATTCCTCAAAACTCTCAAACTAGTTATGTTCATCTAATATATTCCCATATGGCTTCCAGAAATCACACCGCTATAAATTTATTTCTACCTTTGGGATTAAATATTTCTATATATTCCTTTTGGTTCAAACCGAATGTAATTAACTAATTAAGACATAAGGACTTCTCTAATGTTTTTTAATTTTATTTCCATTATCCATCCCTAAAATCCCATTATTCCATTTTTATGTAACAAAAAAAGTATTAAACTTATACTAGTATTATTTTTATGTATAGTTATCAAACTAAAATTACACACTCTTCCATCTAATCGGTAAAAAAAATTGTTTCTGTGTATGGTGAACTACTGCCTCACGAAAGGATGATTGTTCATTTTTCCTTTACCAAGTTTTATGGATGGACATTATGATGAGATTTATATTTATATATGTTATATAAGATATTTATTATGTATTTATACTTTTTTAATCCTATTATAACACATAATTTTAAAATTTTCCATTTTACATTTATATGATAACATCGTATGAAGAAGTGTGGACTAATACCCCCTCAAAGTGATGTGATTTGTACACATGATACGTGGAATGTATAAATGATTGTTATAAGTAAAAATAAGATACATAATATATATATATATATGACATTAATGATATAAATAACTTTCTATAAATATAATGTATAAATATATATATATATATATATCACTTTCGCTATTACACATTCACACACATAAAAAGTGATAATGTCAGTTATAGACGTGTGGACTACTGCCTCCATAAAACGATGTGATTCGTGTAACATAATAACAATTATATATATAATTATATATATTTAAATAACATGATATTTATTATAAAATCATCATTATAGAAATATATGGTGTTACTTACCTTTTTTCCATAATGATCATTGAAAAATACAAACATTACTCATGCATATGTACGGCCTGCCGTCTCCATTATTGTAATGTTGGTTCATTTTTCATAACAATACATTATTGTTGGTTTAAAAAGTATAATATTTTTATTAATATGATAATTATATAATTTTTATTATTATTCTAGATATGTTATATAATGGCCGCTTTGACCATAGTTGACCTGCCAAAGGTATTTTTGACACATAAACTAAATTTGGTCAAACCAAATGATTTAAAAATAACAATTAAGTTAGTTTGATAAAACATATAAATAAGTGAAATAAATGTAATGATAATCCTAAAAAAGTTTCTAATTAATGTATGAAATTAACAAAAGTTTATTATACAATATGTTAAAGTATTTTCACCTAAAATGAAATGCAAGGTAAAGAATTTTCCTCTCAATTTTCATTCCCTTGATTCTTAACTCTTTTTATGAAACATATATATTTCCTATAGTGTATATACTACCTTTGAAATTTTATATAATGAATAAATTTATTTCCATTATATATTATGTTTTATTTAATATAATTCCTTTATTAGTGTTATTATTTAAAATGTTTCAAAGTTGTATAGGACACTTTGGAATGCTTAATGATTATTTTCCTCAAAAATAATGTTAATTGTCATTCAATGGTATTTCCATTCAAGGAAAAAAAATTCCATTTTTCAATAAAACAATTAATTTTAAAATCCTAAACAAATTTAAGACAATCTTCATGTATTAGTACTATTTTCCACTCTTTTGTACTCAAAAGGTTTTAGAAAATGTATTTCCAAAAAATCAAATATACTTCTCTCTTTCATTGGTGAACCTATTTTCTTATAAAAACCACATTTTATTAAAATTTTCCCCAAAAATATTTTAATTTTTTAAAAAATAAAATTTTACCCTTTTTTTCTTTCAACTATTATTTCCAGAGAATTTTATTGTCACTTTATCAACCGGAAATGTTTATATACTTTTACCATGAAAAAAGAATATTATTTTTTCCTTGTATGGCCTGTATGTATACCTGTAATCATTCCTTCAAAAAGTTAATTTCATGTTTAAAAGGACAATTTTTAAAGAAAAAAATTTAATCATTATTTTCAATAAAATGTTTTTTCAAATGTTTTTTCAAAAGAAAATGATGTTTTCCTCTTTAATTTTTTTAAAATATATTTTTTTCCATAAATGAAAACAAACATTTATTTTACTCTACTTAGGATATATTTTATTAATAAAATAATTATTATTCATATGGATGGTTTATGATTTAGTTGACCAATGATAGTATTCAAATTCACATACTTGATGTATTTTTTAGTCCCTTAGAGATATCTAATCATCTAAGATAATTGAACATTGAATTTCCCCAAAATTATCCATTTCATTTATCATGGATATTACTAGTTACTGAACCATATACCTCTTTCCATATGATGTCTATATTGATATTTATTTAATTATTTTATGAAATAATGATAAATCTATATTCTTTATTCAATAAATGTACGTGATAAGACAATTTCCTTTTTAATTAAATTGATTACTCGATAAAAAGAATGATTTATACATATAATGGTAAGTAGATCCCAACCATCTTATAGCTCCTCCATGCATCAATAGGTTCTATTGGGAATTTTTTTTTCAAAAATTTAAGGGGTTTCTATGCATATTTTAAACATTCTGGATGATGGATCTTGACAGTATAGTTTTTCATGTGCTTAAGACATGACGTCCAATAAATAAGCATGACCTTTATTTTGATTCATTATTTATTATCCATTATATTTTCACATGATAAAATCTATAGATCTATTTAATTCTCAGTTTTTTATTAAATGGAATGTGTTTTCACTTTCATACCATTCAATATTTATTCTACCTTATCTAGTTATTTCAGTGGTACCAAATTTTTTATGCACTTCCAACTCTGGTTTTTCAGATTACATGGTTTGTCTGTTTAGATATTTTATATGCCATAATTATTACTCTCTTTTATTAATTATTACATCCAATATATTTTTACCTTAATGAGCATTTTATCTCAACCCAATAATTTTTATTTCCCCAGGATTCCAAGAATCGCAATATGAATGTTATGATTTGATTTGAATTATGGATTAGTGTTATCCTAAATGTAATGTATTTATAAAGAATGAAAAAAATATGTTTCAATTAGTGTGTTCTTATCTAATAATAGACTCATTTATGTATATGGTTTACCAAGACTATTAGAAACTCTTTTCTTTGTGATTTGTGTAACGTCCCGAACCGGGTCTCCTCTAAGATGGTGGCCGAACTGGTGGGTCACATGACCTCAAGAGAATCTCCTCGAATGCCAGAGGCTGCCGACTACTAGTGAGGGCCTTTTTAACATGACTGTGGGGAGACTATGCCTTCATAGGTAATAGGTAATACACACTCGAAGTAAACAATAATTAATAATAAATAAAGGAATCGTATAAATGAATAAATTGTAGTATAAGCAATATCTATATTCCAACTAAATAAGAATAATGTGCGGATGATCATAAAATAATGTCATTCCATGGTGCCTGTCTTAACTGAAAGCATGGAAAAAAGAAACCCAATCATACTACAAACTAAAAAAAAGACACAATGTGTAAAAAATTCATCACGAGAAAGGCTCGGTACTCTACCTTGGTCTTTATCCTAAGAATCAAAAAATAATCAAGCATCAAAAGAAGCACACTTCCCTTTATCAATACCTGCAATCATATAATCTACTCAGGTGTCAACGACAACCAAGCATGGTGTGAGGTAAAATCCCAGTAGGCCCACACCCATGGTGTCTAAACATTTCAATTTTGTGCAGTAATAAAAAAGAGTTTTTCATTACATCATAAATGAAGATAATTAATTATGTACAATAAAGTAAAATAACTCGACCTGGTTTCCCAACGGCACCTGTTCTTAATCACCTGTTTCAGTCTAAGAAGAAAATCTGATATAAGTACCCGTAATAAGAAGTAAGCACAAATGTAGGTATATAATCTTGTAAAAGTAAGATAAAAAATTAAGTGTCATACCCCCAAAGATTGTTCTTCAACTTTGGGTCTAAATCATGTGTCAACCAGGTGTGCTTCAACATACCAGAAAAATATCACAATTCTCAACTGAATCAAAGTGGCATTAACATAAAAAATCAATGCATCATTAGTAATGTTCAGGTTGATATTTGGAGTCTGATCCTGTCCTTAAGGTATCTCTATAGAACATCCTTCAAATTTTCTAACACCACTGAGCTCGTCCAAGGTATGTTTCTGATAGGCCAAGTATTGCTCAAGGCATGGATTTACCATGAGTCCATTGTGATCACTCAGAACAGGGGTCGAACATCATATAAGTTTGGATTAGCCTCATTTCCAATGGATTTGTCCTCGATTGGACCTTTTAGAATCGGTGTCACTTATAAGTATTATAAATCCTAGGGTAGTATTGGTCTAGAAAATCCAAATGCATCGCCCCCGATGTGTAGTGGTAACTAGTTAGGAATGGAGGGTCTATTAATGGCCCTTAATACCAGACCCGCCTTCTTTCCCCACATTGAATTTATTTAAATTTTGATAGGACAAGATATGACATAGCATGCATATGTAATTTCAATTTGAAATCTAATTAGATACACCTTTGTAACACAAGGAATTATTTTCATATTGCAGCATAAATACTAACGTGGAAAGATATTGTATCGGCATGAGCAGATAAATACACATTTAAATAAATAAATAATTTAGAACAAACAACTACCAAAGATCCAAAAATTCAAGGTTAATAATTATTCTAAAATAATTATTTAAATTAAACACAACATAAATTTGAAACTCAACACATGTAGTTAAATAAATTAAATTTCCTAGAAGACAGAATTTATACTGACCATGCCAACACACCCAAAGGAGTTTCCAACCATGTTTCTTCAATTTAAACAATTTAATTCATGATAATTAGTGTTGCAATTATTAAGAAAGAACGGTTAAATTGAAAAGATTGAGTGAATTAGCACAAAGTCGGTAGGCACCGACGAACGACACAGTCATTTGTTTTTTAAACTGCAAAAAAAATAGAGGTAAAGAATATAGAAGGCCTACCTTATGGTCTAGATGATTTTATGATCCATGTTGGTGCTTTATTTTACCTAAAATGGAAGAAAACATAGGAATTTAGGGAAACCCCAAAATATGGTAAAATTATTCCATGGGAAATTACAAAAAGGATACTCAACAAAACTATACAATTTCAAATATGTAATATTAGCCTTACTTTAAGGTTTACAATGCAGTTGAAAAAAAATAAAACGAACAACGAATAGAGGAACGATGATCTTCCAAATAGAGGAGAAGGTGGCACGCCACCTCAGGAGAGGGGGAGGCGTGACGTGAGACTGGGAGGAGAGGAAGAAAAAGTAAAGAAATAAAATGAAAGGAAAAAAAGAAAAGAAAAAAATAAATAAAAATGAGACAAATAAATAAAATAATAAAAAAAATGGTTGATGAAATTAAATAAAAAATTAAAATAGGTTTACCCCATTTTAATTATTTTAAATTTCCCTCCAACCGTATATCTTTTTTTATTTTCATCCCTCTTTAAATTCTATTTATTTCCTTTAAATTCGTTTTATTCTCTTTCAAATATTTAAAATTATTTTTAACTCAAACGTAGCACTAGGGAGTTATGTAAAAAATTAATAAAAAACCCAAAAAATTATTAAATTCATTTTAATAGTTTCCCATGACTTGCAATAGGGTGCACAGGTTCATGCCCTGGGTCGCTTTATGTAAAGACCCGTAAAATTCAAGGGAAATTTTTTTCTTAATTTTCTTTAGAATTTTACAAGGGCGCGGTTTCAGACGGCACCTGATTCCGAGGCCCGGAGTGCCCGGAATTAATTTCCGAAGTTTGGCTCGGGTACGTTCAGTGAACGAACGAGCGGGAATTCCTAACTTTTGATCCGGTACTCGGAATTGAAATCCGAGGGCACCGATGAACTCGCAGCGCCGATATTCGCTTAATGAGACCTTTTCGGGAGTTGCGTTTGTTGCGGGTTGAAAGTTACGTTTTGGGGTTTTTCAGTTAAGTTAAATAAAATTTGTGCAAAACAAATTTTATTTTAACTTATTTTAAAAACCTACCAAAGGAGGTTAGAAGTGGGACCCACACCCACTTAACCTCCCTTGGGAGGATTAAGTGTGGTGGGGCCCACACGAACCCCTTTTTCTTTTCAAATTCCTTAACCTCTCAAAACCCCCCCTCTTAATTTTGTAACTCTCCCCTACTTTAACTCTTGCCAATTTATCTTTTCATTTAATTTTGTCAACTCTAGACTTAATTAATGAATTGAATTCAACTTTGAATTTTGAAAGGTTGGCAAAGTGAGAATAAAATAATATGTAGTCTTATTTTATTTTGGGTTGATCGTTTGTTCCCTTGAGAGCTTTTGAGAGCATTCCTCTTCATCTTCAACTCTGACGAAGAACGAAGAACGAAGAACGCTCAAACTCCGACGAAGAACGACGCCTCTCTTCTTCGTCCTCGGTGTCAACGAGAGGGAACGCCGCTTCCTCCTCGGACCATCTTCGTCGGCGTACAAGTTTCGCCAACGACGTGACTCTTCGAACGCATCCCTTCGTCATCGGATTTGACGAACGGCTTCCGCGACACCCGACCTCCGCGACGCCGTCTTCCGCGGGACGTAGACGATTCTTCGAATCTTAAACCCGAGGTAGGGGTTTTTGTTTTCATTTTGGTTTTCTTACTCCTTTTCTTGATCGTGAATAGCAAGTCTAACGTATGGCTTATTTATTTAAGTTTCGTTATTATTTCTTTAACGTGAGGGGGGCCGGACCGCACGAACACGGCCGAATCCCCCCTCCATCGTTCATGTTTGTTTATGCTGGTGGAAACAAGTAGCGTGGTGCCGTCGCACCACGCGGATGAACGTTCTTTTATTTTGCGCAACGCCGTCGCGCTTCGCCGAGGAGAGTCTTCAAGAACGCGACGCCGTCGCGCCGCATTGGAAGGATCCATGGCACGGTGAAAAGGGCGTGGTGCCGTCGCACCGCGCCGGACGACGAACACCGCGGCCGGTTCCGGGCCGCGGCGGGACGAGAAGACCGCGGCCGGTTCCGGGCCGCGGCGGGATGAGAAGACCGCGGCCGGTTCCGGGCCGCGGCGGAAGAGGAGACCGGCGGCCGGGCCGCCGGCGTCGGAAGTCGAGGGCGGGACCGGAATTTCCGGTCCCGTTGGTAAAAAACCGGCCGGCCAGCGGGCCGGCCGGATGTCATAAAACCGGGGGATTAAACCCCCGGCCGGTTCTTCAAACCCCCCTCTTAATGAGGGGGGCGGTTCAATTAAAGGAGGGGGGGGGGGGGGCAAAGCCCCCCCGGTTTGTTCCAGCCGGCCCCCACTTGCGGGGGCCGTTTCCTGCTTTTTGGCAAGGCACAAGGCCGTGCCGCCTTTCAAAACCACGGGGGCAATTAAGCCCCCGGTTCGTGACTAAGCGGCCCCCACGTGCGGGGGCCGTCCCTTCAAAATCGGCGCGGCAAAGCCGCGCCGCCATCAAACCGCGGGGGCAATCAAGCCCCCCGCGTGACCACCACGTGCGGCGCCAGGCGCCGCCACCGCGGCCCGCCGCCGCCGCGCCGCCCCCGGGGGGGGGGGGGGGGTCGGGCCGGGTCGGCCCGGACCCGGACCCCCCGTTTCGAACCAGATTCGGTTTTTGGCTTATAACTTGAGCCTCGGACCTCCGAATGACGAACCGTCTGCGGCAACGCGATCCTTGGATCGAGACGGTCGTTTCGGTATATCGCACTCAAGGTTTCAGTTTACTTTGAGTTCGGCCAGGATGGTTCGTTCACGAAACCAACCGGGCCTTCGGAGCGGAAACGCTCATATCTTGAGCTACGGACGTCCGATTGACGTGCCGTCAGTCGCGTAGTGTTCCTCTTAGTGAGACGGATCTTTTGGCATACTCCGCCCGAGGTTTGGACGCAGGTGGAGTACGGTCGGGTTGGTTTTGCCTTAAAAACCAACCGGGCCCCGGAGACGAAAATGCCAATAACTCTCAGACCGGGCGTCCGATCGACGCGCCGTCTGTTGCGTTGAGTTCCTGTTGACGATACGGAACTTTTGGATACATCAACTTCGGTCTTCGTGACCGTTGATGTATCAGCCTCTCGGCTCGTGGAGCGGACCCTCCGAACGAGCTTGCTGTGTGCGGGAACCCTAGTACTGGCTGCGACTGTTCTACTGCTACGACTGCTACTGTGACTGCGCCGACGACAGTACAGAGATCCTGTGTGGATTGACGACGACAGTACAGAGATCCTGTGTGGATTGGACGACGACAGTACAGAGATCCTGTGTGGATTCGACGACGACGACTACAGCACTCAGCGATCCTACGTGGATCAGTGCTACAGGTTCTGTGTGAGCCCGATCCTGTGTGGGTCCTTGCGCTCAGCGGTTCTGTGTGAGCCAGCGCCTACAGGTTCTGTGTGAGCCCGATCCTGTGTGGGTCTTCTGCGGGGGTTAGTTACCTATCGATCCTTCGTGGGTCCGACGACTTAGATGGATCAGTGATCATCTTTATCGTCCTTGAAGAAGTATACCTGTGTGAGCTGAATCCTGTTGTTTTCCTGTGTGGATTGTGTTGTGCAATCCTGTGTGGATTATATTTTGCTTTCCTATGTGGAATACGTATACTTTCCTGCGTGGACTGAGTTGTACTTGGGCTCGGAGGTTGGAGTGTATTTTAATTGATGACTTAGGTATATGTATGGGCATATACCTAAGCTGTGTCAGTTGTTACTTCGTGTTTGTATTTTTCTTCGTGGTTTATCCTTTGTGGATTTGAGAGACCTTCAGGGGTCTCGGGGTCCCTACTGAGTAGCTTATACTCACCCCTGCACGGGCTTCGCCCGCACTACGTTGTGTTGGTTGCAGACGACGGACAGCGTTGACCTTAGCTGAGGCTTGCACAGCGGGACGGTACCCGGAGGTGGACCACTGGGCGGGACGTGCACGGAGCAGACGGCGGGACCCGTGGAGCAGAGGAGCTATCTGTACCCACCCTTCAGGTGGGATTTCCAGTGGACAGCTCGGAGTAGCGGCCTTTACTTTACAGTTGCTGTTTTTCCCTTTTCGAGTTGTACTTTACTTTCAGTTTGGGTTTGTATACTGGCCCATTTACCTTTCCGCACTTTCAGTCGTACTCTGCTTGCTTAGTGTTTACCTTCCGCTTGTTTACTCTGTGGTGTGTGTTTACTTTTCAAAGGCAATGCCTTCCCTTTTTACCGGGATTTACGCCTTGGTGCTAGTCGCCAGCCCCTGGCCTATGGAAGGCGGGCTTGGGGTAGTCACGGCTCGGACCCCGAGGGCGGGTCGTGACAAATTGGTATCAGAGGAGTTCGGTTCTACCGCGAACTCTGATCTTTTCTATGTGAAGCAATAATGTTTAGCGTATTGAGTGTGGTTATCAGTCCAGGGAGTCCAGTGTTGGTGCGGCGGCCGACGTATCCGTACACCAGGACCCTGACTTCTGATTTCCGACTTAATGCACGAAAACATTGATTGCGTGTGTGTTTCAAAGTTTTCTTTGTGATTACTTGTGTCAGCTCACCGGGTATACTGATCTGCTTAATGAAAGTCTCAAGTTTTCTTTGTGATTACTTATATCATCTCACCTGGTATACTGTTCTAACCGTGGCGCACCTGTTTCCTATTCAGGATGGCCCCACGACGGCAGCCAGCTAGGGTTCCGAGAGTCGAGCGAGACGACAGCCCACCGAGCGACGAGGCTTCGGTGCAGGGCCCTTTGTCAGCAGTGGCACCGGCGGTAGCTTTACCCGCCGATTCCCCGATGCTTCCAGCAGCAGCCGCTGACGATGCACGTCGCCTCAGCGCACTGCATGAGTTTCAGCGCCAGCGACCGCCCAGGTTTCGCGGGGAGACGGATCCCCAGGCAGCAGAGGACTGGCTGGAGGCAGTGGTTCGAGTGTTTAGGCTAGTGAGGACACCAGCAGACCTCATGGTGATCCTCGCTGCGAGCCTACTACACGCAGCAGCAGGACGATGGTGGAGCTTGATGCTCCAGGTGCACGATGAGGCATCTCTTCTTTGGACGGACTTTGAGAGCATCTTCCGCTCGGAGTTCGTCCCAGCCACCCTTCGTGCGGTGCGCATCCAGGAGCTTCTACAGCTGCGGCAGGGAAGCATGACGGTCGCTCAGTACTCGGCGAGATTTACCGATCTCTCGCGCTACTCGACCGACATGGTACGGGACCCATTCTTCCGGGCCCGGACCTTCGAGCAGGGTTTAAGACACGAGATCAGGGCATCGCTGATCTCCCTCAGCATACCGACTCAGACAGGAGTACTGGAGTGGGCCCTTCTGATCGAGAGCTTCCTTGCTGAGTCTACACCAGCACAGAGACCCACCGCAGGACGGCACGTGGCAGAGTCATCTGCAGCTGGCAGTCGGCGAATGACTCAGGGGTCCAGACAGACCAGACCTCAGGGCACTGGCTCAGCAGTGCAGGGCACACAACGCGGAGCCAGTCTTTCGAGTGGAAGACAGTGCTATGCATGCGGCGGCCGAGGCCACATGGCTCGTGACTGCCCGACCCGCCATGCGGAGGAGCAGCAGACGGTTGAGGAACCACCTAGGCAGAGGCAGAGGTTCGACCGTGGCGGTCCGCAGGGAGGAGGCGGACGAGGCAGAGGAGCTGGACGAGCAGCTGGTGGTGGCCGACGCTTTGAGGCTCTACCACCACCACCACCAGGAGGTCCACCCCGACCGCAGGGGAGAGCTCAGCTTCAGGCAGCCGAGGCCTTCGATCATGGAGCCCTGGGAGCCGATGGACAGGAGCAGAACTAGTGGATACATCCTTTGTACTTCTGGTTCCTTGTTGCTTTTGTGTAGCGTCTTGTATTACGAGCTGCATTAATAAAAGACGCATACCTTGTGATGTTTTCGTTCCTGTCCTCTATCGTAATGTTACTAAGAGGTTCTAGTTTTGGCTGTTGACTTGACCCTCACTTGTGAGACATCTACTGGAGGAGACCCAGTTACCACACACTGATGCCGACAGTGTGACTCAACCCTTGGAGGCGAGAGTAACGGTTGAATCTCTTAGTAGTAGCGTCGAGGCCTTACGACGTCATCCTTAGTATGGATTAGTATCATCCATGTTAGGATTGACTGTTTTAGGCAAAGAATGTGGTTCATCCAGGGGATGAGACCAGATTTCTCTTTTCGGCAAAGGAGAAATCTTGCAGCTCTGATGGGACCGGAGATGGTCCAGGCCACGACAGAGAAGGTCCAGGTCATCCAGGAGCGGATGAGGACAGCTCAGAGCCGGCAGAAGTCATACGCTGACAGGAGGCGGAGGCCACTGGAGTTCGAGGATGGCGACCACGTCTTCTTGCGGGTCTCACCTCGACGTGGTATTCAGAGATTTGGCCGAGGCGGCAAGTTATCTCCACGCTTCATCGGACCTTTCCAGATTCTCAGCAGGATTGGTGAGGTGGCTTATCGCTTGGCTCTACCACCTCAGTTGCATCGGGTGCACGACGTCTTCCACGTATCCCAGCTGAGGAGATACGTGCACGACCCGACGCACAACTTGACCATGGGGAGCTTGACGTAGATGATGGGGCGACTTTTACGGAGGTCCCGGTGGAGATAGAGGATCGACAGGAGCGGGTCCTGCGTGGGCGATCGATTCCTCTTGTGCGCATCAGATGGCAGCACGGGAATCTCCAGGAGAGCACATGGGAGCGGGAGGCTCAGATGCGTGCTCAGTACCCTCATTTGTTTCCCTAGTTTTTGTTGTATCTTTACGGGGACGTAAAGCCCTGAGGTGGGAGTAATGTAAAGACCCATAAAATTCAAGGGAAATTTTTTTCTTAATTTTCTTTAGAATTTTACAAGGGCGCGGTTTCAGACGGCACCTGATTCCGAGGCCCGGAGTGCCCGGAATTAATTTCCGAAGTTTGGCTCGGGTACGTTCAGTGAACGAACGAGCGGGAATTCCTAACTTTTGATCCGGTACTCGGAATTGAAATCCGAGGGCACCGATGAACTCGCAGCGCCGATATTCGCTTAATGAGACCTTTTCGGGAGTTGCGTTTGTTGCGGGTTGAAAGTTACGTTTTGGGGTTTTTCAGTTAAGTTAAATAAAATTTGTGCAAAACAAATTTTATTTTAACTTATTTTAAAAACCTACCAAAGGAGGTTAGAAGTGGGACCCACACCCACTTAACCTCCCTTGGGAGGATTAAGTGTGGTGGGGCCCACACGAACCCCTTTTTCTTTTCAAATTCCTTAACCTCTCAAAACCCCCCCTCTTAATTTTGTAACTCTCCCCTACTTTAACTCTTGCCAATTTATCTTTTCATTTAATTTTGTCAACTCTAGACTTAATTAATGAATTGAATTCAACTTTGAATTTTGAAAGGTTGGCAAAGTGAGAATAAAATAAGATGTAGTCTTATTTTATTTTGGGTTGATCGTTTGTTCCCTTGAGAGCTTTTGAGAGCATTCCTCTTCATCTTCAACTCTGACGAAGAACGAAGAACGAAGAACGCTCAAACTCCGACGAAGAACGACGCCTCTCTTCTTCGTCCTCGGTGTCAACGAGAGGGAACGCCGCTTCCTCCTCGGACCATCTTCGTCGGCGTACAAGTTTCGCCAATGACGTGACTCTTCGAACGCATCCCTTCGTCATCGGATTTGACGAACGGCTTCCGCGACACCCGACCTCCGCGACGCCGTCTTCCGCGGGACGTAGACGATTCTTCGAATCTTAAACCCGAGGTAGGGGTTTTTGTTTTCATTTTGGTTTTCTTACTCCTTTTCTTGATCGTGAATAGCAAGTCTAACGTATGGCTTATTTATTTAAGTTTCGTTATTATTTCTTTAACGTGAGGGGGTCCGGACCGCACGAACACGGCCGAATCCCCCCTCCATCGTTCATGTTTGTTTATGCTGGTGGAAACAAGTAGCGTGGTGTCGTCGCACCACGCGGATGAACGTTCTTTTATTTTGCGCAACGCCGTCGCGCTTCGCCGAGGAGAGTCTTCAAGAACGCGACGCCGTCGCGCCGCGTTGGAAGGATCCATGGCACGGCGAAAAGGGCGCGGTGCCGTCGCACCGCGCCGGACGACGAACACCGCGGCCGGTTCCGGGCCGCGGCGGGACGAGAAGACCGCGGCCGGTTCCGGGCCGCGGCGGGATGAGAAGACCGCGGCCGGTTCCGGGCCGCGGCGGAAGAGGAGACCGGCGGCCGGGCCGCCGGCGTCGGAAGTCGAGGGCGGGACCGGAATTTCCGGTCCCGTTGGTAAAAAACCGGCCGGCCAGCGGGCCGGCCGGATGTCATAAAACCGGGGGATTAAACCCCCGGCCGGTTCTTCAAACCCCCCTCTTAATGAGGGGGGCGGTTCAATTAAAGGAGGGGGGGGGGGCAAAGCCCCCCCGGTTTGTTCCAGCCGGCCCCCACTTGCGGGGGCCGTTTCCTGCTTTTTGGCACGGCACAAGGCCGTGCCGCCTTTCAAAACCACGGGGGCAATTAAGCCCCCGGTTCGTGACTAAGCGGCCCCCACGTGCGGGGGCCGTCCCTTCAAAATCGGCGCGGCAAAGCCGCGCCGCCATCAAACCGCGGGGGCAATCAAGCCCCCCGCGTGACCACCATGTGCGGCGCCAGGCGCCGCCACCGCGGCCCGCCGCCGCCGCGCCGCCGCGCCGCCGCCGCCCCCGGGGGGGGGGGGGGGGGTCGGGCCGGGTCGGCCCGGACCCGGACCCCCCTTTTCGAACCAGATTCGGTTTTTGGCTCATAACTTGAGCCTCGGACCTCCGAATGACGAACCGTCTGCGGCAACGCGATCCTTGGATCGAGACGGTCGTTTCGGTATATCGCACTCAAGGTTTCGGTTTACTTTGAGTTCGGCCGGGTTGGTTCGTTCACGAAACCAACCGGGCCTTCGGAGCGGAAACGCTCATATCTTGAGCTACGGACGTCCGATTGACGTGCCGTCAGTCGCGTAGTGTTCCTCTTAGTGAGACGGATCTTTTGGCATACTCCGCCCGAGGTTTGGACGCAGGTGGAGTACGGTCGGGTTGGTTTTGCCTTAAAAACCAACCGGGCCCCGGAGACGAAAATGCCAATAACTCTCAGACCGGGCGTCCGATCGACGCGCCGTCTGTTGCGTTGAGTTCCTGTTGACGATACGGAACTTTTGGATACATCAACTTCTGTCTTCGTGACCATTGATGTATCAGCCTCTCGGCTCGTGGAGCGGACCCTCCGAACGAGCTTGCTGTGTGCGGGAACCCTAGTACTGGCTGCGACTGTTCTACTGCTACGACTGCTACTGTGACTGCGCCGACGACAGTACAGAGATCCTGTGTGGATTGACGACGACAGTACAGAGATCCTGTGTGGATTGGACGACGACAGTACAGAGATCCTGTGTGGATTCGACGACGACGACTACAGCACTCAGCGATCCTACGTGGATCAGTGCTACAGGTTCTGTGTGAGCCCGGTCCTGTGTGGGTCCTTGCGCTCAGCGGTTCTGTGTGAGCCAGCGCCTACAGGTTCTGTGTGAGCCCGATCCTGTGTGGGTCTTCTGCGGGGGTTAGTTACCTATCGATCCTTCGTGGGTCCGACGACTTAGATGGATCAGTGATCATCTTTATCGTCCTTGAAGAAGTATACCTGTGTGAGCTGAATCCTGTTGTTTTCCTGTGTGGATTGTGTTGTGCAATCCTGTGTGGATTATATTTTGCTTTCCTATGTGGAATACGTATACTTTCCTGCGTGGACTGAGTTGTACTTGGGCTCGGAGGTTGGAGTGTATTTTAATTGATGACTTAGGTATATGTATGGGCATATACCTAAGCTGTGTCAGTTGTTACTTCGTGTTTGTATTTTTCTTCGTGGTTTATCCTTTGTGGATTTGAGAGACCTTCAGGGGTCTCGGGGTCCCTACTGAGTAGCTTATACTCACCCCTGCACGGGCTTCGCCCGCACTACGTTGTGTTGGTTGCAGACGACGGACAGCGTTGACCTTAGCTGAGGCTTGCACAGTGGGACGGTACCCGGAGGTGGACCACTGGGCGGGACGTGCACGGAGCAGACGGCGGGACCCGTGGAGCAGAGGAGCTATCTGTACCCACCCTTCAGGTGGGATTTCCAGTGGACAGCTCGGAGTAGCGGCCTTTACTTTACAGTTGCTGTTTTTCCCTTTTCGAGTTGTACTTTACTTTCAGTTTGGGTTTGTATACTGGCCCATTTACCTTTCCGCACTTTCAGTCGTACTCTGCTTGCTTAGTGTTTACCTTCCGCTTGTTTACTCTGTGGTGTGTGTTTACTTTTCAAAGGCAATGCCTTCCCTTTTTACCGGGATTTACGCCTTGGTGCTAGTCGCCAGCCCCTGGCCTATGGAAGGCGGGCTTGGGGTAGTCACGGCTCGGACCTCGAGGGCGGGTCGTGACACTTTAAGGATGTCGACTAAAAATGTGAAGGGTCCAAAACTTGGTTTAAGATTAAGCGTTCCAAGAATTTATGTGTGCAATTCATAAAATTTTATCTAAACCAACAATAAATATCCACACATATATTTATATACGTGTTATATATTTATACCAATCTGTATATTTATATATATATACATCCACCCATGTATATATAACTATATATGTATTTATCCCCATATATGTATATATATGCCTCATATATATATATACACATCAATTCTATTTTCCCAATCTAATAATGATATCTATAAAAAAATTATTATTGTTTAATTCAATATTTCAATGACACCATTAATAAATTAAAAACAAAAACCATTAAAAATGATAAAGGTTATTAAATAAATATTAATTACAAATTTTCATTTAATTCAAAGAATTAATAATATCTCATTTATTAAACTGCCCAATTATTATTTACATCGCCACACAATTTATTAATTTTGGAAGTAAATTTTTATTATTGTCTTCAACACAAATAATAATATTAATAATAAAGTTGTTATTATTATTTCTAACTATCTAAAAAATATTTTTAACCTAATTAAATTATCTTCATGTGAGATCTGACAAAACGTCTCATGTTCGCAAGAGTTATACCCTAACTCAGGAAAACCACACATCCTAGAACTATCTGTAGTCTCAGATTTATCATTTGACGCACCTTTTGGGAGAAAATAATTATTTATTTTATAAAAAATGGATTAATAAATTAAAAAAAATACAGAGGGTATTATCATGTGTGAGGGTGCCGAAAACCCAACATGCATCAAGGTTATACCCTTTCTATGGTAAACTAGGCATTCTGGACCTAACGGTATCCTCAAGTTTCTAATATGATGCAGGGTTTGAAAGTTATTTAATATTTTTGAACGAAAACACACATGCATATGAATAAAATAAATTTAATATTTTTATTCAATCAATGTTGAGGGTCTATGGGTCTCAGAACCCCACACAAACTCATCATCAATCTCTAAAAATAATTCATAGAATATTACACAATTTTAAAGAAGAATTTTAACCTTCATTTAATTTATTTACATTTTAATTTTAATCTAATTAATTTAAAAATAATTATAAAAAAACACATTGTAGTGTCAGTTATTGGAAATAAAAAGTTCTGATGCTCGGTTTTAAAACCACCCTTCCTGGATAATAGTAAAAATAATTAATTAATGCACTACGCTTTTTTGCCCGATTCAAAACACGAGTCGTTACAACCTTCCCACCATAGAAATTCTCATCCAAGAGAAGGCTTTCAGAACAACCTAACCTTATTCCGATACACTAGGGTTGTGAAGTCTCGTACAAAAAGTTGTGTTGCATCTTAAAACTCCCAATTCACGTTCAAGAATTGGTTAGGAAAACAACACAATATCCATTAATATTTTATCCAACACTTATTTTCCAACTGAAACACCGAGATAGTATTTATCCAAGCCTTGTTTTCTAGAGACACTGCCCCGTCGTCGTCTCATTAATCATTTTTTAAAACATACCTCCCCCTTAGGATTTAACGTTAGAAAGGGAAAATTCTGAGCCACAACACCTTCCACCATAATAATTGCCTATAATACATAACATTAATCATTATATCAAGGCTTCTTGCATGATTTCCAAAATGGATAAAGCGGACCAATCATATCGACCAAAAATCCACAGTCAAGATGGCTTTTCATAAATATCCCTGGCCAACCCAAACTGAATTCATCCCATATGATGAAATGCCAAAAAAGTTTTTCACTAATTGCTTCATTGAATAATAGAGAGAACTGGTCTACCCACTTCGGCCGACCATTCTAGAAGATGCTTGCCGTTGACAACCAGTTTTTTATGAATTGAACTGTGTTGACTTCTTTTAAGGTATCTTTCATTCACCACGAATATGTCCACTGAAATTCATACCTAGCATTCAATTATGTTCCCTAATTTAACCATCACAGATCCCGAAAAACAAGTCTCGGGTATCCTCAAATGGGAACAATAAGAGTTAAAGGAGCTAACGCAAGGTAGTCCATACTCCAGGTTTATGAGTGAGACGTTGGTACAAGAACAAGACATCCCAAACCGGTCATTAACAGAGCACAAAATAATATCCACTTGGTGGTCACTTTAGATGAAATGGTTGGTGTACAATATTTCATTCAAATAATTCCTACATGGAATTCCAAGGGTCACTCAAGACTAACAAACGCATCGATAAGAACGACATGATAGTGTGAAACACTGAGAAACCCACCCTAATTAATCCAAACATCTTTTAAAGCTTTAGAAGTGTGTAAGAATGATGAAATCTTAGTGCATCAAGGACAAAGGAATGATAGTGGACATGATATTCACTTAAGGTAGAGTACACTAAGAGGATTTGGAGAATACCATAAGGAAAATGTTTAAACACATAGAATTAAAGACCAACCAAAGTGGATGGTGTGTCAAAAAACCCAAGTCTCTATAATTCATCTCGAGCATTGAGACGAACTTGATTACTTTAACACAAATGTCAATGTACTACAGAGATGACCCAAAACGTATTCAACAGTTCAAGACTTTATGATTACACTGAACTAAGCCAGATTGTCACAATATTAAGCACATGATGGCACCATGTGTGTGAACGCATACTAACGTGAGGTGATAAAGAAGCAAGAACACTTTTAACTTGGATGATGATGTACCAAATCATCCATCATTATGGAGAATAGAGGTTCAAATGACCTATAAAACAATTGACCATTTTTAAGGCATGCCTAACCTAGTGAAAAAGAGCATTACCTGATGATCAAGCCTAAAAAAAATTCAAGGAAAACATGACCACCCGTCCAAACAGGGGTGTCATTTTATGCAAGGGGATACGACTATGGACAATGACATTCAAATTGTTCTATTCCAAAGCAACTCAATGTGAAACTGAAACTACCCTAATACAGGGGTCTTAAACAGAGGACATCACTACAGGTTCCATATCCAAACCTTTTATATTTAATCACATTTAATCTTTAATCATATAAATATTTATTTGAAACCTCATGTGCCATTATTCAAAACAAAACACCAGGTAATTAATCTTAACCAACACCTCAGAGGAAAAATATGATTCTTTTATAAAACATTATTTTAAAACATTTTAATTTAATTGACATCCATTCCTTAATTTTGAAATCTATCACATAAATTTCTTTTAAGCAGATAAGGTGACCTATAGGGGTCCCACTAAGTTCACTTAGGTTCCATAGAATGAAACCCAAAAACATTTGTTTAATTATTAAGAGTCAAAACACCCATACTAGGTTATCTCATAAGGAACATGCACCAACTAGCCTACTTGGTCCTATTTGCGCCTCTAGGTAGTTGAACT
The DNA here is from genome assembly GCA_963277665.1 of Viscum album. Lineage (NCBI taxonomy): Eukaryota > Viridiplantae > Streptophyta > Magnoliopsida > Santalales > Viscaceae > Viscum > Viscum album. The sequence continues at coordinate 1,175,991,767 of OY728141.1, read as the reverse complement.
ATTCATTGGAAATTATAAAATGATCAAACACATATCATCCTAGATATATGGGTTCCTATCAACCTATAAGGAGACTAAAAACTTTACAGTATTTGGCATTCATATTCCATTGAAAGGAAACCAATATATTTTAGAAAACTAACCAATTACATAACAAACAATCTAGCAGGTCACTATAAGAAGCTAAAAGAGAGATACATGTAGTAATCATGAAATAATAACATTTTAGTCATAGATACCTTCTAATAGACACAAAACCATGATATAAGGCAAACATGGTATTAAACACTCAGTATGGAAACATGCCAACATGCTAAATATATCATCAGAATGTGGTATCTAAAAAGTCATGCTAAATAATTACAAGACATGACATACATTAAAGGCACACAATTTCAATCAATAGGTATCCTAAAATGAAACTACATGGCATGGAACTATGCATGGAATATGGATTACTATGGGCATATTATGAGGCATACAACGAATTATCCTTACCTTAATAGGCCAAGGGTAAAATACTATAAGGTTGATAAATTATAATTAGTGTAAATTACACCAATCACTCAAGGTGAAATCATATCAACTATAATATCGAAAATCATGAACATTAACTCCCAGCCCTGAGCACATGGTCATTTCACGTACATGGGGTGATCAGTCCCAGGAACAACTATTAACTAAGCGCCAACACATTCATAGTCTCCTTTATACAAATCCAAAATAGTATGTCAAAATAGAATACCACCTATGATACCACTTTGTAACATCCTTACCCAAGTCATCTCAAAGACGATGGATAGACCGATGGGTCACAAGACCTCAAGCGCATCTCTCGGATGCTAGAGGCTACTGAGTAGTAGTGATATCCTTTTTAACCTATGTTTGGGGGAGACTATTCCTTGATAGGTAATATGTAATAAAAAACAAAAGTAAACAACAATTAATATTAAAATTTTGAAGCATATAAATTAATAAACTATAGTAGAAGCAATATGGATAATCCAACTGAATAAGAATCAAGTGCAGAAGCTCACAAAATAATGTCATGCTATGATTTTTGTCTAAACTAAAATCATGGAAAATAGAAACCCAAGCCCACTATCAACTAAAAGGAAAATGGAAAAATGATCGACAAATGCATCACGAGAAAGGCTCTCTCCTATTCCCCAGTCTCCATCCTAATCAGTAAGAAAAAATCAAGCATCAGAAGTAGCACACTCCCATTTGTCAATAACTGCAAACATATAATCTACTCGGGTGTCAACGACACCCGAACAGGGTGTGAGGAAAAATACCAGTAGTCGAGGTCCCACAGTGTCTAAAGCTTTCTATTACGTGCAGTAATAAAATGCAGCATGTCATTATATATTAAATTCATATAATTAATTATGTGCAATAAAGTAAATAACTCATCCAGGGTTCACAATAACCCTTGTTCTTACTCACATGCATCGTCCTATGTTGGAATTATAAAAGGAGTACATTTAATAAGAAGGATTCACATATGTATGTATATAATCCAAGAAAATAAAGTTAAAATAAGGAAGAGGCATACGCCCGATCATGCGCTTTAACTTGGGATCTAAATCATATTTCAACCAGGTGTGCTTCGACGTACCAGAAAAATATCACAATTCTCAAGAGATCCAAAGCGGCATTATCATAAACTTTTAGTGCATAATTATTAATGTCCATGTTGAGAGTTGGAGTCTAAGACCATTCTAAAGGTATCACTATGGAACAACCTTGAAATTATCCAATACCACTGAGCCCACCAAAGTCACTCTTTCGAAAGACCACATATCGCTCGAGGCATGACATTACCATGAGTCCATTCTCATCTCACAAAAAGGGGTCGAGCATCATCTATGAAAAAATTAGCCACATTAGCAACAGATCTTTCCTTGATGGGACCTTTTGGAACCAGTGGCAATCAAAATTATTAGAAATCTCGGGGAAGTCTCAGTCTGGAAAAGCCAAACTCACCGCCATCAATGTTTAGTGGTAACTAGTTAGGAACGGAGGGTCTAAGAATGACCCTTAATACGGGACCCACCTTCATTCCCCAGCCTAAATTTAATTAAAATTTCACAGAAGAATATATGACATAACATTAAAAGGTAATTACAGTTTGAAATCTAAAAAAGATACAGCTATTCAACATAAGGTATAAATTTATTATTTTAGTGTAAAAACTAATGTGGCAAGATACTCTATCAGCCCAAGAAGATAAATTAAAATTTAAATAAATAAATAATTCGTCACAAAAAACTACCAATGATCGAAAAATTAAATGTCAATAAATATTCTAAAATATTTATTTAAATTACACACAATAAAAATGGGATGCACAAAACATACAGTTAAATAAATTAAATGTTTGGGCTAACAGAATTTATGCCCACCACATCCGCACACCCAAAGTGGTTTCGGACCACATTACAACAATTTAAACAATTTAATATGTGATAATTAGTGATGAAACAATTAATCATAAAAATTAAATTGAAAATATTGGGTCAATTTGCACAACATCAGTAGACACCGACTAACGGCACAATCATGTGTTTTTGTAAACTTAAACGAAATGGAGGGAAATAGTGTAGAAACCCAAAATTATGGTTGCAGATGATTTTATGATTTGTGGTAGTCTTTGATTTGGCATAAAAGATAAAAAAAATTATTTTAGAAATACTCCAAAATATGGTAAAATATTTCTGTGGTGAAGTGCACATAGGATACTAAATGAAATGCTATGATTCCAAATGAGTAAGATTAACCTTGCCTTAAGGTTTACATTGAACTTTACAACGATGAAAATGGACAAAGAACGAATGTGTTGTGATCCTCAGAAGAGGGGAGAAAATGGTGGGCCACCTAGGGAGATGGGGAGGCGCGACGTGAGAGAGGGAGGAGAGGAAGAAAAAGAAAAGAATAAAATAAAAAAAAGGAAAAAGGAAAAATAAAAAATAAATAAAAAATTGATAAATAAATAAAATAATAAAAATAAAATGGTGGATCAAATGAAATAAATAATAAAAATGGGTTTACCCCATTTTGATTATTTTAAATTTCTCTCCAACGGTATATTTTTTATTATTTATATTCTCCCTATTTAAATTCCATTAATTTCTATTAAATTATATTTATTATCTTTCAACTCGCTTAAATTTTTGTTATCAAAAATACATCCCCATGGCATGATGTAAAAACTTACAAAAAAACCCGAACAATTATTTACTTAATTTTAACAGCTCCTTGGGACCCACAACAGGGTCTGCAGGTTCGTGCCCTATGTCTCTTTAAAGGTTTGGAATAAAAACCAAAACGGTCTACACTGTGGTCTAAGATGAAATGTTCTGAACATTTATGTGGGAAATTAAAAATATTTTCTCTAATCCAACAACAAATATCCACCCATATATATATATATATCTGTGTGTGTGTGTGTAATATATTTATACCCATATGTATATTTATATATATACATCCACACATGTATATATAATTATATATATATTTAATCCCCATATATATATATATGTGTGTGTGTGTGTGTGTGTCTGATATATATATATACATCAATTCTTATGTCCCAATCTAATAATGATATCTATAATTAAAATTATTATTATTTAATTCAACCTGTCAATGACACCATTAATAAATTAAAAAACTACCATTAAAAAAAGGATAACGGTTATTAAATAAATATTAATTATGCATTTGTATTTAATTGAAACAATAAATAATATCACTTTTATTAAATTTCCCAATTATTATTCACACCGCGACACAATTTATTAATTTTGGAATTACATTTTTATTTTTTTCTTCAACACAAATAATAATACTAATAATAAAATTGTTATTATTATTTCTAACTATCCAACAAAGATATTTATATCCCAATTAAATTATCTTCAGCTGCGATATGACAAAACATCTGGTATTCGCAAGAGTAATACCGTACCTCGGGTAAAACCCACATCATGAAACTATTGGTGGTCTTAGATTTATCATTCGACACACCGTTTGTGGGAAAATAATTGTTTATTATATATAAAATGGAATAATAAATTAATTAATAATTTGAAGGGTAATATCATGTGTGAGCGTGCCAAACACCCAACTAACATCTGGGTTATACCTTGCCTAGTGTAAACCTATAATTCTAGACCAGAAGGTGGCGTCAAATTTCTCGTACTAAGAACCTTTTGAGAGTTGTTTTTTTAAATAAAAAACCCCATGAATTTGAATAAATATAATTTTATATTTTTATTCAATCAACATCTAGGGTCTATCGGTCTCGGAACCCCGCGCTCACTCATCTTCGATCTCTAAAAATATTTCATATAATATTTCAATGATTTAAAGAATACTTTTAGCTTCCATTTAATTTATTTACATTTTAATTTTAATAAAATTAATTAAATAAAATTTATAAAAAAACACATTGCACTGTCAACTTTTGGAAATAAAACGTTTTGATGCTCTGTTTTAAAACCAGCCAACCCGGTTAATGGAAAAATAATAATTAATTTCTTGCACTTATTTATATGATTCAAAACACGAGATGATACAATTTGATTTGTTGTAATAATTACAATGTAATTGATAACAGGCACCGACTATGATCTCTCTAGGGGCATGTCACTAAATTTTGTATCAAAGGATGTTTAGTTACAACCTTCTGAACTAGATTTCAGAAAACATAGGTTATATAATTAAAAAATAAGGTATAATTTTTTAGATATGTATATAAGAACACCAATACTTTTGTAAAGTATAGATTATCTGTTTCATTCAAGTAATACATCGTTGTATGGATTCTATAAGTGTATGTGTTTCTAGAAATGAAGTACCTAGGACTAACAACTCTGACAAGGTGTTTCGGGCCTGACTCGGGGTATCCTGTTACACGAAAACATTCCTTAGTTTGAACCTGGATTGAAACTCACATTGGATATGCTTAGGATAATTCATATTTTCATTAGAAAACTTTATGAGGTATTTGGATATATAAAATAAATAACCTATGTTAAACCTAAGGGGTTTTAGATTGAACATTGGGTTTCATGATTTATAAATCAGTTAAATGATATTGTTGATAAACCCTTGACCAATAAATGACCTATGTAGAAATAAATGGATGAAGTATTTATGTATTCTGGTTTTATTAAAAACCTTATTTAATAGTAAACTTAGTTACTAAACTTATTTAAATTATGTTCTTCATATTTATTTTCTAATTTATTTTAATTTTGTTTTCGAAATGGATTTCCTGTAATCTAGGTGGAAACTAATCAAATCTGAGAACGTCATGGGACCAGAACCCATGACCAAAGGATGACAAGGGATTCATTCCAACCACTAAACTATGAAAATTCATGTTTGATTTTTCATTTTTTAGTTACAAAATTTGATGAATATATTTTAATTATGAACCATTAGTATCAAATTTGACGATAAAATATTTATCTATTAAACTTATTGGTTTTATAAGGTAGTTAATGACAAATATTTATACATTTCACTCTATTATATATCATACGATCCTTTAAATGTATATTTAGTGCTTTAGAAAAAAAAATTATTAGTATTTAATTTCAAGGAGTAAAGGTGTAAATTGGAATTTAATCGATGCCTAACAAGAGGCTAGGATTGTTCATATAAATTTGAAACCAATCAACTAACAATATTTAGTAATATTATTGGGTAGTAAAATTATTACCCCACATTAGGAAAATTACTTATAAATAAATTATTGTCCTAGTAATTTAATTTCTACAAAACAAATAGTCTTTTAAATCATCAAAGATTAATGGATTTGAGGCCCTGAAAATTCTATTGATCAATCACGTGTTTGTGATTTGTTTCCTGATTCACGCCCAATTAATATTTATTCTTTTCCAAGAAGTCTGTATCTCTAGTTTCCAATGATATTCTCTTACTTAGAGACCTAGTTACATGATACTTCATGTGACCATTGTACTTTCCATTATCTTTTTTATAGGGGATGAATTATGAACCCTTATAACGATGTGGGGTTTCAAAAATTGGAATTATCAAAAAATATATCACCAAGTCAGGTTTAAATTTAAATGACAAAATTTAATTAAGTAAGGGAGAATTTAATACCCCAAGATTCTAAAATACAAATTTGTATTCAATAGAATTTATTACATGAAACACCATGCATGTAAGGTAATATGAAATCTGGATACATTATAATATAATTAACATCTAATATATATTCTATATAATTTAATTCATGAAAAACCTAGTTTTCTTGAGTTTCACGAAAGAGCAACCATCCTCGATAGCTTATGTTACACGTAAGAACGAGTTTCACCAAATAACAATATATTATTAAAATATTATTATTTAATGTAGGATGATATAAAAAATCCATTATGTTTGTGGTTTGGAATAGTATTAACTAAATTATCAAAATTTATGTTTTATATAAATATAAAATGAATTCATTGGATACAAATTAATGAGAAACTAAAATATGAACCAATTGGATGTAAAAGGAAATATTTTTCTTATCCTTACAAAAGAGTTTTGTATTAATAAACATAATTCGTTATAATTAGTTATTGATTTTAATGAATTATATATTTTATATATTCAATAAAATATTTTTTATATTCATCCATTAGATTTTATAAACATAAGATAAGAAGAAACTCTATTTTACACATAAAAACAAATGTTTCTATACAGACAATATTACCTCCTTTTAATGGATAAGCCATATTAAATATAAATTTTGAAACTTTAATAAATTATTTTTTGAAATATAAGCATAATAATTAGGTTAGGTTAAATTTTTGATATTTTTTTGATACATTTCAAATATTAATGGATATATAATAATACTCAATTTTGATCAAAATTGTTTTTCATCTAATTTATTTATAAGGTTAAATTATAATTTTCATTAGTTTTAATGTTTAAAAGGATATTATTATTTTATGTTAAAATAATTTATTTCGTTGAAATAAATTTTAAATTAAAATTGATTATAAAAACATAATAATCTTTTAGAAATTTTTACTTTAAAAACATTATTGTCATCCCATCAACAGAATTAAATTTCAATTAATTTCAACCACATATATGATTTGAATTAGGAAAAATTGATTCCATATTTGGAATCATACTACTTTCTAATTTCTAATAATACATCAAAATTGACTAATAATATTAGAGAATTCAATTAAAATAAATTACTATTAATAAAGTAAAAGTAAGCTTAACAAAAGAAAAAACCATTAACATAGGGGAAAAATGACTGGTAAACTTGTCCAACACCATAGTATGTCCATAAATCATCCATAAAACTTCCATTATTTAGCTTTTCTTGTCTGGTATGACTCATTTTTGTATGAACAAGTTTACAGCTAACTTGTTTCCATAAAAATTCAAGTGAATCCTTTTCCATCCCTATAAATGTCCACCACATCTCCCCATTACTCACACCACTTAATCCACTTAGGCCTAGAAATGATCTTCCCATATGGATTCAAAAAATCTCTTCCATATAACTTTAATCCTCTATCTAGGAAAAAATATTTCCAAGGAGTCCTATTAGTTTAAAAAAAGGTTGTTACCTAATTAAGAGTTAATATCTTCTCTCATGTTTTTTAATTTTATTTCCATAATTCGCCCCATGAAATATAATCATTACATTATTAAGTAAAAAACAGTATTGTCAATATACTAGGATTTTTTATGTAATTAGTTCTTCAAAAGCATACACACACTTACATCTAATGTGTAACGAACATACTATTTTTTGTGTAAGGTGAACTAATGCCTCACGATATGATGACTATTCATTTTTACCTAACCAACATTATTGGATGGACATTACGATGGAAACTCTATTTTTCTATTTTTATATGATGATTATTATGTCTTTATAATTCTATAATCATTTTATTAAACATACAGTTAATATATTAAATTTTACGTCAATACGATAACATCGTTTGAGAAGGTGTAGACAATCACCCCCTCAATGAGATGTGATTCATTCACAAGATACATGGAATGTATAAATGATGGTTATAATTAATCATATGAGACCTAAAAAACATATATATGAAATTAATGACTTAATTACCTTTCAATAAATAATATATATATATATATATATGTATATATATAAGTTTTTTTATTACGATTTCACACACGTAAAAAGTTATAACGTAGACCATAGATGTCTGGACTATCACCTCCTCAACATGATGTGATTAATTTTACATTAAATGAATTTTATACATAATTATGTATGATAAAATAACCCGATATTAATTATATATTAATAATTCATAAATTATATGGTGTTACATACCTTCTTTAATTTATGATCATTGAAAAATGGGAATGTTGTTCATACGTACGTACGACCTACTGTCTCCATGATTGTAACGTTGATTCATTTTTAGTAACTATTTTTAATAATTCTTTTTAAAATTATAATCTATGTATAAATGGGTAATTATGTCATTATTTTTATTCGAGATATGTTAGATAATGACCCCCTTGACCATAGTTGACCTACCAATGTTTTTTTTGACACATAAACTCAAATCTTTCCAAACAACTAAGGTAAACGTAATTGTTTAAATAGTTTTATTCAACATAGTAGTAAGTGAAATAAAATTAAGGACACACATGAAAATGGTTCTCATAATATTAATAAAAATAACATATGTCTATTATACCTGATTTTAATGTGCTTTCTCTCGAAAATAAACACAATTTATGTGATTTTTGTCTCAATTGACATTCCATTGAGACTAAATTTTTGTTATGAACCTAATGTCTTTTATATGGTCTATGTATTACCTTTTACATGTAATATGATGATTCCCTTTATTATAATGATATTACAAGTTTAATTTAATATTATTACATCATGAGGTTTATGATATAAAATTTTTTAAAGTGGTATGAGACACTTTGGAATGTTTAGTGATTATTTTCCTCAACAATAACATTAGTGATATTTAGTTGTATTTTCATTTGAAAAAATTATATAAACACTATTAAATAAAACCATTCATTTCCACTCCTATGGTTATTCATGACCATTATCATTTATTAGTTCCATTTTTTACTCTTTTATACTCAAAATGATTTAGAAATTGTTTTTCAGAAAAAACATTATATTTCTTTTTAGTTGATGAAGTAATTGTTTTTTAAAAAATATTGTTTTATGAAATGTTCTCGGAAATTATTTTAATATTATTTTTTTATACATTTGTACACATTTTAATCAATTTTTGAAAGTATAATTCTTGTTTCTTTCTGAATAATTCATTTTTATAACCTTTATCGTGAAAAAAGAAATTTTATTTTTGCCTCATATGTCTTTTACTGATATAAAGAACATCATTCTTTCAAAACATCCTTTTTATGATTTAATTGTTAATTTTAAAAGAATATTTTTTTAAAAATAATTTCTATGAAAAGTATTTTGAAAACAATTTTCAAAAGAAAAGGTTATTTACCTTAATAATTTTTTTAAAATATCATTTTATTTATATTCATCTGTGAAGAAAACCCATTATTTTACTCCACATGAACTATATTTTTTTTATACCATCGTTGTTATTCCTCTATATGGATTATGATTGATTAGGCCAAGGATAGTTTTAAATTAACTTCCATCACTTTTTTGTTAGTCCCCTTGAAATATTTAATCTCATATTATCATTGAACATTGAATTTTCCCTAAATTATACATTTAATTTATCAGGGATATTAATATTTCCCAATCCATGTACCTCATTACATATGGTGTCCACTTTGACATATGTTTTACTATTTGTGTAAATATTGATAAATCTGTATTCTTTATTCAATATGGATATTTGATAAGTCATATTGTTTATTAATTAAATAGATTGCAAAATATCACTAATTCTTTGATAAGAAATGACAGTTGGATACCAGACATAATATCGATCTTCGATGCATCGATAAGTTCTCGTGAGAAAAACATGTTATAAAACATAAATGGGTCTCTATTCTTAGTATAAACTGTATGGATGATGGATCTTGATAGTATAGTTTTTCAGGTAACTCATACATGGTGTCTAATAATTAATCCTTTCCTTCATTTTGATTCAGTGTTCATTATCCATTATATTCTCACCTGATAAAATCTATGGATGCATTTCATTATCAGTTTATTGATTAAATTATATGTGTTCTCAATTTCTTACATTTCCGTGTTTATTCTTAATTATCTAGTTATTTTAATGGCATGTGCCTCCATTTATTAACTTTCAATATTGTTTAGGTACTTCCATCTCTGTTTTTTCTGATTATGTGGTATGTGTGTTTAGTTATTGACCATGCCGTAATTATTACTACAACATATTAATTATTTATTCCACTAAATTTTTACCTTGATAAGAATTTGAGCTCACAATTAAGAAGCATACGATGAAATATATATAGGGATTTTCTGGATGGATTATATTTATTCATGAAATAATTTAGTTAGAAGGAAGAAAAAAAATGAGTTTTAATTACTGTATTATTTTGAAATAAGAGACTCGTGTATGTATCTGGTTTACCAAGACTACTAAACTATTGTTCCATGGATATTTGATTCATTTTAATGATGCCAATATAATTAATGGTAGGCACTGAATCAGATCTTTCTAGGGTTGGGTTGCTACATTATTATATATCTATGATTTCTCTATCATTCACAATTTATATTATTTCTATATTTCCTCCACTTTTTATTACTAATACAATGGGTATAGTGTCCCCTATATATCAAATTTATACGATAACTACTAGTTGACAACCTCTTTTATATGAGGAGGATTGTTTGAGGTCCCGTATCACACCATCTCAGGAACTATTTTAATGGATCCTAGGTCGGGATGATACACTAGGGCAACTCACAATATTCCATTCCATTCAATATGTATTTCCACAGTGGTGTCTGTTTCCTGCTAACTCATGTTAGGTTTTTAATATTATCCCCTAAAAAGGTATTTTATCAGGTCATTCCATTTTAACCTATTTATGTGCTATATCTAAAAATATTTTCCTAAGGAACCTAACATTGTTAATTATTTATGTTCTTGTACATTGGATTTTTTTTCCAAGTGTCATGACCCTAAATTATACAAATTTATTTTTCCATTTGAGGTCATATATATTATCATAGAATATAGTATTCATATTTTAATACTTATTCTCCATTATCTGGATTTCATATCCAGTCCAGGGATCATCATTCATATTGGAAAATTTGTTTCTACCATCACTAGATATGACACATCTCATTTATTAGAATATACATGAAATTAATCATTGACCAATTTTGGTCTATTTTATAATAAAAGAAACATTAAATTCCTTCTTTTTCTATATATTATAGTACATTAAAATATATATTAAAAAGATAAAACGTTTATTAAGACTCCACTCATTAAGAATTTTTGTTTCATGACATATGCCCAATATATAGTATGAAAATTATAAAAAGGGACAAAAATAATTTCCTAATTAAAAAAAATCTAAATGGATACCTAGGAAAACTTCATTTATTTTATTATGGATCCTCTCTATATAAAGTATTTGGAAATAGTTAGATCCAAAAATGGAAAATGAATAATCCTGTAGGACCCAAAAAAATATCCCTAGAGACAGACATTTGATGCTTTCTAGACCCTATTGTGTTGAAAAAAGATATGAAATATTTTCTTTTCCACCTACACATGAGCTAAAACTCAACCATGGGTCCATTATCATTCATTAAAATTCCACCTCTTCACATTGAGTAGGATGAAACATTCACTTGATCATATTCTATTTTATTTCATTCAACTTTTCCTTTAAAATATGTTCAATACATAGTTCTATAACCTTCCGTGTATTTAAAACCTCTTTGAACATCCTTTCCATCATAATTACACTTCATATAATCAATTCATGAGTTATCACCATAAAAAATACTCGATTCATTGTTCTCATCTCATTGAATTCAACAACATGTTTTTAATATTTTCCTATTGGGAACCCACAACCTAAAGTAAAAAATAATTCCCTTATCTTCTCCTTGTATAATAATTATTGGAATGGATATTGAAATATATAAAAGAAAACCTTATTAATGGTTAATAACATAATTTTATATGATCTGACAATTTACCATTAGGGAATGATTTTGGATCATTAGGAATGTTCCCCCTAAACCCCATGTTCTATTTTTGGGATTGTGTGACAACGGGCTCACCCTTACCAATGATATACATATTCTCACATGTCATCATATCCCATTAAATCATAAATTCTTATATTATGATTTAAATATTACATAACCTAATTTTTTAGGTGGATTAAAATACCCATAATTTCACACATTCATTCAACATATCAATTTTGAATAAAATATTACGAGACACTAGGCTTATAAATTCCCCATTTTAGGTTTGAAATTTATTTGAAAAATAAAATTCCCTGAGTTGGGATTCTCTTCAGGGAGTACTGAATGCATTTATTTGATATACATCTCTTTTAAACCATAATGTATTGAGTAAAGATTCACCCTTTAAAAAATTCCCAATAAGATGATGGTCCTCATCACCTGACTCTAAACTGCACAACGCATAATATATCATATATGACCCTAAACCGCATAGAGTGGTGTATTTTATATGGCTTGAATACCATAGTATTTAACCAAATATAACTAATATTTACTACTATAATGGTTAACTAGTTAACACAATTTCATCTTTAATATCCCCATACTTAGAAAAAATAGTTTTAATTTCTATTAAGCATGATCTTGTTCTACATAGAGACCCCTACTAATTACTTTTTTGGATTGATTCCCATTATTATAGAACACATAGTGATGTACACATCACTTATCTCATATCTAGACAAAAATATTATTTTCATCGATGATCTCATAGTGTATGGAATTGGCATTAATGTTAGGTATTATACAGTAAGCATGTTCTGAAACACTATATACAGAAACATGAATCTTCAATCCTAGGTATATCCATAGAGATTCTTTGAGTGTTGATACTAAATCTTAATAAAAATTCTTATGTTAATAATTATATGTGTCATTATTTTTGTTCTCATAACATATATAGAGATTTATTGGTCTGTTATATAGAATCTAGCTGTAAATTCAACTTTTTTACCATTACCCCTACCACTAGGGAATTTGGGCTCACCAATTTTTGTTAGGTTTTCCTTTATTGAACCTACTCTAGTATAAAAAAATATCTTTTATTATAATATTCCATATATTAAATAAAAAACCTGAGATTATTATTCTTATTTTATATCCAAATTATTTGATTCAATTTCTCTTCTAAGATAATCAATATCATGATTTATTCCTCTTGAAAACCCAAATTAATATTGTAAATTATTATTATTGGTTAATTAAAAATATTATTGTAGAGTAACACTCTTGAAAAAATTAATTAATATATTATTATCCTCTTGGTCTATCACTTTATGAAAATTCATTCCCAAGAAACTATCTGACATTCATGAAACGTGGAAAAGTTATCTGTTATAACTTAAGATCAAATTACTATCATTTTGAATGAATGTAATTTTTTCAGGAATGTTATTTTCAAATAAAAAGTAATTCCATGTAATTTTCCACAAAATCCGTCATGTTCACCTCCCTTAGATAACACAATACAATTTTGGGTAGAAATATCTCTTCTTGCATAGGTAAAATATAAATGGCATCACCAGGTTCAACATGATTAATCCCTCATAGAAGGCTGAAAATTCGCCAATAACATTGCATAGTCTAGTGATATGGTGGTGATAACCTCCCAGAAGGCAAAGATAATTTATTTCATCAATTTCTAATGTAGTTTTTTTTATAACCATAAGTATATTTTTTGTGGTTCTCATGGAAATTTTTCCCTTTAAAATATATTATATGGATAAACCTTGTATCCATGAGGATAATTCATTTTATATGGTTTTATTTTATAGATTGTAGACATAAAACATAAAACATAACCAACTTGTATTTCACCTTTATGTTATAATTCTATTTGTAATACCTTAAGGTGGTATACCATATATAATCTTTGCAAATTGTGAAGTAATTACATGGAAATTCATCATTTATAACCATGGTGTAGTGTTCCCATCTGTTTCATTAAATTGTATTCTTTCCAGAAATCATTTTTATGTGAAAAACTAATCCATTTATATAAATTAAATAATTTTGTAGTACATAATCCATTAATAGTGAGAATGTGGGAATATATTATATCCATGAAATAATTAATCATTCCAAACATTATTTTCGATCTGAACATGAAAATACTTTATGTCAACAAGACTCTTATGAGATTATATCATTGTTTTTATCATTAACAAAATATTATGATGTATAAATAATAATTTATATGCTGTAGCGATTTATAAAATATAAATGTGGGTGGTTAATGAATTGTTTCTATTAATATATCACCTGACACACCTTTCATTATAATTAGAAAAAGTTTGAATTTTGGGAGTTTTTAAGTCAAAAACGTCACATTGATTCTTAGTGGATCCTTAATAATAATGTATTTGATGAAAAATACCACAAAAATAATTTAACTTTTGTTTAGAATTAGTAAGAGGAATTCCATTGGATTTATCCATTTCCACTTCGTATTTATATAAAATGTTTGTAGGAAGGTTCAAATAAATCCATTATAGAGCCCCTTATATTCACCACATAAATCCTTAACAATGGTTTTTCCACTGTATAAAACATACATGAGGGCTATTATAAAAACCTAATCCTCCATCGGTACCCACGAATTCCCAAGAAAACATTAATATTCTGAAAAATTTCCTCTTAATTTACTTTCATTCAACTTTTGAATAATCTATTTCTGTGTGAGATTTGACCTAGAGTGACCCACATCATGAAATTTTTTTCTATAGGTTTCCAATCATCATTTAGAAAATTATATACTTTCATGAAAACTAAATAATTCATGAGAATCTATATTATTTTATAATATGTTTCCTCATATTTAAAATATCACCACTATGTATGTATGGGTGTTCGGTAAACCATTCTATGAAATCCTTCTCAACTAGGTAGCACACGTATAAGTGTAATGCCCCAAGATTTTAAAAAATGAACATCATCTTCAATAGTTTATAGGACATACAACACCAAATTTAAAATAAAATGTAACACCAAAAGTCATTATAATATATTCCATTTTATATAAATTTTATTTCTCTGATATCTTGTGATTCACACAACACCAAGTTTACGTGAAACGTGATACTCTATTAAAATATTATTTTTTATACATGACCATTATAACCTAGCCATTAAGTTGTTGGGGTGAATTGTGATAATAAAATTATAAAAATTATATTGTTTAAAAAGGTATAAAATAAATTCAATGTTTATAAATTTATTATCAATAAAATAAGAACCATTTGAAAGAAAAGAAAATGTAATTATGAAAAACTGTATTTCTCTTAAAGGCGGTCTAGTCACACTTTACATAAATAATATAAAATTATTTTTCCATTTTTTAAAAAATTATATTAATAATAAAATTCGTTTTTTAAATCTATATGTTAAAATTCTCTTAGAGTAATTTTATTTCAATTTTCTAAACATATTAATTTTTTGATGAATAGTTAAAAAATACCAATTTTTATTAAAAGCTGCATTTTTTCATTAAATTATTTACAATTTTATGTTATATTTAAAATTATTTATAAAATAAAAATATCTCAAATATTTTATAATTTAACTAATTTATATTATATAGATCAATTTTAGTTTCAATTTAAATATAAAAACATTCCAAACTTAGGAAGACTTTTCTTTGCAAAACCTCTTTTTCATCATGTCGATGGGTTTTATTTTAAATTATACTCTACAACATTAGTTAAGTTAATTTGGAAGAATGTATTAATTATTTTTAATAATAATAATTAATATTATCATATAAGTTCAAATTAAATTTTTACCACAAATAATAGTGAAGATAGTAAAATTTAATTATCACAGTTAAGGTAAAAACTGATTTACTGGGGGTTAAACTAAAAAGATATGGTTTAAAATGAACTACAAACTCATTAGAAACAAATTTTAGGGAAATTTGTATACCTTATAAAAACTATTTTTCTATAACATATCATTTTTTATGCTTTATTAATGATAAAAAATGTGTGAATGAATGCTTCTTTTCAAAAATTCCAAGTGTGTCATCTTCCCTACTTATAAAAGGCCACCCACTCATCTCAACACTTCACACACCAAAATAATATTTGACAAGAAAATACCTACAAAAATATCTTAATTAATTATATAAAAAAGTCCTAGAGGCCTTATTGTGATTGTTAATGCCTTAAATTAATGATTAATGTATAAACATATCGAGGCTCTACAAAGAAGTGGAAAAATTTTTAAACAAACCTAATTAATTAATTTCTTATTCCATATAATAAAAATAATATCTTACTTTTATAATATATTAATTAAGTTTTACCATATATACATAGATATTATTATTTTAATTTCATAACCCATATCCATATCCACTTCCATCAAATGGGAATCGAAACTATCATTCGTGTTTACAGTAGACTACCTCCTTGATAACTAATGTGATTTTTTGTCATCACCACATTACAAGGATGGACAAAATGATGCATATGAAATATTTATGTTATATTTATGAAATAAACATACTTATATAATTATTATATCACATATACATTCTCACATTTCATTTCATGGATGATATGATAGTGTCGCTCGTGTGTGCGACAGACTACCGCCACACGAAAGCAACGTGATTCATTTTTTACTTACGATTTACATGGATGGTATTAAAGATAAATTTAGTTCATTTATGTTATATTTATGACCAAAAAACTATGAAAATATAATATCACATACATATTTATACCTTCCAATCTTTTGGAAAACAACAATTTCACTCCTCCAAACGTGTGGACTACCGCATCCACATGGCGATGCGAGCTATTTTTCATTTTATATTTTCATGGACAGTAATAAGAAGGGATTTTATTAATATAAATTATATAAATAAAATAATTATTATTATTTTTATATGAATTAAATTTTATTTTCCTTTTGTCTTATCTTTTATGAAAATGTAAATAGTGTTCATGCATACATACGGTCTACCATCTCCATAAATGGTGTAGTGCATTTTCTGTCTTCAAATATTTTAGATTAATATAGATAAATATATAATGAATTTATATTATATTTATATAATTTTTATCATTGCCTATTTGATTTTATCAGGATCAATGTAAATGTACTAAAAATACCAAACCAAGACATACATGAAAAATAAATAAATTATCACATGAAAGTGTGAAATTAACAATGATTTGTTAATTAATGGGTTATAAAACACAATGTGTAAATAATACATGGTATGAAATTAGTTATTATTGTTATATAATATATTTTTAATAAATAAAAATATTTATTTTATAGGATATACAGACACATATGAAGGAAATTGGGCCTCATGTAAGGGGTTCTCGTCTCACATTTACTTCTATGAGACATATGCCATATTCACCACTTATTTCATTGTGTAGTGTATATAAAACCTCTTTTTATATGTTATGTAATTAATATATTTATCTTCCGGGTATTAAAATTTTCATATTATATTATTCATTTGTTGTGTATTATGATTCCAAATATACTAATGTGGTTAGAGATTGATGTTTCAATACCATTTTAATTAGGATTGTTTATAATTTAATGTCAATTGGAAGAAATTTTTTCATCATTTTCAGATTAACACTTGAAATTTTATTCCCATTTGGTTGTTCATGAAATTTTAAAATAATAGAACTAAATTCCTCTCTTTGGTACTTAAAATTCTTGATAAAATTATTATAATAATATCTGACTTTATTTATCTCTTAGACCAAAAATCTATTTTATTCAAAATCCATGTTTTCTAAAAAAAATTAATTTTTTTTTTGAATTATTCAATTGATTTTTTATTCACAATTAAATTTTTTTTTCGAATTTTTATGAAAAATATTGGAATGAATATTTATATCATTTTTCAAACAAGTCATGTTTGGATTTTATTGCAAATGTGAAAGTATTTTAATACCGTATATTGATTATAAAAAATTTTCAACTCTCACGAACACAAAATAATTCAATTATTATATTAAGAGTTTCCAATATTATTTTAATAGAAATTGTTTTCAAATTTTTTTGTAAAAAATTAGTTTTAAAATGTGATTTTTAATTTGGAAAGGACATTTTCTTCAAGAATTTGTTTACTATAATTTTTATGGAATTTGTAATTATTAGCAAAAGCAACCTTTTTCTACTTATGCTCTACTAGGGATATGTTGTAATGATACAATCCTTATTATTTATCAAAATTGTTTATGATTAGTTTTTATGGATTTTATAGTTTGATACCATTCATATTACCCAAGGTGGATTATGATTATGTTTATTGATTGGGATAATTGTTAACATTTCATAGAATTGTATTTAAAAATAAATGTTTATGTTAATTATGTTTCACCCCTTTTATATGAGGAATATATTAGACTTCATAGGTGATGGTGGGGACCCTCTATATACACTTGATTCATCCGTAGGCCTCATCAGACAAAATGTCCACCAATTTGTTTTTATTTTCAAATAAATCACATTATGGTTGAGTGAGAACCAAACAAGAGCATGCCCAAGGTGATCCCCCATTCCAGTCATGAGAAAAAAACTGAAAAAACACCTGGAAGAGTGAGAACTACATGTTACACCAAAAAATCATCTTCATACATACCTTTAGAAACATCTTTTACCCTCTTAGAATCATGAATTGAATCCTCAGATTCATGACTAGATTAACAGCTGATGGAGTGAATAAACGTCCATCCCAACCAACCTTCCTCCTGCCTGATATTTACCTATTAAGAAACACCCAGATTGAATGATTCGTTGAACGTATGGTTATATTTTCCTTAATTACAATTTCCCTAATTATGATATTGTTTTCTAATGTTCAATGTAATTATTTGATTTGCTTTAATATCCATGGTTATGTTTAAATCAAATATGATTATTTACATTTATATATTTGGCCATCATTTATTCTTTCCATATAATGATCATGTTATTGTTTAAATTTCATGTGTTTCTATTATTTACCTTGACATATTGATTATAGTTTATTGATTCATATATTCTTCAATACTCATAACCTTAATGAGAAATTAATCTCATCCTTTTCTTGTGTTTCATTCCCAATAATAATAAAAAGAGTATAATGACTGATATAAAGGGTTATTATAAGATAAATAAATATGATCTAAAATAAAATAATTTTTTGTAATTTATGTTTTAATTTATATAAAAATTTCGTTGTTTGTTTCTAGTTAACAAGACAACAAAACAATTCAGTATTTTTGAATGTGATTCCCTATATAATATGAAAAATTAATAAAGTATCCCCCGACTTGGTGACACTGTGGTTGGGGTATTTATAGTTGATATTAGAGGATGTATAATAATAATGTTGGGGACTAGATTTGAGAAAATATATATTAAAAAACATAACCTTGATATAGACTTTGAAAAATAAGTATATAATAACAACCTAATATTCTTGTAAGGAAGAGATTGTATGGTTTACCTATAAATATATACCTACCTTGATTCTACAATTGGATTTGGTTTTGGTGAAGATGTACTTATGGGTAATAAATCGAAAAAGTGATTTTTGGATTGACTTGATCATTACATGATATATTAAAACGGACCATATTTCACTCATTTTTTGGCACTCTATTTGGATATGATTTCATTAAATCACATTTTATATTCCAACCATCATGGAGGACATGAATAGATAGTGACCATGAATGAACATGGTTAAACCTAAGGTGTCGTAGATTGAAACAAATGTGTCAAGATTTTGGAATTTTTTCACTACTAGAAATTCAGGCTATAGCCATGACTTATAAGCCCATCTATAGGCTATGAAATATTGGATATAGGTAAAATCTTGGGTTTTATAGACCATGGAAATTATTTTCATGGGAATAGGAAAGCAAATATAGGCATTATTTCTACCATGGTAGTACATTCGTATCCATAGTTTGAAATTATTACTCTAGTTAATGTTGTTGTATTATATACCCACGATTGGAAATTGTGGCTATAAAGATATAACCATGGTTTCCACCTTGAATGTACACCTAAATCCATGATATAAAAACATGTATATTGATTATGAAATAGTTGAATATGGTCATGGTTAAAAACCATGTAAAGATATTTTCTATCATGGTTGAAACCGTGGATATTAGTCCATTGGAACAATTTCAAACTATGGATATACATTTCTCTACTAGGGGAGAAATAGATACATTACTTACTGTTCCAATAAAAATAGACACTATAGTATAATAATTCATTCTAAGAAAAAACAAACAGACATACCATAATACAATTCAATATAAAAAAAGTAAAACATAACAATATAATAATATTATACTTTTAAACAACATAACAATACAATTTAAATCAAAAGTGAGCCTCAATATTATAATCATCATAACCATGATAACACTCATCAACACATCCTAGGGAAACACTATAACCACATCTCACACCACAAGAATCCTCATCACCATCTTCATAGACATAGAAAGTGGGATCAACAATAATAGAAACATCCATCATGGTGCCAGTAGGAGAAGATGAATCTACATAAATAGAACACATTTAAATCAAATAATAATCAACCATTATAGAAACTTATGGTGGATTTGAAGAGGAAAGAGAAGACATAATTTTCATCATATGGTCATTTATCAAATTTTTATATTGAGTATCTTCTTCTAATTTTTGATTCTCTAAATTTATTATGTCATTAATTTGTACTGATATGACCATACCAAAACCATTAATTGAAGAACTATTGTTGGAAGACATGTTTCTAGATGGTACATTTTTAGTCCCAGGCAGACAATGAACCTAACCATGATGTTCCTCTACAAATACCTGGTGTATATTATTGTTCGTGCCAAAAACTTTTGTTTCATTTTCTTCCATTGCCACAAAATAAATAAATTGAGTGATATATAATATAATATAAAATGATAATATAATATAAAGTATTAAATTTTTTTGAAATAAAATAAATTTTAATCTACTTAAAATCGCCTCCTGTGTGTCATAATTTACCATAATACCATCTCCCTTTTTCCAACTTAAAAAAAATAGAGTAAGGAACACGACCCTCAATATTCAATGTCTTTTTATAGAAGGAAAGAAGAAACAAATAAAAATTAGAAATGAATTAAACTACACAAATCAAGATAAAATGAATCATATTGAACATAATAAAATATAATTGAATATAAAAACAAAAAAGGTTTGTTGATGATTTAGAGTCCAATATGGGATTTATATTTATGAAATTTATATATCAAGGATGATGGTATTTTTAATGGATAAAATTGATATATATATATATATATAAAGGTAATTAAATGATTATTCATTCTATGAAATTGTATCATTGAAGAATAAAAACAAATGAAATGTTATCCATGTGTAATGGTATATCATGGAAGGTCTTATGGTGTGTAAAGTTATATCAAAATTTCCTAATGATATATAAATAAAAAACCCTCACTATGTAATTATATGTTCTGTTTTGTTTCATAGTAACTATAGTGATCTAAATCAAGCATAAGGATAAATATTCAATCCAAGAGATACATATTTCTCTTTTAGATCTATATAAAGGTAAACATCGAGTTACACAACATTTGTAATGGTCATTAAGACATGTGTAAATGTAATCAAATAAAAACCAATTCGTGTAACAAAAATTTGAACCAATATAATGGTTATGCACTTTACATGAGAGAATAAGAGATCTCTATATTTAATGAAACAAGTTTAGTGAGAATACTAAAATATCATTAGTAAATTTATATATGATGGTAGAATGATTATAATACCAATGGATTATTTGATTTTCATCATACATCATATGATTTTATGGTTTGATAATTTAAATCTTGTTGTATGTTCATGGAAACAATAATACTAAAACTAATGGGATTTCTATTATAAGATCATGATCATTGATATCACACAAGATAAAGAGATAAATGTTCATAAGAATTATGTTTATGTATCACATCATTTGAATTGGTAGTAAAACTCTCATCGTATGATGTTTTTCATATGACATTGAAGATAGGCCTATCGTATAACATTCAACGTCTTATGATGCCAGTATGATGATTCCAGGTTATGGTGATTTATGATTATAAATATCAAAACACTAATAATCATGATTCTAGAATGTGATGGAAGAAAAGAAAAAATGAAATATGTGCCTGGTACCATAATGTGCGGATAAAGAATGAAAAAAGTATAAAAGTCTAAATAAAATGAAAATGTTGGAAAATTTTATATATATTCTATAGATTCAAAAATGTAAGTGTGGGGACATTTTAAGGAATAATTCCAAGACATGAAGAGGGGGAAGTATTCATCCAAGTATTAAGGAAAATCTTCTTGAAGACTAAAAAATAATGAAATTAAAATGATTCCTTTTTTTAAAATAATTTTTTTTTGAATTTTGAATTACCTATAACATTGGTAATTTAAAATAACACATCCATGTGGCACTCTGAGTGAAAAATAATGAGAAGTGATTGATGAGGACCTAAAAATGAAATACTTAATATATATATAGGTTGATGAAGATACATTGTTATTTCGAAAATAATATCCTTCTCTTATGATAGAATAAATACTATCGTTCTTATAATAAAGAAGTCCTTGAGTGTGAAAGTGAAGATAGAAGGAACCAGTTATATTGATGATGCACTAAATAAATGTGGAAGAATATGCAGTGAACATTATTATATCCCTAATAAGGATAAAAATAAACAAATTATTTATGAATTGATGAAATAAGAAATAGAAAATGATAATGACAAGAATAAAACTAGAGTACCTTTAGATTCTATAAAAAACCAATATGATTTTTCTCTATGATATTATTTAAAAATACATTGACAGAATCCTATGAAAGGTTAAACATGTAAAGGGAGGGGGTTTATCCATTATGGATACACCATATTGAATCAAAAACACCAAAATCATTATGATAATAAAATGGTTAAACAAAGAGTTTAACTATATTGAAGAATATATCAATTAAATCATTACAGAACCAAAAGAGACAAAAAACAATCAAGATGAAACCACACTCTATATGATCTTAGTATTTACCATATTCACCTTAAATATTAGGTTTCCCCCAAGATAGTTTTTCTTTATTTCCACCATCAACTCTAGATTCATACAAAAAACCCAAATGTACTACATCTTAGAAAAAACCAATGTTTTTACTTGGAGAATAAGTTTCATAGATATATATCTAACAGATCCAAGATGATTTTTACCATAAAATTCTACATGAATATCCATATATTGATTGAACTCGCATGACTTTGTTGAGAAGGTTTACTAATATCAAGACTTAGCGCTAAAGGGTTAGAGTCAATATATCTCAAGAGGGATCCCTTTATAAGAATCCCTATATTTCCATTCCAAAGGAAATTTTAATGATATCTCATTCATAGTTAAATAAATACCTAGGGAAAACATCTAGAGTAGCAATACTACAATTGTTTAGGTTTTTAAAAAAAAAATTCATTTCTTATGGGAAACAGAACATATCAAGATCATTTTTCATTGGAATCAGTGGAGTACACAAATAAAGACTGCTTCCTATCTTATATATAACTTCATCTTCAGATGAAGAGTAAATTATTGGTAGAAAAGGGAGGGAAATGGATAAGATCCATCAATCCCATGTAATAAATGTTTTGGTATCATAACAATACTCTCGTTGAAGATTCTTAATATAATATATCATTCTTCATTAATAAAATGTTGGATCATAATCTATATGAGGATGGTAAAATACAAGAGGTGGTGAATTGTGGGTCTAAAAACATTTGTTCTTAATATTCAAAGAATATTAGATTAACATGGTAAAACAAATCATATTCAAAAAAACCTATTAAGTATTTATATGCTTACCATACTTGGCCATTGGTTCTGATAATAAAAATATAATAATCAAGTAGATTTTGATATGTAATTCACATGTCTTATTGGGGAACTGGTTCTACCATCATAGCATATAGAACTGTAATCAATAAATAGTTTCAATGTAATCATTGTTTATTCATATTAATAGTAGAATATGAATAAAAACTAATTTCAATTATAATTTTTAGGATATATAAGAATAGTTCAAAAAGAATTATTCTATCATATATCATATTCAATCGTAATCATGGTTATATAATATTCACGAATAAAATAGATTAAATCTATTTTATCATAACTGAAGCTATCATAATAAACCATATACAAATAGAAAGGTTAATATAAAAGTATCACTTTCTATTACATGTATTGGATATAAAATTCGTGTAATAAAATATATAATACAAATAAATAAAATAATTTTAATCCAAAGATTAAGGTATCCAGTAACCATGGATAAATTTCCATTGTTTTATACTTATAATAATGTCTTTCTTTCGCTTACTAAGGAAGGACCTTGTGTAGCGACTCGGGTTTTGGCCCTGTCAGACTTTAGAATATTCTTATGAATAATTCCAGAGTTGGGCGCGAAGATGGAGTGTGATTCTGAGGCCCGGTGTGCCCGGAATTAATTTTATAAAATTATTAAATATTTTTATACAATGCATCTTGCATGGTTGCATCCAGAGCGTGCCGTTTACCCCAGGCGGGGTGTAAACTTTGCGGGCGTGAGACTAATGTGGAAAAATTTACCAGAGGCATTTTCGTAAATAAATGGAAAAGTTTTTTTATATGCATCGGCTCAAATAACTCCTGAATAGATTCTTAGATCGCAATTCTGAGTGCACTATTGCGTTCAAAACATCGTGTTTACCCTAGGTAGAACATATTTTTAGTTGGCGTTGGGTGATGGGTCGAATGTGTGTTATCGGGGATATAAAATGAAGTTTTAATTTAAAAAAATAAAAATAAAAACCAATCATAATCCCCCCAATCCCTTTTACGCACATGAGGTGACGACCCCCTCCCTTCTCTATTTCTTCGCTGAATCGAGCCGCAAATGTCCGTTTTCTGTGCCGATCGTTAGCAGATCGAGATTCCGGGTGTTGTGGGCGTCGTTTTGCACCCGAAGCTTCGGCGATCCGCCAACAGGTAGGTGTTTTGTGTTTCGAAATCCAGGATCCCGTTTGGTTCAGTTTTTCTCTGTTTAGATCCTGAAAATGCATAGATCTGGTCTCGGGGGGTGCGCAGATGCCTACAGATGCGCGTTTGGACCCTCAGGGTTCCCCCGACGGCGGCAGGCCGCATGATTTGATTGGGGCCGCCACTATGGCTGTGGTCCAGTGCCAATTAGCGGCGACCCCGCAAGGGGGGTTGGCCACGCGCACAGTGTTGTCTGCCGGTTAGAGTGTCCGGTGGTGGCGGCGGGCGGGTCGGCCGGCCGGAACGGCCGGTTCAGGCCTGTCCGGCCCTCTACTTGTACAGAGGGGTTTTAAAACCTCAGTATCATGCTCCCTGGAAATCCGAATCGTGTGCCATCTTCGGCGACGCGACCCTAGCGAGGAGGCGAACCCTTCGGTGTGGGTTTAGAAGTTTTATGTTTTAAGATCATGGCCCGAGAGCTTGAAACATCGAATAAAATAATAATATTTTATTATTATCCAACTTCGACCTGCCGTAACATTTACACTGAGCATCTGATTGACGTGACGTCAGTGGCGTTGTGATCCTATAGTAAGGCATATTTTTCAGGATTGTTTCTGGGTGCTCGGAAGGAGATCAGGATGTGGGCCTCATGAGGCTGGTTTTGGGCGTTTATAGTAAAACATGACTTTTTCGCCGGTTGTCCGTTTTGGATGAATGAGTATTAGATCCAGTGTGTTTTTACGTTGGGATCTCAATTGTGAGATCTTCTTGACAAGTTTCAGGAGTGTGGTGTGGGCCCCACCAGTGCTGGCTTCCGTGAATAGTAGCTTTTTCACTGGGTGTCTATTTGGGACGATCGAGTAGTCGATCCCGTGTGTTTTTCCGATGGGATCGAAGTGGTATGATCCGCTTGATGAGTTTCGGGATCGTAGTGTGGCCCCACATAGGCTAGCTACGGTCAATAGTGCCTTTTTCACCGATTATCCTTTTTGGGCGAGTAAATAGCATATCTTGTGTGTTCTTTCGCTTAGATTGCGATGGTGGCCTCGGTATCGGCCTTTGGGATGCGCGGTGTGGCATTGTGGCGGGTCGGTCGGGTTAGCAACATTTGGACCATCATTAGTTGAGGTTACTCCCTTGGTTAGTTCCTACAAGGGTTCACGTGGCATCACAACATTAGTATAGGTTTGTGATCCCTTCTATGAGATGTTTAATCTGATAGAATTGTGGCATCCCTCCGGTGGGCCCGAAGTGGGATCCTATAGCATCGTTTCCCTAGATCAGGTACTTGGTATCGTTGTGACCACTTATCCATGGGCAGTGATCGCTTATCTAGTAGGTTAACCCCTTAGGGTTTGTGGTATCATCGGAAATATGATCCCCTACATAGTGGGCCTCGCTAAGTAGGGTTGTGGCATCATCGGGTATATGATCCACTACTCAGCATGAGGATTATAGTAGGGTTGCAGTATCATTGGTTATATGATCCCCTGCTCAACATGTGTTTTCTGTAGGGTTTTTCCATCTTCAGTTCGATCCCCTACAGCGTGAGATGTACTAGATAGAGTTTCAGTATCATCGTGTACATCGTGACATGGGTGACTATCCTCTATCTGAGTTATGTGTGTCTGATGAGTGCCAAATCGGGTTGTGGTATCCCCCAGCGGATCCTGAGAGTGATCCCCTATCTGTGAGATCTATGAATGCCAGATCGGTTTGTGGTATCCCCCAGTGGACCCTGGGAGTGATTCCTCATCTGTGAGATCTTTGAATACTAGTGTGGGTTCTAGAATCCCCTGGAGGACCCTAGGAGTGATCCCTTATCTGAGGAGTTTGGTGTTTATGTTGTTTCAGCGAGGTTTACTCAGTGATGATATCTGACGAGCGTGATCTCTCGGGTGAGCGTCTGAGATGTTTGTATGAGACCCGATGAAGTGTATCTCTCGAAAGAGTGTCATTTGGGATGACAGTGATCATGGAGTGTGCTCTCCTGGTTGTGAACTATTTACGGTGATGAGGTCGGTACCTCATGTGTCTTGGTTCGTGAGCTGAGTATATCTTGATTTTTTTGGTATACGTAAGAGTGTATATCTGAGTGGATGTTCAAGGTGTGTGTATGGGAATACACCAGGTTTGAGATGACCAATTGTGTTTAGTCAATGATGGTCACAAGATGGATTTTCTCTCTCATCTGGGTTCCCTCTGGCTGGGATCAGTGGGTTGTTGCCTTTCAGTTTCTCCCTTTTTTTGGGTTTTAAGGGTGACTACTGAGTATTGAACTAATCACCCATGCACGGGCTTTTCTAGAACATGTTTGTGTCTTGTGCAGACCACATGCCTTTCGACGGAGTCCCAAGAGGACCCAGAGCAGGTGGAGCTGAGTGAGTGGGACTGACCTTGGAGTCTTATCGGAGCTGTACCGAGGAGCTTTCCGGTGGTGATTTTGGCAGTGTACTCCTTCCTCCTGAGCATGTTGGACTCTTTTGCAGTCTTCTTTTGGTGGTCCATGTTTTTTCTTTTTTTACTTTTGTTGTAATCTGGTTTTGGGAGATATGTATGCATGATTTTATTTTCATTTTTTGTATATATCTTTGCACTGTCGCATGGAGGTGTGTGTTGGTATGTGTGTACAGGTACATTAGGATAATGCCTCCCTTGTGTGTGATAGCCTACTCGGAGCTAGTCACCAGCCCTGGCCTATTAGAGGCGTGATTGGGGAGTCGTGGCTCGATCCTCATTGGGTCGAGTCATGACAGAGTGGTATCAAAGGAGGTTCCACCTTTGGGATCTCAAAGCATAGTTGGTCTTGCTGTGAGTTTGGTTTGGGTTGCATAGCGGCATTATGAAGATGTTTCGAATTCGTATTTCAGGCTAGGGACTCCAATGTTGGTGTGGCAGCTGACGTATCCATTCATTAGGACTTCGATAACCTACCTTTAGACTCGAGACGTTTGTACACTAGTCGCAGGGATATAACGTTACATGCATCATATAAGACTGGGTTTTTGGGTTTCCCTTTTTCTTCATGAGCTAGCTCTCTAGATATACTCTTTGACCATGGAGCTTCTTGATTGTGTTTCCAGATGCCTCCACGACAATAGCCAGTGAGAGTTCCGCAGCGGGATTGTGGTGACGATATACCCTGTGTAGAGGCTGTGGACTAGGGCGCAGGTTCTGAGGTTGGACCTCCCGGTGGTCCGCCAATTGAGCCAACACCTGTCGAGCAGCTGGTTGTGCCGGTAGTGAAGGATGAGGTTGCGTGTAGGATGAGTGCGCTGCACGAGTTTCAAAGGAGTAAACCTCTGAGGATTCGGGGTGATCCAGACCCCCGGAAGCTGATGACTGGCTTGAAGCCATCACCCTACTTTTCTAACTGGTGAGGAAACCTATATATCAGATTGTGGTCCTAGCGGCAATCCTTATACATGGTTTGGTCAGGCGATGGTGGAGCCTAGGGACGAAGTCCCACTACCAGGGGATGCTCATGTGGGTAGAGTTTGAGTGGGTCATCAGAAAAGAGTTCTATTCAGTGATGTTGAGGTCAGTGCGGATCCAAGATCTTTTTCAGTTTTGACAGGAGGGCATGACTATGTTGGAGTACTCTGTGAGGTTTAAAGATCGGTCGTGCTACTCCCTGGATATGTTTTGAGAACTGTTATTTAGGGATTGAACCTTAGAGCAGGGCCTACATAGAGACATCTGAGTAGGTGTGGTTTCCTTGTTCCTGTCCACTTATGCTGGACTACTGGAGTAGGCCCTAGTGGTGGAGAGCTTTTTGGCGGAGAAAATCCCGGCTGTTAGTGCTGGGTACGCGAGAGCTGATACTTTGTCAGTCGGATTGGAATCTGGTAGTCAATGACAGACTCAAGGGCCCGGACGTATGCGACGTTTTAAGAGGCGACCCCAGGATGGATGATCTGAGGCTCAGGTCTCTCAGGCCGATTTTGGGCAACCGGAGGAGAGGCAATGTTTTGCTTGAGATGGCCGGGGATATCTCTCTAGGGAGTGTCCGACAAGCCATGCAGCTGAGGGGGAGCTAGTTGATAGGCCGTCTTGGTAGTGGAAACCTCTCAATCAAGGAGAACCGCAGGGCGGTGGACGTGGCAATGCAGCTGGTGCGGCTGCGGGAGGTGGTCGGCAGTATCAGATGCCACAACCACAACACCTAGGCGGTCCATGCTGGGATCAAAGATATAGTAGCCGAGGGTGAGGAATGCTTCATGCCCTAGAGGTTTTTGACCCAGAGACTCTGCAGATGGAGAGAGGGACACCTTGTGTCCTTTCTACTTCTGCAGTAGTTTTGATGGACACTATTTACCAGTACTCTTCCCTTTATATTGCTTGCTCAAGTTTTTTTCAGGGCGTTGGTAAGACCCTGTGTGGTTGTTGTTCGGCGTGCTTCGAATGCATGAGGAATAGGGATCTTTCCCCCACCGAGATGCATTTTTGTGATGCGATCATAACCGTGTGAGCGAGTCAGTGCCGCCCAAATAGGATAGTGTTGAGGTGTGGTCGATGAGTCCCTCTGACTTATGTGTTCGGGCATGGGTGTTTATTGGGGAACTCGCTGGCGTGGGAGACCGAGTTGAAAGTCCAGTTCCTTTCCATGTGCTTATTGATTTTCAGGAACGAATATTTATAACATGGGGAGGATGTAGAGACTTGGGTTTAGACCCTATCAGACTTTGGAATATTCCTATGAATAATTCGAGATCTAGGCGTGAAGACAACAGGCGATTCCGAGGCCCGGTGTGCCCCGAATTAATTTTATAAAAAAATTAAGTATTTTTATACTATTCACGTGGCAGGGGTGTGTTATCTCCGAAATGGTGCTCAGAATGGGTATCTGAGGGCACAATTTTATCCAGAGGGTTCTGTTTACCCTATGAGGTGTGTAAACATTGAGGGGGTGTGAGCCTACTGTGGAAAAAGCCACTAGAGGCATTTTCGTAAATAAATGGAAAAGTTTCTTTATAAGCGTCATCTTGAATAACTCTTGAACGGAGTCTCAGATCATAATTTTGAGTTCGTCGTTGTGTTCTGAATGTCATTTTTACCCTAGGAACAACATAATTTTAGTCGGCGTCGGCTGCCAGGTCGGAGGCGTGTTGGTGGGGAGATAAAATGATCTTTTTATTTAAAAATAAAAAATAAAAACCAACCATTACCCCCCCTAAACCCCTTGTACGCATAGGAGGGTATAACCCCCCCCTCCCTTCTCCATTTCTTCCCATAATCAAGCCGCAAACATCTGTGTTTTGCGTCGACTGTCAGCGGATTGAGGTTCAGGGTGTTGCGGGTGTCGTTCTACACCCGAAGCTTCGATGATCCGCCAACAGGTATGAGTTTTGATTTTTGAAATCTCGGATCCCATTTTTTTTGGTTTTTCTCAATTTTGGGCCTGAAGATGCGTATATCTGGTCCCAGGGGTGTGCAGATGTCTTTGGATGTGCGTTTGGACCCCCGAGGTGCCCCCGGCGGCCCACAGAAGGTCCACCGGCGCGGCACCATCATGGCGGTGTCGATGGTGGGCCGCGAGATTCGATCGGGACCACCACTCTGGAAGAGTTACGGTGCCAATTAACGACAAGCCCGCAAGGGGGGTCAACCATGTGTGCACTAATCCGCGCGACAGTGGCGACGGCGGCCGGGTCGTCCGTTGCGGGCCGGCTCGGCCCTCTACTTGTACAAGGGGGTTTTAAAACCCCTGTATCATGCTCCATAGAAATAAAAATCGTGCGTCTTCTATGGTGACGTGACCCTGGCAATGAGGCAAACACTTTGGTGTGGGTTCGAGAGTTTTATGTATCGGGATCATGGCCCAGGAGCTTGAAACATCGAATAAAATAATAATATTTTATTATTATCCAACTTCGACCCACCATAACTTTTACACCGAGCGTCCGATTGACGGGCCTTCAATGACGTTGTGATCCTGATAGTAAGGCAGATGGTTCAGTATAGTTTATGGGTGCTGGGATAGAGATTAGGATGTGGGCCCCATGAGGTGGGTTTTGGGCGTTTACAGAGAAACGTGAATTTTCCGCCGGGTGTCCGTTTTGGACAAACGAGTAGTCGATCCTGTGTGTTTTTCCGAGGGGATCACAATGGTGTGATCTTCTTGAAAAGTTTCAAGTGGGTAGTGTGGGACTCACCCGGGCCGGCTTCGGTGAATAGTACCTTTTTCACCGGCTGTATGTTTGGGAGATTGAGTAGTCAATCCTATGTGTTTTTCCGATGGAATCGCAGTGGTATGATCCGCTTGATGAGTTTTGGGATCATACTGTGGGCCCCACACTGGCTAGCTATGTTGAATAGTTCCTTTTTCACCGGTTTTCAATTTTGGCCGAGTAAATAGCCTATGCTGCATGTTTTTCCGTGTGGATCACAAGGGTAGCCTCAGTATTGGCCTTGGAGGTGCATAATGTGGCATTGTGTAGGGTCGTTCGGGTTAGCAATGTTTAGACCAACGGTGGTTGAGGGTACTCCCTTGGTTCGTTCCTACGAGATTTCATGCGACATCCCAACCTTAGTATAGGTTTGTGATCCTCTCGATGGGATTTTTAATCTGTTAGAGTTGTGGCATATTTCTGGTGGGCCTGGAGAGGGATCCTCTAGCATCGTTTCGCTAGCTCGGGTTCTTGGTATCGCTATAACCGCTTGTCCATGGGTAGAGATCCACTATCGAGCAGGTAAACCCCTTAAAGTTTGTGTCATCATCGGGAATATGATCCACTATGCAGTGGGTCGTGCTCTGTTGGGTTGTGGCATCGTCGGGTATATAGTCCCCTACTTTTCATGAGGATTATAGTTGGGTTGCGATATCGTTGGTTATATGATCCCCTACTAACCACATGGTTTCTTGTTGGGTTGCGGCATTGTCAGTTCGATCCCCTACAAAGCGATATATTCCAGATAAGGTTTTGGTATCGTCGTGACCGTCTTGACATGGGTGACAATCCTCTATCTGAGTGACATGTGTCTGATGAGCGCTAGATCAGTTTTTGGTATCCCCTAGTGGATCTTGGGAGTAATCCCAAATATGAATGCGAGATCGGGTTTTGATATCCCCCAGCGGACCCTGGGAGTGACCCCCTATCAGTGAGATCTTTGAATACTGGTGCGGGTTGTGGCATCCCCTATAGGACCCTGGGAGTGATCCCCTATCTGAGGAGTTTGGTGTTTATGTTGTTTCAGCAAGGATTCCTCAATGAAGACATCTGACGAGCATGATCTCTCATGTGTGCATGTGAGATATTTATGTGGGGGTCGATGGACTGTATCTCTCGGATGAGTGTCATGTGGGATGACTGTGATCATAGAGTTTGCTCTCCTGGTTGTGAACCATTGCCGGTGATGAGGTCGATACCTCATGTGGCTTAGGGCTTGAGCTGAGTATATCTGGATGTTTTTTATACATAAGAGCATATATCTGAGCAGATGTTCAAGGTGTATCTATGGGAATACCCCTGGTTTGAGCTGACTAGTTGTGTTTAGCCAATGATGGTCATGAGATAGTGTTTATCTCTCATTTGGGTTCCCTATTGCATGGATGAGCGGACTTTTCCCTTTCAGTTTCTCTCTTTTGTTTTGAGTTTTTGGGGTGCCTACTGAGTATAGTTATACTCACCCCTACACGGGCTTCACCCACACATGTCTCTGTCTTCTGCAGACTACATGCCTTTCGACAGAGTCCCAGGAGGACCCGGAGTAGGTGGAGCTGTGTGAGCGGGACTGACCATGGAGTCTTACAGTAGCTTTGCCAAGGAGCTTTCCGGTGGTGCTTTTGGCAGCGTACCCCTTCATCCTGAGCAATTTGGATGCTTTTGTAGTTTTCTTTTGGTGGGCTATGTTTTTCCCATTTATAATTTTGTTGTACTCTGGTTCTGGGATAGATGTATGCATGCTTTTCTTTGCAGTTTTTGTATATATATCTACAATTTTTCATATAGGTGTGTGTGGGTGCGTGTCTATAGGTACCTGAGGATAATTCCTCCCTTGTTTATGATAGCCTACTCAGCGCTGGTCGCCAGCCTCTGGCCTATTGGAGGCAGGCTTGGGGAGTTGCGGCTCGAGCCCCATTGAGTCAGGTCGTGACACCTTTGTACTATGATAGGTCTATCTATCTATCCCCATGAGTGATAGATATGATAATTGACTTCTGTCACAGAGTCCTTATGTGCTCCTGATATGTAGATCAGTTATGTCTTTCTATCCCTTCAATCCCTTAATCAATTTGGTGATTGGTATCTCTATCTTTCTAACCATGGGACCCCTTGATTATATTCATAGAATTGGTATTCACAAAGCAATTGTAATCCAATTTATTAAAGAGGAAACCTAAAAACTTTGCCATAATAAGAACTCTCTCTAATAAAATTCAAGAGGCTACGAACAAGTTGTTCCTGCATGGTAGACTTTAAGAATTTTGAGAGAGAAATCTAATCAACATCTCAAAAAAATTATCACTCGGACCAATGCCACTCTCTGTCTCTCCTCATATTCTTTTTTAACTCTTCAAATTACTTGGTATTTATGGACAAAATTCCAATGATCATATTGATCCTCCAATGGACGTATTTTCTAGGAGTGTTTCACAATGACTTGGAAACATGGATCTTCAATGGGCATATCATAAGATAATTTAAGACATCATTTTATTTTACACCATTACAATTTAAAAGGTATTCCATAATGAAAGAATATGGTTATCTATATTTTTATTTAAACATTAATACATCTAATGTATTTCATTATTGAATTTATTTAAAATCATCTCTATGATTATGATTATCATGATATTAGTTTCAATGTCAATTCAGATTATAAAAACATTTTTCACCACAAGGATGAAATTCAAAGCCTTTAAATTTGATTTGATAAAGGTGAATCTTTCCATTATTGGATAGATGATAATTATGATAATTACAGTCAATAAAGTAGGTTTACGTTCATGAATACATTGAAAATAATTTTAAGTATGGTAAAACATATATTTCTTCTACAAAATATTTTTATAAAATAATTTAGACAATAAAGATATTGTAATTAAGTATTCATGAATGATTTTGTGGTTTAAAAAAAAGAGGAATAGAAAAGTCAAAAAGAAACTTCTAACTCAACAATCATTCCCTTTATAAAAATCATAAACCACGTGACTTAATTAAGAAATTAATATGAAATTCTTAGTCCATTATATTTTAGGAACATCATATTCATAGTTTAAAATTAGTACTTATTTCCTCATATGTTTATAACTCTTCAAAATATAATGATTAATATGACTAACTCTCCTGTATGATAATAAATCACCCTAAGGATCATATTCTCTTATTTTATGATATTTATCCCCCACATAATTATAAAATCTCTCTTATCACCCACTTTCAAAAAATTCTCCCCCTTTTTCATTTTAAAACTGGAATGGGAATGAGTCTTGTAATACATGAAAAAGAGTAAAATAAATAATAAAAACAAAGATTGAACTATCTAATCATTCATAATAATTATGAAATAATATTAAAAAAATTAAATTGGGAGAAATTTCAAACAATCGTATTTGAATGATAACAATAGTGTATTTATTTTATCAGAGAAAAAAATTTCAAAAAGACAATTTCAAAATCATTCAAAAAAATTTAATCTTTCGTTGGCATGGAGGATCTCACAATTGTATTCCACTTTTTGAGTACATTCATGTACTCTTTCATCTTTTCAATGAACTCTTCCTAGTATTAATGTTTATTTTCTAGATCCTGTAACAATTACTTTTGAATACGAATCATTTCATCTTTCATCTAAATATTTTATTCTTGGTTATGAAATCGTTGATAAAAATCATTTCTCATGTTATATACATCATCATTAGAATTTTGAGTATCCTTTGATGATCCTTGAAACACCTAATTTTTCCATTTACCTCATTTATGTAAAGACTCGTAAATTTCAAGGAATTTTTTTCATAATTTCTTTGGGATTTTACGAGTACGCAGTTTTTAACGGCACTTGATTCTGAGGCCCGGTGTACCCGGAATCAATTTCCAAAGTTTACCTCAGGTACGTTCAGTGAACGAACGAGTGGGTTTTTCTAACTTTTGAACCGGTGCACAGAATCGAAATTTGAGGGCATTGATGAAACCGTAGCACTGGTAATTCCTTAAGAAGACCTTTATTGGAGTTCCGTTTAATCGGTAAGAGTTGTTTAAAAATGTTGTTTACGTGTAAGTGAAATAAAATTTTGTTATAAATTTTATTTCTCCTTTCTAGGTGGTTTATTCCTAGGTTTGGGAGTTGGGGTGGGATCCACTAAAATTGTAACCCCTCTTGAAAAGGATATTTGTGAGGTGGGGCCCACATGAGCCCAACCCCTTCAAATTTTTCTAACTCCTCAAACCCCTCAATAAATTTTGTCAACTTTTCATCCAATTAATTAGTCTATTAAAGACTAATTAATTAAGGGATTTTAACTTTTGAAGTTTTAAATGCTTGCATGTGTAAATAAAATAAGGCAAAGCCTTATGTTATATTGGGGTTGTTGTGTTGTGTGGAGAATTGATAGAGGTAGAGTTCTTTACATTGAATAACTTCATCTTCCTCATTGAAGAACGTGAAGAATTCAGACACGACGTTCCATCTTCTCTCCACGTCAAAGAAAGCGAGATTCCATTTCCTCCTCGTACTTTCTCCGTCAATGTTTACGGAGCCTCACCCTGTGATGTTGTTTTCCGCGATGCTCATCGTTCTTCAAATTCTTTGAGGTAGGGGTTGATTTTACATTTGAGATTATTCTGACGTTCTTCGTTAATTTTTGGCCGCCTGTTATTATTATAACGGAAGGAGGTCAGACCACACGAACACGGCCGAACCTCCTTCCCTTTTTATGTTGATCACCAAAGTGGTTTGGAACGCAGGCAGCACGGTGCAACAGCACCACGCAGGAATGAGGGAACCGCAGCCGGAGCGGGCTGCGACGAAGGAGCGCAGCACCGTCGCGCCACGGTGGTGAAGCCGAAGCAAGCCGCGGCCAAGGGAGGGCCACGGCGGAGGGGCGCGGCGCCGTCACGCCGCGCCGGAGCACCATGGAAGGCCGAGGCTGGGGCGGGCCAGGGCCAAAGGCCGTGGCGGTGTAGAAGAGTGCGGCCGGACTCCACCGGCTGCCGACACTCCAGGAGGCGGCACCAGCAGGTCCCGCAGCAGCATTCCGGCCGGCCATTCCAGCTTGCATTTTTCCGGAAGTCCGGGTGTCGTAACCCACGGCGGCTGGCAAGGGCTGGCCCCCCAATAGGGGCCGCCATTTCTCAATCAAGGGGGGCAGCGCCCCCACCGCCTCCCCCTCGGCCGAAGGCCGTGCCTCCGGCCACGCGGGTCGGGTCGGGCCGCACCGGTTTAGCCGGGCCGCGCAACCTGGGCCAGGCCGTGCCCAAACGGGCAGGACCAGGACCCGGGTCGGGTCGACCCAGTTCGGGCCGACCGAGGGGGTATTGGCCAGGGTCGGACTGGGCCCAAACCCCCTATTTTCAGACAGATCCATTAAAATACACATAAGAGAGGCAGCAGACCTCCGATCGACGCACCATCAATTGTGTTGGGATCCTTGAATCGATATGGTCATTTCGGTATATTTCACTAAAAGGTTTGGAGAACTTTGGGTATGACCGGGTTGGTTCGAACACGAAACCAACCGGGCCCTCAGAGTGGAAACACTCATAACTTGAGCTCTGGACGTCCGATTGACGTGTCATCATCTTTGTTGGATTCCTCTTAGTGAGACGATTCTTTTGGCTTACTCCACTTGAGGTTTGGACACAACTAGAGTATGGACAGGTTGGTTTTAGCTTAAAACCCAACCGGGCCCCTGGGACGGATAATCCAATAACTCTCAGACTGGGCATCCGATTAACGCACCATTTGTCGCGTTGAGTTCCTTTTGACGAGATCGATCTCGGTGATACATCAACTCTGGACTTCGTGATAGTTGATGTATCGACCCCCCTTGGCTCGTGAAGCGGACCCTCCTGGAATCGATCATGCTGTGTGCGGGAACCCTAGAGTTGGCTGCGACTACAGTGACGATGATGACTGTACTTGGATCCTACATGGGTTCTGTAACACCCGAGACTTTTATGTTATATAAATCATCAAAGGAATCTTTTTCTACACAACACTTGGTCGGCTTTGTTTACACGAAATCGCGACCTTCCTCGATAGCTTGCGTCGTACGCAATACCGAGTTTCACTAAACAACGATATACTATTAAAATATTATTAAAACTTTCCATTATGAATAGTAATAACCACTTTTTGAAATTTTATAAATTTTATTTTTCAAAATGGACTTCATTTTTGGATTCGGAATATCGAAATTAGCCTAGGGTGAAATTTTGGTATTTTTCAGAAAACTTTCAATTGTTGATGAATAGTGAAACCACTAAGTGGTAGTTAAAAAACTGAATTTTTCATAAAACGTAATTTTACCTCTTATGTGAGTAGAATTTCGAAAATCCGAGAGACACGGTTAATATCAAGGACTAAAATGTGGTTCAATGAGATGAAAATAATTTTTGGTGAATAGTAACTTTTTACTTTTTTTTACCACGGTTAAAAGTAAATAGGGTAATTAAGGGTAAAGATGGTATTATTATTACCCTAACACATGTTCTAATTCTATTGGATAAGTGTAATTCGACCAAAATCAAACTTAGGAATAAAATATTACCATTTAGGCCCACTTGGATTAGATTAGGACATTTATTATTAATTTATTTAAAGAAGGGTTAAAATAGTTAAAATCAATGTTTAATAAGTAAATAATTTTTAATATGGGGTTATACATAAGATAAATTCGACTATAAATATTCATTAGAAAGCTAAAAATATTTCCTACATAATGGTATTTTATTTGTAATTTTTAGACATTAAATAATTTAATTTATTTATGACACAAAGATGATGAAGTAATTATCTTATTAATGAAATATTGACATAATTAATGTTATAAAAACCAGAATAAATGTAATTTGAGACTTTTTATGAATTACACTAATTTTATAGGTTAATATGACATGTTAGTATTTATTTAATTAACTTGGTTTGAACTAATAATTCATTTATAATTTTCACAAAAATAAATTAATAAATAGTGTCAAAATTGACATAAAATAGTTTTTAAAACAAATATTATATTATTAATTGTTATTTTATTCCTAAAAATATAATGTTAGGCCAAATGACTTATATAAGGTTATATATATTAATAATAAACATCTTGGGGTTCGTTTGACAGCTTATAGTAAGTTTATTAACCTTATAGTATAAGAACAAAAGAAGACACAGTAAAAGTAAACTTATTTAACTTAATGTTAAATCTAAATGATATGGTTAAAATAGGAACCTAAACTTGTCTAAATTCTATTGGATGAGAGTATTTCGACCCATCCCCACCTTAGCTTCTAAATATATCAATTTGGAGCTATTTAAAACCGATCTTGACTTTATAATAAAGTAATATTTTTAGTTTTCCAAAAGATGCCCCTCTCCTCTCTTATAAAAGGGAACCTCCTCCCCCTCTTCCTCACACCACTTTGAACCTTCAAGCTATGCCAAAACCTACCAATTACTCCTCTCCACTTCCGTAGAGACATCCTAGAGGTCCTGGTATTCTTCAATGACCAATTTTAGTGCCCTAAAAGAAAGTCTCAAAGAAGCACTTCAAAGAAGAGGTAATGTCTGTTACCGATTCTTTCATCTTTATTTTCTTCTTCCACTTATTCTTCTTTATTTGTTTCATTATGAAGTAATAACATAAGTATAACTCATATACTGATATGTTATTATATTTATGAAACAACCCTATTTCACCATCTATCCATCCTACGGAAAAAGAAATCATTGCGCGTGCGTACGTACAG
This sequence comes from Viscum album, assembly GCA_963277665.1. Lineage (NCBI taxonomy): Eukaryota > Viridiplantae > Streptophyta > Magnoliopsida > Santalales > Viscaceae > Viscum > Viscum album. The sequence continues at coordinate 1,175,952,533 of OY728141.1, read as the reverse complement.
AATACCTTCTCCACGCCGTGGTGTAATCTATTTTCCACCACCACCGTACTTGTATGGGTATAATGGGGTAAATAATGACTTTATATGACTATTATAAAGTGATACTGATTCTAAAATAGTATACATACACTCCAATACAATTCCATGACCATAGGAACGATATCATCACTCGTGCGTACGTACGGAATACCGTCTCCACGATGTGATGCGACTCGTTCTACATGATCTTCAATTAATAATGATTATATAAATGAATTGAATGAATGAATATGATATATATTACACTAATACCATTATGGAAATGAGGTATATATATCCTAAATATATGAATAAAAATTTATTCGACAAAACACGCATAAGAACAAAAAGTTATAAACACCCGAATAACAAGTACCAATGAAATATTACTACTAAGAAGCTAAGAAAATGACCATATATGATATCATAAAAATAAATATGATTCTGGAATAAGTCAATAACATTATTTAAATCATTATACAGGAGGTTCGGACACTTACGAAACAAAACAGACCTAAGGTAAGGGAAATATCACAATCTCATTTTTATCCGAGATTGTTTATACTTTGGTATTTACTGGGGTGTATTTTATCATCCACAACCATGTTTCCTCAATATGTAATATTATTTCCATCCATCTACAATTCTTTAAATCCAATTTTACCCTTCGGTGAGTTTTTAGTAAAAGATATGAAAGGAATCTTTTGTTGTTTTTCGTACGAGGTACTTTTTAACTTTTCCGACAAAAGTACGAGAAGAATGTTTTTTTAACTTATATGACATGAATGGATTTTTAATACATTATTTCCAAGAATATTCCTTTATAAGTTTTCAAGTTTATTTTTAATCAACTTCTTTTAGTTTATAATTGTATGACATTTTATGAAAGGAAAAGTGTTTTTGAAGAAGAAAGGATATTTTCCTCAAGAATGGAGTTCAAGTGTTTTATCAAAATTATTTTCCATCTAAGATAATAAAGGGTTCTGTTTATATACCTATTATTACATTTATTTGATTATATCGTGATGGAATTATTTTTATGAATTCCTTTATCTTATATGAATTGTTTTATGATGTCACGATGTTTAGGATTCCCATTTTTATTACATAGGTTATGCAATGATGTATGATTTATGATTTTGTGGCACACATAAGAATGGTATCATTATGAGATGGGTGGGACCTATATATCCCTCCAATGCATTGGGTAAAGATTTTATATCTCATGAGGTAGACATGGCTGGAACGGTAGGTTATACCGGTTCAGTGAAACATGACTGAAACGAGGAATGAACTCGGTTCAGAAAGGGACTTTGTCCACTAAGATAGTCTTGGCAATGAGTATTGACTAACACGAAATGATTCTATATGATTATGTGTGTATGCCACAAAGTTTCATGTTTTAAGTTATGATTATTGTGATTACATTTCACTACCATGATTTATCCCATGTAATGAAATTATGATCTCTTTTGCAGGTTAAGATTTCCAAAAGTTATGAGCTTATGTATATGATGTGATTGATATTTCTTTTGTTTACCCTTACTGAGCGTTTGAGCTCACCCTTTTGTATGTTTTCTTTCCCCAGGTCAGGAAGAATTTTATTAAGTAAGATATTCCAAAAGGGACTATAGATATGATGAAATAAATGGGAGACAGTGTAGACGCTTTATGATCCAGTTGTCTATGTTTCCCAGTTTCTAAAGACACTATACCTATACGGTCCTTTTGTGGTTTTGTTATATGTTGTAATAAGTTTGCTTCAATTTTGAAGTATTAACAATGTATGTAAAGTATGGGTCATTATAGTTGGTATCAGAGGAAAGGTATAGTCAACCTTTGGAAACTAGGATTTGAAAGCCTTAGTAAGAACCCAAAGGATAAGTCTAAGCATAGAACACAATATTAGTGTTTTATAAATGGCCATGAATAACCTAGGATAAGACCTTAAGTGTGAAATTTTATTCGTGATTATGTGGTTTGCCTATTATAATTAGTGTTGCTCACACTATTTTTCTTGGTTTTAGTCAATAGCTGGAACTCGAAGGAACCGTGTTAATGCGGAATGCGACGGGCAATGCAATGATTTTCCCCCTGAGCAACCAAACGTTATGGGAGCTGGAATGAAAAATCTTGTAGCCATGCTCACACAACTTTCTCAAGCTATGAATCATGCAGGACTTCCAAATGAGCAAAGGAAGGAGCAACATTCTGTTGAATCCTTCATGAGGCAGCGTCCACCTTCTTTCAGCGGGTCTACTAATCCATTATTTGCTGAACAATGGATTAGTAATACCGAAAAGATATTTTCAGTTCTTCAATGTTCTGAACATGATAAAGTCATCCTAGCAGTGTATCGTTTGGAAGGAGATGCTGATCAATGGTGGAATCTTATTAAGAATACGAGGCAAAGGGATGAAATTGAGTCCATGGAATGGGACGAGTTCAAGAACTTATTTTTCAATATGTACTTCCCCCTTATTCTTCGAACAAAGATGGAGAAAGAGTTTCTTGAAATGAAGCAAAAGGATGATGAATCTGTTGGTACCTATGAAGCAAATTTTACAAGACTTGCAAGGTACGCTTCTGGTATTATTATCCAACCTGAGAGTAAGATCTATCAATTCTTTAGTGGCTTAAAACCAAGTCTTCGAAGGGCGTTAGCCATAAGGGACTTCAATAGCTATGAGGAAATCGTTCGATGTGCTCTCAAATTTGAGATGAAGATTGGAGTAACCCATCAGTCATATGGGTTTGATAAGAAGTGTAAAATGGAATTCAAAGGAAAATCTAAAGAGCACACTGAAAAGAAGATGAGCTTTCCCTTATGCTCAAAGTGGGGAAAGAAACATGGAGGGAGTTGTCTTAAAGGGACAAGTAATTGTTTCAAATGTGGAAAGGAAGGTCATCGGGCATTTGAATGCCGCGATGATGGTAAGAAGATGTCTAATGAAGCAAAAAAAGGAAGGGATACACAGAATGAACCTACTACACTTCAATGTTTCAAGTGCAAGGAGATGGGAAATTCGGCCAATAAATGCCCTAATCCAAGGGTTGATGATGATGGTCGATGTCAACAAACTCTTAAGGATAAAGACAAAGGAAAGTCACATGCAATTTCTATCAGCGATGTGGAGTACGATAACGATGTGGTGAAAGGTACACTTACCATCCACTCTAAAGTAGAAAATGTTTTATTTGATTCTGGATCCACCCACTCTATTATTTCTGAAGAATTTTCTTAGGGTATCACCGTATTACCTCAACAATTAGATGTTGAGTTATCTGGGACAACACCTAATGGCACAACAGTCGCATCAAAAGTTTATAATTCTTCTCCGATCGAAGTTTGTGGGATAGTGCTTCTTGCAAATCTTGTGATCCTTCCTATAGTGTAATTTGATGTGATTCTTGGCATGGATTGGCTTTCTTTATATGGAGATCATATCAATTGCCAAAGAAGGGAAGTCACATTTTATATTCCAGATCAATCTATGATCGTCCATCAATGCAAGTATGAACATAACCTTCCAGTGGAAATTTCTTCCATCTTATGGGTCTTGATTCCACTAAATAAAGGTTATTTATTTCAAATGGTTGGTGAGAAACTCACGATTATGAATATTCCCATTGTACGAGAGTTTGATGATGTATTTCTGGAGGAATTACCAGGACTTCCACCAAATCATGAAGTTGAGTTCTCAATAGAACTCGTACCAGGTGCTTTTCATATTTCAAAGACACCTTATAGAATGGCCCAAATTGAGATGAAGGAATTGAAGAAGCAACTCCAAGAGAATCGTGATAAGGGATTCATACGCCCTACTGCATCACCTTGGGGAGCACCTGTTCTATTTTTTAAGAAGAAATATGGATCAATGAGACTCTGCATTGATTATCGAGAACATAACAAGATCACTATCAAGAACAAATAACCTCTCCAACACATTGATGACTTATTTGACAAACTACGAGGAGCTCAATACTTTTCCAAGATTGATCTTCGTTCAGGGTATCATCAATTAAGGGTCAAAAGGGAGGATATACCAAAGACGGCTTTCCGTACAAGGTATGGACACTATGAATTTATAGTGATGCCATTTGGTCTTACTAATGCCCCTGATATCTTCATGGATCTGATGAATAGAGTCTTTAGAGACTATCTTGATCAATTTGTGGTAGTCTTTATAGACGATATTCTTGTATATTCAAAGAGAAAGGAATAACATGAAGATCACTTGATAATTATATTGAAGACCCTGAGAAAGGACAAGGTTTATGCCAAATTTACCAAGTGTGAATTTTTGCTTCAAAAAGTTGCATTTTTGGGTCACATAATCTCAAAAGAGGGGATATCTGTGGATCCAGCAAAAACAGAGGTTATCGAAAGATGGTCGAGACCAACAACAGTAACTGAGATCCGAAGTTTTCTTGGTTTGGCTGGATATTATCGATGTTTTGTGAAATATTTTTCACGATTATATAATCCACTCACCAATTTGACTCGGAAAGGAGTTAAGTTTGTCTGGACGGAAGAATGTGAAGAGAATTTCAAGGGGTTGAAAAGAAGGTTATCCAGTGCACCTGTGCTCATACTGCCTTGTAGTGGAGAAAGGTTTGTGATCTCTAGTGATGCATACAAGAAGGGATTGGGGTTTGTTCTTATGAAAAATGTTATGGTGATAGCTTATGCCTCACAACAGTTGAAAATCAATGCGAAAAATTACCCAACACATGATTTGGAGTTAGCTGCGGTAATCTTTTCATTAAAGATTTGGAGGCATTACCTTTATGGTGAAAGGTGTGATATTTATACTGATCATAAAAGTTTAAAGTATATTTTCACACAAAAGGAGCTGAATATGCGTCAAAAAAGATGGTTGGAGTTGATTAAGGATTACGACTGCTTAATCCATTACCACTATGGGAAAGCAAACAAGGTGGTAGATGCATTAAGTCGACAAGACCATGCTAGTTTATCAATGATGAGGATCACAAAAGATCCAATATTTATGGATTTAAAAAGGATGGATCTTGGAATTATAATGGAAGGGGAAAAATCTTACCTTTCTCAAATGAATGTTCAACCATCTATACATGTGAAGATTAAATAGGCACAGAAAGAAGATGTCGAGTTACGAAAGAAGGTGATAAATGTTCCTGAATTCAACCTTGATTGTGATGGGATAATAAAGTTCAGGAATAGGGTTTGTGTTCCTCCCATCACCGAATTAAAGAAGGAGCTGCTGGATGAGGCTCATAGTTCTTCATTATCTATTCATCCTGGAAGCACGAAGATGTATAGGGACCTGAAAGAGTACTTCTGGTGGGATGGCATGAAAAGAGATGTGGCTGAATTTGTCTCTCAATGCTTGGTTTGTCAACAAGTTAAAGCTGAGTGACAGAAGTCTAAGGGTATGTTACAACCATTACCCATACCCGAATGGAAATGGGAAAACATCACTATGGACTTTGTCACAAGACTTCCTAAAGCATCCAAAGGCAATAATGCTATCTGGGTCATAGTTGATCGTCTTACAAAGTCTACACACTTCATTGCTATTAGAGAGGTTTTCTCTCTGGATCAGCTTGCCAGGATATATGTAAAGGAAGTGGTAAGATTGCATGGAGTACCACTTTCTATTATATCCGATCGGGATCCGAGATTTACCTCGAAGTTCTGGCGAAGTCTTCAGCATACTCTGGAAACAGAGTTGAGTTTCAGCACTGCTTATCATCCTCAGACAGATGGTCAGTCTGAGAGAACATTTCAAACCCTAGAAGATATGTTGAGAGATTTCTCTATGGATTTCAATGGTGGTTGGGATCAACACCTACCTTTGGTATAATTTTCTTATAATAATAGCTTTCAATCCAGTATTCAGATGGCTCCTTATGAAGCTCTCTATGGAAAGAAATGCAGGACTCCAACTTGTTGTGATGAAGTTGGGGAAAGAGAGCTATTAGGACCTGATCTCATTGATGAAATGGCAGAAAAGGTCAGATCTATTCAACAACACATAAGAGCAGCTCAGAGTCGACAGAAAAGTTATGCCGACAACCGAATAGAAGACCTAGAGTTTGATGTGGGTGATAAAGTGTTCTTACGAATATCTCCCTAGAAGAGGGTTATGAGATTTGGAAAGAAGGGGAAGTTGAGCCCGAGAAATATCGGTCCTTTCGAAATATTGGATCGTGTTGGGAAGGTAGCTTACCGATTGGAGCTTCCACCGAATCTCTCTCAAGTTCAGGATGTTTTCCATGTATCTCTCCTGAGAAACTACATACCTGATCCTTCACATGTACTCAGCTCAGAAGTTGTACCGCTGGAGCAAGATCTTTCTTATGAAGAACAACCGATAGAGATTCTGGATCATAGCGAAAAATTCCTACGAAACAAGACCACTCGATTGGTGAAAGTTTTATGGAGGAACCTCCAATTAAAAGAAGGTACATGGGAGCTTGAGGATATGATGAGGGAGAGGTATCCTAATCTGTTTGTTACAAAGTGACGAATTTTGAGGGCGAAATTCATTTTAAGGGGGGTAGAATGTAACACCCGAGACTATTATGTTATATAAATCATCAAAGGAATCATTTTCTACACAACACTTCCATGGCTTGCTTTACACGAAATCGCGACCTTCCTCGATAGCTTGCGTCGTACGCAATACCGAGTTTCACTAAACAACGATATGCTATTAAAATATTATCAAAACTAGCCGTTATGAATAGTAATAACCACTTTTTGAAATTTTATAAATTTTATTTTTCAAAATGGACTTCATTTTTGGATTCGTAATATCGAAATTAGCCTAGGGTGAAATTTTGGTATTTTTCAGAAAACTTTCAATTTTTGATGAATAGTGAAACCACAAAGTGGTAGTTAAAAAACTGAATTTTTCATAAAACATAATTTTACCACTTCTGTGAGTGGAATTTCGAAACACTGAGAGACACGGTTAATATCAAGGACTAAAATGTGGTTCCATGAGATGAAAATTATTTTTGGTGAATAGTACCTTTTTACTTTTTTTTACCACGGTTAAAAGTAAATAGGGTAATTAAGGGTAAAGATGATATTATTATTACCCTAACACATGTCTTAATTCTATTGGATAAGTGTAATTAGACCAAAAACAAACTTAGGAATAAAATATGACCATTTAGGCCCACTTGGATTAGATTAGGACATTTATTATTAATTTATTTAAAGAAGGGTTAAAATAGTAAAAATCAAAGTTTAATAAGTAAATAATTTTTAATATGGGGTTATACATAAGATAAATTCTACTATAAATATTCATTAGAATGATAAAACGATTTCCTACATAATGGTTTTTTAATTGTAATTTTTAGACAGTAAATAATTTAATATATTTATGACACAAAGATGATGCAGTAATTATCTTATTAATGAAATATTGACATAATTAATGTTATAAACACCAACATTAATGTAATTTTAGACTTTTGATGAATTAAACTAATTTTCTAGGTTAATATTACATGTTAGTATTTGTTTCATTAACTTAGTTCGAACTAATAATTCTTTTATGATATTCACAAAAATCAATTACTAAATAGTGTCAAAATTGACATAAAATAGTTTTTAAAAACATATTATATTAGTAATTGTTATTTTATTCCTAAAAATTTATGGTTCTACCAAATTACTTAGATATTATTATATATATTAATAATAAACAACTTGGGGTTCGTTTGGCTTCTTATAGAAAGTTTATTAACCTTATAGTATAAGAACACAAGAAGACACGGTAAAAGTAAACTTATTTAACTTAATGTTAAATCTAAATGATAAGGTTAAAATAGGAACCTAAACTTGTCTAAATTCTATTGGATGAGAAAATTTCTACCCATAACCACCTTATATTAGAAATATATCAATTTGGATCTATTTAAAACCGAACATGACTTTATAATAAAATAATATTTTTAGTTTTCCCAAAGGTGCCCCTCTCCCCCCTTATAAAAGGGCACCTCCTCCCCCTCTTCCTCACACCACTTTTAGCCTTCAAGCTCGGCCAACCCCTGAAAATTACTCCTCTCCACTTCCCTAGATACATCCTATAGGTATTGGTATTCTTCAAAGACCAATTTTAGTGCCCTAAAAGAAGGTCTCAAAGAAGCACTTCAAAGAAGAGGTAATGTCCGTTACCGATTCTTTCATCTTTATTTTCTTCTTCCAATTCTTATTCTTTAGTTGTTTCATTATGAAGTAATAAAATCAGTATCACTCATATACTTATATGTTATTATAAGTATGAAACAACCCTATTTCAACATCTATCCATCCTACGGAAAAAGAAATCACCGCGTGTGCGTACGTACGGAATACCGTCTCCACGCCGTGGTGTAATCTATTTTCCACCACCACCTTACTTGGATGGGTATAATGGTGTAAATAATGACTATATATGACTATTATAAAGTTATACTGATTCTGAAATAGTATACACACACTCCAATACAATTCCACGATCATAGGAATGATATCATCACTCGTGTGTACGTACGGAATACCGTCTCCACGATGTGATGCGACTCGTTCTTCATGATCTTCATTTCATAATTATTATATAAATGAATTGAATGAATTGAATGAATTAATATGATATATATTACACTAATACCATTCTAGAAATGAGGTATCTATAACCTAAATATAAGAATAAGAATTTATTCGACAAAACACGCATAAGAACAAAAAGTTATAAACACCCGAATAACAAGTAGCAATGAAATATTACTACTAAGAAGCTAAGAAATTGACCATATATGATATCATAAAAATAAATATGATTCTTGAATAAGTAAATAACATTATTTAAATCATTATACATGAGGTTCGGAGACTTACAAAGCAAAACGGACCTAAGGTAAGGGAAATATCAGAATCTCATTTTTATCCGAGATTGTTTATACTTTGGTATTTACTGGGGTGTATTTTATCATCCAAAACCATGTTTCCTCAATATGTAATATTATTTCCATCCATCTACAATTTTTTAAATCCAATTTTACCCTTCGGTGAGTTTTTTGTAAAAGATATGAAAAGAATCTTTTGTCGTTTTTCGTACGAGGTACTTTTTACCTTTTCCGACAAAAGTACGAGAAGAATGTTTTTTAACTTATACGGCATGAATGGATTTTTAAAAAATTATTTCCAAGAAGATTCATTTATAAGTTTTCAAGTTTATTTTTAATCAACTTCTTTTAGTTTAGAATTGTATGACATGTTATGAAAGGAAAAGTGTTTTTGAAGAAGAAAGGATATTTTCCTCAAGAATGGAGTTCAAGTGTTTTATCAAAATTATTTTCCATCTAAGATAATAAAGGGTTCTGTTTCTATCCCTATTATTACATTGATTTGATTATATCGTGATGGAATTATTTTTATGAATTCCTTTATCTTATATGAATTGTTTTATGATGTCACGATGTTTAAGATTCCCATTTTTATTACATGGGTTATGCAATGATGTATGATTTATGATTTTGTGGCACACATAAGAATGGCATCATTATGAGATGGGTGGGACCTATATCTCCCTCCAATGCATTAGGTAAAGATTTTATATCTCATGAGATAGACATGGCTGGAATGGTAGGTTATACCGGTTTAGTGAAACAGGACTGAAACGAGGAATGAACTCGGTTCAGAAAGGGACTTTGTCCACTAAGATAGTCTTGGAAATGAGTCTTGACTAACAAGAAATGATTCTCTATGATTATGTGTGTATGCCACAAAGTTTCATGTTTTAAGTTATGATTATTGTGATTACATTTCACTGCCATGATTTATCCCATGTTATGAAATTATAATCTCTTTTGCAGGTTAAGATTTCCAAAAGTTATGTGCTTATGTATATGATGTGATTGATATTTCTTTTGTTTACCCTTACTGAGAATTTGAGCTCACCCTTTTGTATGTTTTCTTTCCCCAGGTCAGGAGGAAGGTTATTAAATAAGATATGCCAAAAGGAACTATAGATATGATGAAATTAATGGGAGACAGTGTAGACCCTTTATGAACCAGTTGTTTATGTTTCCCAGTTTCTAAAGACACTATACCTATACGGTCCTTTCGGGGTTTTGTTATATGTTCTAATAAGTGTGCTTCAATTTTGAAGTATTAACAATGTATGTAAAGTATGGGTCGTTTTAGGTTCAGCAGCGATGACGACTGTACGTGGATCCTCCGTGGGTTCGGCAGCAATGACGACCGTACTGGGATCCACCATGGGATCGACAACAATGATTACTATTCTTGTATCATATGTGGGTCCGACATTATTTGACTTTGTACTTGTATACTATGTGGGTCTGGCAAAGTAGCTGGTCTTGTATCCTTTGTGGGTCTGACAGCTTAGCTGGTATTGTATCCTATGTGGGTCCAACAGCTTAGATGAATCAGTGGCTACATCTGATCATCTCTTTCGCCTTACGAAGAGTATACCGGTGTGAGCTGAGTCTTGACTTCCAATCTTTATCTTCGATAAGATTGACATGATATCCTGTGTGGATTGGGTTATTCTTTCCTATGAGGATTGAGTCATACTTTCCTGTGTGTATTGAGTTATACAATCCTGTGTGGACTGGGTTGTACTTGAGCTCGTGATTTGGGCAGAACTGGAATTGATGACTTAGGTGTATGTATGGGAATATACCTATGTAGTGTTGGTCAATACTTTTGTTCGTGTCCTTTCCTTCGTGGTTTATCCTTTTTGGATTCTGGGAGACCTTTGGGAGTCTCAGGGTCCCTACTGAGTATCATATACTCACCCCTGCATGGGCTATGCCCGCACTATGTTGTGTTGGACGTAGATGACGGACAGTGCTGATTGAGGTTGAGGATTGAGGAGAAGGACGGTACCTGAAGGTTGTCTATCAGTCGGGGCGTAGACGGAGAGGACGACCGGACTCAAGGAGACAACGAGACTGTCTATACTCACCCTTCAGGTGGGAGTTCCAGAGGACAACTTCGTGGTTGCTGCTTACTTTACAGGTGTTGTAATTTCCTTCCAGTTGTACTGCACTTTCAGTTGAGTTTGTATACTAGCCCATTTACATTCCAACACTAACTTTTGTACTCAGTTACTTAGTGTTTACTTCATCTTGTGTACTCTATGGTGTTTGTTTTCTTATATAAAGGCAATTACATCCCTTTAATTGGGATTTACGCCTTTGGTGCTAGTCGCCAGCCCCTGGCCTAGGGAAGGCGGGCTTGGGGTAGTCACGGCATGAGCCCCGAGGACGGGTCGTGACAAATTGGTATCAACGGAGTTCGGTTCTACCACATAACTCAAGACTATTATCTTTCTTCTTGTGAAGAAATTGTCTTAAGGGTATTGAGTGTGGTTATCAGTCCAGGGAGTCCAGTGTTGGTGTGGCAGCCAATGTATCCATACACCAGGATCCTGACTTATGATTTTTGACTCAATGAATGAAAACATTGATTGCATGTGTGTTTTAAAATATTTCTTTGTGATTAATTTGTGTCAGCTCACCAGGTATACAGTATTGACCGTGGCACACCTATTTTCTTTTCAGGATGGACCCATGATGGCAGCCAGCTATGGTTCCAAGCTTTCTGCGAGAAGGCAACCCACCGAGCGATGAGGCCTCAGTGCAGGGCCCCATTACAGTGGAGGCACCGGTGGTACCTCTACATGCCGATCCACCGATGAAACCCGCCCTAGCAGTTGAGAGTGAATGTCACCTGATTTCACTGTATGACATACAGTGTCAGAGACCGCCCAGGTTCCACGGGGAGACAGACCCTCAGGCAGCCGAGGATTGGTTGGAGGCTGTTGTTCAAGTTTTCATATTAGTAGGGGCACCAGCTGGCCTCATGGTGATCCTTGCGGCGAGTCTCGTGCACGTGGCAGTAGGTAGATGGTGGAGCTTGATGCTCCAGGTGCACGACGAGGCATCTCTTCTTTGGACAGACTTCGAGAGCCTCTTCCTCTCAGAGTTCATTCCAGCCACCCTCCGTGCGGTGCACATTCAGAAGCTACTACAACTGCGGTAGGGTAGCATGACAGTAGCCCATTAGTCGGCCAGATTTACCTACCTCTGGTGCTACTCCACGGACATGGTACGGGACCCATTCTTCTGGCCCGGACCTTTGAGCAGGGACTGTGGCATAAGATCATGGCATCGATGATCTCCCTCATCATTCCAACGCTGGCAGGAGTACTGGAGCGAGCCCTTCTTGTAAAGATTTGTCTTGTTGATCCTACACCAGCAGCAAGACGTTCCACAGGGTGGCACATAGAGGAGTCTTCTACAGCTGGAAGTCTACGGATGTCAGTGGGGTCCAAGTGGACCACACCTTCTGGCGGACGACCTCAGGATACTGGCTCAGAGAGGTGGGGCACACGGTGCAGATCTAGCCTTATGAGGAGGAGACAGTTCTATGCATGCGGCGGGCAGGGCCACATGGCTCATGACTGTCCGAAACGCTATGTAGAGGAGCAGAAGACAGTTAAGGGACCACCCATGGAGAGGCAAAAGTTCGACAGTGGCGGTCCGTATGGATCAGGTAGATGGGGCAGAGGAGCTGGCCGAGCAGCAGGTGGTGGGTAACGCTTTGAGGCTCCACCACCACCACTACCATGAGGTCCACCCCGACCACAGGGAGTTGGCGGACAGAGGCAGTCTCAGCTTCAGGCAGTAGAGCCCTATGACCACGGCACACCTGAGATGATTCAAGATATTATCTGTGTCTACTCCACCCTTGATTCAGTTCTTATAGACACAAGATCGAGCCATTATTTCATTGCTGCTGCCCTTTTTCGGAGCTCGAAGATTCTAACAGAGCCATTGGCGTGATCCTTACGGCTAGAGACTCTTACAGGAGCAGACTCGACGATTACACACTAGTGCCGGTAGTGTGAGATTACTCTAGGAGGAGAGAGCTTTGGCTGGGATCTTCATGTAGTGGTGTCGAGGCCTTACGACGTCATCTTGGTAATGGATTGGTTATCTAAAGTCCATGCTCAGATCGACTTTATTAGGTGCAAGGTGAGGTGTGTCTGCACCGATGGGAGTGGGTTTACCTTGACCAAGAAGAAGGGATCCTTTGCAGCACAGGACAGACTCACAAAGAGGAGACGACAGCCGATCACTAATCAGTTGGTTAGCCTCATCCTAGGAGTAGTTGACTTGTGGAGTCCGAGTGTTCTTGTTGTGGTGGATCAGTATGCAGAATTTTTTCCTAAAGATGTTCTAGGACTACCTCCTCATAGAGAGGTAGACTTCTAAATTGACCTGTACCCCGGGACAACCCTGATATCTACTCCAACATATCATATGGCTCCCACTGAGCTTCGAGAGCTACGGGTTCAGTTGGAAGACTTTCAGTGAAAGGGATTCATTCAACCCGGTGTTTCACCTTGGGATTCACCGATTTTGTTTGCCAAGAAGGCGGACGGGAGCTTGCGACTTTGTGTCGATTACCGTCGCCTGAACCAGGTGACCGCGAAGAACAAGTATCTACTTCGGAAGATCGGCGACCTCTTAGATCATCTCAAGGGAGCACGATGGTTCTCGAAGATAGATCTCAGGTCAGGCTATCATCAGCCCATAGTTCGAGACGAGGATGTGCAGATACAGACTTCAGGTGATAGTATGGACACTATGAGTTCTTGGTTATTCCTTTTGGCATAACCAATGATCCAGCAGTGATCATGAGTCTCATGAACATGATCATCCAGCCTTACATCGATCGATTTGTCATCATCTTCATCGACGCCATATTGATTTACTCGACTAATGAGGAGGAGCACGCCTACCACTTGCAGGATGTACTGGACACACCTCGAGAGCATGAAATTTATGGTAAGATCTCGAAGTGTCGGTTCTGGATTCGAGAGGTCCACTTCTTGGGACATGTCATCTCTGAGGCTGGAGTTGAGGTGGATCCTGCGAAGATTTAGGCAATGTTATCTTGGGAGCCACCCAGGAGCGTGACAGAGGTGCGGAGTTTCCTAGGTCTGGTTGGGTAGTATCAGAGATTTTTTTCAGACTTCTCCAGAGTTGCAGCACCACTTTCACCTTTGACAAATAAGGGGAAACCCTTCGTGCGGTCAGATAGATGTCAGCAGAGCTTCCAGGAGCTGAGGCAGTGATTGACCAGTGCACCCATCTTGAGGCTACCGGAGGAGGGAGTAGGGTACGTAGTTTACTACGATGCATCAGGGACCACACTCGGGTGTTTCCTGATGTAGGAGCGGGAATTGATCACTTATGGATCATGATAGTTGATGCAGCACGAGAATAACTATTCTACCCATGGCCTGGAGTTAGCAGTAGTGTTCTTCGCATTGAAGATGTGGCAGCACTATCTGATGGGCGAGCGCTTTACTTTCTACTCTGACCACGAGAGTCTCAGGTACATATTCACATATAAGGACCTGAACCTGAGATAACGACGATTGCTCAAGTTCCTCCAAAACTATGACTTTGAGATAGTCTATACTCCTAGAAAGGGGAACGTAGTAGCTAATGCCCTCAGCAGGAGGATGGGCATTCAACTACTTGAAGAGGAGACAGAGTAGTTAGCTGATTTACAGATATCCTCTGTGGATTGATAAGGGGTAGCCTTTCTTCAGTCTCTCACAATCACTCCTCCACTTCTCCAGTGGGTTAGAGAGGCACAACATGAGGATGTTGACTGTGAGACATGGTGTGCACAGATTTCCACAGGACAAGCACCTGATGGATTTTCTGTAGGAGGAGAGCACGTCAACCTTTTCAGAGGAGGTAATATGGTACCAGCTACTTTACAGGAGGAGGTGTTGAGAGAGTTTCACACTTCCCCTTTGGCGGTACATCCAGTGGTAGTGAAGATGTACAAGGATCTCAGACGACAGCACTGGTGGTCGGGTATGAAGAAGGTTGTGGTAGAGTTTGTTTCTTGATGCCTCACCTGCCAGCAGGTGAAGGCGGAGCACTAGGTACCAGAAGGCTTGGTACAGCCCTTGGAGGTCCCGGAGTGGAAGTGGTATGGAATATTTAAGGATTTCATGACTGGACTTCCACGTACTTCTAGAGGTCACAACTCCATTTGGGTGATCTTCAACCAACTCACCAAGTCGGCCCACTTCTTACCCATCAAAGAGTAGGGCTCAGTGGAAAGCTAGGGATGCCTCTACGATCATGATATCATATGGATTCATGGTGTGCCATCATATATCATATCTGATCGAGATGCTCGTTTTACTTCCCGGCTTTGGAAGGGGTTGCAGGAGGCATTCGGGACGCAGCTACGCCTGAGCAGTACTTTTCACCCTCAGACGGATGGTCAGACGGAGAGGACCATTTAGACTCTTGAGGACATGCTCCGTGCATGTGTCCTCGACTTTGGTCGTAGCTGGGAGGATCACCTGCCCTTGGTGGAGTTTGCTTACAACAACAGCTTCCACTCCACCATCGGGATGGCACCATACGAGGAATTGTACGGTCGACCTTCCAGATCACCTTTGTGCTGGACAGACCCTGGGGAGTCAGCACTTGTGGGACCCGAGATGGTCCAGGCCCTGACGGAGAATGTTCAGATCATCCATGAGCTGATGAGGACAGCGCAGAGCCAATAGAAGTCTTATGCTAACAGGAGGCGGAGACCACTAGAGTTCGAGGATGGAGACCACGTTTTCTTATGAGTCTCATCATCGGACCATTTCAAGTTCTCAGTAGGATAGGTAGGGTGGCTTATCGCCTTGCTCTACCACCTCAGTTGCACCGGGTGCACGATGTCTTCCACGTATCTTAGCTGAGGAGATACGTGCATGATGTAACTCATATCATTGACCAGGGGGAGCTGGACATCGATGATGGGGTGACTTTTGCGGAGGTCCTAGTGAAGATCGAGGATCGATAGGAGCGGGTCCTATGTGGGCGGTCGATTCCTCTAGTGCGCATCAGGTGACAGCACGGAAACCTCAAGGAGAGAACATGGGAGTGGGAGGCTCAGATTTGTGCTCAGTACCCTGATTTTTTCCCTAGTTTGTGATGTATCTTTACAGGGATGTAATTCCCTTTGGTGGGAGTAGTGTAAAGACCCGTAAATTTCAAGGAATTTTTTTTTCTTAACTTTTTTGAGATTTTACGTGTACATTCTTTCTGACAGAACGTGATTCAAGGGCCCAATGTCCCCGGAATCAATTTCTGAAGTTTAGCTCGGGTACGTTTAGTGAACAAACGAGCAGGTTTTTCTAACTTTTGAATCGGTGCTCGGAATCGAATTTTGAGGGCAGCGATAAAACCAAAGCGCCGGTAATTACTTAAGAAAACCTTTATTGGAGTTGCTTTTACTCATTAAGAGTTGTTTAAAAAATGTGGTTTATGTGTAAGTGAAATAAAATTTTGTTATAAATTTTATTTCTCATTTCTAGGTGGTTTATTCCTTAGTTTGGGAGTTGGGGTGGGATCCACTAAAATCATAACCCCTATTGATTATGATATTTGTGAGGTGGGGTCCACATGAGCCCCACCCATTTAAATTCTTTTAACTCCTCAAACCCCTCAATAAATTTTGTCAACTTGTCATCCAATTAATTAGTCTATTCAAGATTAATTAATTAAGGGATTTTAACATTAGATGTTTGAAATGTTGGCATGTGTAAATAAAATAAGTCAAAGCCCTATTTTATTTTGGGGTTGTTGTGTTGTGTGGAGAATTGGGAGAGGGAGAGTTCTTTAAATTGAATAAATTCATCTTCCTCATTTAAGAATGCGAAGAAAGATGACATTCCATTCCATATTCTCTCTACGTCATATAAAGAGAGACATCATTTCCTCCTCGAACATTCTCTGGCGATGTTTAAAGAGCCTCACCCCACGATGATGTTTTCTGCGATGCTCATCGTTCGTCAACTTCTTTGAAGTAGGGGTTGATTTTACATTTGAGATTATTTTGACGTTCTTCGTTAATTTTTGTTCGCTTGTTATCAATATAATGGGAGGAGGTCTGACCGCACGAACACGGCCGAACATCCTCCCTTTTTATGTTGATCACCCTCGTGGTTCGGAACGGAGGGGGCGCGGTGCAACAGCACCGCGCAGGAACGAGGGAACCACGGCCGGAGCGGGCTGCACCGAAGGAGCGTGGAGCCATCATGCCGTGTCGTTGGAGCCAAAGGAAGTCTCATCCAAGGTCACGCCATGGAGGAGAGGCACGACATCGTCGCGCAACGCCGGAGCACTATGGAGGGCCGCGTTGGAGGGGTGAGGCGCTGTCGCGCCGCCCCGGACCACCACGGAGGGTCGCGGTCGGGGCGGGCCGCAGCGTAGGGGAGAGGCATCATCGCACCTTGCCGGTCAGACAGGGGCTGCATCATAAGGTCACGACGATGTAGAGGAAGGCGGCCGGACTTCGCCGGCCGCCGGCGCTCCAGGAGGCGGGACCAGCAGGTCCCTGGACGGCACTCCGGCCAGCCATTACGGCTGGCCCTTTTATGGAATTCCAGGATTCGTAACCCCCGGAAAGTGGCAAGGGAAGGCCCCCAAAGAGGGGCTATCTTTTTTCAATCAAGGGAAGAAGACCCCCCCCCCACCTCCCCCGGATCCCGCTCAGCCAAAGGCCGAGCTGCCAGCCATGCACGCTGGGCCACCCGTGCCGGGTCGGGCCAGACACGCCGGGCTGGGCACGCCGGCTGGGCCAGGCCATGCCCCCCCATCCAGGTAGTGCCCAAATGGGTAGGACCCGGACCCGGGCTGGGTCGACCCAGTTCAGGCCGACCCAGGGGGTATTGGGGAGAGTCGGACCGGGCCCAAACCCCATGTTTTCATACAGATCCGTTCAACAACCCATACCTTGGGCTACGAACCTTCGATCGATGCACCGTCAGTTGCGTTGGGATACATGGATTGAGACGGTCATTAAGGTGCATTACACTCATGGTTTTGGAGAACTTTGGGTACGGCTGGGTTAGTTCGAACATGAAACTAACCGGGGCCTCAGAGCAGAAACGCTCATAACTAGAGCTCCGGATGTCTAATTGATGTGTCATCTCCTTTTTTGGATTCCTCTTAGTGAGATGACTCTTTTGGATTACTACGCTCGAGGTTTGGATGCAGCTAGAGTATGCCGGGTTGGTTTTAGCTTAAAACCCAACCGGGCCCCTGGGAAGGAAAAGCCAATAACTCTCAGACCGAGAATCTGATTGACGCGCCGTCTATCACGTTGAGTTCCTTTTGATGAGACGGATCTCTGTGATACATCAACTCTGGACTTCGTGAAAGTTGATGTATCGACCACCCCTTGTATCGTGGAGTGGAACCTCCTGGAATCGAGCATGCTATGTGCGGGAACCCTAGAACTGGCTGCGACTACGGCGATGATGATGATTGTACTTGGATCCTACGTGGGTTCAGCAGCGAGGACGACTGTACTTGAATCCTCTATGGGTTCCGCATCAACGACGACCATACTGGTATCTTCCATGGGTTCGATGGCGATGATTACTTTTCTTGTATCCTATGTGGGTGTGGCAGAATCTGACTCTGTACTTGTATCCTATGTGGGTCCGATAGAGTAGCTGGTCTTGTATCCTTTGTGGGTCCGACAGCTTAGCTGGTCTTGTATCTTATCTGCATTCGACAGCTTAGATGAATCAGTGCCTACATCTGATCATCTGTATTGTATTACGAAGAGTATACCTATGTGAGATGAGCCTTTAATTCCAATCTTTATCTTCGATATGATTGACTCAATATCCTGTGTGGATTGGGTTATGCTTTCATGTGTGGATAGATTTGTACATTCTTGTGTGGATTGAGTTATACTATCCTGTGTGGACTAGGTTGTACGTGAGCTCATGACTTGGGCAGAACTGGAATTGATGACTTTGGTATATGTATGGGCATATACCTAAGTAGTGTTAGTTGATTCTTGTGTTCGTATACTTTCCTTTCTGGTTTATCCTTTGTGGGTTCTGGGAGACCTTTGGGAGTCTCAGGGTCCCTACTGAGTATCGTATACTCACCCGTGTATGGGCTACACCAGCACTACGTTATGTTGGTTGCAGATGATGGACAATGCTGATCGAGGTTGAGGTTTGGGGAGCTGGACGGTACACGTAGGTGGACTATTTGGCGGGATGTACACAGAGCGGACAGCCGGACTCGAGGAGCCGACGAGACTGTCTATACTCACCCTTCAGGTGGGACTTCCGGAGGATGACATAATGGTTGTTGCTTACTTTACTGTTTTTGTACTTTCCTTCCAGTTGTACTGCACATTCAGTTGGGTTTGTATACTGGCCCATTTACTTTCCAGCACTTACTTTTGTACTCAGTTACATAGTGTTTACTTCATCTTGCGTACTCTGTGGTGTTTGTTTTCATATATAAAGGAAATTCCTTCCCTTTAATTGGGATTTACATCGTTGGTGCTAGTCGTCAGCCCCTGGCCTATGGAAGGCGGGCTTGGGGTAGTCACGGCATGAGCCCCGAGGATGGGTCGTGACAATTTAAGTCATTATATGATTTTCAAAATTGTTTTTCTATTCCACTAAAAAACATTACCCTTTCTTATAATTTCATTGAAAGGTCATTGAAAGCTTCTACGGATTGATTCATGCACTTAATTAATTCTTAAATTAATTGATCATGAACCTTGATCTCAGAATCCAAATTATGTGACCATTTCACTACTTTCTCATAGTCTTTTGTTTTATCATGAAATCATTTCTGAAGGATTTCCCATTCAGATTCATTTCAAATGACTCTATCAGATAAAACATTAACTGTCTTGGATTTTTGAATTTGAATTTTTTGAACTAAATCAATCTTTTCATCTAGTCAGGGAAAGAAAAGAATGTTTTCTTTATGTATCTATAAATCTTGATAAATATAGTGAAATCTTTTAATATTGATCATTTCCTTAAAATCTGAAATTACATTCTCAATAAAATTCGGATAAGTTGTTTCAGCTTCCACTTGTTTTATTTTCTTCCATTTTCATCATTCATTGACACCAATTTTTCAATAATTTGTCTACTTTGATTAATATTATTATCAATATCAATTCCATTAATATCTTATTTTGTAGGATTATAATCAATTTCTTCTTTCTTGTTTGATGAATCAACTTTTATAATTGATTGGGACTAATTTGTTCTTTGAACCAATGGATTACTCTTTGATTTCATGAGGAAGGTAATTCATTTGAAGTTGAATGTGATGTCCTTAAAGAAATATTATTAGATGTGTGATATTATTTATCAACATTTTTTTCTTCCTCTTATAATTATTATTCTTCTTATTAATCTTTTATTTCTTTAAATGCACTATCTTCTTCAACACCTTCACATTCTTTTTCTAGAATGTAAATATATTCACCACTATCACCTATTTCATTATAAAATCATCATAGAGTTGTTCTATGGATCTTAAGACACCTTTCCCAACTAGAGTAGATTCTTTATTCAACAAAATATCTTTTCACTTATTTTTAAAAAAGGGAACATTGGCATGGAAAATAGATTTTTCTTGGAAAAAAAATCCAGTGCCTGAATTTTTTAAAACAACACTTGCAGAAAAAACCTCTACTCCTTTCGTTAAAGAATAAAATAAATTATCACCATGAAGATTATTCTTTTGGTAATTTTCTCTTTATTATTATTATATATATTATGATACATGAATCTTTAAATCTAATGATTTTACTGGGTTGAGTCCAATCTGAGGATCTCCTTCTTCTCTTCAGCTTGTTTCCTCCACCACTCTATGGCTACTTGACCAAAAAAAACTTTTTATTCTTTTCTTTAAGAGGAAGATATTAATCCTTTATATATTTCACAATCTTCACGATTTAATATGATTTTGAATAGGGTTCTTATTTTGATCTATAAGTCTAAGTATTCATTACAAATAACTTTGATTCATTATCAAAGACATAAGTCATATGATTTGTTGTGTGATCACTAATAAATGTCATATTTTCTATAACATCCTTGGATTTTTTATTAAAGTGTTGAAAAGTTTAATACCATATTATATCATCTTTATTAAAAAATAATCAAAAATTATAATCGGAGAATTTATTAATTAATATTTTTTATTTTCTTTCTGAAGAACAAAACTGGAAAAATTGATTTTCCTCATTATGAAAATGTTATAAAAAATGAACATGTTAGATAAATTAAAAGTATTACTATCTCCATTTATATGGATAATAAAACCTTGAATCCAAAGGGCTATAACTCGGGGATTCGAAAGAATATGGGTACCATTTAATGGTTCATCGTCTGACACATTTATAAACAAAGAACTTTTAACTTCATATTTGTTAAACATACTGAAGGACTCGAGTAGTTTTTGAGTCTGAAAAAAATAATATCCCTCTTGTGAAATAATTAAGAAGCATGAGTCTTAAAAATATGTCATATTGTACCTTTTATTATAAATTTGACAAGAAAATGTTTATTTTCTTTTTTCATCAAAAAACATTATAGAATCATGAAAATCTATAACCATCTCAAATTAAAAAAATCATAATCAAGATTTGATTCTTCAACACATAATGACTGAAAACCTTTGAAATCAATAATTATTTTCAAAGATGAATTGTACTTATAATAATTTTTTTTTCAAGCTAACCTTTTTTTAATAACATACCATTTCTTTAATCCTTAATAGGTTCTATCATATTGGGACTTGATAATGAAGATTCAGATATAGAAAAAAAAATTATATTGGGAGAAATAAACATGGTATAACATCACAGAAAATTTATTGAAATAATCGTTGTTGTACATGATGGTGGTTCAACATATATAAGAGATAGATAGTGATAATTCAAAATTTATGGCTACGATTTAAACATGGTGATCTAACAGTTAGGAAAATCCGATGAAGAAGAAAATAATAAAATGAACTCTTGGGGGGTTTTCTATTTATATTCAAAAAATTTAATTTTAATTGGTGAATAGGATTTTTAGATTCAAATTAAAATAATCAAGATTATAATTGAATGTAATGTAATTCTATAATGATATGAAATAATAGAATAATACCTTTCAGAGTAGACATTAATTGGTTTTATAACATTTTTTTTTAATATAAAAAATACCAAATATAGTAGTTTTAGTATTACAACTAAATTTTTACTTTTTAAAGGAAAACATAAAAAACAAATTTTCAAATAAAAAAGATTTTCATTTTATAATCTCATTATGATGAATTCTGGGAATATGAAATTTTTTACAAAATAGAAATCTATATTTTTGTACCAAAGTACAGAGTCTGACTATTATGACAATAATAAAATAAAATGTGTCTGTAAATCCTAATATGAAAAGACAAACAAAATAATAAAAAATTAATTTTTTTTAAAGATTAAAACCATATATATTCCTCTTTTGAAAGGGAGTAACATAATTTAAGAAGATGATTAAAACAACAACAAGATGTGAATGACTACATTAAGTTGATAATTACTAGATTCTGTTTAATGTATTCAAATCTATCATAAGGTCTTGTTTTTGT
Source organism: Viscum album (assembly GCA_963277665.1). Lineage (NCBI taxonomy): Eukaryota > Viridiplantae > Streptophyta > Magnoliopsida > Santalales > Viscaceae > Viscum > Viscum album. The sequence continues at coordinate 1,175,929,997 of OY728141.1, read as the reverse complement.
AAAAATATTTGCATTTTTTTCATATATTCTAATGAATTGTAAAATGATATCTCTTTTTAGTTCATGATATATTGAAAATTGAATCCATTTATCTATGTATTTTTCAAGATTTATGTGCATGAATTCTTCATTTGTAAATTGAACTAGGTATATCAAATAGTGTTTTTGTTTTGGTAAAACTCATACCATAGTCTGTGAGTGTGTGTTTCATCCACAAGACTTAAGCAGACTAACATCCTGCTACAATATATGATGCTTCAGTAGTGAAATGTTATACCATGTGGTGTTCCTTACAAAACCAAGAAACTAATTAATATCCTACAAAATGAAATGATTTTGAATTATATTACATATTCATTAAACAAACAACAAAACCAGCATCTGAAAAAAAAATTAGTTGAAAACCCTTTCCATAAGAATATAGAAGTCATAAATCCATAGTTCCCTTTAGACAATGAAAAATATACTTAACTAATTTTAAATGGTATTTATTTGTATTATCATGGTACCCTTCACATAAGCATACAAAAAACATTAAATCTAGATGACTAGTTAATAAATATAGTAGGATTCTTATCATACCTCAAAATATTGTTTGATCAACTGGTAGCCCAGCATTATCAAGATCAAGAGTATTTTAGATACCAATGGGAGTACTAATACTTTTAGTATTTTAATATCTGAAATTATTAAGAATATATTTCATATACGTATTTTTAGATATATTAGTTCCTTTTGGTTTCAGAGAAATTTGAAAACCAATAAAAAAATGTCAACACGCCCATCATACTCATCTAAAACTCAGATTTCATAAAATCCACAAAAGAATCTATTAAGGATTGATGGATTAATCCAAATATATTTTCATCAACATATATTTGTATAATCATAATGTTTTTGTTAACATTGTTTATAAAAATACATGGACAAGCGGTTCACTTAACATATATCAATTGTAACAAATATTAGGTTAATCTTCCATACTAGGATCTAGGTGCTTGTTTAATACTCTACAAATTTTTGGTATGGTTAAAAACATATTCAATATGTTTTATATATTCCGAACCAAGAGGTTTCTCAACAAAAACATCCTCTTGTACATAACTGTTAAGGAAAGAACACTTCATATCCATTTATAAATATTTGAAATTAAATATTTATGCAAAGGATAATAGAATATTAATATATTCATGTAAAATTATTGAATCATAGGTTTCTTCATAATCTATTCACTATTTTTTATTATAACATTTAGAAACCATTCTTGATTTATTTATAATGGTTATTCCGTATTCATCACACTTGTTTATGAAAACCCATTTTACTAAAATTATAGAAGTTTGTTTATGTCTTTTAACCAAGGTCTATACATTGTTCTATTTGAATTCATTTTTTTGCATATTTTATTTTCTTAATCCAATACTTATCACCTAAGGAATCATCTATATTTCAATATTCTAATTGGGAATGAAAAGAAACATGTTCTACTTCATTCCTCACGGAACTTCTAATCCTAAATGGTTGATTATAATCACAAATTATAACATCACTATGATGAATCCAATGAAAAAAAATCTGGGATTTTGTAAAACCTATACATCAACATAAGGTAGAAATTATTCCTGATTAAATTCTTCTGAAACGCACTGGTGGAAATCCCACCTGTACCAACACTTCTTTCCCAACAGTTTGAAAAAATGGTTGGGATAAAGAATCTATACAAATGGTTCTGTGAAACCATTTTTATTGACTAATAGAAGTTTTGTTTTCCCAAATGTTTTATAAAAACATTGATAAAAAAACACCTCAATACCATCGGTTGATAAGAACCATTGGGATAGACCTACCAAAAACCACTCTCCATCGTGATCCTTCTCCCATTCAAGCTTCCCATCATGCCCCACTTCTCCATCCCTACAACACCACTCATCCTCTCTCCTCCTCACTATAACTCCCATCCCCCCTCACCACTGCTCTCATCACCCACCCTTTCCCATAGACCCATTAAAACTTTCACACACTACTCACCGCTCTCCCCTTGCTGCTCCTTATTCGTCGTCGCTAACGTCTCCCCTCCTCCCATCCCATGCCCTTTCTAAAGTCACTCAACCCTCCCTCGCAAACTCTTCACTGCGCGTGTCATCCCCAAGAAGTAAAAAAAGGTATTACTCATATCCCCTCCTCCCATCCCTTAGGGTTATTCATCAATTTCACTGAAGTATGGTGAAATCAATCATTTATGACAGAGATTTTTCTATAATTAGAAATAGGGGATCCTAAGATCTTGAATTCATATTTTTTCATATTGATCCATTGAGGAATTAAATGTTTCATATTTTTCAAGTGGTTTTCCCATTATCAATTTTATTAGTTATTGAATAGGAATTTACAATTAGGGCTTTTTGCAGTAGAGATTCATGGATGCATTAGGAGTCACATAAAAGAATAAAAATATTATATGAAGGATTCATTTAAAGAACTTATATTTCATTACAAAAAAATATATATGGGAAGTGTGTGTTATGTAACATTTTCATTTTATATTTTTACATCAATAGGTATGGAAATAAGGTTGGTTGATCACCTTCTATGTTATAACACTGATTGAGGCTTTTCTATCAACATTGTATCACTTTTTTTGTTGCTCAAAAGTGTTTGATTTTCTTTGAACATTATTATTTACCACATTACAAACATGTTTTTGTTGAGGAAACACGTTTTATTATTGTTTTAAAATTTCTTATTCACTTGGTAAATTAGAGAAATATTAATGTTTTTCATTTTTTTAGTTTAACCATTTATAACTCATCAGACCATATGATCAAACATTCTTTCTTATCATGTACAACATTCTTCATAGTTGTGGATCCATTTGAAGCATTTGATTTATAACATGATAAAATTGGATTTTTCAAATTACCATTAATCAAAATATTTTTACTAGGAATTGAAGTCATACATATTATACCTCCATGACCAACATAATTACACCTTCAAAAAACATCTCCAACTGCTTTTAATTTCTTTAGGAAATCACTTAGGATCGTCTCTAGAAATGTCAACTACTAATACAATTATAATATATATTTATTGAATGGAGTCCATTTTCATATCAAATTTTATATCATAAATTCTTTAGATTTTTATGTTTATTTTTAAATAGTGTGACTAAAATTCATTTTATATTTTATTGAAAATACACTTTAAGGGTAAGTGGGAACCTAAAAAAAATCCTTCAGCATCAAGTAACACCCTTAAAAAAATTTAAATAGTCTACGATGTAGCCTTTCCTACCATAGTAGAAGAATATTCTCCCTACAAAAACCCCAGGATGATCATGTCTTTTTGCTGACCCCTTAGGTGTGTCTATTTCTTCCTTTTTCTTCAGTTTACACATCAAGGTAGTCTTTTTTCATTTTTTCCATAATTATTCAATCATAGACTCCTCTTATCATAAAAATATACATCCTTTTGTGTTTCTACCTATCATGATTACTCATAATAGTAACCATATACATTTCAATATTGAAAAAAAAATTATCAAGGATTTAAAATATGTTTCAAAGTGATAAAATTTTCTTTTTATGTGAAAACTAATTTTTCACAAAATTTTGGTTCTTAGTTCTAAATATTCTCCAATTTTTTAATTCTATTATAAATATTTTATGAGTATATATATTATAACAATAATTAATTTCAATGTTCCCAAACATCCAGCAACACCAATATTTTACAAAAAAATATTTTTTTCATTATCTTTTGAAATAGTTTTTCTATATTTATTTCACTGATGTCTTTGGATAGATTCACCATAATTTTTGTATTGGATTGGGGAACTACTGTTAATAAATATTCTCAAATCCACCCTTAGTGTATTGGTGAGTTTCAATATATATTATAACACTGGTTTTTTCATAGACATTGTTCTTTCTAAAACACATACAAATAAAAAGGGCATAGAAATTTTAATTTTATTATGGTAGTGGTATACATTATTCAATGAGGATGAGGTGGAGGACTCTAAAAATATTCTAATGATTTATTTGTTACTTGTAAAAATTATTTGTTAGTATAAAATATTCAATGTGATTTGAGTGGTAACCCCTTTCTTATATGTTATTTGGGGAGGTTCATCTTGGGTTGATTCTAGATTCATAATGTTTTGCTCCAAGATCTAAGAACTTCATAATGATTGAATATTTATCAGCATCAAATAATTTTTATCTCTCTTAATATAATAATTTTATTCTTCATACATCTTTTTAATCTTATATAGTAAACTATAAAGATCTTTCACTCTTTATGTTTTCACATATAGTCAGAAATCATTGATATTCACAACGAATTTATAATAAACACCTAATAAAGGAAAGATTCTATAATTTCCACTTATCTAATATAGTGATGTGTTATAAATAATGAGATATAACGGAATAATATTTTGTTATTAATTATAAATAGGCAAGCACATGCTACTCAATTCATCTTGGACTTTAAATGAGTATAATCTTTTCTATTCTAGAGAAGATTGTATAGAGTAAACTATTGGGATTATATTGGATGATATATTATTGGCACATCATACCAATCATAGTAAGGAGTTTGGTAGTTTTGAGACTAAAGAATGTAATAATTTTGTGTCCCTATTCGTGGTTATAGTTTACCAGATGATTTTTTATTTTTATAAATAAATTATATTTTTTTATTTTATGAGGTACTATATATGGTTACTTCAAAACAAGAAACTTGGTTAACATCATAGTTATGGATGTGATTCTTGATGGAATTCATAAACCAATAATGTATCATCAAATAATAAATCCATTATATTAAATACTACACAAATTAATAGTTTTATGTTATAAAGGATCTAAAATAGGCATTGTACGTTAGATTGTGTCTTGATATGGGATAATAAAATTATCATGGCCATGTGGGTGTGTGAATAGGGGATAGGTGTCCTTACATGTGTGTGAAGGTGTGTATACATAGTGTGGGAGCATAATATTTTATTTAGAAAAGTTCAAGAACAAAAGTGGATGGCTTGGTTCCATCTTGAGGTAGGGTCCCTCTCCTAGCCTCCTTAATTCAAGAATTCATTAAATTGAATTTATCTTATTCCTTAATTATAATTAATTATATTTAATATCATATATTGAATAAGTGTTCTTTAATATAATTGTTTCATTTTGTAAATAAATACTTGTTTTTATAATAAAACTCCTCCAACGGAGTTGCGCTGTCAGTGAAAACACATAGTGATATTTATTCTGATCTAATTGATTAACTTATTTCATTTGATTTGTGATGAATGAGTTTTATAATAAATGTTAAATATAATTAAATTAATTGTGAGAAAAATAAATTCCACGATTTTATAAAAAAACCCCTCCAACATAGGTGTGTTTTCTTCTAATCCAAGGAGTAGTGACAGTTATTTGTCTCATGATTAGATTTGGTTTGAGTTATTTATATGCCTCTTGTTGGTGTTTGTTTTGTGGCTATTTTGTTTTTGTATTCATTGAATAATATAAATTTTCTTATCATACTCGTTTAGATCAAATGACATTGCTTAATTTGGCATATTCCTTGACCATGACACTTTCCATTTCACCGTTTTAATATTATAAATGAAATTTCCAGGATTAGGTGAATTAAATGAATTTGTAAATGGTTTGTGAAAAGTGTATGATTTTTTTCCATCATTTTGTTTCCCTTTAGACGTTGCATTATTGTGCCACTCACTAAAACCTTCTGGTGATCCCTTGTTATATCATATTAAATAGTTGATTTGTCCTATCATGTCTGTTGTGACATTATCTTATGGAGAATCCCATTTGGGGTGTTTTCTTGGCCTCTTGGCCAACCCTTTGTGTTTTTTACATGAGCCCATATATCTAAAAACACTGATGGTGTAATTTCGTAACACGTTTTAGACTTATGGTGATCCCTACCATAGTATTCATCGAACCACCACCAATTCATATGATTTAGTGCATCCTCCTTTGAATATTCATATTGAATCACTTATCCCATTTTCTAATGAGAAGAATTATTATGGGGACACTTACTAATGTAATTATGGTCACTGTGGTGGAAATGTGTATAGAGGAGTATAAAATGATTCTAGAGAGATCTCTATGTCATTTCCCCGATAATTTTTGTTAAGCTGGGTGTTTTTGTGTTTTAGGATTTTGTAGTTGAGAAAAATGTCCATGTTTTCATGGTGTACGGCGTTTTGAAGGTAATATTGCATAAATAAGTATTTTTTCATTCCTTAGTGTGAAGGTCAAAGGAATTTTGTTTGGAAACACAATTCAAAAATTAGTTTCTATGTCATTAAGTTCAGGATATTGAAATGAAAGTTTGAATGGTTTTGTATGCCACCGATATTCAGTTGGAGGTTTAAAATCTTGCCAATGTTATGGAAAATGTGGATAATTAAAATGGATGTATTCTCGTAAGATATTCTGATATATTATGTTATGTATATAAAAAGAGATATATCTAGAATATGTGGATTGACAGCTAATAGTTTTCAATGGATGGTGATTGAAAACATAAAGAAGTTAATGGAAAACTGCAATGAATGTTCTTGGAGTCTTATTTAGTATATTTATTTGAATTCAAAAACATATTCTTCAAATGGACACATCAAGAATAAATATAATATTATAGAAGCCTGGTCTTATCCGCACCATTCATATTTGTGCATGAAACGGTCGGCACACACACACGCAAACACACACACACAAACATATATATATTTCATGAGTCTGTTTTTATAAGAGGAGATAACTACACAAAATTTCAACATCTAGTTGTTATATATTGATATAGAAGCCTGCTGTGATCCACACCTTTCATAGTTGTGCATAAAAATGGCTAGCACACACACACACACATATATATATATATCTCACTTTTAGTGGAATTCTCATATAAATAATACATATCTATAATAATAAAGCATGTGGATGCATACAATCATACATAATCTAATTTCCCTCCAATATGACACAAATAAAAAAAACACAATAGGCTCGATTTCTATCCTCGATCACTACCTAATATCATTACCTTCAATCCCTGTTGAGGTACTCCTTCCCAATATACTACATAATATTTTTATAGATTAGTAAAGCTATCATATGATCTACATACAAACCAGGTTGATCTTGCTAGGTTTTAGAAATATATGACATAATATTCTCACAAATAGTCACTACTATATTATTACACCGGATCGAAGTAAATGTTATAAAAATAAATAGACACACATATCGTGTCAGATGTCATGTTCCAACTAGGAAACCAAGAATTAATGTGTATTAGGCCATCATGTGATAAATAGGTTTCCATGATACCCAAGAATATATACATTTTTCTGAACAATGAACTTGCATCACTGTACCATCATACAAGAAACCAATCCTATACCAAAATAATCTAAATAGGGAGTATCAATGATTTCTCAACCACAACCAGAATGTGTAGGATAGAGTCAAGTATCCAAGAAATATAATAATACTTATCACTCAATATAGGTCATCACTCAACTCCAAAAATATACTATACTAACAAAGGTGGAGTCTCATACCACTATATATCACATACCAACCATTTCACTCAACTAACATCCAAGTTAATACATTATGATCAATGTAAATCCATTTTCCAAAATAATAACATATTAACCATGGTAGGTATAATATAAAATTCCAAATGCTCTATTACCACTCATGGTTGGGTTCATCTAGTACATTGTTACTCAAGGTGATTCCATTATCTTGAACACTCCCTTATCAATCATGGTAGGGCTAAATATCATGTTATATTATGATAACTTCATTATCACCCAAGTAATGGTCCTTATAACACCTTATCACTCAATATGTTCTCATTCCATATGACATATCACTATAAATGTTAGAATTTTACACCCAACATGTGTATGAAATAACAACAAGGGAATTTGGTCCATATCATAGCTCACCAAATAGGTACAAGGTTTGAGTCCCTGGGGACCTATAACCATCTCAAAAATATCTCACCATCCAAGTGAAAAATGTCATTCATATTAGTACTCATATATCTTACACTATAGAGTCCACTTGAGTACTTGAGACTCAAATCAGTGGCATATCCAAAAAATAAATAATTACCTCATGATGACCTCAAATACTATATGATATTCATGGATGTTTCAATGAATCCTAGTGTTCCTATGCTTACAAGTCCTCACCACTACACTGACTCAGGTACCATGTTGTATCATTATTAGAAGAGCTCTCAATACCACTTGTTGAAGGAGAAACATCTTTGTCACACCATTTTTAGTCCTTTAGAAATAATTATACCTATTTCACACATCACATGTCATTCCACCATTAGGATTGTACTCCATTCCCAAAATGAGAGGGTAAATTTGGTTTTTTAATGTGACTATTTCTTTATCATTCATGATATTTTTAAAGAGATTATTTCTAGAAACATAGCGCATTGTGTGTATGAACAAATAAATTATGATAAACATTGTTCCTTGTGATCCTAGTCATAAAAAATAACTAACCAAACATGCAATTAATTACTATAGTTTGAGGTTGCCTTTATTGAATGGGAAACATGGATATTCATACATAGATGGGAAACTAAATCTATGAACATGGGATTTCGCTCCCTTTAAATAGAATTATCCTCCCTATTAATAATATATCATACCTTTTATTCTCCCATAACCATTCCCATTTTATCACTTAGTCGAAATAAACCTCATTGAATTTTCTACAGGTTATTCCATTTTTATAGGTTCAGGCTAGCTCGAAGAGGTGCCTATAATTTTTTTTCTGTTGTAAAGAGGAAATTCCAATGGTTCTATGAACTATTAGTATACAGATTGAGTAGTGTCTACCAATAGTTTTAGAACCATTGGTATACATATATCCCAACAGTTTCAAATAAACGTTTAGAATAGAGTTGTGTGTTGTAGGAAGTATACCAATGGATATTAAAGTATTGGTGTATACGCATATTTTACCAACAGATGTTAAACCGTTAGAGTATACCCATACCACCCAACTGATGGAAACAGTTCACTGTGTAACATCGAAATATATGTATATCAATGGTTAAAAACGATTGGTCTAGTTGTGTAAACCCACGGTTATTAAGTGTTGGGATAGAAAATTAACAACGGTTGACATTGAACCATTGGTATTTTGAAAATCCAGGAAACCTATACCAATGGTTCAATTTGAACTATTGGGATATGGATCTCGCCACTCCTCATAGAATAATCATTTTGGGGATTTTACAAATGGTTTGAAACCATTGGTATAATATTATAGTATAATTATAATTACTAACTACTATAGCTCAAAATTATTATACAATTGAGTATTCACTCACCATGGATCTTGTTATTTCTTGAATATTATTATTTATTCTTTAAATGAAACCCTTTTTATTGATGATTTATCTGAGATGAAATGTTATGTTTAATTAGTTTTTTACTACAGTGAGTTTCAACATTGGAATTTCAAAATTTTCTACCAACAAAACTATGAATAGTTATCAAATGAATGTTTTCACTATATCTAACTTTGGCTACAAAAAATTTAAAATAACAAATATATTTATATTTCATTTTTATAAAATGGTACTATGTGTATCTAGTGTAATCATAAACTAAAACAATTATGCAGTAAATTCCACTAATAATCCTTGTTTTTGTAAACCCCAAAAGATCTATGTGCAAAACTATAAATCATTAGATGTTGAGACCTCACCAATAGATTTAAATCTACAAATATGTTTCATACTATATTTTAATGGGTAAAAACATTTTATGAATACAATATATCATTGGGTAGATCCATAGTAATTCCTTTATTAGAAAACATACTTAAATTTCTATGGTTATAGTGTTGTAACATTTTATTCCATAACCAAGATTGATCTACCATTACACTAAGACATTGTAAGTCTTGGATCCTATGGTATTCAATGATATGTGTCTAAAAATTCTCATGTCGATGGATGGAAAGAATGAATACATCCTTGTAGTTGTGTACTACCCCATTATCATTCATAAAATTTACAAGTATTATTGTTGTTTGTACTTCCTTTTTATTCCTAAAAAAATACTTTCAGAACCCAAACCTTATTGGGTTTGGAAATTTTAGAAAAAAATTCGGTAACCAAATCTGTTTTGAAGAATGGGATTTGTGAAAAACTAAATATTGATCTTTATTTAATGAACAAATTTTATTCTAATGACCATCACATTGTAATTTTCTACAAAATGGTTCATTTTTTAACAAATGTAGTTAGTAAAAAAAATTGATTTCATATTAGTATTCCCTATTCTAGAACTAGTAACATGAGTACATATATTCTTATATATTTTATGAAATCATTCCTTACTAGAAGTGATGTTTGTTAAATGATTTCTGAAAGAAGAAATTTCAGATTTTAGTTTTACAACTAAATTTTTATCCTTTCGAGTATTGGTTTCAAAATTAAGTTTCTAAAAACTAGTTTCAAACTATGTTTTTTAAAACATTATTTTTATAAATATATACAAATATTACGTTTTTTAATGGAAATTATCAATATATTTTGGAAAATTTTATATTTTATATGTTAAAAAATGAATTCATTAATATTTTTTGTATGTTTTTCATTATCCTTGTCATATTTTTAAAAAATTTGAAAATTTTTATTTTTTAAATTTTTTGAAAAGTGAGAAAATTATTTATAAGAAGGTAATTTATTATCATCACAAGATTTAGAGGATTCTTCAACCAAAGATATGGCATTCTTCTCAACAAAATAATATTCATTTAAAGGTATATTAGTTAGTGAATCAGTTGTATGTAAATATTCCATAAAACATTGATTTGAAATAGGTACTCAAGAAAGAAGACTTATATTCTTAGGATCTGAACAATAAATATCTATATAATTTTCTAAATAATATCCTCCACTATCACTATATGTGTAAGGATCTATAAGAACATTCTTTCCTTTTGAATAATAAAATTTCTTCTGATTCGTATCAAAATGACTATCTTTCATGTCTTTTCTTTTCAACTTTCGATAGTCAGGTCGAATATGTCTAGGTATTTCACACTAATAATATTTAACATCAGAATCTTTCATATCATTCATTTCCTTGATACTTTTATTGTAATGATACTAAAAATCTTTTTTACGAACAATAATATTCATTATTTGAGAATGATTAGATATTTTATTATAATAAAAATTTGAAATCACTTTAATCATATTGAATAATAACATTTTTTGTCAACTTTACAACTTTATTCAGTGTCTAGGTTTTTTTTGAATTGAAGTAGTAGTAAAAGAAACTCCACCGTGATTTTTATTTACTTTATATTCCTATCTTTTCATGCTACCCTTAAATTGGAAAAGGGTTCTATATAAATCATCAAAAGTGATATTCATTATATTTATTGATTCATCAATAGTTGTTCCTTTAGATTCACACTCATTTTGAAAGATATCAATTATATTTTAACAAGTATTTCATCATTTAATATATTCTATCCTATAGATTATTGACTATTGAAAATTTTCATGAACCATTGTTTTGAATATTAAATATTTTCACTAATTTTGAATTCATGTGGTTGATACTTAGATCGATGGATTTATTTTATAGTGTCAATAACCATTGATGTTCAAAAATGAGTGATCTCTATCTTTTTCAAAATACTTTTACCAGCTTTGAAAAAAGAAATATGATCGTTAAAGCTTTCAGACCCAGAATGTAATAAAGTATTTTTAACTCTATAATTCAATTGATAATGATGTTTTTCCTAATCTATAAAAGTAGTCACTTCCATGTCAGGGATCTTTTACTCTTTTGTTAACATAAATAAATTGTCAACTCTAGAATTTACAATGATTGTCATCATTCTATATCTCAAATACTCATTAATGGATCCATAAAAAAGGGGTATATTTTGATTGAGGTTATCTACTGATCGAACATTGAGTCCTTCCATATTTTAAAAAAATACTAAAACTATATTCCACAATATGAATTAGTGTAGTAGGTATTTATTAACAAAACAGATGATAAATGTTTTAAAGAAAACATTCAATACTAACGAAAAGATAATAATTTGAGAAATCATGTGATTAGTGGAAACCTAGTCTAATACCAATTTTCATATCATAATGTATATTAAGATAGATAAATACAAGAGGGGTGATCTGTAGGTTTAAAAAATATCAATTTTAACCTTAAAAGATACCAAGTTTAAGAAGGTTAAAAAAATTGTATTCAAAAAACCTCTTATGCATTTTAATATTAATCAAATGTGGCTCATCAGTATGATAATAAAAATATTGTAATCCAGTGGATTATGATTTGTATGTCACATGACATATTGAGAAATTTATTCTATATTCACAGAATACAAAATCTTAATAATTATGTAGTGGTAATATAATTAGAGTTTACTGGTATTCATATTTGAAAACAAATACAAAAAGAATCACAATTACAATAGTTCCGATATATTAGACTAATACAAAAAATGACTCTATCTTAAATAATATTAAATTTTAATCATGAATAATATAGATTAAAAAAACATTATCGTAATTAATTATATGGTGATAAACAAGATAAAAATAAAAAATTAAATATAAAATTATCACATTTTATTACTAGCAGCATATATAAAATATTTATAATAAAAAAATTATTACAAATGAATGAAATTATTTTAAAATAGTGAGTATGGTATATAATATCATAGGATAAATGTACCTTGTTTTATACTCACCAAAAATTATATCTTTCCCCTACACATGAAGGCCCTTGATACAATGATCAGTCTATCTCATTGTTTATGTGATTCGTTGATTTGATGATTATCTTCTCTCATACTATCCTCATGTTCCCTAAATACAAAGATGAGTTAGATATTGTTATCCCAATAATAACTTGATCAATATGGTGATCAATATCTGTATATTCATAACCAAATAGTCCCTCAACCGTATTCACACAATTGGAATGAAAAAAGAAATTATAAATCATTTTATTAAGGAGAAAAAATAACAGAATTTCTTTAAGAAGGACTTTCTCTAAAGAAATATAGGAGGCTAAGAACAGGTTGTTCATGATTTGTAGAATGTATAAATTTTGATAGCCAATTTGAATCAGCATCTCAAAATAATTAGTACCTCACATAGTTCCACTTCATGTCTGCCCTCATCTCTTTTTATTCACATTTAATGACTAAGTATTTATAGATAATCTTCAAATATTCATCTTGATCCTCCAACAGACATATTTTCTCTATGTTTTTTTCATGGACTTGAACACCAGACACTTTAACGGTCATATCATTGCATAAATTGCAACATCATTTTGTTTACACCATTACAATGTCAAAGGTATTCCATTACAAAACAGTATAGTTTTCAATACCTATAATTTAATATTAGATAAATCTAATGGATTTACTTATATAATTTCATAGTGATTTTCTTTATGAGTATGATACAGATGTTATCAATTTTGATGCCAGGTCTGATTATAAAAATTTTTAATAGTACAATGACAAAACAGAAATTATTTATATCCAATTTGATTGATTTTAATTTTATATTATCATATCTATGGTTATTACAATAATTATAAGGAATAATGTAGGTCATTATTCATGAATTCTTTAAAAATAATTCTATGTATAGTGATACATATATGTTTTCTATAACTACTTTTAAAAAAAGTTTGGAAATGAAATAGTTAGTAATTATGTATTTAAAAAAAGGTTTGTGATTTCAAAAAAACGAATGGAAAATTCAAAAATAAACTTTTGACTCAACATAGAAGCATGGAATTGGACCATATTTTGATAACCACCCAAATCTACAGGGCTCCTGACTTTTCAATATATTTCATCATTTCTTATAAAATACAGTCTTCCATGACAATTTTTTTGGTTACTAATTGTTTGAAAATATTATCAACCTCGGAATATTAGATTGAAAAATATATTTGTTGTATTTATTTTTATAAAACAAAATGTAAAGATCCTGTAGGTTTAATCTTATTAGACCATTTTTTTAAAGATTTATTGATACAATTAAACATAAATTATAGAATCCCGCTTGTTAGAATAGACATAATCTCTTTCCCAGATAATTTAACCTAATCCAAAAAGTTTCTTGATGGGGAAGTTATAGAAAAAATCAGAGAAAACTATTTGAAAACCAAATGTTATATGATTTTAAAGAATTAGGGAGTGACCAAACGAGGACCATATGATATGATAACCCACACATTAAGAAATGTATTTATTCCATAGATATTAGAAAGGAAGTTCTTGATTTTAAACTAATCCTTTTTAATACCCCAATAGTTATAAAACCATGTGATGAAATATCCAATTAACCCTAAATCCATAAGTTGAGTAGATTCTTTCAATTCTTTGAAATAAAATTTTGAATTCTTAAATTATCATTTTCTTTTTTTTCTTACTTTAGTTCACTATCCTAATCAAATACACACCTTTGGATTCCCAAGGTTGAAATAAAAAAACTTAAGTACCTAGTGATTCTATAAAAAAGACCAATAAGACGTTCCTTTAAGTTATTTTTTTCAAATCTATTATTAAAAACATATGAAATGTTAAACATGCTGGGGGAGGTGGTTTATCCTTACTAGAGACATCTGACTGACTTGAAAAGATAACACAAGTTTTATTATAAGAAAATTGTTAAACAAAGAGTTGAAATATAGTGAATATTATATCAATATAATCATTAGGTAACCTAAAGAAAATATGTGTTCTATATTTCATTTTCACATATAGAATAAAATATTGCATTTGGTGTAATAATGGAAGAGAATAATATACATATACATATACATATACATATATATATGTGTGTGTGTGTGTGTTCTTTTATTTTACTATATAATTCATAATGAGATGAAAATGAACAAGGTAGCAGATAATATTCATTAAATGATTATAGGGGCACCTGTTTGTTGGATTAACTAAAGTAATATTGATAAACTAAAGTGAAAAATGACTTTCACAGATTTATCTTTTATATTAAATGTCACATGATTATTTCTAGTGGGTATTCTAATTCATTATTTTTTCTCATTAATACAAATTATAATCCTTTCATTTGTAAGTTAATCCTTATAAATTCTCATTCTTCATTTTGTGTTTATTCATGAAAGAAAGGAAGTTTAAAAAAAAAATCAAGATTATATCTTGATGTACCATTTATATTTAACCCCACTAACTATTCAGAATGTTTTTCAGAAATGGTTTATGTTTTTATTTTCTAATAATTAATGATATTGATGAAGAAAATTTATAAGAATTATACATCCATGGAATTGGTTAGTTATAGAAGGGGATGTATTTTCCCCCCAAACAATCATAACCAGATGAAGGGAATACATAGAAATATATTTCTCTATAATCTAGAAAATAATAACACTAAAAGTTAAATAGAAAAACAACATAGTTTATAGGGAATTATTAGTACTAAATTTTTTTAGGCATAACAGATAACATTTTTTTGATAATCCATATATCTTAAATGTCCAATGGAAGCCCATTTTAATATTTTCAATTTTCAATTTTCAATTAAATTTGGCTTCCCATGACCAAGGAGAGAAGTATTTTCAAATGTATGAATGTATTTCATGGAACACTTATTAATTTTATTATTGACTAATTTATCATAAAAATAAAAATTATATAATTCCATTAAAAGAACTAAAATAATAATTTTATAATTTAAAAATTATATTCATATAAATAAATTATTACGTAAATAAATTTAACCAATAACTTAAAAATTATTCAACCATTACAAATAGAGAAAATGTTAAACTTATTTTATATTTTTTATAGTCAAGAAGTAACATCTCAATGAAAATTTTCAGGAAAAAGGGTATGAGTTTTTCGTATTTGAAAGTGAATAGTAATGTGGTTAATCATAATTCAGAATTTAAATCCTGAAATATTTACTTTCATACTTCTCTTAAAAATGGAAAAGTTTTTTAGAAACTCTATAAATAGTTGAGTTCGAAAAGAAAAACATTTATATTTGGTAGTAAATCCACATGAATGATTAACTATGATAAAAATTACGTCGTTTTGATTAGAAAAACATTTATTCTAATTTTCATAGATGTTTGAAATTTAACATTACATGTTTAAAAAATAAAATTAAGTTTGTTCAGACTTATAGAGCATATATCTAAAAAGAAATTTTTTTCCATTGAACCTATATAAATCATAAGGATTTGGGTGGTAGATATATTTTTGTGAACACCTATAGACACCATCTATTCTGGACTCTAAGAAATTATTATCTATTTAAATAAATCTCACATTGTACTGATAATGAATATAAAATATCAAGTACCTAGTAACACTTTAATTCTATAATTTTGGATTTTACTCTTATGATTTTTTTATGTTACAATTATTATTTTTTATGTTAATTTTCTAGTTACAAATTATATTAGAAATTATTTAATTTATTTAAGGTATTTTCTTAAATATGGTTTAACATTATGTACATTTTTTACTATATGAAATGTTTATAATTTTTCATATGTTATTATACATTAAATTTTTTTTATACTCCAACTCTTTGGTCAAGGTGGAGGTTTTTGGTTTTTATAACTTTTCTGTAAAGAGATATCATTATTTCCTTTATATTCAATATAATATAATATAATGTTTTTTAATATCTTTTAAAACCAAATTATATTAGATTATGATAATCCATGAATCAGAAGATAACTTATGAAAGGTTAATATTTTTATATTATTATCCTATTTTTTACATTAGATACCAGAAATGATTTACTTTATTTTTCATTAATTTTAATTAAACATATGTTATTCAAGAGGTAAAAAAATTATAAATTTTAAAATCAATTATGATATTGGAAAATTTATTCTTTTAGAACGAATTTATTTTGACCATTAGATCAGATGAAATCAATAACCAAGATGATTTCTTATATAAAGGCATCCCATCCAAAAGTGTGCTTTCTTAATTAACCTTGAATCCATATACCTTTCGAGTCTTATCTTCCAATAAATTGTTTACCAGTTACTAAATCAGAATGGGATTTTATAAGGATATTTCAACTTGGAAAATTATTTGTGAAAGGATTATCATAATTAATTAGTATTATAATAATGAATATTTATTGAACATAATTTTCTAATTTCATGTTTAGGAAAGTATATCTCTTCCTAGTGAATAATATCATTTTTATTATACATAAATGTTTCATGAATTTTACCCTATCATTATTTTTTACAAATTAGATAATGTAAACAAGAATATGTTCAAAATTATATATTATGAATTTATATTTGTGATGAAAGATTCATCAAAATCATTAGTTCTATAACTAGAATGAGATGATGCATATTATTCACATAATATATTAGTAGTTTTTTGTTCTTCATATAATTTAGAGACAATGAAACCCTATTCCATGTGAATAGGAGAGTTCATTTGAAAATTAAACTAGATCCATAAGATGTGATTTTATTCTAATGTATAAATATTTTTCATCTCTCCATAAAGGAAAATAAGTACACTATCAAGATCCTAGAAGCCTATGTGAATGATTTCCTTTTCAACATTATTAAGTTCAATATTGTGAAGTTAGTTTGGGAATAATTCATGTTTTTATATTCCAGAAGAGTTAAAAAAATATATTTACTAATTAATGGATTATAAAATTAATCAAATTAAATATCATAAGGGTAGTTGGATTCATGAAGCTTGGGGGTGCAGAAAGTCAAATGTAATTTTTTTGAATTTAATAGTGATAGTCAAGATGATATTGTCCTATGATATGCCTAATAAACATTTTGATGAAATGGTAATGGATGTTACACTTCAAGAATATAAAATAAAAAATTATTAATAGGAATAGTAAAATAATATAATATGTTCTAGTATAAAAAAGTTTCCAAATATTAAAATTTGTGATGAACACTTTGATATGTTAATTGAGAAATATGTAGATGTTTAGCTATGAAAAGTTGAAAATTTTTGAGAAAATATTGATGAATTTAATTCAAGGAAAAATTCATTAGGTTTATCCAAATAGTATTTTTTGATGATGTGAGAAGGTCATGTTCAACAGAATAATGCAAAAAAAAAATTCATAAAAAATTTAAAAGATTCAGGTTTCACTTCCACAAGTTACCATTAGAGAGCCTTTATAATAGGTTCAATAGTCTCTATGAAAGAAGTTTAAATTTTAAAAATATAAATTGGGATAAAATAAAGTTATGCTAATGAATGTTAGTAAACAATTTTTGAATCCATTGAATAATAAATTTTGGCGAAAGGTCAAGATAAGAGAATATAAGAAGCAGTGCATTCCATAATTGCAGAAACACGTAAACCCTAACCTCCTCCTAAATTCATTATCAACATTTTATTCTTCTTAATCTTAAAATTAATTATATTTGGATATCTCATAAAAATATTAATCTCAGAATAAATAAACATCATCTTTTTATAAAGTTAATAAATCTATGAAAATTTCTATGAAATATTATCTTGAATGGGATATGTTAGTTGATCGACCAATAGGGGAAAAATAAAAATACACTAAAAAAAGTGGATGGAATAGAATTTATGTAAAAAATATTTACGAAACTAAATTGTCTAAACATGTTGACAACATTAACATTTCCCTTGAAAAGAAAGAACAATCAAAATTTACTCCCATAGCTGATAATGTCAGAGTTGAAAATAGAAAATTATTTAAAATAAAATTTCTATGAATTTATCCTAATAATATAAAGGATATATAATTATAAATAATTTATAGTAGAATATTTTTAAATGGTATCGAACATCATATATGTCATTAATGTGATAAATTCAATGATAAACTATTAATAAGATAATATAATGAATGCTTAAACCTCTCAGACATTAAAAAATATAATTTACAATTAAATTATACAAAAATATGGTATATCAGATTTTAAGAAAGATTGTGATTTTCACCTCTAAAATACTAATAGAATTTATAAATATAATAAGACGTAAAAATATATAAAACTAAAATTTTTCTTGAAATAAATGATTTCTTTTTGAAATAAGTATATCAATCCAACAGTCATTATGGTCATTGAAATTATAATGTAGAATATAAAGATCATAATTTAAATGATTATAAAATAATTATAGTTTAAATAGAGAGAGAAAATCATAAAAATAATAGAATAATAGGTTGAAGTGGATGTAAAAAACTGATGGTCAAATATCTCTAGAAATATTTACTTTTGATTTTTCAGTCTATTTACAAGAATAATGTTGCATTAGATTTTCTATTTTATAAAATTATATAATATTTTTCTGTTTATTTACCCATTTATTTTTGTAATATGTCAATATTAAAATTCTTCAACTGTTGAAAATTGAATTATTTATCGAAAAATACCTATTATATTCAATTTTATTATCTAAAAATAAATCTTTTTATTTTATCATTGATTTTTTAGAGGGGGGATTGTCAAAAATTACATACAATAAAATTTTGTACTCTAAAAATTAATAAATATTTAAAAGGACATGTATCTACAAAATGTGGACACCCAAGAAAATTTAGGGGGAGTGTTTTATAATCTTTCATATGATTTACTTAATGTTTATGTCTTCTTCTTCCTATAATTTTATCTATTTATATTTTTTTATCTATTTATGTTTAAATATTCTTCTTCCTAAGTATTCTTATTATTTTTAGTTAAATGGACATGTTTAAGTCTTTTTATTCTTCAATTTATTTTTATTTTACAAATGTTTTTATAAAGGGATGGAAACATTGGAAAAATTAGATCTTCTGGATGATAAAATTTTTGGTAATTTCATTAGAAGTTAATTGATTTATTTTTTTTATATGTCAGATAGACTTATATTTAATGATATGATCTAAAATAATATCTCATGTAATTCAATATTGTGTGTAAATAATTAATAAAAAATTTATATATGAATAACGTGGTAAGTGGAGGGGATTTCCCTTCTTTCTCAAATGCCTTCTAGATAGAAATAATAAAATATATAGACTATTGATGTAAAATTACAAAAGAAGATTCAGTGACATAACCCTAAATTCACCATTTGAAAATAAAAAACAACTACATAGAGATTTTCATTAATAGAATACATAAATAAATTTGAGAAACATTTTATGTGTAATTGTAATGGTTTTGGAATCTATGATCAACAAAAATGAGGACATTGAAACAAAATAGGATAGATGGGGGAAGAATACTAATTGTGTATAGTGGGAGGAATTTTGTTTGTAGAAAATTTTGGGGTTGTCTTACTAAGTACATACACATATAAGGTCTCATCATTCACTCATGTTTGTTCTAATTGCAAAAGAAAAATGGATTGGTTGACGCACTGAATAAAAAAGAACTTGATAGCATCCCTGGTGTGTAGTCCACTCATAGAAGGAATACTATTGGTCCAACCCATAAAATAGAGAAACAATTCTTGGAAAACTAGATAGTGGGAATGATTAATCAATATTAATGGTGTGGGTAACAAAATAATAGGTATAACGAAAATAGCTTACATGGTTTCCTCCGATAGTGAGGAAACCAAGTGGTAAAATCACATGTTGATTTTTTCGGAGGTCATGATGGGAACCGACATTGGAACAACATAGTGTAGTGTTGATAATTGAGTGATGGTAGAATAATATTGGATAAATCATATGAATATAGGAGGAATTGAAAAGAAAAAGTGGTAAAGGGTAGAAGAATATGGGAGGAATCGTATGAGGACTAGAGGAATCATGAGGAAGAAGACTCACAACAATTTAGTTAGGAGTGTAGAGCTATGTGGGGGTTCAAAAAACACTATTTTTATAGTTTTTAGTAAATAATGGATTTAAATTAATCTATATCAATAATTTTAATTAAACCATGGAAATAATTTACCTTATAGACACGGTCTTATAAAACCCTTATTATAAGTCTGTCTCTATAGAAAGGTTTTCTAATAGTGTATAAATCATTATTCATGACGATGAGATTTCCAATTCTTATTAGTGTTTCTCACAATATTACTTTTGGTTTTAGTTAGTTTCTCAAACCAGAAGTAATTGGGTGAATATTGAATGTGATAGAAAATGTTTCATTGGTCATCCAAATGGGATAATGGCTAGACAAAATGATATTGGGATTATTCCGAATCAGTTATCATGATATTAAATTCACTACCAATAAATTAACCAACTGTTAAACTATCAAACTAATAGAAGAGTTGGGTTTGATATGATCTTTATTGATAGATACTATGGAGGAAATAAGGCTTATTATAAATCCTGTTATAAATATGAGAATAGAATCCTAGGAAAGTGTCTAAAAAGTATAAGAAATTATTTATGTGTGGAAAAAAAGGGCGTAATGTATTTTATTTTTCTGGAAAATTGATGAGTGCAATGTAAGGAAATAAATTTCACCATAAATATCCAATTATTTCTTATTGTCAAAAATATGGGGAACTTGGGAATTACCAATATTAATTCACTCATTTAAAGGTTAACTCATAGACAATGAAAGGACCTATATTATACAAATCAATACAGTAAAAGGGTTGATGTATTTTTGTATTGGTATTGATGAACTATATTGTAGATTTTTTTTTACCACTGGTATTTTAGTTATAATAATCATGAAACATCTAAATATTATTTGGATTTTGTAAGAATATATGTCTTCATGTAATATTTACTTAATAGTTATTGATACAATCATTGGTTTATGAGTTTAAGCTGGATCATAAGTTCCAATTCAGAAGAACCCTTTTTGAAGTCTAATATTATATGATTTTATCAAGAGTAAGGACATTTTGGGATATATTTATGGAAATACAACCCATTAGTTAAGTATATGTTTTGGTGAAAATGTTATTTATGGAAGAATGCAATTATATTTTGTGTAGATAAGTTATAAGTTATTTGTAACAATTATTTTTATCTTATCATTAATGATAAGGTAATTATGGGATTTTAAAATTTATAGTTTTATGTGAATTATATTAATATATATTTGGTAAATTAATAGCATGAATGTTCGGTGATAGCCCATCCTGTCACGAACTGTCCTCAAGGCCCGTGTCGTGACTACCCAAAGCCCACATTCCATTGGACAGGGGCTGGCGAATAGCACCAAAGGCATAAATCCCTAAGATGGGAAGGAAATGCCTTTATAAAATAAATAAAACACAATATTGTATGCAACACGAAGTAAACAGTAAGTAAAGCTGAATACAAAATAGTGTGCTCGAAGGTAAATGGGCCAATATACAAACCCAACTAAACAACAAGTACAAGTAAAAGGGACAAATAGCTGAAAGTAAAGAGAAGCTCCTGGATCATCCTCCAGGGATTCCTACCCGAAGTGTATGTACAGATGGCCACCTAAGCACTCACGTCCATCAGTCTCCTCCATGTGCCGACTCGTCGCAAGGTCCATCTCCGGGAAAAGTCCAGTCGTGGCGATCTCGGCCTCCGTCCGTGTTGTCCGTCATCTGCATCCAACACAACGAGGTGCAGGTGTATCCCATAAAGAGGTGATTATAACGATACTCAGTAGGGACCCCGAGACCCATAGGGTATCACAATATCCACTAAGGATAAAAAAAAGAAGAAAGATACAATCACGAAGTATCAACCAACCCTACATAGGAATATGCCCAATCATATACCTAAGTTACCAATCTCAGTCTGGATTCAACTCTCGATCCCAAGCACAAACCTATTCCACAAAGGAAGTAAAGTCAAACACCATAATGATAGTGGTTGAAAGACATGTATCAGCTCACACAGGTATGCAACAATAGTAGAGAGATATAGATGATCAGATGTTGCCACTGAATCATCTAAGATGTCTGACCCACACAGGATACATGAGCAGCTAAGCTCTCGGACCCACACATGATACAGTCCATCTATCTCGTCTAAGATATCGGACCCACACAGGATACAGTACAGTTATCTCATCAGAGCTGTCGGACCCACACAGGATACAGTCCACCTATTCTAGAGTAATAGAGATGATCAGATGTAGTTAATGATTCATCTAAGCTGTCGGACCCACATGGGATACAGGACCAGCTACTCTGTCAGAACTATCAAACCCACATAGGATTCCGATACATTTGTCGTAATCATCAAACCCATTGAGGATTCGAGTACGGTATTCATCGTCACAGTCGCAACCAGCTCTAGGGTTCCCTCACACAACACGCACGATTCTGGGAGGGTCTGCTCCTCGAGCAAAGGGGGGTCGATACATCAAATATCATGAAGTCTTGAGATGATGTATCCCAAAGTTCCTTCTCATCAAGATAATCGCAACACGATAGATGGACCATCAATAAGATGCTAGGTCTGAGAGTTATAAGCGTTTCCACTCCGAGGGCTCGGTTGTTTTCGGGATCAAACCAACCTGGCCATACCCAAACATCACCGAAACATTGAGTGTGATATACCGAAATGACCATCTCATTCCAAGGAATCCTACTCAACTGAGGGTGCATCGATCAATGTTCTATAACTCATGTTATGGGTGAAGAATCAAAAGTAGTCTGAAGAGGGGGGTCTGGGTGCGGTCCGACCCGGCCCAACCCACCATGGGACAGCCTGAACTGGGTCGACCCGACCTAGATCTTAGTCCGGCCCAGTGGGGCACGGTGCGGCCCAGCAGTTGTGGCCCTGCCCGCACGAGGGCCGCCTGACCTGTGCGGCAGGCGGCCCAGCCTGGTGGCCAGACGCGGCTCGGCCAACTGGCCGAGCGCGGAGCAGGGGGGGCATGGCCCCCCGGTCTTCTGTAACGGCAGCCCCAGCTGGCGCTACCTGTTCTTCCAGAACCCGCCAAGAAGGTTCCCCTCCGCCGCCATGGATGGCACTGCGGCGGGGCGTGAGGGGCGCCCCTACCCCTAGGTGGTCAGCCAGTGCCAGCCGCCACCTCCGGTTGCAGGCGCCGCCGCGCCGCATCGCTCTTCCGTGGGCCACTGAAGTGATTCTGGTGGTTTGTTTTCCCCCCTTCTGCAGATACGGCCTCCTATGGTCCTTCTCTTTTCTATGACATCCTCAAAATAGGGTTTTCCTTCCGTTCACCAATCGCCCAACAAACAACGCATCGATAATGAATTGGCGGAGGGTCCAGATATGTTCGTTAGCCCATGCCCTCTACGTAAGAGGCTCAAACAGTAATCCAAAATATAATCACCAAAGCACAAGGGTATAATTTATTCATTTAAAATTATAGAAAACCCCCTACCTCAATTCGAAGTTCATTCGTTGTCGACGACATCGATTCATTGACGTCGGGGTGCGTCTGAGGAGGAAGCATCATTGTTAGTGACATTCTTCACGGATGGCGTCTTCTCCCTTGACGTGGAGGAAGAGGAAGGATGACGGTGTTCCTTGTGAGCATCACCTTGTGTCCTTTCCCAAGTCGAAGAATGAAGAAGATGTTCTTCTTCGAGAGGATAATTTTCCTCATGTTCTTCATTGGAGAGGGTGAAGTCCTCCAAAATATCTTCTTCTCACCTTAGTTCTCCCAACCAGGATTATTTCAACCAAATTAAAAGAATGTAATTTATTCTTTTAATGTTGGTAAAATAGATTCAAAAGATTTAAAACACTCAAATTAATTAATTAATTGTTGAGATCAATTAATTAATTAATGGTGTTTCCAAATTAATGAGAGAAAGTTGGAGGTGAAGAGTTTTCATAATTAATAAGGGAGGTGGAAGGTCGAGGGTTTAACCCTCATCAATGGAGGGTTCCAAGGGTTTCAAGGGGATATTTAAATTTTGATGTTCATGCGGGACCCAAAACACATTATCCTTCCATGGGAGGTTCTGTGGGGGCGTGGCCCCACTCCCAACATCCCTTTGGTGGATTTAACTACCACCTAAAAATTATGTCACACATAATTTTTAATTTATTGACAACCCCAAAAATTAACTTCCGCTCTCGATGATACAAAACTGTGGTAGAGGCCCTCTGAAGAGAATACTGGCACTGCGAGTTCATCGGTGTCCTCAGATTTCAATTCCGAGCACCGGTTCAAATGATAGAAAAAAATGCACGTATTTTTACTGAATGTACCTGAACAAAACTTCAGAAATTGATTTTGGGCACACCAGGCCTCGGAATCAGGCACCGTCAGAAACTGTGGACTAGTAATAATTCAAAAAAATTAAGAAAAAAATTTCCTTGGAATTTCCGGGTCTTTACACATCATATCCATAATTTTCATAGTGCTTAAACCCATAACTAAGGGGAGAGAAGGATGCATCACCTACCACTGGACTAAGTGATTTCATGATTAGTATGGCATTGCTTACACATAAATGGGTTCGGGGTTAGATATTATGGTAATTTTGGAAAAAATATTCAAGGACCAAATATTTATAATTTTTAGGTAATTAATGATATTTCAGGAGACATTTTATTTGGTTCAGATATATATATACATTAGTTTTAACACAAAGGGTTATTTGGGTTGAATGAATACAAGTTCTTTAGAGAAGTAAGATGATGGGTTTCGAGTACCAATACTTGTGGAATATGTTAAGAATAAAATTGGGCATTATCATTGAGGTTATAAAGTTTAATGTACTATTGGATAACTTATGCTAACCATTTTGACTTTTGAAAATATATTTGGATATAAGAAATAATGTTTCATTATTTTGTAGATTTTATAATCCATTATAATCTAATTTTAGTGCTTTGAGAATAAAAAATTCATTTCTGGTTATTCATTTCAAAGATTAAGATATGAAGTGGAAATTTAATGATGCACAACAAATGGATCAGATTGTGCTTCTGAATATAATTATATCATGACAGTATATTTCCATATATTCTTAGACAACAAAATAATTCCTCAACATTAGGAAAAATGATATTGAAACAAAAATGTTATCATATTACATTCTTATATGATGAATTAAATAGTATTTTAAATCATAAAATATTTATTGTTCTGAGGTCCTCAAATTTCAATTGATCATTCACATTCATATTATCAATGATATATTTCGCTCTCTGTAGTTAATTATGCTTTTCTTTCTTGTACATATCGTCACTTCCCACCAATGTTTTCTTATAGGAATATCTGGTTGTGTGTTATTATTGATGAACTCCGTACTTCTATTTATATTTTATAAAGAATATGTTTTATTAAACCTTTTTATTATTTTTCTTTCTAATAATTTATTTTCAAATTTCAAGCCCTTAATTTCGGAGATCAATATTAAATTGTGTGGATATAATTTATTTTATGGGTAGAATTTAATGCCCCATGATCTTAAAAGTTGAACATCATATTAAATAACATATATGAGACACAACATCAATATTTCAAGATAATGTTTCACCCAAATAAATTAAAATATAGTTATTATTAAATAAATTCAATATCTTTGATGTATTATGATGCACACAATACCGGTTTTTAATGAAAAGTGATACTCTATTAAAATATAATTATTTAAACATGCCCTTTATAACCTTACTATTAAGTTAATGGGTATTAATAGAGACAAGTAAATTATGATAATTATATTTTTTACACATGTATAAAAATACATTCAATGGTTCCATATTTATTAGAAATAAAATATGAACCATTTGAAAAAACAAAGTTTTCTAAAAAACTGT
This sequence comes from Viscum album, assembly GCA_963277665.1. Lineage (NCBI taxonomy): Eukaryota > Viridiplantae > Streptophyta > Magnoliopsida > Santalales > Viscaceae > Viscum > Viscum album. Next base: position 1,175,903,233 of record OY728141.1, on the reverse strand, counting down.
ACTTCTCTAAAGTTGATCTAACCACACATTCCACAATTAATTCAAAATTATTATTCAGATATTATAAAAAATTATTTCAAAAAATTAGCTTTATTTATTAAAAATACATGTCAAGTTTTTCTTAGAATGAAATTTTATGAATTTTCTGAAAAGACTTATCTTTTGATGAATAGTGAAAATTACAATTTTTTTAAAAGCTAGATATTCATTTAAATTGTTTTTATAGATAAATTATAAATAAAATTGTTTTTAATGTAAAATTATATCAATTATATTTCAATTTCACAAGTTTATATCATTGGGATCAAATGTATATTCAATTTCAATATATTAACTTTCCATACTAATGAGAACTTTTCTTTGTAAAACCACTTATTCATCACGTCTGAAGGTCTTATTTTAAATTATATTCTACCATATTAGTGAATTCAATTTAGAAAAATTTATTCCATATTTTTATTAATAATAATTATTATTATTATCTAATAAATTTGACTTAATTTTTTACCATAATGAAAAATGAAAACATTAAAAATTAATTATCATGGTTATGTTAGAAACTTATTTATTAGGGGTTAAACTAAAATGATGAGGGTTTAAATGACTTAAAAAATTTTCCAAAAACAAATTTTATTGAAATATTGAGACATTTTAACATTTTTTTGACACTGAACCATTTTGGATGCTTATTTTCATGATAAAAACACAAGACTAATTAATTCTTTTCAATAATTCCAATCGTGTCATGTTCCCCAATTCTAAAAGGTCACCCACACTCCCCACCTCATAACACTCTCAAAACCCATTGGTATAGACAATATCGACACAAATATTTTTATTAATTACCTACCAAAACCCTATATTAATTATTTTAATTAAAAATACCTCCTATGAAGGCTTTAGGTGTGAACAAAAGGTGGCACTCTAAAGAAGAGATACAATTATTAAACAAGAAAATTTGTTTAATTTATTATTCCATATCCTTAAAAAAATTATATGATGATAATATCATTATACCAGTAACACCTATATAATGATATGTTAATATCTTAATGGAATAACTGAGATCTATCTCCACATCTGTCAAATGGGGAATGAAGTCATCGATCTTGTGTACGAAGGACTACCACCTCACAAAACATTATAATTCGCATTCCATCTACAAATTTCATGGATGGATTTAAAATATTTATATGATATTTATGAAATAATTATACTTTTATAATTATTATATCATATATACCTTCTTAATTTCCATTATGTGGGGGATATGATAATGTCACTCATGTGTAAGGTGGATTATCGACTCACGAAGTGATGTGAATCGTTTTTGACTTAAACTTTAAATGGATGGTAGTATGGATAAATATAATTAATATTTACGATATATATGACATAAAATAACTCTAGAAATATAATATAACATATAAATTCTTACCTTCTAATCTTTTGTAAAAAGTAACATCGATCGTTCGTACGTGTGGACAACCACCTCCACATAGCGATGTGAAATATTTTCTTATTTTATATTCACATGGATGATAATAAGGAATGATTATATTGATATAAGTTATAACTATAAATTAATAATAATTCTGTAATTGTAAAGACCCGGAATTCCCATGAAAATATTTTTTTAAAATAAATGGGAATTTTACGAGTCCGTGAATTTTTACGATGCTTGATTATGAGGCCCAGTGTGCCCGGAATCAATTTCTGAAGTTTTGTTCAGGTACGTTCAGTAAACGTACAAGCAGTTTTTTTATAACTTTGGAACGGGTTCACATAATAGAAATTTGAGGGCACTGTTGAACTTGCAGTTCCGGTTTTCACTTTAGAAGAGATTAACCTCGAGGGTAGATGATTGGTTATGAGAGTTGGTCTCTAGGTTTCACGTGGATTAATAAAATAAAATAAGTGACAACTTATTTTATTTTTTTCAAACCCACGCCATATGTTAAAGTTGGTTAAAATCTCTACTTGGGATTTGGTGGTGGGACTTCTATACCCTAACATCCCATGGGAAGATAATTGGGGTGGGGACTACCTGAGAAACATAACCTCTCGCAAGAGGTTAAGACGTGGGGACCACACAGGGCTTAACCCCCCATTTAATGAGAGGGGAGGAAACCTCTCAAATAACCCTCATTAATGAGGGAGATCCTCTAGGTCTCTAACTCCCCTCTTAATGGAGGAGGATAAAACCTCCCCAAAACCCCCAATTAATTAAAGGAAACCACCTGGACCCTCTTCATGTTTAATTCGGTGGGAACCACCCGGGCCTCTAACCCCCTCAAAACTCCCCAAACTTAATATGCCATCCTCTCGTCAAATTAATTTGGCGGAGCCTCTCCTCTCTTTTGGAATTTGGAATAATTGCGCCAACTTCGTGACTTAATTAAGTGGGGCCCACTTAATTAATTCACACCAACGGGCATAATAGATTAAAATCTAACATTTTGGCACGTTTATTCTCTCATTAGTCGAGATCTTGGGAGAATATAATCCTCCAATGAAGAACGTGAAGATGCCGGCGACGACTCTTCATCCTCGGCTTCTACCTCAGAACCCCCCTTCCGATGTGGGATCTCCTTGACTACCCTTCTTCCTTCCTCTTTGTCATCAATAGACCGATGCACGAGCTCGGAAGAGGAAGCGTAAGGCAAACAATGAAAACATCATCATCCCACACGACGAATGAACGCCTGACAATTAAAAAGGTAGGGGTGTGTTTTAAGTTGTTTAACTCTTTATACTCTCATGATGAATCAATGTCATGAGCCGTTTTCTATCTTTCTTAGGTGGAGGGTTTGGGATAAACGAACATGGCCCGGCCCCTCCGCAACCTTTGTGGTTTCGGAACCTTGAGTCGACGACGATGTAATGACGGCATAGAAATGAGATGAGGACGATGAATACAGTGAATAAAGGTCGCGCTACTCGCGGCCTCCGCGAATTGCACCGTCGACCGAGAGGCGCCCGACCAGCCTACCCGTGTGCTACTCGGTGTGCGCCCCGGTCGAAACTACGAACTGCCCGGCCCACCGGCACCCTCCCCGCACACCCCGTGCGATGCCGGCATGCCCCGCGCTCTACCCATCACCCAGGCTGCCTGCCCCCCCCCCCCCCCCCCCCCCCGCCCAGGGCTCCTGCCCGGTGCCCCCTCGGTGCCTACCAGGAACCCCCTGGCGCCCTTCCCGGTTCCCCGGCCGCATGCTCAACGCCCCCGCGCCAAGGCCGCCCTACCCGGCACATCCCAGCACCCTGCCCGCGCGCCCCAGCACCCTTCCCGTGAATCCCATCATTCTTGCACCCAACCACACCTTTCCCGGAACAACTGTGGCCTCTTGTGCCCTGCACGGCCTACCATTGGCCTCTCAGGCCGAGCTTCCCAAGCTGTGCCCCTCGCGGCATCATCTGAACCTGCCACTGGCCTTTGGGTGGAGTCAGCGATGTGGCGACTTTGGCCCATATTGTCCACGCAGTCCGCTGGGTCGAGCCCAGTGGACTGGGCCGAACTGAGCAAACTGACCCACCCAATGGGCCTGGTCAGACCCAGCAAGTCACTTTGGGTCGACCCAGACCAGGTTGACCCAGACTGGGTTGGGCCAAGTTGGTCTGATTCGATCGGATCGGAACCAGGCCCATACCTCTCCCTTTTCATTCTTGGGCCATATCATTGGCACCGGATGACAGTATTGTGAACCGTCAGTGTTACTGGTATTCTTGGATCATATTTGTCCCTTTTAGTATACCCCACTAGAGTTCGGGAATAGTTGAGTCATGGTAAGGTTGGTTCGTACACAAAACCAACCAGGCCTCGGGACTAAAATGGTAATAAGTAACAGACCGGGCATCTGATTGACACGTCATCTATTTTTTTGAGACCCATATGTTGTCGAAAACCTTTGAGATACATCCTCATGGGACTTCCGGACACTTGGAGTGTCGGCTTATAGCTCATGGAGTGGATCCTCCCGGAGACAAGCGAGCATAGTACGGAGACCTAGTAGTTGGCTGAGACATAACGACTGCTTGACTGATTCGTTTCAGAGTGACTTGACTAGCCGAGTGGGGAGTTCTACTGTGTGAGGTGGCATAACCATAGCGGAGGAGCGCCACTGTGTGAGGTGGCAGACCCGTGGTAATCGATAGTAGGAGTACCTCTATTGGCTATTAGGGGGAGCGCTACTATGTGAGGCTGTAGACCCTAGGCGGGAAGCATCTTTGTGTGACGTAGCTGTCCCATGGTACTCAATGGGATGAGAACCTCCAAAGTCTAAGGTTAGTGAGTAGCGCCTCATGTCACAAGAGGGCCACTGTACTTGACATAGGATGAGTTCTCCAGCAGTCATGGTTTCGATAATTAAAATCTTGGTTTGAGTTGAGTCAATGACCTTTTTGTTTTCCTCATAATTAAGATGGCTTACTTGATAACTTAGTAATATGTATGGGAATATACCTGAGTAATGGTTATCTGTTGAAATCATGCTTTGTGGTTTATCCTTGTGGGATTTTGTGAGACCTTGAGGGTCTTGAAGTCCCTTCTGAGTATCATTATACTCACCCCTACATGGGCTATACCCTCTCCTCGTTGTGTTGGATGCAGACGACAGACAGTGCTGACCGAGGGGGAGTGTGCGAGGACTGGACAGTGCCCAGAGGTGGACCTCATGACGAGACGGTACCTGGAAGAGACGGACAGATGCAGAGCACTGAGAAGGCTATCTGTACCTGCCCTTCAGTTAGGATCTGTGGTGGACGATCTAAGAGCTGCTAGACACGTTCCAACTGTTTGTCTTTTAGTTGTATCTGTTTGTCTTTTCCTTGTACTTTAATGTTGGGCTTGTATTTCCAGCCCCTTCAAATTCATCATACTTGTCATACAGTTTTTACTTAGTGTTTTCTTTCACTTGTACCCTTTTTGTGTGTGTTTAAATTTTACAAAGGTAATGCGTTCCCAGTTTTATGGAATTACGCCTATGGTGCTAGTCGCCAGCCCCGGGCCTATGGAAGGCGGGCTTGGGGTAGTCATGATGCTGTCCCTGGGGGATGGGTTGTGACAAATTGGTATCAGAGGAGTCGGTTCTACCGTAGAACTTAGTACTCTGATATTTTCTTTTTGTGAAGAAATAGTGTTAAGGGTACTGAGTGTGGTTTTCAGTTCAGGGAGTCCAGTGTTGGTGTGGTGGCCGACGTATCCATACACTAGGACCCTGACTACTGATTTCCGACTTAAATACACGAAAACCCTGATTGCGTGTGTGTTTTCAAAAGTTTTATTTAAGTCATCTCAAACCAGGTCAACTCACTAAGTATAATCTTTTGATTGTGTCGCATCTGTTCAGGATGCCTCCATGCAGACAACCAGTTGGAGTTTTGAGAGAGTACATGATGACAGTCCAACCGGTGATGAGGCTCTGGTGCAGGGCCCTCTTAATATGTTGGCACCTTCAGGTGGTGTACAAGAAGCACCACCACCCATTGGGCAGCAGATGCCACCATCCGCACTAGAGGACAATGCACGCCAACTGAGCGTGTTGCCCGAGTTCCAACGGAAGAGGTCTTCAAGGGTACGAGGCGAGAGAGAATCCCATGCAGTAGAAGACTGACTGGAGGCGATCTCTAGGGTTCTCTTCCTAGTTGAGACACCAGTAGTGAAGATGGTGATCTTAGATAACGGTGTATCCCAGTGAGTGACCATGAGTTTGGTCCGCATAGTGATGAGGCCTTGGTATGTGGAACTTTTCCTGTGATTGTACCTTCAGGTAGTGTGTCAGCTATATCACTGCATGTTGGTCAAGAATTTCAACCGGCAGTACAGGTTGATGAAACATGTAGGATTATCTCCGTACATGTGTTACAACATCAGATACCCATCAGGTTCTGAAGTGATCCTGACTTACAGGAGGCTGAGGACTGGCCTGAGGAGGTGGTTGGGAGTTCTCTAGAACTTCTATAGCTTCGGCAGGACAAAATATCAATATCTGAGTATTCATCAAGGCGTACCGATCGTTCTGGGTTCTCAATGAATATGATATGATCAGTGCTTCAGAGCTTGGACCTTAGAGTGAGGTGTGTTTAGGGACATCTGAGCTATCACTTTTTCCTCTACATATTCCTACCTATGTTAGGATGCTAGAGAGAACCTTTACGGTTGAATGTTCTTTGGCTGAGCGGATACAGCCAGTGAATGTTAGTAGTGGGAAAGAAGGAAACTAGTGCCAATCTAAGAGACTTCGGCATGAAAACTATTTCAAAAGGAGGATGTAATAGGGACAGATGAATTTACAGGGCAGCAGACGTGGAAGCAGAGCTAGGAGAGCAGCATGAGGTGGTGTACATCTTGACATGTTACAACCACCCAACTTTGTAGTCCCCGTCGAGCTCAGGGAGCTCGAGGGCAGAGGAAGAGAATAGCTTCATGTGGTCATGGAGTGTGACCCAAGGGCTCTAGGAATGATTTTAGGTATGGACTGTGTCTACTACTAGCTACCGTATCAATTATCATAGGTACCAATAATTCCTTCCTTCCATGAATCTTGTCCTAGACCTAGATTTTCTGGTTAAATTATTGACTTGAACCTCACGTCTAGAGATACCTTTGGGAGGAGACACGATAATCACACTTACACTGACGGTGTGATCTGACCCTAGAGGCTAGAGTTTCGGTTGGAACCTCTTGGTGGCAGCGTTGAGGCCTTACGACATTAGTTTGGGTTTGGACCTGCATCCACAGTTCACACTCAGATTGTCTGTATTAGGAAAAGTGGTTTTGGTTTATCTACAATGTTGGGATGATTTTTTCCTTGGTCAGGGAAAAAGGAAACCCTGGCAGCACAAGTTAAACTCATGCATCGGAGGGTGTAGCTGATCACTCTTGAGTCAGTCAGCCTTACCCTTGTGCCAGCAGGAGTTTTGAGTTTTTGGTTCCTGTAAGACTATGAATTTGAGAAAGTCTATACTCCAGGGAAGGGGAACGTTGTTGTGGATGCTCTCACCATGAGATCAGGTATTCATCTTCTAGGAGAGACGATAGAGCAGCTAGCTATTTTGTAGATATTCTTTGTGGATAGGGATAGAGTAGCCTATCTTCAGTCTCTTACAATCAATCCTCCACTTCTTTAGTGATTCAGGGAGGTGCAGGGTGAAGACATTGACGTTGAGACGCGACGTGCTCAGATATCCACAAGGAAGGAACCTCATGAATTTTCTGAAGGTGGGGAGCATTTAATCATTTTCAGAGGACGTACCCTGGTACCAGTTGCACTTCAAGAAGAAGTATTGGGGGAGTTCCACACTTCCCCTCTAGCGGTACATCCAGGAGTGGAGAAAATGTACCAGGACCTTCGACGACAACACTATTTTCTAGGAATTAAGAAGGCAGTAGAAGATATTTTCTCACGGTACATCACTTTTCAGCAACTGAAGGCAGAGCACCATGTACCAGCAGGCCTGGTTCGGCCCGTGGAGGACCCAGAGTGGAAGCGGGATTGGATATCCATTAACATAGTGACCTTTATTCCATGTACATCTAGGATTCATGACTCAATATGGGTGATCGTTGACCGACTCACCAAGTCGGCCCACTTCCTACCGATCAGAGAGAAGGGCTTAGTATAGAATTTTGGATACCTCTACGTGCTAAAGATTGTGCGTTTTCATGGAGTACCATCTTATATTATCTCTAACTGTGACACACGGTTTACTTCCCAGCTATGGAAGGGGTTCCATGAATTGTTCGGGACACAACTTTGCTTATGCCCCGCCTTCCATCCTCAGACAGATGGTCAGACCGAGAGGACCATCCAAACCCTCAAGGACATGCTTCGTGCATGCGTCCTTGACTTAGGTTATAGCTAGGAGGACCACCTACCCTTGGTGGAGTTTTCCTACAACAACTGGTATCACTTCATCATAGGGATGGCACCTTTTGAGGGAATGTATGATGACCTTGCAGATCTCCACTATGCTGGACAGACCTAGGGGAGTCATCACTATTCGGACCAGAGATGGTGTGGGATACCACAGAGAAGGTCCAGATCATCATGGGGTGGATGAAGGCTGCACAGAGCATGTAGAAGTCGTTTTCTGACAGGATACGGAGACCTCTAGAGTTTGAGGGTGGAAACCACGTCTTCTTACGGGTCTCTCCTTGAAAAGGTCTACGGAGATTTGGCCAATGCGACAAGCTGTCTCTGAGATTCATCTGACTATTCCAGGCTCTCATCATAGTAGGAGAGGTGGCTTACCACCTACCTCTTCCACCTCAGTTGCAACGGGTGCATGATGTCTTCCACATATCCTAGGTGAGGAGATACGTGCACGACACTTCCCACATCATCGAACATGAGGAGATGGACATCGATGACTGGGTGACTTTCACAGAGGTTCTATTAGATATTTAGGATCGATTGAAGCGGGTCCTATGTGGACAGTCGATTCCTCTATTGTGCATTCGCTGGCAGTATGGGAATCTTCATGAGAGCACATGGGTGCAGGAGGCTCAGATGCATGCTCAGTACCCCCTTTTCGTTCCCTTAGTGTGAGTTTTAGCTTACAGTGACGTAAATCCCTAAGGTTGGGAGAATGTAAAGACACCAAATTCCCGTAAAATTATTATTTTTTAAATACATTGTAATTTTACGAGTCTGTGAATTTTTTCGGTGCTTGATTCCCTGGCCCGGTGTTCCCGAGATCAATTTCGCATGTTTTTTTCAGGTACGTTCAGTAAACGTACGAGCAGGTTGTTATAAAATTTGAACGGGTGATTGGAATTGAAATCTGAGGGCACCGTAGAACTCACAGGGATGATTTTCACTTTAGAAGACTTTCACCTCGATGAAAGATGATCGAGTATGAGAGTTGGTCTTTGGGTTTCACGTGGATTAATAAAAGAAAATAAGTGACAAGTTATTTTATTTTTGTTGAACCCACACCATGGGGTAAAGTTGGTTAAAAGCTCCACTTGGGAGTTGGTGGTGGGACCGAAATACCCTAACCTCCCATGGGAGGATAATTGTGGTGGGGACCAACCAAGCTGCATAACCTCCCACGAGAGGTTAAGACGTGGGGTCCACACCGGGATTAACCCCCCATTTAATGGGAGGGGAGGAAACCTCTCAACTCTCCCTCGTTAATGAGGGAGAGCCTCTTGGTCTCTAACTCCCCTCTTAATAGAGGAGGATGAAACCTCCCCAAAACCCCAAATTAATTGAAGGAAACACCCTTGACCATCTTCATGAATAATTAAGTGAGAACCACCCGTGCCACTGACCCCCTATAAAATCCACAAATTTAATATGCCAACCACTAGTGCAATTAATTTGGTGGAGCCTCTCCTCTATTTTTGAATTTCAAATAATTGTGGCAATGTTATGAACATAATTAAGGGGGGACCACTTAATTAATTCATGAAAACTGGCTTAATAGATTAAAATCTATTATTTTGGAACTTTTATTCCCTCTATAGTGGAGAGCTTTTGAGAATATAATCCTCCAAAAAAGAACGTGAAGACGCTGGTGACGACGATTCTTCCTCTACTTCTTCCTCTGATCCACCCTTCCGACGTGGGGTCTCTTCGACGACCCTTCTTCCTTCCTCTTCATCGCGAACGGACAGACGCACGAGCTTGGAAGTGGAAGCGTACGAGAAACAACGACAGCATCATATTCCCCCGCAACGAATGAACGCCCGACAATTAAAAATCTAGGGGTGTGTTTTATGTTTTATAACGCTTTATCCTGTCACGTTGAATCAACTACATGAGCCGCTTTCTATCGTTCTAACGTGGAGGCTTAGGGCCAAACGAACCCAGCCCGACCCCTCCGTAACCTTTGTGGTTTCAGAACTTTGAGTCGACGGTGATGTAACGACGTCATGGAAATGAGGCGAGGATAACAAAGGCGGCGAATAAAGGTCGTGATAACCATGGACTCTGCGAACCGCACCACTGGACGAACGGCACTCGACCAGACAACCCGTGTGCTACCCGGCACGCGCCCCGGGAAACATTGCGGTTTACCCAGCATGCCGACACCCTGTCTGCATGCCCTGCGCACTGCCGGCGTTCCCTGCTCCCTACCCGGCACCCATGCCACCTGCCCAGCACCAGGGCCGCCTGCGTAGCGCCCCCGATGCCCGAGCCGCCTACCTAACGCCCCCCTGGTGCCCAGACTGCATGCCCGACGCCCCTCGGCACCCAGGCTACTAACCAGGTGCCCCCGCGCCCAGGCCACCCTGCCCGGCACGGGGGCAGCCTCGCGCACTACCGCGCCCTTATCGGTGCACCCACGGCCTGTCCGTGCCCCGCACGGCCTGTCGTTTTCCTCTCGGGCAGAGATGCCTGAGCCGCGCCCCTCACGGCACCGTCCGAACCCGCCACTGGCCTTCGGGCCGAGTCGCCCATGTGGCGACTTCAGCCCGAATTGTCCATGCAGTCTGCTGGGTCGAGCCGAGTGGACTGGGCCAAACTGAGTGGACTAACCCACCCAACAGGCCAGGCCAGACCTAGCAAGTCAGTCTGGGTCGACCCAGACCAGGTTGACCCAGACTGGGTTGGACCGAGTCGGTCCGACTGGGTCGGACCGGACCCGGGCCCATACCGCTACCTTTTCTTTCTTGGGCCATATCATTGGCACCAGACAACCGTTTGACAAACCATCAATGGTGTTATTATTCTTGGATCATAGTCATCGCTTTGAGTATACACCACTGGAGTTCAGGGTATAGTTGAGTCACGATTAGGTTGGTTCGTACACGAATCCAACCAGGCCCCTGGGACTAAAATGCTTATAACTAATAGACAGGGAATCTAATTGATGCGTCGTCTATTTCTTTGAGACCATTTTGACATGGCGTACCTTTGAGATACTTCCTCGTGGGACTTCGTGACCGTTGGAGTATCGACTTTTAGCTCATGGAGCAGACCCTCCCAGAAATGAGTGAGTAGAGTACAGAGACCTAGTAGTTGGTTGAGACCTGACGACTATTTGACTGATTCATTTCGGAGTGACTCGAATATCCCAGTGGGGAGCGCTACTGTGTGAGGCGACAGACCCATGGCGGAGGAGCACCACTGTGTGAGGCAGCAGACCCTCTATATTGGACAGGGGAAGTACCTCTATATAATATTAAGGGGAGAGCTACTATGTGAGGTGGTAGACCCCAGGTGGGAAGCATCTCTGTGTGATGTAGCTGCCCCACGGTACTCGACAGGAGAAGTACCTCAGAAGTCTAAGGTTAGTGAGTAGCACCTCGGAGTCACGACATGGCCACTGTACTCGACAGAGGATGAGTTCTCCAGAATTCATGGTTTCAATAATGAAAATCCTGTTTCGATTTGAGTCAATGACATTTGTGTTTTCCTCATGACTTAGATTGGTTACTAGATAAATTAGGTATATGTATGGGCATATACCTAAGTAATGGTTATCCATTGAAATCATGCTTTTTGGTTTATCCTTGTTGGATTTTGTGAGACCATGAGGTTCTCAGGGTCACTATTGAGTATCGTTATACACACCCCTGCATGGGCTATGCCAGCAACTCGTTGTATTGGATGCAGACGACAGACAGCGCTGACCAAGGTGAAGTGTGTGAGGACTTGATGGTTCCCGGAGGTGGACCTCACAACAAGACGATACCTGAAGGAGACAGACGAACGTGGAGCGCTGAGGAGGCTATCTGTACCTCCCCTTCATGTAGGATCCATGGTGGAAGATCTAGGTGCTTCTAGACACCTTCCTGCAGTTTGTCTTTTAGTTGTAGCTTTTTGTCTTTTCCTTGTATTTTACTATTGGGCTAGTATTTCTGGCCCCTTTACATTCATCATACTTTTCATATAGTTTTTACATAGCGTTTTCTTCCTTTTGTACTCTGGTTGTGTGTGTTTACGTTTTACAAAGGCAATGCCTTTCCGGTTTTAGGGAATTACGCCTTTGGTGCTAGTCGCCAGCCCGTGGCCTATGGAAGGTAGCATTGGGGTAGTCATGATGCGGCCCCTAGAAGACAGGTCGTGAAAGTAATTATGAATAAATATTTATTTTTTTTTTTTATCAGTCAATAAAATGGAAATCACGTTCACGTGTACGTACAACCTATAATCTCCATAAAGGGTGTAATGTATTTTCTATATTTATTTTTTATGGATTGATCTAAATAAATATATAATTAAAGAATATGATTTTTGTATAATGTTTTAAATTATTTATATTATGTAATCATGCTCGAAGTAAAAGGAAAGAAAATACCTAAACAAAACATACTTGAAAATAATGAAATTATCACCAAAAATAGTAATTTTAACAATGAATTGTTAATAAACTGGTCATAAAAGATTATAATTAAATAATATATAATTTTAAATAAATAAATATTTATTATAATAGATTTATAATAAATATATATTTATTATACATGATTTAAAGACACATTTGAATGAAATTACACTAGAGAGAAGGTTTTCTCGGGTCACTTTTACTGTAATGAGACATATTCCATATTCACCATTTATTTCCTTCTGTGGTGTACATAATTCCACTTATGATATGTTATATACTGAATATATTTATACTCATAGTATTTATATTTTTTTATGTTATTTCATTTATGGGGCTTATGATTTAAGTGTTACCAAAGTGGTAAGAGATTTACGTTTCAATCTCATTTTAATCGGGATTGTTTGTACTAAAATTTCCATTGAATGATATTATTTGATCCTTCTCTAATAAAAAAATTTAATTTTATTATCCAATATTTATGCATGATTTTTTCAAGTAATAATACCACATTACTCTATTTGTTAATTAAAATTAATTAGCATTTTTTTTTAAAAATCCATCTTTATTTATCACTTCAATCAAAAATATGTTTTCTTCCAAATCCATTTTTCTAGAAATTTTCTCAAAATTGTTTTTAACATCATTCAAATCTATGTATTAATGACATTATTTACCATTTCTAACTTTGTACTAAAAATATGAAATGAATATTCATGTCATCTTCCAAACAAGTCCCACTTTGATATACAAAAAAAATCAATGGAAACGTTTTTTAGATTATATGTCATGAATGTAATTTCCCTCCATCATGACCACTAAATATATTAAATATTATTTTAAAACATTCCAATATTATTTTAAAAGAATCTAATTTTTAAAATCTTTTGGGGAATTTTATTTTTAAAAGGTTATTTTTATGGTGAAAATGATATTTTCCTCAAAAAGTTTTTAATGGAATTTTGGTTTAATTTCGATTCATTAACATCATCAAACCCTTTCTACATATGCTCCACTGGTTATATGTTATAATGGTACCATAATTTATGTTTTTTAGGATTTTTTATAGTCAGTTTGAGTAGGTTCTTATGAATTTGATAACATTCATATTACTTATAATGTTTTATGATTTTGTACATTTTATTAGGGTTGTTGTTAGCATTTCATATATTGGTTTTTCAATATGAATGTTAATAATGATTATGTATGCCCCATCTCAAATGAGAAATTAATTGGACATAATAAGTGAATTTAAGGGACTAATATATCCCCTCTATGCATTGGTTGGTCTCATGAGATAAACTAGCTTGGGTTTTTTCAGAGGCCTTACCCATTTATATAAGGTTTCTTGGCATTAGGTCATGAAAATATGGTCACGATAACCAGCATTATGAATTAAATCATTATGAGATTATTTATTGATTTACCATGTGAATTATTTATTTGATATAATATCCTTAGATATGTTTGAATCTCATGTGATTATTTATATGGATCTATTTAATCATCATTTACTCCTACTATATTATGATCAAGTTATTATTTAAATAGGATTTGTTTCAGTTATTTTCCATTATATATTGATTATGATTTATATTTTTAAATATTCCACTATACTCATACCCTTAATGAGAATTTTAGATCACCCATTTCTTTTGTTCATTTCTCCAGGATGTTAATATGAGTGTTTTTATTGAAATGGAAGGGTATACTAAAGGAAATAATAATGATGTCAAAGAAGATACTTTGTTGTACTTTATGTTTTAATTATTTAAATGAGATTCATGTATGTATCTAGTTACTAATATTAAAAATCTATTTGGTTATTTTGGACATGATGTATTATAACTTAATCGACCATTATAAAGTAACCACCAACTATGGGAAACAAGGGTCGGGGTCTTTACAATATGCCACACACAAACTATTTTTGTATTGTATAAACTATCAATTTAGTAAAGAACCTTGGTTTTATGTCTTTTTATTCATTTTAGGAAATTACTTTATTCAGAATTCAATTATTATTTTCCCAAATTCCTTGAGTTAAAATTATCCTCTTGTTTTTATCAAATTCCATGAGTTAAGATACAACTCTTAGTTTTCAAAAGCAAGATAGGTTGAGATACTCTTGTTGTTTTTTCAATGGAAATGAGTTTTTATCCTAATATTGGTTTTATTAGATTCCTCAAACTGATATTCTCCTCTTGGTTGAAAAAATTACTTGAGTTGATATACTCTTCATTGTTACCTAATACTCTTTCACATGGTTTATCTTCCAGATTAACCCAGAAAGATATGATTTGGTATAACTCCAAAAAAATCTATCACAAGGTAACTTTTAGTTAGTTTTCAATTTAACATTACATTAAACTGCATCTAATTCATCCTATATTAATTAACTAAAAATCAATACCTTTTGTTATAGATCCACAACCCTTAAAGGAACTGCATTGGTCTTTTTCTCATAATCTTAAAAGTTATTAAATTCCTTTTTGAATGAAACTGAATTATGTATCTTCTAAATATTGTAATGAGGATATATATGAGTAACCATTAAAGGGCCCAATATGTGTTTCCCAAGACCCACACTCCCATATATTGTGAAAAAAACATTCTTTTAGCACTATATTTGATAAAAATCTAGATGAACCTATACTTATTTTACAATATTTCCATAATTTAAACATTTAAACTCAAAAATTATCTCAAAATCCCATGAATTTATGTTTTAGTTTTTTTAATAACTAGTTAAATAAGAAACTTATTTTATAAAACATGTAAATATTTATCTAGAATCAATCCAAACTACACACCCTTCTATACTTCTTATAAGTTATACCCATTTTCATAACCTGGGGAAGGGAAACATAAAAAAGCAGTTATCTCTAATGATCAGTAAGTGAAATATTATCAAAATTTTATTAAGGATTAGATCCTGAGAAAATGGGGATAAATGTATTATTTAAAAGAATGTTGAGCAATGTGGGTTTTACAATACCATGATTTCAAGAAATTTAATCTCAACAGAGTAATCATATACCATATAATAAGGGTTCAGAAACATTATATAATTAACATGAGACATGTAGAATAATCATTAGAATAAATTTATGGAATTTCATGGAAATTAATCAAAATAGTAAACTATAAAACTAACATATGTGCCTAAATAATAAAATATTAGACCAAGAGTCACTACATGTTTCCCATAACATGGTGGAGTAATCATCACTACCTGATTCTCCTAGTGGTGTAGGAATCACAAAATAATCCTTATAAACACAGTGGATGTGGAGTCACATCCTTTTTCACATAACAAATAGGAGCATGCAAGACTTCCTAATTTCCATATTAGAGCAGTGTAATACCCTAATGTTTTAAAAAAACAGTATTTTTTATAGAATATTTAACATGGAATACTGATTTTAAATAAACCTTGATATAGTATTAAAATATTATTATACAATTGTGAATGATTTAACCTAGTCGTTAAATTAATGGGTATGAATAGTGTTAACAATTGTATAAAAAACTATAAATTTATTAATCAATATAATTTTTTTGATAAATTCTTAATAAATAATCACTCATATTTTATTAAAGATATTTTATTCTGTAAAAAACATGTTTTGTTTAAAAATTATTTTTATTAGTATTTATGAGAAAATGTTAAAAATATTTTTTTAAAATTTTAACAATTTTATTTTATAAAATTCTCATAATTATTGAAATCACCATATCAAAATTATCTTATGGTAAAAATTTGGAATTTTTTAGAAAATATTCATTTTTTAGTGAAGAGTGAAAAATATCGATTTTTGTAAAACTTTAATTTATTTTTAATTAATTATGAAATTTTAATGTTTATTTTTTAAATTTAATTTTTTTTAAAATTAAGATAAGTGTTAGTTTTTTATTTATAAAAATTAATTATATTTGAATTATCTTTATACCAAATGTTACGATATATTTATTTTTTGGATTAAAAATACATTTTTTTGAAAACTGTTAAATGTATAAATTGTATATAAATTTTATTTAATTAAAATAAAACCTAAATAAGAACTATATAAATTTAATTTAAATATTTATTAATTTAAATTTATATAATAAATCATAATATTCATAGAGTTAATTTAAAATCACTTTTCCCTTGAAAAATGCATTTTTCAGAAAACCGATTTTTCATTACGCTTGTGGGTTTAATTTTAAAATAAATGATACAATTAAATGAATTTTATTTGAAAAAATGGATTTTTTTTAATAATGATAAATTATATTATTTAATTTCTAAAACTAAATTTTTTGTCATAGTGAATAGAAAAAATACTAAAAAACTAGTTTTCATGGTAAATATTTAAGAGGTTAAATGTGAGTAACCATAGATGTAAATGGGTTTAAATGATTAAAACATGATTTATTGAAATTGTAGGTTTTGATAAAACTTATCACTCATCCAAACCTTTATTTTCATGTTTTTAAGGCACTTTTCTTGAGATTTACTTCCTATTATTGAATAATTTGGTTATTTAGAAAAATATCACTCCTCCTCAATTATAGAAGGGCAGCCACTCCCCACCCCCCTTCATACATATAAAGCAATATTTCATGACACAAACCTAAAATACTATCTCCCCAACATCTTTATAAACATTATATATCTTATTTTATTCATAAAATATCATCCTTAGGGTCCTTAATAAGAGTTCAAAAAGTGGTTTCCCTGTGTGAAGGTAATCGTCTTCGCTGAGATCCTTATTTTCTACTTCTTCTTCATCAACCATAAATTATTTCTCAAAAATTAAAATATAATAACAAAAGTTTCTAATAAATAATAATAGTTTTTTAAAACTCATTTCACAATATTTATCCATCTCTCATTCCCTCAAATGGGAAATAAAAACACCGTTTGTGTGTTCGGCGTACTACCACATCACAGACTGATATAATCTATTTACCATCTCCACATGTCACAAATATTTATGATTATATATTTATTATATATATATATAATTAATAAAATATTAGTAATTATATAAAATTAATATATCATATACATTCTTACCTTACTATCGATTAAATAATGATAACGTCATTCGTGTGTATAGCGGACTATCACCCCGCGGAGCGATGCGATTCATATTTTATCACTACATCACATGGATTGTATATTTATGTTTTTTTTAAATAAATAATATTACATTTATGATATTATTATTATTTTATAAATATTAAATAATTCTTACCATATTTCTACCACGATCATTGAAAATGGAAACATTAAACATGTGTACGTATGACCTACCATATCCCCAATTGTAATGTATTTCATTTCTCATTACCACAATTCTTTATTATTCGTAAATTTATAAATATGTTTAAAAATTAAATTTATTTTATTTTTATTACTAAATTTATTATGAAAAAATTATCCATTTGAATGTGGTCAACACATCGATTCCATTTTGCAATTATTAACCCAACATTCCCAAAACACCTCACATGAATATAACTAGTCAAGTAATTAAATAATTCATTAAAATAAATTAAGTATATGGTTTAGTATGATACATTAAACTTGTAAATTTCTCTTTTGAAATCAAATAAATTATATAAGTTTATTATGAAGGACATAAAATGCATACATGATAATGAACAGACTCGAGGTAAGGGTTTCATCTCAAATTTTCATTCATAGTGACATGTGTTCGTTTATGGACTTAATTTATTTTTAATGGTGAATATACTAAACATTTACATATTCTATAATTAATACATCATAAATCATGATATTTTAATTTAAAATCATATACTTCATTCGTAGGATTTATAACCCAAAAGATTCAACAACGATAATGGTTTATGTTTGAATCTCATTTTAAATTGGAATATTTATGTTTGGATGTACCTTCTAGGGAATTATTTGATCAATGTATAAAAAAACCATTTAATAAAATTATTCTCCAGTTAATAATTAAATTTTACAGTAATAGTACCATTTCCATCACTTTAGTACTTAAAATTGTTGAGAAATATATTTTTAGTAAAGTTTACTTCATTTCTATCTTTGGTCGAAAGCCCCTTTAATTCTATATCCAAGTTTTCTAAAAAAATCAAGAATATTTAAATATTTCTCTAAATAATTTATTAAATATATTTTTACCCATGTTTGAGATTTTAAAAATGGTTTGAATGGAATATTCTTGTCATTTTTAAAATGATATACTTTTTATCCTTTTTTCAAACAGTGTGAAATGAATGTTTTTCAACTGATATGACATGTACATAACTACCTGAGATCATAAACAATAAATTATTTAATTATTACTTTATAAGTTTCCAAAATTATTTTTAAATAAATTTTTTTTATAAAATTCTGGAAATTTTTTAGATTTTCATGAAGTGACTTCAAAGTAAAAATCGTTTATTCCTCAAAAATTATCTATGAAATATTTTAAAAACATTTTAATAAATGAAGACATTATTTGATATTATATATTACTTATAAATTTTTTATATATTTCTCTCACAAACATACCTAGATTAATATTCATTACATTAATGGTGTACAACATACATTGTGTTCATCTCTAAAATTCCTTAATTATGAAATTTCCTTTTATTATGATATGAAACTAGATTATAAAACTCAGATTTTCTAGGGGTAATTCTTATGTCTATGCCTTATGATTGATTTCCATTTTATATCACACATAATCATGAACTAGTTCTATAGGGTGCATCCTGTTAGTGCTCCAATGCCTTAGGTATATCATTAGTCTTAGGAGTAGTCATGTGTGGGATTAAAGAGTAAACCCAATCCATTATGGGACTTTTCCCACAATATGATATTGTCTAGGTAGTTATACATGACTCAGATTTTTGTTATGTTATATATTGCCACCACATTTCCTATGATAAAATGATTTTATTATATTTATTCTTTATGTTATGCTCTTATGTGATTACTCTTGATGTAACGACCCAAACTTTTATCAATGAAATTTATCCCTTCTTATAATTATGTAACATAGTATAAATCACATATATAACACAATTAAAACATTATAAATTAAGAATGAATGACATAAAGGGATTTTTAAAAAATTAAGCATTATCTAACAATAGAATAATAACCTGAGCTTTGGAATAGTAATATGACACTTAGGAATATTAATCTATACA
This sequence comes from Viscum album, assembly GCA_963277665.1. Taxonomy (NCBI): domain Eukaryota; kingdom Viridiplantae; phylum Streptophyta; class Magnoliopsida; order Santalales; family Viscaceae; genus Viscum; species Viscum album. Next base: position 1,175,883,769 of record OY728141.1, on the reverse strand, counting down.
ATATAATAATAAATTTCCCTTTGAAATTATAAATAAAATTTGGTATTTTATGAACGAAAATGTAATATATTTATATCATTAAATAAGTAAATTAATATTTTTATAATGATAAATTTATTATTTTTAATTTTATAAGTCATAAATATTTATTTATAATTTTACAATTAATATAATGATTAAAATCAAAAATATATTTTCATAAAATAAAATAATAAGTTAATATTTTTCTTTCTTATGATTATATAATTATTTTTTGATACCTTAGTTAATTTTTAAATGTGTCACAAAATGAGTTATAATTTTAAAATTAGTATTTTTTTCGAATAAATGATGCTTTTATTTAAAAATTAAATTTATCATATTTATATAATCATTTCCATAAAATTTATATCATTTTTTAATTCCACATGTCAAAAAAATATTTACAGTGAATTTTTTGGATTTTTCTAAAATACTTGAATATTTAATGAATAGTGAAATACGATAATTTACAGTTTAAGAAAAATACATTAATTATTAAGTCATATATGATGTGTGGAAGATTTATGCCCATAATCTCATATTTTACTCCATTATTTTATCTTATTTGGTGATAATTTTCAAACTATTAATAATCCTGAGAAAAAATAATATACTACTAAATAAAATAATGTGAAAACACCCCTCTCCCCTTAAAAATACCACCCCCACCACATACTCTTCTCATGCCCTAGAAACCCTAATCCTTGACCAAATTATTCCTAAATATATTTTCATGACCCTTTGACACATCCATGAGTATAAGGTTTCAACAAAATACAAAACCTAGGTTCTTTAAGGAGGTTCTCAAGGAGAAAAACTCAAGAGGTAAAATCCTCTTTCTTATTCATTTAATTTCATTTAATTTATTTTATTTTCTTCGTATATCGTAAGTTATTATATAAAAAAATTATGATAACTACATTATCTTTTGTATAATTTAATTATATAATTTTAATGGAATATCCATAACTAAACTCATTTCTCTCTCTCTCTATTTTATTCTAAAAATTAAATCGTCATTCCGGATGTGTCAATTTTCCAACATCGTGTATGATGTATTTTCATTTCCCATTAATTACATAGAATTTGTTCATAATATAACTATAATGGTTGTTACATATTGTATAATTTATGTAATAACACTTTATATCTTTTGGGACTAACATATTTACACACTAATAAATAATGGAACAAGACGAGTTAGTGATGTTTGAGTAATGGAAAAAAATATTAATGATTATCACTCATGATTTATCAAATGATTTATCCTCATAAAATTTATCCTAATGAAATTTATACCCAATTAAAACAATCTATATTCTTTAATAACATGTAATTTTAATTTAGTAGAATTATATCCATGCGACATAAACTACTATACTCATATTCAACTGAACCAATCATAAAAACCAAGAAAATGAACACTCTTGAATGGTAAAATTGAAATTTATAACTCATCTAAAAGGATAAAAATGAATAAAATAAAAATATGATAAATAAAATTCATGTATAATAGGTTCTATAATTGTTTATAATGAATTTCATTTGATTATCCAGGATAAAAAAGTGAAGAAAGCACTCGAACATAAGATTAGACGAATTCTCAATCCCAAATCACTTTCTTTGGGGTTTCCCTCTTTCACTCCAAATTATATATGAATGTTCCTTTAATTTTTCATAAATATCATTTATTTTTTCATTCCCTTTTATTTTTGTGGACATAAATGTTTCTAATCAGGTTTTATGACAAATGAAATTATTTTTCCAAAATTACATTTCTTTCTAAAAATATGCCTTTTAATTATTGTGATATTGTTTCTTATTCACTAAATATTGATAATTCTTATACCAATTATGGTATAACCTATTTCTTTAGGTTACCACAATGTTTATCCAATAATGTATGATTTATTAAATGAATCACACTCCCTTCTAGGGGTTATTTTATGTGTAATATTGATAAGAGTTATATGTGGCATGAATTAAAATGTAATTGTTATGATGTGATTGGTAAACCCAAAATTATATAGTGAACCAATTAATTAGGTAATATGATGTATCTATTGATAAAAATTGATATATGTGTGAACATGATGTTATATGTTTCCACAACTATGTGTGGTAGTTCACCAATAAGGCATGATGTTTCATTTTTTTGCATTGCCATATTCCTTGTCTTTATCTTATGCATCCACTTATTATTATTATTACGATCCTTTACATATATTATAATGATGATTATTATCACCCATGTTTCATGTGTATTATTCATCCTCTAACTATGATTTTTTTCACCCCTTCATTTGATGTATGTCCTTAGGTGAATACTTGTACTAAGGAGAACACGATGTCCAATAATAATCTAGAGAATAATTAATAAAATAATGGTTTATGTTATATTATTTAAAAGTTAGGTGTGGTCAAATTTTTCCAAGACACTAAAATTATGGATCCTTATTTTGTAATGTTTTTATATTGGTTATATTTAAATTGATCTAATAACCATGTAATAAAAATTTGGGTCATTATAGTTGGTATAATTGCATGGTTTAGATAATATGGGATGTAGAGTTAGAGAACCTTAGTGAAAACCATTAGAACGTGACTAAGAATATGTAACCAGACACGTTTTGTTTTCTAAATATTGGGATCCTAGAAGATATTCCATTATATTTAATTACACAAAGGGATAAATTATTCATGACTTGTCGGATTATGTTTTGTTCTAAACTTTTCTAATTTAGAAAATGGTGGGAACTAGTAGAATCCAATCCAACAACCTGTGTGTGGGACAATGAGGCGAGTTCCTAAATGATATCCCCAATGATTTTGGAGGTAGAGTTAAAAATTTCATAGTGATGATTATCTAGTTGTCTCATGCTATGAAAAATAACCTTAATCATGTGGAACATCCTCTATCTTATAAGAGAAATAAAATGGATATTGATCCCTTTATACAGTAATAACCATCGACATTTAGTGGATCCTCAGATCCACTTCTCTTAGAATAGCGGGTCAAATAAATGGAGAAGATCTTTTATATTTTTCACTACTATAATATAGATAATGTGTGTCTAGTTATTTATTATCTAGATAGAGAGGTTGAATAATGTTGGGTGCCGATTAAGAACACCAAAACAAAGGAAAAATTGAAGATATGGAGTGGAAAGACATTTAGATAATGTTTTTCAACAAGTATAAACCATGAACCCTTCATAAAAATATAGACAGATAATTCATAGATATTAATCATAAGGAAGGTGAATCTGTCATGAACTATGAAGAATACTTCCAAAGGAATAAAATGTATGCTTTGGGTTTTGGTATCAACAATGATAGAAAAATTGATATATTCTTTAGTGGGTTAAAATAGTACCTTCCAAAGGATCTAGAAATTTGATAGTTTAGGAGTAATAAATAATTTGTATGATGTTCTATCAAAGTGTAGAGGGATTTTAGAGAATGGTCCCATGGGTATGGTGATAAGAAAATAAATACATATCTTCAAGAGAGAGGATCTCATTAAAAAGGTGGGAAAAAATCCCAACCACACGCATGTCAAAAATGTGGGAAGAAGCGTAATGGGAACTTTTTCAAAGGGACTTATAAATGATTTAATTGTGGGAAAGAATTCCACCAAACTCATGAATGTTGAAGAGACATAAAGAAGTTCTCTGATACAATAAAATAATGGATAAAACTACCAATTTTCCAACGATACTATTATAGGGATAAAGGGACCTATGAAATCCAGTTCACTTAAACATGAGACATTGAGGGTCATTAGTGTCATTAGCCACAAAAGAAAAAGGAGTAATTAAACGATTTTTTTCATCACTAATACTGAATTTGAGAAAGAAAATGAATCTGAATAAGCTAAAATTCATATTCACTTAATAATATAAAATTGTATTATTTGATTATGGTTTTACGCATTAATTTTTATCTTTCATGTTTTCCATAACTATGGAATCAAATAATTTAATCCTTGAACTGGATATATATTCAAAAACACAAAATGCTGAGATCATTTCGTCCCAAGTTTTGGAATCTTCTCTTATAGGCATATTTGAGAATATTCTCTACACAAATATTGTGATAAATTTCATTGTGTAATTCAACACTATACTGGGGATGGATTGGCTAACATTATATAAGGAACAAATAAACTATTTGGAAAAGGAAATATTGTTTCATATTAAGAACCATCCCATGATCCTCTAAAAATGAAAGGAAGATCATGAATCACCTTTGAAAAATCCTTCTATAGTGTGGGTGTTGATTCCCTATAAATAAGAATACCTCACCCAAATGGCTATGTGAAATAAATATATCAACCTAGGGGAAATTAACATTGTGAGGGAATATAGTGATGTATTTTCTAAAGAGTATCCCAGTCTTCAACTAGATCATGAGGTTGAGTTATTAGTATAAATCATGCCTAGATCAACTACAGTATCACAATTTCCCTACAGGATGGGCCCGATCGAATTGGATGAGTTAAAAAAGAAGTTATAAGAGAATTTGGACAAAGTATTAATACTCCCTAGTGCATTGACTTGGGGAATGTAGGTTCTATTTTTAAATGAGAAAAATGGATCAATGCGGGTTTGTATCGATTATTGCTAACTCAAAAAGATCACTATAATGAATATGTATCATATTCCAAGGATTGACAACACATTTGATCAACTATGAGGAGATAAGTACTCCTATTAGGTGGATAGTCATTATGGATATTGTTAGCAATGTTAAATAAGGAATATATTCTAAAGATTTCATTCCATACAAGGTATAGGTGCTATGAGTTTCGAGTAATTCCCTTCAGACATACTAATTCCCCTACAATAACCAGAGGTTGGATGAATAGAGTCTTTAGAAACTAACGTGAAAATTTTATGTTAGTGTTTATCATTGATATTCTCATTTACTCAAAAATAAAATAGGAACATGAAAAACATTAATGGATTGTACCGCTTACATTAATGAAAAATAAATTATATTACTAGTTTATCAAATGTGATTTCTAGATGCATAAATTAACATTATTGGGACACATGACCACATGTGAAGGATTGTTTTTCACCATTCAAATATAATAGCGGTTGAGGAATTGACCAGACCCTCTAGAATCAAAGAAATATATAGTTCTCTTGGATTATAAGGTTACTAATGAAATTTTTTTTGAGAAATATATCACGATTTTCTAGCCCTCTAACTAATTTAACAAGGAAAGGGGTAAAATATGTTTGGATAGAATAATGTGAGGAAAGATTAAATGATCTGAATAATATCCTGATTACTGCACCTATATACACATTACTAAAAAGTGGAGAATGTTTTGTGATTTAAATTTATGCTTTACAGAAAGGTTTGGGTTTTGTACTCATGAAAAATCAGAAACTGATAGCCTATTCCTCAAATAAGTTGAGTATCCATGAGCATAACTACGAGATGCATGATCTGAAGATAGGAGGTTTAATTTATTCATTGAAAATATGGTTTCACTTCTATTATGGTGAGAAGTGTGACATATATACTGATCACAATATCCTAATTTATAAATTAACAGAATTGAATTTCAACATGAATAAGAAGAGATGGTTAGAGTAAATCCTGGACTATGATTTCTCTATTCACTAGCATCCTATCAAGGAAAAAAAGGTTTATGGTGCTCTTAGAAGAAAAGAACTTACTACTATGTCCATGTTATGAATTGACAATGAACATATATTCATGGATATGCAAAGGATGGGTTTGTAAATCATGTTGGTAGATAATAATTCCTGTATTTTCTAAATGACTTTCTATCCATGTATTAAAGAGAAGACTAAGGAGGCACAAAGAGAATATATAGAATTATAAATGAAGGTGAATTCAGTAATCAAAGGAAATATTTGAGAGTTACATATCGATGATGATGGTGTTATTAATTTTGGAATAAGGCTTTATGTGCCTTCGTAATCTGAGATAAATAGAGAGATATTGGGTAATGCACATAGCTAAATTTTTTTTATTCATACCGAAGGTACCAAAATGTAATATGATCTTTGAGAAAACTTATAGTGGGAGAAAATGTAGATGGAAATTTCAAAATATGTCTCAAGGTGATTGACATATAGAAATTAAAATAATAGTGATATAAGTATAAAGGGATGATGCAAAAATTGCATATACCCATGTATAAATTGGAGAATGTCACTATAGACTCCATCACTGGTCTCATGAAGCTATCTAAAGGAAAAAAATTCATATGGTTTTAGTGGAACAACTCCCCGAGACTGCCCACCTTATCATTATTCCGGAAGATCAATCGCTTGAACAACATTCTATGATATATATGAACGAAGCAGTGAGACAACATGAGGTTCCCCTATCAATTTTCATTGATTGTGATCTAAGGATCACATCTAAATTTTGGAGGACTCTTCAACATGCCTTGAGTATGAGATTGAATTTTAGCAGGACCTATCACCCTCAAACTGACTTCCAATCTGTAAGGAAAAGTCAGATAATCAAATAAAGTCTATGATATTTCTAAATGTAATTCAAAGGATTATGGGATAAGAATCCCCCATTGGTTGAGATAAAATAAAAAATATCTTCCACTCGAGTATTTAGATTTCTTCTTGTGTAGTTATGTATGGAACGCAATGTAGAACTTCAACATGTTGGTATGAAATAGGATAATGAAATCTACATGGACCTGATCTTGTGAAAGAGATGATAGAGAAGGATCAATCCATCCCGAAATATATTGATGATTCTTAGATTCATACAAATAACTATGCTAACAACAATTGAAGGGGATTCATTTTAGATTTTGGAAATAATTTCTTCCTTTGAATATCACCATCGAAGAGAATATTATAGTTTGGAAAAAAGGGAAGCTTATCCCAAGGTATATTGTCCAATTTGAGATCCTTGATCTCATAGGAGCAGTGGTCTATCAATTTTAAATTCCACAAAATATGGATCAAATTCAGGATGTTCCCCTTGTATCTGTTCTGATAAAGTATATACTAGATCCCTCACATGTACTTAACAGAGAGGTGGTATAGCTAGATGATTATATCTCTTATAAGAAGTAGCTGGTAAATAATATAGAATGAAGAGATAAAGATCTATTCAATATGACTACCCAATATTTTAAATTATTATAGAAGAACCATACATATAATGAAGCTGCTTGATAATATAAGGAGGCTATGAAAGAGAATTTCCCTCACCTATTTATTAAAAATGATATTTTGAGGGAAACGTTTTAAAAGGGTGGAAGAATTTAATGAACTAAACATTTAACAATCAAATTTATCTATTATTATAATTATATCATATAGTATAAGTCATAGAAAGAACATAATAAAAACATTATTAATGAACAAGTAATGAAATAAGAGGGGTTTTTAGAAATTCACATTTACCAATTGAATAATAAATTAACATTTGGAATAGTAACATACCCTTAGGAATAGTAATCCATCTAATATAACATTAACTTCACCTTTGAATGTATAAATAAAATTTTGGTTTTTCATGAATTAAGATATAATATATTCATATCACGAAATACATAAATATATGTTTTTCAAATTGTAAATTAAGTCTTGGTTTTTTTATAAGTCACAAATATTTATTTATAACTTTAAATTTAATATAATGATTAAAATTGAGTTTTTTCATAAAATACACTCATAATATAATTAATTTCTATATTATGTTTATAATATAATTTTGTGAGACTGTAGTTAATATTCCAAAGCATCATAAAATCAGTTATAATTTTAAAATTTTCATTTTTCAAATAAATGATGATTTTAATTAAAAAATTAAATTTCTCATATTTAGAAAAAAAATTCAAAAAAAATAGTTTATTTTTGAATTTTGAACATTGAAAAATCGCTAGGGTAAAATTTTGGGATTTTTCTAAAATAGTTGAATTTTTTGTGAATAATGAAATATAATAATTTTAAATTTAAGCTACGTACATGAATTATTGAGTCATAGATGATGTATGGATGATTTACATCCATAAAATATAACTATCCTTTCTTATTTTAATATATTTATTTATAATTATTAAACTATTCAAAGTAGTGATCCAATATAATAAATTAAAAAATTAAATATTGGGAAAACACTCCTCTCATTCACTACAAATACAACCCCCACCACCACTTCTCCTCACACCTTACAAGACTTGATACTTGTTCAAATAATACCTAAATCTCTTCCAAATATCCTTACCCATGTCTAAGAGTTTCCAGTTTCAACAAAAGTCAAAACCTATATGACTTAAGGAGGTTCTCAAAGAGAAGAATTCAAGAGGAAAATTCATTTTTCTCACTCTTTTAATTTCTTTTACATTCTTTTTCTTTTCTTATTCTCTCCTCAAATACACTATAATAATTTTCATAATAACTATTTTATGTTTTATATACTATAATTATATAATTTTTATGAAGTATCCATCATAAAACTCCTTTCCCTCTCTCTATTTTATTCTAAAAATGAAATCATCAACCATGATGTGTCATTTTACTAACATCATGTACAATGGTTTTTCATTTTCATTTAATTAATTAATCATAATCATAAAACTACAATAATGGTTTTTACATACTGTAAAATTTATGTTATTATCCTTTTTATGTTCTGAAACTAACTTATATACACAATAATAATTAATGGAAAAAACTCATATGTGATGTTCAAAAAACCTACAAAAACAATAAACGATATTCACTAACCTTATATCTAATTATTCATCCTCAAAGAATTTGACAAAATTATATATATAAACATTTAAAACTATTTATTTTTATTAATATAATATAAATTTAATTATGTAGAATTATAACCATTTTATATAAAATTTCATACTCACATTCAAGTGAATCGATCATAAAAACCAGGATAAATAACTCTCTCAAACGATAGAATTGAACGCTATAAATCATATAAAAAGATATAAATGACATTAATAAAACAATGATAAATAAAATAATTATATAATTGGTTTCTTAATTGTCTACTGAATAATTTAATTTGATTATATAGTGTATAAAATTGAAAAACATCACTTGGATATAAGGTAAAGGGAATTCTCGATCCCAACTCTCTTTCCTTGGGTTTTCCATCTTTCACCCCATTTTCAGTATGGATGTTACATTATAGTTCCGTAGATAAAATTTAGTTTTTCCTTTATTTTTTATCTTCTAGTATATACATATTTCCATTTTTTTTACACATTAAATTATTTTTCCAAATGAACACTTCCTTCAAAAAATACAACATTTACATCTCATAAGATTGTTTCTTCTTCACTCCAGATTGATAATTATTATACCAATTATGGTATTCAATATTTCATTGGGTAAACCCAAAATTTAATCATTATTGTATGTTTTAGGAATTTAATCCCATTTCATTCCACTGATTATTTGATATCCAAGATTGATATAGGTTCAATGTGGAATGAAAGATTATATAAATGTTGTGATATGACAGCTGTGCTAGGAATTATATGGCACATGTAAGTGTGATGATGTGATGGGTGAATCCATAATTATATATCACTCCAATTAATGGGGTAATGTGATGTATCTCATGAAAAAAAGTGAAATATTCATGAACATGATGCTATATTTTTTCAAAACTATGTGTGGTAGTTCACCACTAAAATATGATGTTTCATTTATATGCATTTACACATTTCATTAGTTTATTTGATTCTACCTCTCATGATAATTATTATGATCATCTTCTTATATTAAGATTCTGATTATGATCACCCCTGTTTTATGTCACTTATACATCATTTTATAATGATTTTATCACACCCCTTCGTTTTTATGTATATCCTCTGGTGAATACTTGTACTACGGAGAACATGAGGTAAAATAATATGAAAGATAATAAGGAATTAAATAAATTTTTATGTTAAATTGTGTAAAATTTATTTATGGTCATGTTTTTTATAAGACACTAAACATTTGGATCCTGATTGTGTAATGTTTTTATATTGTTTATCATTAAAATGGTGTAATAATAAAGTAAGAAAAATTAGGGACACTATACTTGATCCTTATCATTTATGATATCATGTTATACCTTTTACATACAAGTTATTTCCCTTTTTCATTTTTATTCTCTTACTAGGATGTTTAGCTCACCCATTTTGTCTATTTATACCCTAGGTTATCCCTTTCAATTTAGAAAATCAAAAGAATTTAGGATTTCGTAATGGATAATGAAATATATTTCTTTGTTTCTATCTCACGTTAATATAATATAAAAATATCCTTAAAAATAAATTATTCCACACTATCTTTGGGTTGTGATTAATATATTTTTTTGTTAAAAATAATGTAATAATATGGTTGAATGTATTGCTTTAGTATAAAAAAGAATCTATTCATGAATAACATAACATGGTGTACTAGGAATAACTTACTAATTACCATAGTGGAGTAGGTATCAATTATTGATTTCGATATTGGATCATGCACCACTTCTTGAATCTCATAACATAGTGCAGTGTGCATCATTTCAAAATTCCCATAACCTAGTGGACCTGATATCAATTCATGTTCTCTGTAGTTTTCTCAATATTCATAGATAATTAATCAATTAATTTAATTGTGATATAGGACCCCACCAATCACATAATAATCATACATAAATATATGTTCCACTAAAACATGATAACAATCCTACTTAAAACAAAACATAATTAACCAGTGTAAAACTAATGGGTTTCATGAAATAAATTACTAGAATATTCAACAATACATTCAATGAATGATGTCATATGGTGTCATGGAAATACCCCTAGTGTAACATTAGAATCATTAGTTTTTTATATTTATTAATTTTCAAGATATTTGGATGAATCACTTGAAAAATAAGAAGTAATACTAGTTTTTTAAAAGGATTGAAAAAACCTCAAAATGATTCATTTAAAAATAAAATAATTGACCTTCATAAAAAAATTTAAAAAACATTTTTTTAAACAAAAAAAGAAGATTTCATAAAATTATTTTGATAAGAAAATATACTCTCAAAGACATTCTTTAAGAAGATATAAAAATACATGAATAATTATTTCGTAAAAGCATGCCATTAATTTAATTATAAAATCAAAAAATAATTTTAAAATTAAAACATTTACTTATTAATAATATATGTATATATTTTTTTTCAAAATAGTTTAGGATTAAAATAAATTGAAAAACTATATAAAACATAGAAAAGGATATATAGTGCTTTCTTGGTAAAGATTGTAATTATTCTTAATAATGTAATATATTTTTGCAAGAAAAATCATTGAGGTGGAAAACTTGAAATAAAAGTTTCATTTTACACATATATAAAAAGAAAGTTAAATATAAATTCTTAAGGAGAGGGAAACCAATAATAGAGTAAATAATTTCAAGAAGAGTCATTATAACTAAATTAAAATAAATTTATGTTATCAAAATAAATTATGAATTTAGTAATAATGGAATTGGAAACCCTTGAAAAGGGATCTCAAGATGAATTTTTTTTAAAAATATATTATGTGAATATTATGATAAAATAAATATATGTAAAATATATATAGACACTATAAAAATTAAATAGGTGATTAATATGTATCATATATCAATAAAACAAAATTGTGATGAAAAGGTCGTGACAACCATGATAACCTTTGAATAAAAATCCATTTAAATAAAGAACATGAAATAGTTCTAAAAACCCCATGAATTACAAGAATATTTTAAATTAAATCCATTATGAAATTATCAAACCATATCAAATATATTTTAGTGCACAATATGAAATTTTCCTCAAGAATTTGAATTTTGAGGCAAAAAAAACCCTTGCCTTAAATCCCTATAAATTGAATGTGTTATACAATCCTATACAATGGACATAACTATATTAATCATCAATTAAAGAGAATTATTCAAATATATTACCATTATATACATCAATTATAACCATCTATCACAAATATATTACCCGATTATAGTTTATTTTCTTCACGGGATGTTAGGATTTTACAATTATTTATTGGGAACATGTATCATGATAACATGTTAAATTTTCACTCATTGGTTCATATTTCATCTTTCCAAATATTTTAATATAAAAATTTTTACCTCCATTATCATTGGTTGATAATAGATTATGTTTAATACATCTATGTTGTTTATTAGGATCTATTCAGAAGGTCTCCAACCATCCGTTTTTATCACCAATGCTAATTATCCACAACAAATCTTGAATATACGGAGTAAATCACCCTAATTATCTATGCCTTGATTATCTAGACAAGGAAACCATGTAGGAGGGCCTATAAAGGGAAGATGGATAATATAGAATAATAAAATTCATATATCCATGAAACCACCAATGTATTATTCCCTCAAATCCTAGAGGTAACTAAATCTCTGTAGTGTTCTCAAAGTCCTTCTCCAATCATAATATATATGATAATGTGGCATATTATAGTGGAAACTCATTATTTGACTCATATAAATTCTCCCATCCATACTCATGAATCCCATCATCATATTTTAGTGGTAAGAGTGAATCTGGTCCATGTTATTTCCCACTACAAAAAATATCTTCAACGTATCCTAATAGAAATCAATGAGGAATCCTATATCCATGCTTAAAATTAGTAATTCAATTAGAATACTCAAATTGAATTCATAGAGAATGACCGTATTTCTACCCACTCTTAGTAATATTGGTCTTATATCATAGTATAATTCAAGGGATAGGACCAACTTTCTACCCACTATCATCAAAATAATCAGTATATTTTATTGAAAATAATAGAGTCAACTAGGTGGGATCCACATAAGAGAGTTGTTTTTTCAACTGCATGACCCTGGTTAAGATTGAAGTTCCAACCCTAGTCACTAGATAGGGAACATCTTGAATGAAGTATCTTCAAGGGGAATATTAAATCTAGTATTTGGTCTGTGATTTTCTAAAAGATAATATTCATGAGGCTTTTTTATTTCATTTAATAGAGACATAATATTATTTTAGTCATTCATCAACTAGAGAATGATATTTTGACCATGAAGTTCATACCTATGGTACCATTGTGTAAAAAAATATATAGGTACTCCCTAGAGAATACTATATAGAGACCCACCCCATTTTAATATGAATATCATCCATTTATGTCATCCTCATTATATCAGTTGTAGATTTCCTCCCCAAAGTATGAAGATAAACTGGTACGAAGGACCTCCCCTTTCCAACTCATTAATAAATGGTAACCATAGAGGCTCTCCTTATAAAACCAATACAAAAACCCTATAGGTTATCTCTATGGATTATATTATAGAGGTACTCATTGTGATGAAGAAAACTACTAATGTGGAGTTCCTACTCATGATGGAGAGCTTAAAATTAGAAACCATGAAGGTCCTCACCATTGCACTCATTATAAAGGACCTACTAAAAATGATTCATTTTCCCAAAACAAAGGCCAAGCCCATATTTAATCTTCCGTACATTTTCCCTTATAGAAAGTATCACATGAGAAACCAAGTCTATCTATACTGGGTGCTTCATCACCCACATGTGAAATCATATCGCAATAAAATGATAATCAATGTTGATGACCATCTTCTATGCCTCCCCCAGACTACATACCATTTGACATTACCAATGATGTTTTTCATGATCCCACCTCTCTTAAAAAATAAATAGGTAATAAACATTCGTATTCAAATTTGGATAAAGAATCCATCACATAGAATAACGATAACTCAATGATCATATGGAAAGTGACATCTTATGGGAGAATACAGGTCATTTTCTGGACCATAGCTACTCCCCGTGTAATAATATATGGGAATTGAAAGGTGAAAAAATAAACTAATTTCATCAAAAACTATATGAAACTCTCTATTAACTTATGACCAATTGTCTCTGTTTTTTAGAGTATGATAAGCATCTAAAAAAATAGTATGAAATTTACTACCATGTCAACTTGGTCACTTTTTCAATAGTCCATAACCCTAAATCAAGGAGGTAGTATGAGTGTATGTAGCACTTATAACTCAATAGTATAAATCCACTTTCCAGATATTCACTAAGACAACATCTCATTTTTTTATCATAGGGTGGGTTTAATATGGAAATTTTAATTTTACATTTCTTACCGATAAGATAGATATATTAGGGAAGGTAGTTTGAAACATCATTACTCTGAGAAAATATAAATATCTTTATATACATATTCTAGTTAGTCCATATAATTAAATCCTTCCATTATAAAATATGAAAAATGGAATAATAAATGAGATAAATTCATTGATATATTCTTATATAGAGTTTATAATAAGGAAAAAAATTAATCCCATTTGATGAAAATAAAACTTGTAATCATGGAAAAATCCCCAATAATGAAATGTCTCACCCTGAAAAGGTGATCCATATATCTCATGTATAAACATAGGCCCATAAATCCATGATATCTATGATAGTATATGCCTTTGTATAGTGAAATAATAACTATATAACATTGGACTTATAGTATTTTTACCACCAATAGGAACCCTAAGATCATAAAATATATAAAAAAGTATAGGTCATGATTTTATAAAAGTTAAATCCACCATTACCCAAATGGATAGGGGTGTTATTACCTACCCATACACAATAAAACTTGTCTTCTCTAGGATTGGATGAAATTAATAGGAAACACCCTTGATATTCCTTCCACTTTGTGTTATTTACCGTTCATTAGGATGGTTATTAGTGAAAGTAGTTATACACTTTCTTAGGATCACTATTAATATAATAATTCCCAAGGAACATTAGGGAAAAAAGATAAATCCTCCAAGAGGATATAAAAAAATAGCACCACTAAGAATGATAATGTTAAATTGGATTATGATCAACCCCTTAAGAGATATTAAGAATATGGAAAACGCACTTACTACTCTAGCACGAATGAGGGTATAATCCCCATTACCTATTTTGTGTCATTTAATGTTATTATAATCATCCCCATAGATAATATACACAATGATACTAACACTATAGTATATGGTGAGGTAGAATCCATTCAAAATGTGTTTCATATCAAAACACATGAAGAAGGGTTTTCCCCCAACATCATAGGCATAATCATGACTTGGGAGATTATATGAACATCCTTATACCTTTTTCTGAATAAGACATGGCTACAGATAAAGGGAATGTTGTTTCTTATATCACACCCACCACCCAATGAATTTTACTTCCTCTACTAGGAGGAGAGATTTATCAATATGTATTTAAACAATAGAGCCAATGTCTCTCAAAGACAAATTACATTAAGGAAACGTTTTTACTAAGTTGAACTCATAGAAAAATAAAAATATATATCCTTTAGTTAATATCCCTTAAAAAGAGTAAACTTATTAACCCATTAGAGTATAATCATGAAATCCAATATCTTAGGACCTTAAAAATCAGTTTTTCTAACCAGGATGTCCAAGGACTATAAAAATATCCTCCCTTGAGGTAGAAACCACTGTTATTTCATGAAATCAACCCCAAGATGAGTCAAGATGGATATAAATAGTTCACATAGGATAACTATCCATATCAATCACCTCCCACTATGCCCACTCAATATTTAGTCCACAAAAATAACCCACTAGATATTTTTGACACCATCAATTCACAGTCCACTCAAACGGAAACCATGGTTGGGTGATGTACACAAATTCATCCCAAGATGAAATTATACCATTAATCGGTGGAATTGAATCCTTATCCACCCAATTTTATGAATTTTTTATTATTGATATTAAATGGTATGGGATATCCACAACATCTCATCATTGTTTTATCTCAGTGTGACTTCATGATGGGAACACCAGATAAGATAGAAAAAGAAAATATTAGATGTTTTAAGTAGATTAAGGAATGTCCAACATTCATTTGGTATAGAAATATATGGTTTTCAACTATCACCAACAAAGAATATATTTATAAATTTTTCATTTATCAATTAAATAGTATACTGAGGATGAATAAAATCCATAAAATAAATAATTAAAAGAAATATAAAAATGAGAGACTGACAACCTTCATTTTTAGGTGGAAGATCCAGGCCAATTCCCTGAAGATATAGATTCCTCAAAAGAAGATGTTAGAGATTTTTATAATGAATATCTATAATGATTAGTATACACCACTTCATATTTTTAAGTACCATAGTAGTTTCTATGAGTTTAAACTTATGTCACGGTGCCTAAATCATTCCATTTAGTGTTTTAAAGACAAGGCACAGATGATATCATCAACCTATGGGAAAACCTGACAGAGTAGAAAATGGGATTGTCATTATCATACCAGCATTAACACTAGATCCAATCCCCAATCCTTTTATGTATGATGTTATTCTTTCTCTTAAAATAATATGTTATAAAAAATGACCTTTCTAAGAGTGAATTAAGGGTTAAAGTGGCCAAAAATTTAAAATAATAAAAAATAGTGTTTATTTCTTCTAAAAGGATAATGTTTTAGGGTATTCATCACATCTATGGGAAAAAATACGCATATATTATTGGATTTCATAATTGTTAATTAATTCATGCTCAATAATCAATTTTATTATATTTCCTTCCACCAAATATTAGTGTAAAACATTCAATACTAGTTCATTTTCAAGGATATAATCTATAAATGGTTTACTTTATGTTAGTAAATATCAGTAAATCCTTAGAAAATGTGAACCATATCTCTACTACTCTACCAAAAGAAGAGGAAGAGTGGAAAGATGTCACAAATAGAAGAACCTATAAATTTTATGACTATATGGAAATAAAATAATACATATATGTACATAAAATAATCTTTGTTAATTTAAATAAACAAGTTGTTAGACCAGTTCTCACTATGATACTCAAGATTTAGTCTTCATCATCAAAACCTTGTAAATGTAGAATCCATCACCAATAGTAGGAAAAGATAGTGTAAGAAGTGAAATGTATGATACCCAATATGGTGTTGACTTATAGAAATTTTTATCCCCATAATTTGTAGGATAATTACTACCCCACCAAATATATCCTTTATCAGATGTAGTGTCTCAATACATAATTGTAAATTTCATACACTAGAATGACCCATTGGACAATGAAGAAGATTTATATAAACTAGATTTCCCTATCCATAACTAGATAAGATACCATAATGGTTGGGGAATAAAAATTGTGTTTCACCCCAAGAGATAAGAATATTTTATGTTGAGAGAATATATATAGCTAAAACATAAATACAGTCACACTAATGAGATCAAAAGCAACATTGATCTGTACTTGATTTATCTAGGGCCCCATTGGACTCAATTATATTAGAATAAAATCTGGACGACATATCGTTTCTTTAACATCATTGATTTATTAAAATTTCAATTTAGTCTAACCACATACCACAAATATATTCCCCAATACCATTAAAGGGAAGATGAACTTAGCTATGTTCACTCATCTTGTAATCCCCAAGATGGGGAGTATCTTCAAGGAAGTAAGAAGAAGACCATGGATTAGATGTGTAGAAATTTGAAGAATTTTAATATCATCACATATATTATCTCTATTTTAGATTACATTCAACTATCAAGGGAGATTGAAGAATCCCTCAATGATCCCCTCCCAATTCCTTAAGAGTTTGGTACTAAGGTTGCTACAGCTGAAACATATTGTATAGGGTCTGACTATATGGAATATCATATGATCATTTCCTTTATTCAACAATATTGGGAAACTATTATATAGGGAAATATCATCCCATTATATATATTTATAATCTCTTTAATATTATATCCATCAATACCTAGTCGATAATGATTCTAGGATAAATTGCAACCTAATACTAACACTTAGGTTCTTGGTATTTAGTAAATATAAGATTTCACCTTCCTACCAAACAATCTAGGTATATGATAAGAGTGAACAGAATACACTAAGGAAAATATAGTTGAAACCCCAAATCAAGTATCTAATTTCAAACTCTGTATTTATAGTATTCTGATAAGACAACACCTTAAATTCCATGATGGAAATTTTTTGCTTCATATGTGAATAGATATTCTCTCTTCATATCATGACTATATAAAATACTTTATTAGTGATAAATTTAGGGTAATATATAGGGATAGATCCCCATTTATTCTTATGAATCCTATTATATAAATACAAGGTTCTACAAAATGTATAGGATGTAGTCATTGGTAAAGTTTATAATTCATATTACTACCCCTAATGGTTTTGAGAACACTCATATCTACCCATAAAAAAATATTAGTGTAAACTTTTGGATAATTATTATCAAAATAGATTTTAAAACACTGTATTTAAGAATTAATTGGATAAAATGAATAAGAATGAGTAACTAACTGAACCTTACAATTACTACCCTCTCATATAATTTTCAATAGAATTCATTCATTGAAAAATTGTTTCTAACTAAGGAAAATCAATCCAGATAGTTTAGGTTGATAAATCATTCCATTTATTTGATGTATCATAATGCAAGTATGACAAATATTTAGAATAAATAGAAATGATTAATTAATCAAATGAATATGAATCCTATAAGAATAAGATCATGAGGGTTACACACATTCACTCCTAATATTATGTGTCTATTGTATCATGTAAACATATCCATTTAGAAGATGGATGTAATTATTAATGGAATAAAACTGGCCCCAAAAAATATTCCAGATCCCAAGATGTTATTATATAATAAAATCGTGATTCCAGTTATAGGGTGAGACATATCAAAGATTCTCTACTATAATTTTTGAAGGTATCTCAACCATTATTGATGAACTCGAACTGGTCAATCTGAGTACCAAATAATATTCTCGATATATATTTATTAGTTTTTCCATGACCCTTTAAGAATATGAAAAGTATACCTATTTCATCAAAAAATATTAAGATTCATTTTCATTGAACATCACAAATATTATTAGGTCAGACTCACATGTTTACACCCACCATTTGGGTCTACCAAAAGACCATTTTGGTTATAAATAAGCAGTACAAAAGATATATTTGACAAAAGCTTCCAAAGTGGAATCTAGAGTTTATAATTTAATTAATTCCAACTTCATCTTGGAATTTCAAAACCAAAAATAAATTTCTAAAATTGTTATTGTTAATAAAAAAATGGGTATATCATAAATGTATTGATTTCCGGTATGACAATCATCACTATAGGAATTATGATTTAACAATCCAAATCATAGAGTTATTGATCGATGAAATAGTTAGCTATCAATCTTTTTTCCATTATGGATGTGTATTTTGGATATAGATCTATCAAGGCCATGGAGGCCACTAACTTTAGGGAACACGAATCGGCAGACCATTATTAAGTAATTACCTTTATCATAAAGACCATTAGAACTATATACCAACATTCTACAAACCATATTTTCAAGTAATTTCTATGGAAGACTATGAAGTGTTCTGTGATGATTTCTTCATCAAATACCAATAATGTTAAGATCATATTTTTTATCATGAAATAGGTTTTAAAAAAATTTGACAATAGAATGAAAAGATAAATCCCATGAAATTCACTTTTAAGGTGAAATTAGATAAATTACACATCTCATTGATATGTTATAATGACATCTAATTTGACTAAAAAAAGACTATGGTGAAACCTGATATGAACCTCATAAAAAACATAAGTATTTGATATGAATATAAGTAAATCTTTATTTCATCCAACTATTCATACACAACCTTACTAACAATTTATTTACATTAAAAATTCGACAAATAAAGTGGTCACTTATAAATTGCTAAAGAATTATGAATAGGATATTGATGATCTAAAATATTACCTTCTATATTCACAAATTTTGATGCCACTAATGGAAGGAATTACTCCCATTATCTATGTGGAATCATTAGAAAAATCACTTGGATCCATCTGTACATAAAATAATGATGCTGGTAGAAAAGATAGTTTCTATTATCATTTTTTTACAATGATGGATGCTAAAACATTAAATTTTCATCTAAAAAATAAATTCCTTTCATTGATGATCATAGTGTAATAACAGAGGCATTATTTATAGAACTATTGGATTATCTAATATCTCATGTTAATCAAACAAGAAATATTCTTATTCTCACAACTTTGACTACGAATCTAGCATAGTCAATATTCATTCTGCAGTAGCTTGAAATCTAGTTCATGTATTAGATAGTGGTTATAGGGAATGAGTTAATTTATTTCCTCATAGTACATCTTTTCGAAGAAAATTTTTAATTAAAAATAACTCCCTAATGAATTAGTTTTCTCGATCCATGAAACCACTATTGAGTGACTCCTTACCATCTTGTTTCTATTTGGATAATTATAATTACTCACTTTAATTGGTATATAATTAAATCCCTCACACTTCAATTTTTTTATTTTTTATTCATAATTATATTTTGTTTATTTTGTAATATATTAATGTCCTTAATATTTATAATATTGAATTAATCATTTTGTTTTTTAATTTTTATAAATGTAAAGTTAATTTTATTTAATTTTTTTTATAATTTTTATAATCGTTCATTCATCAAAAATTTCTTATATTGTGGTTTTTTTTATAATGATGGGATGTTAAAAGACTATTTAGTAATATATGTTATGTATTAATATTTATAATTTTTCATAAATACAATATCATACATATAATGGAGTGGGTTTTAACCTATCTTTTGTATTCTTGTAAATAAATTATTTGAAATTTCAAAAAAAACATATGTTTTAGTTTTTTTAGAGAAAATAATAGTATATATAGCTTTATCTGTGATAAATATGCTAAATATCCACAATTTCAAAGTTAATATTTTACATTTTCCCTTGGAGTAAATTTTTTTGTTATATATAAATATTATTTAGAGGAAAACATCATACACATTACAGGGATATAATGAAAAATTACATTATGTATTGATATAATAATATTATCTATTTCGTCCATATGGATAATGATATTACATATCAGGATTTTATCTAAATATAACATGAAAAATATTATTTTTATTTTTAAAAATTATTTAATGTTCAAAAAAATTATATTACTTGTATATATTTCTCAAATTAAATTATATTAAATTTTATAGAATTATGTTATGTATTTCTTATTATTTAATATTATGTTTTATATGATGTTAATTATCTTGTGTATTAAAGTTTGTTTATTTTTTCACAAAATAGTAAGATCATAATAATTGAATTTATTATTTTATAAAAATTACAATTTTTTGTAAAATATTATACATATTTAGTATTAGTATTTGGGAATATGTTAAATAATGAATTATATAATATTATTTTTTAGAAGAAATAACACTCTATTTACTTATATTTTTGATATGTTGTTTTTCCAATATTTTTATAGTTTATTCAAAATACTGTAAATTTTTTGATTTTTTTAATTCAAATAATACAATATTGATTGGTTTTATATAATTTTATGATGCAATTACAGTAGTATTATTTATCATATTTCAGATAAAACATAAACAAAGGTAATAATTATATTTCCATGTTTATATTATATTTAACCATTTCATATTATAATGATAATTTAAGAATCACCCACATGAATGAAGATCATTAGGATTTTCATGAAGGAATTAGTTGGTCCATATTCATCTATTAATGGACAATGAATCAAACATATTAGTAGACATGATCCAATAACTAATAAAGTTCTACACATTTCTAATGATGTCTTTTTCACATTGTTAATCTAGATTATTGATGTTGTGCAGGTTCATATGAAACTTCAATATTCTATTACATTTCAATGAAGGGATGAATATCACTTTTTATATACCAAAAATACATTTTCATTATTAATTCAATCATTTATTTTATCTTTTTCCTTGTGTTGTATTATTCTATTTATTATTTTTCAATTTGTTCTCAAAGATCAGACATGATTTTTCCAATACTAAAAGGTAGTGTCTTGGTTATGAAAACCTTATAAAAATAAATATGAACACACTGTTGGGTTATAAATTGTATTCAGATTCTATTTATACTATAAAAATGAAAGCGATTAGGATTACACCATTGAGATTCTAAGCCAGGTTTAATCCTACTAAAAGGTCTGGTTGTTGTCTAAACTCATAAAACACAACAGATAAGGGTTTTTCTTCTAGGATGAAAATATAAGGCTTGTAAATAGTTTTCAATCACCTTGAAAAGTGTTATAACTTTTTAGTGGGTGTAATCTCTCTCCGGTATTGATTGTTGTAGAGAGTAGATATACGATCACTTTTATTCATGCTTTTATACAAATTTATATTATATCTATTTATTAATTTTATTTTTACACTCTTCACTCGCATATTGTAATAATTTTTTCTGATTAAAATTATTATATATAATTATCTATGTAATTTCACATTAAATTTTTAGGACAATTATTTCTTTATTATTTAAAATTCAACCCCTCTTGTCATTTCCATCATCTATCTCAGGTCAAAACAACCACTTAGTAATGCGATATATATATTGACAGTTAAACTATGATTAAAATAGATTGAAGGATAGAAAACTCAAAGATAAATAGATTCAACTTCTCGATTATATTCATCACCCTAATAGAAAAACATTTGTAATAATGCCTTCTACTATTAGAAGGATTCACTAATAATGAGGTAGAATATCCTTCCATCATTATAGGATTATAGATATCCTTATATATACCTGTGACATGGTTGAAATATAAATTCTCATTTAGAGTTGGTAATAGAGATAATCAATGGAAATTATACCGTTAATAAGTAAGAGTTGATTATCCTTCTTGATAATTAATGAGGCTTGATGGATGAATTCCACTAAGATCAATCACATTCTTGAATCCTTCATTCATATAATATCCAAATAATGTATTTTCCCATACAAATATTTTTTTTGATATATTTATAAAAATATTAGATAGTGATTCTCATGGGACATATTAGGTTGGTTTATCTATTTATCAATAATGATATGGATAATATTAAAGGGGGTAACAGTACGCTAGATCGAGGAAACCCTCCAAACTCATCAATTGATGTCATAATCAACTACATGTATCCTATAGTATAGTACCAACAAAACATGATTCTATTACTGAATAGAGATAGGAATTAATATATCTATCATCAGATAAAAAATTACCTCCACTATAAAATCCTAAATTCTAATAAATTGTACTCCAAACTAGGCTTTTATGGATTCCTCCCTTGGTGCATCGATGGAGGAGAGACCCCTACTATTATGTAAGAAACCCATTTTAGGGCTGATAGTGGTCACCAGTTCGGGTCGAAGGTCCTCCATCAAATCATGTTACATGAATACTTGTAAAAATCAATGTTGTAGAACTACATTGAATTCACAATGAAGTTTCATGAATTTAATATATATCCCTATTTCATTGAATAATCCTTAGAGTTATTTCACATTTCCTGATACTCTTATCCATTTTTCTTATTGGGAATAGATTATATTCGGACATATCCCCCATCTATAGCTAGGTAGTAAAAGTATATCCTTACAACCAAAAAATTATTCTCTGTGCGGGACAAGGCTATAACCCATAAGAAGGTTAGAACAAAATATATCATCAATTTTATGAAGTCCTAAATCATTAATAGATTTTGTGTATCTTACTCAACATTTGCAGACATCAACACCAACTTATATTCTCATGAATTGAAAATTTTGAATCAAGATTATACTTTTTAGTCCAATTACTTATACGAGGATTATGCGGTTGTGAATAGATATCTAGAGACCATCAAATAAACTCTATCTAATACCCTCAAGAAGATGGTAAACAAAAATAGAAATCATAGATAAAAAATATGTTATATACTTCATGGGATTATCAAACCATGACCTTTACTTGTGAAAATGAGAATCAATACTCAATATTTTATAGTATAAACGAAATATATCCTAATGAGATATTATATTATTAACATTTCATATTCATCTATAATCAACTATATGAAGATGAATAATCTTTTATTTTACTTTATAAATTAATAAAAATCAATAATAAAATGTGATGAATGTTACAAATACCTGAAATGAATCAAAATCAAGTAATATGAGAATTCAATAAGAAGTTCCACCTCTATTTGTTTATATAAGTGTAGATAGTGTTAGCCCTATGAAATCCCCTTGCACCTTGGAAGAAACATCTAATTGTTGGATTTGAAATGGGATGAACTATATTCCATATAATAGATATACTCAAATATGGTATGTTACTTGATTACAGTTGATTGATATTTTATCATTCCCACCACTAATGAAAACTTTCACAAATATTAATTCTCATAGTTTCACAATGGGTTTATACAAGTCCACATTATATGAACTTAAACCCCATGACATCAAATTCCTTATTACATGACTATAAATTTCATAACACTTAGTCCTTATTGGATGATGTTAAATTCCATGAAATTTCATCCAACCAACATTAAATTAGACTATTTAGAGTAGTTTCATCCATATAACCATATAATTCATTATGTTTTCCATTTCATGTGACCTTTAGTTATAAAATATATATTTTGTATGTATAGAAAACCAAGATTTTCATACATAGAAATTATAAATTTGTAAATGAATATTCAAAATATTTCTGAAATAACCACATGATGATCATAAAGTTTATCTGTATATGGATACTAGTTACACAATCATATTATTTCATGAATGATCTTCAAAATATCCCATATAGATCATAATATTTTTAACTCTTAACAAAAAACCTACTTAAACCATTATTTATAACTTGAGAAAGGAAATATAACAAAGGGTGAGCTCATATTTTCATTATGGGTAACCATATAAGATATCAATAAATTTTCATATGAAAGAATAAGATAATAAGAAGCGTATGAAATTATGAATATAACAAATGATGTTCATTCCCAATATATCATATATCATAAACAGAGACATGGTATAAAATATTATCATTTAAAAAAACATCGATCATAGGAGTGATAAATCATCATAAATCAGTAATGAGCCATAATTTCATGTCATTTAAGTGTGGAACCATCATAATGATCGAAACCATTTCATATTTCATGATTAATATCAGTGATCCTAAAATAATAATAGATCGTGCATCAGACCATGTTTCCAATTTTATATGGGATCAGTCATCATCACATGTTTCTCATAATGGATCAAACACATAAATTTATTTCAAATAGAAGATAAATTACATTGTCCAGTTTCGAACAATTATCTCAATAGATATAGAACTTTACCCAATACATTATAGTAGATATTGGTCCCACACATCAAATAATGAAAATCGTACAAATGTAATCCACAATATCATTCAAAATTAATCATATTAGAACACAAGAAAATATATTGGGTTAATCAACATTTAAACATACATAACACATTGAATAAAAATGGGTTTCACAAACATTTTATCATATAATTACCCAATGAAAAAAATGAGTATCATAATCATATCATCAATTAATTATAGCATAACTCATAGAAAAGGAATATGTTTCATAAAAATATCTTAATAATAATCATAAATCATCTAGAGACCGAATAAGTATGGTAAAATTGTACCATATCCCTAGTTAATAATATTGAACAATATAGGATTTTTTCATTGATTAATAGAAAGTCAATGTAAATATCTTTAAAAAAATTCATGATGAAAATATCTTTTTCATTTTAAAAACACTACATTCAAATCTAAAAAACATCCAAATATTAAAGAAAAAAATATCTTTAAAATTAGACTTTTAATCATGTAAATAAATGTTTAATAATTAATTTTCATGATTAAAAGAAATATCATTCATTCTATACATGTTAAAATCAATATTCCTTTCACATTTTTTGTAAAAATCCAAAATTACATTATTTATTAAATGATAAAAAGATTACTTATAATTAATTTTGTTAAAAGTTTTATTGGGTAATGTTATATTAAAAAATATATTGATAATATTAAATAATTTATTTAATTTTTTGGAAACATAGAACTTGAAGAAACAGAATTTTTGACTAAAGCGAGACAAAATTTGATTTTTCTTATTAAAAATATTCTTGGAATGAGTAGATAAAGAGAGAAAATTGAAATGACAAGATGTATTTTAATAAAATAACTACATTATATGAGAACTCATGAGTTTTTTACGTGATAGATAATAAAATTTCCTCATCAAAAACATAATCATAAAAAAATTGATATGTAATGATATTATACCATAAAACCATTAAAATATTTCTATATTATGAATTGTAAGCTCCATGAAAGAAATAACGTTTTTTATATGTATATCCCATAATTTTTTCAGAATAATAATAAAATATTTCAATTTCTAGTATATACTTTACATAAAATAAATAAGTGGTGAATATGGAATGTGTCACAAAAAAATAAATGTGAGATGAGTATCCCTTTGCTCTTTCGATGATTTTGAACCATAAGTCCCATTAAATATTTACATCCAGTAAAAATATATATATTATCATTTTAAGGTATTTTTCATATAAAATATCTAAGTTGTATTATATACCCCACACAAAAGATACAAGTTATGAATATGGCATATGTCTCCAAAAAAATAAAAGAGAGATTAGAAATATCTTACCTTAAGCCTCGACTTCTTTCATACATGTTCTAACCTCTTATATAATAAATATTTCTCTAAAATATATTAAATGATCATATTAATATATATTATACCATATATTACATAATTATGACCATTTATTATCCATTTATTGACAATTCCTTGCCAATATCATTTTTTAAGAAATAACTACTTTATTTTTCATGTTTGATTTTGTTTTTATTTTTAGTCCATTTTCATAGATCATGGCTCCTTCATCTGATTTTTTTAAAATGATATAAATATGTTATATATTCATTATATATTGATATAATATAATCTATATATGTTAGAGATAAAAATTAAATTAATCTATTTGTGGATATGGTAAGCCGTACATACATGTGAATGTTGTTTATATTTTATTGATGGATGGAATGAAATAAAGGTAAATAATATATTAAATTTATAGAGTAATTTTTATTACATATATGTCACATAATTCATTAATACTATCTTTATTAACGTCCATGTAATGTCTGGATGAGTAATGGAACACATCGTTTTGCATGGTTGTAGTTCACCGTACACACGAGCGATGTAATTATATTCCAATATAATGGAAAGTAAAAAATTTATAGTTGATATTGAAATTATAGAAGTATAATTATTTCATAAAAATCATATAATTATATTAAATGAATCATTAAATCTATCCATGATAGGTGGTGATGGAAAATGAATGACATCGGTTCGCAAGGCAGTAACCCACCGTATACATGGTCAACTATTTCATTTCAGTTTGATTGAAGTGGAAATGGATAGAGGTTATCACATATACATAACAATATATAAATATATGTTATATATTATTGTTATTATATTGTAATTTTCTTAATATTAATGAATGTTACATGATAATAATTAAAAAAGAAATATTTTAGTGATAAGAATTACATTTATTTAAAGAACCACCATTAAATATCTTATTAAAGACCCTAGGACTAATATTTTGGAAGGAATAGTATATCTAGATTGTTTTTAATATTTTTTATAGTAATATTGGTATGTTCTTGTTGAGATAAATGGATCAATAGGTGTGAATATGTTAGGGCGTAGGTTTCCTTTTACAATTGTTGAGTAAAATTTCTGTTATTACCTAAAACTAATTAATATTCGGGAGTCAATATTAACCTATACTACCCTAAAATTGATAAATAATGTATTAGAGAGATTATATGTAATATAAACACGAAAAAACAGAAAAAACACATTTTTTAAACCTTTCATTCCTTAACATTTTTCTTTCCTTTCTTTTACCATTATATTTTTCACTACGGTAACGAGCCTTTTACCGAAATAATTTATCCTTTAAGACAAAAAAAAAATATCCTTATTAGATAATTTTTTTGAATTTTATATAAATATGAAATAAAAATTTTAAACTAAAAATCCTATGTGTGTAGAAAATAATTTTGACACAAACGTATGTAACGTGAAAAAATTTGTTTTCCCCTTTAACCGAGCTAAACAAGTTTTTATTATTTAGGGGTTAATAAAATTATTATAAAAGGGAAATTGGTCCATGAGTGGACTATGATTTGTATTTAAAAAAATGTTAAAATCTAAAAATATATAATTTTTAATAAATTTAAATCATTTAATAAAATATTAATTATTATAAAATAGAATTAATGACATTTTTTACCCTATTCAATTAATTTTACTATAAAAAATATCAAGAAAAAGATGGGATTCTAATTAAATATTTTTAAAACCATATTAAATTTTTATATTTATTTCAAAAAAAATGTAATAAATTAATTATTAAAATTTATATTCTTTCATGGTTCTTAGTATCATTTATTTTTTTAAATTTGGGGTTGAAGAGACTTTTTTTATTAAAACATATAACCTATTTATTATGGGTAGAGGAGACCCATTACATAGCCCATAGGCCTCATGGGCATTAAATCCTATTATATGGGCTTGGAGTCACATATTGTTTGATCCAAAGGACCATGGGGAATAATATTTATATATTACTCCTACTATATTATTGTAACATCTACAGTCTTCTACAGTAATAACAATCATAATAATGTCATTGGTCCTATAGTTCCACCACTCCAACAATTCTACTATAGTACCACTATAGTTGTACTATATTAACTACACTTAATGGGTTTTTAACCCCTAACATTGATGTATTATGATGGAGTTATTACCCCTATAAATATTTATTCACAACTTTCTTGTATCCCTATATGACCACATAATTGAAATTTTAATGTAATTGGGTGACATTTTGTATTTTTCTTTACTTAAATAATTATTTTGGTCAATGTCAAGATAAAATTTCCTAAAAACACATAAAAATTTATCAAAATGTTATTAGTGTATAAATATACATAGAAAAATGAATCAAGATACGTATTAGAGGTCATTTTAACCCTTATATTTTTAGTTTAACATATTAGTAAACATTTATTATCCTTGACTATGGTAATTAAGTTTTTCTATTTTTACTATTAATTTTAAAAAAAAATTGATCTTATTATTTATTATTAATTATTATTTTCTTAAATATGGAATCAATTATATAAATTCAATTCATAGAAGTGATATAATTTAATTTTAAATTAATCCTGCAAATGCATTGAAAAATCATTTTTCAAAAGAGAAAATTTTCATATGTATAATTTTTTTATAGAAAATTTTCCTATTAATTTAACTAAAATAAACTAAATTGGATTAGTAAATATATAATTCAACTAATATTATAGTTAAAACAATATTAAAATAAAATGGATCTTTTAAATACGTTCAATGAAAAGTATGACTTCAATAAAAAACATTATATTTTTACTATTCATCAAAAAATTAATCTTTTACCAAAATTCAAAAAAAAATTGCTTAAATATAATTTTAAAATTTATATTTCCAAAATTTAGTTTTTTTTCAAATAAATTTTCTTATTATGTTTATAATACTTTGGATATTTTTTCACAACAATTTGTAAATACATTTTAAAAAAAATTGTATTTTGAAAACATATAAAAGGTTTTTTAAAAAGTTAATATGTTTCTATCAATATCTTCTATTTGTAAAAAACCATTATACTTACTTTTTATGTTGTGGATATTCTTATTCATAACACTATGTTTAAATATGTTATTATAATTACCATGTTTAAATAATAATACTTATAGAATATCACTATCTATTAAAATTCGGTGTTGCATGTAATGCAAGCCACTGAGGAAATTGAATTTAGTGGATGAAAAAAAATTATAATATCTCTAGGTGTTATATTATCACATTATTTAGTAAATTTCAACCTCACAATTTTAAATTCATCTTGGTAATCAATGGTCTATCATTTAAAACTTCTTTTAGGGAATACCAACATTGGAAAATGGGTCAATATAAATTCCTCTTGAAAATGGGATAGTAATTGTGATGTTAATCTTGAGTAACACATAACTGAGTTTGAAAATAGGATAAAATTGATCAAAAGTGACAATATGGACATGGAAGAGAAACCTAGTTCCAAATACTAATGTACACTTATTTATAACAATGTCCAAATAATGTTAATGAACATCATACTATATATCTATGATGGGCGAAAAGACCATTCATTTATTAAAAAATAATGGTAAATTTATAAGAATTTTTAGGATCCCTTTCCTAAAGATGAGTAATTTTCAAAATAAGATTATTTTTCTTGATTCATGTTCATTCCATAAGAACATTCTCGTCCTTTTTTCTTCTTAGATAAACTTCTACATGATATCTTACTCGATGAAATGATTAAAAAATTTCATGTATGAAGCACTTAAAAGATCATATTATCAATAAAAGAATGATAATTCATTCCTTCTATTTGTAGTTATCATGAAAACCAAAATGGTTAGAAAAATATATCCAATATGGATAAACCATAATATGATTAAATAAAAAATTATTATATAAAACCTTCTAAAAAGATTAATTAAAACCATTTCATAAATTGTTAAACTTAAGACCAGTCCAAAATTAAAAATATAATAAATAAGGTCACTGAATTTCCAAAATCTACATAACATTAATCCCCAAATATCATGAATTATCTCTTATTTTTTAAATAAATAGAATATTAATACCTTGGTCAAATATTATCCTGAAATTTGGTAATAACCATAACTACTATAAAACCTCGGTGAAAACATACATGATACCTTATTACTTAAATAAAACCACATATTGTTGGATATATTCCATAAATAAAAAAATGTTTTTAACTACATAAATTATAACATAATCCACATTTTAAATAATCATTAATGGGTTCCATGGTCGTTAATACAATCTAATTTCTTTTATCCACGTCAGTAATCAATTTATCCAAAGAAATATCTACTAGCTCAACATCAGGAACATATTAAGTGTTATCTACTCTTAAACATGTGCTTTACATAAAATATTACCTTTCCATAAAATCAGTTTTCTATGTAATCTGTACCATTAAACATATTTATGAGAATACATAATTATAAAAATTTATAAAACAATCCTTATATATTCAATGGTTTATGTAACATATTTATTTAAGTCCAGTAAAAAATTCTTCAATCATTCCACTATATTATTAAACTGGTAACAATGATTCACCGAATTTTTTTTAATTCCTCCTTCATTTCATATGTCATTTTTAGTCTCTTTCACATCAACAAAAAAACCATTAATCATGCATCCTTCTTAATCCCCTTCATTAATTTTCCCTTAGGGAATTTATTTTCATAATTTCCATACCATCAAATTTTAAAACTGAATTTATTTTTATTTTTTTGGGAAACCAATATTATCATCTATTGAGATAAAGGTACCTTAATTTTTCCATGGAAATTACTTTTTACTGTCTTCCCCACACATAAAACATCATCTCATTACTTTGAGAAATTACCTAGAATGATTCTTCTCATGTTATCGATATATAGAAAATTGAATCTTCATTCCTCTATGGCCCCACAACCTGAGCTCTCATACAACTCTATGATTCTCTTCTTTGGTGATTCAAATAGTTGGCTATGTTTTATGTCGTTAATAATATATCATGATATATAATTATAAATAATCAAAATACCCTTCACTTGATTCATAATCCCATTTTTTTCTCATCCGCTTATTGTCAATAAAATTCAATGTCAACCCAATTCCTTCTATTATCCACCATTGACTAGAAAAATCATAGAGTGAGGAATAATATTCATAGTGTAAGACTTTGTAATCATGAAATTTTAATTATAATATATATGAATCATGAAATATTATTTTAAATTTAATACACCTTATATTTAACCTAGGACATCTATGATCATAATATATTCAAATCTTTCCTAAGAGTTCATAAAGTGTTTATGAATTTTCAATGAATATCCCCAATGAGTGTCAAAATATGTTTGCGACATGGTCCATTATTTTACACCATGTGAAGATGTATTACATATTAATATTTCATTTTCAATGTTATTAAACCATGTTACAACTATTTGAGATACACATCCACTTGTTGCATCTAGGAAGGGATATAATTTCTTTGATTCCACTCCCTCTATCCTTCACAAATATTTCACGACATTTTTCTATACTTTGAATTATCCTTAAAAGTTAGCTTAGACATATCCATAATCATATACTTAGACATATACCAAGTGATATCACTAATTTTTTTTCATCCCATTTTCTAAAGGATAACTAAAACATTCCTCTAACACCAAATATAGATAATTGTATTTTTTATACATAAATATTAGTTTTTAGATGAATATTCAATACATTTCAGAAATACATTCCTAGGTATCATAATGTTTTATTTTCATTGGATACTAGTCACATAATATTCTTAGTTCTTTGATGATCTTAAACATCTCCAAAAATATATATTCCTATTTTTCAATCTTTATAGAAATACCCTAAATAAATATATCTTAATATCCTAAAGAAATGAAACATAAGAAAGAGTGATCTCAAATGATCAGTAAGGGTAATTATAGAGGACATCAATTGATGACTATATTAAGGAATAATATAATCATAAGGGCATGATATTAGGTATATTAATTTCATATTTCATACCCCATCTATCTTGGATCATAAGCATTATCCATGGAATAAAACATTATCATTTCAAAATACATGAACCATATGAGTGATAAATCATCATAAATTAATCATAAAATATAATTTCATGTTATATAAGTATGGAACAATGATAATTGTATAAAATATTTCATATTTCAGACTTACCATCAAGGTCAATAAAATCATAATTGATTAGGAATTGACGCATATTTCCAATTTCATAACGGATCACACATCATTACCTATTACCAATGTTGGATCATGAACATCATCTTGTTTCCCATAAATTATCAAGAAAACTGTCTTGTTTTCCATCATTATATCATTATACTTAAAAAATTACCCACTTAATGTGAAGGTGATATAGGCTCCACCCATTAAATAATAACAATGACACAAATGTGTCCCAAAATAACATAAAACATTCATATTTTTAATCTCATGAAAAAATCATTTTCATAAACATTTAATCATAGCATAACCCATGGAAAAAAGTTGGTTTAATTAACATTTCATCATATCACAACCCATAGAATAGAAATGGGTTTCATAATATTCTCATCAATTCATCATATCACAACCCTTGGAAAAGATACCCGTTTCATAAACATCTCTCCAAAATATTCATAAAACATCCAAATGAAGAATAAAAATGATAAAATGGGATCATATCCCTATAAAAACATATAAAACACCAAAGATTATTGTTGTTGATGAGTATAAATTCTATACAATGAATTGAAAAATATTCTGGATGAAAATATCCTTTTCATTTTCATAATAGAGATATAAAATATAAAAAATTTCCAAATATTAAAGTAAATATTTTCTTTTAAGACATCCTTGTAAAATTTTAATATAATATTTTAATCATTAGTAGTTTATGATAAAATTAAATACCATTCATTTCGTGTGAATTGAAAAATATTAATTTCACGTTTTTCGTATAAAAAATTTTTTGTACCTTGTCTAGAAAAAATAAGATTCATCTGAAACCTTTTTTTAATTTCATACAAGGGTAAAAATGCAATTAAATATTTTTTTTATAATTTTAAAAAGTTTCTTTAAAACATTTTTTGAAAACACTGATATGGAGAAAAGGGATAATTTAATGAGGGGAGAAATAAATTTATTTTTTCATAAAAAGTATTCTTTTGGACTCTTGAGTATATAAAGATATGAAAATTAAAGGAATAAATTTATTTTCAAGAAATAACCATAGTATAATAAATTTATTAAGTTCAATGAGTGATATATAAAAATATTTCATCATTGGAAATGTAATCATAAATAATATCGACAAACGATGACATTATAACATTAAATCTTTACCATTTTCATATCATTTAAATCACAAACCCCAATAAAGAAATAATAAATTATGGATATTTATATCCCAAAATATTAATGATAATAGTTATAAAACACATTTATGTATATTTATACACCACAAAATGGAAATAATTAATGAATATGGCATGTGTCCTACATAAATAAAAGTGAGAAGAGAATTTCTTACCTATTTGGAAACATTTGAATCGTAAGACTCATTGAATAATAAAATCAAATAAAACATTAAATATAATTTAAATAAGTATATTAATGATATATAATGTCACAAGGTTAGTATATACACCACACAAAATAAATGAGTAGTGAATATAGAATATCACTCAGATAAATAAAATAGATACTATAACTCCATTACATTATGTCTTGACTTACTTCATATATCATTTACTGTAATATATAATAAAAATAAGTTTATTGTAGATATATTATAAAAACAAACTCATTATTATCATATAATATGTGATTTAATTTTGACCTTTTATCAAACGTATATTAACAATTCATTGTTAAAATCATGTTTCAATAATAACTACTTTGTTTTTCTTTTCTGTTATGGGATTATAATATTATTTCTTTTCCATTGATCAGGGTTCCAAAATCTCAAAAATGTTAACCAATATATAAATAACATATATATTCATTAAAAATGTATTTATATTAACCCATTAAGGTTATATATAGAAAATGAATTGATGCATTCATGGGGATGGTGGGTCGTATATACGCATAAACAATGTTTCCACTTTCGTGATGGATGAAAAAAAGAAACCTTAATAAAATTTTAATATTAAATTATAATTTTTATTCCCTATGTTTGAAATGATTTCATTAATAATATCTTTATTACACTTCATGTAAATCATTAGTGAATAGTGAGTTATATAACTTCGTGAGGTGGTGGTCTGTCGTACGCACAAGAAATGTTATCGTATTCCCACAGAATAGAATTTAAGAAGTTATATTTGATATTTTAATTACATTTGAATATTTGTCTAATAAATATCATATCAATATTTTCAATATCTTATTATATCTATCCATGAGATTTGGTGAAGGAAAATGAATTACAATGGTTCACCAGGTGGCAGTCTATGTCACTCACGATCAACGACTTCATTCCCCATTTATTATAAGTGGATATGGATGTAGTTTATTCCATAAACACAATAAAGTGTATTTTATAAAAAAAATTATTGTTATGGAACTATTTAAACATAAATGAGGGTGTTAAGTGAAGAATTAAAAAGAAAAGGTTTACTGAAGGACATTACATTTGTCTGGAAAAACCTCATTTGGATATCTTATTATGGACCACAGTGTATATTTTAAGAATCCTAGAATGTATATAATAATTATAAATATTTTTTTAGGTATTTATTTAGTGATTGGTAGATATAAATAGATCAATAGATTTTAATAATCCAAGAGAGTATGTTTCTTTCTATAATTTAGGAGGGGTGACATTTTATAAAATACCTAAAACTATTCAATATTGGGGATTCCCTCTCAAGAAAAAAGCATCATAAATTGATAAATAATATATTTTATAGATTATATAGTTTATAAACACCTACACCATAGAAAAAACAAATGTTTTAAATATATATCTCCTTAACTATTACGTTCCATTATTTTTACCTTTCTAGTTCTCACTACAGAAACTTGTTTTTTACTAGGAAATTTACACTATGAGAAAAAAAATGAGGCATATATGATAATTTTAACCAACTATATAATAATATTAAATAAAATTTATAAAATAAAAAATATATGTATGTGTAAATTAATTTTAACCCAGGCGCATGTAACCTGAAAACCCATGTTTTCCATTTAATTGTGGTATTGATGAATTTACTATATAGAGGTTAATATAATTAATATAAAAGGAAAATTAGAATATAAATGAACAATGGATTATATTTAAAAAAACTAATTAATTGGACGAATATTTTTTGAAATTTTAATTTTCAATAAATTATTATTTATTATGAAATAAAATTGATGTCAATTTTGACACAATTCAATAAATTTGACTTTAAAAAGATCATAACAAATGGGGTATTAGAATATATTATTTTAAAACCTGTATAAAATTTTATATTTATATAAAATATAATAATTCATTCAATTTGTATTACTTTCAATGTGTTTAGAATCATTTATATTATTTTTCAATTAATTAAATAATTATTGTGTTAACAATTTGTAATCATTTAATGTAATTATATAATCTTTAAAAAATATAAATAAATTAATCCCACGAAAATAATTTTATTATTCAAAAAATTACCATAAATATTCATTCATAACATTTTTCCCTATTTGAACACATATTTGAAATTTAATAGTTAGATCTTGACATTTTCTCTTTTCCTTTACATAAATTATTTTATTGGTTGCTTTCATATATGTGTCCCAAAAACAAATAAAAATAGACAATAATGAGATAAGTATTTAAATATGGAAAATAATAATAATTTATATTTGTATTTGGGTCATTTTAATGCTTATCTTTTTTGATTAACCACTATTAAACCAATTTTATCCTTAACTATATCAATTAATTCCAACTATTTTTATTAATCATTTGAAAAAAAATTAGTTGATATGGTTATATGATACTATTTATGTTCATTCCAAATATTGAATCCAGTTTTTTAAAATTAAATTCACTAAATTATTGTAATTATTTAAAAATTAAACCTATAGACAAGATGGAAAAGTGGTTTTCCAAAGTGAAATTTTTCATAAGTATAGAATTTTTTTAATCTAAAAATTCACTATGGAATTTCTTTTAATGATGTAAATTATATTAATAAATACATAATGAAAATAAAATTACATTTTGAAATCATATTAAAATAAAATAATATTTTCAAATTCTTTAAATGTAAATATAATTTTTAATAAAAATAATATATTTTTACTATTCATCGAAAAAAAATCATTTCAGAAATTTATAAACAATTTAGTCAAATATAATTTTGAAATTTCGATTTAATTTTTTTTATTTTTTGGAATAAATTTATGAAATTGTAATAATATAATTTTATAATTTTTCATAAAAATTAATAAAAACATTTTTTGAGGAAAAACTATTTTTAAAAAATGTAAAGACATTACAAAATGGTAATGAAATTTTTAAAAATATATTTTCTTTATATAAAACCATTTAAATTAATTTTCACAATGATTTTAATATTATTCATACATCCATGTATAATGGATAGGTCATAAAAGTAATGTTTAATTAATAATATTAATAGTATAACACATTTCATTAGAACTTTGTGTTATGTGTAACACAAGCAATTAAAAAAACTTTATTTGATAAAAATTGTAAAATATCAATGTGTTGTGGTAATATCTTAGTATACATGATTATATTATCTATTATATAATTTAGTAGTTATTGTTTCACTAGTTGTCCCTAAGGTCATGGGTCACTAAACCAACGATAAAATTTACCATTACTAGAAATTCACATGGCTTGATTCCTCTCACAATATTTTATGAAATGATCTTATATCCCAAGACCATCCAAAAATTGTATCTATATTATGTAAATCTCCCAAGAAACAATACCTCTACTGGATAACATAGTGGTTTCCCATAGGCATACACTAGGATGAGACCATTTCATGTTTTCTTGGTGTTAAGAATTTTTTCTTGTCAGGTTCTCTCTATTCTCTCACAATGATAGAAATAATTTTTTGTTACCATTTCACCTTTACCTGACACTAATCTATGAGGAGGTTTTTATTTTTGAAATATCTATGTCATGATTCTTATTATCTCAGGATATGTAGTGACACCAAGATTTCACGACCCAGGTCCATCCACAAATCATAGAAAACATAATTCCCACTTTATCCTGGTATTTGGGTATTCTAATAAAAAAAATAGGTCCTTCAATATCCATACATTAATATGGAATCATTTTCACATATAAATATGTGTGTCGTGAATCCTATTTTTGTAGGATACATAGTGACATCTATATTATTTATTCTAGACTTAGTTGTAATTTCAAAATATATCATACACTCACTTCATTGTGGTGTATGATATTCCACAAAATCATACTTATTTTCCCCACTAACATTGTGATAAGATGAATCCATTTCATTGCATGTATAATGTTTATCTATACATTATCCTCTACCGAGGTCCTCATCGTATAATCGTAAACTATTAAACATCTTAGCCCTATTCACATGATGTTAAACTGTATGACATACAGTCAACCCTACAAAACCCTTTAAAATATCAGAGTGATATATCTTATAAGATCTAATTTCCTAGACAGTGATCTAAATCCATATAAGAGTCCTTAATTTATAGTTCCTTTCTTATAAACCCATGTTAAGACAAAATTCCAGCCATTTTCAATAACTATGTCTCGGATTTTGGTTTTTCATAATCCATGTCAAGATTTTTCCATGCATATATTTTTATGGGGATATAATCATTATGTCACTCCCCTATATATGTGTAATATCTGTATAGATATTTGTTCCCCAAGAACTATTTATTTATTGATTTCAAATAATTTAGAATACATAGTGAAATCTAGATAAATTATCTTTGACCCAGCCCTCAAATTTCCCCCATCTATGATCAAAATGTGGGTACACCTATCATTCATGTCAGTCTATCTACAATAACCATACAGTAATACATCATATCATGAGACTCATACTTCTTATCATGGGTATCAACATAGGTTTCACCTCTGGATTTGAATTATACTAGATTTGAGAAATATCCCTCTCTAAAAACAATGTGTGGCTCGATTCCATTTATCATAGTATAAATAGTGATGTTTGGATATTCTTAGGGAAAGGACCTTGAGAAAAAAATATAATATACTACTGATAGGCCCACTCATATTATATTCAATAGACAATCAATGGATCTTATATAGATCAACATAGTATAAAAAACTAAACCTCAAAAACATTTCTTCCCCTTAAATGGGTGTAATGAATGTAGGAAGACATGACACCCTACCCACCAAACTAAATCAACCATATACCCACCATAGAAGAGAAAATAAAATCTTTTAAAATTTAAGAAATGGTAAAACATTAAAAAAGAATAACATAAAACTATAAATTAACATAAGAGGATAACATTGTTTATACTTTTTTCCTATGTTCCAGAGAGAAACCACTAAAAATTCATCATATTACTTGATGTATAAGAATAACCTCATCATAAATGGACCATTAGTAACATTTCAATACAGAATGACTAACACTATTTAAACATCTAATGAACTGTATATTCCATTGGTATATAATGTGTGCTTGAGATCCCACTGTTTAGTGTCTAGATACACTATTCAAGCCTAGCTCTCCAATTCCCTTTCTAAGAAACATTATCTTTTTGTTATAGTCACACATTCTTCTCTTATTTTTGGAGTATCCTTCATTTTTATGTCATTATTGATTTCTTATAACATATTTTACCTTAACCACTTTCTCTTATAACAACTTATAGATTATTCTTTCTAAATACATCATTCTAGAGAGTTACCCAACATTCTATACCACCATTGATGTCATTAAAAGATAAACACTTTTGATTACACTACATCAACTGAGGAGATGAATTTTTATTATATTAAAAACATGACCATCCTTTTATGATAGATTGTTATTCTAGTAAATATAAATTTTATGCATGAACATTTAAGGCTTTGAACTTCTGATGGTCCAAACAAGTATTCACATCCCAACTATATTCAACTTAAAGACTTGTACTAGGGAAAACATTTTCAACCATCCTAATAAAATATCCATCCGTACATATTAGCGGTAGTATTATTCTATGTTTTTATTTATTTTTTTCACCCAAGACCCACTATGTCAAGATACTACATTACACATTCTTGAACTAAATTCTTAGTGAACAGGTATACCAGATAGTGGCTACTATGGATCTTCTAGAGATATAAAATTTTCTCCTCTAACATGTTTCTTTTTAAGTGGTACTATAGGTGTATGATCTTTTTCATTCACGTAAAACAATATTTTTTTCCAATTAGGTTGCATTTTGGTTTTCATAAAAAATAATCCCTCATTATTGTCTTCTTCCCAATTCCCTCAAAAATTTGATCAACCTAAATATCTCCTTTCCAAATTCATATAATACATTATAATATTGTTTCATTATACATAATATAAAATTATTCTATAATATATATATCCAAATTAATGTAGTTCCTATATACATAAATAACAACCTTGTTATTACCTCAAAAATTTTAGAATATCTAATAATGTTAGTAGAAAAAACATTGTAACATAACGTCCTCCACAAAACAATGATCCTATTCATCTAATCCTTTCAACTACTAGAGGATCCTCTTCATCGAGTCCCGATATTCCTTTCTATGGTTTGATATAAATTTTATAAACAATAATAAATTATTTCTGTATTTTTAAATATAATTTTATACATTATACTTCATGAGATTTGAAGCATAAGTAACATTCCCTATATATTGATGCTCATATAATGATGTAGGTTCTTATTCCATGGATAGACTGAAGTATCCTAGAAGATAGTAATAAATGTTTTTTCATTAATCCATTCAAAACAATTCATTCATTTTCAATAAATTATCCTTCTCAAATGAACAAAAGTTCATGTCTTTATTTTTTCATCCTCATCCTTGGAATCGGCTTTTGTTGCCTGAGAATCTTCATCATCAAGCATACTAAAAAAATATTTTTTAAAAAAATGTAATATTTTGAACATATGGTTAGACAAGAAAATTTTCATTGACATACAATTAAACATGTTTAATTACTCATCATTAAATTTCTTCTAGTAACATTAGTGACCAACGTTACATCTAATAAAGTATTCTTCTAACAAAAATGAGTTAAACATTCAGTTCCATTGTTATGGTTCATACTTCAAACCGTGAATTGTTTTCTTAAAGAATCAAACCAAATTTTGGTTCCCAAAATTTATTACAAATATTGGACTCATCATGTAGATTTATTCCTCAAAATCAACATAGATGATGGT
Organism: Viscum album; assembly: GCA_963277665.1. Taxonomy (NCBI): domain Eukaryota; kingdom Viridiplantae; phylum Streptophyta; class Magnoliopsida; order Santalales; family Viscaceae; genus Viscum; species Viscum album. The sequence continues at coordinate 1,175,842,580 of OY728141.1, read as the reverse complement.
TGTATTATCAACCATATTCTCTTGATACTAATATTATGATTCCATCATACATAGCATAGTTTTGATGGTATAATGTATACCTATCAGTGATATTATATATGAAAAATATACACAATTATTTTATAGAAACCCATTCACTACTAGCCAGGTTTTTTTATCTTTTATTATCATTTTCCTCTTCCTAAATCTATTAAAACCACGTGTTCTAAATTTTTTTACCCTCAAAAAAATTATTCAACTCCCAAGTTCTATTGAACTTTAATGAAGCCATCTACTCATTTATAGATGACACCCATTACATAGAGTCACTGTGAAAATATGATTCCAATGGATTTTAATTTCTCTTTATATCCATTAGTATTCTAGAGATTAAATCCTTCCAAAACCTTTGTATTGGTCTTCTAATTTTGATTTAACTCAGCAACAAAATCACATATTATGAGTTGCTTGCATATACTATTTTTGGAGGTATATGGTATATTTTCTTATTAGGTTCATAAATATTTTTCTCACACTTTAGCTTCATCTAACCTTAATTTTTTTTAAATTTGATGGTCTTAGATCTGGACCTTGGGTTCCTTCAACACTAAAATCTGAGTTCTCTAGTTTTGTTAATTACTAGTAATATAATCACTCTATATTTCCAAAGTTGACTTATCATCAAATTAATTATATTATATGTTCAGATACATCCAAATAATTTAATAATCAAAAAATGTGTGGAATTCAAGTCATGGACCTCAGACTAGTGAGTCATGAATAATGTTATGGTGGGATTCACAGCTTACCAGGGTTACGAGGATACTTTTTTTGGTTTTTAATATTATATTTGGGATATTTATTTACAAATAATGGTTGGGAATTTATTGATATTATGTTTGGATCTAGGTTCATATTTCCAAGAGTCCTATTTTTTGTAATTCTGTATTCTATACACATAACTAATCAATCCTTTTGATTACCATATCGTGTATACAGTAAGAAATATATGATATTTTCTTACATTTATAGTGTCTATATTTATGCATCCACTATTTAATGGTAATTTGGAAAAAATATTTATCATATAAAAAGGTTATAGAAGGTCCCATGCTATAATAATTACCTCAAGATACTATGACATTAATCTTAAACAAAGGTTTTATGGTCTTCATACCTCTTACTGACTGGAAAAATTAGATATTTGACTATCAGGTTCTAGGGGATCATAAGTAATAAGACTTATTCTCTTGAAGTTCACACATGGTGATGTCTAATAGTGAGATCATAAGGACATACCCACCAATAGGAACACCACATGTTTTAGGTTTCATTGGACGTTCCCATCTCTAAACAAGTGAATTGGTCTCCTAACAAGATGTCAAAACTAGTGTGTTCCAATGGATTTCATAATTTGATGCAAGAAAAAACTATGATAATGAAATTGTAGAGGGGTTTCTTATGTGGGGTGTGGCATTGCTGGTATATCATTGGATGAAGGACCTATAAAGTAATTATCACTTCAATGTTGAGGAAGTAATATATCTCTAGCCTTGTTGATCTGGATAGTGATACCTTCATAAGTTCTTGGAAAAGGTAGTTGAGGGTAAATATGTCATGTTTTATCAATAAATAATAATGAAAGAAATGGGAAATGACACAAGTGTGTTTCCTTCTTTATGAAATATCTAAAGATAAATAAAATATATTACACAGTGTGTTTCTATTGGTTGGATAATGTTTCAATTACTAACCATATCTATTTAGGGGCCTTAATTGGGTTCTAGACTCCACTTTTTGTCTATAAATATTATTCACTGATATTGAGATAAGGTCATAGAGGGTCATAAATAATTGGACATTCAAGAATCATCCCTATTCATTTCTATAGGTATATTTGAGCTACTGGGCCCCACAATGGGGCCAGAGTGATGTACAAGTCATTAATCACCAATGGATAAATAAAATAATTATTATCCAAGTAAAAAATAATTGGGTTCAATTTAATTATTACTTTTTTTACAAGTTAAGTAAATATGAGAAAATATTACTCAAATGAATATTATTTTAAAATTTTAGGATTTTTTATTATTAAGAAGGAATTATGAGTTGAGTTAAAAGAATCATTTTTAACACATAATATACTTATTATATATATATATATATTACATGTATGGAATAAAATATAAATAATATTTATGATGCAATTTAGTTTCTCGTAATTAATTAATTATTTCTTATTTAGTGGGTGGTTTATTTCTAGGGATCAGGGAACCCTTATCTGGGTATTTAATCAACCCACTATATAAGAAATAGAGGAGAAGCTCATCATTTCATTATTCATTACAATTAAGTGAGATCCTCTCTCTTCTCTCACCTCATATAGAGAGAACGTATCACTTCGGGTTTTGATCCAATAACTCCTTTGATAGATTGAAGGTAATGAATCATGGTTGTCTTTGTGATTCCAAAGGGCTCAACATAACACTAAGCAAGCACCAATATTATGATGAACGATGAGCATGAAGATTATGAGAATATTTTTAGAAGATTTAAAGGGGTTCATATTCGGATCCTTTGAGAAATGATCACCGAAGATGAGATGAATTTGTGATTTCTTTGGTTTTGAACAGGTTATGAGTTGGGATTAAATGTTGTTCTCTATTTAGTTTATGTGATATTCTTGAAATATATCATAGATTGGATCACTAGAGATGAAAAGAGTCATCATAATGACGAGGGAAAATTATAATATATCCATCCCACCGACATCCATTGTAACCCTAGTATCTTCACTATTTTTATGTGTCATTATTGGAACATATGATTCACATGGAATCCGTATACTATTGGGTGATTTATTTTACTTCTAAAAAGGGGGTTTAGTTGTTTAAAGTTTCAATAAAAACATATCTGCGGTTTTCCTATATAACAGTTTGGTGTCATTTATATAAGATAAATTATAGTTTTTTATTTATAATGGAATTTCATGTAGATATTATAGTGAAACAATATTCGGTGCTGGATATATATTTCCTTTATATAAGGAGTTTTTAGAGACCCCTAGTTGGTTGAATTGGGAATTGGATTCCTTATGTATGATCTAAGGAAGGGCATTGGTTTTCTTAAGGATGAGATAACCATATGAAGGTTACAGAAGGGCATGTGTAAATTCCTTAGGTTCAATATATGTAAATCACTTAGAGTGTTTCTAGTATCAAGGCCATGTTTGGAGGGATAGAACTATTGCATTTCTATCATTTTTTGATGGAGGTCTTAGATGGTTTTATCTAGGATGGGTAGAGTGTGATAGAATTACTTATGGATTTTTAAAAATGATTACATGGTTGTTTATCATGTTTCAATCTATTATATGTATTAGATACCTCCAAATTTTTGGAAGGAATCATAATGGTTATTTCTGGATGAGTGAGATTAACATGAGGGAGGAGAATGGTCAATGATTTTGTTGTGTGGTCCTAGGTTTTATTTATTATGACACAATGGATCATGATTAGGGTTTTACAATCTGGTTGCATGGAAGTACATACCTATTGGTTATGTATGAGATTAATATTTATAGTAGTGAGAACATATCAGAAGGTTCTTCCTGAAATTCATTATGTATTGGAAGAAGATAGTGATTATTGGAATATATTTCTGTAAAATCCTAAAATTATAAAGGTATGATTTCACTCGTTAAATGTGGTGTCATTTGGTTTTGGATTAGTGAGGAATTTTGTGTTGGGCAAGGACCAATGTGATTGATGATATTCTTGCATGCATAGTGGCCCAATGTTTTAATGAGAATTAGTGGTGTTTCAAAAAAATGGGTTATGACATCATATGCGAATTGGAGTAACATGGTATGGCCAATCAAAGATTTATCCTTCACAAGTGTTGGAAGTATAGATGAGTATGGATCAACGAGAGACACAAGTGTGTGATGATATGACTTTTCATTCAATATGATTGAGTAGTTGTGTATGAGAATCCATATGGTAAAGAGATCACTATTTACTATTACTGGGTGTGACCCTCATTGTGAATGGAGTTTGGTAGATATTGAGGATGATGTTCTTAGTGATCTATAAATGAGTAACCATTGGTGTTTCACATAGGAATATAGGTATAATTATGATATTTACATCCATTATTTATGTATGGTAATTGATGTATCATTTTACATAGTGGTTAGTGGTTTATTTTAGTGGAGAAATGATAGGGATACTTCTATGATAGGGTGAATTGAATCAGTTATCTACGTATTACCCCCATGTTGGTAGGGTCATAGATGTAGTGAAACCTATTAGTGGCCAGCTGAGGTGGGACTAAAATGATAATGTATGGGTATATTTTATGTGGTATAGTTCCATAATAAATACTATATTAAATATATTGATGAGGAAAATGGTGAATTTTTCTATTATTAGTTTTGTAGCAAAATAACGATCGAAAGATGGGAGTGAGTTGGATTAGAGACAACTCAATTCTCTTACTGAGACTATGATGGTTGGTGTGGGTGGATGTGTACCCAACCATGGAATTACATTGAATTTTAAGTTTGTAATTTGATGTGGTAGTTTGTATTATTCTATGATGTGATTATAAATTCAGCCATTGTGATCGGGATATGTGATGCGACGTTAGATGATGTGGTTGATCATTTTGAGGATATGTTCTCTAGAGGAGTACCGATCGAAATTTTGGCATGGAATTGGATATGGTGAGATGTAAAATGAATTGATAATGTTTATGGACCACTCTATGTGTGTTTTTGGTTTGTTATTCCTATGGTGGGGAGATCCATGGCCCGTAATTGCCCTTTATGAGTTGAATTTTATGGGATAAAGCACTATAAGTTTTTGGATGAATTGGATGATGTTGCCTCAGTGTTAGGGGTTGAAGGGTGTAGTTGAGAATAATATAAGTGTTGGTGAGGGTGATGATTGGGTAGAGAATATTTTGATTAATAATGAACCTAATTTTCTAGAGTTACATAATGTAATCTTATTTAATATTTGATGATGGAACATTATGAGTTAGTTTCGGATTGATGATTGATGGTGGTTGGATGTAATGTTTTGACGACCACCACACCTTCTTGATGATGATAAAAATACAGTTGGATGTTTTTAATGATCCTTAGGGTTAATAGTTGTGAAATTAAAGGGAAAAATTAATTTTTACTCACATATCAGGGGATATTAAAATAATTGATAATCATATCATGATTTATAGAGTTAGAACAACCCGAACGGATATTTTTGTGATTAGATAGAGGATCAGTATGTGTTTTGGGTGATTATGAGAGTATTAGAGCAGGGTAAGGGTGACCCTCTGCTAAATGATTTTACTGGTATCTTGTTACACTATAAAAGGAAAGGGTAACTCTATGAATTTTTTTTAATCAAGGATCATTTCAGGGTCATGGAAGCACCACAATGTGGAGTTAGTAGGTCATTCCATGACTGATGGTTGTCATGGCATGACCAATCTTTTTATGGGTTTCTGGATAAGGTAGAAATTGTATGTAGGGGAATAATTACATTGATGAATGAATCAAACCATTATTTAGAATCATACATATAGTTTGGAAACAATTATTTTTTCCCTTATGACTTTTCAAGGAGATAGGTAGGCCAATCCATCAACCTTATGTTGCATCGTGATGGATTTTCAGGAAGGTGTGTCACTACCTCGGGCATGCAGGCCACGACATAATGGGATATCCATGAGGATTTTGGTATATAATTTAAATGGTACTTCAGACATTTAATATTGGGGTATCACCATGATGATCCACTAAAGAGGTATTTTTACTCAATAAAGAAGGGGGGCCACAATATAAAGGATGGATCCAAAAAAAATACTTTGTTTGAGGGATCAACATCATGTAATGACCTAATAGACCACACCATGATATATTCCCTCTAGATGAAATCACACAATGAACCGTATAGGTCATGATATGATGGTAATATATCCTAGTTTTTTAAAAAGTTGTATACCCATAATTTTGAGGATGAACCCATTCTTGATTTAGGTCAAGAAATCATGTGAGGAGAATCATTTTCACTTTTCTCTCCTCCTCCTCCTACTTATATTTAATACCCCTTTCATAGGGGCTATTTTTTAAATTTATCCATGATGATTTTAGGGGAGTACATACTCTTATTTATCCACGACTAAACTTCCAAATATAACAACACATGTTTCAAGTGTCATTGTCTATTCTTATCTATGAACATGTGTTTTGATCTTCGGACTTATGATCATTATCAATATGTATCATTTGATCATTTACATTGATTTAAGTAAAAAAATGGACATTAAATCATGGTGTGGTAGCTTGTTTTTGGTACATATTTTGTGTTATATCATTGGTTGAATGAACAAGATAGAAAATTTCACTTTTGAGTTGAGGAAGATATTTCTAGGGAGTGCAAGTTGACCAGGATAGTAGTACCATCATTAAATCCATGGACATAGTACAAGAAGGTACGTCAATATAGAAAGGTCATTCAATAAAAAACTATCAAAATGATGATGAAATATGTTTTCATCCCTCTTTATGAGATATCATGATACAAATATATTATATTACAGAAAATTTGTTATTAGGAGGTGGTTATATCTATGAAATTCCATGTCTCATTAGGGGCTAAGTTGTGTTACTATAATTCATTCTTGGTATATGGTTTATACTCACTCTTATTGAGATAAGGTATAAAGACTCGTACTTTACATACATTGTTATTACTTCAAAATTGAAGAACACTTATTACAACATATAACAAATCCATGAAAGGACCATATAGGTATGGTGTCTTTAGAAACTGGGAAACATAAACAACTGGTTCATAAAGTGTCTACATTGTCTCTCATTTATTTCATCATATCTATAGTCCATTTTGGCATATCTTACATAATAACATTCTTCCTGACTTGGGGAAAGAAAACATACAAAAGGGTGATCTCAAATGCTCAGTAAGGGTAAACAAAAGAAATATCAATCACATCATATTCATAAGAACATAACTTTTGGAAATCTTAACCTGCAAAAGAGATCATAATTTCATAACATGGGATAAATAATAGTAGTAAAATTTAATCCCAATAATCATAAACTAAAACATGAAACTTTGTGTCATATACACATAATCATTGAGAATCATTTCTTATTAATCAAGACTCATTGCCAAGACTATCTTAGTGGACAAAGTCCATTTCTGAACCAAGTTCACTTCTCATTTCAGTCATGTTTCACTGAACCGGTATAACCTGCCGTTCCAGCCATGTCTATCTCATGAGATATAAAATCTTTACCCAATGCATTGGAGGGAGATATAGGTCCCACCCATATCATAATGATACCATTCTTATGTGTGCCACAAAATCATAAACCATACATCATAGCATAACCCATGTAATAAAAATAGGAATCCTAAACATCGTGACATCATAAAACAACTCATATAAGATAAAGTAATTCATAAAAATAATTACATCACAAAATAATCAAATAAATTTAATAATAGGGATAGAAAAAGAACCCTTTATTATCTTATATGGAATATAATTTTGATAAAACGCTTGAACTCCATTCTTGAGGAAAATATCCTTTCTACTTCAAAAACACTTTTCCTTTCTTAACCTGTCATACAATTATAAAATAAAAGAAGTTGATTAAAAATAAACCTAAAAACTTTTAAGGTAATATTCTTGGAAATAATGTTTTAAAAATCCATTCATGCCGTATAAGTTAAAAGAAAACATTCTTCTCGTACTTTTGTCGGAAAAGTCAAAAAGTACCTCGTACGAAAAACGACAAAAGATTCCTTTCATATATTTTACTAAAAACTCACCGAAGGGTAAAATTGGATATAAACTATCGTAAAATTATGTAAATATTAAATATTGAGGAAACATGGATGTGGATGATAAAATTCACCCCAGTAAATTCCAAAGTATAAACAATCTCGGATAAAAATGAGATTGTGATATTTTCCCTTACCTTAGGTCTGATTTGCTTCGTAAGTGTCCGAACCTCCTGTATAATGATTTAAATAATGTCATTGACTTATTCCAGAATCATAATCATTGTTATGATATCATATATGGTCATATTCTTATCTTATTATTAGTAATATTTCATTGCTACTTGTTATTCGGGTGTTTATTACTTTTTGTTCTTATGCGTGTTTTGTCGAATAAATTCGTATTCTTCTTTTTAGGTTATAGATACCTAATTTACAGAATTTTATTAGTGTAATATATATCATATTCATTCATTAAATTCATTTATATAATCATTATTCAGTGAAGATCATGTAGAACGAGTGGCATCACATCGTGGAGACGGTATTCCGTACGTACGCACGAGCGATGATATCATTCCCATGATCATGGAATTGTATTGGAGTGTATGTATACTATTTATGAATAAATATAAATTTAAAATAATCATATATATTCATTATTTACACCATTATACCCATCCAAGTAAGGTGGTGGTGGAATATAGATTACACCACGGCGGGGAGATGGTATTCCGTACGTACGTACGCGCGGTGATTTCATTTTCCGTAGGATGGATAGATGGTGAAATATGGTTTTTTCATACTTATAATAACATATCAGTATATGAGTGATACTGATGTTATTAATTCATAATGAAACAACTAAAGAAGAAGAAGTGGAAGAAGAAATAAAGATAAAAGAATCGATAACAGGCATTACCTCTTCTTTGAAGCGCTTCTTTGAGACCTCCTTTGAGGGCACTAAAATTGGTCTTTGAAGAAGACCAGGACCTCTTGGATGTCTCTAGGGAAGTGGAGAGAATAAATTGGCAGGGGTTGGCCAAGCTTGAAGGCTCAAAGAGGTGTGAGGAAGAGAGGGAGGAGGTTCCCTTTTATAAGGGAGGAGAGGGGCACCTTTGGAATAACTAAAAATATTATTTTATTATAAAGCCAAATTCGGTTTCAAATAGCTATACATTGATTTATTTCAAAGCTAAGGTGTGGAGGGGTAGAAATCCTCTCATACAATAGAATTTATACAAGTTTAGGATCCTATTTTAACCTTATCATTTAGATTTAACATTAAGTTAAGTAATTTTACTTTTATTGTGTCTTCTTGTGTTCTTACACTATAAGGTTAATAAAATTACTATAACAAGCCAAACGAACCCCAAGTTGTTTATTATTAATATATATAACCTTATCTAAGTCATTTGGCCGAACCATAGATTTTTATGAATAAAATAACAATTAATAATATAATATTTCTTCTAAAAACTATTTTATGTCAATTTTGACACTATTTAGTAATTGATTTTTGTTAAAATTATAACAGAATGATTAGTTCGAAAAAATTTAATTATATCAATACTAACATGTCATATTAACCTATAAAATTAGTGGAATTCATAAAAAGTCTCAAAATACATTTATTTGGATATTTATAACATCAATTATGTCAATATTTCATTAATAATATAATTTATGTATCATTGTTGTGTCATAAATAAATTAGATTATTTAATGTCTAAAAATTATAAATAAAATACCATTATGTTGGAAATCTTTTTACCTTTCTAATTAATATTTATAGTTGAATTTATCTTATGTATAACCCCATATTAAAAATGATTTACTTATTAATCTTCGACTTTAACTATTTTAACTCTTCTTTAAGTAAATTGATAATAAATGTCCTAATCTAATCCAAGTGGGCCTAAATGGTCATATTTTATTCCTAAGGTTGTTTTTGGTCGAATTACACTTATCCAATAGAATTAGTACATGTGTTCGGGTGATAATAATATCATTTTTACCCTTAATTACCCTATTTACTTTTAACCGTGGTAAATAAAAGTAAAAAGTTACTATTCACAAAATAATTATTTTCATCTCATTGAAACACATTTTACTTACTGACATCAACCGTGTCTCATGGATTTTCGAAATTCCACTCACAGAAGCGGTAAACTTATGTTTTATGAAAAATTCAGTTTTTTAAATTCCACTTAGTGGTTTCACTATTCATCCAAAATTGAATGTTTTCAGAAAAATACCAAAATTTCACCCTAGGCTAATTTCGATATTCCAAATCCAAAAATTAAGTCCATTTTGAAAAATAAAATTTATAAAATTTCAAAAAGTGGTTATTACTATTCATAACGGCTAGTTTTACTAATATTTTATTATCATATCGTTGTTTAGTGAAACTTGGTATTGCGTACGACGCAAGCTATCGAGGAAGGCCACGATTGCGTGTAAAGAAAGCCAATCTAGTGTTGTGTGTAGTGAAATATTTCTTTGATGATTTAAAAACAAAATATTTATGATAAAAGTCTCGGGTGTTACATTCTACCCCCCTTAAAATGAATTTCGCCCTCAAAATTCGTCACTTTGTAACAAACAGATGAGGATACCTCTTCCTCATCATATCCTCAAGCTCCCATGTAGCTTCTTCTAATTGGTGGTTCCTCCATAAAACTTTCACCAAGTAAGTGGTCTTGTTCCATAGGACTTTTTCACTACGATCCAGAATCTCTATCGGTTGTTCTTCATAAGAAAGATCTTGCTCCAGCGGTACAACTTCTGAGCTGAGTACATGTGATGGATCAGGTATGTGATTTCTCAGGAGAGATACATGGAACACATCGTGAACATAAGAGTGATTCGGTGCAAGTGCCAATTGGTAGGCTACCTTTCCAACACGATCCAGTATTTCGAAAGGACCGATATATCTAGGGCTCAACATCCCTTTCTTTCCAAATCTCATGACCCTCTTCCAGAGAGATATTAATAAGAACACTTTATCACCGACTTCAAACTCTAGGTATTTTCTTCGGTTGTCGGCATAACTTTTCTATCGACTCTGAGCTGCTCTTATGTGTTATTGAATAGATCAGACCTTTTCTGCCATCTCATCAACAAGATCAGGTCCTAATAGCGTTCTTTCCCCAACTTCATCCCAACAAGTTGGAGTCATGCATTTCTTTCCATAGAGAGCTTCATAAGGAGCCATCTGAATACTGGAGTGAAAGCTATTATTATATGAAAATTACACCAAAGGTAGGTGTTGATCCCAACCACCTTTGAAATCCATAGAGCAAGCTCTCAAGATATCTTCTAGAGTTTGAATTGTTCTATCAGACTGACCATCTGTCTGAGGATGATAAGAAGTGCTGAAACTCAACTCTCTATCTAGAGTATGCTGAAGACTTCTCTAGTACATCGAGGTAAATCTCGGATCCCGATAAGATATAATAGAAAGTGGTACTCCATGAAATCTTACCACTTCCTTTACATATATCCTGGCAAGATGATCCGGAGAGAAATCCTCTCTAATAGCAATGAAGTGTGCAGACTTTGAAAGACGATCAACTATGACCCAGATAGCATTATTGCCTTTGAATGTTTTAGGATGTCCTGTGACAAAGTCCATAGTGATGTTTTCCCATTTCCATTCGGGTATGTGTTATGGTTGTAACATCCCCTTAGACTTCTGTCTCTCAGCTTTAACTTGCTTACAAATTATGCATCGAGAGACATATTCAACAACATCTCTTTTCAGGCCATCCCACCAGAAGTACTCTTTCAGGTCCCTATACATCTTCGTGCTTCCAGGATGAATAGAGAATGAAGAACTATGAGCCTCATCCAGCAGCTCCTTCTTTAATTCAGGGATGGGAGGAACACACACCAGATTCCTGAACTTTATTATCCCATCACAATCAAGGTTGAATTCGGGAACATTTCTCACCTTCTTTTGTAACTCGACATCTTCTTTCAGTGCCTCTATAATCCTCACATGTATAGATGGTTCAACATTCATTTGAGAATAATATGATTTTCCCCCTTCCATTAAAATTCCAAGATCCATCCTTTGTAAATCCATAAATATTGGATCTTTTGTGATTCTTATCATGGATAAGCTAGCATGGTCTTGTCGACTTAATGCATCTGCCACCTTGTTTTCTTTCCCAGGGTGGTAATGAATTGAGCAGTCGTAATCCTTAATCAGCTCCAACCATCTTCATTGGCGCATATTCAGCTCCTTTTGTGTGAAAATATACGATAAACTTTTATGATCAGTATAAATATCACACCTTTCACCATAAAGGTAATGCCTCCAAATCTTTAATGCAAATATTACCACAGCTAACTCCAAATCATGAGTTGGGTAATTTTTCTCATGGATTTTCAACTGTCATGAGGCATACGGTATCACCATATCATTTTGCATGAGAACACACCCCAACCCCTTCTTGGATGCATCACTATAGATCACAAACATTTCTCCACTACAAGGAAGTGTGAGCACAGGTGCACTGGATAACCTTCTTTTCAACTCCTTCAAATTCTCTTCACATTCTTCCGTCCAAACAAACATAGCTCCTTTCCGAGTCAATTTGGTGAGTGGATTAGATAATCGTGAAAACAATTTCACGAAACATCGATAATATCCAGCCAAACCAAGAAAACTTCGGATCTCAGTTACAGTTTTTGGTCTTGACAATCTTTCGATAACCTCTGTTTTTGCTGGATCCACATATATCCCCTCTTTTGAGATTATGTGACCCAAAAATGCAACTTTTTGAAGCCAAAATTCACACTTGGTAAATTTGGCATAAAGTTTCTCCTTTCTCAGGGTCTTCAATATAATTATCAAGTGCTCTTCATGTTCTTCCTTTCTCTTTGAATAGACAATAATATCATCTATAAAGACTACCACAAATTGATCAAGGTAGTCTCTAATGACTCTATTCATCAGATCCATGAAGATAGAACGGGCATTAGTAAGACCAAATGGCATCACTATAAATTCATAGTGTCCATACCTTGTACAGAAAGCCATCTTTGGTATATCCTCCCTTTTGACCCTTAATTGATGATACCCTGAACGAAGATCAATCTTGGAAAAGTATTGAGCTCCGCGTAGTTGGTCAAATAAGTCATCAATGCGTGGGAGAGGATATTTGTTCTTGATAGTGAGTTTGTTAAGTTCTTGATAATCAATGCAGAGTCTCATTGATCCATCTTTATTTTTAACAAATAGAACAGGTTCTCCCCAAGGTGATTCACTAGGGCATATGAATCCCTTATCAAGATTCTCTTTGAGTTTCTTCTTCAATTCCTACAACTCAATTGGGGCCATTCTATAAGGTGTCTTTGAAATAGGCAAAGCACCTGGTACGAGTTCTATTGAAAAATCAACTTCATGATTTGGTGGAATCCCCGAAAATTCCTCAGGAAAGACATCATCAACCTCCTGTACAATGGGGATATTTTTAATTGTGAGTTTCTCACCAACCATTTGAGATAAATAACCTTCATTAAGAGGAATCAGGACCCATAAGATGGAAGAAATTTCCACTGGAATGTTATGTTCATCCTTGCATCGATAGACGATCATAGATTGATCTGGAATATGAAATGTGACTTCCCTTCTTTGGAAATTGATATGAGCTTTATATAAACAAGCCAATCTATGCCAAGAATCACATCAAATTCCACTATAGGATGGATCGCAAGATTTTCAGGAAGTAATTTTCCACAAACTTCAATCGGGTAGGAATTATAAACTTTTGATACGACTGTTCTGCTATTAGGGGTTGTCAAAACTAACTCAACATCTAATTGTTGAGTTAATATGGTGATACCCTTAGAAAAATCATCAGAAATAAAAGAGTGGGTAGATCCATAATCAAATAAATCATTTTCTACTTTAGAATCGATGGTAAGTGTACCTTTCACCACATCGTTATTGTACTCCACATCGCTGATAGAAATTGCATGTGACTTTCCTTTGTCTTTAGCCTTAAGATGTTTTTGATGTCGATCATTATCAACAACCCTTGGATTAGAGAATTTATTGGCATAATGCCACATCACCTTGCACTTGAAACATTGAAGTGTAGTAGGTTCATTATGTGTGTCCCTTCCTTTGTTTGCATCATTGGACATCATTTTCCCATCATTGCGGCATTCAAATGCCTGATGACCTTCCTTTCCACATTTGAAAAATTTAAATGTCCCATTAAGACAACTCCCGTTATGTTTCCTTCCACACTTTGAGCATAAGGGAAAGATCATCTTCTTTTCAGTGTGCTCTTTATATTTTCCTTTGAATTCCATTTTCCACTTCTTATCAAACTTATATGACTAATGGGTTACTCCAATCTCCATCTCGACTTTGAGAGCACAACGAACGATTTCCTCGTAGCTATTGAAGTCCCTTATGGATAACTCCCTTCGAAGACATGGTTTTAAGCCACTAAATAATCGATCGATCTTACTCTTAGGTTGGATAATAATACCATAAGCATACCTTGCAAGTCCTGTAAATTTGCTTCATATGTACCAACAGATTCATCATCCTTTTGCTTCAGTTCAAGAAACTCTTTCTCCATATTTTTTCAGAGAATACGAGGGAATTACTTATTGAAAAACAAGTTCTTGAACTCGTCCCATTCCATTGACTCAATTTCATCCCTTTTCCTCATATTCATAATAAGATTCCACCATTGATCATCATCTATTTCCAAACGATACACTGCTAGGATGACTTTATCATGTTCAGAACATTGAAGAACAGAAAATATCTTTTCAGTAGTACTGATCCATTGTTCAGCAACTAATGGATCAGTAGACCTACTGAATGAAGGTGGACGATGCCTCATGAAGGATTCAATAGAATCTTGCTCCTTCCTTTGCTCGTTTGGAAGTCCTTTATGATTCATCGCTTGAGAAATTTGTGTGAGCATGGCTACAAGATTTTGCATTCCAGCTCCCATAACGTTTGGTTGCTCAGGGGGACAATCATTGCATTGCCCGTCGCATTCCGCATTAACACGGTTCCTTCAGGTTCTAGCCATTGACTTAAAACCAAGAAGAATAGTGTGAGCAACTCTAATTATAATAGGAAAACCACATAATCAAGAATAAAATTTCACACTTAAGGTCTTATCCTAGGTTATTCATGGTCATTTCTAAAACACTAAGATTGTGTTCTATGCTTAAACTTTTCCTTAAGGTTCTTACTAAGTCTTTCACATCCTAGATTCCAAAGGTTGACTATACCTTTCCTCCGATACCAACTATAACGACCCATACTTAACATACATTGTTATTACTTAAAAATTGAATCACACTTATTACAACATATAACAAAACCAGGAAAGGACCATATAGGTATAGTGTCTTTAGAAACTGGGAAACATAAACAACTGGTTCATAAAGTGTCTACACCGTCTCCCATTTATTTCATCATATCTATAGTCCCTTTTGGCATATCTTACTTAATAACCATATTCCTGACCTGGGGAAAGAAAACATACAAAAGGGTGAGCTCAAATGCTCAGTAAGGGTAAACAAAAGAAATATCAATCACATCATATTCATATTCATAAGAACATAACTTTTGGAAATCTTAACCCGCAAAAAAGATCATAATTTCATAACATGGGATAAATCATAGTAGTGAAATGTAATCCCAATAATCATAACTTAAAACATGAAATTTTTTGGCATACACACATAATCATTGATAATAATTTCTTATTAGTCAAGACTCATTTCCAAGACTATCTTAGTGGACAGAGTCCATTTCGGAACTGAGTTCACTTCTCGTTTCAGTCTTGTTTCACTGGACCGGTATAACCTGTCGTTCCAGCCATGTGTATCTCATGAGATATAAAATCTTTACCCAATGCATTGGAGAGAGATATAGGTCCCACCCATCTCATAATGATACCATTCTTATGTGTGCCACAAAATCATAAACCATACATCATAGCATAACCCATGTAAAAAAAATGGGAATCTTAAACATCGTGATATCATAAAACAACTCAGATATGATAAAGGAATTCATAAAAATAATTCCATCACAACATAATCAAATCAATGTAATAATAGGGATATAAATAGAACCCTTTATTATCTTAGATTGAAAATAATTTTGATAAAATGCTTTAACTCCATTCTTGAGGAAAATATCCTTTCTACTTCAAAAATACTTTTCCTTTCTTAACGTGTCATACAATTATGAAGTAAAATAAGTTGGTTAAAAATAAACTTGAAAACTTGTAAGGGAAGCTTCTTGGAAATAATGTTTTAAAACTTCATTCATGTCGTATAAGTTAAAAGAAAACATTCTTCTCGTACTTTTGTAGGAAAAGTCAAAAAGTACCTCATACGAAAAACAACAAAAGATTCCTTTCATATCTTTTAATAAAAACTCACAGAAGGGTAAAATTGGAATAAAATATTTTAGAATGATGTAAATATTACATATTGAGGAAACATGGATGTGGATGATAAAATTCACCCCAGTAAATTCCAAAGTATAAACAATCTCGGATAAAAATGAGATTGTGATATTTTCCCTTACCTTAGGTCTGATTTGCTTCGTAAGTGTCCGAACCTCCTGTATAATGATTTAAATAATGCCATTCAATTATTCCAGAATCATAATCATTGTTATTATATCATATATGGTCATATTCTTAGCTTATTATTAGTAATATTTCATTGCTACTTGTTATTCGGGTGTTTATTACTTTTTGTTCTTATGTGTGTTTTGTCGAATAAATTCTTATTCTTCTTTTTAGGTTATAGATACCTCATTTCCGGAATGGTATTAGTGTAATATATATCATATTCATTCATTCAATGCATTTATATAATCATTATGCAATGA
Source organism: Viscum album (assembly GCA_963277665.1). Lineage (NCBI taxonomy): Eukaryota > Viridiplantae > Streptophyta > Magnoliopsida > Santalales > Viscaceae > Viscum > Viscum album. The sequence continues at coordinate 1,175,825,885 of OY728141.1, read as the reverse complement.
ATATCATGTAGAACGAGTCGCATCACATCGTGGAGACGGTATTCTGTATGTATGCACGAGTAATGATATCATTCCAATGATCGTGGAATTGTATTGGAGTGTAGGTATATTATTTCAGAATCAATATCAATTTACAATAATAATATATATTCATTATTTACACCATTATACCCATCCATGTAAGGTGGTGGAGGAAAATAGATTACACACCAACGTGGAGACGGTATTCCGTGCGTACGCACGCGCGGTGATTTCATTTTCCGTAGGATGGATAGATGGTGAAATATTGTTGTTTTATACTTATAAAAACATATCAGTATATGAGTGATACTGATGTTATTACTTCATAATGAAACAACTAAAGAAGAATAAGTGGAAGAAGAAATAAAGATGAAAGAATCGGTAACGGTCATTACCTCTTCTTTGAAGCGCTTCTTTGAGACCTCCTTTTAGGGCACTAAAATTGGTCTTTGAAGAAGACCAAGACCACTAGGATGTCTCTAGGGAAGTGGAGAGAAGAAATTGGTAGGGTTTGGCCGAGCATGAAGGCTCAATGTGGTGTGAGGAAGAGAGGGATGAGGTGCCCGTTTATAAGGGAGGAGAGGGGCACCTTTGGAATAACTAAAAATATTATTTTATTATAAAGCCAAATTTGGTTTTAAACAACTCCAAATTAATTTATTTCGAAGATTAGGTGGGGATGGGTCGAAATCCTCTCATAAAATATAATTTATACAAGTTTAGGTTCCTATTTTAACCATATCATTTATATTTAACATTAAGTTAAATAATATTACTTTTACCGTGTCTTCTTGTGTTCTTACACAATAAGGTTAATAAACTTATTATAACAAGCCAAAGGAACCCCAAGTTATTTATTATTAACATATATAACCTTATCTAATTAATTTGGCCGAACCATAGATTTTTAGGAATAAAGTAACAATTAATAATATAATATTTGTTTTAAAAACTATTTTATGTCAATTTTGACACTATTTAGTAATTGATTTTTGTTAAAATTATAACAGAATGATTAGTTCAAAAAAAGTTAATTAAATCAATACTAACATGTCATATTAACCTATAAAATTAGTGGAATTCATAAAATGTCTCAAATTACATTTATTTGGGTATTTATAACATCAATTATGTCAATATTTTTAATTAATAAGATAATTATTGTATCATCGTTGTGTCATAAATAAATTAGATTATTTAATGTCTAAAAATAATAAATAAAATACCATCATGTTGGAAATATTTTTATCTTTCTAATTAATATTTATAGTCTAATTTATCTTATGGATAACCCCGTATTAAAAATGATTTACTTATTAAAATTTGATTTTAACTATTTTAACCCTTCTTTAAGTAAATTGATAATAAATGTCCTAATCTAATCCAAGTGGGCCTAAATGGTCATATTTTATTACTAAGGTTGTTTTTGGTCGAATTACACTTATCCAATAGAATTAGTACATGTGTTAGGGTAATAATAATATCATTTTTACCCTTAATTACCCTATTTACTTTTAACCGTGGTAAATAAAAGTAAAAAGTTACTATTCACCAAAAAAATATTTTCATCTAATTGAACCACATTTTACTTACTGACATCAACCGTGTCTCTTGGATTTTTGAAATTCCACTCACAGAAGTGGTAAAATTAAGTTTTATGAAAAATTCAGTTTTTTAACTACCACTTAGTGGTTTCACTATTCACCAAAATTGAAAGTTTTCATAAATATACCAAAATTTCACCCTAGGATAATTTCGATATTCCAAATCCAAAAATGAAGTCCATTTTGAAAAATGAAATTTATAAAATTTCAAAAAGTGGTTATTACTATTCATAAAGACTAGTTTTAATAATATTTTAATAGTATATCGTTGTTTAGTAAAACTCGGTATTGCGTACGACACAAGCTATCGAGGAAGGCCGCTATTTCATCTAAAGCAATCCAATCTAGTGTTGTGTGTAGTGAAAGATTCCTTTGATGATTTAAAAACAAAATATTTCTCATAAAAGTATCGGGTGTTACATAAGGACCTATAGGGTCACATAATAAGTGAATCTACATGTTCCACCTATTTGGATGAAAATAAGTTTATGATGAAGTGAGACATATGTTATGGGTTTAGTGATCATATGAGAAAGATCGATCAAAAGTAAAACTAATTCAATCATATTATTCAAGTTTATCATAATTATTTTTGAATTTATTTCACAAGGTATTCCCATGTTTTTTTATAATAAACGTAAATACTGTTAAATACAATTTTTTAAATGAACATAACACACTAATGGTTTATTAAATATTTTTGAGAGCCTATAGGTGGAGTTAATTGTTGGTATTTTATCTTATAACATGTTAATGTGTTTCAAGTGAGTGATAAAATATTAATGCCTTTTGTGAAATTTTTAATTATGTTATAAGTTTTAAAAAATTATAAAATTAATTTTTTTAATTTCCAAAGGCCAAAGATTAATTTTCGAAAGTATAACCCAAATATCAATTCTCATTTCAGTCACTTGAATTGAGAGATCCAAAATTTTGAGGAATTTATTGAGTGAATCTCTCTTGAAATATCCTCTCAAGGTCTTAGAGATAGATTCCAACTAAATAACAAGATCGGATCGACCCCATATTATCGATTGAGTATGAGTTATTCACACAATATAATGTACATTGTAAAGACTCTTATTTCCCATTATAGAATCTATGAATCATATATTTATGATCTAAGATATGTGTGAATGTGTGTATGATCTAGATAATACCAATTTTGTCTCCTTTAATCCATGACATTCTTAACGTTAGTGAATAAAATTTAAAATTTTAAACACATAATGTATCATTTTTGATTTTTTTCGATTTTATTTTCCTTGATTTAATTGAATAAAACAGGATCCTTTGAAAATTTTGGGAAATATGTGATGTGGATTCAGTGTTTTAACATGAATATAAACCTTAAAATTTCATATTTTTTATTTTTTTTCTTCATCTATTCCATGGATTCCATCAATTATTATCAAATAGAACAGTCAATTATTTATGTATAAATATTTAAAATTTTGGTTAAATTTTATATGATTTATATTGTGGGTTTTGATATGGTCTTAACACAAATTAAGACTCATTGATCAAATTTTATATCTCCAAGATATGTAAAATCATATATCGATGAGTTTTGTTTATGTATTGCAATGTATTTCAATGTTTAATTTTTGTTTCACTTTAATGGATACCAGTGTGATAGTTTTTTTGGGAAAAAAATACCAGAGTGTTTTGTATTAACTAGATATATTGGATTTTGGTTGTGAAAACAATTGTAAATAGAACCTCATATTGAAATTTTAATTCGTAAGCTTAAATTTTAACGGGGGATAGAGGATTATCCTTCCAAGTGGAATCATATGTTTTTTATAAAAAATATACTCCCAAATGTGTGTTGATGTATTTTATCTCCCCATTTATGGGGAGGGGTATCGTTTGACCACCCCTTAATTGAGTGGATCCATCATGTATTATATATACATATATATTGTATATATATTCCCCTAAATCGAGTGTCTCATCCAAACAGCATTGGACTAATTAGGTTTGGGTATAAGAATCCTGGCATGTCAACGTTGTCACTATCCCCAAATTAGTGTTTAGTGGTGTTCTTTAGGTCTAATAGATCTGAGAAATCACATAAAAAATTCTTAAATTTATTTAAATTTATTTAAATTTAATAAAAAAATTGGGTGTTCTGTCACCTATGAGTATTTAATAAATTTTATTTTAATTCAAGCTAAAGAATTAAAAATACCCTCAAGTATAATTAAAAAAAATTATCTTATGTGTTATAATTACATATTGACTGGTCGTGATCTGAGTCTAGCTTGAGTATGTTTTTTTTATTTATTTGATTTAATTATTATATTTAAGATTAAAAATGTAAAATTTATTTTATTTTAATGATCATTGAAGCATTAATCTATCTTTAATTTATATAAAAGGAATGGGTTTCCTCCTTTATGTGATGAACTATATCTTAACACCCCGAGTTCTTCTCACTTTTGGGTTAGTATACATTATTGAGATTAGAATAGATCATGGAAAAGAGGTTCTAGTTGTGTGATGACATAAACAAGACAATAAAAGTGCACATGAGTTGTGGGAACTTCATTTGATGTAAAATATTGAGTTAATGAATTTAACAAGGGCCATAGTTAACCAATTATTTACTTTTTTTATTAACCAATAGTTATCATCTCATAATCACATCATTATTTATTTATTTTATTATATACACAATTTTTGATTTTTTGAATGTGTATTTACTACATGTGATCAGATTGTATAATAATTAAAATTCATGCATAGATAAAATGAATATTTTCAGTTAATGTATTATATTTAAAAAAGGTTTAGTTGTGAGTGTTAGCCCATATAACAAGAATGTTAAATATAAAAGAATTACACTCATTGAGATTAAATTACAGAATCCCTCAAAGGAATGTTAAGTCATTAAATTCCTTACACTGCTTGAATTTAGACAAAACTGACTGTTTGAGGTGCATCAGCCCTTGTTGAGGGTTCCACTTACTACCAAGGAGCTTTTATGAGGGTGGTGGGTTGATTAACTAATGTTGAAAGTAATAGATTTTCCATAGAAAGATTTTTATCATCTTTAGTGGCAAAGTATTGAGCAATGTAAGGCAATACTTTGTAGAATATGGGACTCCACTAAATAGATCAAGGAACCATGAGTTAATGCAGTTGTCGATTAAAAATCCTACCTTACACAATTTTAATAGTGGTGGTGGAATATATTGGTCTATGAGGAGATTTTTAAGGTCCCTTTCAACTATAATAATCAAGAGACTAAGTATTCTACATCCAGAAGATGAGGTATTTTGGAATTTGATAAAATAGTAGGAGACATTTATAAATAATAATTTTAAGATGTCTATTGGTAATCAAGATATTGTACTAATATATAGAATTAACTTGTTTTAGATCAAATGGAAATCACCAACAATTCAATTTCACTATGATCAATATTGGACAAAGAGAACATCTTAACCAACCATCGTAACCAATAGTTGTATAAAAGATTTTACATAGTATTGTTCCTAAAGAATAATATTTACATGCTGGATTCCCCAATTATTTCTAACCGTACATAGGGAGATATAACTATGGATAAATATAAATATAAGAATCATATGGATTAAGTGTTATGTGTTCAATGCTTCATGTTATCATCTTTCTCCACTGACTTGTTTAAAATGCATGGTGATAGTGAATCTTTAGAAATGTTTCATGATCTTTAAGAGTTATACTAGGAGATATCTCAGTAATAAAGATATGAGATATCAAGTTCTCTATATAGATTTAGGCCCGCACAAGGTAATTATAAAGGACCTCATGTTCTTGGGATGATTGGGTACATTGATTGATTGTAGACCATTGAGTTCAAACTTTAATTAGAACTAGAAAAAAATCTCAATATTTCCTCCTTGCCAAATTGATTTTAGCCTTTATTTTTTAATTATAATATGAATATCCTGAATACGTCACTCATATATTTTCATCTTCATTTCTCTATGAAGATAATGATATGATGAATTCCAACTCTTCTTTCCTTATGTTGAAGAAGAACAATAAACTCATGTAAAAGTTTCAAAGGATAAGTCCATGTCAAAGAATCTGATGCACTACCCATTTAAGAAGCCAAATATATAGATAGAGAGAAATGAGTATGAGTTATTCTACTAATCATGTGGTAATAAATTCTACTGGAATAATAATTTCATAGCTATGAAGAATAAGTAGGATAACTCTTTTTCTTTGGGTATATTTTTCAGTAAATGTAATCTATCCATTTCTACATGTTGGTTATTAAATACTATTTGGGGCTCACACATTAATATTCAAATATAGGAACCATGTAGATTCAAGAAAATTGTAAAAGTGGATTATATATCTGTAACACCTCAAGCTTCTACGGTACGCTTCTCTTTGAATAATACAGTAGCGTGTGTTGTACGCAGCTTCGAGTTCTAACACACCACAACCAATCAAACTAGCCATTATGAAAAGTAATTCCCACTTTTTGTAATTTTATAAATTTTATCTTTCAAAATGGACTTCATTTTTGGATTCGGAATATGGAAATTATATTAGGGTGAATTTTTGGTATTTTTCTCAAAACATTCAATTTTTGATGAATAGTGAAAAACACTGAGTTATAGTTTAAAACCGAATTTTTATTTCAATAATAATTTATTTTATTTAAATTTAATTATGGTCAAAATAGATACACAATACATATATAATTTCAATGTAATTCATTGGATTTAGTTTAGAATAATTTTAGATATATACAAATTTTATTGAAATTTTCACCGTCTTTTACCAACCTCCTAGGAGAATTTGAAAATTCACATAAAACCTAATTTTACCGCTTATGTGAGGGAATTTCAAAAGTTCGTGAGACATAGTTAATATCAGGGAGTAAAATTTGGTTCAATAAGATAAAAATAATTTTTGGTGAATAGTATGTTTTTTACTTTTATTTTACCACGGTTAAAAGTAAATAGGGGAATTAAGGGTAAAAATGATATTAAAATTACCCTAACACATGTCCTAATTCTATTTTACAAGTGTATCTCGACCAAAACAACATAGGAGTAAAATATTATCATTTAGGTCCACTTGGATTAGATTTGGACATTTATTATTATTTAATTCAAATAAGAGTTAAAAGAGATAAAATCAACATTTAATTACTAAAACATTTTTAATATAGGGTTATACATAAGATATATTCGATTAGAAATATTAATTATAAAGATAAAAATATTTCCTACATAATTCTATTTTATTTAAAAAATTTATACATTAAATAATTTAATTTATTTATGACACAATGGTGATGTAGTAATTACTTAATTAATTAAATATCGAAATAATTGATATTATAAATATCCAAATAAATGTAATTTGAGACTTTTTGTGAATTAAAATAATTTTATTGGTTAATATTACATTGTAGTATTTATTTTATTATGTTTTCTCAAAGTAATCATGCTGTTATGAGTTTCAAAAAAATCAAATACCAAATAGTGTCAAAATTGACGTAAAAGAGTTTTTAAAAAATGTTATATTATTAATTGATATTCAATTCCTAAAAATCTAAGGATTGGCAAAAGGACTTATATAATTATTGTTGTATCATTAATGAACCACTTGGGATTCTCTTGGATGTATATGGTACGTTTATTAACAAAATAAAATAAAAATACAAAGAGACATAGTAAATGTCAAACTATTTAACTAAGAGTTAAATATAAATGATAAGGTTAATTTAGTGACCCAAACCTATCTAAAATCTATTGGTTGAAAGGATTTAGACCCATAACCACATTATCCTCGAAATAAGTCTCTTTGGAGCCATTATAAATCGAATAAGAATTTATTATAAATTAATACTTTATGTTTTTTCTAAAGAGCCCATCCTCCCCCTTATAAAAGGACACCACATCTAACCACTTCGTCACATCTTCAAAGCCTTTTGGTTCGGCCAAGCCCTGCCCAAATATTCTCTCAAATTACCTAAATTCAACATATAGGACTTATTTTGATTAGAAAGCCAACCAAAGGATCCATTTTGATCAAATCAAAAGGAAGAACCCGAAGAAGAGGTAATGTTTTCACCACACTCTATAAAGTTCCTTTCTTCTTCAACGTATTCTTTATTTGTTATTTACATTATAAAATAATAACTCCAGTATCTTCTATGTACTTTTATTTTTTTATAAATATGTTACAACCATATTCAGTATTCTATCCATCCTTTGAATTACATCTCACCATACGTGCGTACGTACGACCTACCGTCTCCACGCCATGGTGTAATTGTTATTCATTACATTATTATTTGGATGGGTATAATATTGATGTGTAATTCATGTAAATAATAAATATAACATTTTAATGATTCTATATATATGATATACCATCCAATTATATATTATTTTAATATCAAAATAATGGTATTGACGCTCGTGCGTACGTATGGATTACCGTCTCCACGAACGTGATGAGATTCATTCCTCATCGTATCCATTCAAGAATAAATTTCATTTGATGATTAAAAATAATTTTTTGAGACATGATATCATTCTGGATATGAATCATATACATCCCATACATAACAAATATGTCTCACATAACAATTAATATAAAGGAAAACGAATCCATTAACACCTAAAACTATGATAATACTAAGATATTATTAACAAATTAATGTTAAAAGATCATATATGATAACATATTAAGGTATATTATTCTTGTATAATTTAATAAAAATTATTTCACCATTATAAAGGAGGTTAACCTACCCTCAACCAAGTAAAATTACAAGGTAAGGGTTTATTTCACAATCTCTTCATTATCTGAGGTTGTTTATACGTAATTATCTACTGGGACCTCTTTGTCATCCACATCCATGTTTCGAATAAATGTATTTCAAAACATTCTCACTATTTTATATACTATGGGTTAAAGTCATTTATACCATTTTTTTACTTTTTATATGAAGTTTATAATGGAATCTTTCCGTCATTTTCCAAACAAGGTCCTTTTTAACCTTTCCAACATAATTAAGGTAAGAATGTCTTTTTTTAGCTTATACGGTGGGTGCGGCCATTTTATATCATTATAAAATCGTCACAGCTTCCCCTACAAGATTATAAGAATATTTTCATAGTAAATGTTTTCTTTTATAATTATGTGACTTTTAAATGATTTCAAAAAAAGAGATATTTCTCTCAAATAGTTCTGATTTCATCTATGTCAACATCCTTTTATAGATTTTAAGCTTATTTGACGTTGATTTATTATGATACAAAACATCCATATTTTATTGAAGGTTTTTTGATATGTTTGACAATAGATGTGTTATTTTTATACCATTCATGGTTTTTGGAGAAAGTATTGAAATTTTGTATGATATTTTTAATACGAATGCTTATGTTATGTTTAGTCCTATTCATATGAGGAATGCATTGGACTTAATAAGTGATGGGTGGAGCCCGCTATAGCTCCTCGATGCATCGGTAGGTCTCATGAGACAAACTAGTGTCTTGGCACAAGGCCTTGAAAAAATCTAATTTTTAGTCTTGGCACAAGGCCTTAAATATGTGGTTATGATAGTCTGGCATTATGCAATCCATCATTTTGAAATTGGTTATTTATATTGCATGTGATTATTCGATTAGTAGAATATCTATGTGAATAAGTAAATGGTATTGTTTAATTTTATTTTTTCCATATTATGATGAATTTCATGTTTAAAAGGATTTTGTTTTAGTTACACATTGCCTTAAATCTTTATACTTACTTATGAATGTTTCTGCTATATTGTTATCCTTATTGGGCATTTGAGATCACCCCTTTCAGTGTTTTATTTTTCCCAGGATGTGAAGATATATTTTATGAATGACCTATAGGGATAGTATGGTGGGATATGAGTGTGGTCTATGGAGACAAGATGTTATTTTATTTTTTCACTTTATTATGTAATGTAAACTTTATGAATGTATCTAGTGATTCCAAGGCTACTAAACTAATCGATCTTTCGAGACTTGGTCTTTTGTGATCATGCCAATGTTATGTAATAATGCACTAACTCTGGGTAACTAGGGTCGGGGCATTACTGTTGGTATCAGAGGAAGTTTAGCATAATCCTTGGGAGCAAGATTTAGATAAACTATGATTAGAGCACATAGACCTAAGATGGAATTTGATGATTAGTATAGAATAACATCCTAGAATTTTTGTATTGTAGAGATTTTGTGAGTTTTCTTACCAATACATCCCTGACTGGATACGAGCAGGTAGAGGCGGATCTGGCACAAATGTACCTAGGTTTAAAACCTAAAGACATTGCTTTGAGCTAGACTCGAACGGTAACTGGTGCACGACAACGGGCCATGCTGCACTCTAGGTTACGACACTCCCGGGGGATATTCTTAGGATAATTCTCATTTTCATTACAAATCATTATGAAGGGTTTATGAGTCTATACATCCCCAAAGAATAATTTTTTATGATTATGGATTATATCCATAAATAGTTCAATTTATGTTAAGTGTTTTACAAGTTTAGAATTATGTATTTCGATTCGTAAACTAATATAGTTTATGCCATTATTTAGAAATAGAACCTAGTGGAAGGAATGGAAACCATATCAATGCACACACTCCATGTAAGGATTTCCATCCTGCTTAAGATAATTATAGTGGAGTTGTTGTTGCAACTGGTGTTGATCAGCTAATCACCATACTGGGACAACTCACCCAGGTTATGAATAATAACTTTACCCATGTGGAGCACCCTGATCTACAGCGTTAAGGATCAATGTTAGACCACTTCATGAGCAAACAACCACCAAAATTCAATGGGATTACAAATTCACAAGTAATTGAGAAATGGATAAATTACATAGAGAAAATATTTCATGCCTTGGGGAGTAGTGAAAGGGAAGACGTTATCATGGCAGTTTACCACCTCACTGAAGATGCTGATAAATGGTGGTCATTGATTCAAGACATGAAGGAAGATGATGAAGTATCAAATATGGAATGGAGAGAGTTCAAGGAGCTTTTCTTAGAAAAATACTTTCCTCATGACCATCGAGAATATTTGGAAAGGCAATTTCTAAGTCTTAGACAAAATGAGGATGAGAATGTCGCAATGTATGACTCTAAATTTTCAAGGTTAGCGAGGCATGAAACAGATTATATATGTAACCCTATGAGTAAGATTTATCATTTAATTTATGGGTTAAAACCATTTCTTCGTCGATCATTAGTCTCACAATCATTCGCATTGTACGAAGACATCGTCTCATGTACTATCAAGACGGAAAAGGAATTCTTTAAGTCTTATGGATTTAAAGAGAAGAAAGAGAAGAAGAGATCTGCTGATCACTCTGGAAAAGGCCACCAAGCTCGTGATTGCAAAGGGAATGGGTGTCTATGACAAGTGTGGTGAAAAAGGCCACCAAGCTCGTGATTGAAAAGGGAAGAAAGAAGCTACCAATGTTCAGTGTTATAACTGAAGGGAGATGGGACATTATGAAAATGAATGTCCTAAGCGTCAGGGAAACATACCTCAGAAAAGGCCAAGGGATCAAGGCCAAGCTTATGCTATCACTACTTCTGAGGTAGAAGCTTTGAAAGTTGTGGGGGAAGGTAATTTTATGGTTTCCTCAATATTAGAAAATACATTATTTGATTCTGGATCATCGCATTGTTTCATATCTTACCAGTTTTCTATTTAAATTAGATATTTTCAATTTTATCTAATAAGAGAGTTGTTAGTTAAAACTCCTATGGGAAGTATCATTGCGAAAACGTTCTGTGGATCCATCCCCATTAGGGAATATAAATGTTCTTTATCTACTAACCTCATCATCGTACCAATGATTGAGTTTGATATAATCCTCGTTATGGATTGGATTTCAGACCATGATGTGAAGATTTATTGTAAGAAACAGGAGGTTACAATTTTTGATGATGATGATAAATAACACCTTATCTTTTCATCAGAATCTTCACCACCTGATTCATATCTAGATCCACCCCCGGTAGTTCAACTAAATTCAATTATTGGGGAGGAAGAGAATGAAATAACTATGGGTAAGGAAAGGAATGTTCAAATAGTGGATGTACCTATTGTGAAAGAATATGTAGATGTGTTTCCGGAATATTTCCTTGGACATCCTCCAGAATGAGAAATTGAGTTTTCCATTGATTTAATTTCTGGATCAAGACCCATATCGAAGTCCCCTTATAGAATGGCCACTATGTATTTAGTGGAACTAAAGAAACAACTAGAGGAATTGAGTAATAAGGGATTTATTCACCCTAGTGTTTCTCCATGGGGAGCCCCTGTCCTTTTTGTTAAGAAGAAAGATCGATCTATGATGTAATGTATCGACAACAGAATGATCAATGCTATAACAATAAAGAAAAAGTATCCCCTACCTTGCATTGATGATTTATTTGACCAACTGCATGGAACTCAATACTTTTCTATGATTGACCTTCGATCTGGATACCATCAGTTGTGTATGAAGATGGAATTTTGAAATTTGGGTGGAGCTTTTGTGTTCCTGATATAACTGATCTAAAAAGGGAATTGTTGGATGATGATCATAGTTTCAATTTCTATATACACCATGGGAGCACCAAAATGTAAAGTGATTTGAAGGAACATTTTTTGTAGGACAACATGAAGAGGGAGATTGCTAATTTTGTGTCAAGATGTATGGTTTGTCATCAAGTGAATGCTGGAAGGAAACAGCTTGGAGGAGTCATGAAACCTCTTCCCATACTTGAGTGGAAATGGGATAATATCATGATGGACTTTGTCATGGGACTACCAAATACTCCTAAAAGGAACAATGTAATATGGGTCATTATTGATCGTCTTACCAAGTCAGCACATTTTCCTGCTATAAGAGAAGATCTACCACTTGGACGTCTAGCAAGACTATATATTAATGAAGTTGTGAGACTTCATGGAGTACCCCTATCGATTGTTTCTGATTGTGATCCTCATTTTACTTCAAGATTCTGGAAGAGTCTTCAGAAATCCTTGGATACTTAACTTCGTTTGAGCACTGGCTACCACCCTCAAATAGATGGAAAATCATAACGGACTATAAAAACCTTAGAAGACATGTTGAGATCTTGCTCACTTGACTTTCAGGGTATGTGGAATCAATATTCACCTATGGTAGAATTTTCTTATAATTATAGCTTCCATTCAAGTATTCAGATGTCACCATATGAAGAGTTATACGGAAAGAGATGTTGCACACCAACCTGCTGGGATGATGTTGGTGAAAGAAAACATGTAGGCCCAGAACTGGTGGAGGAAACGATGGAGAAGGTGAAGGTAATCCAAAACCACATCAATGAAGCTCAAAGTAGGCAGAAGAGTTATGCTGGCAACCGAAGGAAGGATTTGTAATTTTAGGTGGGAGATCATGTTTTCATGAAGTTATCTCCCTAGAAGGGAGTTATACATTTTGGTAAGAAAGTTAAATTGAGTCCCAGGTACATCGGACCTTTCTAATTTCTAGAACGAGTTGGGGATGTATCTTACCATTTTGTAATGCCGCCAAATCTCTCCAAAGTTCACGATGTGTTCCACGAATCACTATTGAGAAAAAACATGCCTGACCCGACGCAAGTACTCACATATGAGGAATTAGAACTGGAACCTGATCTGTCTTATTGCGAAGAGCCTGTCAAGATTCTTGATATGAGTGAACAAGTGTTGAGAAACCGTATGACTCATCTGGTAAAAGTTCTATAGAGAAACCATAACATGGAAGAGGAAATGTGAGAACCCGAGGAACTTATGATGAAGAACCACCCGAGTCACTTCATGCTGTAATATTCTAGAAATTTCTAGGATGAAATTATTTTAAGGAGGGGAGAATGTAACACCCCAATCTTCTACGGTACGCTTCTCTTTTAATAATACAGTTGTGTGTGTTGTACGCAACTTTGAGTTCTAACACACCACAACCAATCAAACTAGCCATTATGAATAGTAATACCCACTTTTTGAAATTTTATAAATTTTATCTTTCAAAATGGACTTCATTTTTGGATTCAGAATATCGAAATTTTCTTAGGTTGAATTTTTGGTGTTTTGATGAAAACATTCAATTTTCAATGAATAGTGAAAAACACTGAGATATAGTTTAAAACCGAATTTTTATTTACATAATTATATATTTTATTTAAATTTAATTAATGTCAAAATAGATACATAATACCTATATAAGTTCAATTTAATTCATTGGATTTAGTTTAGAATAATTTTAGTTATATAAAAATTTTATTTAACTTTTCACCGTCTTTTACCCACCTCCTAGGAGAATTTGAAAATTCACAAAAAACATAATTTTACCACTTCTGTGAGTGGAATTATGAAAATCCAAGAGACACTGTTAATATCAAGAAGTAAAATTTGGTTCAATAAGATAAAATTACTTTTTGGTGAATAGTAACTTTTTACTTTTATTTATCCCGGTTAAAAGTAAATAGGGTAATTAAGGGTAAAAATGATATTAATATTACCCTAACACATGTCCTATTTCTATTTGAAAAGTGTTTATCAACCAAAAACAACCTTATAATTAAAATATTATCATTTAGGTCCACTTGGATTAGATGATGACATTTATTATTATTTAATTCAAAGAAGAGTTAAAAGAGTTAAAATCAATGTTTAATTACTAAAACATTTTTAAGATAGGGTTATACATATGATAAATTCTATTTTAAATATTAATTATAATGATAAAAATATTTCCTACATAATTATATTTTATTTAAAAAAATTATACATTAAATAATTTAATTTATTTTTGACACAATGGTGATGTAGTAATTACCTAATAAATGAAATATTAAAATAATAGATATTATAAATATCCAAATAAATGTAATTTTAGACTTTTTATAAATTAAACTTATTTTATAGGTTAATATGACATGTTAGTACTGATTTAATTATGTTTTTTCTAAGTAATCATGTTGTTATAATTTTCAAAAAAATCAAATACCAAATAGTGTCAAAATTGACATAAAAGAGTTTTTAAAACAAATATTATATTATTAATTGATATTCAATTCCTAAAAATCAAAGGTTCGGCCAGAGGACTTTTATAATGATATTTTATCATCAATGAACCACTTGGGGTTATCTTTGATGTTTATGGTATGTTTATTAACTATATAATATAAAAATACAAAGAGACATGGTAAATGTCAAACTATTTAACTAAGAGTTAAATATAAATGATAAGGTTAATTTAGTGACCCAAACCTGTAAAAAATCTATTGGTTGAAAGGATTTAGACCCATCTCCACCTTATCATAGAAATAAGTCTCTTTCGATCCATTATAAACCGAATATAAATTTGTTATAAATTAATACTTTATGTTTTTCCTAAAGAGCCCCTCACCCCCCGAATAAAAGGACCCCACTTCTAACCAATTCTTCACACCTTCAATGCCTTTTGGTTCGGCCAACCCCTGACCAAATATTCTCTCAACTTTCCCCACTTCAACATAGAGGCATTAGTTTGATCATAAATCCAACCTATGGAGACCTTTTGATAAAATCAAATGGAAGAACCCGAAGAAGATGTAATGTTTTCACCACCCTCTTTCAAGTTTCTTTCTTCTTCAACTTCTTCTTTATTTTTTATTTCCATTATAAAAAAATAACTCTAGTATATTATATGTACTGTTATGTTATTATAAATATTTTACAACCATCTTCTGTATTATATCCAGCCTTTGAATAACATTTCACCATACGTGCGTACGTACGGCCTACCGTCTCCACGTCGTGGTGTAATTGTTATTCAATACATTATTATATGTATGGGTATAATAATGATGTGTAATTCTTGTAAATAATAAATATTACATGATAATTATTCTGTATATATGATATACCATCCAATTATATATTATATTAATATCAACTAAATGATATTGACACTCGTGCGTATGTATGGATTATCGTCTCCTCGAACGCGATGAGATTCATTCCTCATCGTATCCATTCAAGACTAAATTTCATTTTATGATTAAAAATAATTTTTAGAGACATGATAACATTCTGGATATGAATAATAGACATCCCATCCATAAACAATATGGCTCACATAACAAAGAATATAAATGAAAATGAATCCGTTAACCCCCAAAACGATGATAATACTAAGATATTATTAACAAATCAATGTTAAAAGATCATATATGATATCATACTAATGTATATTATTCTTGTATAATTTAATAACAATTATTTAACCATTATAAAGGATTTTAACCTACCCTGAACCAAGGAAAAGTGCAAGGTAAGGGTTTATTTCACAATCTCTTCATTATCCGAGCTTGTTTATACGTAATTATCTTCTGTGACCTCTTTATCATCCACATCCATGTTTCTTATAAATGTATTTCAAAACATTATTACAATTTTACAGACTATGGGTTAAACTCATTTATACCCTTGTTTGAATTTTTATAATAATTTTATAAAGGAATCTTTCCATTATTTTTCAAACAGGGTCCTTTTTAACCTTTTCGATAGAATAACGGTACGAATGTCTTTTTTTAACTTATACAGCGGGTGCGGCTATTTTACACTATTATAAAATCATCGAAGCTTCCCTTAAAAGATTATAACATTATTTTCAATGTAAATGATTTCTTTTACAATTATGTGACTTTTAAATGATATCAAAAAATGAGATATTTCTCTCAAATAGTTTTGATTTCATCTATGTCAACATCCTCTGATGGATTTTAAGTTTAGATGAAGTTTATTTATTATGATAAAAAACTTCCATATTGTATTGAAGGTTTTTTGATATGTTTGATTGTGGATGTGTTATTTTTATACCATTCATGGTTTATGGAGAAAATATTTATATTTCGTATGCTAGTTTTAATACGAATGTTTGTGTTATGTTTAACCCTATTCATATGAGTAATGCATTAGACTTAATAAGTGATGGGTTGAGCCCGCAATAGCTCCTTGATGCATCAGTAGGTATCAGGAGAAAAACTAGTGTCTTGGAACAAGGCCTTGACAGAATTTTATTTGTAGACTTCGCATAAGGCCTTGACTATGTGGTTACGGTAGTCTGGAATTATGCATTCTATCATTATGAAAGTGGATATTGATATTTCATGTGATTATTAGATTAGTAGAATATCCATATTAATAAGTAAATGAAATTATTCTGTTTTATTTTTTCCATATTATGATTAAGTTCATGTTTAAAAGACTTTTGTTTTAGTTACACATTGCCTTAAAAGTTTATGCTTATTTATGAAAGTTTCCGCTATATTGTTATCCTTACTGGGCATTTGTGCTCACCCATTTCTATGTTTTATTTTTTCCAGGATGTGAAGAAGTATTTTATGAATGACCTGCAGGGATAGTATGAGGAGATATGAGTGTGGTCTATGGATACAATATGTTATTGTAATTTTTCACTTTATGATGTAATGTAATATTTATGAATGTATCTAGTGATTCCAAGGCAACCGAACTAATCAGTCATTCGAGACTTGATCTTTCGTGATCATTCCAAGGTTATGTAATAATTCACTAACTGTGGGTAACTGGGGTCGGGGCGTTACAATATCCAAGAAGAAAATGTCATGATAATATCATCATTAGAAGTGGGGGATTATAATCTCTCTTTTCCTAGTAGAATGGTTCTTTCATTAAATAATTTAATGACTTATAATTTATTACTAAAAACATAATAATAGTGTAAAGTTTATACACTATAGGATTTTATTTATAGTGTGGATGAAATGTTGGTCTAATGCATAAGAATAAAATATGTTATGTTTTTTGAACATCTTTAAAAATGGTTAAATATACTTCAACATGGTAATCATGTTTTGGGAATTAAGGATAAATCCAACAAGAATGACTCATATCCTTCCAACTTATAGAACATCATGATAGGTCATGTAAATGATAATTAGTTAATAAAACTACATGATGTATGGTATGTTGAATCTATTTAGTTAAAACCCTTGGATGTATGCCACACATGTTTATAAGGTAAAGTAACCAAAGAGCTGTTTAATTGGAAAAGATACAAAGAAAAGGAACCATTGTAATTATTTTAAACAGATATATGTGGTCCATTTATAATAGATTAAAGTGGTGGTTTTACTTAATTCATTAATTTTACTAATTACTATAGTAGATATTGTTATGTATAATTAATGAGTTACAAGTAAGAGTCCTTTTTTCATTCCTATAGAATATCATAACCAAGTAGAGAATCAATATAGTATGAAGATTAGTAAACATTTTTCAGCTCATAGTGGATAATATCATAAACATGTTTTCATTACACATTTAAAGTAGTATGGGATTGTTTCCCAAATCACTCCACACTATATACCTAAATGAAATATTTTTAGTTAAATGGTGAATCAAACCTTCTTTGACATGGTAAAATCGACAATGATTCATCCAACTATACCAATATCCTTTTACAGATATACACTGTAGAATATAAAATATACACCAAAATGATTAATAAATAAATTGGTTGATGTGATTCCAATAATGTTATGGTATGGAAATAATTCTAGTCTATCATGTGTATGTGTATGGGGGTGTGAGTACTTTTTTGAAGACTATACCTAGTGAAAAATTAGCATCTCTGAGAACTAACTCCATCTTTTTATTTTACCCTAATGATACTAATGTATATTACCAATATAACCCTTTAGATATAATGGTGATTTCATAAATATGTGATAAATTCCTAAAAAGGGAACACATTTATAATAGAAATAGTGGGAGAAAGATTAAATTCAATCAATTTGTTGCTTTAGATACCAAAGTGTTGTTGTAGGAACAATATCTACAAGAGAATATGTAAGAAGAAGTTGTTCTTGAGACAAAACTATATTATATGTCTAGTAGAGAGTTTATAGAACTATAGAGATATATTTTTGTTATCATCAAGTCAGATGAATAATTAATCTTATATAATGATGAACCTATAACCTATAAAGAAGTAGTAAATGGAAAAGATGTTGATTAATAGAAAGAATCTATGCATTTTGAAATGATTTCCGTGTACCAAAATCATGTTTGGATTTTGGTAAACCCATAAATATTTGTTAAAACTGTTGAGTGTAAATGGGAATTCAATAAAAATATGGACTTGGATGTTCAAGTGGGAACCTATATGGAATGATTAGTAGTAAAGGTTTTTAGGAAACATCACAACATCAACTATGATGAAACATTATTTCTAGTAACTTTGCTTAAATCTATCAAAATATTATTTGTAATAACAGAGTTACATGGTTATAAAATTTCAAAAATGAATGTGAAAACATGTTTTCAAAATGTGAAGTTATTTATAGATATCTATATGAGACAACATGGAGGCACAACCACGTATATGGATTTTAAAAGTTCATGAAATCCCTTTTATCAATGCTAAAAATTCACTAATAATTGAAGCGCTATTATAAGGAGGTCCCTATTATCAGAGGTAAAAATACCTAATAAAAGGTTCCTTTATGGGTAATTTTTTATAATTACTAATAAAATTCAAAAAAAATTAAAAAAATCATTTTTTAAAAAAATGGAGCCCCTTTTAAAAGAACTTGACCAACCCTTTAACATCACCCCTCTACACCCACCAGTGCCCCCATTTAACATCACTCACCACACCTCCCACCCATGCACCCCTTAAACAGTAGTAGACCCCCTACACCTGCTCACACACCCCTGCCTCTGCATGGATTCTAACTTAAGACTTCTCCCTTGCACGCATGCACCTCTACCACTCGTCCATTTTCTATTGTTATCCCAAAAATGATATATCTATATATGTAGTTATATTTATTCATATATTAATATATATTTATATTTATACATATATTTATATTTATTAATATTAATATATATTTATAATATTAGTTTTAAATACATTTATAAAATATGTTTTTTGTGAGTTTATAAATAAATAAATAAATACATATATAAAACATACATACACACATGTATATTATATATATGTATCTATAAGTATAATTATGCATATTTATATATGTATATAAATATTATATATTAATATTTATATATATATATATACGTATTTTAGAATATATTGATAATATATATCAGTTTTTTAATATAGATGCACACAAATACACACACACATAGAGAGATAGAGATTATATAAACATATAAATATTCATATATTCATATATATTTTTTAAATAATATTTATATTAGTTTTTATTTAGATAAGAATTACATATTGATAAATATATTTTATATGTAAATATGTTTAATTATTTATTTATTAAATTAAAATTTTATGTTTGAATATATAAAAACATATGTATATATTGTTTTATATTTGATTATAAATAATATTATATTTTTAAAATCAATAAAATTTTAAATCCATAATATTATAATTAATGTAATCCCTTGGAATAATTTCATTCCTCATTGAAAAAGGGTAAAATAACCCCTTAAACGAGGCTAAAAATCAATCGAATGTTAAAACATCATGGTGCCCTGACAAAAAAATAAGTTCTAGAGGACTTCTAGGAATTTTGTGTCAACAAAAATGTAATGTAGGGTTTAATTGGAATCACTTGGGCATAGAGCTCGTCACATGAGTTTATTTGTTATGTGGTAGATCCAAAAAAGACTCTTGGATCAAATGTTATGACTCTTTAAAGTTCGAGTTGTTTTTTTAACTTATTTTCGAACTTTTTTTATTTTTTTACTTTAATTTATTCATATTGTTAATAAATTATTGTAACATAATAAAAATTACAAAATTATTAATTAAAAATATTTTTTATTTTATTTCACAAACCTTTTTAAATAAATATATTATATATTATTTTCAAATTTCTATTTATCCTTATATAAAACATATTTAAAAAATATGTACTATATTTATATCAATATAAATATATTTAAATATTTATATGTTAATAAATGAGTTTTAATAATTTTTTTAAATATACCCTTTATCATCACTAGTAAAAAAGTGCTGAAAAAGGGGGATCTTTATCAATGCTTTTAAAAATCACTGATAAAGGGGCCCCTTTAAGAGCGCTAAAAAAGGGGCTGATAAACGGGATTCCATTATCAGTGCTAAAAACACTAATTGAGGGGTACTTTTAATAGTGATTTTCTTTTGATCTGTTAAATGTAACTTTTATCAGCACATTGTTTTGCTAATAAATGTACCCCCTTTATCAGCACTTTTTTACTAGCGCTAACATGACGACAATTTTTTGTTGTGAGGTTCTATTATTTCAAAGATATCCAAAAAAATATACAAGCTGTAGTTATCCATTAATGTATTGAAGAATACATCATGATCATAGAATATTAATTTTTATGAGTCCATAAGATACTTTGGTTTCATTAAGATTGACATTTATGCATGTGTTTCTTAGAAGGTTAATGGGTGTTTCATCATTTCCGTTTTTTTAATGTTGATGGAATATGGTTAATGGGAAATATAGTGAATGTCTTATAGTCAGAATAGATTTTTTTAAATAAATGCATCTCAATTAATGATGTAGGTGACTTATCTGATATTCTTGGGATCAAGATATATTGAGATTGATCTTACGGGCTACTTTGGCTAAGACAAAGTATATATATTTACAAGGTAATCAAAAGGTATAATATAGAACAATCTAAGAGAGGATTGTATCTACTGTCACTGAGAATTAATCTATCAAATAATATTTATCCATATAAAATGAGGATATTGAAAGAATTAAAATAATAAGATATTCTTTATTAGTGGGAAAAATCATGTATGTCATGATATGTACAAGGTTTGATGTTGTTTTTAATTTTAGAATGGTGGGAAAATATTAAGCCAATCAATGAGATATGAATTAGGAAGCTATAAAAACAATCCAAAATTACTTGATACATATAAAGGATATGTTCCTAGTATATGGATTATGTTATGATATAGTCATGAGAGGATACATTTATTTTATCTTCTAGATATATTATGATGATCTAAAATCATAGTAATGCAATTTATTTTGCCTAAATAGGGGTGTATTATGCTATAGGATCTTGAAGCTATCTAGGGTTGGAAAATCTGAATCAAAATTTTATTATATAGTGGCTTATGATAAAGCCAAGGTTGTAGTTTGGATATATTTTTTTTGAGCTTGACATCATACCTAGCAGTGAAGACTTTATTACAGTATTCTATGATAATACTATAGCAGTGGTGATTAAAAAGAGTCCACATCCCATTAAAATAAAAATAATATCCTTTAAAAGATTCATATTTAATGAAATTTACTCAAAGCGGTTACTCTATGGTTAGTAAAACATCCATAGTGTATAACATGGAAAATCCACTAACTAAATACATATCTTAGTAGAAGCACGATACGCATGTGAGAGCTAGTAGGTTGACAATTGTTAATACCTGGATCTAGTGTACGTGGGGGTATTGTGAGTGGGTTCCATAAACCCAACTACTCTATATACTTTTACTTCCATTAAATTTATATATTATGATATATTTATGGTTTTAATCTTACTATAATATTTTTGATACTTCTTCATCCACTATTTAGATGGTCAGTTTCATAGATTTCATATTGTTTTAAAAGGTTATAGTTGTTATAGACTATAATGAGAACCTTGTTATATTATTATAGTAATCTTAATCATCTTTCATATAGTCTAGATACATCATACTAATCGAAAATTGATGATTTCTAGCTATTAGGTGATAGTTGGTCATAAGTATTGAGTCTTATTCTCATGATGTTCACATCTGGTGATCTCGAGTAGATGAGATTATGTGGACTAACCCACCAAAAGGAACACCGCATGTTTTAGGTGTCCTTGGTTGTTATAATTTATGGAAATGCGTATTGATATTATAAATTATGATCATTATCAATGTGTATCGTTTTATCATGTTCATTGATGTAATGAGAAAACAATGGCATTGAATTCTGGGAGAGGTATCTTTTGATGGGTTCAAGTTTGGTGTTGTGTCATCAGTTTAATAATCAAGACATAATTTTTCACTTTCTAGTTGAGAAAGATATACCTCATGGGGTGAGGTTTAATTGGATAGTAGTGCCTTAATTAAATCCTTGTCCATGGTATACGATAGTAGGTATGTCCAGTATGATCATGAAATATATAAAGAATAAAGAGGATGATAACACAACTATTCATCCTATTTTATGAGAAATCATGAGACCAAAATATTGTATTAAAATGAATTTGTTTGTTAGAGGTAGTAGTAGTTATAAAATTTGGTGTCTCCATAGGGGCCATGATGGGTTGCTAGACTCCACTCTTGTTCTATTGGTTGGACTCATTGCTATTGAGATAAATACATAGAGGGTCACACATGATGTGTATCCACAAGTTCCACCTATCTTAATGAATAAGAGTTTAGGATGAAGTGGGACCCCCATATGGGGGTGATGAACAGGTAAGTGTGATCAGTCACATGTAAAAATAATTCAATTATATTATTCATGTTTAAGATAATGATGATTTAATTTTTTTCTCAAGGTAATCAAAAGATGATTGATTATAAAAGTGAATATGTGAAAATATAATTTTTTAAACAAAAAAAACTTTTTTAAGGTTAAATAAATAATTTTGGAATCTTTTGAAACCAGATAATGGTTTTTATTTTATCACATAACATGATAAAGTGTTAAAATTGAGTGGTAAAATATTCATGACACTTATGACAAGGTTAATTAATTCTTATTTGTTAAAAGATTGTCTAAAATTAATGTTGTTACATTATTGGGACACAAGTGTAATTTTGGTAATTATAACCTAAGTATTAAAGATCATTTTGGACACTTTAATGGATATATACACCATTTTAAATAATTTAGTGAGATACATCCCACTTTCTTAATCGAGTTTTTTTCTCCATATGATAGAACAGAAATGATAATGTTATTTGATTCACCACTCCATCAATTAGAAAATTTTGATTGATGATCTTGGAGTTGTGTTGAACATGTAGATGATATAGAAGAAACCTATATTAGTTAATTTTATCCATCACACACTAATGTAGAGTGAATAAAATCACTGATTTTAAATGAACATGGTTCCATTTACTATTTCATTAAATTTTATTTTTCGTTCTTAAATCGAATTGCATTCATTCCATTGAGAAGTATGGGCATGGGGTTTTTCAGATTCAGATTTTTTCAACATGAATCTAAACAAAAAAAATTTTATTTCATACATTTATACTTGTGAAGAACCTTTAGTTTCTTCATTTATTACGAAACCATATATTATTTTTATGCTTGAGTGTGAATTCCTTCATATTTTCATGGGCTTAGGTAAATTATAGGAATCTAAAGAGACCCTTTGAAATATATGTTGTAGAAACTAGCCTCTATGTTTTGGATAATGTTATCTAGTGATGTTTATGTAAAATGGAGTCAACTAGTAACTCTATACACCCTATCCTTATTCACATATTATTACATGATATTAAGAAAAAATATCATTTAAATACAAGCCAAGGATCAAAAATCCTAGTGCATTTGGAAGACTAGGTATATAATTAGAAAGAATGAAAAAAACTAAACCATCTTTTATTTATTCTTTATAATGAGATTCTAACTTCCATTTATCTCTTATATCATCATTGGATAACCAAGTGAATGCATGAACAAAGTATGAACTAAATATCCTAGGAAGGGAATAAACATAGGAGTAAAGAATAACACATGTGTTAGAAGCCATAACAAGATAACATAAAAGGAATGGAACATGATTAATCATATGGAATAATAGAACATATAATATGGAATAAAATGATCATGGAAACATAGTAATTTGGTTGCAATAAATAACATGACAAAAACATTAGTCAAGGCTAACTTCCAAGACAATATCACATTGTGGAAAAAGTAACATAATGCATTAGGTTTAATCCATAATCCCATAAATAACATCTCATGGGACTAAATATTACCCAATTAATTAGATAGTTGCATGGGTGCACCCATTATAACATGTTCATTCATATCTGTGAAACATAATGAATCGTACATAAAGAATACACATAAGGGTTACACATGGAAAGGAAATCGGTATCGTAATCATATCATAAAGAATAACAAGAGGGTGTATCATAATTGTGTACCACAAAGAATGTATTTAAATAATACTTGGACATTAATAAGGTAAAATATGCATATATCATGATAAAATTTTCCAAATGATGTGAAAACATATAAAAATTGTGTTTGAGAGATATTATAAATGAGACACTTTAGTGTGGTTTTAAGGGAAATATTAAAGAGTATTCAAAGTTGAAAAAGGATTAATTGATTGTATAAAACAAAAATTAACTAAGAAATATTTTCATGGTGAAATGAAATATTTTATAAAAACATTTGTGGATTAAAACATATTTTGTGGTGTACTGGAAAATGGATAAGAAATTGAGAAGTTGCCTTTAATTGGGCTTTCTTATCCGGTGGAATTGAGATTGGAATCTTTTTGAGCATGTATTTACCCATAAAATATGGATAAAATGATATTGATACATAATTTTGGAACACATAAATAGATTTTATAATATTTTTATAAGAATAATTAATATATAAATTGGTGTAAATTGAGAGAGTGTAACCCAATGGTAAATTTAAAGGATCTGAGAAATCTGTTACCTTTTGTTTGGTTGTGTTCTTCAGTTAAACATAATTTCTTGGATAATAAAATTATATTCCTTAATAATTTATTTCAGAATCTATTAACCATATATTTTATTTATTATTGTTTTATTCACTTCATTAATGGATATTTTTACGGGTTATAAATTTTAATTTCATTGTTTTGGGAGTGTATGTTTCAAGGTTTCATCGTTGGTTCACTTTTGTATAATTATGGAAGTTCTTGTAAAATAGTAAAAATTATACATAAGTGAAATTATAGGGTATTAATTAATTTCTAGCTATTTAAATGGTAACATTTATCATTTTTTCAGATATGAGAATGATTCATTAGATAAAATGTAAATGAAAAATAATTAGTTTTTTTGGGTTGTTTCGAAGAACCGTTGTAGTGTTTTGTTTTAACATTGTTTTGTATTTTTGAAAACTAACATTTTTTTATCAATGTTTTTTATTTATAAAAAGATGAACTTGTTGGTTACTAGATGATTGTGTTTATTGTAATCAGATAAAAGAAGCAGTTTCTGAGTTTGAAATAAGTTGATGAGTTTGAAAGATGATACAGAAAGAATAATCCATGTTGTTTCTAAAGATATTTTAGAATAGGATGTTGTTAAAGAGAGAAAAGTCAAAAGTTATAATGTTAAGAAAAATTTCTAAACAAAATCAGATGATGATTTATTGATATTTATGTGTTCACAAATCATGAAAACAATCATGATAAAATCTTTTTACGAAATTTTGGAGAGGTTTAATGAAATAAAATTCACTATGATAAATTTAGCAGAAATCAAAACCTGAATTCTGCACAAATCAGAATGTAAATTCTACACAAATCGGAACATGAATTATACACTAATCGTATCCTAAATTCTCTAAAAATCAGAACTTGAATTCTGTACATATTAGAACCTAGATTCTGTACAAATGAGAACCCAAATTCTACATAAATCAGAACTAGAATTCTAAATAGATCAGAACCCAAATTCTTAAAAAATTGGAACCTAAATTCTATACAATTAGTAATCAAATTCCTGAGAAAATTGGAACCTAATTTATGAAGAATTCAAAACCACTTTTCTCGGCATGTATCTGAGGAAATTGGAACCACGTTTTTAGCACTTTTCTGAGAAAATATGAGCAAAATTACTGATAATTCTTCTCAAGAAATATGTACAACATTTCTAAGAAAATTTATGAGAAAAGCAGAAACTAAGATCCATCATTATCATTCTGAAAACAATATGAACAGTTCAACAAGAATATCCTAAATTTCAATTTTTTGTAAATATTAGTGAAAATTAAGGATGTTTGAACAAGTCAAATATTGAACATTAAATGAGAATGATTTATGGTGTTTTTTAGATTTATGGTAGAGGGAAGGATTTAACGTTTCCCGCTTTTGATTTTCAAGTTGCCTATAAATATTTTCTCAGATCGTTTGTTCATTTGTAACTTCAAAACATTAGAAAAAGGATGAGCTATAGAGAATTTATAGTTAAAAGTTCTCACCAGATCTAAGATAGTTTCTATGAGTGTTTGATAAGGGAAAAATCATAATCAACTTTATTATACTAGTAATATCAGACATAGCCAAATCGGACTAAGGATTTGGATAGAACATTTGTGCAGCAGATACAATAAAGTTTTTACACTTTTTTCCTCAATTGATCTATAAGAAAAAATTGTAAACTTTATGGAGTTAGTTAAATCTTTCATATAGGTAGATTTAAGGTGTCTAACGGGTGTTGACACAAGTTTTATTCACTTCTTAATTATTGTGGGTCTCCATAGACCCATGGGAGTGGCTACGGCAGGGATGTAGGTTCTCACATTTAGGTCGAACCTTGTAAATTTTGTGTGTCTTACTTGCTTTATTATTCATGCATGCATATATATATATATTTAATAAAGGTTGATAAGTGAAAAAATATTAATCGGTTTCAAAGTTAATGTTTCTTAATGTTTTCAAACTTATAAAAATTTAAGAACTGATTTAACCTCCCCGCTTCTTAGTTGTTATTCGATCCTCAGATCATCATGTTTTTTTGACCATCATGAAAAAGTATTGTTTTATTTAGTAATATTTTTATATATTGGTTCCAGAACATGAAATAAGTTATAATATACATATAATACTCTGATTTAACCACAAAAATGGTATTATGACCAACCTCGAAGATGATATTGAAAAATAAAAACTCGTCATTCACGAAGGTGGTGAATCAACACATCATGGACAATGATTTTAATTTTTGAATAAAAGGATAATAGAAGAGATTTGATGATGAATATTATATTAACAAAATAAAATTCCATAATATTTATTATATTGAATTTATCATTCTATTTCGGATAGGGGAGGTGAGATAAGGATACAAAAAGAAAGGAAATTAAAGGAGAAAGATTGAGGATTCTACCTCTTTAATATTGCCTCCTTGACAACCTCCTTTGAGTTATTGGTAATGTTCTATTTGTGAGACCATAAAGTCTAAGACATGTAGAAGAGGCATGGTAGTGGATTATGTAATAATATTTTCATGATCGATATCATAGAAGGTAAAAGGAGAAAAGGTGGTGAGGCATGGTATTTATAAGGTGACGAGATTGGTGATTCTGATTTCTTTTATTCATTTGATTATTATGTTGGATCAATAATATCAATATTGTTTATTCTTATGAATAAATACATTAAACGGTTCATGAGTGTTTAACCCAATGGGTTATTATCTCATACGTACATCATCCATAACATAAAAAGTCATGTATTTTTTAAATACCGTAAATTATCGTATGTCACTATTCACCAAAAAATCAACTATTTCAGAAACTATCAAAAAATTACCCTATCCATTTTTCAACATATAGATTTTAAAAATTCACTCCATTTTAGGAAAATATTTTTCAAAAAAACAAATTTTAATTTTAAATTAAAATAATAATTTTTTAACAATACAAATTATAATATTATAACAAATTTAATAACACTTCAAAACAGCAGTTAAGGTATAATAAAATTATATTATAATCAGAAGAAAAATATATTTTAATTTATGTATCTATTTTAGAAAAATAAATTTTCTTTTAAATTATTATTTTAATTATAATATTGTAAATTAATAATTACAATCCACAAAAATACCAACACTAGATATATAATTTTTAAAATATTTGTGGAATTATTCCATGACATAAATATTTCATATTTTCATTTATAGGAGACCTAAATTTCATTTTTATCTTCAAATGTGTGGTTACAATTATAATGGTCAGATTACTGTTACTTACAGTCACATTACTATCACAATGGTCATGTTATTATTCCAACTGTTAGATTTCTAATGGTCATAATAGATTACTACATCAAATAAAAACATGTTCTTCCTTTCATCAGTCACTTATATTTTCTTCTTGGGATATATACTTTCATATTTTAAATTAATACAACATTTTTAACATTATTTTTTATTTCTATAGCTTTTTTTGCGAGTGTGGTCATTTTAATGGATCAAGCATATCTAAATTTCCATATTATTATTATCTATTTTTTTCTGTTTATTGGCCTTCTATAATTTTTGGAATTCTTATTATTATTATTTTCGCTAATGTATCATTATTAATTTATGAGGAAAATATATTTATCGTGTTCTCTATATGATTTATGTTCATTGTATTTTATAGGATAACAATGGAAATTATCATTGAAAAAATTATTGGCCATTACTTTGGTCCCCCCTTATGAAATTTCTCCACCAAAATTTCATTTTACATACTAAAGTGAAAACAGGTAAGGATAATTCTCCATCATCACTTCCTTTTTTTTCATGCGGCCTCTCCATACATATGGTTATGTAATATTACATTTTCTAGGTGAATAGACTTGTTGCATAAAACTTTATCTCTACGGTCTAAGATCTTTATCGACAACTCCTTATAAGAGTGATAATTTTACAATTATACTAGTTATGGATTTAGTACATGTGAGGAATCTTGTATGTACATACTCAATAGGGATATGCAGAATACATTGTATTCTTGAGACACGGTTGGTGGATGTTCAAGCTGATAGGCCATAACTCTGACATGATCAAGAATATTGAAGGGACCAATGTTCATGGGACTTAGGTTTTCAATCTTCCTAGACCTCTTGAATATCTTCAATGTAGAAATGCATAGTAATGCCTTATCACAATCCTCAAATTCTCTATGTGTCATTGATGATTATATACATAGATCGTCTATCAATTATGGGCTACCTTAACAAGTTGCTGAATGGATTTCACCTTTTCTACCATTTCATCAACTATTTTAGGTCATAGTAGCTTATATTTTCTAACATCATCCCATCACTATAGTTTTCTAAATCTTTTCACATAAATGGATTTATAAGGGAAATTTTGGGTGATTTATTGGGAACTATTATTTTAGGAAAACTCTACTAAAGATAGATGTTCTTTTGATCCTACTTTTAAGTTTATAGAACATTCTCTCAACATATCTTCCTGATTATTAATATCCTGATCATGTTTCCAATCAGTTTTATGATGATAAGTTGTACTGAAGATTAAATATCTGTTTAGAGATTGTTATAAACTTTTCAAGGACATAGAGGTAAATCATGGATCTTTATCATATAAAATTGATAATGATACTCCATGTAACCTAAAAAATTCTTTAATGTATATCTTTGTAAGCTGATCAAGTGATAAGTCTACATTAATTGAAATAAATTGATATATCTTTTTATGATGATCCAAAACAACCCATATATAATAATTTTTTCAGGAAATCTTTGGATTTATAGTAAAATATCTTATGGTAATTTTTTCCCATTTTTATATGGGTATGGGTAATGGTTATAACATTCCCTTCAACTTTTTCCATCCATCCTTCACTTGCTAACATACCAGACACATCGATGTATTACAACAATATCCTTATTCATATTGTCCCAACAACAGTGCTCTCAGAGATCTTAATAAAAAAATTTTCTCCCTAGGTAAAGGGTGATGGTTGTGTGATTCATGTAATTAAGAAGATATTTCATTATCTATTTATTGGATGGTATATATAATTTTGGCCCAAATCTTACAACTCCTTCTTCATTGATTTTGAATTGTATGTATTTCATCTTTATTATAGATTCCACCTTCTTCAGATTTTCCACATAATTTCATTAATAATCCCTTGTATTCTCTATAAGGGGTGGTTGAAAATTCATCTGTGAAAGGAAATATGATGTACCTTTCTTTATGATTCCCATGTTCATCCTTTGCAATACTAAAAAGATTGGATCCTTGTCAATTCTCATCACTAATAATGATGTAAGATAATTTCTACAGATAACATCTCCCACATTTTCTATCCTCTCATCATCATCATATTTATTTAATTATCTATATGATTCCAAAAGAAAAACAAGACAAGGGGAAAGAAAACTAAGAATAGTAGAAAAGATTACAGGGGCCTGAAATAATGAAGACTGGGTGAGTCCCCTCTTACAAGGTAGATCCCCTCTGATGGAAAGTATTATATGTTATAAAATGAGGAAACATTAATTCTTTTATCCTCCATAGTAGAAATAAATCCACTACATTATTACCCTCTCTCTAGGTGTGAAGGATTCACATCCACCAATCAATTAAACCCATGCATCGCCTAATTATGTATGCCATAAACCTAGAGGTAATTCCTGAACAAATAATATGCTTATGAAATGTTATGTAATCTATTTCAACTAACTCCAGGGTGTTTTTAGTTTGTTTGTAGAAGAAGATACCTATATTTAATTCCATGGCTGAGCTTGAAGGGAGTCTCCTCTACAAAAGAAAGCAGTAATGGAAAAAATAATAGCTCCATGAGGGTCCCTTACCACCTAGCCTCCCATCATAACAACTGATTGGCAAGACCCATCCATATTAAATTTAAGGCATGATATTTGGGGAAGCCATATTACCCATCATACCTAGTGGGGATGAGAACTAAATTGGGAAAAGGAATAACAAGCAGTGAGTTGGATGGGGGATGGTGCATCTAGCCATCTATTTTGTAGATTAACTAGGTCGACTAGAAGGGTGAGGGTTCTAATAATGAGTTCCCTATTATAGAAAGTTAACCCCTCAAATCATAATTTGTTATGGGATAGTAAGATGCAATAACAACAGGATGAGAGAACCATATAACTCACTTTCTTCACCTACCCTACATCTTTGCATCTCCAGAAAAGATATATCAGTGAAAGACCCAAAAGTTTACCACAACTCACAAGACCAGCCCCCTTCAAAGAGAAGTTGAACAATAATTTCATCCTAGTGATCCGAAAAACACAGACATCTAGACACAAAATTAATACCTTAGCTCTTGATGAGATCATATAAGCAGTGATCTATTTTGAATTCTCCAGAAAAAAAAATTACGTTTTAGAAGAAGCTCCTTACATGACACCAACTAACCCCAAGGGTCAATATGCTGAGATAAAGGCAATATTCTATTAGAATCCTTCACAAAGAAGATACCCAATGAGGACCTAGTAAAAAAACATTTTCTAGTTTACTATTGAGCTCAATGAGATTAAAAAGATCATGTTTCTTCTCATCCAGAATAGAATTTTTTAAACTCGGGTGTTTACTTGTTCGGATGAAGGAGATGTCGAGGATATGACGACAATGAAATCCAATACAAGAACCTTCTGAATTATTATTGTAGAAAGAAACCACACCTCATCCCACAATCCAATGATAATTATTATGAATGGTGGGGAGATGAGGTTTCATGATAGTCCATAGAGAAAATTTAATTCCTATAGACATGAAGGAATTTTAATTTTACTTTTTGGCCATGAATCTACCACCAAAGAGTCCTCTCTTTGACAAAATCTCATTCTATTTTTTCATGTATGCATTCAAGAGTGTCTAAAATATTTTTAACATTTATACTACCCTCCTAAATTGGTTGGGACGTTCTATCCCAAGATTCCCAATGATGCTTACCTTTTATATTAACATCCAAGATGAACAAGGCCAAGATCTTGTAAATTTAAGAAATCCACACTTTTGGAACCCATGTTTCCAAGAGAGAATGAAATGGGATAGAGGTCATAACATTATTAACCAATGTGATTCTTTCAACAAGGGATTGAGTCTGGATCATCTAGTTTAACATCCTCTCTCTAATCTTACCCACAATTCTATTGAAGTGGAAGATTCTGAGCCATGTAAGAGGTATGGAGGTTCCAAAATATAACATAGGAAATGTTAGTCTTGGAAAATCAATATTATTAGTCATGGAGTAGACACACCTCTCCAAGAATCTTATATATATTTAGAAGATACCTTTCACCTAATTGATAATCTGGTCTCTACATTTAGAATAATCATCAAAAACATTGTTGACACCTCAGATAGACCTTCTGCTATCATTCCAAAAAATAATAATGATATCATCAACAAGAATAATATGGGAGATTGAACCAGAGTACCTCTAGAATCTAAATGGAATCATGTTCCCCCACAAGATACTTTTGTTAATGAGATGATTGAGCACATCCTAGGTCAAGATAAAAATTGTTAGGGATGACATATCTCCTTGTCTGAGCCCATGGACCGCCTTGAAAAATCCACAATTTTTACCTACAAACGAAATGGAAAGCCAAGAGGAATAGTAGCACCTGAACAGGAGGTTGGAATCCTTAGAGGATAAGCCCATATTTTCATGAACTTTAATAATTATGTTCAATTACACATGGTCTTTGGATTTATCCATATCTAGTTTGATAAAAATTTTGGAACATATGACCTTTTTATTAATATCATTGATCATTTATTGGGCCATTACATTCACCCCATGAATTTTCCTTTCATTAACAAAACTATGTTCATCATCCAAGATCTAGCTGAAGAGGTGGGAGGATAATCTTCTCTTGAGAAAACATACAATAACCTTGTATCGATAGTTACACATGCTGATCATATGGTAATGTTGAAGAGTTTAAGTATCATTAATTTTGGGGACTAACACTAGAGTAGTCACACTGGAAACACGAGGAAGACCACCTCTCCAAATAATTTCTTGAATCTAACCCACCAGGTCTCTCTTGATGATGTCCCAATAATTCCTATAAAAGTCCCCCAAGAAATCATTTGGACCAAGGGCACAATCCAAGTTAATACCGCACATCGCCCCATAGATCTCCTTCTCATTAAGAATAGCTTCAAACAGATTGTTGTTAGAGGATGAAATCATGTGAGGAACTATGTCAAGTAAATCCTCAATACCACATGGATTTACACTTTTCAAATTAGAATTATTTCCTACAAGGATTGATTTAATGTAAAATTCATTCATACCTCCAATCACCTCCCTATCTGCTTACTAGGTCTTGTTCTCCATCAATATGTTGGGTCTAAAAATGCCTTCTTTATTTAACTAAGGGAAGATAAAATGCTGAATTATGATCACCATCATGGTGCCACATTATTCCATCTTTTTGATGAAATAGGAACCCAAGCTTTAGTATCATATTATCCAAACTTTTCTTCTTATGATTGAGATAATAGAAATATTAGTCATCCCAATCATTCTGAAGGATGATTTAAAATAATTCAATGTCATTATTCAGTACATAATATTATTGAGAGCTAAGAGTATGCTTCTTAGACCATTCTTGTAGGCCACATTTCAGCCTCTGTAGTTTTGGGTGAAAACCAATCCATGCATTCTTGTGGGAGGGCTTATTCCATGAGTCTCTGACCGCTTCATGAAAACCCGCTAAAGAAACCCAAAAATCAGAGAATGAAGATCATCTATCTTTTTTCCATGAAATACATCATCCCATTCAATGGGGAGTGATCGTATATGATCCTAACTAGGTGGTTCAGCATCACATAAGGGAAGGAAAAAGTTATCATGACAATTGACTAGACATCTATCAAGAAGGAACTAGGTTTGAATATCTTATTCCTGATTATTAAACCCTGAAAATGGGTACCAAGAGTACCCCAAATCCATTATCCCCAAATGTTCCATGGACACAAAAAATTACTGTATGGCTTTCTAGGGAAAATATCGTCTCCCTTTTTTCTCTTTATGGATAATGATTATGTTGATGTCGCCACCTATAATCCACTACAGGTCCCTTAGATCAAAATAACATAGGGAATTACATAAAGCATCCCTTTTTTAAACATCATAGATTCAATAGACGATAGTGAGAAGGATACAATAAGAACTTTTCATAATTGTAATGGGTACATGCTGGTCAGAGGCCTCAATTAGGTCTACTGAAAGGATTCACTTCCAGAATATCCATGTGTCTTCATTTTGAGGGATATCATTCATAAAGACACTCAATTTGACTCTATGTTCATAATCATCTATTTATGAGGAAACTTTTATAGGATAATTTATTATGACTAGAGAGGAACCATTATTTTTATGTTTATTAGAAATATACTCTGACATAACCCACACACCCTGGCCTCAGGCATTCCAAATTATGAATAAAAATCATTGAAACAGAACATGTGTAGCTTTTCCCCTATAATATTTGGTACATTTATCCTAAGTAGACATTTGATCTAGAATATGATTCGACTACGAATGAATATAGATTCCTGTGGATATTTATAAGATGGAAAATCAGTATATATCTCACACTTCTCCCCATATAGATATTGCCTTTATATTTTCAATGAAAAGATCACATCTGCCAACTCCAGATCATGGGTGGGATATTATTTATCATGAAAATTCAACAACCAAAACGTGTTCGATATCACTTTATCATTTTTAATTAATAAAAAACCTAATATCATCTTTAAATCGTCATTTTATACCAAAAATACTTCCCTATTCCTCAGAAGTGTGAGTACTAGTGTAGTGATCAGCCACTTTTTAAAATCTCTAAAGTGGACTTTATATTCACTGGTCCAGGAAAACATTAATCACATTCAATTAATCATGGTTAGTGGGTTTTAAAATCATGATAATTTCTTAAAAAAACATTACTAATACCCATAGAGACTAAAGAAATTATGGATATCCTTTATATATTCAGGTTTGGGTGACTTCTCTGTTTCCTTTATCTTATAGGGGTCCATTGATATTATTTTATTGATGATAACATGCACCAATAAAGATACTTCCTCAATCCGTAACTCACATTTACTATACATTTCATATATTTTATCTCTCCAAAATGACTTTAGCATAATATTAAAATTATCCCAATGTTTCTCCTTACTCTTAGAGTATATTATAATTTATATATAAACACAACCACAAGGTTTTTGAGATAATCTCCAAAGAATATATTCATTATGTCCGTGAAATTTATTCGAGTATTATTGATTCTGAAGGGAATCACAATGATCTTATAGTGTCCATATCTCATTGAAAGGTATTCTTGAGAATATCATCCTTACTCACCTTGAATTTGTGATATCCAAACCGAAGTTCCCTATTGAAGAAATAATTTTCCCCATATAGTCAATCAAACATGTCATCTATTTGTGGTACATGACACTTGTTCTTTATCATGATATTTATGATCTCATGATAATAAATTTAGTGGCACATTGACCCGTCATTCTTCTTTATAAAAAGGACTAGAACACCCTATAGTGAACACTTAGGCGTATTAAACCTTTTTTGCAGAATTCATTGTAACTTCATCTGTAGTTATTCCAACTCAATCATGGCCATTCTGTAAGGAGGCATTTATATTGGTGGAGATCTAGGAATATGTATAATTGAAAACTCAACCTCTTGGTTAATATGATGAGCATGAAATTTTTTAGGGAACACATTAGTATATACACTTAAAATGGGAATTTATTTGATCACGATTCACTCCATTTTCTAAATCATTTGAGATATATATAATTTATCATAAGGAAATAATATCCACAATTTAGATTATAATTCTCATGAAGATTCATCCTCCACCTTACACTTGTAAACAATTTGTGGAGGCCCTAGTGTGTGAATATTGATCTCCCTTTGCCGATAGTTGATGTTGTATTTTTAAAAATATAGTGAATCTGTGGCCAATATATCATCAAACTCCACCAAAAAAATGTAATATGATATTTTTTTGGTGGTTCATTACATAAAACTTTATCACTATGGATTTATGTACTTTTGATGGAATAATATCCTCTATTTATATTCTCATACATAACTCAAAATCCTTATTTTTTATTGGAATTTCAATAGTTCTAATAAACATGAAGATATGAAAGAATGCAGAAAACCAAAATTAAATATTACATTCACTATTACTAAATGAATAACCAGTGTACTTGTAAACACATCATTTTCTTTCTCCAACTTAATAGTAGTAATATCATATTCCCTTATTTGTTTCTATGAAGTTTCCTGTTGATGATTTCTTATAAAAACCATTAGAATAGCTAATTGGATCACATAATGCCAATGTTTCATGCAGATTTAACATAACACTACAGTATGAGTGTTGATCTCAACCTTAATTTGTGTTTAATAATTTATAGACTTCATAATATCCCTTAAATAATAATTATCCCGATTCTCTAATATTACACATTTTAAGAATCACTTAGTTCCCTTTATATAGTTCTCGAGATGCTTATTCCTACGACTTTTGACATGTGGGATATTGATAATTCATGCCATAATTGGACATATCTTTCTTAACGTCCACTATTAAACTCAATTTGTTTTTATTTTTATCTCTAATCTCATGATACCACTGAGAGTCTGTAATCTCTATCACAACCTTAATGTCACAATAGATATCATCCCCGTAGTTTTCAAAGTCTCGAATTTCTCATGATTTCTATAGACTCCTATTTAATCCACTAAATAATAGATTCACCATTATTTTGGTTTTCATGAAAAATCTAGAGTCTTATCATGAATTCCTTGCAAATTTTTCCTTGTGCACCCTAATAGAATAGTCTTTTTTTTACATCAGTCTGAAAAACTACCATTACTTCATAAGATGGAGTGTTCAGGAAAAATATATATTGAATAATATTTCCATGAATGTTTCCAAATCCATAGAATAAATTTACATCATCTACTTTTTTTGATCATTTAGTACCATTGATCATATTCACTATAAAAACAATAGACCACCAACACAAATTTATCTTCTTCTGAGATTTGTAGGATTGAAAATATCTTATTTATAGAGTTAATCCATTGTTCTAAGATGAGGGGATCAGAATATACACTAATTATATGAGTCCTTTGTCCCATAAAGTATTCAATTGAAAATTTCTATTTTTTATGAGAAGAAGGGTGTTCCAAAATATTCATGTTATAATTCATATCTTTTTCTAGTACTATCATGAATTATTGGGCTCCCATTCCCATCAGATTTGGAACGTCATTAAGGAAATCATCACATTTCATATCACATTAATGTTTGGAATGTGTTCTTCTATTTCCATCCATTATATAATAAAAGAAAATTAAAATTATGGGGGATAGAAACTTAATATAGTAATATTATAAAAAAGGGAACTTTTAACATATAAGGATACATTTTAAATGAAAATTATATACTACCATGTGATTCCCTAATTTTTAATCTAGGCTGTCTATGGAGATATAATTAACCTCATTTTTATTACTAATATTTTCTACTCCTAATATCATAAAATACAGAGACCATTATCTGATGACAACTCTTGTTACCCTTTAATTTTTCACATAGTATTACATGATTGTATGAATAAATATACTTTAAATACAAATCAAGGATTGAAAAGTCTAGTGTCATTGTAAGAATAGTTACATAATTAGGAATATTAAAACAAAAATAAAATAATCTTTTATTTCATCTCCATAATGAGATCCTAACTTCCTTTGAGATCTTACATATGTATACGATAACCTAAGGATTACATAAACAATGGGATTAGCTAAAAAGTGTAGTAAGTGAATAAACATGGGAATAAAGTTTAACGCATGAGTTGGAAGGTATAGAATTAAAAAAATGAAATTTCAATTGAATAATAAAATGGAATAATATAACATAAAACATGGGATCATATGATCATGGATGTATAGGAATGTGGTAGTAACATATAACTTGATATAAACATGATTAAAGGATAACTACTAATATAATATCTCATAGTGGACAAACTATCATAATGGATTGGATTTACTCCCTAATTCCATACATGACATCTCATGACACTATATATTACAATATTAATTGGATTACTATCTGGGATAACCCTTCATAACATGTTCCTTTATATTTCTACCACATAAATAATCAATTTAAATAATACACACAAGGGATACACAAGGAATAAAATTGGTATCATAATCCTTTCATAAGGTATAACTAAAGGGTGTATCATAATGGTGTAAAAGAATGAATAAATATAAATCATAATTAAAAATTCATAAGAAAAAATATGAATAGATCAGGATAAATGATATCAAACTGATGAGAAAACATATAAAATAGTTCTTAGGAATCTTTATAAATGTGCCACTTTACTACGGGTTTATGGAAAGATATTAATGGGTATTTCAATGTGATAAAGGAATAATTATTTGTCTAAGACCATAAATGAATTAAGATGGTTTTTTATGATGAAATTATTGATTTTATAAAATAATGGTGCATTATAATAGATTATGGGTTGTACTTGAAAATGTATAATAAAATGGGAAGTTCCCTTTAATCAGCTTTGTTTTCAAAAGGAATTGAGAAGAGAATATTTTTAGACATGTATGTCACTATAAAATAATGATAAATTATATGGACACATATTTTGGAACAAATAAACATATATTATAATAATTATATATGAATAATGAAGAGATACATTTGTATAAAGAGAGAGAAGTGTAACCCAACAGTAAATTTGGAGGTTTAGATAGATCTCTTACCTTATGCCCATGTGTTATGCACTTTCACATAATGTCCTGGATAATAAAATTAGATTAATTAATAATTTAATTAATACCATATTCAACTTCAATTTTATTTATTAAAATTTTTTAAGTTAATTTTTTCCACTTTTATAGGTTATAATGTTTAATTATGTTGTTTCGGCATCATTCATTTCATGGTTTCATGGTCGGTTCACTTGTGTATGATCATTAAAGTTTTTTGTAAAATTGAAATAATTTAATATAAGTGAAATTATATGGAAATAATTAACTTACATAAATTAAAATGGGATGATATATAATTTTTTTATTCATATATGATAATGATTCATTTGATAAAACATTAATGAACAATGATTTGTTTATTTTGGCGATTTCTACGACAATCACGAACTAATATCATTTTATTAAATAATATGTTCATATATTGGTTTTAGAATATAAAATAAGTTCTAATATTAATATTATAATCTTATTTAACCATAAAAATGGTTTTATTACTATCCTTGAAGGTTGTAATGAAAAAAGAAAACTCCTCATCTATGAAGGCGGGGAATCGACACATCATACACAAGATTTTCATTTTTACAATAAATGTAAAAGAGAAGAGATTTGATGATAGATATTTCATTAAAAAAGCATATTATATATATAACACTAGATTTATCATTCTATTTTCTATAGGGTTATGTGATAGGAGGATAAAAAATAGAATAAATTAAAAGAGAAATAAGGATCACTTTACCTCTTGAATATTGTCTCCTTGAGAACCTCCTTAGGGTACATAGTTTTGGAATTTTAGTGAGACCAAAAAGACCAATATGTTGGGAAGAGGAAATGGTGGTTAATTAGTCATAATATTGGCAAGCTTAAAATCTTATAAGGTGTGAGGAGAATAGGAAGTGATTGGTGGTATTTATAAGGGAAGGATATGGGAGTTTTTGATTATTTTATGCATTTGTTTATTATTTTTTCTCAATAATATCAATAGTGTTTATTCCTAGGACTCAACACAATAAATGTATCATAGAAGATTGAACCAATGGTTTATTATCTCATAAATTCATCATCCATGACTCAAAAATTTATTTATTTCTTAAATATAGTAAAATACTGTATTTCACTATCCAAAAGAATCAACTATTTTAGAAAAATCACAAAAAATAACCCTAAACATTTTTTAATGTTTAGATTTATAAAATTGACTTCATTTTAGAAAAGAAAATATCCAAATATCATAAATTTACTTTTTAATTAAAATCATTCATTATTCAAAAAACACCAATTTTAATATTATAACTGATTTTGTGAAACATGGAAAAATTAATTAATGTATCAGAGAATTATATAATAATCATAAGACAAAAAATTTTAATTTATTAATCTATTGAAATAAAAAAATTATTCTAAAATTCATTATGTTAATTATAATATTCTAAATAAACATTTACATTTAAAAAACACCAACACTAAATTTATCATTTTTTTAATATTTATTTTCGTATTCCATGATATAAATATATCATAGTTTCATTTATAAGATTCCTGAATTTTATTTGTACTTTTATAGGTGAGGATACTATTCAAATGGCTAGATTAATATTACTAATATTTAAATTACTATTCTAATGTTCAGTTTACTATTCCAATTGTCATATTTTCAACAGTCATAAGGGTATACTACATCCTATAAATACCTATTATTCCATTCATCAGCCAATTATAACATATTCAAGGGCTATATAATTTCATATTTTAAATGAATATTTTATTATTAACATTATTTTCCATTTCTATAGCTTTTTTCATGAGTTTATTAATTATAGTGGATCGAGAGTTTCAAAATATTATTATTCTTATTATCTTATATTCTAATTATTATCCCATTATAATATTTGGAATTATTATTTGTATGTTTTATGACTAATTAAAAATTATTATTTCATGTCGATAATTTACTTATTGGGTTTTATAAGTTATTTATGATCATTATAATACATATAATAATAAGGTAAAATTTCATGGATAAAATATCAAGTCATTACAAAAACATAGTCTCCAAGGATAGATGATGATAGTTGAGATTATGAGAGAACATGGGTAGGTTTAAGGATTCTATAGAGTATCTAGTAGCCTAGGTAAGTTTACAAGGTATAATTGGGAAGGTATGAGATTCTTAGGCCTAGTAACAATAAGGTAGATGAATGTGCATCTAATGTATGAAGAGGAACACCCTCTTGAGGCACTACCACAAAACTGGGTTTCCGCAGCACCACCCTTTATCAGCACTTTTTTAGTAGCGCAAATAAAGGGGGGGGGGGGGATTTATCAGTTCTTCTTCCTAGTGTTGATAAATTTTATATTTCAAAAAAATCATGAAAAATAATATGTTGTTATATAAGTATATTTATATTGATATGAATATTATTTAAATTTTTTAAATATGTTTTACATAAGTATAAATAGAATATTACATTTAATATATAAGTAATTTAGTGAAAATGGATATAAGAACTTTTAAAAATTATTTTTAATTAATAATTTGAAAATTATCATCGATTAATAATCATTTAATAACAATTTGAAGACACAAAAAATAAAAGAAAATTAATAAAAGATCTAAAATAAGTTGAAAATGTTACTCAAAATTCAAACGGACTTAACATTTGATTCGAGTGTCTGTTTGAGCTCTAAAACATATCAAATTGAAGCTTGCGATGAGCTCTATGTGCTAGTGACACAATGAAACCTTTTGTCACAGTTTTCATGGCTCAAAAAGGCCTAGAATGCCTCCAAAACTAAGTTTTTAGTTGGGATACCACAATTTTTTAACATTCAAACAGTTATAACATTTCATCCGGATGTCCTATAGGACTGTACCACATATAATATCTAATATTTTGTCATTTTATTCGATTTGACTAGTTGTGGGGTTGAAATGGACTTTTTGGATTAGAAGTTATGGGCGTTTTAACATTCTATGGCTTTTCAAAAAAAACACACACACACACACATATATATATATATGTATTTATTCGTAAATATAAATAAATATATATATATATATATCTGTGTGTGTGTGTCTATCTTTCTGTCTGTGTGTCTGTGTGTGTGTTTGTGTGTTTTGTATATTTGTATGTATGTATTTATTTATTTATTTATAAACACACATAAAAACATATTTTATAAATGTTTTTAAAACTAATCTTATAAATATATATTAATATACAAATAAATATACAGATAAAAATTTATAACTGAATATATGTATATATATGTATATATTAATTCACGAATAAATATATATTTACTAATATATGAATAAATATATATGTATTAATATAAGTATGTATATTTATATTAATATGAATCTATAATAATATACGAATAAATATAAAAATATATACATATAAATAATGATTAATATATATTCATATAAAAATATATATATTCATATATGAATAAATATATATGTATTAATATAACTAAATATATTCATATTAATATGAATCTATATTAATATATAAATAAATATAACTATATATATAAATATAAATATATATTAATATACGAAAAAATGTATATATATTAATATATTAATAAATATATATGTATGAATATAACTAGATATATTTATATTAATATGAATCAATATTAATATACAAATAAATATAACTATATATAGAAATAGATATATCATTAAATAGAGAAAAAAAACTAAATAGGTTAGTGGTAAAGGTGCTGGCGCGCAAGGGGGAGGTCTCGGGTTCGAGTTCGGGTAGAAGCAGGGGTGCAGGGGCTAGTAGGGGACGTCTAAGAAAGCGCAACGCGCGGAGAGTGGAGGGGGTCACCTTAGTACTGATAAAAGGGGGGGTCAAGCACTATTAGAAGCTCACCAATAATTCTAATCTCTTTTTAACTTTTTTTTAATTTTTTTGAATTTTATCAGTGCTAAAAAACCACTGATAAAACGGGTCTTTTATTAGCACTAAAAATAAGCACTGATAAAGGACCTTTTTATTAGTTCTTTTATAGTACTGATAAAAGGGGGATTTATCATTGCTTTTCTAAGCATGAAAAAGGGACCCCTATCTTCGCCTCGATTAACATCGCTTTTCTATTGTTGTTAATTCCCTTTTTAGCACTGATAAAGGACATATTTGTATTTGTGTGGGTGTATTAGAGACACAGTGATTACTAAGAGCTAGATAATACCTCTAAGGTAAACTGTGGTTTTGGGTGAAGGGTTTACCCCAGATTT
The DNA here is from genome assembly GCA_963277665.1 of Viscum album. Lineage (NCBI taxonomy): Eukaryota > Viridiplantae > Streptophyta > Magnoliopsida > Santalales > Viscaceae > Viscum > Viscum album. Next base: position 1,175,782,374 of record OY728141.1, on the reverse strand, counting down.
TGGGCTCAATATTTCTCTTAAGGGAAGTCTTACATGGGACCCATGTGAGGGTCATGGTATTCTCTTAGAAGACATGACCTCAGGACACCAAGGTCTTTTGAGTGAGTAATTTAATATCATTCCTTCTTCGTGAGACTAACTGTGAAATGGGATTTTGATTACCTATTTGATTATACTATTGATTATATTGTTAGATATAACCTATATCGTTTGAGAACATTTCATTACATTGGAATATTATTAGTGCTAGTGAGAAACAATTGTGATGGATCTGAGGGCCCTAGTGGGAACCCATGCAGGTATGATGAGAACACATAAGACTTTCATTTGATAGGATGTTTTGGTTGATATAGACTTCAGGGGATTTTAAAACGAATATAGATTGATAAAGAGATTTAAAATAAGATTAATTGTCTAGGTATCAATTGATTATCACCCTAAGATGAGTTGACGAGCTTATAGAATCGGTTGTGTTCCATGTTTATTGTTTTATGTGTGTGCCTGGTTGTGTGTATATCAGATGATGGATTTGATGTTAGGTTAATCCTGAGGAAGAAGTTTTGGATTTGAGGATTATTAATCACCCACCTTTGAGATAGTTTGGGTTGGGTACTTCATGGATGGACTCCCATATGGAATATGGAATAATCAGGGGCTTACCACACACCCTTCCCTGAGAGGGAATGGATTTTGTACTTTCAGTACACCCTTTACAAAGAGGGAATGGTTGGGTTACTTTTAGTGTGACCTTTCCAAACAGAAAATGGTTTGGGTGATTTAATTGTGACATTACCTTAGAGGTATTGGGTTGGGTACTTTTAGTGTTCTCTTTCCTAAGAGGGAATTATTTGGGAACTTCTAGTGTAGTCTTCCCTATAAGGGAATGTCTTGGGTACTTAATATGGAACATTTCCTAATAATTTATATTGTTGTCATGAAAAAGTATGAAATCCAACCATGAATTATTGGTTGTGTGTTAGGATTAATAGCATGATTTGTTAGTTTCTAGAATAGGTTGGATAAGGTATAATTAGTTGTCATGGTGGTCTAGTTAACACACGATGGACAGAATAATACATATCCAACGGGTACTAGGAATGCATTGGAACAATCTAAACTGGTGACCATAACATATATTCCAACCAAATTAGAACCTATCAATCATGAATGTCCTACAAAATGAATCAGGTAAAATCTATGGACCATAACAAATTATACCATGAGTACCAAAATATACAAAAATATAATCTCTAATATGTACCATTAAAGATAGGATCAAAATACATCCACAACACTTGGGTTTACAAACCATCCGAAGTACATGAAACATGCTCTATGAGTGACTTAGTTTCTCATGATACCAAATAAACATTAATCACGGATAACACTATATTATATGAAAGTTTCACTCATCCAGATCTACTATTATTTCCTTACTTCCATCAAACAACAACATTCTAATAGAGGAGAGAGTATGATCATGCATAGGGCCATTGTATAATCCCGTATATCCTAATGGTATCCTCCTCAAACCACAGTCCTGATTATAAACTACCTCAAACATCATGTTCAATAGAAAATAGAACATGGGATGATCCATCCTTGAACCCACGATCCAAATGGAAGAACTAGTAGTGTCGGTCAATTTTAAGTCAAAAAATCATTGATCCTCTCTTACCACGTTGGATCTTAGAATCCAAGAAATAATCCACCACTTTCTCTCCATGTCTCACCTCAGGGTTAAACCAAACATGGGAATATCATAGTCTTTGGGGCCACAACATAAAGAAACATCCACCATACGACTCCCCTACTATACCTGAGAACTCATTCCACACCAAAATAAACAACCACAGATGGCCTCATGACCATATAAAGCTAATGACACCCTATGAGGTGTTCCCCTAGCTCATCCAAAATCATAAAAAACATTGAGTGTTGAACATACCAAACATCCCTTAGAGGCCTCTAACAGATCATCAATTAAAAATGAACTCAAATGCGAATCCAAGAGTGTATACCTACTAATAGGCAACTCACAACATTCCCCATGACCACCCAAAATATGGATACCGTCTACATGGTTTTCTAAAAAAATAAAAAATAAAAAATTCCACATAGGTATTCTCAATAGCTGACTACGAAAATAGTTGATAACTATATAAAAAATATCCCACAATGGAATACTAAAGATTCCCTCATACATGTATCAGAATCTCAATAGCACCCATCCATAACTTCCACCCCATAATGTCAACCCAAACCAAAGAATCCAATATCTTTGGCCTCCAAACACAGAATATAATCATCAAAATATCTAACCTCGAGTAACCTATGCTGAAATATAGGGACACCAAGATATCGTTATGATTTTTCTCAATATTCATTCATAAATCCTTCCAAAAAAACATAAAAAATATTGGTTGTCATCCAAAATCCCGGATCAACTAATGAGCTCACAACCTCAAACAAGACTCAAATCTCACAACCCAAACCCCTTGGAGGATTCTATATGAAAACCTCATGTAGAAACTCTTACTAAACTCTTATATTCAAAAAACACTATCTACATGGTCACTAAACACTTAAAAGATATAACAATCATGATCTATATGTAAAAATTCCCAGAATGAACTACTCAAAAGACCAATTTTGACTCAATGGGAAAAATAATCAAAATAACCTCAGGGAGGGAAAGTAAAATGTGTTCACTTCTGGTAAATTGAATATACCCATAGATCCCCCTAGCCATGTGACATAGGCCACACAGTGTGTACGTTTAAAAATTACATTGTGTGTGGATCCTGGTATACAACATGTACACATACATGGGTACCAACCCCTATACTCAGCCAACTATGTGTGTAAAATACCTGAGTACATAACATATATCACTAGTACAAGTTGTGTACCCCCACATACCTTCCATACTTATTTACATATCTATGTAATCAGCCTGTTTGTGTAATGTTACATGGGATGCACCCCACATGGGCACTGATTGTGTACCCTACATGACCATGTACCCCTACATGGGGAGACTAGATAAGTACTTGGCCACATGCTTAAGCCAACTACATAGTGTGCACCCTCAGTAAATGAAATTTATTCACATTAAATTAATTTTCTCAGAATAGAAAGAACACATGAATTTTGATCATACGACCACACAGCAGGTACATTGGTTATCCCAAATAAAAACCCCCAAGACAACATGAAACCCCTGTTTTAACTAGGAAAGCGAAACACTAAACCAGAAGGGGTATTAAACAAACCATAAATTCTATTAAAGCATATAAAAACTATTCTATAGGGATTTTTAGTGAAAAACATAAAATGGGATGACTTATTAGCATAAATATCTAATGCATTGGCCTAGTTAGTGATTCGTAGTTGTCGTACGGTGATTTGGTATGACCCAAGCTGCACATAAGTTCCTTATATTCTCTCGCTCCATCTATACTTTCCCTATACTTCTCTTGTAAAAATAACACAATGGGCCATATTCCCTAGGGAATATAAAAAATCCAAAGGGTAATAAAGATGAATGAAAAAAAAGAAGAAGAAAACTGAAAAAAGAAATGAAAAAGGAAACAAGGACCAGGCCTCAGTGCCCAATGCAAGGTTATGCATCACCATTGAAAACAAACCTATTATAGACTATTTATATGACAAATAATCTTAGCCTAACAATCTTTTTAAAAGATATGAATGAATGAGAATGTTTGAAAAAATTTATATTATTATATTTATATATTAAGTATTCTAATTTTTTTGAATGGATCAGATTTCCACAAAGCACATTATCTATAGTAAACACCTTATTTTAGGACTAATATAGTGGTCTACAAATTATTTGAGATCATATCATAGAATAATTTACCATTTTTCATGAACATTTCACAGAATATAAAAAGTTTCATATTTCCCCTAATTTTCACAACTCATGGTGACGTGATTCATTATAAAGGATAATAATCTAATTGGTAAGTTACTATCCCAATCAGTTATTTTAATATTCTAATGGGAAGGTTACTATTCCAATAGTTATATTTATAATGGTCATATGGGATCCGTGTTTTATATAAATAACTTATTTTTTATTCATTATTCATTCCCTTCTATTTTCTCTTAATGATATACATATACTCATTTTATAAAGTCATATTTCATTAATAATGTTGTACATCATTTCTACACTGTTATTCATGAGTGTGACTATTCTGGTGGATCTAGTTGATCTATATTTTCTTATTTTTAATCTTAGTTTTTTATTTTTTTCTATCGTAATACTTTTAATCATTATGTACATTTTTATTATCTAAATATAATGTTTAAATTAATATAATAAAATTTTGATGGATTTATCATGTACGGAATTTGGATTATATAATATTATATTACTAAATTTGTATTAATTATATATTCAGAATAGAAATTCCATTGATAGAATTCTGGGTCGTAACATTATTTCTCCTTATGAAATTTTACCCTCGATGTTTTTCTTCATACTATGGTGAAAATATTTGAGGAATCTTATACTTCAAGTCTTCCTTTACTTCCCATGAAACTTCCATATACTTAAAGTTTTTTCATGCTGCTTTAACTAGGTGAATTTTCTTATTGAGTATAATGTTATTTCTATAGTCCAAGATCTTCACCAACCGCTCCTTATAGGAGTCATCGTTTTCCAACTATACCACCTCATAATTATATAAATGTAATGGATGTGGCATATAATTCCCCAATATGGATCCATGAAATATATTCACTACTACTGACTTGGTTGGTGGGATTGTTAGTCAATAAGTTATAGGTTTCTTGCATTCGAGAATCCGAATGGTATTTATGTACCTAGGACTTATCATTCACTTATTCCAAAATCTCATGACTCTCTTCCATGGTTATATGTAGAGGAAAACATTATCTTTGACCTCAAACTCCATGTCTCGTTAATGATTATTAACATAGATCTTATTTCAACTTTTTGCATCCTAGATGATCTAGTGAATGTTCATGGCCTTTCATTCAATTTCCTCAACCATTTCAGGACACAATATCTTATACTCACCAACTTCATCCACACATGTATTTTTTCTACACATCATCCCATAAATTTCTTTATATATATCCATTTGGATGTTTGAGTGGAATCTATTATTGTTCCAGACCTCAAATAGTGGATGACTCTGATCTCATCCTCCTTTAAAACCCATCAAGCATGATCTATAGATATATTCAAGTATCGGGATAGTCTAATCAATCTTTCCATCAGTATACTGGTGATAATCAAAACCAATGTTCAACTCTTTTTTAGATCATATTTTAGAGTCTTCCATAACATGGAGGTAAATATATGATATTAATCATCTACAGTCGATATTGGTTCCCCATGAAACCTCACCACTTATCTAACTTATATAATTTCATGCTGATCATGTGGGAATTCCTCTTGAATAATGTTGAAATGAGTTGTATTTATATGATGATTCACAACAACCCATATAGAAATATTTCCTCTTCATGTCTTTGGAAGACCAGAGAAAAATTATAGGGTGATGTTCTCCCATTTCCATGTAGGTATGGTTAATGGTTTCATTATTCAACTATACATTTTTACTTTTATCCTTAACTTTATAGACTACATAATACTCTTATGTGAATTTTATGACTTCCTTATTTATATTTTCCCACCAATAGTTATCTTAGAGATCTCAATACACCTATTTACTCACTATGTGGATTAAGAAGGTCAGGATTTGTGAATCATTCAACAAATCATTATTTATCTCTTAATATGATGGTACACATAGTCATGACCAAAATCTTTTAAATCATAATATATCAATATTAAACTCTAAGTATTTCCCATTTTCTTATAGCTTCCACCTTCTTTTATATTTCCAAATCACCTCTTTTTGAATCCTTTATCTTATCTAAAAGTTATGTTCAGTTAATTTTTTGAGAAATTAATGATGATGGTCATTCTTTAACAATACACATGCCCATATTTTTAAATTCCAGGAATATTGGATCCTATGTTTCTATATCATTTCTTGTTAGAGAACCTCCACTTTAATTTCTTTACGAGGATAGTAGGGGATTGAGTATTCAGAGTCCTTGATCATCTCTGGCCATCATTGCTAATGGATGCTATGATTCTTCAATTTAAATATAGAAATTATTATCTTATTATCCATATATATTTTACTCTTCCCCACATAAAGATAATTTTACAAAATTTTCAACATCAACATCACTACAACCTACTCTAGATCATGCATTAGATAGTTCAGTTCATGAAAATTGAACTAACTTGAGGAATAAGCTATCACATTTTCATTTTGAATATGTACACATCTCAATACCTTCTATTAAGCATCATTTTATACACTAAAAAGTTCCCCACTTAATGGTAGTGTGAGGGAAGCTATAGTGATAAGCCTATTTTTCATATATTTGATGCTCTCAATACAGTCATTGATCCAGAAAAACTGTACTTTCATCTATGTAATATTGATTATTTATTTTTATAATTAGAAAACGTTTTGTAAAAATCATCAATAATACCTATCTAGACCAATTAAACTATGGTTTTTTATCATATATGTTTTTCTAAGAAACTTCTCAAACACAATTATCTTATAAGTTACATTGATATCCATTTTTCAATGATAGCATTACCCATGAATGATAATTCATCTATACAAACCCCACATTTACTATAAATTTCATATATATTATCCTTTTAAATATTTATAATCATGATATTCAAATGATCCTCATGTGTATCCATTATTTATGAGTATATCCTAATACCATCTATAAAGACTGTAATAAATATTTTGACGTAATATCTTCAAACTCAATTAATTTAAACCATAAAGATAGTTGGAGAATTAATGATTCCAAAGGGAAACAGTATAAAATCATAGTGTTCAAACCTCATTCAGAAGGAATTATTGGGAATGTATTCCTTCTTCACCTTTTATAGGTGATATCCTAACTAACAGTCCACCTTAGAGAAATACTATGTCCAATGTAGTTGATTAAAAAATTCATCAATCCATGGAAGGGGATACTGCTTATTTATCGTAATATTCATGATGAATTGATATAAAATGAAGAAGTGAATTGAACAATACTTATTCTTGATGAAGAGTACCATCAGACACCATGGTGAAGAACTCGGGTGTACATAACCTTATTCAGGATTCTCTGGTAATATATAATTTATCTCTTGAAACACAATGGTTCTCATTCTCGCATAGTTTCATAGGTATGGTTACAGATTTATGTATAAAATCTAGTGAGAACTCAACCTCTCAATGAAGAGTAATACCAGTAAATTCTATAGGCAATACATTAGTATAATAACTCCCAATAGGCATGCCATTGATCTTGATTTTATCTATTTTCACAATTATTTAGGCTAGATATTCATTATCATAAGGTAATAATATCCACACCTAAGAAGAATATTCCAGAGGAGATTCATCCTCCTAATTACACTTGTATAGAATTGGAGGATGGCTCAAGATATGAAGAGTGATCTCTCTCTCTCTCTCGATTGTTGATATTAGATTTATATAAGGATAACTAATTCATTCCCAATATATCATAAAACTCTACTAATGGATAAAATAATTTTTTTGGAAGGTTTGATCCATAAACATTGAATGGGGGGAGTTATATAATTGGGAAGAAATAATTTCTCCATTTCAATTTTTCATCGATATCTCTGTCTCCATATTTTGAGGTAGTTTTTAACTACTTCTACTAAGAATATAATATATTAAGTAATTATAGAACTATAATTAATGATTTTGTTCACTATTATTTAATGAATAACCATAATACCTTTCACCACATCGTTTTTGAGATCCTCATCAATATAATTTTTAAAATATGAAAATACATGATCTCTAGGACTTGGAGGTTATTATTTTTATTGACTCCAACAACCCCTAAGTTAGGGATTTGGTTAATATAATGCAAGTGTTCCTTACATTTTAAATGTTGTGATGTTGGATATGTGTTGATATGGACCTTATTTTTCTCTTTAACATTAGTGGTATTCTTTATTTACCTTCTGTATTGATTACCGAGTTGCCCTATATTTAAAATTTTAATCATATATCAGTCAGATAGTTTCTAGGGTTCTTCCTACACTATTAACAACTGGAAAGTCGGATTTTCGTTGCACCGTGATATTTATTCATAGTTAATCCTGAATAAAAAACACATTTGTGAATTCTAACTTCATGACTATCAGACCATTGAGATTCTATAATCTCCATAATGTCCTAGAGCGAATAAAGTAAAAGCTATTCAAAACTATAAAAGTCTATAATTTTAAAGTTTTTTTAATCATCATTATCCCACTAAAGAAATGGTATATATTACATTTGATGTAGATGGAAATTCCATAGGCATACCATATAATCCTTGTGAAATATTCCTCATATTCCCTAGTAGACTCATCTTATTTATTTATTCAGTTTGAGGAACACCCTATTTATTCGATGGTTGATAGATTGGTGAATGTATTTATTAAAAAATATTTTGTTGAATTCATCCCATTCCATGGATTCAATTTTCTATTCGAACTTCATGTTTGTGAGAAATGACCACCATTGATCAAATCCCCCTTCAACGTGATAGACATTCAACATGACTTACTATTGCTTTGAGAATTAAATGATAGCGAATATTTCCTCAATAGATTTAATCAATTTTCCTATGATGATGGGATCAAATGATCGAATAAATTTATGAGGCCTTTGTAACATAAAGGACTCAACATAAACTTATTTTTTCTTAAGAGAAGGAGGGTGTTCCACCCGATTAATGTTCTTATTTATATCAGGATTCAGCTGATCCTGTACTACCATGATGTTTCCAACTCTCACTCTTATATAGATTACAATATTATTAGGAACATTTGGGAAGAGGTTGTGGTTCTTTCTATTTCTCACTGTTACCAAACATTAAAAAAAGAATTATATTAATATAACTAGAAATTATGTAAAATGGGATACTATAAAAAATAAATGGAATAAAATATTAATAATATGTAAATACTAACTTTTATTTCTCTAGGTATCAATTTAATTTATTCATAGTAATGTATCTTATTATGTATTTTAACCTGACAATATTATAAATTCCTTAATAATGGTTCTTAAATAGTTTGTAAATTGTCAAAATCATAACCCCTAAGAGCGTCAAAATGTGTTTGATGAAAGGGCTATTTTTCTTACACCAGGTGAAGATAGAGTTAATACCCCAAATAGCCTTCTTTGGGTTATTAATTATAGTTATGAATGTACTATAACAATATCCACTTTTACTATTGAGATATGGATTTAATTTCTTGGTAACCACTCTCTCTATACTTCACTAAAATTCAAATATGTTTTTTTATACTAGAATTATCCCTATGGTCAAAAAATATTATTATATTCCTAATTCCCAAAAATATATAGACCTTAATTTTATATACAATATAGATACCTAATAATTTTTCATATATTAGAGAATATTTTTTTAATATATACATCCCATAAACACAACTCAAAGATCATGAGGTGTAGTGGCTTTGAATGACGTGGATTATAATTTAGAAAAAACATAAACTAATACCAAAAGTCTCAATTTTATTCTCCATAATGAGACCATATATAATGTTTTTCTCCTAAAACCTCGTAGGATAACTCGGGGAATACTTTAAAAATGGTGATTTATAAATCCCAGTAAGGGAATAAACATGGTTATGAGGTATATTATATGAGTCAAACAGAAGAACATGATATGAACCAACAAAAGGATCCTAAATAATCTTATGGATTCATTACATAAGGAACATGGTATAATAAGATCATGGAAATATTTTAACGTCAAAAAAACTACAAAATTACATGAACATAATTCCAGGATAACCACTATGATAACATCACATGGTGGATAGATTCCCATTATGTATTAGGTTCACTACCTAATCCCATACCAAACATCTCATGGGGAAAGAACATTTCCCAATGCATTGGATTTATATATGGGAACACTCATCATAATAATTATATGCTTATGTTTTCCATAAAATGGAATCAATCATTAGGAATAAACATTATAATTATCCTTGTAATGAAATGGGATGTATAATCCTACATCATATCATAATCAAAGGATATTTCATAAGTATTCCATAGAAAAAAGTAATTAAATATTTTGGATGTTAATATCTAAATAAATAATAATTGGTCTCAAAATAGGGTTTTTATTTGGTAATAAATTATTTAAATTAGTTTCATATAAAAGCATTATGGGATAGAAAATTCCCCTTAACCAGTTTTGATTTTTGAGAAGGAACTTGAGTAATGAACATAAGGAAAGTATTTCCCCATCAAAAGAAGGGATAATAAGATATATAGATATGTATGAGTAATATATAAATACTTTATAAAAATTAAATTTTATCAAATAGTGATATAAATTGATTTAGATAGAGAAATTGCATAACCCCATGAAAAAGGGGGATTTAGGGAGATCCCTTGCCTTATGTTCTAGATTCAATTTTCACCTTCAGTTAATGTCTAGGATAATTAAATTAAATTAATTAATTAATTAATTAATATTTATTAAATAAATTTTTACTTTAATTTTATTATTTCATTTATAAGAATTTGAATGATATATAATATTTAATCTCTCTTTTTTGAGGGTGTTTGTTTCATGGTTCATGGGCCTGACCAGTTGTAGATAATTATTAAATTTTTTTTGGAATGGGAATACTAAAATAGAAGTGAAATTAAATAATATTCATTCCCACACCTATACTTAAAATTTCCCAAATATCCATTTTTTATTATATTGGGATGAATCATTTAGTAAAAAGGTTGACGTTATGCAGTTAGTTTATTTTGGATGTTTTATCTACCATTGTGAACTGGATTTGTTTTATTTTTTATTATGGACATATATTCATTAAATAACCTGAAATAAGTTATAATATACTTATTATTATCTTATTTAACCCTGATATTTTTTTATGACCATACATGAAGGTGTTGGAGAAAAACAAAGTGTGTTTCTCACGGGGGTGGTGAACAAATCATATTATTAACAACATAATCATTTAAGAATCAATTTAAGGAAGGGAATAAGAATGATATTACATTAACACAATAAAATTAAAATTAATTTAATATTTCTTAGTTATTATTTATTTTATGATGAGGGAGGTGAGGATAAAGTATAATAAAAAGTTAAAGAGGTAAATTCTGAATGTTGGTAGTTAAATGTTGTCTTCTTGAAAAACTAGTTAAGGAACATGGGATTGGTATTTTGGTGAGAAAAAAATCAATATGGAATGTGTGAAATTATTTTTCTAGTAATTGGGTATAAATTTTTCAAGACACGAGTCTTATAAGGTGTTAATAGAAGGGGTTTTGTGGGGTTGTATTTATAAGGGGTGGAGGTGGGAGTTTTTGAATATTATATTCAAAAGATTATTATTTTTTCTAAATAATATCAATAGAATTCATTCATGTGAATATATACATAAAATTTTGAATGTGATTTTACCTATTATTTTCTCACATCATCAATGACCCAAAAAGTCTCGTATTTATCTTATAATGTAAAAAAGTGTAATCTACAATATTTCACTATTCACCAAAAAATCAACAATTTATGAAAAATATGAATAATAAGCATATTGATTTTAAAATATTTATATTCCATAAATAAAATCTAATTTATGAAAATAATTTTCTAAATATGATAAAATTGATTTTCAAATAATATTATCATTTATTTGAAAAGTACAATTTTAATATTATGATCAATTTTCAGATCCTTTGAAAATTTATTTAAGGTCTCATAAAATTATATTATCATTATAATAAAATATAATAGTAATTTAATCATTATTTTTTGAAAATGAAATTTATTTTAAATATTTTATTTTATTATCAAATTTCAATTAAAGCATTAATGTTCTATACAAATACAAAAAAATTAATTTATCATATTTAAAATATTTATTACAATAGTCAAATTTTCAACGGTCATATAGGATCCCTAAATACTATACATACCTCTTATTTTATTTATTTTTTATTGAATTCTATTTTTTTCTCAAGGTTATATATATATATCTATATATATATATGCATTTAAAAAATTTATATTTCATTAAAAAGGTTTTCAATCATTATTATTATGTTGCTTGTGAGTGAGATTATTCTAGGGGTTCAAGAATATCAAAATTTTCATATTATTGTAATCTTAATTTATATTTTTTTCCTTATTATGATAATTTCAATTCTCATTTCCCTTTTTATTCTCAAAATGTAATGTTTAAATTAATTTAATAAAATGTAATTTGTTTTAGTATGTGACACTTGTACATTATATAATATTATATAAATAATTATGAAATAATTATATATCTAAAAGAGAAATACCATTAATATATTTTTTTGTAAATACTTTATAAAACTATATTTTATTATCCATTTGATTATTTATATTGTTATCTCATTAATGGATATATCCCTCTTTCATGATATCAGTTATATAAAATAGTTGATTATTGTTTATCTTTATCATATTATTCATGTTTTATTTATTCTATGTTATATTCTATTGTATTTTTCTTCATACTGAGAATACTGGCTCAACTATTAATTTTTTCCTATACCTATGTCATGATAAATAAATATTTGAATTGTTTTTAAGAATGAATGAAATTTTTTGAAGACGTGTTTTTATCTTACAATGTAATATATATGTCATGTATGTATCTAGTTTTATAAGACTAATAAAATAATTAATCATCCATAGTGTGATCCCTTGTATCATGTACCAATATAATAAAGTAAACACCAGCTCTAACTTGCTGGATTCGATTTTGTTACTATTGGTATCAATTGAACTTTATTAGGACCCTTGGGAACTAGATTTTGGAAAAAATATATTTGAGAACATAAAACGATGACATAATATAGGGATAAGTATATATACTAGAAAAAATTTCTAAAATAATGGTTAATTTTAGAGTATGGGTTTTACAACAAAGAGATTAATTAGGATTTAAAATCCCTGAGAAAAACAACAAAGACTAACTGCACACCTAGATTCAAAATCCCTGAGGATATTCTTTAGTTTATTCACAAACTCTTTATGAACCCTTTTGTAGGATTTAAAAATATAGTTATGATTTGAAAACCTTCTCAAAATAACTGAGCATAAAATTTTGTGATTAATTGGGAATAGATATTCAAATAACATTAAATGTTACACTAAATTCATAATTATACACTATGATTCAAAATTCATAATATTACAGTGTATGAAATTATTTGAAGATGGTGCCTAGTGTAAGGAATGGAAAGTTCATCAACACAAATAATTTACGTTTGTATTCAATTACTATTAATTATACAAGAATATAGTTGGATCTAAATAGATTATAAAAATATTAAAGAAATTTATGACAATATATATTGGCTATATGGATGAACATGTTTCTTCGCAGTAAGATATTATGATGTTGGAATACTTTATGTTGAATAAACCACTATAATTTAATGGAACTACAAAGAATTTAGTATATAAATAATGTATTATGTTCCTCAAAAAGATATTTCTCTCTTTAAGATGAAATGAAAAAGAAAATGTTATTCCAGTAAAAAAAATTCAAAGAGAGATGACAATCAGTGGTGTTCACTGATTAAAAATAATAAGGAACTTGAGGAAATATACGGTTTGGAATGGGAGACTTTTTTAGAGATATTATTTGAAAATTACATTCCTCACGGGATATGAATTTATTTGAATATATATATTTTAAAAATTGGGGAAAAGGTAAGAGTAATGCTTTTTTAAGTCTGAAAAAAACATTAAAAGATAATAAAGGCATGTAATAGACTATGTATGTAATCTAGTTAGTATGATTTATTGTTTCTTTGGTGGGATAAGAGATGATATTTAAGGGGTTTTCACCCACAAAAATGTAAATAATATGATGATATAGTGTCAAGTTCCCTCAAGGAAGAGAAGGAATCTTGTTGTCTTTTATTTTAAAAGAAAAAAAGGAGAAAAATAGATCAATTTTTAATTATGGAAAGTAAAATTTATAAAATTGGAGTAAGAGAATGGGCGAATTCTCATCATCATTTAATTATCGAATGAAACACTTTGGGTTTTTCATTATATATTGAGAGTATATAACAAGTGTAAAGATAAAGAACATCAAGATCATGAATGCAAATTCAAGGTTTTATTCTTCTACTATAAAGATATGGGGTACTATTCATGTGAATATCCCATGCATCAAGTTAATTTACCTCAGAAAAGGAAAATTAAGAAAGGTAAAGATTATGAAATCACTAAAACTGAGGTTGAGTTACTAAATAAGTTTATATTACGTACTTTGATCATAAACTCAATATTAGGTAACAACCCATATGAGTTTTGATCTATGTAGTCTTTTATATCTGCTAAGAATATCAAATAATCCCATAACACTCAAAGGAAGGGGTGTTTAATCAAAACACCTAGGGGTAATTTGGTTGCAATGAGAATATAATGGGAATTATCAAAGTAGATGCATATATATTCTATCGTTAAAACTCAGTTTTAATACTGGTGATTGAATTAAACATAATACTATTTTTGGGTTTAATTATTTCTGATGATTAAAGAATTTGTAGATGATTGATAAAATAATATATATTAAACTAGTAGTATTTTTTATAATGAATAAAAAATTTAATGAATTATTTGTTTTCATTAGGTGTTATTATTGATGTTTTAGGAATTTCTGTGTTACTTCATCATAGGAATTTTTTTTCATATTATGTATTATCTTATCATGTGATACACAATTTATATTATATGGGTTTAATAATTTGCCTTTCTTTTAAAAATATTATAATTCATTAATTTTTGATTTTCATGCTTTAGGTTTAAAAATACATCTTAGTTATTATTTATCAAAATAAAAAGTGGAAACATATTAATAAAATCGATCAAATATGATTTTTTTACTCATAATGTATAAAGTAATCAAGTTTGTATTTTTCTCATGTTTCTTATATTATATAGGAAGATAAGTTTATAATATAGAAAACATTACTAAATTGTGAACATTTGTAAACTCATTAATAATTACATGTCTCATAAAGATTTATTTTTGGTTTAAGAAATGATTATGATAAATTTATCAACCATAAATAAGCTCGAGAAGTTTGTATCTTAGTAAAAATTGTATCTTGAGACATATCCCCATCAGAAAGTAAAAATTAAAATTATGAGGTTGTGTTTTTTGTAAGGGGTAGAATATAACAACCCAAAATTCTAGTATATGTTTTCCTTTAAATATATACTATGTTGAATAGATTTTTATGTATTTAAAAACAAACTTAAGTGAGTAATACATTATTGGAAAAAAATGAGACATATTACAAGATAATTAAAAGAAACATAATTAGAAAAAAAAATTAATAAGTATTACTTTAATTTTTTATTGGTTAAATATAATTTTATTGTTTACAAACATGTTTTATTATATATGTTTTATTTAAAAATTAATTTCCCTTATTTAGATTATTAATCTTATAGAGTATTATTGTTTATACATGTAATTAATAACCATTAATTAATTGATTTTAAAATATTTTGAAATAAAGAAAAAATCATTTCATGGTAAATCGTGTTATTTTTCAGAAAAATTGTTTTATGCGTCCAATATATTTTTATTTTAATAAATTAAACTAATTTATGATCCGTAGATAATAAAAACCACTAGGAAAATTAATTAGTATTGATACTTTTATAATTTCAATTATATTTAATATTAACCCCTTCAACTTGTTATATTTTTATCATTATCAACATTTATAAGAATATCAAAATTATGAAATGAAAAGAAAGTAATGCAAGGAACAGAAGATTTAAAAGGTTTTCACAATGTGTGGGTTTCTACATCCTTTCCTCGGAAATTCCCATTAGTACACCGAAATTCATTATAATAGAGAAATAAATAAAATGGGTCTACAAATGTAAGACTCCTTCTATCCCAAAATATGTATGATTTTACTGACTCGAATCTATTACATGGATTATACAAACTCCTGCTACATATACTTTTTTTCTTATCATCCTGATCCAAAAAATTCTGGAAATTTTTTTACACTTCTCACAGAAAGATCACTTGGAATTTCCCCATTTGATGTGATCTTCTAGTATCTTTGTCTGGTGTACCTTCTGACTCGATCTGGAACACCTCACAAATTTTTTCTTATTATCTAATCTTTGTTTGATGAATGAAACTCATTCACCCCAGATATATTTGGATCCTACATTATATGAAATAATTATATGGTATATTTGAAAGAATACACCATATGATGTCTCTAAATTGAACCTTTTTACAGTATCTCATAATTGATGCCTCTATCTGATGAAACAAGTTGATAAATTTTCTTCTTCAACCAATTTAGTTAGAAACTCACACTACTAAAAACTCTAGATTTTATCTCTTCATCTAAATTTTATGTATGATACCTTTTCTATAAAACTTTGACTTTTTGGAATTCATTAACAATACTTATTTTCATATTATACTTTTAAAAAATTTATAAGTGTGATCAATAGAGAAAAGACAAGAATCCATATTGTTTTTCCTACTCAGTGAAGGTGTTGAATTCAAATATACCACTCATATAAAATTATATAGATGTTTCTCAATTCTTCTAGGATCTTCCAAATGATTTATGGAGACTTGCACGTCTATAACCTTATTTAAACTTCCTTTACTATAGTGTTAAGTCACTACTTCTGAATTTATTATCTCAAATTGAAATTAATATTTGATATATCAGTTCAAAATGGTCATTAGTAAATGAATTTAAAATTATTTTTAATCATTCTTGTTACTCTATCTAGTTATGTTTTTTTGATGACTTCATAAATACTTATTTTTTCAGCTCGGAACTAGTTTCCTCTATATGATAGATTTGATAAGATATCCTTAAAACCCTAAAATTGGACATATGGAATAGCTTCCCTAATATATCATTCAAATCACCCTGATACTGGTACTAAAAAACTCAATATTTTTTTATGTAGCACTTATAAATTTATGTATCATTAAAAAAATGGTGATATTTTAAATTTATAACATCAAACATCATAAGTATTAAAACAATAACTTTAAAACGTTAACTTCATAGAAACATTCCATTTCATAACATATCCTCTACTTTCTAATGGACTTTGTTATTTGGCCTTCTTCTATGTCTATCTGGTCACCTAAGATACATTTTGCTGGTGCATTTGATTTTCTAGCTGATGATATAATTGTTACAACTTTTAAAGTCATAGATCATAAAATAATTACCCCGTTATTGGGTTTTAATATCCATTCTCTGTTTGAAAATGTTATGAAACATGTTTCTCTAATCATAAATGCCACTTCACTTTTTATTATTTCTCAAAACTGATTCTTTTTTCACCTTTATATTTATTCTTATTTTTTTACTTCATTCAGTTTGTATAAGTGTTTACAAACATAGTACTTTAGACTCCTTATCATTCTTTGTATGTAAATTTGACCTTCTAGACTTCAGTTACCTTTACGTATTGGGAATACTAAGGTTACAAAAGGTGTGATGAAATTTACCCTTATGAAATGAGTTTTTTCATCCAGACATATGTGTTCAATGATCAGTGTCAGGAATCTTGAACATTAATTTTGTAAATAACACTATATGTTAAGTTCATCCCTAGTCCAATTGGCAGCATTGTGCAATTTCACTTAATAGTTCTACTTCATCCTCTTCTTGTCATTTTAATCTGGTGATCTATGATTGTAGATATTTGATTAGTGTATTTGTTTTTACTTTGATACATTTTTATTAAAATTTAAACACCACCTTGGATCAATAGATTATTCATGGTATTGGGAACATTGAAAATGGCTAAGCAGAATCATAATTAAGGAATGTTTCCTAACATAGTTTAGAAATCTACATTTACTTACTCATGTAACTTGTTAGGATAGTTTCCCACATTTCATAAGAAATGGTTTAAAAAAATTAGAGACTCGTTCCCATATTTTTAACAAAACATTGATAAATAGTTATTTTGTCGAAACAATACAGATATTGTACTAAAAATATATAAAGGATTTTTAATATCACCCTTATGACTTGTGGGAAACATTAAAAATAACAACTAAACATTTCTTAAAAAATCACCTATGAACTTTTTATCAAACCACTGCCTTTCTCTAAGATAATTTCCTAACCCCACATTATCGGCTAAAAAATGTATTTAAATGTAACACCCTAAGATTCCATGATACGCTTCTCTTTGAATAATGCAATTGCTTGTGTTGTACAGAACTTAGAGTTTTATCACACCACGACCAATCAAACTAGCTATTTAAAAAGAAGTTATGAATTTTAATAAAAACTTTTTCAAATTTAATAAATTTTATTTTTCAAAATGGACTTCATTTTTTGGATTCGTAATATGAAAATTAGCTTAGGGTGAATTTTTTGAATTTTTCTGAAAGCATTCAATTTTTGATGAATAGTGAAAACCAATACGTTATTGTTTAAAATCAACTTTTATTTAAATAATTATTATTTTTATTTAAATTTATTTTAAATCCATAATAGATACATAATACCTATATTAGTCCAATGTAATTAATTGGATTTTTTTTATAATAAGATTGGATATATAAAATTTTATTGAACTATCTAACTCCTTTTACCCACCTTCTGGGAACATTTTCCAATTTGCACAAAATGTAATTTTAACGCTTCTATGACTTGAATTTCAAAAATCCGAGAGACACGGTTCATATTGGTAAATAACATGTGGTTCAATGGGAGGAAAATAATTTTTCGTGAATAGTTAGTTTTGAATTTTATTTACCATGCCTAAAAGAGAACATGATAATTAAAGGTTCAAATGGTATTATAATTACCCTAACACGGGTCCTATTTATATTGGATAAGTTTAGTTTGACCGAAACTGACATTAGAAATAAAATATTATCCTTTTTGATCAATTTTTATTAGACTAGGACATTTATTATTATTTTATTTAAAGAAGAGATAAAAGTTTTAAATTTAAATTTTAACAACTAAAATATTTTTCATATAGGGTTGTGCATAAGATAACTTTGACTATAAATATTCACTAGAAATATAAAATGATTTTTTAAATCATTTTATTTTATTTATAATTTTTTGACATTAAATAATTAAATTTTTTTTTGACACAATGATGATGCAATAATTACCTTATTAATGAATGATTAAAAAAATTGATATTATAAATATCAAAATAAATGTAAATTGAGACTTTTGATGTCATTCACAATTTTTCTAGATTTATATGAAATGTTTGTGTTGATGTAATGTATCTTTTCAAAGGAATCATTTTTTTTGACTTTCACAAAAACCAAATACTAAATAGTGTCAAAATTGACATAAATGAGTTTAAAAAAATACTATTTTATTAAATGATATAATATTCCTAAAAATCTAAGGGTTGGCCAAAGGAATTTTATAATGATAGATATATAATTAATGAACCACTTGAGGTTCCCATTGTAATTTTATAGGATGTTTATTAACCATGTATTATAAATATACAAGAAGACATAGTAAATGTAAATCTATTTAACTAAGAGCTAAATCTAAAAGATATGGTTAATATGCTGACCTAAATGTGTATAAAACCTTTTTCATGAGATTATTTAGACCCATCCCCACTATATCCTTTAAATAAATCCATTTATATCCATTAGAAAGTGAAAATGATTTTATAATAAAATAACATTTCATTTGTTTTCTTAAAGTGACCCTCACCTCTCATATAAAAGGGTACTTCCACTTCTCTTAATTTAGCACATAAAAAGATATTTTTCTCAGCCAACCCCTACTCAAATATCCTCCAAACTACTCTCACTTAATCCTAGATTACTTACATTGATCAGAATTCATCCTAAGGATACCTTTTTATCAAATCAAAAGGAAGCACCCGAAGAAGAGAAAATTATTTCATCACCTATTTCAAGTTCTTGTCTTCATCCACATCCTCTTTCATTGTTGTTTCTATACCAAAATAATAACTTCAGTAAATTATACAAAAAATTATGTCATTATAAATATTTTTCTACCATATTCATTATTCTATCCATCCTATTAATGACAAAGTCACCACACGTGTGTACGTACGGCTTATAGTCTCCATGTCGTGGGGTAGTTTGTTATTCAACACTTCATTATTGGGAAGGGTATAATAATGATTATAATTGATGTAAATAATAAATATAACATTATAATGATTCCTTATATATAATATACCATCCAATTACATGATATTTGACCACTAATAGAATGATATTTTCTCTTGTGCGTACGTACGGCTTACCGTCTCCACCACGCGATGAGATTTTGTTCCCCATTGTAACTATTCAAGATTATTTTTCATTTGATGATTAAAAATAATGTTTAAGAACTTAATATCATTCTGTATATGAATAAAATACATACTATCTATAACAAACATGACTTACATAACAAAACAAATATAGGAAAATGAATCAGTTAACACCTAAAACAATGATACTACTAAAATATTATTAACAAAGCAACATTATAAGATCATATATGATATCATATTTATGTATATGGATTCTTGTACAATTTAATAACAACTATTTAACCATTATAAAAAGTGGCTATAATATAAAATAATAAGTAATAATACAAATTAGGTTTAACTTTACATTTTCTTTATTATTCGAGGTTGTTTATATGTGAGTATATACTGAGACCTCTTTATTAAACACATCCTTGTTTCTTAAAAATGTATTTCAAAACATTTTTACTATTTCCTAGAATATGGTTTAAATTAATTTATACCATTGTATTAATTTTTTTAAAATACTTTGAAAATAATCTTTCTGTTGTTTTTTAAATAAGGTACATTGTGACCTTTTTGAAAAAATTAAGGAAAGAAAGTTTTTTAAACTTATACGGCAGGTGCGGCTATTTTCTGCCATTATAACACCTTAGAAGATTCCCTTACAGGCTTATAAGAATATTTTCCAAATTAATTTCTTCTTTTATAGTTATGTGACTTTTAAATTAATACAATGCAGAAACCGATGTTTCAGTTAAATAGTTTTTGGATTGATTTCATCTATTTCAACATCCTTCATTGGATTTTACATTGTTGTGAAGTTTATTTATTAGAAAAAAATCATCCATATTTAACTGAAGGTTCTTTAATATGTATTAATGTGGACGTGAAATTTTTATAACATTCATGGTTTATGGTTAATGTGTTGACATTTTTTATGCTAGTTTTTATATGAATGTTTATATTAAGTTTCAATCTATTAATATGAGGAATGCATTGGACTGAGTAAGTGATGGGTGGACCCCTCTACAGATTCTTGATGGATCTGTAGTTCCCATGAGACAAACTAGTTTCTTGGATCAAGGCCTTGACAAAATATTAACTGTATTCTTGGAACGAGGCCTTTACTATGTGGTTATGATGTCTGACATTATGTATTCCATCATTATGAAATAAGCTATTTATATTACTTGTGATTATTTTACTAGTATAATTTTCATGTGAGTAGTAAATGGAATTATTTTATTTATCTTTGTTATATTATTCTGAAATATAATATCAAAAGTCTGGTGTTTTAATCTTATACGTTACATTAAATGTTTGTTCTTATTTATGATAGTTTCTGTTATATCATTATCCTTACTGAGCATCTGAGCTCACCCCTTTCTTATGTTTTCTTTTCCCTGGATGTGAAGAAGTATATTGTGATTGATTTGAAAAGATAGGATAAGTGATATAAGTGTGTTAAAATGGGACACAATGTTGGTGTTTTTTTATTTCATGATGTAACGAAAACCTTATGTATGTATCTAGTACTTCCAAGGCTGATAAACTAACAGGCCTTTCGAGTCTTATTCTCTTGTGATAATGCCAATGTTAATTATAATTCCCTAACTCTAGGTAACTAGGGTTATACCATTTGTTGTTGGTTTTAAAGGATGTTTAGTACTAACCTTGGAAACTAGATTTAGAACAACTCTGATCAGAGAACATTACCCTGAGATAATCTTTGAGTATTATTATAGACTAACTTCCTATAATTCTGGTAATGTAGAGATTTTTTTTTATTTTGGAAGAAAACATCTACGTCTGGATACGAGCTGGTAGAGGCAGATCTGGCGCAGATGTATCTAGGGGCAAAACCTGAAGACACCGCATTGATCTAGCTCGAATGGGGACTAGTGCATGACAACGGGCCTTGTTGCACTCTTGGTTGTGACACTACTACGAGATATACTTAGGATAATTTAAATTTTCATTAAAACCCATTATGAAGGATTTATGAGTAAATAATTCCTTAATGAAAACATATTTATGATTATATATTATATACATAAACTATTCAATTTATGTCAGGTATTTTACTAGTTTTGAATTATGTATTGTGATTCATAAACTAATCTGGTGTGTGTCATTGTTTAGAAATTGTGCCTAGTGGAAATAATATAAATTTTATCAATGCACATAATACATGTACGGATTGCCTTCCTACTCAAGATAATTATAGTGGAGCTGGTGATGTAACTGGTGTGGAACAACTGAAAACCATACTTGGATAACTCACTGAGGTTATGAATAATAACCTTACTTTTATGGAGCACCCTGATCCACAATGTGGAGGATCAATGTTAGACCGCTTCATGAGGATAAAACTGATAACATTCAATCGGACTACAAATCCAATTGTAGCTAAGAAATGGATATGTTCCATAGATAAAATATTTCATGCTTTAGGGAGTAGCGAAAGGGACAAAGTTGGCATGGCAGTTTATTGCCTCACAGGAGATGCAGATCAATGGTTGTCATTAATTCAAAACACAAAGGAGGATGAATAAGTACAAAATATTGAATGGAGGAATTTTTATGATTTTTTCAAAGAAAAATACTTTCCTTGTAAAAATAGAGCAGATATGGAAAGGATATTTTTGAGTCTGAGGAAAAATGAGGATGAGAATGCCGCAAAGTATGAGGTTAACTTTACAAGGATAGCAAGGAATGTTTCAGATTATATACATAACTCAAGTATTAATATTGATTGATTATTTGTTGTGTTAAGACAATTTTTCTATCAAGAATTAGTCTAATAATATATCTCATCAGTTGAAGATATAGACTCATGAGCTATCAATATAGAAAAATAATTCTCTAATTCATATGACTTTAATGAAAAGAAAGAGAAGAATAGATCTGTTAAACACTCTCGAAATGGAAATATGGGGAAGAATGGAAAAATTGAATTTTCATCCTATAGTAAATATAGGAAGAAAAAACCTGGTACTTTCATGAAGGGAATGAGATTATTTTACAAATGGGGTGAAAAAGGGAATGAAGCATGTGGTTTCCAGGGAATGAAAAGGGATTTCAATGTTGAATGATACAATTTTAGAGAAATGGGGAATTATGAAAATGAATGTCTTAAGCATCAAGGAAACGAACCTTATAAAATTCCGGGGGATCAAGGCCAAGATTATGAGATCACTACTACTGAGGTTGATGCTCTTAATAACGTGGTCAAATGTACTTTAATTGTTTCCTCAAAATTATGAAATTATTAATTTGATTATGGATCATAGCATTCTTTCATATCCTCTCAGTTTTCCAAGAAAATTAGATATTTCCAATTTGACTTAATAAGGAAAGTTGTCAGTCAAAACTCCTAAGGGATGTTTCACTGCAACAAATTTTTGTCAATCAGTTACAATTATGGCATATAAATTTGATTTATCTTCTCATCTTGTTTTCATAACCATGATTGAATATGATATAATCCTTGGTATGGATTGGATTTCATATGATGATTTGAAATTTTATTGTTAGAAGAAGGAGGTTAAAACTATTAATGATGATAAGGAATACCTTATCATTAGAGTAGAAACGACATTATATGATTCTTATCTAGTTCCACCTTTAGTAGCTCAACTAAATTAAATTATTGAGGAGGAAGGGAGTGAATTAATAATGGGTGAGGAAAATATTGTTCAAATATAATATTACTTATTTTGAAAGAATATGTTGATTTGTTTCTAGTGGATTTACCTAGACATCCTACAGAATGAAAAATTGACTTTTCCATTGATTTAATTCCTATTTCAAGGCCCATATTGAAGACCCCTTATAGAATGACCACTGTAAAATTAGTGTAACTAAAGAAACATATTGATGAGTTAAGTAGTAAAGTATTTATTCTCCCTAGTGCTTCTCCATGAGGATCCCTTTTTCATTTCATTAAGAAAAAGGATGGATCAATGAGGTTGTGAATTGACTACAAGGAGATCAATTCTATAACCATAATGAACAAGTATACCCTACCTCTCATTGATGAATTGTTTGATCAACTTCTTAGAGATAAATATTTTTCAAAGATTGACCTTTGATCTGGATATCCGCAGTTGTGGGTGAAGAAGGAAGACATTCTGAAGACAACATTTTGAACCAAGTATGAGCATTACAAGTTTACTGTAATGCCTTTTGGATTGAAAAATTCACCCTCTATTTTCAAGGATCAAATGAACAAATTTTTCAAGAATTATCTTCATGACATTGTAGTTGTATTTATTGAAGATATCTTGGTATAATCCAAAAGTTATGAAGATCATTAAAATCACTTGCGCATTATTCTAAAGACTCTTAGACGAAATTAATTATATGGGAAGTTTATCAAGTGTGAATTATGGTTTCAGGAGATTTCTTTTCTTGGCCATTTTATCTCTACGGATGTAATCATTGTTGATCCTTCGTGTTTCGTCCAGAATTTTTCCTAATTGGATAACCCATTAACCACGATCACACGTAAAGGGGTTAAATTTATTTGGACAAAATTGTGTGAAGAATGTTTTTAGGAATTGAAGAGAATATTACTCAATACTCTTATCTTGACTCTACCATCTATAAATGATGGGTTTGTTATTTATAGTGATAATTCAAAAAAGGACTTGGTTGTCTCCTTATGTAGAATGATTGAGTTATTGCATATGCATCGCGATAGATAAAAATTAATGAACAAAACTATCCCACTCATGATCTTTAGTTAATAGTTGTAATATTTTCTCTGAAGATATGAAGACACTATCTCTATGGTAAAAATGATAGATATATACTGATCACAAGAGTTTGAATTATATTTTATCACAAAATGAACTCAACATGAGGAAAAGTAGATGGCTTGAACTACTCAAGGATTATGACTAAACTATACACTACCACCTGGGGAAGGAAAATATGGTGGAAGATTCTTTGAGAAGAAAGGATCATGGAGTTCTAAACAAGATTAGAGTTGAAAGCGATATTATGTTCATGGAACTATTAAATATCGATATGGAAATAATCCTGGAAGGTGAAACATTGATACATTTTCAAATGGTTTCCAATCCATCTTATCTAGAAAAGATAAAATGTTATCAGACTGATTATTAGGAGTTTCAAAAGAAAATTAATGATGTGAATGATGGTAGACTGATCGAATCTGTATATGAATATGGAATTTTGAAATTTGGGAAGAGACTTTGTGTTCCCGATATACCTGATCTAAAAATGGATTTTTTTGGATGATTCCCATAGCTCCAATTTCATTATACACCCTATTAGTACTAAGATGTATAGAGATTTGAAGGAACATTTTATGTGGGACAACATGAAGGCAAAAATTTCTAATTATATGTTAAGATGCATGGTTTTTCAACATGTGAAGGTTGGAAGACAACATCTTGGAGGATTCATGCATCCTCTTCCCAAAACTGAGTGGAAATGGGGTGATATTATGATGGACTTCATTATGGGGATACCAAAGACTCCTAGAAGGAATGATGAAATATGGTTCATTACTGATCGACTTACCAATTCAACAAATTTTTTGCTATAAGATAATATTTACTACTTGAATTTTTAGAAAGAATATATATTAATGATGTTGTAAGACATCATGGTGTAACCCTATCGATTTTTTCTGATCATGATCCCATCTTTACATCAAGATTCTAGAAAATTATTCATAAATCCCTATATATTGAACTTTATTTGAGCACTACCTACCACCCTCAAACTAATGGACGATTAGAACAGACTATTCAAACCTTATAAGTCATTTTGATATCTTCCTCACATTACTTTCAAGGAATGTGGGGTCAGTATTTACAGCCTGTTAAACTTTCCAATAACAATATCTTCAATTCATGTTCTCATATTGAACCATATGAAGCATTATATGGAAAAAGATTTTGCACACCAACTTGTTGGGATGATGTTGGTGAGAGAAAACACATTGGCCTATAACATGTTAAGGAAACAATTAAAAAGGTGCATATTAGCTAAACCCACATCAATGAAGCTCAAAGTTGGAAAAAGTGATATGCTGATAATCGAAGGAAGGATTTGGAATTTCAAGTAGGAGATCTTGTTTTTTGAAGGTATATCCATGGAACGGTGTTATAAAATTTGGTAATAAGGGTAATTTAATCCCCAAGTACATAGGAACTTTCAATATTCTTGAACGAATTGGAGTTGAAGCTTACCGTTAGGCAATGTCGTCAAGTCTCTCCAAAGTTCATGACGTGTTCCACATATCACTATTGTGAAAATACATGCCTGACCCAATGCATGTACTCACCTATGAAGAAATATAACTGGAACCCGATTTTTCTTATTGTGAAGATCCTATTAGGATTCTTGATGCCATAGAAAAAGTGTTGAGACACCAGACGACTCATCTGGTAAAAGATCTTTGGATAAATCATAAAATGGAAGAGGCAATGTGGGAACCTGAGAAACTTATGATGAAGAACCACCCAAATATTTTTACGTAGTAATATTATAGAAATTTAGAGAATTAAATTATTTGAAGGAGGGTTGAATGTAACACCCCAGGCATCCATGATACAATTCTCTTTTAATAATGTAATAACTTGAGATGTACACAACTTCGAGTTCTAGCACACCACGACCAATCAAACTGGCCATTTAAAAAGTAATTATGAATAGTAATTACCACTTTTTGAAATTTTTGAAATTTTATTTTTCAATATGGAATTCATTTTTGGATTCGTAATATCAAAATTATCTTAGGGTAATTTTTTGGTTTTCTTCTGAAAACAATCAATTTTTGATGAATAGTGAAAAACACTGCATTATTGTTTAAAATCGAATTTTATTAAAATTATAATCATTATTATTTAAATTTATTTTAAAGTAAAAATAGATATATAATACCTATATTAGTCCAATTTATTTCTATTTGAGTCATTTTATATTAATATTAGATAGATAAAATTTTATTGAACTATTTAACGCCTTTTACCCACCTTCTTGGCACATTTGAAAATTTGCACATAATGTAATTTTACCGCTTCCATGAATTGAATTTAAAAATTCCAAGAA
Source organism: Viscum album (assembly GCA_963277665.1). Taxonomy (NCBI): domain Eukaryota; kingdom Viridiplantae; phylum Streptophyta; class Magnoliopsida; order Santalales; family Viscaceae; genus Viscum; species Viscum album. The sequence continues at coordinate 1,175,754,828 of OY728141.1, read as the reverse complement.
GCACGGTTGATATTAGTATGTAAAATTTGGTTCAATGGGATGATAATAATTTTTTGTGAATAATAAATTTTGAATTATATTTACCACGGTTAAAATTAAATAGGGTAATTAAAGGTAAAAATGATATATAATTACTCTAACACATGTCCTAATTCTATTGTATCAGTTTATTTCGACCCAAATAAACCTTAGGAATAAAATATTATCATTTTCTATCCACTTGGATTAGATTAGGAAATTTATTATTATTTTATTTAAAGAATAGTTAAAAGTGTTAAATTCAAAATTTAATAATTAACACATTTTTAATATAGGGTTATACAGAAGATAAATTATACAATAAATATTCATTAGAAATATGATAAAATGACCTACAACGTGGTATTTTATTTATAATTTTTAGACATTAAATAAGTAAATTCATATAGGACACAATGAAGTTGAAATAATTACCATATTAATGAAAGATTAAAATAATTGATATTATAATTATCCAAATAAATTTAAATTGAGACATTTGATGACATAAATGAATTTCCTAGGTGAATATGACATGTTAGGTTTGATTTAATGTATTCTCTGGACGTAATAATGTTTTTTTGTCTTTGAAAAAATCCAAATACCAAATAGTGACAAAATTGAAATAAATGAGTTTTTAAAACAAATTCTATATAATTATATGATATAATATTTCTAAAAATCTAATTTTATACCAAAGGACATATATGATGATATAAATATCATTAATGAACTATTTTAGGTTCTCTTGTCTTTTCATAGTATGTTTATTAACCAAGTATTATAAAAATACAAGAAGACATGGTAAATGTTAAACGACTAAGAGTTAAATCTAAAAGATAAGGTTAATATGGTGACCTAAAATTGTCTAAATACTATTGGTTTAGATTATATTTACCCATAAACACCTTGTAATAGAAATAAATCTATTTTAAACCATTATAAACATAAACTACATTATAATAAAATAATATTTCAACATTTTTCAAAAGTGACCCTCACCTCTCTTATAAAAGGGTACTTCCCCTACTTTTAATTTCACACATCCAAATCTGTTTGGCTCAGCCAAACCCTACTCAAATATCCTCCCAAATTCCCTAAATTCATCTTATAGTCCTTACATTGATCATAATCAAACCTAAGTATCCCTTTTGATCAAATCAAAAGGAAGCACCCGAAGAAGAGGTAATTATTTCATCACCTCTTTCAAGTTATTTTCTTCTTACACTTCCTTTTTCATTGTTGTTTCCATACCAAAATAATAAATCCAATTTCTTCTACATACAGTGACGTTATTATAAATATTTTACATCCATATTCATTATTCTATCCATCCTATAAATGACAAATTCACCACACGTGTGTACGTACGGTTTACCGTCTCAACATCGGGGTGTAGTTTGTTATTCAACACTTCCTTATTTGGAAGGGTGTAATAATGAGTATAATTGATGTAAATAAAAAATATAACATAGTAATTATTCTTTATATATAATATACCATTCAATTTCAAACTATTTCACCACTAAGAGAATGATATTGTCGCTCATGTGTATGTACGACTTAATATCTCCAAGACGCGATGAGATTTCATTCCCCATCGTAACCATTCAAGAATAATTTTCATTTTATTATTAAAAATAATTTTTAAGAACTTAATATCATTCTGGATATAAATAAAATAAATCATATTCATAACAATCATGAGTTCAATAACAAAACATATAATTGAAAATGAATCAGTTTACACCAAAAACAATGATACTACTAAAATATTATTAACAAAGAAATATTAGAAGATCATATATGATATAATATTTATGTATGTGTATTCTTGAATAATTTAATAACAATTATTTAACCATTATAACGGTGGTTAAATTACCCTCAACTAAGGAAGAATACATAGTAAGTGTTAATTTTTCAATCTCTTTATTATCCGAGGTTGTTTATACATGAGTCTCTACCGGGACCTCTTTATCATCCACATATGTGTTTCTTAAAAATGTATTTCAAAACATTTTTCATATAATATGGGTTAAATTTATTTATACTCTTTTTTGATTTTTTATAAAATTATTATAAAGGTATATTTCCATCATTTTTCAAACAAGGTACTTTGTGACCTTTTGGACAAAATTAATGAAAGAATGTTTTTTTAAATTATATGGTGGGTGCGGCTATTTTCTTCCATTACAACACCTTAGAAGATTTCATTACCTTATTATAATAATATTTTCTAAATTAATGTTTTCTTTTATAATGACCTGACTTTTAAATGAATGAAAATAATAAAGAGATATTTCACTCGAATATTTTTTGGATTGATTTCATCTATGTCAACATCCTTTGTTGGATTTTATGTTTTTTTAAGTTGATTTATTATCAACAAATCATCCATATTGTATTGAATGTTTTGTGATATCTTTGAATGATATTTTTATAGCTCCTTGATGCGTCAGGAGGTCTCATGAGACAAACTAGTGTTTCGTATTAGTCCTTGAAAAAATTTTATTGATATTCTTGGAATGAGGCCTTGACTATGTTGTTATGATGTCCAACATTATGAATTCCATCATTATAAAATTAACTATTGATAATACATGTGATTATTTGACTAGTAGAATATCCATGTGAATAAGTAAATGGAATTATTTGATTTATAATTTACCTATAATGATATAGTTTATGTTTAAGATGTTGTTGTTTTAGTATTATACATTGACATAAATGTTAATGCTTATTTATGATAGTTTATACTATATTGTTGTCCTTACTAAGCATCTGATCTCACCCATTTCCTATGTTTTCTTTTCCTAGGATGTGAAGAAGTATATTGTGATTGACCTTCATAGATAGGGTAATGGATATAAGTGTGTTAAAATGGGACATAATGTTGTTGTTTTTTATTTAATGGTGTAATGAAAAACTTATGTATGTATCTAGTACTTATAAGGATACTAAATTGTTCCGTCTTTGGAGACTTGATCTATTTTAATCATACCAATGTTATGTAATAATGCACTGACTCTAGTAAACTAGGGTCGGGGCCTTACATTAATGGAATTACATCCCTCAATGATAATAAATTTTGTGGCTATGATAAGATAAACTCACCCTCAATTTTATCTTCTCCAAAATTTTATGAAAACAAAACCTTTTGATTTATAAAAGAAATAATTATACTTTTTCTTAAAAAGTTATACATTCTCTTACCCTTTGATAACATATTACCAGAACAGTGGTGTTACATATTTATAAACTTTTGGTAATTTATTGGAGGAGGATAAACATGAATTTTTATCCTCAATTTCAAAAATATTTACCTTCGCACAACTTAAGTGAATATATCAAAAATTTGATATATTATTGAAATATTCTCAAGAATAACATCTCCACCAAAAACTTTCTCTTATATAAATTGATACTCAATATCAATGGCATTAGATCTAAAATGTTGTCCATGGTTTTTGTAACGATAAATGTAACTTTGATTATGAAAAATAATCTTAAATGGTTTAAAGAAATCACTCTCAAATCACATTTCTGAACTTTTTTTCATACCATCTTGGTACAAGCATTGGGTGGTGGAAAATTATTTTTCTTTCTCTATACTCAAATATTACTATTTTACAACGCAGTAAATTCGATCAAGAAAAAAGTTCCTCCTGATATTTACTTTATATCTATAAAATCTCCATACAAATCAAAAATCAATGTATCTATGAATTTTCATCTCACAACTTATTTTACACGATAGCCAATAAGAATTTTTTTTGACATACCCGAGTATTCCTTTTTCTACCCATGTATGTGATTCATTTGGATCACATTGATATCTTTCAAAAAACATAATATCAAATACATTATATTGCCTTGAATATTTAAGATAGAGTAAGTTTCATATTAACTTATCTAAGCCTTTATGATTCATACTTTTCCAATATTTAACTATACCCATCTTCACACTAACAAATATGGGTGTACAACAATTTTTTATTATATTATTCCAAAACATTTATAAAAAATCCTTGAAATACTTATCCTATTATATAAATATATATATTTCCCATTTTAACTTGAAATATCTTCAAGAATGTTGAATCTATAATTATTTATATTTTAATGTTTTTATACATTTATTCATAAAATTATTTTCATTTTTTAATCTTCTCACCTAAAACGTTGTACCATCAATGTAGATTTTTACAGTAAGAGTACCTTTTATCACTTCATTAACACACAAGTTTCCATAAAAATTTCATTTATAATATTTCATCTTTTTCATGAAACAATAAATTTTATAGTACCATGAACGAGGATCTTATTTCAACCCATACATATATTTCATAGAATTTAAAATCATGGTTCTGTCTTTATCAAGTAACAACACACTGGGTTTATCAATATAATATACTTCTTCAATTTATCTATTTAAGGAATATGACATGAGATATATCAGAAAAAAATTGTAAAATTGATGTAGATCAACATCCAAGAACATTCTTATATTTTAAATTCTAACAAAAGCTGAAAATGTTTCTTCAAAATTAACACATTCCACCTATGAGTAACCATTACATACATTTCATGCTTTCTTTTATTGGATTTATCCATGTTTTGTGGATTTTTTTTCAAAATGCTAACTTTTTTCCTATAAAATTATTTCATATAAGTCATCCAATAGGATACCGAGTCTCATTTTCCTCAATTTTATCTAAATCTTCATTTATATCTTCATCCCACTCTTTATGTTCAATTGCCTCTAAAACTAATTGTGGTTCCACCTATGAGATAAGTGATGTCTGAATTTTTTACCTCAACTTCCTTCTGATCTAAACTGGATATTTTTGATTTCCAATGATATTTTCATATTCAACCTATTTCATTAATTCATAAAATTTGTTGTATTTTATTTCTTTGTAACATTACACATCACAAGATTCATCTTACTTATATTTTATACATTTTGTCTCACATTCATCTTCTCTTTTATTAATCTTGTTGGATGTTTTTATTTTTTATGTAACATTTCCAATAAATTTCTTAGGAGGTTTTATTTTTAATAATAATCATATACTAAGAATACACAAACTTTTTTATAAGTTTATTCCATCATTTATTACTTCTTCTATTGGATAAATATCAAAATAAAATCGCATCATCAGCTTTTTTCATCAAAATTTCCATGATTTGGGTTTTTTCTCTTTATTAATAAAGGAATCCTAAAAACATTTAAATACTTCACTGAAGGTTTTTTCTTATAACATAACTTATAAGAACTCATTTATGATTATAGAAAAAAAATTATGTTAACACCAGTACTAAATGATTCACTCTCTAAAAATATAAGAGGATTATATTCATCAAGAATACCTCTTAAAATTTCCACTAAATTTATATTTTTCATTTCAACTAATCCATTTTGTTGTGGAGTGTATGGGGAACTATATTTTTTTGATTCCATTTTTCATCAAATAGTGTTTCAAATTCATCATGTGTATTTATTAGAGTTTTCAATTCTATACATCAATATATTGACACTCATCTCTCTTTAAAATTCCCTTATAAAATATCTATTAATTTATACAGCCTTTGATTTATGTTTCATGAATATTATGTTAGTCATTAGAGTAAAGAAATTTATAAGAGTAGTGAATTAAAAATTACATTTACTATACTTATGTCTCGTCATTCCATAATGATCAGATTGAATGAGGTCAAGAGGATTGGTATATTTGATTTCAACATTCTTATGTATTCCACTAACCATATTCAATTTCATATAAGTTGTTAAAATAGAATCATCATTCCAATCTAGTGGTGGATGTTTTAAAATATAATTTACTCTAGAAAGTGTGCTCATGATTTTTTTTCAAGATGGTAGAGTGTGTCATGTTTCAACTTATTTGCATCCCTTTCACTTTTGTAACACGAGTTACAAAGATCACTAATCTCGGAAAGATGTATAATGTCTCTTTCTCTCATTGTAATTTTTTTTCATCTATAAAGCTTCTTATGATACATGAATATTTATTGAATATAAATTCTCTACCATCATCACAAAGTTGTATTGCACTTAGTAAGTTGGGTTTGAGACCATAAACATATAAAACGTCTTTCAATTTAAATTTCTTAACATCAATCTCAATTGTTTTTATTCAACTAATTTATGAGGAACAATCACTTATGAATTCAATAGCTCCAACTTCATATTATTCAACAGTTTTTAATATTTTAATATCACTTATCATGTGTAAGGAATAACTGAATCAATAAACCAATGTTTTTTCCTTTTTCTACCTTTTAGACTTGTCTCAATAACATAATATTTGTCTTCATATTTTTTCTTTCAAATTTCATTTTCTCTTATAGAATATGAACCTTGTCCTATAATAGTTGTCATACATTCTTTAGTAGAGTGACCCAGTTGGTAACATATTCCACAAACTTCTTCCATGTAGTAAATTTTCATTTTCAAAAGAATCTTTCTAGCATCTGATTATTTTTCCGTTCTTTATTCTTGAAACCTATGACATTTACTATATTTTATTTCATTGTTTCCCCCATGAGTTCATGAATATTTCAAGGAAGAAACTTATTATTCCAACAATTACATTATTTATTCCTATATATACCACTTCACCAAAAAGATATACTAAATATTGATTTTCTATTAAAGTATGATCTTTACTATATAAATTTTATTAAGGTTCATAACTTTTTTATGTACTTTTTTTCCCTAGAAAGAGGCATCTTAATTTTAGATATTATTTTAAAAAATTATTTATGTGATGTTTTTTCCACATAATTTATCAAAATATTACATTAAAAATTTATTTCTAACACCTACATGGTTAGGAAGATCATATGAAATTTTAGGTTTTGTGGATAAATGATGTCACATATTTCATGGGAATATTTTTCTCAAAAACTCGATATGTTTCAGTTTTTACCTCTTAATCCTTGAGGGAATTTTCAGTCATATTATTTAAGGTACATTAAATCTCATGAAATATATATTGAGTTTTACAAAACACATCTCCTTTAGTAGTAATATTATTGTTTTGATCTTCCAACTAATTTCCTTGTTTTGTAACTTTCAGTTTTAGGTTCTTATTTTATTTATTGTTGAAATATTATTTTTTTAAAAAGGGGTCCCTTACCTGTATTGGTTTTCAAATGTTTTTTCACAATAATTATGATTTATTTCCTTGTTTATATGTTTATTTAAATACATTACTCAAGTTATTAACCCATCTATTATTCTCTATAAATTTCTTCTCATTATTCTTCTTTATTGTTTAAGGAATCTTCCTTTCTCTCATCATTTACAAATAATGTTCTAAAATTATCTAGGTTCTTCTCTAATGAAGAATAATTTTCAATAGAATCATTTTTAAATTTTTAACTCAACATACATCTTCAAATTCATGTGAACTTTTTCTTATGTCAATTTGAGTTTTAATTTTCCATAGATGTTTTTCTCAAATTCTTCAACCATATTTTTTCTTCAGAATCATCTTCAACCTCTCTTAGTTACTTCATAAGATAATTCATTGAAAAATTAGATATTCCACTACAATAAAACCATTTATTTGGTATTTTCCTCCCTATATTAATTTACCTCTCTAAAAGGTTTTTAAGATAAAATACATGATTATTTCATTCATTTCAGTAGCTTAGTTATCTTCTGAGTCACATAGGTAATCAATCTTATGATCAACATCTAGAATATTTATCTTTCTCATTGATTAAAAATCAATTTTATCCTTTATTTTCTTGTTGAATGTTAGATATTTTCTCATCTCATATACAATAACAAGGTTATGTAATTATCCAAGAGTAAAAAAAATATTATAAAATAGTTATTTTACAATTACAAATGCCTAGAAAATATCTCATGAGTTTTGTAGAAATGGTGGAATATTACAAAACATATTTGAATTAGTTTTTGTTGAAAAAAATTCATAAAAATTTGGGGAAGTAGTCATTAAAGGAATTTGCATCTAACATTTTGATATATTTTAACTTCCCCTTCAAGATTTTTTTATATTTTTACTTTACTATGATATTTCCTTTTAAGATAGATATAACTTCTTCCCAAGTTCCCATAAATGTTTTTAAACCCATCACCTCCATGAAAATAGTTTCTAAAAAATGAATTACAATATCATTTTGATATTTCTCATCTACCACAAAGTTACATTTGTTAGAAAATATCATAGGTGCATTTTTATCAATGGGGCGGAAACCCAAATGTAGCTGCATCAATTACCATCAGGCCAAATGATAGAATATTGGGCATCATTATATTTTCCAACCAGGATAATTTTTCTCATCAAATTATGGAATACCACTATTATTGTCTAAATTGAGATTTTCCATGATAAGGAAATAATTTGGGTAACCTTCTCTTTTACCACTTGATGTTCCTCAAGAACATTAAAACTACATAGGAGGGATGGGATAAATAATGGTTGTATTTGTACATTTTCAATTATCATAAAAATTATCCCCTTTAAATTGTTATATTTTTTTCCTTATCGAATTTATATAAAATCTCACAGCTATTTAATGATAGGAACGCAATGAAAGACACACAAGATTTACTAGGTTCACCCCCAGTGAGGTTTTATATATCACTTCCATATAAACTCTTGTTGTCCAATAAAAATTCACTCTAATATGAAATTGAAAATAGTGATTTAACTCCCATAAAATTCTTTCTTAATTCTAATAGGTATGATTATACTAAATCTCATCAGTTACATGTATTATATTATCTCGCACATGTTACAAATGTTTTTAATAAGTCCTTAAGATAAAATAGGAAAGAAAAATTCTCCACAGAATACTCTAAAAGTTTATCTAGAATTTATCTATCTAATGTGTTCATTTCATAGCTCCTTCTGGTAAAACATCTAACTTTATTATGTATTCTATTAATGGTTCATCTCACAAATCTACACATATTCCCTAAGAATTATAAAATTAGTTAAATTAATGTTACCCATAATTTATTTAGAATCTCTATCTAATGCAATCACTATCTAATATCTCTACCCAACTCCTCTATTTTATGTCTCTAAACTAAATATTTGTTCAGTGTCTTATAATTGAATCCTTTTTTAAATTAGGTAAACTTTTTTCTTAAACCAATTTTGTTGGAGACTCAAAATTCTCAAAAGTCAATCGTTTGGCTCTTCATCTAGAATCTATGCCTAATACCTTTTGTGCACCACTTAGACTTCTGATACGCATGAAAAATAATTATTTTCATGCTGTACATAGACCATTTTTATAGGTGTGACTAGAGAAGAAAATTCAAGAATCCAAATTCTTATTCCCACTCTATGAAAACTCTGGATTTCAATCTCCCATGCATCAAAAAGTTATTGGATACTTCTAAATTATTCTAGAATCTTCTGATATGCGTGAATATTATTTATTTTCTTGTTGTACATAGACCATGTTTACTGGTGTGACCGGAGAAGAAAATTAAAGAAGACAAATTCTTTTTCCCACTCAGTGAAAACTCTAAATTTCAATATCCTATGAATCAAAAATTTATTGGATGCTTCTTAATTATTCAAGAATCTTCCTAAAGAATCATGAATAATATCACATCTATAACATTCCTTAAGCATTATTAACCACATTATTAAGGAACATAATCAATATATCTTATCTAATTAAGAAAAAAAAGTTCGACATATTAGCTCAATATCATAATCAGTAAAGGTCATTACAAGGATTTATAAATCCACTTTGGTGAGGTTTTTTTAATGATTTCATAAAAACTTTTTAGTACCTTAATAATATGGTTTTAATTTTTTGATAGCTTTGAAATCTTATCCTTATTACCCTTACATAGTTCATATGAAAAAACTACCCTTACATAGTATTTAGATTAACGTTATATTGGAATTTAAAAACATGTCTTAATTTGACATTGTTCTCAGACCTTTATGGGGCCTTTAAAAAATAGCACACTTCCTAAATTCATAACATCAAACTACATAAATATTATAATAAAAGCCTTGTTATATGAACATTATACAAAGTGTTATTCTAGTAACTTATCTACCATTTTATGAAGACATTGAGTTGATGGCCTTCTTCCATGTCTATCTGGTAACCTTATCTACAATTTTTGGTGCACTTGATTGATTAAATGATAATACCATTGTTGTAACTTCTAAAAAATTATATCATGAAATACATTCTACAATTTTCTAGATACAACATACATGATTCATTAGGTAACTCTTTTCAACCTATTTATTTATGTTACAGGCATAGAAAAAGTATCAGTTGGTGTATTTCCAACTTAGCTTTTTGTCATGATCGATGATTCATACAAGATTTACACGATCATAAATATCATGATCAAAAAAATTGAATCAAAGAAAATATAAAATAGATAAATACTATAACCAAATCACAAGATCATCACATTATATTTATAATTAACTTAATCCATAGCATTACCATATAAGAATTTCTTACTTATTTTATGGATATTTCAATATATCTACATCATATTGTTGTTTTCTTGTATGAATATAGTATAGATTACCTCCATCTGTGATCCATACATGTTCCATGAACCTATGACCATCTTTGTAGGAATATATGGGTTCTATCATGGAAGATCCAAAACCTTACAGCATTCTCCTTTGATTTCCATAAGAATCACTTCAAGGAAGGGTTCTCTTCTATCTATTAAGAATTGAGATTGGTGGTGTAGGAGGATCACTCTTTGTGTTTTATATAATTTTTGGAGAGGGATCTCTCAAGGTATTTGAGAGGATTTTCTCTGGATCTTGGTGTACACAAAAAATTAATTGGATCTCTTACAAAAATAATAAAATTTTTTATATATGGCTAGGGTTATAAAATAATAATTGCACATTTACTGTTATTATTATTGTAAACCCTATCGAACCCGATGTCAATAATAATAATATTAATAATAATAATTTGAAATGTGTTAAATGCATGAATTGAATTAAATATCATTTACTAGAATAATATTCAATTTATATTGTTATTCACTGATCCTTTAAACTCAGTATGTCATTCCTTAAAAATATTTATTAAACCTTGAATAATGAAAATTTATTTAATTAAATAATATCATTACATTATTCTCTAGAAAATAAATAATTTTATATTCACTAAATAGAAAATAAATTTTTATTAAATAACCATGTCATATAATGTTCTCTCGAATAACTGGTGATACAATATATGAGAGAAAAGAAAAAAATTAATAATTATTAAATCACACGATGGAATAATATTTATTTAACTTATTAGATAAGAAATAATATTAGTATTTAACTGATATTATAGATAAAATTTGTGTTTGACCCTCTAAGACTCTTTCTTAATAACATTAGGTAAAGTTGCATTATGTCCATGGTTATCATCTAGAAAAATTCTATGACACCCATAGAAAAGGAATTTAATGTCAAACTGACATAATACTTCATATAGATGCTTACTATGTAATATAATCTTATTATAATAATATCTATAATAAAATAGGTTGCATGCTATTGTCATAGACATATGTGCTTGATGTCTGTTTCTTTGACTTTCCAAAATTTTAACTCACCTATAGAACACCATGTCCATTGATTTATTTAGGATCTATTATTTCTATCAAATTACCCCGGATATCATCTTCTATTAAATAAAAAAAAGGTCAAAATCCTATCTCGCATTATTCATCATTGAAATATTACTCATTAAACAACCAACATATCATACCTCATCATGAACATATGTCATCATAGTATTCATCAATATCTAAAATTATATTCCTTCTAATGATAATTAATAATACTCATAATGTATATGGATCAATACAATCATTCATAGATAGAAACATCAAATGAGACATATAAAAGATGATTTTTTGTTGGTGGGTAGTGTTCTCATAATATCCCACGCTGGATATTACCATAGGAATATATCAGGAGAGGGTTCCTCAAAGTCCTATGAGTCTCTACCCTTGATAGCCTTTATCATTTTTTCCCAAAAATGATTTCATCTTTCTATATAAAATATATTTAAGAATAATATAGTTGAACTAATGGGTTCTCATCATAGTGGGGAACAATTATGACCTTTCAGTGCGATGGTTACTCTTATAACATTATCATATAATATGTTTCCTCATATAAAAATCATGATAGAATAAATCGTTTATTAATATTAAAAAAAGAATATTGGTCATCAAAAAAATACACATAAGTTTGTTATAGGGTACCAAAAACAATAAACCCCCACTTGAACTAGAGTGAACTACTAACAACCATTATTCATCTAGTTATCACATGATACTCATTATTTTTCTATGATAGGAATGTAGTAATGGGGTCATCCAAATTTTATTCTATGGAATCTCTACCTGCTATAATTTTACCCCTATGAAAAAATCAATCAAGAGGTGATTTGTGAAAAGTATATTCATTGTCTGGTGGTATAACCTTGGCCCTTTTTCCAGAGCCACTACTGAAATATTATCATAACACAATGCAATAGTGTATTTACTACTAGGTATGACAACATGCCATAGGAAAACATTTTTCATCCAAATGGATTCCTTGGATGAATCAGAAGTATCTATATACTCTAACTCCACTGTAGAATAAATTATTATTGGTATCCTTAAACTCTTCTAGCACACATATCCTCCATTTGGATAGAAATCGTATCCTAAAAATGACTTCATATCATTTTGATCATTTTGAAAAATAACATCAAAATAACCCCTAATAACTTTCTCCTTGTTTCCTCCATACACTAGGAACATATCCATCACTCTTCTTAGATACTTATGTATAACCTTAATAGTAGATCAATGATGTTCATCATTATCATCTAGATATCTTCCTATCATTCTCAATTTATAGATAACAACATGTCTAGTGTATAACATGGAATATAGGATTGATCATATAGTTGATATTTATGGGATATTACTCATTATATATTTATCTTATTATGATTTATGACATGTTCTATTAAAAATATGTATGCCATGTGACACTAGAACCAATCCCATCTTGTATTGTTCAATTAAAAATATATTTAGTGTTTTTTCAATTTATGTACATTGACATAGTCCAAGAACCCTCATGGGTCTTTTACAAATAATATTTCTCCCTACACTATAGGATTCTTCACCAAGGTTCTTCACATATACACACTTTTTTGACCAGTCCTTAATAGACTATAAGATTAGTATCCCATTTATAATGTGTAAGATTTCATCAATATATAATACTTGGATAATGAACGTACTCCCATTAAATCTCTTGTAAACAAATGTCTCACATTAATTCTTACTAAAACCAAATTCTTTTATAGATTTATCAAATAAAATATTCTATTACCTAGATTCTTGCTTTAATCTATAAATTAATCACTACAACATACATATACTATTAGCATCACCTGGAGTCAAAAAACCTCTATTTGTGTCATGTGGGAATATTCCTGAATCTTCTTATCAAGGAAAAGAGTTTTCACTTGCATCTTCTAGAAATAATAGTCATGATAATCAAATATAGAAAGTATAATTATGATGGATTTAAACATGTAAATTGTTGAAAAGGTTTCATCATAATTAATTCCATGATTTTTCTTAAACCCTTTATCCACTAACCTTTCTTTATATGTATTTACATTAAAATCCTCGTAAAGTATTATATTGAATACCCATTTTCAACCTATGGAATTTACATCAACTAGAACATCGTCCAACCACAAAAATTCTTATGATACATAAAATCAATTTCAGAATTCATGGATTCTTTTCGTCTTGTATCTTCTCATCTATCAACATCCTACTTATAGATAGAGGTTCACCTTTGTAAACCCATAATGAGTCACCATACTGGGTGACTAGAAAACCATTTTTCTATGGTTCTCTTACCTCTATAGTTCTCCTACATAGTACTCATGTTTTAGGAACTTATTATTCCATGGGTACAGAGGGAATTTTTTCTTGTACCAACTCTTTTTTATGTTGAGAATCAAATTTATCGAAGTAAATATTTATACTACAATAATGTTTGAGAATGATATCCCACTAAAGAAACAAGTATTGTAAAGAAATAGTCACTTTCTTGTCTAAGGTTTTGTATGGGTAGTATCCATTTTCTTCCTTGGGATACCCTATAAAGATAAACATTATGACTTGGGGTAATAGTTTGTTTCTTGAGAATATCTTAACAAATGCCCAATATCCTCATAAAGTTTTATATAACAAAATGGGGTTCCTTCCACTCCATAACTTAAAGGGAATTATTTTTTCTTCTTTATTTTGTAATAGGTACAGTATATACGCCATAGTTTGTAATTCATACCCCCAAAAGGATAATATAATATCTTCATGACTTGACATCGACCTTACCATGTCTAATAAGATATTTGGCATAATTTCACTAACAATATTACATTAGGTTGTATAGGGTGGAGTAATTTGTAATATAATCCCAAAATACTATAAAAATTCAATAATCTTTTGGTTAAGATATTCACCACCTTGATCTAATTGAAACATCATTATATTCATTCCAAGTTTATTCTCTACAACATTATTAAATTATTTGAATTTCTTAATAGACTCAAAATTATACCTCTTAAATTATACATATAAATATATACTAAAGTCATTATTAAAAGTTATTAATTAATAATATCCACCTATAGATTTTAATAAAAATGTCCTAAACAGATTAGTGTGTATCAATCCTTACTGTCTTTGGACCATTTCATCCTATCCATCGAATGGTGAGTTGGTCTTTTTTTTGCAAAGAATCATGAAATATTTAATGGGGATTCATTTGAAAGGAATTTAAATAACCATTGTGATGGTGCTTTTACAAATACTTCTCAATTATGATACCAAGATATTGATTCCATAAATGAGTGTTATATATGTAATTTGAACATGACTCATTATATAGTTCCAATAATTTATTTTTATAAATTAATAAATAAAGACTATTATTTAAATCTTACAAATCATAATGTATATTTTATTTTAAAAAGTAAAAATTATTTTTTGATTAGAAAATATAAGCATATGTATCTTTGAAGGATATATAAAATATATTCTTGTAAGTATTTGGTAGATAATATAAATCTCTAAAAACCAATATCATTCTTGTTGGTATTGAAAGGTGGTAGTCTCCAATGGCTAGAAATGTCACCCTCACACCCTCGGTAGCTCACAAATACATGTCTCCTCTATAAATATTTCATAATTTACTTGGTTATTTCATTTTAAAAGATATGCGAGAACCAAAAGTTCTATCTGATACCCAATGTGTAGATATTGAAATATTACACTCAATAATGAGTGCACCATTAGCTCCATCTTGCTTCTGGGTGCAGTTCTTCTTCCCATGTCCTTGCATTCTACATAAAACGCATATTTATTCCTTTTTCATTCCTATATATATATATCCATCTTCATGTAATGATAATTCTTTGGAGATTTAGATATTTTAGGAGTCTCGAGCCCCTTATCCTTGTTTTTCCGTTTCTCACTCACCAAAAGGACAACTAGTTTGTCATGCCCCATTTACATTTACACTTAGATAATCTATGTAAAATAGTTATGAAAGACTCTTATCATTATTAATCATGTTATAATTAATAATAAAACATGAGAATAACATGGGTAGTGAAGAGAGTATCACATCTGGGTGCAAGTCATCTAGGAATTTAATCCATAATATTTTTCGGTGTTCAATATAGCAAATAATCTTTACTACAAGGAGCCTAGATAGAAAAAACTCTACAAGAATAATTTAAAATAGAGCATTGAAGATCACATATCTATCTTTTATTTCATTCTCTTAATAAATATCCAAAAGGTGAGACGTCATTCTATATGCATCCATGTCCTCGTGTTTCTTCATAAGCTCATTTTTCATGGATTATATCACAAAACACAAAAAAAATATGGAATCATTCAAATGTTTCTCCTAGAGAGATAATTATTCCTCACAAGACTCTTTATTAGGTTCTTTAGGAATAGGTTCTTCCAACACAAATAATTTCTTTTCATGTCATAGGATAACACGTAAGCATAATTTCCACTATTGTAAATTTTTTCTAGTGAAATGGTTATGCTTCTCAAGTATGGATCATAATGATATGTCTGAGTTCATTTTTATTATTGTTTCAACAAATAAGATGATAATATTTTTAGTAATTTCTTTGATAAAATGTAAAAAAATATTATATTTACTAATCTCCTGTTATTTTATTAATACCCATTATCTCAAGACATTACCTTTAGAATATCCAATTTCATGGAAATTTTAGTGGAAAATATCGATATTCCTCTTTTCATTATATTGAAATTGTATGGTTGTGAAATTTGAATGGTTTTAGGCATGTATTTCAAATTCCAACAACACTAACTCACAATTCCTTAATATATTGATTGGAATCCCTAATTTGGAAATCCTTAAATTGGATTTCCTCAACCTCTTCCACTTAGTTTCAACAAGTAATTTTTGGTATTCAACCCTTGATGTAAAGTAAGTTAATTAAACCCAAAACATCATGTTTGAATTCACAAATAATTGAATTAGCCCCAATAATGGACGATTTAGCACATTGAACTATGGATTTATTTCAACTGATGTAGTGGAAGGTTAAACA
The DNA here is from genome assembly GCA_963277665.1 of Viscum album. Classification (NCBI taxonomy): domain Eukaryota; kingdom Viridiplantae; phylum Streptophyta; class Magnoliopsida; order Santalales; family Viscaceae; genus Viscum; species Viscum album. The sequence goes on along the minus strand of OY728141.1, from coordinate 1,175,738,109 downwards.
TAATAAATATATACTTTTGATGTATTTTACCTTTTATTCATAAATTTACAATTATTATCATTATGGAATGATTTTTAATTTTAATTGGATTTACATAAGTAATTAACCATGTCTTAAATAAGTTTTATACATAATTTATTTTATTTTATTTATAGCTTGCATGCTTATTAATTAATTAATTAATGTCATCACAATGATACATTGATATTGAAATAACTTTGAAAATTGAAAAAAAATAAAGTGATATGTTCCTAATATTTTACAAATTGTTAATTAAACTAACGAATGATAAATTAACTACCAACCATAGAAGAAAAAACCTCAAACCATTCATGAATCGTGTTGCAGCATTACACCTGTCCACCTGTGTATCTCTATTATATGGGTTTTGGCTAAGCTCCAAACTTTAATTGCCTCCCTATCTTAGGATCTTCATCCATTACATATAATTTTACTCACACGCAGGTGAGGGGAACCAAAGTACTGGCTAATATGTTTACATAACAAATCATGGGAACACACACCATTACATAATGAGAGTAAAAATAGAACAAATTTCAACAATTTATTATAATAATATATTAAAAGAAACCCATCTCAAACGGTGTTCTGGTCTAGACTCATCATCATCCACATGAAAGCAATAAATTACATGTTTAATAAAATTAGTATTCAAATATAATCATTCTTATTGAATAGAAATTTCAGTTGAATCGATTATTGTATCCTATTTATCACTAGAATTTTCTTGATATTATCATCCATATTAATTTTAAACAAATAAAATAAATGAATTCAAAATTAAATATGTACAAAATAAATGTAACTTTGAGGCAACATTTTCAGTACCCTTTTGAAATACCCAATGTGTATTATAATAATACATTGTTTACTCTTACTACATGGGGCATACAAGACATATCAGATTATTTTATGGGGTGTGCTATCAACATAATGACCATAATGAACACATGGTATTTACAAATCATGATATGTTTCCATATATGTAGATTAATAATTATAATAAAAATTATACATGATATGAAAATCTGAACATTACATATTAATTTAGTATACATTTATATATATATATATGACCACTCACTTAGTGTGACTATAAAATTAATCACCGCACAGAACATATGTTTATTAGTTTTGAAAATTATAATTAATTAATTTTTTATTCTATGTGATTTGGTAAAATTACTTGGTGTGTACATTAAGGCTACAAGTTATGAAATATTCTCACACTCTATCCATGTCAAATGCCTAGGGTTATGTTGTGTAACCATTCAATGGAAAATATTATATTACACATCATTGACATGGGATAAAAATCATGTGGTCTCTGATTCATATGTCCATCAGTCATATAGGTCATGTAAGAATATACACATCTTGTTTGTGACTAAAGGACTACACATCATGTATAGAAGTTACACATCATGTGCTTTGGATGACCATGTGCTTAGATGGACTTGTAAAAACATGGTCTGTAAATAAATTCACCTCATGTAATAAATACTCAATACTTGAAATAAATCAAAATTAATTTAGGGTGAATTAAACACTAGTACATGTCATGTACCTTTGGGTTACATGGTGTTATCTCTTATATTGTTCACCCAGACTCCTTATCACCTTCAGATGAGATCTTAAAATTTTTTAATTCATAAAATTAATTGATATAATTATATTTCTGAGAAAAGAATGGAAGAAATAAGATCATTAAATTTAGATTATATAATAGTTAAACTGTAATTCAATGCTAATGGAAATTCAGAAATCAATAAATGATCTTTAAATAATTATAAATTATTATACACCCAATACGATACCACTTGTAGGTTCCAAGCATAGTGTACAATTTGGATGTCAATTACAAACTCATATTTTTTTCACAATCAAGGATTAATATTATATTTACATGATGATAATGTCCATTATAAAAATATTGAATCAAAGAATATAGAAAATAGACTAATTCCATAACCAAAGCGTAGGATCATCACATATTATTTATAATTAATTTAGTTAATTAAACAATTAACTTATAAGGAATTTGTTTCCTTACTGATGGATCTAAAAATATATCAATATAATAATTTCATTTTGTTGTATGAATCAAGAGTAGATTCCATGTAGTAGTGATCCACACATGTTCCACAGAACTCTAAAAATCATTGTAGGAATCACTTGGTGCTAGCATAGCCGATCATAATACTTGCATCAATCCCCTTTGATCACGAGGAGAATTTTATCATGGAAGGGTTCTTTTTAATCTCTCTAGACATAAGAGTATTGACACAGTAGGGTTGCTATCCATTCTTGAGATCATTTTTTTAGAGGGATCTCTTTCAGACATTGAGAGGATTCTCTTCAGATATCATTATGCATAATAAATGAATTGGATCTCTTAAGAAGAAAAAAATATTTGATTTATATACAGATAGGTATAAAAATTAATAATTGCATATATTCCCATATTATTTCTGCAATATCTACACAACCCTATGACTATAATATTAATAATATTATTATTTTTTCTTCATAGGAGTTAAACTCGTGAATTAAATTAAATATCATTTACTCAAATAATATTCAATATATATTATTTATCACTAGACCTTTAAACATGGAATGTCATTTATCTATAATATTTATCATTTCTTCAATAATAAATATTTATTTATGAAGTAAATATCACCTCATTATTCCCCAATAAATAAATAATATCTATATTCACAAAATAGAAAATAAATAGTTATTAAATATTCGGAATACATAATATTCTCCCAAATAAATGGTGATGGAATATAATAAATCAAGAAAATGTGAATAATTGTTAAACCACATAAAAGAATAATATTTATTCAACTTATTAAATAATAAATAATATTATTATTTAACTAATATTCTAGACACACTTCATTTGTGACCCTCTGGGAATTTTTCTCAATGGAATTATAAAAAATAGCCTAAATCCCTATTTTAGAGTCTATCAACAATTACATTCACCCATATAGAAATAATTTAATTCCTCAATGAAATAATGCCTCATATGGATTCTTACAGTGTAATATAATATCTTTATCATCATATCTCTAATCATGTAGGTTGTAGGCTAGCGCCATCAACCTATGTAATCGATGTCACTTTTCCACTTTTTCAAATTCAAGATTCCCTATAGAACATGTTGTAAATGGATTTATTTATGCTATATGTAACACCCTATGATTTTAAAAGAAAATTTGGGTTGATAGCTTACATTACATAGAACATCAAGGTTAAATGAACTCCAAAATATAATTATTTTAACACAACCATTATAAACTAAATGTTAAATTGGTGGAGGTGAGTAGTATTAATTATATTTTTAAATAAATATGAAGTAAATATAAAATATAAATTATTTCTAGTAAATGAACACAAAAAAGTTAGTTAAGTAATTTTATTTTTAAAATAAATATTTTCATTAAAAATATATTTTTATTGATTTCTTTGATAAAATAAGTTTTTAAAAATTTTAGAAATTTTTTTTTATAATAGAAACTTATTTTTTGGACTTATAATGTCAAAATAACCTTAAGTTATTTTTGGAGAATTTTCTATAAAAAGTTGATTTTATAGTTAAAAAGTAAAAAAATTGTTTTTATGAAATACAATAACACTTCTTAAATAATTATATTATGATCATGATTTAAAATTTATTAACCCATATTATATATCATGATTTATTAAATTAATTACATAATACATAATGTGATAAATTTAGAGACACATGCTTAATATTTTGAAAACCATGATTTGAACCTTAAAAAACTATTTTTATGAGTCATATGCGTAACATATTTATAATCGACATTTATCACTTTTATACATATAACAATTAAAAATGGATTCCATATTTGAAATTAGTTGGTCTATATTTAGTTATAATTTCATTTTCATTTTTAGGCATAAAATATTTATCGTGGCAAAACAAGATTTATCACGACCTAGGTAAAATAATGTAGCATGTTAGAGTGAAAATGTAAAAGAATAAAAAACCTAAAAAATAAATGGGTGGAAGATTTTTTACCATAATTTGAAAAATTATTTATAAACCAAATTCATTGTAGTAAATTCCACTCAAATGTGGTTAGTCTTAAATAGAAAATAATCATTATTTAATAACTTTAAATAACCCCTCATCAAGTATAAATACCACCCCTCACTATACTATCTCTCCTCAAAATCCAATAAGAATGTAAAGTATCTTCCAAAACCTCACCTCCCCACTCTACCCATGCCTAAGTGATTCTCATCTCACCAAAAGACCAATTCATAGTTCCTCAATGGGTCTTTCAAAGATGTGATATTCAAGAGGTAACATTATCAAACCACCTCTCTTGATTTATAATATTCTTACACAATATCCTCACATAATTAAAATATAAAAGCATAATAAACATGGTATCATGTATATAATTTAATTTTATATTTATAATGTAATATTTTCAATCCACCCCTTTTATCATCTCATTTCGTTCAAATAAATGAACCATTGTCCAAATTAATCGTCTCCATGGTTAATGATTTTCTTCATATTTCATTAATGTCTTCAAGTATAGTCATAAAATTATTATAATGGTTAAATATTTATATTATAACCTATTAAATTTTCTTTAGATATTATATATTCATAATATTAAATTAAAAAACTAGTTTTTGATGGTTAGAAAAACAACCAAAATGAACAAAACATTTATCATTAGCTTCTGTCAAATGAGTCATCCTCATTTAAGAAATAAAAATGATATAGGGATCTATTTAAACATATTTATGTTAATTAATACTATTTAATTTCACTTATGGAGCTTTATTTCAATTTGAAAAGAACATCCATAATTATACACAATTGATCCAACTATGAGACCATGAAACAGACACACCTGAAACAATGAATATAATGAAATATTATTAATGAACGGGTGGTAATATGTTATCAAAGGAACATCTAAGACATTATAAATCTTTATATATATTTTTTAATTTAATAAAATTTTTAAAATCTATATATAAGAGTTTAGATTATGAACAACCAAATTGAAGCATGAGGTAAGGGATTTCATAACTCAATTTCCATTCATTGGGTTAAACTCATACTTCATTGATTTTTTCATGACAAGGTTATGTGTGGAATGACTTTTTATTACCTAAATTTGTATTTATACTTTTATTATATTGATTTATATTATATATATAATTGATTCATTTGGTTAATTCTCACATCAGTGATATGATATTTCAAAAGGATTCCTTTTTTAAAAAAGTTATCTTTTATAAACATTCCTTCAATGAATTCTTTTTCTTCCATGTACACATTTTCTAAAATTGTTTCCATATAATTTTTTTATATTATCATATTATTGTTTTAAATAATTTTTAATCATGTTTTTATTTTTATAAAACTTTTTGAAATGTATTTTTTTCGATTTTTAAACCTAGTTCTTTGAAAATTTTCCAACATAAATATGGAATGAATGTTTTTTAAATTATACGGCATGTGTTTATTTTCCCACCATCATAAAGCCATAATGTTTTGAATATTCCATTAAAATTGTGAAATTTTATCTTCCAAAAAACTTTTTTCATTCATAATAGTTTGTTGTTTTACCCATAATTGATTTTCAATGTGAAAAAGGGTATTTTCTTCAAGAATTTTTCAGTGATCTAATTTAAAGTATTTTCAACTATGTCAACATCCTTTATTGAATATTATTAATCATAGAGTTTTATCTCTATTGATACCATAATATATTTTTTATTAAATGGTTTATGACTAGTTTTAATGGGGATGCACTATTTTGATACCATTCACTATATTACTCAAGATAGTTTGTGATTATATTTAATAAATAGGGAATGTTATTTACATTTTGAATCATAGTTACAATAAAAATGAATATGATGATTTTGTGTCACCATTTTAATATGAATAATTAATTTATCATATTAATTGATTCTCGGGGCCTACTATATCTCTAAAATGGATCGGTAGGTCACATGAGACAAACTGGTTTGAGTTTTGGCTTATGTTTTACTAGTTTATGTATGGTGTCTTGGTCGATGCCTTGATGGTATGTTATGATGTATTTAATTATTTATTACCTCATGATGAGAATATTTATTGAATTATATGTGATTATTCGATTAGGACAATATATATTGTTAAGTTTTCTATCCCATGTGATTAATTGTATGGAATTTTTTTATCATCTTTTATTTCAACCATATTATTCACAAATAATTGATTAAATGTCTTCAATTTCGTTTATTTACCTTGACATAATTTTTTATTCATATTTTTCACTTTACACAACCCTTACGAAGCATCTGAGCTCACCCCTTTCTTATTTTTTATTTTTCCCCTGGATAGAAAGAAGTTTGTTATTAATGATATTATGGGTTAATCTAGGAGAATAATGGTATCCTCAAAGCATTCACAATGTTTTGTTTTGTTTTTTCAATTATAGTGTCAGGTTCATGTATGCATCTAGTTTTCCAAAAATAATAAATTGTTTTGTCATTCATGATGTGATACCTTGTATATTGCTGATGTGTAGTCTTGTTACCACTGACTATGGGCTACTAGGGTTGGGGTATTAACACTATATAATTTCCATCAAAGGGCCTGAGATATTAAATTCCATAAATTATTGTAATAGATAAATCCTTTCTCACGTTATTAATCAATGAAATATAACTGGTAATACACCAAAGGTATCGTACCTCGCCATCAACATATGTCGTGATCATTTGTTTAATACATAAAAGTATAAAAATTATATTGATCATTAATAATAATCATAATTTTTAAGGACAAATTCACACATAAGTAGATTGGAACATCCAATGATGCATATAAATGTGGATTTCTTAATGGTGGGTCACGTTCACATAATTTATTACAATGTGTATTACTAAGGGTGTACACCATGAGAAGGTGCATCAAATTCCAATGTGTCTCCACCCTTGATTACAAATATCATTTCTGTCTCACAAATTATTTCATCTTGATATATATTATATATTTAAGAATAATTCCATGGAAGTTATTCATTTTCATCAAAGTGGTGAACTATTATGACCTTTCAGTGCGTGAGATACTCTTAGGACATTATCAAATAATATGTTAAGAAGAATAAGCATCAAGATGTGATAAATAGTTTATTAATATTAAAAACAATGAATAAAGGTTATCGTTAAGTATATATAAGTTGGTTATACAGATCCTATATTGGGTTCAATCATAAACGTTACATCACATTATATTATCTATTATTCAAAGCTTTTTTAAAATATTTATTGCTTCCCCTTTGTACTTATTTGACATTTTACAAGTGTGTAAAAACATAGTACTTTAGAAAGTTTGTTGTTCTCTATCTAGTAACTCAACCACCTGGACATTAGTTACCTTTAAACACTGGGCATACTACCCTTATATAAGGTATGATGGAATTTTTACCTTACAAAATGGGTTTTTTCATGTACATTCTTATGAGTACAGTGATCTATGACTAGAATCATGAAAGTTGATTTCTTGTACGTATCTATCCATTAACATCATCCCTACTCCATTTGGTGACTTTGTTCAACTTTTACTTTTTAAATATTGTTCGCCTACATCAGAAAATATCTATCTAATGATCATTTTTTGGTCATCATTTTCTTGTTACATTGTTTTACATCTCTCCCTTTATATTAAAATGTATAGCATCGACTTAACTTATGGTATTACTCGGGATGTTGGGAACTTTGAGAATGACTAAGAAATTTCTAATGAAAGGAATTTTTCTTAACATAGTTATGAAAAAATACTTCACATCCTTCAGTAATTCATTAGGAATGTTTCCAAAATTTCTAAAGGAAAACTTTATTAATGACTTCAAAAATACTTTATCATCAATTTAACCAAAATATTCATGATATGATATATTCTAAAGAAATGAATAACTAATAAGAAAATTTCAAAGGAACATCATTAATCCATATTGATAAAATATTTTAATGAAATTTTTATAAAATATATTCAATCAAATAAATTAGTATTTATCTAATTGTTGTTAATAAGGAATGTGAATTTTTTTATTTTATGCTTCAAAAATACATTTTCATAAAAATAATTTTAATGCCATTAATGGATATATATTAGAATTAATTTCATCCATATTTATGAATTATATTTTATAAAATAAAATTCATTATTTAATTCATAATCTCAAAATTATCAGAGGTTCAATTTTCAAGATTTTTCTAAAAAGTTTGATTTTTGAGTGAATAGTAAAGAATATTGATTCCTCTAAACTTATAATTTCATTTCATTAAATAAATTAATTTAAAATTAACATTATATTTTGGAAAGTAACATATGATCCATTTGATTTAATTTAATATAATTAATTTCATAATAATATGCATTTTATTTTATTTTGGAATAATATTATTTTTATGCTTAAAACACATTTTTCTAAACTAACATGTTTTTATTAAACTGTGTACACTTATATTACTACAAATTTCAACCACATATACAAATTGAATCTTAAAACTATGGATCACATATTTTTAATCATGATTTTAAAATTCAGTAATTATTTCAATATCATTTTTGTTGATTATGAACAGTAACAATAGTAAAAATATTTTCAACATGGTAAAAGAGAAAAATAGGTTAACTAAGGTCAAAAAATTTGTAATAAGGTCATAAAATATTATCTTAATAATTAAATTGTGATATTTTTTCAACCATTATCACCTTTTATTTTTAATTGAATTTTTTAGTGACACTTTTCCTTGAGTATTTCATTTATAATATTTAGTAGTTATGAGTAATTACAACTTCTCCACTCACCCCATTTATAAAAGTACATATCCTATCCTCTCTTATTTACACCACTTCATTTTTTTTATATTAAATAATATATATCCAAATACACTAATGATATCCCTATCCTCTTCATAGAAGACTTTGTCTCTCTAAAAATCAATACCATAATGATTGATGTGTAAAACAAAAAATAAATTTCAAAGAAGTAGTATAACTCTTAACCGAGTGTTTTTGTGTTTTTTTATTCTTCTACCTTTTTCAAATATTATAAAACAATAATTATATGATAACAAAAATATCTTATATATATATAAGATTTATTATTTTTATGGAATAATCCATTTCATATCTTTTTCCATCCTATGGAAAATGAAAGTATCGCTTGTGTGTACATATGAACTTTGCCTCCATGTAGTGATATATATAATTTTTAATTATTTTATCAAATTAATAGTCATAAATATGGAATTGAGGAATATGAAAGTTATTTTATCATTTTATTATTAATATATGTAGATAATATTTTATCTAACTTATTACCCTTACATCTATTGGAAAATGATAATGCCGCACGTGTGTGTGTGGACTACCACTTCCAAGAAGCAATGTGATTAATTTTTCATTTCCAACTTATATGGATTAAATTAAGTGTGGGTTTAATGAATAATAATGATATTTAAATTATTATTGTTATATAAAGTCAATACATTATCTATTTCATTTTATTTTTATCTATTAGAAAAATGGAAACATCACTCAGGTGCATGTATGAACTACCATATCCATGTGATTGTGTAATTCATTTTTCATGATAAATTGTAATGGATTGTTGAAAAATATACTGAATATAAAAAATGTTAATTATAATAGCTTTAATATTCTAGATTTAATTAAATTATGGCAAAGCTGCAAGCCCAATAATTTTTGAACTGAAACATTTAAAGAAAATAGAACGGTTAACACTCCAATATTCATTTTAAGAACAAAATATTAATAAATATATAAGAACAAATTAGTAAGGAACATAATATAGTAAGATAAATCTAAATATATTTATAATATATATTTATAAAAATAAAAAATTTATTATATAAGATATTAGAGTATGTCCAACCGAATAGAATTCTGAGGTAAGGGATTTTCCCATCTCAATTCCATTTCATTGATACTTATTATATTTTCAAATAATTCATTATTTTTTGTGGTGTATAAAATTACATAAGTATTTTATAACTAATTTAATTAAATTAATTTTTTAAAAAATTATTTACTTATTCTCACCTTCAATGATATTTTAATTCAAATTTTACTAAAGTGGACATGGTTTATTTTATAATATCATTTTTATTCTGAATTTTTTATTTTTTATTTACCAATGAAGGAAATTATAAGAACATTTTATTTTACATTATATATATTTTATCCTCCTCTGGTAATCAATTTATCTAATATTTTTTGTTTTTATTTTCTTCGTTTTGGTACTTAATAAGAGAAAGAAATTTTTTTATTAAGAAAATTCGACCTTATTTATTCTTTATGTGATAAAATTTTTCTTCCATGTCCATGTTTCTTAAAAAAATCAAGAAATTTATTTTTTATGATTAATAGATTATTTAACAAGAATTTTAAACAAATTTGAATTTCATTTATATGTATTTAAAGGGACATTTATTATTTCTCCAAATAAAGTATTTTTTTGTTTTACCAAAAGTGTGAAAGGAATCATTATTTTATGTCTACCCAACAAAAATATTTTCCCAATATCATAAATATTAATTAATTTTAATATTATCTTAAAATATTCCGTGGTGTTTTTCAATGAGGTGAATATTCTCAATAGTGTAGAAATTTATATTTAAAATGTTATCAAAAGAGGAGGGTTTTTTTATAATGTTTTCAAATAATGGTTATAATGTTATTTTAATTGTGATTTCATATATGTTTGAAACCTTTGATGAATCTTATATTTTACAAGGAATATACTATAATAATACCATCCACCTTATTTCTCTATATGGCTTACGATCATGTTGTTATATTTATTTTTTAGGTAAAATATTGAAAAATCACATGCTAATTTTTTGATATGAATGTTTATCATATATTGAATTATTATTAATTCATTTCATATAATGAATGAAATGTACTTAGTAAGTAATTAAAATGTCTTGTTTTTCCCTTGATTCATAGTTATGTCAATAAAAAAACTAGATTGGTTATTTGGTGTATCTCTTGACTATTTCTTTGTAATATCAGGGAACTAGGCCTTGGAAAATATCATGATATCCACAATTATGATTTATATCATTATGAAACCATTTATTGGTATCCATGCGATTATTTGTGTTGTTATATAAACCATGGATATATTCCCATTTAATAATATTAGTTGAAAGGAATATTTTATTATTGTTTATCTATTTCATCTTATTTGTGTTCCATTTTTTCTATGATAGCTTCCACTAAATATTTTCCCTTACTAAAAATATGATATCTCCCATTATTTGTTTTTCATTCCCCAACACATGAAGAAGGAATATTTTAATTAATTTAATGGATGTAATAAATATTCTCATCCTATTTTTTTGTCTTCCAATGTATTATAGAACTCATGTGTGTATCTAGTTTTCCAAGACATGTAAACTAATTGATCCATTATAGTGTGGTCACTTGTATCTTGTACTAATATAATAATGTAATCAGTATCTCTGGCTTACTAGTGTTAGGGTTGTTACACATAGAATATGATAAACAATAATTGATATTTCATGAACTAATGGAAAATAAATACTAACATACACCTAATTTGAGTTTGCATCCATTATCCAGACCACCATGAATACCAACTATACCTACATTCGAAAAATCTAGATGGAATAATTATGTTATATCTTGGTAATCTTCATTGAGAATATAGGAATCAGATATTGAGGAAGGAAAAATATACCCTACCTCCCAAATAGGAAACAAATCCTAAGGAAGTCATAGGAAATCCAACCTCGTTACATACTTAATCAAACCAAACCATGAGGTAAGGTCATGTGTATATATCTCATATATAGAAAATGGTTCTTGAGGAATGAGTAAAAAATATAATATCCCATATATGTTAAACTTGTAATGCCCTGACAAGTCTCACTCTATTGTAACTGGATTTGAGGGACATGTGTTCTATAGAATACCTCTATGTATGCTATAGCCTATAGATTACTAGTGAGGTTATATGGTTGTACCATGAGGATACTATACCCTAATATCATAGTGGAATAAAATATTGGAAATACTATACAATCTGTTGTAACAATACCCAACTAAATGAAAAAAAAATATCCATAGTCAAATCCAACTTAGAGGATAAAACATGCCACATTATATAGAAGAATGAACTATCCAAAATGTCACATGTGTATGTAAGACACCAACAAGATATATTTTGGGTAGACCATATGTGAAAAAACCAAAATATAAAAAATATGTAATAAAAATATATGTTCCCCCAAGTCCCAAATTGGTCCCAAATTCTACCACCCTCTAAGATATCTAGGTTAACCATCCAACACTGGTTTTATAACCTATATATACTTATGATCATAAGGTTATATTGGGATACAATGTGACAAGGTCATCTGATAAATATGTTATGATAATGTAGTATGATACTTCCAATAATTACCCTATTATAACCAGTAACACATTAGATATATTATTTTATTTTCATATAATAATTATTAAATTAATGTAAACAAAATACCTTTCATGATCCGGGGTAATAACCAATTCCCCTGTGTTTTCCCATACCTAATTCCTCCAGTTAAAAATGTCTCTGTACATAATAAATTACTACCTGAGGGGGAATATATCCCTGCCTCATACCCATATCATATAACCACAACTAGGGGGGATTATTTTCCCACCCCAAAACTAAATCCAATACATCACCACTCAGAAGAGAATAAAACACTTCCCCAGATCTATCGTCAATATATCACCACCTATGGGAAATAACAAACTACCTTATAATTATCTCTATAATATCACCAGCTACAGGGGAATAGAACCTCACCCTAAAATAATACCCATTATTACCACCCAAACTCAGAACTATATCCAAAATATCACCACCCAAGGGGGATAAATCCCCAACCTTTAACTTTCTCAAATATCTTCATCTAGAGGGTATAGTTCCCACACAATTAAACCATCTCCAAAATATCACCATTAAGGGGGGATTAGTCCATCACCCCATAAAAAGATTCCAAATATCACTACCTGAGGATGAATAGAAATTTACCCCAGAACCATCTCAAATATTCCATAATATCATAACCTAGGTGAAATAACACCCCACCCTAGAACCATTCTCAAAATTTATGTGTGGACAAGAACCCAAACCATAACCACTTTATGAATAGTCATCTAGTCAGCACAATTTAATATAACAAAGTTATAAATGGTTTAAAATTTAGCTTCATATGCCATATATCATTGAGGGGGATCATTACCTATCCTATTTTCCATTATATAAAAATAATATTCCTATGGGATGGAAACATTCCTAAACACAACATACAAATCCTAGGTTGGCCCCTCATGAATAAATCATAATCACAACACCATGTTTATATTCAGATACATTTCTATTAGCCTCGTGTTCCAATATTCTATTCGGCCAACACAATATTTGGAAACCCTGTATATTCCCTTAAGTTATATAAATGTTTAAAAAAACTATATGGGTTCAATTATATCTTTTCCAACCTCTAGGGTCAAGGTCCATAAATCAATAACATAGTTTCCCTCAAAAGAAACATAGAAACATCACTGATAAACCAGACACATGGATGAAACAATATAATTAAAACACCAAAGGATGGAATAAATACCATCTCCATTCCATAATAAATATATATTGGTCCTCTCAAACCTAATCTACATGCGACCATATATGGTATACTAATATAACAACCACATCCAGTTCATCACACTCCACTATAGAGAGGGAACTAAGAGAATCCACTTCATAGTCCACTATATTTCACTCACTAGATTTTTACCCCCATAGGGACCATATATAAAAAGAAAATATTTATATCCAAAACCATGCCCACTAGGGATTTAAGTGTCAAACTAATGTTCAAGGATCCAGCAGGGACCTTGAATGTTCCATTTTAAACCTGGGGATTTAAGGAAACAATTTATTTATCATTCATGGTTTATTCCTCACATATATAGAGTCTATATATTACCCTCTACATATCATGAATCCTAAATCCTAGTAAAACTTTTAGGGACTACCTATCACATTCAAATTCATTCATTTTAATTAAAGTTCTATCACCATCACCTAAGGGTATCAATGCCTGACTTCCCATCACCCATAACCACAAGTCCCTGCCTCTATCAATAACTATCCAAATTATTACAACATCTTAGTGAGGGGGAATAAAAAGAAACAAATATAAACAATATTCCAAATATTACTCTAGGAGACTCAAACTTGAGACCTCCCATGAGACCAATCAATGATATAACTCATATGATACTCTCTTTGGGGGAGTATTAACTAAAAATGTAAAATTAATTTACAAATTAAACATATATATACATCACATAGTGTGTTGATTCTCCCATGATCCTTTTTAGACAATCTAAAGAAAATATCGTCCATAACAGTCTCAATTTCATCGTATTCTAGTAGAACTAGAATATAAATATCTCTTGAATTATAAAAAAATAAATGGGTAACAGTGAGAGTAATGAGTAATAAGGATAAAATATTACCTTCACTAGTAAATTAACATAACTCCAATTGCCCAAATTCAAGGAGGTTGAAAAACAGAAGAGGGAGAAAAGAGGAGGATATCCTATCCACATTCAAAAATATGAAAAATTAAGATTTTTTAAGGGGCTTACAAATTTAAAATCTTAAAATACCTTCATACCCTTGGTTTAAACCAAAAATAAAAAATCACCAACATGGTGTGACATCTATGGATCATAGTGTGATTTCCCTTCTTGACACCCCTTACGACATGGAACATCAGGTCACAGCATGGAACAACTCCACCCAACTATAACCAAACAAGATAAATTCACTACCTAATGTTAGATCTTGATAAAACCACATCCTTTATTGAACAATTGCCTCCTAACAACTAGTATCTATGATTTGTTCTCACCCCTATAGAACAACATGTCTCACCATGACCCTTATCAAAGCACAACCATGGTTTTCACAGAATGAACCCTACCACCAAGAATAATTAGAACTCACATTTCACAAGCCTTCATGGAATATCCTTTACCCTTTATGTTCACAAGTTCAATCCTAGATAATACACATTATGCATCACCCATTATATGGTGTTCTCTCTCTCTATGCTTCATGGAGAAACCCATGAGTCACAGTGTGACCATCATTACCTATGAAAAGTAAGGATAGATAACAATTTTCTTGAAATAAATAAGGATTTATACACAATTAAACTCAATATATATTATTCATCATCATAGCATGACCCTTGGGGTCATGGTGGGACGAAACTTCTCCTTGAAAAATTTCATCATGGAAACTTGTAATGGTTTATTAGGTGATAAGTAATAATAATTGTCATAGAATAATACCCTTTTTTGGGATGTTATCCTAAAACCCCTCAAAACATAACACTTATGAATAAAGAATTAACTGAATTTACAAACATCTTAAGACTTCATCCAAGCCTTTATATCATGGATCCCCTTGGCTACTGTGTGATCCTTGATCTGTCTCTCAACCCATCATGACTCTCTATGTCATGGATTAAATTTTTACCTAGTGTATAAATTCACAACAAGGTCACCCCAACCCAACTATGATACATTCCCAATAACCCTATATAACTAATATTCCTTTGATCACATTCGAAAACACCTATAGAGACATTTTATCTCTCAAAATTATGATCTAAAACCAAATTCTCAAAATGTTACCTACTCTAGAACCAAAATTTATAATTTCACTTATTTTTATCCAACTTTTAATGATATAGGTCATTAGAAACTCACTAAAATAATGATTCTCATTATTGAAGAGAATCTATATGAATCTATTATGAAATATCCTAGTTATCAAAAATGGATGTGTGGGAATAATCACCAATCTCTTATGGGTTATGGTCATGCCAACACTTCACCTAAACCATCTCCACTATTCAGAACCCCACCGGCACACACATTGTGATGATTATTATTTTCACTAACTCCATTAAAATCCCTACTCCTAATGGAATTAAAAAAAATAAGCCATGTATTTCACACACTATTGGTCGATTCCTCTAGTCTACATCAAATCATAACTTTCTCACCATTACACTTGATCATCACTTGACCATTCTCATCAAAATCCATAGTTCCGTTTATGAGACTATCCATAACACAATGCCTCACCCCATTGCACTTGTACAAATTTTTTCAATGATAACTGACACTCCATAAAACTTATTACTATAATGTATTATCCCTTGAAATTCAACCCCATTCATGCCATCTAACTGTCATCCTGCATTTTCCATATGTTAGTCTTCAAACATGTTGGCTCAATACAATTATTATCAAACAATACGCATTTCTATGTATTTTCCTTTCTCCATGTATAACTCATCATCATCCATACAAATTAAGTTATAATACTAAAACCACATCCTAGTTGATTCCACTGACATGTTACTCTCTATATTCACTAGAAAATACCCATGTACTTAGATCATTTATGGTGTAATTACTAATACAGTAATTTCATTATTATAAATCCACAAGAATAATACATATTATTAACCACTTCCACTGGAATTATGGAACTCACAGGCCCCACTCATATTCCTTGAATAGTTCCACATCTAAAGCCCCATTCATGATTCCAATGATATTACAGTTCCTCATACAACTTCTTTTCACTATACTAGAAATCCACCACTGTACACCTGGACATGATGGATCTAACTTAAGGGTCATTACCATTCTCATCATCATGTGACTCTCACATTCCACATATCTATGGCCCCCATATAATCCTATTATCAATTAATAATCATTTTGGTTCCCATCTTACCATAGTTAAGGTGATCACTTGATTCTTTATCCATCATTACAATCCACTCATCCCCTTGGAGTTTCGAAAGACCAAACAATCATGTCACTTAATTTCACATTTCACAGTAGATCATAGCTCATCACTCACATTATCTAATAATAATAACACAACCATTACCATGTGACCCCTCAATCATTCTAATATCACGTTACTAAGATTTCATCTCATCCAATAATCATACCCATATGAACTAGCCTTCATCAAATAGACCACATGTTATCATACCCAAAATATACTTGTGCTAATAACAACCATTATTATTACATCAAGGGAGAACACCCTTTATCTATTCCTAAATCACTACATAGTGTCTCACATACATCTATATTCATATCATATCCAATAACCATCTATGCATCATAATCCTTTAACAACATAAACAACCCATGATGTATCTCTGTGTAGTTGTGGACCTAAAGATTTCTATACTCTATCCCAATAGACTGGAACCTCCTAGGGTCATATCCCCAAAAATGTATCAAGGGACCAAATATGTACACCCTAGAATGGCCTACCCACACCTTTAAAATGTGTAATATATAATAAATGTTTATTTTTATATATTATCACGAACTCTACCTAAAATTCACATAACATATAAAACTCAATCTTCATATTCCAGAGATTTCCTAAAGTCAACCCATCGAAAGGTCTTGCATGCCATCCACGGAAAATCATTCTAAATAAAACATAAATCTGACCTTCCTTAGGATAAACATATGTCCCACTAATCTGTCAACCATGTAGGTTAATAAAAATCTCACTCTCGTATACTATGGTATGATAGTATCCATTAAACCAATAACACAACTTGGATCAATATCCCCTATTACCAAAAAAAAGAATACCCATGTATGCATACACCCTAGTTCTATATTTTTATACCATATAAATCATACTGTATCAAGTAATATACAATAAGTAATAGGCTATCACAATCAATACAATAGTTAACCATGTGTTAAGGATTATTCGTATCATTAATTTTAGTATTTATTACCTAATTAACAAGTCATCCATTCCATCCATGCATGTCAAACCTATGAAAACACAAGAAATGTCCATTCTTTAACATCCAAAATACGATATCAAACTCCATTATTATGTCACATACTTGGTAAAACCTTTCATAAACCAATATAAAAAATAATAATTCTACCCATTATTTTTATATCTCAAGGTATTAATACATTTAGGATAACCCTTTCTCAGGTTATCCTTTCACATTACAACTTATATATAAAAATAACTAGAACAAATCTTTCTAATCCATTATAATACCTAAATCATAAATATATTTAGTTAAATATCAGTGTCCCATTTTTATTCCACATAGACCCATAGGTATACACAAAAAGGTCACAATATGCAGAGAAACATCCATGTTTCCATCATATATACAACCAAGTAACACATTTATTGATACCCCCAGCATGGGGTTGTCTTATACATGTATGAGGAATATCATAATCAATTAAATTTCACAATCAAGGGTACATATCCTCATCATCCATATGTGTACCAAACTACCCCTTATGGTACTAAGTTCATAGACCTGTGTATATAAATAAAATAACCGAATAAAAAT
The DNA here is from genome assembly GCA_963277665.1 of Viscum album. Classification (NCBI taxonomy): domain Eukaryota; kingdom Viridiplantae; phylum Streptophyta; class Magnoliopsida; order Santalales; family Viscaceae; genus Viscum; species Viscum album. Next base: position 1,175,719,521 of record OY728141.1, on the reverse strand, counting down.
TCTTATCATGAAAACTATACCCATTTGGTTCAATTAAGCATAATGACACAGATAAATTATTTGTAAAACACCAAATAAGATATTGTTGACACATGAAAAAACCAAAAATATTTTTTCCTTTTTATTGAAAAACGTTCCCTGATGACACAAAAGAATACACATGTCTTGTAAATAAATATGTCTGATATGATATATGAATTCATAACTATTTCTTCTATATACGAAGAAAAAATGGAAATAAAATAACACAGAATATCCTACTCGATAACAATCAATCCAACCGTGACATCAAAAAGTAGGAACATCAATCTTGACTCCCTAGTCACATATAATTTAGCTTATGAAATTACTAGTTAGGCACCTGACATAGTGTCTCAAGCTAGTTTTTACTAGTCCTATCTTTGTTTCACCATATCCAAAATAGTTTGAAAAAATTAGAATGTGTTGATACCGCTTTTAACATCCCAACATATCCCACTATATATTTATTATAGTTGAGTTTCATGTGACCTCATGCATGACTCCCAATATGGTAGAGGTTTTTGATTAGCAGTAAGGGTCTATGGTGATGACTTTAAGATAAAATACCATCATATTAGAGTATAAAACAATAGTATAAATATCACACAATTAATCATCATAATATATAACAGAAGAAAAATAACACCATAAACAAATACAACCTGAATAATAAACTATACCACATCCTATAAATACATTATCTATCTAAAATGTCACATAAGTTTGCAAGATACTAAAAATACCTCCCATGGGTAAATTATATACTACCCAAATCAAAATATAAAAAACAGAAAATATTCACAACCTACTCCTGATTCCTAAACCAGTATAAACTCCTGGCTCTATCTAAGCTATCCGAATCAACCATCCAATATTTTCCCTCCGCCATATTAATACCTATGATAATGAGGACTTCTCAGTTGAAAATGTGATATGGGTCTCTTGAGTAGGGTGTGATTATAAGTTATCACCACCATTGGGGTCCTAAACATAACTTGAAATATAGTTCATTTGCAATGTGATATACCTAGAATAATAAGTCCAAAAGTACAAAAATAACACATATCACGACCATGGGTACATACGAAGTCACTCAAGTGTGACCATACCTATATTATTAAGTGGTGTATGTCTGTAAACATAATATATCAATCCCTGAGGGAGGATAGAACCCTACCTCCAACACTTCCCATATATCCTCACCTAGGGGGAATAGTAACCAACCTCAAACTTGTCCCATGTATTTTATAAAATCTATTATTAACACCCTCTAGAACCATAAATAATATATCACCACTCAAGGGGGAAGTTCCCCTCCCTAGATCCATCTTCAATATTACACAAAATAAGAGGGAACAATTCCCTAGTCTAGAACCATCAGTGGAATATCTCCACCCCGGGGGGGGAATAATACCCCACCATGAAACCATCTCATATTACACCTCTGAGGTAGAATTTCCTCTTCTAAAAAAATAATATCTATAATTTCACTACTATAGTGGGGATATCACTCTAAACCAAAACCAACTTAGATATCACAACATAGTGCGGAATACTTCTCTTCACTAAATCTATCTCTAGAATATCACCATCAAGAGAGAATATCACCCCATCCCAAAACTATTTTCAAAATATAACCTATTAAGGGGGAATATATACCCCAACCAAAATTACCACAAATATTCCATCATCTTATCACATAAGAGATAATATTACCCCTCATATGAATCATCATCAAAATATCTAGGTGGATAAGTTCCCAACCCATTTTAGCTTTATGAATAATTATCCTGTCACTATAATTAAAAATAATCAAGTTATAAATGGTTTAAAATTTACCTTCATATATAATATATCATTAAGTAGGATTAGTACCTTCCTCTTATACCATTATATAACATATACATAACTCATGTTTGAAACTTTCCCAAACCTAATGTACACTTACTAGTTTTTCCCCAAAACCACATGGCATAATCCTGTGACCACATTAATACTAGGTTATATCCATTTATCCCCTTGTTTTAATCATATCTAGGGTCAACACAAGTCTATGGAACACCCTATATTTCTTTATGTCACATCAAGGTTTTGAAACTACCAAGTTGGTTTTTTACCTCTCTTCTATGTTCTGGACCAAGGTTCATCACTCAATAATGTAACCTCCATCAACATAAGCACAGAAACACCACATACTAACTTGTTACATAGACAATAAAACATAAAAAAATTAAATGTGTTGAATAAACATCATCATTCAATAATCAACCAAGGTTAGTCCTCCCATGATTAACCAAAACACACACTTCCATGTTATATCTTTATGAAAACCACAAACATTTCATCATACTCCACTAATCAAAGACAAATAATGGATATAAGTCCAAGGCTTAACATGTTTCACTCACTATATTTACACCCCATTAGGGTATATATATCACAAGAATATATTTATAGACAATCCCATGTCTATCGGTCACTGAGGTATCAAACTAGTGTTAAAGGGCCTATCATGACCTAATATGTTTAGGTTATACTCATTGGTATTTTAGTAAAAAAAAAATTTATAATTTAATATTTATTTCTCACAGGTGGTGAGACCATATATCACGCACCACATATCATGAAGTCTAAACATCAAGGTGATGATTAGGTACCACCTACCACATTTTAATTTAATACGTTAATGAAAATCTCAGTAACCATAGCCTATGATCATCCAAACAAAAACAGACATCACCACCCAACATGAGTCCCTAAATCCATCACTAATTATTAAAATTAATAATAAAACAATTTTAATTAATTTACACACTAAACCCTTATATATTCTGTAACTATCCCTTTCAATATAGTCTATGAATTACTCATTATATAATATCTGATGACCTAATCCTTGAGAAAAGAGGTATGCACCACCCTCAGAATACTATAGGAACTCTAGAATAAAAAACATGTATTTCTCATTTTAAATTCTGAATTAATTTCTCCCAAAAAAATAAAATTTCAAATATAACTAAAATTAGAAACATACCTCAAGAGAAATGGCACATCGCCTAGTGTTTTGATCCTCACATGATTCCCTTTGTCCGAGCTAAACAAAATCCCCATAATATCTAGCTTTATTCCACAATGTTCTGGTGGAACATTCATCAAATACTAACCTGAATCATAACAAATCAGTGGATAATATTTAAAATAACCATGTTATATGGATAAAATATTACCTATAATGTAGATAAAACCCACTTTAAATCCCCATGGACTGTGGAAGATGAATTTAATATTATGGAAGGAATATGATCTTGGCCTCCCCTCATTCATTCATCCTAAAAATGAATAATCAAAAAGGGGTTTACAGTTTTAATATCACAAATGACCATAATTTAAATTTTTTAAAAAAATGGAAAATTCCCCATCATGACATAATCCTTATAAATTATGGTGTGATATCCCTACTAAACACCCTTCACAACATGGACCTTGAAGTCACATTGCGACATAACTCTCCCAGATAGAACTAAAGAAAACAACATCACCCCCAAGTCCATTTCAATCCATGACCCTTCTCTTAATATCACAACAACCTTCTAAAAATAATGTTCTATGGTGCATCCATCATCCTTAGAGAACAAAATGTATTTCCATGGCCCTTATTATAGAGTTACCCTTGGTGTCACATCATTTCACTCTAACTATTAGTAGAACCATAAGCCCCACAAAATAGGATACCATTCCATTTCATTCCCCCAACATTGAACAATCTTCCTTCCTAGACTGGATTCAAAAAAGAAAATCCGTACTATGTTGTTCTCCTTATCCAAGCTTCATGGGGAAACCTGTAGAGACCCGAAGCCTAACGTACATGGACATTACATTACTTTTGCGGAATTCTTAGTACATATCAAAAACGCACACACAAGGACTGTAATAGTTTAGTGTCTTTGGAAACTCGGAGAATAATCTTCTAATCGTGGTGAAAGTTCTTCAACATCTCCCATAAAGATCTTCTCTTTTTTTTACCTCAAACCATTATTTATATCATGGGGAAAAGAAAACATAAAAGGGTGAGCTCAAATGCTCAGTAAGGGTAAACAAAATAAATGTCATTCACATCATATACATAAGAACATAACTTTTGGAAATCTTAACCTGCAAAAGATATCATAATTGCATAACATGGGATAAATCATAGTAGTGAAATATAAACCCCAATAATGATAACATAAAACATGAAACTTCGTTTCATACACACATAATCAAAGAGAATCATTTCTTATTAGTCAAGACTCATTGCAAAGACTATCTTAGTGGACAAAGTCCATTTCTGAACCGAGTCACCCACGTTTCAGTCCTGTTTCACTAAACTGGTATAACCTACCATTCCAGCCATGTCTATCTCATGAGATATAAAATCTTTACCCAATGCATTGGAGGGAGATATTGGTCACACCCATCTCATAATGATACCATTCGTATGTGTGCCACAAAATCATAAATCGTACATCATAACATAACCCATGTAATAAAAATGGGATTCTTAAACAACATGACATCATAAAAAAATTCATATATAATAAAGGAATTCATAAAAATAATTCCATCACAACATAATAAAATCAATGTATTAATAGGTATATAAACAGAACCCTTTATTATCTTAGATGGAAAATAATTTTGATAAAACACTTGAACTCCATTCTTGAGGAAAATATCCTTTCTTCTTCAAAAACACTTTTCATTTCATAACATGTCATACAATTTTAAACTAAAAGAATTTGATTAAAAATAAACTTGAAAACTTGTAAAGGATGATTCTTGGAAATAATCTTTTAAAAATCCATTCATGCCGTATAAGTTAAAAAAACATTCTTCTCGTACTTTTGTCGGAAAAGTCAAAAAGTACCTCGTACGAAAAACGACAAAGGATTCCTTTCATATACTTTACTAAAAACTCACCGAAGGGTAAAATTGGATTTAAACAATTGTAGGTGGATGGAAATAATATTACATATTGAGGAAACATGGATGTGGATGATAAAATACACCCCAGTAAATACCAAAGTATAAACAATCTCGGATAAAAATGAGATTGTGATATTTCCCTTACCTTAGGTCCGATTTGCTTCGTAAGTGTCTGAACCTCCTATATAATGATTTAAATCATGTCATTCACTTATTACAGAATCATAATCATCATATATGGTTCACTTATGACTTTGTTTTACTCGTTCTTTTGTAAATTGCATGTTAAAGAACGTTTTGGGTAAAATTGTTTCATTTGTCGTCCGTGTTTTGACTTGTAATTATTCATATGATTACATAGATCATGATTACTTAATTCCACAATATAAAACATTATTTATATATAATATATATTCAGAATATACATATATATATAATATTAGTAAATGGAAAGAAATACACTGTTCATGGAGACGGTAGGCCGTACGTACGCATGAACGCTGTTTTCGTTTCCTTATTGAGTTGAATGGAATTAAGTAGATGGCATACATATATATACACATAAATACAGTATCATTATTATCTCATTTGTTTCATGATTACTTATTATATATACTGTATAATTATTCATGAATGGTTAACGTGGAGAATGAATCTCATCGCGTCGTGGAGACGGTAGTCCGTACATACGCTCGAGGGATGATATCATGCTCATGATCATGGAATTGTATTGGAGTGTATGTATACTATTTCAGAATCAATATCACTTTACAATAATCATATATAGTTATTATGTACACCATTATACCCATCCAATCAAGGTGGTGGTGGAAAATAGATTACACCACGGCGTGGAGACGGTATTCCGTAGGTACGCACGCGCGGTGATTTACTTTTTCTGTAGGATGTATATAAGGTTAATTTGAGTTGTTTCATATTTATAATAACATATCTGTATATAAGAAATACTTACGTTGTTACTTTATCATGAAATAACAAAAGAATAAGAAGTTGAAGAAGAAAGAAATTGAAAAAGATCGGTAATGGATATTACCACTTTTTGACACGCCTTTTCTTATCCTCCACTTAAAGAACTAAGGATGGTGTTTGAAGAATACCAGGACCTCTAGGATGATACTAGGGAAGTGGAGAAGAGATTTTGGCAGGGTTTGGCCGAGCTTGAATGCTCAAAGTTGTGTGAGGAAGAGAGGGAGGATGTGCCCTTTTATAAGGGAGGAGAGGGGCACCTTTGGGAAAACTAAAAATATTATTTTATTATAAAGTCAAGTTCTATTTTAAATAGATCCAAATTGATATATTTAGAAGCTAAGGTGAGTATGGGTCTAAATCCTCTCATCCAATAGAATTTAGACAAGTTTAGGTATCAATTTTAACCTTATCATTTAGATTTAACTTTAAGTTAGATAATTTAACTTTTACCGTGTCTTCTTTTTTTCTTACACTATAAGGTTAATAAAATTACTATAGCAAGCCAAACGAACCCCAAGTTGTTTATTATTAATATATCTATACTTATCTAATTCAGTTTGTCGAACCTTAGATTTTTAGGAATTAAATAACAATTAATAATATAATATTTGTTTTAAAAACTAATTTATGTCAATTTTGACACTATTTGGTACATTATTTTTATGAAATTCATAAAAGAATGATAAGTTCAAACCAAGTTATTTATATCAACAATAACATGTCATATTAACCTAGAAATTTAGTGTAAGTCATAAAAAGTCTAAAATTACATTTATTTGGGCATTTATAACATCAATTATGTTAATATTTTCATAAAAAGGTAAATATTGCATCATCGTTGTGTTATAAATAAATTAAATTATTTAATGTCTAAAAATTACAAATGAAATATCATTATGTAGGAAATCTTTTTATATTTCTAATGAATATTTATAGTCGAATTTATCTAATGTATAACCCAATATTAAAAATGATTTACTTATTAAATATTGATTTTAACTATTTTAACCCTTCTTTAAATAAATTAATAATAAATGTCCTAATCTAATCCAAGTGGGCTTTAATGGTCATGTTTTATTCCTATGGTTGTTTTTGGTCGAATTACACTTATCCAATAGAATTAGGGCATGTGTTAGGGTAATAATAATATCATTTTTACCCTTAATTACCCTATTTACTTTTAACCGCGGTTAAAAAAGTCAAAAGTTACTATTCACCAAAAATTATTTTCATCTCATTGAACCACATTTTAGTCCTTGATATTAACCGTGTCTCTCGGATTTTCGAAATTCCACTCACAGAAGTGGTAAAATTAAGTTTTATGAAAAATTCAGTTTTTTAACTACCACTTAGTGGTTTCACTATTCATCAAAAAATGAATGTTTCTAGAAAAATACAAAAAATTAGGCCTAAGCTATATTTGATATTATGAATTCAAAAATGACATCTATTTTACCAAATTCAAAAAATATCAGTTAAATTAATTAATTTAAAAATTAATTCCCGTCGTCAAAACAAATATCGTGTTTTTGAGAGATAATAACTATCAAAAGATTGGCACTTGTTTATGTCTGGTTTAAATGTGAAATTACATCCAATGACCAACATTGTATTAAATTGTAAAAATGTATTCTAAATATATTTTAAAACCACTCAAATTAATAATTTATCACTATTAATTATTTCTATTAAAAAGTTGTTTTTAATTAAAATTTAGTAATTTTCATTATTCATCAGAATATGAAAGTTATCCGAAAAGTACCAAAATTCCACCCTAAGCTAATTTCGATATTCCAAATCCAAAAATGAAGTCCATTTTGAAAAATAAATTTTACAAAATTTCAAAAAATGGTTATTACTATTCATAACGGCTAGTTTTAATAATATTTTAATAGCATATCGTTGTTTAGTGAAAAATCAGTATTGCGTACTACACACGCAATCGAGGAAGGTCGTGATTGCGTGTAATGCAAGGCAATTCAAGGATGTGTGTTGTGCAAGATCCTTTTGGTGTAGCGTACAAAACAAGACATTAAATAAAAATAATATTTTTCATAAAATCTCGGGGTGTTACATTCTACCCCCCTTAAAATGAATTTCACCCTCGAAATTCGTCGGGGTTATAAATGGTTTACTACTCGAAAGTTTTTTTAATAGAAACCCACATCGTAAAATAGAATACCCAAACTTGGCTTTAAAAACTAAAGTATGAAATTTAACGGTTACCCATATTAACTCATCACTGGGTTTCGACGTAGGAGAACATAGGTGAAAATATGGATATGGAAGAAAAATCTAACCATCAAGTTCTGATGGAGAGTGGTAGAGAACATGGCTATGAAATAGCCAACAATCACAAAGTCATAAATTTGCGATGATCTAAGGTACCATCTGATTCATCAGATATAAGGGCACTAGGACAACATTTTTTGTTTTCAAGATCATTTCCCTAAAGTTGGTGAATTAAAAGAAATACATACATGATTTTGGTACAATTTCACTGTTTTTCGTGAATTGAACAATTTCCCCTTCATCCCTTAATGAAATGAAGTTGAATTTGTTATTCGTGATGTGTTAGCAGATCATGTGATAGAATGGTGGGTCATTCTATCTGTTTCAAACAAAAGGTTAGAAAAAGTTATAAGTCCATCTTATGGTTAGATTAATCTTATATGGTTCTAGAAATGAACTTATACTTCATATATCATACCACTTAATAAAATAAAACTAGTTTCTACTAACCAGGGACTTCCTGTAGGCCAGTGGTAGGCGATAAAGGCCAGTCGCACATCGGTTGTGGGTTTGATTCCCATAGCCTTGTCCGACGCGATGGGTTGTCGCCCGTCCTACAGGTTTTCCTTTTTCTAAAACTATATTACCATAACATCTCATCAATAATATCGAAAAAACTTCTATCCTTAAACAATACTAACTTATGTCCAACATAATCCATTCCAATCTTTAGGCTTATCCATAATACCGAAATCCACTCTCATAATATAGTGAAAACAACTATCAGAGATTTAATACCATCGTTGATACCCATATATCATAAGATATGTCTTGTTGGGCACATTCCAAACATTCGAAGGCCTTAATCATGTATTCTCTTGAAAAATGAATACCCATTGAACCTTAGTGAAAACATGAATGCAGTTAAAAGTTAACACTTTCCACATACCAAAATCCTCAAAATTCTATATACTCAAACCATGATATCACTTAGTCCTTATATCAATCATGAGCTCATGAATACTATCAAACATATTAGATTCTATTTATCCCTTCATTATGTGCCTATCATCTACTTTCCAAAAATATTTCAATCACTTTTCATGGTTACCGATGTCATATTCTTATAGAAAACCACAATGGACCAATACATAGATATTCCAATATACCATAAAAGTACCTCAATAAAATTATTCTTTAATACCAATACATAAACACTTAAAACCATCATCTTCAATGATTGTCCTGGAATAAGTCCTTCCTTAATTAGAAGTAACTTTTTAGGTCAGGGCATTGAGTTGGGTAATGCCCATATTCACCACAAATAAGACATTGAACTCCATAACAGTCTGTCACTCTATGTCCCTTTTCTCAACACAGATAACATTTGTCCCTCTATTTGAGTTATTCCTCAAGGTTCTTCTTCCCTTCTTTAGAAATCTCAATCTTTCTTTCTTTACGCTCCTCAACATGAGAACATGCATAAAAGTCTATCTTCCTCTTATTTGATGAATTAGGAATACCAATAAATTTCACCTTGTTAATCATATATCGCGATGGATGATTTGGAATAACCACAATATCTTTCTCTCTAGGCATTACACAATTTTGTTGCTCATAGTCACCAATTTGTCCATTGGATTCAATGCTAACCGAATTCTTTCTGGTTCCCTCCATTGACTAAAACACAAAAAGAATTCTCTGAGAGGAAAAAATCATACAAGGAAAATAACATAATCAAGGGGGAGTATCCTCAATATCAAACATCTTAGGTCAAATTCTATGATCGTTACCGTAGTTCTAGGACTGTATCCTATACGTATAATTATCCTTAGGGACATCCCTAGACATACCTTAGAAATATCTCAAGGGATCTCACTAAAATTTTCGCATCCTAGTTTCCAAAGGTTGACTAAACCTTTCCTCTGATACCAACTGTAGAGACCCGAAGCCTAACGTACATGGACATTACATTACTTTTGTGGAATACTTAGTACATATCAAAAACGCACACACAAGGACCGTAATAGTTTAGTGTCTTTGGGAACTCAGAGTATAATCTTCTAATCGTGGTGAAATATCTTCAACATCTCCCATAAAGATCTTCTCTTTTTTTTTACCCAAAACCTTTCTTTATATCCTGGGTAAAAGAAAACATAAAAGGGTGAGCTGAAATTCTCAGTAAGGGTAATCAAAATAAATGTCATTCACATCATATACATAAGAACATAACTTTTGGAAATCTTAACCTGCAAAAGAAATCATAATTTCATAAAATGGGATAAATCATAGTACTGAAATATAAACCCCGATTATAATAACATAAAACATGAAACTTTGTGGAATACACACATAATCATAGAGAATCATTTCTTATTAGTCAAGACTCATTTCCAAGACTATCTTAGTGGAAAAAAGTCCATTTTTGAACTGAGTCACCCTCGTTTCAGTCCTGTTTCACTGAACCAGTATAACCTACCATTCCAGCCATGTCTATCTCATGATATATAAAATCTTTACCCAATACATTAGAGGGAGATATAGGTCCCACCCATCTCATAATGATACCATTATTATGTGTGCCAGAAAATCATAAATCGTACATCATAACATAACCCGTGTAATAAAAATGGGATTCTTAAACAACATGACATCATAAAAAAATTCATATAAGATAAAAGAATTCATAAAAATAATTCCATCACAACATAATAAAATCAATGTAATAATAGGGATAGAAATAGAACCCTTTATTATCTTAGATGGAAAATAATTTTGATAAAACACTTGAACTCCATTCTTGAGGAAAATATCCTTTCTTCTTCAAAAACACTTTTCCTTTCATAACATGTCATACAATTTTAAACTAAAAGAAGTTGATTAAAAATAAACTTGAAAACATGTAAAGGAGGCTTCTTGGAAATAATGTTTTAAAAATCCATTCATGCCGTATATGTTAAAAAAACATTCTTCTCGTACTTTTGTCGGAAAAGTCAAAAAGTACCTCGTACGAAAAAACGGAAAAGGATTCCTTTCATATACATTACTAAAAACTCACCAAAGGGTAAGATTGGATTTAAACAATTGTAGATGGATGGAAATAATATTACATATTGAGGAAACATGGATGTGGATGATAAAATACACCCCAGTAAATACCAAAGTATAAACAATCTCGGATAAAAATGAGATTGTGATATTTCCCTTACCTTAGGTCTGATTTGCTTCGTAAGTGTCTGAACCTCATGTATAATGATTTAAATCATGTCATTGACTTATTACAGAATCATAATCATCATATATGGTTCACTTATGACATTATTTTACTCTTTCTTTTGTAAATTCCATGTTAAAGAATGTTTTGGGTAAAATCGTTTCATTTGTCGTCCATGTTTTGACTTATAATTATTCATATGATTACTTAGATCATGATTACTTAATTACAGAATATAAAACATGATTTATATATAATATATATTCAGAATATACATATATATAATAGATCAGTAAATGGAAATAAACACACCGTTCATGGAGACGGTAGGCCGTACGTACGCATGAACGTTGTTTTTGTTTCCTTATTGAGTTGAATGGAATTAAGTAGATGACATACATATATATAAACATAAATCCAGTATCATTATTATGTCATTTGTATCATTATTACTTATTATATATACTGTATAATTATTCATGAATGGTTAATGTGGATAATGAATCTCATCGCGTCGTGGAGACGGTAGTCCGTACATACGCACGAGCGATGATATCGTTCTCATGATCGTGGAATTGTATTGGAGTGTATGTATACTATTTCATAATAAATATAACTTTACAATAATGATATATTGTAATTATGTACACCATTATACCCATCCAAGAAAGGTGGTGGTTGAAAATAGATTACACCACGGTGTGGAGTCGGTATTCCGTACGTACGCACGCGCGGTGATTTACTTTTTCCGTAGGATGGATAGAAGTTTAATTAGAGTTGTTTCATATTTATAATAACATATCAGTATATAAGAAATACTGATGTTTTTACTATATCATGAAACAACTAAAGAAGACGAAGTTGAAGAAGAAAGAAATTGAAAAAGATCGGTAATGGATATTACCTCTTTTTGACGCGCCTTTTCTTATCCTCCACTTAAAGAAATAAGGATGGTCTTTGAAGAAGACAAGGACCTCTAGGATGATACTAGGGAAGTGGAGAAGGGATTTTTTCAGGTTTTGGCTGAGCTTGAATGCTAAAAGTGGTGTGAGAAAGAGAGGGAGGAGGTGCCCTTTTATAAGGGAGGAGAGGGGCACCTTTGGGAAAACTAAAATTATTATTTTATTATAAAGTCAAGTTCGGTTTTAAGTAGCTCCAAATTGATATATTTATAAGATAAGGTGGGGATGTGTCTAAATCCTCTCATCCAATAGAATTTATACAAGTTTAGGTATCAATTTTAACCTTATCATTTAGATTTAACTTTTAGTTAGATAATTTAACTTTTACCGTGTCTTCTTGTTTTATTACACTATAAGGTTAATAAACATACTATATCAAAACAAACTAACCCCAAGTTGTTTATTATTAATATATATATCCTTATCTAAGTCATTTGGCCGAATCGTAGATTTTTAGGAATTAAATAACAATTAATAATATAATATTTGTTTTAAAAACTAATTTATGTCAATTTTGACACTATTTGGTACATGATTTTTATGAAATTTATAAAAGAATGATAAGTTCGAACCAAGTTACTTATATCAACAATAACATGTCATATTACCCTATAAAATTAGTTTAAGTCATAAAAAGTCTCAAATTACATTTATTTGGGCATTTATAACATCAATTATGTTAATATTTTATTAAAAAGGTAATTACTGCATCATCGTTGTGTCATAAATAAATTAACTTATTTAATGTCTAAAAATTAAAAATGAAGTATAATTATGTAGGAAATATTTTTATCTTTCTAATGTATATTTATAGTCGAATTTATCTTATGTATAACCCTATATTAAAAATGATTTACTTATTAAACATTGATTTTAACTATTTTAACCCTTCTTTAAATAAATTAATAATAAATGTCCTAATCTAATCCAAGTGGGCTTAAATGGTCATATTTTATTCCTAAGGTTGTTTTTGGTCGAATTACACTTATCCAATAGAATTAGTACATGTATTAGGGTAATAATAATATCCTTTTTACCCTTAATTACCCTATTTACTTTTAACCGTGGTAAAAAAAGTCAAAAGTTACTATTCACCAAAAATTATTTTCATCTCATTGAACCACATATTAGTCCTTGATATTTTCCGTGTCTCTCAGAGTTTCGAAATTCCACTCACAGAAGCGGTAAAATTAAGTTTTATGAAAAATTCTGTTTTTTAACTACCACTTAGTGGTTTCACTATTCATCAAAAAATGAACGTTTCCAGAAAAATACAAAAAATTAGGCCTAAGCTATATTTGATATTATGAATTCAAAAATGGCGTCTATTTTACCAAATTCAAAACATATCAGTTACATTAATTAATTTAAAAATTAATTCCCGTCGTCAAAACAAATAGCGTGTTTTTGAGAGATAATAACTATCAAAAGATTGACACTTTTTTATGTCTGGTTTAAATGTGAAATTACATCCAATGACCAACATTATATTAAATTGTAAAATCATATTTTAAATATACATTAAAACTACTCAATTTAATAATTTATCACTATTAATTATTTTTATTAAAAATGATGTTTTTAATTAAAATTTAGTAAATTTTCACTATTCATCAGAATATGAAAGTTATCCGAAAAGTACCAAAATTTCACCCTAAGCTAATTTCGATATTCCGAATCCAAAAATGAAGTCCATTTTGAAAAAATATATTTACAAAATTTCAAAAAGTGGTTATTACTATTCATAACGGCTAGTTTTAATAATATTTTAATAGTATATCGTTGTTTAGTGAAAACTCAGTATTGTGTACTACACACGCTATCGAGGAAGGTCGCGATTGCGTGTAATGCAAGGAAATTCAAGGATGTGTGTTGTGCAAGCTCCATTTGGTGTAGCGTACAACACAAGACATTAAATAAAAAGAATATTTTTCATAAAATCTCGGGGTGTTACAAAACCCATGGGCCATTGCTTGACCAACCTTCCACCTAAAAAATTTCAAAAATGCAAGAATAGAAAATTTTAAACAATACATAAGGATTTCATGTCTAATCAATTAATTATTTAAGAGTCATCATCATTCCATGAGCCTGGGGGACATACAATTACCCAACATCCCCATGAGAAGTTTTACAATGGAAATACATAAAGGATTCTTATGTGATAAATATATATCATTATACTAGTGTAATTCGTTTATTCCATGGTGTGATCCTTCATTCCCTAATAACATAACCCTAATTCATAATAAATTTCCCAAATTTAAGAAATATCTTCAGAATTCATCTCAACATTCATTCCCTAGATCCCCTTGGAAATTAAATTAACTTCGTTTAGTTTATCACTATGTACAGACTTTCAGTGTCACAACATGGTTTTTTTCCAACTATAAATATTCAACGAAAAAACACCATAACCCTACCATGAAACTTATCTGATCACCTAATAAATATATCTATCCTCCAATCACATCAAAAAAAATTCCTCCAAGAGATCTTCTAAATATCATAAATTTCATTTGTAACACAATTCATAAAAAAAATCCATGCTCTAAGACCAAAAATTGTAATTTCACTACATTTTCATTCACCATACAACTATTGGTCATTATAAGACTAAACCCTAAAATAAGTTATGTTCTGTTGGAAAAAGATCTCCAATAAGAAATTATAACCCTAAATAAATTTTAACGATGAACCATTCCATAAGACCCATGGTAAGGTTCCATGGTCACATATCACACATATTCAAAATGATGCCTAACTTGGACTCAACATACCCCACTTATAATGTTTATATATGGTATGTCCTCCAATACAAATACCCATTATCTTAATTCAAACATCTATAATAATACATCCCATTGGTTTTTTCATATCAAAAACTATTTCTAACCACCCCAAAATAACAATATTCTAAGAAGAAACCCCTTTGTAATCGAGGAAGGATATTACCCATACCCATAATTCAAGATAAACACTTCTGAATTCCATCATTGAGTATAGACAATTCAATCTATTCCTAATTGAAAAATGTGTACAGAACTAATAAAAATTACAAAACGTGATATGGTTTGGTCACAATTAACTAAAAAAATCATTACCCATATTCATAAGATTAATTATATCACTTAAAACCTTCTGAATATCCTGAATACACTATTCATAAGAAACTCATTCATAGTTGTACACCCACATACATGAAATTTCATGTAATTACATATAAATTCCAAAACATGGTAATGTATTCTTATCTAAATCCATAGGGAGTTAACTCTCTAAGATATTCCACCAATTTTTTGTTAAATAGGCCATAATAAAAGAATCTAAACAAAAATCTATAAATATTGGATTTCATAAAATTTAAGAAGAACCAAAATATTCTACCCGTGAATAAATATTATATTGGTTTAAACCTAACAAATAAGAACAATCATAAGTTCTGATAATTATGTTCAAAACACAATGTAGGAGAACCTCTTAGAATTCAAGGAGGAAGAAAAAATGGCATATAGTTTATGATTTATTCAGCAAGAAATATTGAAACTTTACATGGTGGTTTTAACCTAAAAACCCAAAGAGTACCTAGTTTTCCTATACTATGTTCTTGTTTCTCAATATTCCCCCAAAATAAACTCCTACTAGCTAGATAGTGGGACTCTGGGGAATGAAATTACACTGGAAAAGCCACAATGATCCCGGTGAAATATACCACTTTTCTTTATTAATAGTTCATAAATTTCCCCTCTCAAATCCTATTAAAACTCAAAAACTCTTCTATGTACATCAATAAATAACTATTATAAATTCTTATAAATCCAAAATTATCCCTGAATTATACCTCAAAATTAAAATGTCATTTCGAACTTCCCCTTTAAGGGATTCTAAACCTTGATAAGAATTCCTACTACACCTCACAAAATAACACTGGACACATGACCTATATGTGATATTTCTACTCACAAGTCATCTTCTAAATATTTCCTTTTTCCACTATACATGTATTAGAGTCATTTTCTTCCCATACATCACTTTCTCTCCTTGATTCGTGAGGTGCACTGGTCTCTCCTCAATGTATGTATCTTCCTTATAATAAATATACTCACTCTCAATCATATTTAAGGATTTTATATTATACTTTTTGAGCTATGATACATGAAATAGATAATGAATATCACTATTTCTCAAAAAAAATATCAAACTGATAAATTGTGGTGATAATTTAATCTATTATTTCAAAAAAATCTACAAACCATGACATGAGATTCTCCAAATTTCATAGCTGACAATGAAATACTATGGTGATACCTATGAGAATACCTAATTTCCCATAGTTAACTCTATGTATCATCATCATTATTTATAATACATGTGTTGTCAATTGTGAGAATTAACTAATTTATTCCTGATCAACTATACTCACTATGTGGTCTCCTAAACCAATCTCAACCTTAAAGATTTTTTAATATCCTACCACTAAACAATATAAGAGTAATCAAAATAGTTGACTATATAAGTACTCATCAGGATCCATCTATATCAAATCTGTAACACCCCAACCCCAATAGCTCGGATCTGGTGCATTATTTTATTATACTTCCATGATTACAAGGAATAAAATCCCAAAGGGGAGATCTGTTTATCAATTTAGGAAAGTCTTACTAAATACATGATACCCATAATATATTGTGAAAATAATATAAATTATGCTACATAATAAATTGAAATAAACATCATCCTTGAAATCTTATTCAATGTTTTTTTCTTTATAACCATGGGAAAGAAACATAATAAGGGTGAGATAAAATTCTCAATAAGGGTAATTAATGAGGAATAAATAATGAATTAATAGAAATAAATTAAAATGGAATGTTAAATAACTAATAACACATTCTATTCAATTAACTAGATAAGGAAAATTCAATATTTTAATGTAAGAAATAGGTATACATTCCATTTAATCAATGAAAAAAAATAAAATGCATCCATAGATATGTGGAAATAAAATATCATGGATGAATAAAAACTATATTATATAGGAATGAAATGATTGATTATTAGACTTAATTTTTTTTGGAATATGAGGACTTATACTTCCAGGATCCATCTTCTAGAGTGTTTGTAGCTATAGGTAGAAACCTTATTAAATTGGAAAACTTAATCATCTCATGAGAACGAGTTGATGAATCGAGGAGCTATATAAATTCCATGAATTACCTATTATTTCATGTCCAAATAATTTATCATATCAAATAAAACATTTAATCAATAGACTATATACCTTATCAAATATCCATATTAAATAAAAGATACAGATTTATCTATAATTCTCAATTCATTAAATAACCATCAAAGTAAAAACTTTATGTGAAATGATATATGGTTTAGGAAATAATAATATCAATATTATAAAAATATAGTTACTTAAGTAAATTTACAATGAAAATTTATTACTAAATGAAGTAATATTTCAAATTTAATCATTAAGAACATTTTTTAGGAGAATAATCTTTAAACATTCCAAAGTGTCCCATTCAACATTGAAACATTTTAAATCATAATATCTAGAATGTATGAAATTAAGTGAAACTTATAATATCATTATAATAATTGGAGTCATTAAATAACATGAAAAGATCTGTATATACACCAAATAAAAGTGAATTGGCACATATAACAAATAAGTCTCAATAGAATTTAATTTGAGAAGAAACTCCCTAACCTTTACCTTACTTTAGTTTTTTACTATTTATACTCATTTATAGTGGCTTAAAATATGTTACTAACTTATTCCAAAGCCATACTCATTTTTATAATATAATATATTAACTTCTTACAATATTGTATTACCCTTTTGTTAACACTCTTTAATAATTTGTTACTATTTTGGGTGTTAATGACCGAGTTTTATCAAGATTGTTTTGAATTGTAACTTGTTTTTTCCTATATAGTTGATCATGATTTAATCCTCTACATAATTTAAAACATTACTTAATTGTCTTATATATTCATTATATATGTATTTATAATCATCCAAAATATTTGGAGATTAGAAATTATAAGAATCGTTCTTGGAGACGGTAAGTCGTACGTACGCATGAACGCTACATTCATTTATTTGTTGTATTAATAGAATGAAGAATAAATGTTAAATATGTGTAATATAATTAAAATATAATATCTATGAATTATATTTTACAAATAGTTATTAAAATCATCCTTTATTCATTCCTTGGATGGCCTGAATGAGTCATATCACTTTGAGGGGGTGGTAGTCCACACTTCCTCGAACCAAATTATCGTATTAACACAGTATGGAAGGCATAAAATAATTTCCTAAATAAAAATTATAGAATAATAAAGACATTATAAAAATAATATATGTCATATATAAATAGGTTTTCCTTCATAATGTTTACCATGATATGTGGTAATGGAAAAATGAACAATCATCATTTCGTGTGGTAGTAGTTCGTCGTACACAAAAATAGTATGTTTATTACCCATCAGATGGTAGTGTGTGTAAGATTAGGTTTAAATAATAACATAAAAAAATAATAGTATATTTAGTATAATTGTGTTTTTTATAATATAATATGAATATTATAGGGATTTTATAATGAAAATGAAACTAAAATAATTGAGAGTAGATGTTACAACTTAATCGGGAAACTACTTTCGGTTCATACCAATTGACTTCCTTGGAAGGATTTCATCATAAAGTGAGTCTTAAAGGTAGAGGAGAGGAATTTTATGGATGGTATTTTTTTATATATTTTCTATTACTATTTGGTTTGATAGGTGTGAAGATGTTAGAGAGGTGGAGGCCTTTTATAAATATGGAAATAGACTCACTTGCTATTTTTTAAAAGAAGTTAGGTGAACACATGTTCTTACATAAACAGAGTGATGAAAAACCAAACCAAATCAATAATATGCATTTTATTTATGATATATTGATATATAATAGTGGTTTAGAAATTAAATTGGTCATTTTGTCCCTTAAGATAAAGGTTTAGTCTTTTATTATGATTTTTTCCCCTTAATAATTGTAATTTATTTTATTTAGTTTAAAAAATGTTTTTGGTAAAAAAAATGTTGACCTTATTAGAAATTATAAATTATTATGATTCTAGATATTTAATTCATTTTTTAAATTCTAATCACATAATTTGAATAAATTAATTTAAAATTCATCCAGCAAGCGGAATGACAACGCGAGTTTTAATATAAATTGTTTTAGAAATTTGCTATGTTTTTTCATCAATTTCAAGGGGAAATTGAATTTAATTACCAAAAATAGATTAATAGAATAAAATATTATCTAATTCAGCTTTAAAAAAATATAAAACATAATTTATCCTTATAAATATATCTAATGAAAAAGCATTTTTGACATGAAGTGAAATGTTTTTAACTATTCACTAAAAATGAAATGTTTTAAAAAAACATCAAAAATTCACCCTAACTTAATTATTATGTTTTTTTTAATATTAATATTATTTTTGAATATTAAATCAACTAATGTTTCAAAATTAATATTTAAAATGAGTTCTTCATCAAAAGGTGGTGAAAATGCCTTAATAAAAATATCGTATTATATGCATAAAATTATTTTTGTTGTGATCTTATGCTTATCAAATCCATGGGATTAACTTAAAAAATATTTTATTGAATATATAACATATATATTTCATTAAAATAATTATCTAATTGTTATGAATTTAATTTACTATGATTAAATAATAATTCGGGGATAAAAATGGTTTTATATAAAAACATTATCTTTATATTCAGTTAGATCCTATATTTATTTCTAATTAATTGTTAAACAATAAATTAAAATTATATTGTTACAAAAAAATTAATCAGTAAGTTAATACTATTCATATCTACTAATTTAACATCTAGTTTAAGTATTATTATATTAAATAATAATATTGTAATATTGTATGGTTAAAACTCGGTCTTACGTGTAATGTAAAGTTTCAGAGATAGTCTCTCTTCAATGTAATACAATGTAACTTAGTGTCCAATGCATTTCCATGTTTATAATATAAAAAATAAATTTAAAATAGTAAATTTGGTGGGGTATACTAAAGTGAATTTACGAGACCCATGTTCAAAACTAGGTAGAGGCATATTTCTGGTTACTGTAGCAGTACTGTAGCAGGCACTATAGCAGTAGTGTAGAAGAACTATACGCTGTGTTGGTACTATAGCAGAAACTACAACAGTTATTATAGTCGGTACTTTTCAGTACTGTAGCAGCTTGAACTATTCACCTTGGGCCACCAATTTGGACTTGGAGTCCTTAAAGATTTTGTGCCACCCAGGCCTTTAGGTCAGTAGGTATTTGAGGCTACCTTTAAGGACATCGGGCCACCTCAAGGCCTTCAGGAGACATGAAGTTTCCCTAGACAGACTCTACAAAAAATGAGCATCCCTAGAAGAGGATTCAGAGTAGGTGCACTCGCCAGAGCATAGCCAAATGGATTTTTCCAAACGAGTAGGTATGGCTATGCCATCAGGACCAGCCTGTGCTTGCACAAGAATCCTAGCCAGACGACCATGAAAAGTTGGAGAGATAATATCATGATGCAAATGCTGGGGAGGGTTAGTTCCTTGTAGATAGTCTAGTTGAATTACCTATGACCTTGGGGTCACGTAATCTCTTATGCCTATGTGACATGTAATCTCTGAGCCTAAGAGACTTGTAAGGGTTCCCCCTTATCCCTCAAAAGGGGGTTATAAAAAATCAATAAAAATAAAGGCCATTGGGCCATTAGGGTGTCATGAACGCTATCGAATATAAAATTTTTATTTTAGAATTTCAGGGTTTTACATTCTCCCCACCTTAATTAAATTGCATCCTTGAAATTTAAACTTGACCTCGGTGATATTGGGATTGAAAATAGACTATTTTTCAAAGAACCATTACATTAAATGTTTCAATATCACGTATTCTTAATAAAATTCAAATGAAAGTACAAAATTCACATTACTAGGTTCCATAGTAGGAGAACATAGGTGGGAAATAAAAAATAATATAGAAAAAATGTCCAATAATTGAGTTCTAACAGAACATGATAGAGACCATGTTTAGATTAAATTTTTTTACCATAAAACTATAAAGCATAGGTCTGAATAAAGGTCATCATCGAATTAAAATTAATGATAATAGGACAACATTTTTATTTCAAAACCTTTTTTTTTATAGTTAATAATTTATTTAACACTATAAGAATATAAGTAAATATACATTTCTAAAAATATTAAATTTTTATTTTATTGTGATTTGAACTATTTCTACTTTATCTCTTTGAAAATGATGCATCATATGGTGAAGTAATACATTAACCACTAAAATCACATTCAATACTCATATTAAACCATTTTAAAAATAGTTATCATTTCCAACTGATTATGATCCAATAATTTATAAAGAAGATTCGCTAAATTTATAAAATGAACTTATCATTAGAATTTAATCAGCATGAAGTGGCTATAAATTTTCACATTCCAAATATGTGAATAACATCATCATGAATCCTCTTCAAATATAGTAATAGTTAAAAATAACCATAAATCCACATTGGAAACATAAATTCTTCTTTATTCCTTAAGTAAGTCAAAATTTATTATATATAATCCTTTAATCCAGAAGTGGTTTAAACCCCATCAGTGATATCATATACCACTTATCTTAAATTCATTAATTAGTTCCAAGGTTTTCAATGATTATCCAAATCAATCATTTCCTTATCATTTTTCTAACATTAGAAACATATTAGGTTTGTATTTCCCTCAATCGTGTTCTTTTTAAAACGATTTACTTTCTATTAAATTAATTTTCTTAGTATCATTCAGAATATGATCTCAAATCCTTAATGAAAAAGTACTAAATTCCAATCTTCACATATTTCATAATTCATAGAACTAGTATATTTCTAATAAAATATTCAAATGAAATAATACATGGATAGTAATATTACTTAATACTCTTCATATTTTCTAGTAGTTTATCTAGATCATTATCTAATAGAATAATTTGGGTTATATAATTTTGACGATTGGGACATTGATTTGCATAGTGTCCCATCTCCTTGTAGTTGAATCTTTGTACATTTGAAAAGTTTTCTTACCATTTCAATCATGAACTTGGTGTGATTTTCTTACACACTTATAAAAACTCACATTCCCATTAAGAATGTAATGATGTCATTCTTCCCAAAATTTTCACATGTCCAAAAATCCTTCTTTCTCCTCATCTCATTTGAATCATTCCCTTTTTCTTGGTGCTCAGATGTCCTCTTCTTTTCTTGGTTTACTACACATAAAATGGACATGGAGAATTATTTACTCATCTTATTTTCACAAGATATTATGCCCTTGTATGAAGTGAATTATTGGGGGAATATTTATATTTAAAATATTGGCTTAATACCATGAAGTATTTGATCCTCATTACTCTTTGGATCACATGCATCGATGAGGTTCACATTCATTATACTTTGATCCATTTTTAAAAAATGGTATTCACTATATTAAATCATAAAATAATATATCGTCCCAAAACTAGTGGAACACTTAACATAAATTGAAAAATTTATGCATATGTAATCTCATAATTGTAAACATGGTTTCATTGGGGATATCATTACTTTCAATTCAATCATAATAGTTTATAAATAAGATGTTAATTATCCTAAGCGTACCCACCAGGAGTGTAAAACTAGGTGTGCAGTAAGGCATGTTGTTATGTACTAAGTTACCCCAAGTTGGTCTTAGAAAACCTTTTCATAGTTTTTACTCTTGGGTATATCTGTAATAGAACTATATCCACTTATTGTATTAAAATATGGATGTATCTCTAAGAAAACACACATAATATCTACCTTAATAACATTCTTGGATGTTATTTTATAATTATCCTCATGTTATATCTTAGGGTTCTTATACCTAATATATTTTTCCTAAATATTGTTTCTAAGTTTTCTTCTAAACTTCCTTTGATACTAATTGTATTGCCACGACACTAGAATCCTGGAGATGGTTCATTATTTTATTACATTGGAATGATTAAAAGGAATCAAATACTGAAGGAAATATTAGTATAGTAGTGTTGGAAAGCATGTTTACATGCATTCTACTCATAATTCATTGGTAAAACAAAATAAAACATGCTACAAAATAAACTAAAAGAAACTACATCCTTTAATTCTTATTCAATTTTTTCTTCTTCATAAACTATGGAAAGAAACATAATCAGGTTGAGCTCAAATGATCAGTAAGGGTAAGTAGTGTAGAAGAAATAATGAATCAATATGAATAAATTAACATGTTAAGGAAAATAACTGATTCCACATGCCATTCAGCTATCTCAAGATGGAAAACTCAATATGGAATGGTAAGAAACTAGTACACATTCCATTTATTCAATGAACAGAAAAGAAATGTATCCATAGATATTTCGATGAAAAATATAATGGATAAATAATAACTGAATTATATATGAATTAAATGATTAATTAGTATACTTCATGTCTTAGGATCATTAGAACCTATACTTTCAATATCCATCCTCTGGACAGTTTAAAACTACAAGTAGAACCCTTTTTAATTTGGCCAACATAATCCTCTCATGAGAATATATTGATGCATAAATGAGCTATATAAACTATGGTCTCCACTCATCATTTCATTTCAAATTTATTAATTATATAAAATAATAAATTTAATCAATATACAACATGCCTTATCAAATATCGGTATTGAATAAAATATACATATTTGTCAATAAATCACCAGTTCATCAAATAATTTTCAAAGTAAACACCATATTTGAAATGAAATTATATTTATGAAATAATAATATCTATCATATAAAAATATGGATACTCAAGGAAATTTATAATAAAAATCATTACAAAATGAAGTGATATGGAAAATATTATCATTAAGAACATTCTTGAGGAGAATAATCTTTAAACATTCCAATGTGAAAACATACCAGTTTGATATATTTTTAATAATAATATCTAGAATGTGGGAAATTAAGTGAAACATATTATATCATGAAAATAATGGTATTCATTATATAACTTGTCAAAGGTAGTATATATACCAAATAAAAGTGAATTGGTGCATAATAACAAATAAGCCTCAATGGAATGTAATTTGAAATGAAATTAACTTACCTGAACCTTTCATTTTTTGTGTGGTATAAATCTTAATATAGATGGATTAAATATATGATAACAACTTATAAAATATATATAATAATTTTTATATTATCATATGTCAACTTCTTATAATATTTTATTATCCTTTTGTTAACACTGTCATATTTTTTTAACTATTTTGGGTGTTGATTCCCTAGTTTTATCAAGTATGTTTTGTCTCATTACTTGTATTTAATGTTTAATAAATCATTATTTTATCATATATATAATCTACAAAATGACTTAATTTTCTTATATATTAAGTACATATGTATTTAGAATAGTCCATAATATTTTGAGATTAGAAATGACGTGCACCGCTCATGGAGACGGTATGCCGTATGTAAGCAGGAATGGTAGTTTCATTTGATTATTGTATTAAAAGAATGAAAAATAAATGATACATATTTAAATTATAATTACAGTATCATATATATTATATATATGTTATATAGTTTTATTAAAACCATCCTTTATATATTTCATGTATGAAATTAACGATTCATATCACTTTGAGGGGGGAGGTAGTCCACAATTCCTCAAATAAATTTATTGTATTTACACAAGATGTAAGGCATAAGGGAATGTTAAAAATAAAAATTATAGAAGAATAAAGAAATTATAAATATCATATATATCATATATAAATAGTGTTTCCTTCATAATTTCCACCATGTTAGGAGGTAAGGAAAAATGAACAATCATCGTTTCATGAAGCAATAGTTCTCTGTACACATAAATACTATGTTTGTTAACCATTAGATATGTGTGTTTTTAAGTGTAGGTTGAAATACTGACATAAAAAATAACTTATATTAAGAAAAAATGTTTTTTATTAATAATATAATAATATGATTATGCGTAGTGGATAATGGAAATGAAACTGAAAATATTGAGAGAACATGTTACCTCTAAATCGGGTAACTTCTTTTGGTTTATACCATAATACTTCCTTGGAAGGATTTATTCTCAAATGGATGCTTCAAGGTAGAGGTTATGGATGTTGAGAAAATATTTTGGAAGATATTGGCTGAACCTAGGTTGTTTTATAGGTGTGAATAAATGGGAGAGATGGTGGACTTTTATATGGAAGGAAACATACTCAATTGGTATTTTTGAGAAGAAGTTAGGTGAACACATGTTATTAAATAAAAAAGTAATACCAATACAAAAAAACTCAATAATGTATGGTTTATTTCCAATACATGGATATTAAATTGTTTTAGTACAATTTTATAGGTCATTTGGACCCTTAAGATAAATATTTAGTCCTTTATTAAGCATAAGTTTTACTTAACCGTGATAATTAATTTTAATTACTTTAACTAATATTTTTGGTAAAAAATTAAGTTGAACTTATTATAAAATATAAATTATTAATAATACAATATGGAATCAATTTATCCAAATTACAATCACTTAAGTGGATGAAATTAATTTAAAATTCATCCCTCAAATGGGATGACAATGCGGGTTTTAAAGTAAAAACGTCCAAAAGATTGCTATGTTTTTATAGTAAATTTTATTGTGAAAATGTTTCTAATAACCTAAATTAGATTAATTGATAAAATTATTTTCTAATTTAATGTTAAAATTAATATAAAACATTATTTATCCTAATAAATAAATACAAATAAATATAATTTTTGAACTAAAATGCATTATTTTTAACAATTCATTAAAAAATGAAATATTTCGAAAAAAACATCACAAATTCACCCTAACATAATTATTATGTTTCTATTGATAATTTTATGTTTATTGTGACATATTAAATCAATAAAATTTTAAAAATTAATATTCAAAATGGGTTCTTTATTAAAAGGTGGTAAAAATGCCTTAATCATATTATAGTATTTTATGCATGAAATTGGGTTTGTTGGGATCTTATTCTTACCAAACACATGGGTTTAACAAAAAAATATATTTTATTCTTTATATAACATATATATATCATTAAAATAATTCAATAATTATCATTACATCTATTTTTTTATGATAAAAGAGCTTTGTAAGCCTAAAAATTGTTTTGTATAAAAGTATTCGATTATCATTCTATTGGTTCCTATGTTCATTTATAATGAACTTTTAACCTATCAATTAATATTATATTATTATAAAAAATATATTTCATAGGTTATTTAGAACTATTCATAATGGCTAATTTAACTGCTACTTTAGATCTTATTACATTAAATAATAATATTTTTATAATGTATTATTAAAATTCGATCTTCCATGTAATTTAGGATTTTAAAGAAAGTTTCTTATGAATATAATGAAAGGTTACTATTTATTGAGTGAATTAAAAAATATATAATTATCAAATCTATTTTAAATAGTAAAAACATTTTAAATTATCAGAGTATTATATCCCATTACAATCTTGGTGTCACATGTCATGCACACTATCAAATATAAGGTTATTATTTTAGAATTTATGTTTGTCAAAAAAATCCTAATAAATATTATTATATACAAACTCTTACAAATATATAATCTCATAACATGATTCACTTAATTATTGAATGAAATACCTAACCATTTACTCTAGTATATAGATCATCCTCCCAAACTTCTCATCTATCTATGGGTGGTAACATGTACTCAGATTCAGATGAATTCCCACATCCCTCTATATCCCACTCTAGAATATCGAAGTGAAAAGTCCATTATGGTAAAATAAAATTATTATAGGTATGTTTTAAAGGTAAACATTCAAAATAACGTGTAGTTTTTCTAATTTATCAACTAATTAGTTCTCTTTGATAGGGAACAAATAAGATTCCTTTTTCAACTGATATACCATAATTCATGCAATATAATTTCCCATTATAATTATATAAAAAATAATAATAATGTTCATAGTCACCTCATTACTGTTCCATGTTGGAAGTGGAAGTTACTAATGAAATTCACATAATCCTTATTGCTCTTCCTTCACCCTCTGGTAGGTGATACAGGGAGATATATAATGTAAAAATATAATATTTCATTTAATTTTATCTATAAATAAATAATAAATCAAACAGTAAATTTCACATGGAATACTAAACTAAAAAATAAAAAATATATTTTTAGAATTAAATATGATCTTTTAAACATAACTGTTATATTTTCTTGTATGAATTAATGTAACAATATCACAAAATAAATAATTTATGAAGAAATGGAATTTAAAAGTGGAATTATTTCTTTGAATACAATTTTTTTATTTAGGAAGGGAGGTATACTCTAAAATATTTTCATGAGACAAAACTTAATCTGAACTCAAGCAATTACTGTTTGAGTGAAATTGAATAAGGGAGAAGTTCAAGCTCATAGAGATTTCCATAATATGACCACTTGCTGAACCGCTGCCCAAAACTACCATCATAATATATCTAATTATTAGGTATTATGTTCAGACCATAAGGATTTATGTAATAAGAAATTAGGATTATATCAATATTAAATATAATATTTATATGTATAGATATATCATGAATTTTTATGATTTTCAAAAAATTCATTTTTCTCAATTCAAATTATGCTTATAAAATACATTTTCAATAAATTTTTGTTTTATTTAATTGAATTTGTTTATTAATATTTAATAATATTTATATATATCTATTTATTGAATAATTATTTAACAGCGAATACATTTTAATTTATATAAAAAGGAAAAGCTGATATGCCAAAATTATTTTTCATATAAAAACTATTTTTTCTATATTACATATATTTAGTTAAAAAATGTTTATAAATTCTCATATGTGAATTTGAAAAATAAATCATTTATGGATCTACCCAGGAAATATTAACATAATATATTTTTTTTATATTTTTCTAAAATAATTGAATTTTATATGAATAGTAAAAAAATATTTGTTTCTCTAATATAGTCACATTTATAACATTATTATACAATAATTCCTTGAATGTTTTTAAAAAAAATTAAAATAAAACATATATTTTATAAAGGTGAATTAATTATTTTAAAATACTATGTTGATATATAAAAGCCATGCATAACATATTAGAAAATTTAGGGAATACTTTAATGAAGTTGTTTTTCATCTATTTCATTTAAGAAAGTTTTCACATGATGTAATTGGTTTCTAAACATATTTCTCTATTAATTAAATATTTATTAAATTATAATGAACATTTTAATTTCAACAGAATCAATAAAATTGATAATTTTATCCTAAATATAATTCTTATGCATAAAATACACTTTTTGGTAAAGATGTGTTTTTACTCATTAAGTGGGATAAATTTAATATTAATATCTATAAATCATAAATATTTTATTAAAATAATTGTTTTTTATATTTAGAATAATAATGTTCAAATTAAAAAAAATCTCAATTTAAATTTGTATCATTAAAATTATTTCCAATAGTGAAAGTAGATTTAGCATATTAAGAGTAAATTAGGGTAAATGTTTTTTAACAATGTCAAAGTTGATAATACATATAGAACAAAATATGTTAAATTTAATGTTAGAGGTATTATAAATCATATATATTTCTCAAAACATTTATTGGATATTTTTTATCCTTTTACCATCAATAATTGATTAATGTGATTGATAACTAATGAGTTTTTTCAAAATATTTCTTTTCTTCAATTACAAAAGGAGAAAACCTCCTCCCCTTTTATCCACCCCTAAAAAATCCTTGTATCAACCAAAATTATACTATATTGTTTCCTCAACACCTAAAAAATTCCTTTTCATCCTTTTTCTATCTGAAATACCAAACTAATGAGTCATAAAGAGTTATCCATGATATAACTTCTAAGAGAAAGGTAATACTATCTACAAAGCATTTCTATGTTCATTTATCCTTCTAAACCCCATAAAATACACTATATCTTTAAAGTTATGAAAACAATAGAATAATTAATCTGTTGAATTCTTTTTAAACAAATCTATTTTCCACATTATACATTCCTTAAAAAATGAAGATAAAAATAAAAACTTCATCATGTGTCTGTGTAGACTACCTCCTCCTTGAACGTCATGTTGGTTTTCCTTGAACACTGAGAATATAAATTGTTAAAAAAAGTAAAAAATATTAATATTATTTAATGATAATATATTAAAATCTATAAGTAATAAAAATAATAAATGGATACATTAACTTTAATTTCCTTAAATGGACTTTCCAATGCACCTTTCTTAATTTGGATCTATTTTTTGGTAACCTTTGAAAGTGTATCAGTATTATTATAATGGAAAAATGAACTACATAAACATTCAAAATTATGAATATCTTGAAGTATTTTATAATATCATAGACTATATTCAACAAATTGAATTTTTTATAAAGAAAAAATTATCCTAACAACCATGAGTATCCGATGTTAGAAAAAACAATATTACAAATAAAAACCAAAAGTTAATTTATAGACCCTATAAAATTAAATATGGATGAATAATATTCCTGTATATATATCTAATGAAATTAATTTAATTATTCATGAAGTTAAGTAAAAATTTAGTACTCTTTCAGGCATGAGGTAAGGGTTTTATCACAACATTTATTACTTTGGGACACATTTTCTCTTATGCACCAAATTGATTTAAATTTTTGGTATACTTACAATTCGATTTATAATATCATCCACTATCATTATTTAGTATATTTTAACTTAAACATCATGATTTCTCTCTCTCAACGGTTTTTTATACAATGTATCTTAATGCATAAGGTTTATATCTCAATCACCCTTCATGGAGGCATGTCTTTATATAATGAAAAAATCATAATTTCTATAGTGTAACTACTTAACATATGACTTATAATACATAAAATTATTTTATAACATTGAAAATTCACAATCATTCATGATATTCCTTTTTTTGGGTTATGATTGGTTTATTTCCTAAAATAAAAGGGTCTTTCCTAACTAAATCTAATTTCCTATTTTATATGTTTCTCCTTGAGTTGTGTATTTCATTTTATATTGTATGACCTATTTATATCTTGGTAGATAAATTTTTATTCAAATCATCTTTACTAGTTATTTCTAATATATTTTAATATGTAACTATGTTAAGAATAATATTCATCTATTTAAATGATAGTTTGTCCTCCTTGTCTATAATTTCTCTTCCCACCAATGTACTTATTTGAATTTAGAAAACTCATTATGTTCTTTATAATTTTAATATCATATTTATATTCTATTATTTTCAAAATAATGTTTTATTTTATTATTTTAAGTCTTTTTTATTTCAATAAATGTGTTTTAAAACATAAAAATGTATCTTTCGGACCTCCTTAGTGAATTTACAATTTCACTTTATCTTTATTTTTTTATATTTTATACAATTTTATTCTCATGTAACTATTATATATTTCTATATATTCCCCTAAAATATATAAATATTTAAATATTATTTTCCTTTATAGATTTATACATTTTTTTGGTTCCCCACAATATTTCCACTTTTATGTTAATCTGATTTAAGGGTGATATTATATTTCTTGTCTCATTTCTATAATCACCCCATAAAATATTTTTAACCAATGAATAACTTATCAATTGCATAATTATTTTATGAAGAACCCTATTAGTTAATTTTTGTTTTATAGAAGACAATAATGTATTTCTTTTTAAAACAATTGATTTAATTATTTCATAAAGTATCACCAAATTGATTAATTTTTATTCTTTATTCTGGAATATCCTTCTCATGACTTATCTAAATTAGATATTCAGTCTCAAATCATATGTTCCTTTTTATATTATTAATGTTTTAAATTAATTAATTCCTTATTCTCTTGGTTATCCTTGTGATTTAACCTTAGGATATTCATTAAATCCAAATTATGAAACCCACTTATTTCTCATAGATTTGGTCATCCTTATGATTTGTATATAGTTTACATTCTTCATTTTGAAAATATATATTCGATTTTTATTTATTTGATGGTAAGCCTAGAATTATATAGGTATATAATTCATATTGTAATTCTAATGTCTCAGGAGATACCATGTGTGGTGCACAGGCAGTTAGCCTAGGCACACTATCTTATAATAGAAGTTATCTTGATCATATAATGATTTCGATGATGGTTAACCTATGTTATGTTTTCTTGGTGTTTAGCCTTTATATTTTCTTATGATGTCATGATTAATGATATGGATACATTTTTTTAATTCCATTATCCTATGATTTCACTTCCCTATTCCACATTTTCATTCTTATGATCATTCTCTTTTTGATATCATGTTGTTTCTTTTGACTCCCATGCTATGATTTATTGTCATTTTAATTCACTTACTGGGCTTTTTAGCTCACCATATTCCTTATTTATTTTTCGTAGGGAATCCTATGTAGTTTTAGAAGATCAATGGGAGTTGTTATCACTATGTTATGTTCTAAAAAAGATATTTCATTATGTTTAAGATGGTGTACCTATGTATCAATGTTTATGAAGAAACTAAACCTCTATATCTTCATTTTGTGTCTGTTGAAAATATATGGGTAAAATCATGAAATAAATTATGTTTGGAGATTGGGCTTTTATAATTTGCATCATAGAAAGGTATATTTATTTTAGGGTATTATGATTTGATAACATTAGTGAAAACGCTAGGGATATGCTTAAGGGATATGTTTGAGTATAGGATAATATCTATAAATTTAAGAAAATTTTGAGTGTGTGGTGTTCCTATAAATGACATCAATGTCAGGATACTACATGTAGAAGTAGGATTTGTCCCATATGTACCTAGAGTTAATAACCTTAGAAAGGGCAGATTGGGTATTAACTTGATCATCACCTGGTGCATGACAATGAGGCATAGTTATACAGCAGGTTTAATACTCATGGTTGATATGATTTAATTAATTATATACTCTTTATGAATAGATAAAAAAGAATTTATTTTCTAGTTACTTTGATGCAGTAGTTTGAGAATTATAATATAACCCTACTTAAAGAAATCAAGGTTAAATTAAGATTTATATAGGTTAAACAAAACTAATTATGGGGTAACATGATAATGTAAAAGTGTAAAAGGTTGTAAGGAATAATAAATTTATGTTTTTTATTATTATAATCCCCATATGACATTAAATTTCCATCACTCATGTTAATACTTTTGGTTTTATTGATGGTTTCGCCCATAAGTAACTGATTTAATACTTTGTGTGAAGGATAATTCGATGATTACTTCAACAATCAACTCATTATAATGAGATATAAACTAAAAAAACTAATGATTATTCATAACCAATATTAAAAAAACATCATGAAAATTTAAGCAATGAAGATTACGAGATAATATAAATTAGAAAAATTATATTAAAAAATTGAAAAGAAGCACAATGGAAATTATCTCAAGGGAATTGAAAATTTATTTACTTATGGAGGAGGATTTATCAAGAATCAAAATTCCATATGAAAATAAGAGGTAAATTAGTATGATGGGTGTGGAAACCATGAATCAAAAATCACAACTTGCAGTGCAATACCTTAAGTGTGGAAAACATAAACATTAAATCTAATGATGATAAGAATTGTGAGAGTTAATAATACTAAAAACCAAGGGAATATAGTGGAGCCTATTCAATGACTACCGATGAGGTGGATTGTGGTTACCAAATCCTGCACTTCATAATTCTGAACATGGAATATTTATTCAATCCACATTATATTTTCTATATTATTTTCTAATTGTACCATCCTGATTCTTTTTTATCAAATAAAATTTCAATTTTTATTAAGGTTTCATTTTGAAATTTATGTTTATTGGAACATAAATATTATTATTGTACTATTAAATGGATCTTACATGATTCTAGTAATAAATTAATTATTTTAATATAAAATTATGATTTATCGATAATGGTAAGATTACCCCAAATATCCTTATTATTAGAAAAATGGATATTGGTAAAGACAAAAAAAACCACTACCATTATAAATACATCTTAATTTCACTATAATAGCAGATGACAACAACAGATTATCTTCATCACAATCCATCAATTCATAGTCACCACATGTAAGACCTTATGTTTCTTGGGAGGTTGAAAGTATCATACCAATGGTAGATGTATAATATAACCCTCTACTTCTTCTATTGTATTGGGGTATAATGGTTAGAAAAAAGGTGGTTTTTTAATGAACTCAAGGTTGGGAGAATTTTGAGAATCAGGTTTGTTTTCCCAGAGCACACAATCCCATATAGCATGTGCGGGAAATAGTTCAGGTCTTGGAAGGTTCGGTTGGGTTACATAAAGATAAAATGAAACAATATTTGGGGGTGAATCAATCCCCTTAAAGCCTTTACCCAGGAGCGATCCACATAATGGTAAATAAAAGGATTGGTGCAGAAAAAGAGTGAGGTGATGGGTGGTTATCTATTGAGGCTGGTGACTTAGTCGAGGGGTGATCTTGATATGGTGTAGGTGACTACTCCAGAAAGGACTGTAAGAAGAATAAACAAGGATCTCAATGATTATTATAATGAGGAGGTGTATTCTTTATCAACTTCATCATTCGAACTCAACCTTTCATTAGAATTCCCTAGTTTAAAAACCAAGATGTATGGTTGATATGTGTGTGAGTTATATTTATTATAAAAATAGGTTATCACATTTCATACCATAGATGAATTCATAAAAAACTACGACAAAAATTATGACTAAGAATTCACAGAAAATTTAAATAGTTATTAACACCAAACTATGAGAGTTATTTTACTAAAAAGTTTAGAAAAAAACACAATATAGGGATTATGATTATTATAATTGAACAGATGTGATTGAAACCTCTTTAGAAAAATTAAATCTTGAGTCACCTTATATATAACCTTATATATATTTGTTATTATGTAGTAATTTAAATTGTAAGGATGAAATTTATTTAAATTAGGGAGAATGTAATGACCTAGGATATGACTATATTCTCTCCTTAAGTAAATAATAAATCAAATAGTGTATCCCACAAACTATACCAAACTAAAATGAAAAAAAATATTGATCTATTTTGAATATTATATATGACCATTTAAACATATTCATTGAATTAGTTGGTATAAATTAATGTTACCAAATCACAAAATAAATAATGTAAGAAAAATTGGCATTGAAAATAAGGAGTTCTTATTAATATTATTTTTATGAGATCAATGGGAGGTATCTTCTCTTGTATTTTCTCTAAACAAATCCCAATCCAAACTCGATTAGTTATGGTTTGATAAAAACCATATATGGTATAAGTTTAGGCTTATAAATATTGACACAAGAACCATTCTGGTTGAACAACCACTTGAAGATACAATCAAAGATTATCCGATACTAAGGTCTTATGTGAATATTATAAGGGTTTATTTAAGTATAATTTATAATTATATCAATATGAAAAAAAAATTGTATATATTGATATAACATTGATTTTTATAATTTCCAAATTCATTTTTATCAATTCACCTTATGCTTAAAAAGGTATTTTTCAAAAAATGGTGTTTTATTTCATGGAACAAAGTTTATTATAATTGAATAATAACATGATATATTTATTTAGTTAATAATCAGTGAATAGTATACTCATATTTAATTTAATTGAAAAATAACAGTTGATATACCAAAAGTTATTTTCCAATAAAAATAGTTTTTTTATATATTATTTGTTTAATTAAAAATAAAATTTATAAATTTTAGGATGTGAATTTGAAAAAATCAGCCTCTTCTTTGCATCTATTTTTTCAGTATTAACTTTATATGAATTTATTTTATATTCCTAAAATAAATGATTTTTAGTTGAATAGTAAAAATAATTGATTTTACTAATAATATCACTTTTATAAAATTATTATAGATGAATGACTTTATTTCTATTGAAATACATTTAATAATAAATATATGTTTTACAATATTAAATTATTTATTTTAATATTATATTCTTATATATAAAATCCATGCATAACATCAAATATAATTTAGGTAATATTTTTACAAAATTGTTTTTGTCTCATTCATTTTAAAAAAAGTCACAGAAATGAATTTGTTTCTTAACATTTAAAATATTAATTAGATAATTATTTAATAATAATATCAAATTTAATTTCAATATAATCAATTAAATTTATAATTTTATCCTAAATATAAATATTATTCTTAAAATGTAATTTTTTTTCGAGAAATGGATTTTTACATGTTATAGGCATCAGTAATAAAATGAATATATATAACTCTTGAAAATTTTATTTTGTAAAATTAATTACATGTTTTATATATGAATAATAAAATTAGTGAATAATGTAAATTGTATTTTTTTCAATAAAGTTAGTTCCTAGGGTGAAAGTTGAATTACCACAATAAAGTTAAATTTGGGTAAAAGTGGTATCATGCAGTTTAAGTGGTTATAAATGTGTGATATTGAATGTTGGAGGGACAATAGGCCATTTAAAATTCACTAAAAATAATTTGGCCATTTTTTTAGCCTTTGGACATGAATAATGGAGTGATATCATTGTGAAAAAATTGATTTTTACAAAAGTTCCATTTTCTTCACCTATAAAATGAGGTGACCTCCTCCCCTTTTTTCCACCCATTCCAAAGCCTGGGATCAATCAAAACTATGAACTAGTTTGCCGTTAACACCCTAAATATTTATTTTAATCCATTTTCTTAGTAAAATTCCAACACAAAGAGTCTTAAGAAGTTATCCAGGGTAGAACTTCCAAGGAAATTGTAATATTATCAACCAAAAATTTCTGTGTTCCTATCTTAATCAAATCCCACTAAAATTCCCTTCTTCCATGAAGGTGTTATAACACCATAATAATTAATATTCTCAAATTTTGTTATAAAAATTTAATATCCATTTATATAATCCTCCAAAATCAATAACAATAACAAAAAACATCATTATGTGTGGGTGCAAACTACTACCTTCATGGACAACATGTTTTATGTTCCATGACCACCTAACATGTATAACATTAAAAATTTATTTAGTTTGTAAAAAAATAATTTGTTTATTATATTAATATTATAAATAATAATATACGAAAATATATATGTAAAAATAATAATTAAGGGTTAAAGTAACATTAACCACCTTAAATGGAGTTTTCGAGGAAACTCTCTTAATCGCAATGTTTTTTTGGATAACATTTGAAACTCTATATGCATTTAACTAATTTAATAATACTATTAATAAACATCTCCAATTATATATATCCTAAAGTTATTTTATGGAACTATTTTCCATGTTCAACAAACTGAAAGTGCTATAATGAAATTAACCAAACATCCATTATTAACAAACGTAAGTGAAAACTACATAAAAATTAGTACAAAAAATTAATAGATGTACATTAGACAATTAATTAAGGATGAAAAAAGTTATTTGGTGTGTAGATATATAATTAACATAATTAAATTATTCATTAAGTTAACTACTTGTGTAGAGATATTTCCAACACGAGCTAAGGGTTTCGTCTCAAAATTTCATTCTTTAGGACCCATTTTTTATGCACCAAATCATAGTTAACTACTATGTAAACTAAATATCAAATATATAATATCATTAACTATCTATCTTCATGGAATTTTAACATCAACTCATTATCTATCTTACATAAGGTTTTTATAGAAAGTATTATAAGTTGTAAGCGTTTCATCCCAATCACCCTTTATTGGGGCATGTTTTGATATTTTACACTAATATTCCTTTGTATAGTGAAAATATTACCCCCATGAATTATAATATCATAAATTTTTATATAACATGAAAACATCACATCCATTAATGAACTTATATTTTTTCTGATATGATTAGTTTCTTCCTATAATAGAATAGTCATTCATAACTGAGTCTTGTTTCATGATTTATAATGTTTCTTCTTGAGTTTTGTCTTTAATTTCATATGGTATACCTTATTTTTATCTTGGGAGGTAAATTTTGATTCAAATATTTTTTACTAGTCAGTTATAATCATTTTGAAAATAAATCTACGTTAAGAATAATTCCCATCTATTTAAATGTTGGTTTAGCCTCCTTGTCAAGAATTCCCCTTCCCGCCAATGTTATCATTTTTAATTTAAAACATAATTATGTTTAATCTATTGTGAATATCATATTTACCTTCTACTATTTAAAAAATGATTTATTTTATTATTTTATGTTGATTGATTTCAATAAATGTTTTTTAAAACATAAAAATAGATCTTCTGTACCACTTTCATGACATGAAGATTGTGTATTCCCATTATTTTTTCCATTTTATACAATAATATTCCCATGTACCTATTCTATTTCATTATATATGTACATTACATATAAACCTAGTTAAATGTTCTTTAATTTATAGGGTTATACATGTTTTTAGTTCTATTTAAAATTTCCATGTTAAAGTAAATCTTATTTAAGGGAACTTTTCTAATTCATTCCTCATTTCAATGATTATCTCCATAAAATGTTATTAAACCATTAATATCTTTAAAATACCCTCATCATTTTATGTATAAACCTATTGGTTACATTACGGTTTTTTTTACTATAACACTATTTTTTCATCCTTAAAAACATGGTTAACTTATTTTACAACATATCACCTAAGTTATCATTTTTATTATTTCTTCTACTAGAGCATTCTAATGAAATTATCTACATTGAAACTTCATGTCCAAAAACTGTGTTCCTATTTCAATTATGAATGTTTAAAATTATTTAATTCCTTATAATTTTGAGGATTTTTAGGATTTATCCTCTAGTTATAAGGCCCAATTCTTTTTCATGGGTTTGAATATGCCTATGATTTATGTATTGTTTTTTTCTTTATATGGCACACATGTTTATGATTTTGATTTATGTAATGGGTTGTATTGAAATTATATATCCCACCTATTTATTTTGTAATATTAATGTTTTATGATATACCATGTGTGGTTCACATGCGGTTAGTCTAAGAACACTTTGTTATGATGGTGGTTAGCATAAGAATACAATGACTACAATGAAGGTCAGCCTTTGTTATGTTGTCCTAGTAGTTAGTAATGCTATATTATTATATTTTTTCTATATTATTTTTACACATGTTTATTGTCTCATAATGCTATGATTTCATTTTCTTAGTCCATGTTTCCATGATTATCATCATTCTCTATATGATATAATATTTTTCCATTTAACTCTCATATTTTTCATTATTACCATGTTTATTCCCTTACTAGGAACTCTAGATCACCATTTTCCATATGTATTTTACCCATGGTATCCTATGTAGTTTTTTAAGATTTATGGTGGTTAGTATCACTAGGTGGAGTTTTAAATTGATATTTTTTTATGCTTATGATAGTGTGATTATGTATTTAATTTTCAAATGAAAATAGACCTCTAGATCCCCAATTTCCATTTATTGAAAATATATTTGAAAAAATAATGAAATAAAGTATATTTAAATCTTGGTTCACTATACATAACATGTGATATCCCATCTTAAACAAAGACATAATAATCCCCATCTTATATCTCGATGTATCATTGTCAGCTAATGGTGAATGCCTATTGAGAGATGTCAGGGTCCCACATCAACTCCTACTTCATTAAAGTAATAAATAACAGCCAATAATGGATATAAATCACCCAATACACTTATTGTATCAATACTAAAAAGATATTATTATCAAAAGACCTATCCCATATTAAAAAAAACTATCATACTCTTGCTTGGATTTCACCTGATCCACTAGTGGGGAAGTACTATAAAGAGGAACACGAGTAATAAAATCATTACCCTCTATCATATTCAACCATTATTCCAAAGAAACCTAACCAATCTCCATTAATCACTGCATAATTTAACTATATACTCTTGATTATTCTTACAAATACAATCTTACATTAATTTCCCCTTCCTAAATACAAAATATATCACAAAATCATATATATAGATATATTTGATTAAACTCATTTTTTATAGGTTTTCGTTTCATTGAGAGAATATGTATTGAAATATCATTTGGTTTATAGAGACCATAAACTCTCTCTAAATTGATAGTGACTCAAACACTTTAAATAATAGGCTATGATATCTATCTCTAGACCATTGGTCGAGTAAATCTTCTCATGGAATCATAACTAAAGAGACCCATAATGTAACAACACTATCCCTAGTAGCTGAGATTTGATGATTTATATATTAAATTAGAACTATATATAAGAAATCACATCCCAAATGATTTAATAGTTTATTATTCATGGAAAGAAAGTTAAATACTTGAATCTCGCATTATATAAAATATAATATAATATTTTCTTTGGGAACATCTTTATTCCCAGTAGGATATCCTTGTATATAAATCATGATAAACATCTTGGAATACTATAAAAATGTAACATAAGAAAAGGTTATTCTCATATTTCTTTTAAGGGTTATATAAATTGGACTATATCTTCATTAAAAAAGTAATAATCAATATATAAATTTAAATAACTAAAAGCATATTACATTTAATCAGAAACTTTTGAATGAAAAATAATATTGCACAAATACATGATGACAAAATAATGTCATATAACTGAACACATGAGATTAAAACTTATCCATGGATATCATAACTATACATATAATCCTATGGATATCAACAACTAATCTCATTATTATGGAATTCATAATTTATTATATCTTGAACTTACCATCGAGGGTTTTTTCCATGACAACATACATAAACAGGTATGGTGTATGCCAAATAACCAAAATAATTTATCTCATGAGACCTACCTATGCATCGATGGGATATAAAAGTCTCTACACATCACTTAATACGTCTAATGTATTTCGCATATGAATAAACAATTAAATATAATCAACTTTCCTTAATAAGAAAAAAATGTTCGTATAGGAAAAACTACTATACAGAATGTAAATACATTAACCAGTCAAATTGATCATAATATATCTATTTATTTAATCATTATTGTATCATTAAATCATATATTGAGTGTATCATTAGTAAAATAAATAGTTTTTTTATTGATGAATATAAATACAATAAAAATATGATTAAAAATATCCTTGAGGAAAATAAACTATTCATATTAAAAATAACATTAAAATAGTAAGATATTTCTACAATAATTGACAAAAAAATTAATTGGAAATAAATATAGAAATTTTTAATGGAAATATAAAATAAAATATTATTCATGATAATGGGAACATATATTCATGTGTTGTATGTTAAAATAGATATTCCATTCACAAATTTGATAAAGGTTTCTCATTTGGAAAAAGAAAAGAAATTTTATTTTTGAAATATTTATAGAAAGTAGTACATTAGTAAAAATGAAATTAACAAATCATTATGAAATATTAAAAACATTCTTCAAATAATCTTAATGAAAAACATGAACAAGGAAGAAAAATACTGTCGACCAAACGAAAATCAAGTCAGTTCTCCATAAAGAAGTTCATTTGTTCTATTAAGTACATAAAGTTTGTAATATGAAAGGAATACATGTATTCTAAAATAATAATAGTAGGACAATAAACATAAATGGTTTTATCATATATATATATATAAGAATATTTTTCATAAGGGAGATTTAACTATATAAAATTTGGATTAAAAGAATATTGAAACATAAATCTCTCACTACATTGGTAACATTTGAATCATAAGCACCATGAAAGATTAACTTTACATGAGACTTCAAATATCTTGATAATAATAAGATTCATGAAATAAAATATCAAAGGGTATTTATATTCACTGTATGAAATAATAAAGGTTAATAACATAACATATGTCCCAAGGAAGAAAATTTAAGATGATATACTATTACAAAAATCATATCATTGAAGTTAGAATTAATCAATAAATTTATTATGCATGATAAATATAAATCTACACAAAAACAAGTACAAATAAAAAATAATACAATTACAGGCCATTTCACACATAATTTTGGCATAACATAGATAATCAAAATAAAATTATAACTCAATGAATGTAAATTTAGTTAAGAAACACCATGCCAAACACTTTATCTTTTTTTGGAAGTTATTTAAACTCCCATATAATAAATAAAAATTTATTATAATTTTATAATATAATCATGTAAAAGAATATAATATCTTATGTGATCCAATTATAATATTTCAACATCCATTTATAAATAATTACTTTAAAATCAACGTTTATGGGTGGTAACTATTTCATTGGACATGGAAGTTTTAATACATCATTTCAGGACCATTTATTTTGATCATAGTTCCATCATCTCTAGAATTATAATCATGATATAAATATTATATATATTCACTGTATATATATGTATATATATTTTTATAATCATCAATGAATGTTTGAGATGGAAAAATGAATTTAATCGTTCATGGAGATGGTAGGTCATACGTATGCATGAACATTATTTTCAATTTTCCACATATAGAAAGAAAGAAAGGTAAATAATATTTATCTTTAATAGGGTAATTATAATATAAAATAAATTAAATATATTCATTAAATATATATTTATTAAAACTCTTGTAAAGATAAAATGATGAACAAATCTCATTGAATCGAGGTTGTGGTGGTCCACACATACACACGAGTGACGTTACTATTTTCCAATGGATGGTATGGTATGAAAGAAAATGATATATTTTATTTCAAAATGACTTGGATTTGACTGATTATTTAAAGTTTAAAACATATCTTTATATTTATGAGACTTCAAATATTAATTTTTCATGGTTACAATATATATATAGGGAGTCGAATAAGAAATAAACTTGAAAGAGTTTGTAAAGATGATGTCACGACCCGTCCTCGGGGCCCTTGTCATGACTACCCCAAGCATGCCTTCCATAGGCCAGGGTCTAGAGAATAGCACCAAAGGTTTAAATATCGATAAAAGGGAAGGAATTACCTTTATATAAGTATACAAACACAACAGAGTATGCAAGAGAAATAAGCACTAAGTAAATCTGAGTACAAAAGTAAGTGTTGAAAAGTAAATGGGCCAGTATACAAACTCAACTGAAATTACAGTACAACTGAAAAGAGAATGTACAATAGTTGTAAAGTAAAGAGGAAACCATTGAGTCATCCTCCGGAAATCCCACCTGAAGGGTGGGTACATATAGTCTCCTCGGCTCCTCGGGTCCGGTCATCCGCCCCGTGTACGTCTCGTCAAGTGATCCACCTCCAGGTATGGTCTATCTCCACAAGACTCCTCCATGATCAGTGTTGTCTGTCATCTGCATCCAACACAATGTAGTGCGGGCATGGCCCGTGCATGGGTGAGTATATGATACTCATTAGGGACCGCAGGCCCCCGGAAGATCTCCCAGAATCCACGAAGGATAAACCAAAAATGTAAGATGCAATAACTAATGAAAAACAAACCCTACTTAGGCATATTCCCATACATATACCTAATTTATCAATCTCATTTTGGCTCCAACTCTCGAGCCCAAGCATAACCCATTCCACATAGGAAAGATAGTCAATCACATCAATGATAATGGTTGAAAGTCAAGACTCAGCTCACACAGGTATACTACTCACGAAGAGGGGTGAAGATTATTAGATGTAGCCTTTGAATCATCTCATCATCCGAACCCATGTAGGATTCTAGTACAGAATTCTTCACTGCCAAACTCACATAGGATCCAAGTACAAAAACCATCGATGTCGAACCCACGTAGGATCCAAGTACAGTCGTCATCGCTGCCAATCCCACGGAGGATCCAAGTACAATCTTCATCACTGCCGAACTCATGGAGGATCCTAGTATAGTCATCCTCACTTCCAAACCCACTTAGGATCCATGTACAGTCATCGTCGTAGTCGCAGCCAGCTCTAAGGTTCCCACACACAGTAAGCTCGATTCAGGGAGGGTTTGTTCCTCAAGTCAAGGGGTTCGATACATCAACTAGCTCAATGTCCTGAGTTGATGTATCCCAAAGGTCCATATCGTCAAAAGGAACCCAACGCGATAGACGACACGTCAATCAGACACCCGGTCTGAGAGATATTGGCTTTTCAGTTCCAAGGGCCCGGTTGGAAATATGCTCGTTCCAAACCCGGCTATTTTCCAAAGTTGTCCAAAACTCACTAGAGTATCGAAAAAGGACCGCCTCGTCAAAAATAACTCAGTGACATAGACGATGCGTCGTTCGGACATGTGGTCTTCAAGATATTCACCATAAAGTGCAAACATGCCTAGCTCGTTAAGCCCAGTGGGTTGGCGGGTCGGGTTACCCCAGTTTTGGAGGGTCTGACCTAGTAGGGGTGTCGGATCGGCCTGAAGAATCATGCAGCTCGGCCCGGCGGGGCGGGGCCCTGCTAGCTTGCCCAGCTGGCCGAGCAGCTCGGCTCGAAGGCCGAGCTGTCCGAGGCGGGGGGTGCGGCCCCTTGGCTGCCCGAACCGGCGATGCCCAGTG
Organism: Viscum album; assembly: GCA_963277665.1. Taxonomy (NCBI): domain Eukaryota; kingdom Viridiplantae; phylum Streptophyta; class Magnoliopsida; order Santalales; family Viscaceae; genus Viscum; species Viscum album. The sequence continues at coordinate 1,175,675,500 of OY728141.1, read as the reverse complement.
GCACCAACCTCCCTAACCAGCCGGTAAAAGCTGACCGACCTCTTGGCACAAGCGGCCCACTTCGGCGGGTCGTGGTTTATCTAGCACGGCGCCCTCCTGGCGCCACGGCTTTCCTCTACCCAGCCGATTGACGGGTCGGCCGGTTCTTCCACTAAAGCGGCCTGTGAAGCAGGCCGCGGTTCCTTCCGCACAGCCAGCGTGACGGTGCCGCCTTCCTCCACCGCGACCTGCCCTGGCTGCGGTTCCACATCCTCAGAACGACGCGGTGACGCCGTGCTTCATCCGCCACAGCCTTCTTGGCCACGGCTATTCTTTGTGTGTGTGACGATGGCCCTTGTGCCGCCGGCCTCTTCTGTGTTCCGCCTCTCGTCACCGATTCCAAAAATAATCCATATCCAACAGAGGGTCATCGGGCTGTGTTTGTTTGTCCCGTTCCCTCTGCGTCAAGCGATAGCAATAGGTTGGAAAAAACAAATATGTTCAACGAAAAATGAGGCACAATTTTAATCCATTAAAATTGAACATAAACCCCCTACCTTGAATATGGTTTGTTCATTGTAGACGTGGAAAGCGATGTTGCTTCATCAACGTCAGAGAAAGTACCATCGTCTTTGGTGAGTTCCCTGTGTCGGTGTCTCCTCCCTTTATGTGGAGGAAGAAAAGGATTGAAGAAACATGGAACGTTCTTTGCCAAGTCTTCCTCTGTTGAAGGTGAGTGTTCTTCATTGGGGAAGAGCATCGTTCTTCATTGAGGAGAGGAATACCTTTCTCCCTTCTCAAAAGCTCTCTCCCCCACTCTCCTTAACACAACCATTGCAAAAAAATAAAATAATAAGCCTAAGCTATTATTTTATTAACACATGCAATTTTAAAATTCAAAATTCAAATCACTTAATTAATTAAGTGAAGAGGTTGAATTTATTAATTAGGGTGTGTTTTCAAACAATTAAGATGGAGAGAGGAAGTGGAAGAGATCCTCATAAATTAGGGGGTTGTCATGAATTAAACATGGGATTTTAAATGGGGTTTGAAAAGAATTAAGGGAGATGAAATTTTGGGGCTCGTGTGGGACCCACCTCTCAAATATCCACACATTGGAAGTTGGGTGGGTGTGGGCCCCACCAATAACTTCTGATGGGATAAATTAAGTTCCAAAGATATAAATAAAATTGTTCTACCAATTTTATTTAACTTCTTAATTTAACCCCAATTTTAACATTCAACCCACATAAAACGCAGCTGCGGTAAAAGTCCCCTTTTGCAAAAACCCACGCTACGAGTTCATCGGTGCCCTCAGATTTCAATTCCAAGAACCGCTTCAAAAGATATAAAAATCCGCTTGTTCATTCGCTGAATGTACCCGGTCTAAACTTCATAAAATTATTCTGGGCACACTGGGCCTCGGAATCAGGTACCATCAGAAACTATGTACTCGTAGAATTACAAAGAATTTAAGAAAAGAAATTCATTGGAATTTCAGGGTCTTTAAATTACTCCCACCTCAGGGATTTACGTCCCCATAAAGTTACAACAAAGACTAGGGAAACAAATGAGGGTAATGAGCACACTTATGAGCCTTCCGCTCCCATGTGCTCTCCTGGAGGTTCCTATGATGCCAACGAATATGCACTAGAGGAATCAATTATCCACGTAGGACCCATTCCTGTCGATCCTCGATCTCTACCGGGACCTCCGTGAATGTCTCTCGGTCATTGATGTCCATCTCCCCATGATCGATGATGTGAGATGGGTCCTGCACGTATCTCATCAGGTGAGATACGTGGAACACATCACGCACCTGGTGCAACTGAGGTGGAAGGGAAAGGCGGTAAGCCACCTCACCTACCCTGCTGAGGACCGGGAATGCTCTGATGAAGCGCGGAGATAACATGTCGCCCCGCCAAATCTTTGTAATCCACGTCGAGGTGAGACCCGTAAGAAAACATGGTCACCATCCTCGAACTCTAGTGGTCTCTATCTCTTATCAGCATAGGACTTCTATCTGCTCTGTGCAGTCCTCATCCCCTCCTGGATGATCTGCACCTTCTCTGTCGTAGCCTGAACCATATCTGGTCCTATAAGTGCTGACTCCCCAGGGTCAGTCCAGCATAGAGGTGATATGCATGATCGGCCGTATAGTGCCTCGTAAGGTTCCATCTTGATGGTGGAGTGGTAGCTATTATTGTATGCAAACTCCACCAAGAGTAGGTGATCCTCCCACCTTCTACCAAAGTCAAGGACACATACACAGAGCATGTCCTCGAGAGTCTGAATGGTCCTCTCCATCTGGCCATCCATCTAAGGATGAAAGGCAGTGCTCAGGCATATCTGCTTCCCAAATGCCTCCTGCAACCCCTTCCAAAGTTGGGAAGTAAAGCGAGTGCATCGATTGGAGATTATAGATGATGGCACACCATGAAGTCGTACGATCTTCTGAACATAAAAGGCATCTCAAGCTCTCCACTGAGCCCTGCTCTATGATAGGTAGGAAGTGGGCCGACTTGGTTAGTCGATCAACGATCACCAAGATAGATTCATGCCCTATGGATGTATATGGAATCCCCATCAAGAAATCCATGGATATCCTGTCCCACTTCCACTATAAGACCTCTAAGGGTTGTACCAAGTCTACTGGTACCTGGTGCTCCACCTTCACTTGCTGGAAATTGAGGCATCATGAAATGAACTCTGCTATAGCCTTCTTCATGCATGTACACTAGTACTGTCGTCTGAGGTCCCGATACATCTTCACCACTCCTAGATGTACTGCTAGAGGGGAAGTGTCGAACTCCCTCGGCACCTCCTCCTACAGTGTAACTAGTACAATATTATGTCCCCTGAAGAGTATGATGTGATCCCCTCCTTCAGAAAATCCATCAGGTGCCTGCCCTGAGGATATCTGAGCATATCGCGTCTCACAGTCAACGTCCCCACGCTGTGCCTCTCTGACCTGCTGAAGTAGTGGAGGAGTGACTGTGAGAGACTGTATAAAGGCTGCTTCATCTCTATCCATGAAGGATATCTACAAAGCGGCTAACTACTCTGTCGCCTCTCCAAGTATCTGAATGCCTGACCTTCTGCGGAGAGCATCAGCCACAACATTCCCCTTCCCAGGAGTATAGACTATCTCAATGTCATAGTCCTATAGGAACTCGAGCCATCATCGATGTCTTAGGTTCATGTCCTTCTGTGAGAATATGTACCTGACACTCTGGTTGTCAGAGTAGACTGTAAAGTGCTCGACCATAAGATAGTGCCGCCACATCTTCAGGGTGAAAACCACTACTGTTAACTCTAGGTCATGGGTAGCATAGTTCTGCTCTTGCTGCCTAAACTAATGTGAACCATAGGCAATAACGACTCTCTTCTATATCAGGACACACCCAAGTCCTTTCCCTGATGCGTCATAGTAAACTATGTACTCAATTACCTCCTCCGGTAGCCTCAAAATCGGCACACTGGTCAATCTCTGTCTCAACTTTTGAAATCTCTACAGACATCTATCTTACCACACGAAGGGTTTTCCCTTCTTCATCAAGGATGAAAGTGGTGCTGCAACTCTGGAGAATTCTGGCACAAATATATGATAGTATCCATCTAGGCCCAGGAAACTTTGGACCTCCGTCATGCTCCCGGGTGTCTCCCAAGCAAGCATTTCCTCAATCTTCGGTGGATCTGATGCAACTCCCACTTCTGAGATGATGTGCCTCAAGAAGTGAACCTCTCAAATCTAGAACTGACACTTCGAGAGCTTACCATAAAGCTGGTGCTCTCAGAGTATATCTAGTACAACCCTTAAGTGGTAGGCGTGCTCCTCCTCAGTAGTCGAGTAAATCAATATGTCGTCGATGAAGACCATGACAAATCGATCAAAGTACGGCTAGAAGATCTGGTTCATGAGACTCATGACCACTGCTGGTGCATTGGTTATGCAAAAGGGCATAACCAAGAACTCGTAGTGGTCATACCGACACCAGAAGGTCATCTTTTGTACATCCTTGTCTCGAACTCTGAGCTGGGGATAGCCTTACCTGAGGTTTATCATCGAAAACCATCGTGCCCCCTTGATCTGATCAAAGAGGTCGTCAATCCTCTAGAGTTGATACATGTTCTTCATGGTCACCTGATTCAGGCGACGGTAGTGGACACATAGTCGTAAGCTCCCATCCGCCTTCTTGGCGAACAAAATCAGAGAGGCCCAGGGTGAAACACTGGGTCAGATGAATCCCTTTCCCGGGAAAGTCCTCCAGCTGTACCCGTAGCTCACGAAGCTTAGCAGGAGCCATCCGATATGCTGGAGTAGATATCGGTGTTGTCCTAGGGGATAGGTCTATGTAAAAGTATACCTCTCTGTGAGGATGTAGTCCTGGAATGTCTTTAGAAAAAACATCTGCATACTGATCCACCACAACAGGAAAACTCGGACTCCGCACATCAACTACTCCAAGGATGAGACTAGCCAACTGATGTGGGATCGGTTTCCCTCTCCTCTGCGTAAGTCCATCATGTTCTGCAAAGTCTTCCTTCTTACCAGTGAACATGAACCTGGTCCCATCCGTACAGACACACAGCACTTTGTGCCTAATACAGTCAATCTGGGCATGGACTGTAGATAACCAGCCCATACCTAAGATGATGACGTAATGCCTTGACACCACTACAAGAAGATCCCAGCCGAAGCTCTCTCCTCATAGTGTAAGCTCACACTATTTTCACCAGTGCATAATCTTCGAGTCTGCTCGTGTAGGAGTCTCTATCCATAAGGATCGAGCCAATGGCTCTGTCAGAATTTCTGAGCTCCGAACAAGGGCAGCGGCAAAAAAAATTGACTCGCTCATGTGTTTATAAGTACTGAAGAAAGGGTGTAGTAGACACAGATAGTACCTCGAATCTTCTCAGGTACACCGTGGTCATAGGCCTCGACTGCTTGGAGCTGATCCGGTCCTTGTCTTCCAGCTCCCTATGGTCGGGGTGGTCCTCCTGGAGGTGGTAGAGCCTCGAAGCGTCGCCCACCACCCGCTTCTCGGCCAGCTCCTCTGCCTCATCCGCCTGATCCTAGAGGACCACCACGGTCGAACCTCTGCCTCTACTTAGGAGGTACCTATACTTTCTGCTGCTCATCAGCATGGCGAGTCGGGAAGTCCCGAACCATGTGACCCTACCCACCACATGCATAGCACTGCCTGTCCCTCGTATGACTGGCTCTGCTCCGTGTGCCCCGCACTTCTGAACCAGTATCCTGAGGTCACCCACCTAACGGCCTGGTCCACTTGGACCTCTGTGACAACTATCTACTGCCGGCTACAGAAGACACCACTACGTGTCTCCCTGCGGTGGGTCTCGCTGCTGGCGTCGGCTCAGCGAGGAAGCTCTACACAAGAAGGGCTCTCTCCAGTACTCCCCGCCTGTGTCGGAATGCTCAAGGAGAGCATCGAAGCCCTGATCTCATGCCTTAGTCCCTGATCAAAGGTCTGGGCCCTAAAGAATAGGTCGCATAACATATTCATGGAGTAGCGCGAAAGGTTGGTAAACCTCACTCAGTACTGGGCTACTGTTATGCTTCTTTGCTGTAGATGAAGTAACTCCTGGATGTGCACCGCACAGAGGGTGGCTGGAACAAACTCTGAGTAGAAGAGACTCTCGAAGTCTATCCAAAGTAGAGTTGCCTCATCGTGTAACTAGAGCATCAAGCTTCACCATCTACCTGCTACTACGTGAAGGAGACTCGCAATAAGGATAACCATAAGATTAGCTGATGTCCCCACTAATCTGAAGACTCTGACGATAGCCTCCAGCCAATCCTTGGCTGCATATGGCTTACTCTCTCCGTAGAACCTGGGCGGCCTCTATCGCTGAAACTCGTTCAACGCGCTCAGTCAGCGTTTACCCTCTGCTACTGGGGCTGGTAGTATCAGTGGCTCAGCGGATAGTGGTATTGTTGGTTCCTCCGCTGTGATGGGGCCCTGCACTGAGGCCTCATCGCTCGGTGGGCTACCATCGCGACTCAGAACCCTAGTTGGCTGCCTTCGTGGGCCATCTAGAAAAGAAACAGGTGTTCCACGGTCAAACAATATACCTAGTGAGCTAACACAATGTAATCACAAAGAAAACTTTTGAAACACACATGCAATCAGTGTTTTCGTGCATTGAGTCGGAAATCAGAAGTCAGGGTCCTGGTGTAACACCTGAGACTTTTATGATAGATATTTTGTTTTTATGTTATATAAATAATCAAAGGAATCTTTCGCTACATGCAATCGCGACCTTCCTCGATAGCGTGTGTCATACGCAATACCGAGTTCCACTAAATAACGATATATTATTATAATATTATAAACTAGCCGTTATGAATAGTATTAACTGAATTTTAAATTTTATAACATTATTATTCATCTTACACATTTTCTAGAACATGGTTAGAGAACAAAATAATTTTTTTGGGTAAAATAAGTATTTATAAAAAAATGTAGTTTTGCCGCCTTTTGATGGCGCACCGACATTAAATCTAGTTTTTGACACATTTATAAGTTAAATTTGACAAAATAAAATTCTTATTTTGAATCAGGATATAAAAATTTACTTTGGATAAATTTTTTATATTTTTCTAATAACTTTCATATTTTGATGAATAGTAAAAATACGCTAATTTTTAATTAAAAACAACTTTTTTCATTGAGATAATTTTTATGGTTAAATTATAATATTGAATGGTTTAAAAGTATATATAGAACATATTTTTACAATTTAATATAATGTATGTCATTAGCATTAATTTCACAATGAATTCATAGGTAAAAACATTTCAATCTTTGGCAATGGTTTAACTTCTAAAACCCGTTTTCTTAACAAACGGGATTTATTTTAAATTAATTACTGAAACTTATATGTTTTGAATTTTTAAAAATGGATTCCATATTCAGAATCAGTGGGTCCAAAATATGTTAATAGGCTACATTTTATTTTTGGGCATTATGAATAGTAACTACGGTAAATTTTATTTACCATAGTTAAACGTAAATCGGGTAATTAAGGGTAAATATAAGATTATAAAATTACCCTAACACCTAAAAAATCCTATTGTATGACTAAAAGTCGACCCATATCACCAAAGGGTCGGATTATATTCATTTAATAGACTTTTTTCCATGAAAATAATTTAATTATTATTAAAACCAAAGAATGTGACAACATGTCACTTTCTTAAATCATATAAGTATAATAATTTTAATTTGGTGATAAACTTCATGAAACTTAGAAAATGAAAAGTCTCCAGAAATCTAATACAATTATCTACATCATAGGAATTTATTTAGAATTTTTAAGGATTAAATAATTATCATTAATTATGACACAATAGTGATATTTAAATTATTTTATTAATTAAAATATCAAATAAATGGTTTTAAAATATTAATATAATTATTATATGCACTATTTAATGTTCTCCACTAATTTTATAAATACATATGTCATTTTATTAATCTATTAAAGCTATTATTTCAAACATAACCTCTGTATATATTTTATTTAAATTCAAATAAAGGAATAGTGTCAAAATTGACACTATTGCTATTTTATAAAATAACATATTATAAAATTGTTTAAAAATCACAAAAAAATTTAAAAATTATAAATTAAAATTTATATGGTCGAAAATGTCATAAAGTGTCAAATTATAAAAATTCACAACACATATGTAATTATTAATAATAATTTAAAATTTAGAATATTATTACCACAAATAAAATTAAATTGATAAATAAGGATAAATCAAGTTGGTAATGTTTAAAATAAATTCCTAACATGTCTAGATTTTATTGGTTGATGATATTAAAACCCTATCGCATCTAATATTCCGATATGAGTCATTTTGAAAGTTTTTAAGTGGGGTTGGGATTTAATATAAACTAATATTTCTTATATTTCCAATGGTGCCCCTCTCCTCCCTTATAAATGGGCACCTCCTCCCTCTCCTCCTCACACCAATTTGAGCCTTTATGCTCGGCCAAACCCTACCCATTTCACTTCCCCACTTCCCTAGAATAATCCTAGAGGTTCTGGTCTTCTTCAAAGGCCAACCCTAGTGCCCTAAGAGGAGGTTAAGAAGAGGCGCGTCAAAAAGAGGTAATATCCATTACCGATACTTTCCAAATTTTTTCTTCTTCAACATCTTCTTCTTTAGTTTTTTCATTATGAAGTAATAACATCAGTATAACTAATATACTGATATATTATTATAAGTATGAAACAAACCTATTTCAATATCTATCCATCCTACGGAAAACGAAATCACCGCGCGTGCGTACGTACGGAATATCGTCTCCACGCCGTGGTGTAATCTATTTTCCCCCGCCACCTTACTTGGATGGGTATAATGGTGTAAATAATTACTATATATGATTATTTTAAAGTGATATTGATTTTTAAATAGTATACATACACTCCAATACAATTCAATGATCATGGGAACGATATCATCACTCGTGCGTACGTACGGAATACCTTCTCCACGATGTGATGTGATCCGTTCTACATGATCTTCATTGCATAATGATTATATAAATGAATTGATTGAATAAATATGATATATAGTACATTAATACCATTCTGGAAATTATGTATCTATAACCTAAAGAAAAGAATAAGAATTTATTCGACAAAACACGCATAAGAACAAAAAGTTATAAACACCCGAATAACAAGTAGCAATGAAATATTACTACTAAGAAGCTAATAATATGACCATATATGATATCATAACAATAATTATGATTCTGGAATAAGTCAATAACAATATTTAAATCATTATACAGGATGTTCAGACACTTACGAGGCAAATCGGACCTAAGGTAAGGGAAAATATCACAATCTCATTTTTATCCGAGATTGTTTATACTTTGGTATTTAATGGGGTGTATTTTATCATCCACGTCCATGTTCCCTCAATATATAATATTGTTTACATCCACCTACAATTGTTTAAATCCAATTTTACCCTTCGGTGAGTTTTTAGTAAAGGATATGAAAGGAATCTTGTGTCGTTTTTCGTACGAGGTACTTTTTGACTTTTCCGACAAAAGTATGAGAAGAATGTTTTTTTAACATATACGGCATGAATGTATTTTTAAAACATTATTTCCAAGAAGCTTCCTTTAAAGTTTTAAAGTTTATTTTTAATCATCTTCTTTTAGTTCCTAATTTTATGACATGTTATGAAAGGAAAAGTGTTTTTGAAGTAGAAAGGATATTTTCCTCAAGAATGGAGTTCAAGTGTTTTATCAAAATTATTTTCCTTCTAAGAAAATATAGGGTTTTTTTCTATCCCTATTATAACATTGATTTTATTATGTTGTGATGGAATAATTTTTATGAATTCCTTTAACCTATATGAATTGTTTTATGATATCACGATGTTTAAGAATCCCATTTTTATTACATGGGTTATGCAATGATGTATGATTTATGATTTTGTGGAACACATAATAATGGTATCATTATGATATGGGTGGGACCAATATCTCCCTCCAATTAATTGGGTAAAGATTTTATATCTCATGAGATAGACATGGCTGAAACAGTAGGTTATACCGGTTCAGTGAAACAGGACTGGAACGAGGAGTGAACTCGGTTCAGAAAGGGACTCTGTGCACTAAGATAGTCTTGGCAATGGGTCTTGACTAATAAGAAATGATTCTCTATGATTATGTGTGTATGCCACAAAGTTTCATGTTTTATTTTATGATTATTGGGATTCTATTTCACTACTATGATTTATCCCATGTTATGAAATTATGCTCTTTTTGTAGGTTAAGATTTCCAAAAGTTATGTTCTTATGAATATGATGTGATTGATATTTCTTTTGTTTACCCTTACTGAGCATTTGAGCTCACCCTTTTGTATGTTTTATTTCCCCAGATCATGAAGAAGGTTATTAAGTAAGATATTCCAAAAGGGACTATAGATACGATGAATTAAATGGGAGACAGTGTAGACGCTTTATGAACCAGTTGTTTATGTTTCCCATTTTCTAAAGACACTATACTTATACGGTCCTTTCATGGTTTTGTTATATGTTGTAATAAGTATGCTTCAATTTTGAAGTATTAACAATGTATGTAAAGTATGGGTCATTATAGTTGGTATCAGAGGGAGGTTGTAGCCAACCTTTGGAAACTATGATGTGAAAGCCTTAGTAAGAACCCTAAGGATAACTCTAAGAATAGAACACAATCTTTGTGTTTTTAAAATGGCCATGAATAACCTAGGATAAGACCTTAAGTGTGAAATTTTATTCTTGATTATGTGGTTTTCCTATTATAATTAGTGTTACTCACAATATTCTTCTTGGTTTTAGTCAATGGATGGAACCCGAAGGAACCGTGTTAATGAGGAATGCGACGGGCAATGCAATGTTTGTCCCCCTGAGCAACCAAACGTTATGGGAGCTGGAATGAAAAATCTTGTATCCATGCTCACACAACTTTCTCAAGCTATGAATCATACAGGACTTCCAAACGAGCAAAGGAAGGAGAAACATTCTGTTGAATCCTTCATGAGACGCCGTCCACCTTAATTCAGCGGGTCTACTGATCCATTATTTGCTGAACAATGGATTAGTACTACTGAAAAGATATTTTCAGTACTTCAATGTTCTGAGCATGATAAAGTCATATTAGCAGTGTATCCTTTGGAAGGTGATGCTGATCAATGGTGGAATATTATTAAGAATATGAGGCAATGGGATGAAATTGAGTCCATGGAATGGGATGAGTTCAAGAAATTATTTTTCAAAAAGTACTTCCCTCGTATTCTCCGAACAAAGATGGATAAAGAGTTTCTTGAACTGAAGCAAAAGGATGATGAATCTATTGGTACCTATGAAGCAAATTTTACAAGACTTGCAAGGTACGTTTCTGGTATTATTATCCAACCTGAGAGTAAGATCGATCGATTCTTTAGTGGCTTAAAACCAAGTCTTCGAAGGGCGTTATCCATAAGGGACTTAAATAGCTACGAGGAAATCGTTCAATGTGCTCTTAAAGTCGAGATGGAGATTGGAGTAACCCATCAGTCATATGGGTTTGATAAGAAGAGGAAAATGGAATTCAAAGGAAAATCTAAAGAGCACACTGAAAAGAAGATGAGCTATCCCTTATGCTCAAAGTGTGGAAAGGAACATGGAGGTAGTTGTCTTAAAGGGACAAGTAAATGTTTCAAATGTGGAAAGGAAGGTCATCGGGCATTTGAATTCCGCGATGATGGGAAGAATATGTCTAATGATGCAAACAAAGGAAGGGATACACAGAATGAAACTACTACACTTCAATGTTTAAAGTGAAAAGAGATGGGACATTATGCCAATAAATGCCCTAATCCAAGGGTTGATGATGATGGTTGACATCAACAAACTCTTAAGGCTAAAGACAAAGGAAAGTCACATGAAATTTCTATCAGCGATGTGGAGTACGATGACGATATGGTGAAAGGTACACTTACCATCCACTCTAAAGTAGAAAATGTTTTATTTGATTCTGGATCCACCCACTCTTTTATTTCTGAAGAATTTTCTAAGGGTATCATCGTATTACCTCAACAATTATATGTTGAGTTAGCTGTGACAACACCTAATGGCACAACAGTCGCATCAAAAGTTTATAATTCTTCTCCGATCGAAGTCTGTGGGAAAGTGCTTCCTACAAATCTTGTGATCCTTCCTATAGTGGAATTTGATGTGATTCTTGGCATGGATTGGATTTCTTTATATGGATCTCATATCAATTTCCACAGAAGGGAAGTCACATTTCATATTCCAGATCAATCTATGATCGTCTATCAATGCAAGGATGAACATAACCTTCCAGTGGAAATTCCTTCTACCTTATGGGTCTTGATTCCACTAAATGATGGTTATTTATCTCAAATGGATGGTGAGAAACTCATGATTAATAATATTCCCATTGTACAGGAGTTTGATGATGTCTTTCCGGAGGAATTTTCAGGTCTCCCACCAAATCGTGAAGTTGAGTTTTCAATAGAACTCGTACCGGGTGCTTTGCCTATTTCAAAGGCACCTTATAGAATGGACCCAATTGATTTGTAGGAATTGAAGAAGCAACTCCAATAGAATCTTGATAAGGGGTTCATACGCCCTAGTGTGTCACCTTGGGGAGCACCTATTCTGTTTTTTAAGAAGAAAGATGGATCAATGAGACTCTGCATTGATTATCGAGAACTTAACAAGATCACTATCAAGAACAAATATCCCCTCCCACACATTGATGACTTATTTGACCAACTACGAGGAGCTCAATACTTTTCCAAGATTGATCTTCGTTCAGGGTATCACCAATTAAGGGTCAAAAGGGAGGATATACCAAAGACATCTTTCCGTACAAGGTATGGACACTATGAATTTATAGTGATGCCATTTGGTCTTACTAATGCCCCTGCTATCTTCATGGATCTTATGAATAGAGTCTTTAGAGACTATCTTGATCAGTTTGTGGTAGTCTTTATAGATGATATTCTTGTATATTTAAATAGCAAGGAATAACATGAATATCACTTGACAATTATATTGAAGACCCTGAGAAAGGAGAAGCTTTATTCCAAATTTACCAAGTGTGAATTTTGGCTTCAAAGAGTTCCATTTTTGGGTCACATAATCTCAAAAGAGGGGATATCTGTGGATCCAGCCAAAACAGAGGTTATCGAAAGATGGTCAAGACCAACAACAGTAACTGAGATCCGAATTTTTCTTGGTTTGGCTGGATATTATCGACGTTTTGTGGAAGATTTTTCACGATTATATAATCCACTCACCAAGTTGACTCGGAAAGGAGTTAAGTTTGTCTGGACAGAGGAATGTGAAGAGAATTTCAAGGAGTTGAAAAGAAGGTTATCCAGTGCACCTATGCTCACACTGCCTTGTAGTGGAGAAAGGTTTGTGATCTACAGTGATGCATCCAAGAAGGGACTGGGATTTGTTATCATGAAAAATGATATGGTGATAGCATATGCCTCACGATAGTTAAAAATCCATGAGTAAAATTACCCAACTCATGATTTTGAGTTAGTTGCGGTGATATTTGAATTAAACATTTGGAAGCATTACCTTTATGGTGAAAGGTGTGATATTTATACTGATCATAAAAGTTTAAAGTATATTTTCACACAAAAGGAGCTGAATATGTGCCAAAGAAGATGGTTGGAGCTGATTAAGGGTTATGACTGCTCAATTCATTACCACCCTGGGAAAGCAAACAAGGTGGCAGATGCATTAAGTCGACAAGACCATGCCAGTTTATCCATGATGAGGATCACAAAAGATCCAATATTTATGGATTTACAAAGGATGGATCTTGGAATTATAATGGAAGGGGAAAAATCTTATCTTTCTCAAATGAATGTTCAACCATCTATACATGTGAATATTAAAGAGGCACAGAAAGAAGATGTCGGGTTACAAAAGAAGGTGAAAAAATTCCTGAATTCAACCTTGATTTTGATGGGATAATAAAGTTCTAGGAATCGGGTTTGTGTTCCTCCCATCCCGGAATTAAAGAAGGAGCTTCTGGATGAGTCTCATAGTTCTTCATTATCTATTCGTCCTAGAGGCACGAAGATGTATAGGGACATGAAAGAGTACTTCTGGTGGGATGGCATGAAAAGAGATGTTGCTGAATATGTCTCTCGATGCTTGGTTTGTCAGCAAGTTAAAGCTGAGAGACAGAAGTCTAAGGGGATGTTACAACCATTACCCATACCTGAATGGAAATGGGAAAACATCACTATGGACTTTGTCACAGGACTTCCTAAAACATCCCAAGGCAATAATGCTATCTGGGTCATAGTTGATCGTCTTACAAAGTCTGCACACTTCATCGCTACTGGAGAGGATTTCTCTCTGGATCATCTTGCCAGGATATATGTAAAAAAGTGGTAAGATTGCATGGAGTACCACTTTCTATTATATCTGATTGGGATCTGAGGTTTACCTCAAAGTTCTGGCGAAGTCTTCAGCATACTCTGGATACAGAGTTGAGTTTTAGCGCTGCTTATCATCCTCAGACAGACGGTCAGTCTGAGAGAACAATTCAAACTCTAGAAGAGATGTTGAGAGATTTCTCTATGGATTTCAAAGGTGGTTGGGATCAACACCTACCTTTGGTGAAATTTTCTTATAATAATAGATTTCACTCCAGTATTCAGATGGCTCTTAATGAAGCTCTCTATGGAAAGAAATACAGGACTCCAAATTGCTGGGATGAAGTTGGGGAAAGAAAACTATTAGGACCTAATATTGTTGATGAGATGGTAGAAAAGGTCCGATCTATTCAACAACACATAAGAGCAGCTCAGAGTCGACAGAAAAGTTATGCCGACAACCGAAGAAAAGACTTAGAGTTTGATGTGGGTGATAAAGTATTCTTACAAATATCTCCCTGGAAGTGGGTCATGAGATTTGGAAAGAAGGGGAAGTTGAGCCCAAGATATATCGGTCCTTTCGAAATAATGGATCGTGTTGGGAAGGTATCTTATCGATTCGCGCTTCCACCGAATCTCTCTCAAGTTCACGATTTGTTCCATGTATCTCTCCTGAGAAAGTACATACCTGATCCTTCACATGTACTCAGCTCAGAAGTTGTACCAATGGAGCAAGATCTTTCTTATGAAGAACAACCGATAGAGATTTTGGATCATAGTGAAAAATTCCTACGAAACAAGACCACTCGATTGGTGAAAGTTTTATGGAGGAACCACTAATTAGAAGAAGCTACATGAGAACTTGAGGATATGATGAGGGAGAGGTATCCTCATCTGTTTGTTACAAAGTGATGAATTTCGAGGAAAAATTCATTTTAAGGGGGGTAGAATGTAACACCTGAGACTTTTATGGGAAATATTTTGTTTTTATGTTATATAAATAATCAATGGAATCTTTCGCTACACGCAATCGCGACCTTCCTCGATAGCGTGTGTAGTATGCAATACCGAGTTCCACTAAGCAACGATATATTATTATAATATTATAAACTAGCCGTTATGAATAGTATTAACTGAATTTTAAATTTTATAACACTATTATTCATCTTACACATTTTCTATAACATGGTAATAGAACAAAATAATTTTTTTTTGGTAAAATAAGTATTTATAAAAAAATGCAGTTTTGCCGCCTTTTGATGACACACCCACATTAAATCTAGTTTTTGACACATTTATAAGTTCAATTTGAAAAAAATAAATTCTTCTTTTGAATTAGGATATAAAAATTTTCTTTGGATAAATTTTTTATATTTTTCTGATAACTTTCATATTTTGATGAATAGTAAAAATACGCTAATTTTTTATTAAAAACAACTTTTCTCATTGAGATAATTTATATGGTAAAATTATAATATTGAATGGTTTCAAAGAATAGATAGAATATATATTTACAATTTAATATAATTTATGTCATTAGCATTAATTTCACATTGAATTCATAGGTAAAAACATTTCAATCTTTGGCAATGTTTTAACTTCTAAAACCCGTTTTCTTAACAAACATGATTTATTTTAAATTAATTACTGCAACAAATATGTTTTGAATTTTGAAAAATGGATTCCATACTCAGAATCAGTGGGTCCAAATTATGTTAATAGGCTACTTTTTATTTTTGGGCATTATGAATAGTAACTACGGTAAATTTTATTTACCATAGTTAAAGGTAAATCAGGTAATTAAGGGTAAATAAAAGATTATAAAATTTCCCTAACATCTTCCAAAATCCTATTGGATGACTAAAAGTCGACCCATATCACCTAAGAGTTGGATTAGATTCATTTAATAGACTTTTTCCCATGAAAATAATTTAATTTATATTAAAACCCAAGAATGTGACAACATGTCACTTTCTTAAATCATATAAGTATAATAATTTTAATTTGGGGATAAATTTAATGAAACTTCGAACATGAATAGTCTCCAGAAATATAATACAATTATCTACATCATAGGAATTTATTTATAATTTTTAGGGATTAAATGATTGTCATTAATTATGACACAATAGTGATGTTGAAATTATTTTATTAATAAAAATATCAAATAAATGGTTTTAAAATATTAAAATAATTATTATATGCACTATTTAATGTGCTCCACTAATTTTATAGATACATATGACATTTTATTAATCTATTAAATTTATTAGTTTGAACATATCCTCTGTATATATTTTATTTAAATTCAAATAAATAATTTGTGTCAAAATTGACACTATTGTTATTTTATAAAATAACATATTATAATAAATTTTAAAAATCACAAAAATATTTAAAAATTATAAATTAAAATTTATATGGTCTAAAATTTCATAAAGTGTCAAATTATGGAAAATTCACAACACATATGTAATTATTAATAATAATTTAAAATTTATTATATTATTACCACAAATAAAATTAAATTGATAAATAAGGATAAATCAAGTTGGTAATGTTTAAAATAAATTCTTAAAATGTCTAAATTTTATTGGTTGATTATATTACAACCCTATCTCATCTAAACTTCAGAAATGAGTCATTTTGGAAGTTTTTAAGTGGGGTTGGGATTTAATATAAACTAATATTTCTTATATTTCCAAAGGTGCCCCTCTCCTCCCTTATAAAAGGGCACCTCCTCCCTCTCCTACTCACACCAATTTGAGCCTTCAAGATCAGCCAAACCCTACCCATTTCACTTCCCCACTTCCCTAGAATCATCCTAGAGGTTCTGGTCTTCTTCAAAGACCATCCCTAGTGCCCTAAGAGGAGGTTAAGAAGAGGCGCATCAAAAAGAGGTAATATCCATTACCGATCCTTTCCAAATTCGTTCTTCTTCAACATATTCTTCTATAGTTGTTTCATTATGAAGTAATAACATCAGTATAACTCATATACTGATATGTTATTATAATTATGAGAAAACCCTATTTTAACATCTATCCATCCTACGGAAAACGAAATCACCACGCGTGCGTACGTACGGAATACCGTCTCCATGCCGTGGTGTAATCTATTTTCCCCCATCACCTTACTTGGATGGATATAATGGTGTAAATAATTACTATATATGATTATTGTAAAGTTATATTGATTCTTAAATAGTATACATACACTCCAATACAATTCCATGATCATGGGAATGATATCATCGCTCGTGCGTACGTAAGGAATACCGTCTCCACGATGTGATGCGATTCATTCTACATGATCTTCATTGAATAATGATTATATAAATGAATTGAATGAATAAATATGATATATAGTACATTAATACCATTTTGTAAATGATTTATCTATAACCTAAAGAGAATAATAAGAATTTATTCGACAAAACACACATAAGAACAAAAAGTTATAAACACCCGAATAACAAGTAGCAATGAAATATTACTACTAAAAATTTAAGAATATGACCATATATTATATCATAACAATAATTATGATTCTGGAATAAGTCAATAACATTATTTAAATCATTATACAGAAGTTTTTGACACTTATTAGGCAAATCGGACCTAAGGTAAGGGAAAATATCACAATCTCATTTTTATCCGAGATTGTTTATACTTTGGTATTTACTGGGGTGTATTTTATCATCCACGTCCATTTTCCCTCAATATGTAATATTGTTTACATCCACCTACAATTGTTTAAATCCAATTTTAACCTTCGGTGAGTTTTTAGTAAAGGATATGAAAGCAATCTTTTGTCGTTTTTCGTACGAGGTACTTTTTGACTTTTTCGACAAAAGTATGAGAAGAATGTTTTTTTAACTTATATATCATGAATGGATTTTTAAAACATTATTTCCAAGAATCTTCCTTTACAAGTTTTAATGTTTATTTTTAATCAACTTCGTTTAGTTCATAATTTTATGACATGTTAAGAAAGGAAATGTGTTTTTGAAGTAGAAAGGATATTTTCCTCAAGAATGGAGTTCAAGTGTTTTATCAAAATTATTTTACTTCTAAGACAATATAGGGTTCTGTTTCTATCCCTATTATAACATTGATTTTATTATGTTGTGATGGAATTATTTTTATGAATTCCTTTATCCTATATGAATTGTTTTATGATGTCATGATGTTTAAGAACCCCATTTTTATTACATGGGTTATGCAATGATGTATGATTTATGATTTTGTGGCACACATAAGAATGGTATCATTTTGAGATGGGTGGGACCTATATCTCCCTCCAATGCATTGGGTAATGATTTTATATCTCATGAGATATACATGGCTGGAATGGTAGGTTATACCGGTTCAGTGAAATAGGACTGAAACGAGGAGTGAACTCGGTTCAGAAAGGGACTTTGTCCACTAAGATAGTATTGGCAATGAGTCTCGACTAATATAAAATGATTCTCTATGATTATGTGTGTATGTCACAAAGTTTCATGTTTTATGTTATGATTATTGGGATTCCATTTCACTACTATGATTTATCCCATGTTATGAAATTATGCTCTCTTTTGCAGGTTAAGATTTCTAAAAGTTATGTTCTTAAGAATATGATTGGATTGATATTTCTTTTGTTTACCCTTACTAAGCATTTGAGCTCAACCTTTTGTATGTTTTATTTCCCAGGTCATGAAGAAGGTTATTAAGTAAGATATGCCAAAATGGACTATAGATATGATGAAATAAATGGGAGACAGTGTAGACGCTTTATGAACCAGTTGTTTATGTTTCCCAGTTTCTAAAGACACATACCTATACGTTCCTTTCATGGTTTTGTTATATGTTGTAATAGGTATGCTTCAATTTTGAAGTATTAACAATGTATGTAAAGTATGGGTCGTTATACCTGGTGAATGGATACATCGGCCACCGCACCAACACTGGACTCCCTAGTCTGATAACCACACTCAATACTCTTAACATTATTTCTTCGTAGAGAAAAATTATCATAGTCCTGAGTTCTGTAGTAGAACAGGCTCTTCTGATACCAATTTGTCAC
Organism: Viscum album; assembly: GCA_963277665.1. Classification (NCBI taxonomy): domain Eukaryota; kingdom Viridiplantae; phylum Streptophyta; class Magnoliopsida; order Santalales; family Viscaceae; genus Viscum; species Viscum album. The sequence continues at coordinate 1,175,656,506 of OY728141.1, read as the reverse complement.
GACCCGTCCTCGGGCCCGTGTCGTGACTACCCCAAGCCTGCCTTCCATAGGCCAGGGGCTGGTGACTAGCAGCAATGGAATAAATCCTGATAAAGGGGAAGGAATTGCCTTTATATAAATAAACAAACACAACAGAGTAAGCAAGAGAAATAAGCACTAAGTAAATCTGAGTACAAAAGTTATTACTGAAAAATAAATGGTCCAGTAAACAAACCCTACTAAAAGTAGAGTAAAACTAAAAAGAGAAAGTAAAACAGTAGTAATGTAAAGCGAAAAACACCGAGTCATCCTCCGAAAATCCCACCTGAAGGGTGGGTACAGATAGTCTCCTCAGCTCCTCGGGTCCGATTGTCTGCCCCATGTACGTCCCGTCAAGTGGTCCACCTCTAGGTATTGTCTGGCTCCACAAGACTCCTCCACAATCAGTGTTGTCTGTCGTCTGCATCCAACACAACGTAGTGAGGGCACAAACCGTGTAGGGGTGAGTATACGATACTCAGTATGGACCCCGAGACCCCCGAAGATCTCTTAGAATCCACGAAGGATAAACCACAAAGGTAAGATACAATCACGAAGAAACAACCAATCCTACTTAGGTATATACCCATACATATACCAAAGTTATCAATCTCAGTTCAGCTCCAACTCTCAAACCCAAGCACAACCCAGTCCACATAAGAAATATAGTCAATCAAATCAATGATAATGGTTGAAAGTCAAGAATCAGCTCACACAGGTATAATACTCATGAAGTGGGGTGGAGATGATTAGATGTAGCCTCTAAATCATCTGCTCTTCTGAACCCACGTAGGATCCTAGTACAGAAGTCGTCATTGCCGAACCCACGTTGGATCCAAGTATAGTAACCATCGTTGCGCTGTCGAACCCACGTAGGATCCATGTACAGTCATCATCGCGGCCGAACCCACGGAGGATCAAAGTAGAGTCTTTATCACTGCCGAACCCACGGAGGATCCAAGTACAGTCGTCCTCACTGCCGAACCCATGTAGGATCCAAGTACAGTCGTCGCCGTATTCGCAGCCAGCTCTAGGGTTCCCACACACAACACACTCTATTGTGGGAGGGTCCGCAACTCGGGTCAAGGGATTCGATACATCAACTCGCTCGAAGTCCGGAGTTGATGTATCATGATGTTTTGTCTTGTCAAAAGGAACCCGATGCGACCGACTACGCATAAATCTGATGCTCGGTCTGAGAGATATTCGCTTTTCAGTTCTAGGGGCCTGGTTGGAAATACACTCGTTCCAAACCCGGACATGTTCCAAAGTTGTCCGAAACTCACATAGATTATATCAAAAGGGCCGCCTCATCTAAAGGATCTCAGTGCCATAGACGACACGTCGTTCGGATGCACGGTCTTCAAGATATTCACCTTTAAGTAGAAACAGGCCTGGCCCGTTAAGCCCAGTTGGATGACGGGTCAGGTTAACCCAGTTTTGGCAGGTCCAACCCGGTAGGGGTGTCATACTGGCCCGAAGAATCATGTGGCCCCGCCCGGCCCGGCGGGGGGCGGCCCGACTGTCTCGACCAGCAGGCCGAGCGGTCTGAGGCGGGGGGCGTGGCCCCCCGTCTGCCCGAACTGAAGGTACCAAGCGGCGCTGCCCACCCTAACCGGCCGGTAGAAGCCAGCCGGCCTCTTGGCGCAAGCGTCCCGCTTCGGTGGGCCCCATATCATCCAGTGTGGAGGCCTCCTGGCGACGCGGCTTTCCTCCGCCTGGCCGGCCAACAGGCCAGCCGGTTCTTCCGCCGAAGCAGCCTGCGAAGCAGCCCGTGAAGCAGGCCGCGGTTCTTTCCGCACAGCCAGCGTGATGGTGCCGGCTTCCTCTGTCATGGCTCACTAGGCCACGACATTTCATTGTGTGTGCAACAGTGGCCCTTGTTCCACCGGCCTCTTCTGCGTTCTACCTCTGGTTTCCAATTCCAAAAATAAACAAGATCCAATGGAGGGTCTTTAGGTCATGTTTGTTCATCTCGCGCCCTCGGCATCAAGATATAGCAATAGCTCGGGGAAAACAAATATGTTCAACGAAAAATGATGCACAATTTTAATCCATTAAAATTGAACATAAACCCCCTACCTTGAATATGGTTTCTTTGTTGTAGACGCGGAAAGTGATGTTGCTTCATCAGCGTCGGAGAAAGAACCATCATCATTGGCGAGTTCCCCACATCGGTGACTGCTCTCTTGATGCGGAGGAAGAAAAGGATTGAAGAAACGTGGAGCATTCTTCGCCGAGTCGTCCTCCATTGAAGGTGAGTGTTCTTCGTTGGAGAATAGAATCGTTCTACGTTGAGGAGAGGAAGACCTTTCTCCCTTCTCAAAATCTATCCCCCCCCACTCTCCTTAACACAACGATTGCCCCAAAAATAAAATAATTAGCTTAAGCTATTATTTCATTAACACTTGAAATTTTAAAATTCAAAACTCAAATCACTTAATTAATTAAGTGAAGAGGTTGAATTATTAATTAGGGTGTGTTGGAAAACAATTAAGAGGGAGAGAGGAAGAGGAATGGATCCTCATAAATAAGGGGGGTTGTCATGAATTAGACATGGGAGTTTAAAGGGGGATTGAAAATAATTAAGGGAGGTGAAAGGTTGGGGCTTGTGTGGGCCCCACCTCTCAAATATCCACACATGGGAAGTTGGGTGGGTATGGGCCCCACCAATAACATCCCATGGGTGAAATTAACTTCCAAAGATATAAATAAAATTGTTCTAGCAATTTTATTTAACTTCTTAATTTAACCCCAATTTTAAATTTCAACCCGCATAAAACACAACTGCGGTAAAGGTCCCCTTAAGCAAAAACTGATACTGCGAGTTCATCGGTGCCCTTAGATTTCAATTCTGAGCACCGCTACAAAAGATAGAAAAACCCACTTTTTTCTCATAGAAAGTACCTGAGCTAAACTTAATAAAAATATTTTGGGCACACCGGGCATCAGAATCAGGTTCTGTCAGAAACTACGTACTTGTAGAATTCCAAAGAATTTAAGAAAATAATTTCCTTGAAATTTATGAGTCTTTAGAAATGATTACTTCTTCTTTATTATACCTCGTTTATATCACTTATTAAGGACCATGAGAATGGTATTTTAAAAATAATAGAACCTATAATTCATTTATAGAGATGTGGTAAGATAATAAGATATGGGTTTGTTAATGTATATGGCCCAAAGTGGTGTAAATAAGAGAAATGAAGGGTGTACTTTTATAAGTGGATGAGGGGGGATTTTTGAAACTCATGAAATATTGTAATATAATATGTATATAACATATGATAAATGGTTCAAAATATGTATTTAAATATGAGTAATATATAGTCTTAATATAATTTTATTATCAAAATTATAATGGTTTAGATATCAATTTACATCATATGTTTTTTATTATCGTCATCATTAACCATTTAAAATCATAATTGTGATAATGAATCATTCAATCTTAATGGGTTATTATTTTTGTTATAGTGTAATAATTGGTTCACAAATATCCAATTGATGAAATATTAGACCATTTCTCATCCTAATTATCCTCTTGAATGAATTTTATTTTTTAGAATAATTTATAAAAATATTATTTTTCATAAAATATCATTTGGATCATTTTTGAAACTATTAATTTAATTTCAATTTAAATAAATGAAGATAATAATGGAATTTTAATATAATAATTTACAACATAAATAAAATTTTATATTCATCTATAATTTTTTTTGGGATCTATAACTCACCCAAACAATATTTAATTGATAGTTTTTAAAATCATTTAATTTTTTTTCTACTACTTGCATAAGCAATGTGTCGATGTTGTGTAAGCATTTAAGGTACTTATTCCAATACTAGAAATTAAAAATAAATTACTATAATAAAAAAATTAATCAATATTTCAAATAAATATTTAGTTAAAAAATTATCATACTTTTATACTTATGTAAAAAATGTACATATATTAAAGTCAAGAGAGTGACATTTTGGAATCTTGTTTACTTAAAAATAGTATAAATGACATTATGAAGTGAAAAAGGAACCAAGCATATATATATTTAAATTTTATGAAGAATATGGTAAAATTTACACAATAAAATTAAATTAAGTAATGTTTGTTTTTTTATTTTGAGGTCTTATTTCATGGTTTTAACCATGTTTGACCCATTTTACTCTTACCGATGTGACAAATATTTTACCATGGTTACTGTTCATAATGACAAAAAATAAAAGAGTAATATTTAAAAATATTTTAAACAGTTTTTTCAAAATATTGTATCACTTTTTTAGTATTCAATATCTATGATTTTTGGAAATATATTTTAATATAAATTCCTATAATGTGACTAAAAACTAGTTTAAGATTTATTATACTTTTAAGGAGAAAAATTAACTTATATTTAAATCATGAATATGTATGATTAAAATAAAATTAATTAAATTATTATAAGTCAAATATATTATATTACACTAAATAAAAAATATAATGGGACTTTTAAATTACTTTTTTATATGAAAATATATGATATTATTTGAATTTTTTTTTATTTTTCACTATCTACTAAAAATCGATCATTTTGGAAAAATCCAAAATCATTCCCCCTAAGATAATTTTGATACAAGGATTTGAAAAACTATGTTCATTTGAGAAAATAAAATTTATAAAATTGGTATAAAGTAATTATAATTTTCATGAGAAAAATGTAATAAACCCGTTTTTGAAGAAAACATGTTTTTGAAGAATAGAAATGACTTCACTAAAAATTCAGTGTTTATTTCCAAAGAATTTATCCATATATTTTTACTACATATTACCCAAAAAAAAATATATTTCCAAATAATTATACTCATATTCAAACTCTCCAAATTCAATGGGTTTGTTATAATGGTCGCATTTAAATAATATTATTCTTATAATATAAATCAATTCATTAAATGCCCGTAGTTTTGTGTTAAGAAATATATCGATATTATTATTATTTTAAACAAAAAAAAATTAGTGTTACATTCTCCCCACCCCCACTTGATTCTAAAAAAATTTATCCCTCTCAATTTTTTCTCAATCATAAAAGGTTTAATATTTGAAAATACCATTATTGAAAACCAACATTGTACAGAGGGATAAAAAACTTCTTTTAAAAAACTATATTCAAATGATAAAGGATACCAAAAAGAACACATAATCAGGCTCCAATAATATGATTACATTATTTTGAATATAAAAGATAAAATTTTAGTAGAAAAATTCCATCCAAGAACTAATTAAGAGTGATATATAACATGGTCATTAGAAAATTAATGACCATAAAATCTTAAATCAGTGCGTGGTAAAAAGGCAAAAAATTCATTAGAAATGAAGGTAAAAGGATAATATTTTGAATTTAATTTCTTTTTCTTAATGTTTAGGGATTATTTTAATGTCTATATTGAGAACATAAAAAAAGTAATTACTTGATTTATTTCAATTTAATAATCAAAATTTTATCCTTTTTTGAGGCTTCATCCAAATTTCATTTCACCTATTACTCTAAGAAATCGATATTCACAATGATTTTTTCATTCATGAAGTAGTAAAATTAACTTTTAATGGATCATAAGATCCATAAGTGGATGAAATTTCATTCCTTCTATCTCAACGATTTTACCAAAACTCAAGTGTTTGTTACAATGTATCAAATGTGGATAAATATAACACATTAATCTCTAAAACCTCAATAATAACACCCATAGTTCATCTTAATTTCTTATATAAAATGTTAACCTTAATACTCCACCAAAATATGTCTAAAAAATTCAAATCCCAAAAATCCATAAAATAGTTATATATATATATATATATATTTATATCATCCTAGACATTATCACTAAATAATTTCAATTTCTCATTAGTTTTTATACCAAAAGAAATGTATATACTCTAATCATATAATCCCAAAAATGTGATAATTATTTCCATAAGTATCCTAAATCCCAATAAATTCACAACTAAGTCATATATACTTCCATAAAATAACTCATTATTTAGTCTTTAAAATATTTTTACCTTAGTCATATTATATTCCCAATATAGTGTACTAAATGTTAATCACTCAGTCACCAAATTTATTTTCAATCCCATGGTTATTTATACAATATATTCCAAAAATATTCATGCACAACTTTTTTCAATCAAAAACAATTAACCCAACATCAGTGATCATGTTAACCCAAAAGGTTATCAATAACATTAAACTTGTGTCCAAAAATTATAAAATCATTATTCCTCAAATAACCAATTCAATAAAACATTTAATAAACCAAATGGTTGTATTCCCAAAACTACCTCCAAAAATACCCATAATCATATTAAAAATTAATCACATGAAACCACTAATGTTTTATATATGGATTTGAACTTATGATCAACCATATAATTGTCATCCAGTGAAAATTTAAATTTTTTTCAAATTACAATGGAATATCATAGCATTCTATAGGTTTTACTCTCTCATTAATTATAATGGTTCATAAAGAAAATGTGGATTAAACCAATCATATCCCCTAGGAGTGTCAAACTAGGTGTGTATTTAGGGAAAAATCAATATGAACCAGAATGATGGTCGAGATCCTCTTGGAAAAATATATTTGGGTTTATTACCCCTAGATGCATATGGTCTAAAACCATGTCCACTTTTAGTATACAGACAGTGAAGTGCTTCTAGGATAGCCACCTAATCTCAACCATAACAAAACATTGCGATGTTATTCTATACATAGAATCATCCTAAAAGTATTTCATATGGTTATTTTATCTAATTTTGTTTTTCTAAATATAATTCTCTAGGTTTCTACTAAACTTATTATGATACCAATTGTAACAACCATGTCATTAGTTGCCTAGCATCATGGTTAATTTATTACATTGTCACTAGATAAAAGAAATTTCATCCCAAATGAATGAATAGTTTAGTAATATTTTTAAACACTACAAAAACTTGAAGTTATCATTATATAAAATGAAACATAGTATTTTCTTTGAAAAAGGTATTATTACCTCTAAGATGTCCTTAGAAATCAACCATGATACACTTCACGACATCCTGTTGAAAAGAATCACAATAAGAAAGTGGTGACCTTATATGCTTAGTAATTCTTATTTAGAATAGATTATATCTTTATTAACTAATTCATAATCAATATGGAAATAAATAAAAAATTCCATTTAATCAATTACTTAATCATGTAGAATAACATGGTGAGAATTAGTGATGATCAAATAATTCCATATAACTAACCACATGAGCATGAAAATTTTCCATGGATGTAATAACTATTAAAATAATCACAGGGAAATAAAAAAATAATATCATAATTATGAAATCCATAATTTTTTATATCTTAAACATATTTTTAGGGCTTATTCCAAGAAAACATTTCTAAACATGTCAGGTGTATACCAAATACAATAACTAGTTTGTTTCATGGGATGTACCAATGCATCGAGGGGATATAACGAGCCCCTACCATCTCTTTATTTGTATAATTCATTCCTTATATGAATAAACAATACAAAATAATCAACATTCTTTAATAATAACAAAAACTATCCATATAGGAAAAACTAGAAAATGGAATGTCAATAATTTACCCATTCAAATTGATCATAAACCATCTTGAAAAATATATAGGATGGTATCATTAAAACATATACCTAGTTAATAACAATAAAAATAAAGGTTTTCTTTCATTTATGAATTGAACTACCACAAGAAGATCATTAATAACATTCTTGAGAAAAATGGACCTTTCACTTTTAAAATATCTTTTAAAAACTTAAAAAATCCAAAATAATAGAAAAAATATTTTCTTTAGAAATAAATAAAGGAAATTCAAAATAAATATTCAAATAAAATATTATTCATAAATATTGGATTTTTTTCATTTTTTATATTTTTAAAAAAATATTTCATTCATAATATTGCTAAAAGGAGCCTCATTTGAACAATGATAAGAATATTTATATTAATACTTTTTATAAAAATTCAAACATGATTAAAAATGAATTTCATAAATCATTGAATATTATTGAAAACATTTTTTCAAAAATTTTAAATAAAAATATATATATGAAATAAAATGATTCCCAACTGAAAGAAAAACGAAGACTGTTTTAATTAAAAAACATTCCATGGATCTCTCAAGTACATAAAATAAAAAAATGAAAGGAAAATGAATATTTTATAGAAATAACAAGATAAAAATAATATTAAATTGTTTTATAATATCTGGATAACATAATTTCCCTTAGTGGTGACTTTGACATAGAAAATATTGATTAAAATGAGATTAAAACAAAAATACCTTAATATAATAGAAACTTTAAAATTATAACCCCATGAAATAATAACTTCAAATAAATATTTATATATGTTGAAAATAAGGATATTCATTATATAAAATTTCAAAGGGATTATATACACACCTTATAAAATAATATAGGTTCGTAACATAACATATGTCTCAAACAAGATAAATTGAGATGATAAACCCATAAAAATAATATCATTAATGTGAAAATTAATCAATGACAGGATTATTTGTAAAAAACGTAAATCCCAAAAAAGTGAAAATATAACATAATACAATCATATATAATTCCACACATAATTATTTAATAACATAGTCAATGATGTTGAAATAAAACTCAATGAATTGAAATTGAGTTAAGAAACCCCTTACCCTACAAATCTATTTTGTTGAACACACATTAACCACATGTATAATAAATTTTAATTTTTATAATTATTTAACAGAATGATATATAAAATTATTATGTCATATATGATCCACTTATAATATTCCAACACACATTTATTGATAATTCATTTTAAATCATCATTTTTAGGTGCTTTTGTTTTTCATGAATGTTTTGGTGCAGAAGTTCTAGTCATTTTATTATGATCATGGTTTCATAATATACATAACTATAATCATGATATAAATATAATTTATTTATTTATTTATTTATTCATAATCATCCATGAAAAATGTATATAGAAAAATGAATTACATCATTCATGGAGAGGGTAGGTCTATATTTTCATGAATGTTATTTCACTTTTCGAAGGATATAACTAATGAAATTTAAATTATAATTAACAATTATAAAATCATTATATTATAATATATATCATACATATTAATTAAATCTATCCTTATTACCATCCATGTTAAGTATAAATGAAAAATGAATCACATTGCTTTATGGGGGTGGTAATCCACACGTTCGCACAAGCGACGTTAATATTTTCCAATGGATGGAAAGGTAAGATGGTAAATGATATATTATATTTAAAAACCATAAATATTTCATAATATTATATATACCCCTTAGTGCCAAATTTATAACCATCCATTTAAAATGGTGATGAAAAATTAATTACACTACTACATAGAGACGATAAGTCATACATTCGCACGAGAAATGTTTTCAATTCCTATTAGATGGGAAAGTGGTGGAAAATGTTTTCACCATAATTATAAAAACATCTCATTATATTTATGATACTAATTTGTTTTATTTATTATGGTTATAATTTATTTATAGAGATTATAATAAGAAATAAACTTGAAAGAGTCACTAAAGATGATTGTATCTTCTTCGGTAGACCTCACTGATAAAAATTCTTAACGACCCATAGAATGGTATTTTAAGAATAAAACCACATTTAAATAATTTATAGGCAAGTGATAAGATAAAATGGAAGGTTTTTTTTATATATGGCACAAATTGGGGTAAATAAGAGAATGGAGGGGTGTCCTTTTATAAGTGGGGGAGGGGCACTTTTGGAAATTCATGTAATATTATAGTATTATATACATCTAAATCATTTATAACGGTACGAAAATGAAATTTATTCAAAGATAATAAATATATTGTCTATATATAATAATAAAATAATAATTATGGGTTTTTAGGTATTATTTTAGACCTTATCATTTTTATTAGCGCCTCTCTTAACCATTTTTGACTATAAATGTCGAGATGGCATTTTCAATCCTAAAGGGTAATAATTTTACTTATAAGGTAAAAATTGAATAATAAATGTTAAAGGTGTAAAATTATAGACTATTAATAATCTTACTATCCCAATTTCAAAACTATAAATTTTTAAAAAAATTAGTACACTATTATTTCTTCTAAAATATCATTAAAGTCATTTTTGACACAATTCATTTAATTTGACTTTATATCCATTCAAATATTAATTTAATTATAATATAAACCCTTAAAATGTCCATAATATGTGATATACATTTAAAAAATGTGAGTTTCACAATAACTCATCGAAAAAATATTACTTTAAGAGTTTTCAAAATCATTTTAATGATTTTTTTATAGCTTGCCCAAGCAATGTGTCGGTATTGTGTAAGAATTTAACATAATTATTTCATCACTAAAATTTTTTAATTCATTAATATAATAAAAAATATTAATCCGTATTCTAAATAAAAATTAATAAGTAAACTTGTCCTCTTTTTATCCTTATGTAAAAAAAATTTAGAGATATGTATGTTAGGAGAGTGAAATTTTGAAATTTTCTTTACTAAAAATAATAAAAATGTCATTACTAAGGGGAAATGTCACAAAATTACTTATTTTTTAATTTTAAGATTTATATGGTATAATTAATCTAATAAATGAAATTAATAAAGGATTTTGGTTGATTTTGTGGCCTTATTTGCGGGTTTTAACTCTGTATGACACATTTACGCTTACTAATGTGACAAAATATTTTCCACGATTACAATTCATAATGAACAAAAATAAAAAAGCGCTATATAGAAAATTTAAAATTAATGATTCAAAATATGGTATCTAGTTTTTATGATTCAATCTCTATAAGTTTTATAAATCAATTTTAATATAAATGGGTAAAATGGATCGAAAACAGCTCTTAGAAAATGTGTGTTTTTTAGCATAAAATTCATCTTATATCAAAATCATGAATATTTTTAATTAAAATATAATTAATAAGATATTATAAATTAAAATTATTGTATTAAACTATATATAAAATATAATTGGACTTTTAAATTACTTTATTTTATGAAAATAAATGACTATTTTGAAAAATCGTAATTTTCATAATTCTTTGAAGAATCATTCATTTTCGAAAAATATAAAAATTTAACCCTAAGTTAATTTTTATACGATGATTTAAATAGTCATGATAATTTTATAAAAAAATATCTGAATATTAAATTAATTAATTATAATTTCCATAAACAAAAATAAATAAAAACCATTTTTGAATAAAACATATTCCTCAACCATAAAAAAGACATAACTAAAAATTTGGGGGTTATTTAATAAGAATTTATCAGTATATTTGTATTTATTATGACCATTATAGATATATTTGATAATATAGATAATCATATTTATACCTACCAAATTCAAAGTCTAGGTTATAATATCTGCATTTAAATAATAATATTCTTAGCATATGTCTCAATTCACATAAAGCTCAATGTTTCCTGTTAAGAAATCTATCAAGATTATTAATTTTTTTAAACCCAAAATAAGGGGTGTTAAATTATCCCCCACTAATATAAATAAATTATGACCTCACAATTTTATCTTAGCCATCAGTGGTTTAATTATTTATCTTACCTTTATTCAAAACTCACATCATGTAAAGGGATTATAAAATATGTTTTTTAAAAAAAGGTAAGTGGGAATAATAAAAGTTACCTGAAATAATACATAATTGTGTTCCCAGATAAATATAAAACTAGTTCTATGTTAAAATATATAAATGGAGGATGAAAATATTTTTTAAGGAATAATAGAGAGTGAAATATAACATGGTCATGAAAAAGACAAAATAAAACCATAAATCTGTGAGGGGTTAAAAGAGCATTATTTTATCATAAATGAATGTAAAAGTCTAACATTTCTACTTCAATATACTTTTACTAAGGTTTATAGATTAATTTACTATCAATATATAGACCAACAGAGAATATAATTACTTGATTTATTTTCATTTTATGTGCATAATTTCATCCTTTGGTTGTGCATCGACCAATTTCCACTTCATCTAATATGCTAAAAAATAATATTCAAGATGAATTTTCCATTACCAAAGCACTAAAATTAACTTTTAATTGATAATAATACCCATAAAAGGAATAAAATATATCTCAATACATTTACCAAAACAAAACTTATTGGCACAAGTTATCCATTATGGTAAAATATATCACAGTAGTCTCTAAAACCTCAACAATAACACACAATGGTAAACTTAATCCATTCCATAAATAGTTAACCTTAAGACTCCCCCAAAATATGTCTTAATATATTAAAACCCCAAAAATATAAAATATATTTATTATATATATATATATTCAGATCAACCAAACTATTATCTATAAATAATATCATTTTCTGATAAGTTCGTATACCAAAAGTGTATATAATATAATCATACAGTCCCCAAAATATACAAAATTATTTCCATAAATATCACAAAATACCATAAATCCATAATAAAATAATATATTCTTCCATAAATTCACTAAATATTCATTCCTCAAATTATTTTTACCTTAATCGTATAATATTCTCAGTATAGTGTACCTAACATTTATTAATTAGTCACCAATTTAATTTTCAATCTCATGGTTATCTATTTTATATATTCCTAAAATATACTGAATCATTTTTTACAATAAACTATAATAACCTCAACATAAATGATCATATTAACCCTAAAATTTATCAATAACATTAAACATGTGTCCACAAAATATAAAATCCGTATTCCTTAAATATCTAGTTCACTAAAACTTATTCCAAAATAGTGTTTTATTCTAAAAAATGTATATGAAAATACACTTAATCACTTTATTCACTAATAACATGAAACATAAAAAGTGGTATCTATGACTTTAAACTTATGATTAACCTTCTACTTATCAACATAGGAAACCTTAGGTTTATCCAATATTAATATGGAATATAATAGGTTTATATAGTTTTTACCCTCTCATTCATCATAACGGTGCATAAATAAAGTGTGAATAAACTGAAGTATATCCCTTGAGAGTGTCAGACTAGTTTCTTGGTATGGGAAAACTCATCATGTGCCAGAATATTTGTCAAAATATACCTGGAATCTATTATTGGGGTTATTACCCAAATATGCATCTGTTCCAAAACCACATCCATGTGTGGTATCCAAACAGGGATGTCTTTCTAGTAAAACCACCAAATATCCACCTTAAAAAAATTAGGATTTGAATTTACACTTAAAAATATCGTCAAATTATATCATAGTCATATGTTACCTAATCTATATTTTCATTAATATAGTTCCCATAGTTTTTATTAATCTTCATCTGATTTTATTTTTTACAACCCCAACCCTATTAGCCTGGAGTCTATCGTTACTGAATTATATTGGAACTAGAAATATGTGATATTATACTGATGGATTGAATAGTTTATTATTCATGTAAAACTTGATAAAAACATGAATCTCACATTTCATAAAATAATACATAGTATTTTCATTGAGAGCATCATTATTCCCTCTATAACATTATTACATATTAATCATAATACACTTCCTAGCATCCTATGAAAAAGAAACAAAATAAAGGGGTGATATCAAATTCTTATTAGGGGATAAATACATAAGTAATATTGATTAAATATTTCATTATCAATATGGAAAGTTAATTAACTAAAAATACATTTTATTTTATCAATATATTGATCACGAAGAATAATATGGAATGAATAAATGATTATCAAATAATATCATATACATATTCACATTACCCTGAAGATTATCCATGGATATAATAACTATTAAAATATTCACATTGAAATCAATGACTAGTCTCATAATGATGGAATGCATAATATCAGACATCAAAAACTTACTGTTGAGGCCTTTTTCCAAGACAACATCCATAAACAGGTAATGAATATGCCAAATACCCAAACTACATTTTCTCTTGAGTCCTACCGATGAATATAAGGTCAATAACAGGTCCAACATCTCTCTTAATAAGTCCAATTAATTCCTCCTATGAATTAATAATACAATATAATCAACATTTCTGAATAATAAAAAATTATTTATATAAGAAGAACTAGAATAAAAAATGTAAAAACCTTTCCAAGTTAAAAAGATCACAAACCATATTGATAAATAATATTGATGGTATCATTAAAATATATCATGATTGAATCATAATTAAACAAAATTATTTTTTTCATTGACTAATAATAATACAATAAAGTTATTATTAATGAAATTCTTGAAGAAAATATACATTTCAATTTGAAAATCTATTTTAAATACTAAAAATTTATATAAAACAATGAAAAAAAATTTCTTTTGAACTGACTATGGAAACTATTAAAGGAATAATTAAATCAAATATTATTCATGAAAATTGGAAAATTGGTTTATGCATCATATGTTAAAACAAATATTTCATTCAGAGCTTCGGTACAATGTGCCTCATTTAGAAAATGATAAGAATGTTTATTTTAAAACATTTTATAAAAAATTAAAAATGGATATAAATGACTATAATACATCATTTTATAGTAATTAAAAAACATTCTTGAATCCATTTTAATGGAAAATATGGACATATATGAAAAATATTTCCATCCTAAAGAAAAACAATGTTAGATTCCCTTATAAACCATTAGTTCAGTATTTTGATTACTTAATGCGTGTAAAAATAAAATAAAATCATTTATGCCTTTTGAGTAACCATAATATAATAAAATTAAAGGGTTTTATCAAATATGTACAATATAATGTCTCTTAATTAATAATCAAATGTAGACACTCCTGGTTAAATTGAGCTTACTTTGGTTACCTTGGAATCATAAGCCCCATGAGAGAATAACATGAAATGAAACAGTAAATATCCTGGTAATAATAATAATAATGTTATAACATGTAAAAGGGGTTTTATACACACCTCATAAAATAATATAGGTGCATGACACAGTATATATGCTAATGAAGATAATTTGAGATGATAAAACCTTACAAAAAATCATCATAAAACATATAACTAACCAATGAAGTGATAATATGTGAAAAATTTAATTCCAAAAACACAATTGAAAATAAAAATTAATCAAATCATAGGTCATTTCAAACACATTCATTTAATAACATAGTCTATGACGCATAATTATATCCCAATGAACGGAAATTGGGTTAATAAATCCCTTTCCTCACGCTTCCACTATGTTAAATATAATTTAACCACATGTATAATAAATTTATATTTATTATAATTCTATATCAGAATAGCAAACATAATTATAATATCATATATGATCTATTTAGAATATTTTAACACCAAATTATTAATAATTCCTTAAAAATCATCATTCCTGGGTGTGATCTATTTTTTAATGGAAGTTTTGGTTCAATAGTTCTAGTCCTTTTATTTTGATCATGGTTTCATCATATAATTTTTTTAATCATTATATAAATATTATATGTATTAATTATATACATATTTATAATAATACATTAATTTGAAAGGTATAAAATTGAATAACACTGATCATGGAGATGGTACACCATGCGTTTGTATAAACGATGTTTTCACTTTTCAACAGATCGAAATAAGAATAAAAAATAATAATTTACCTTTGTAGAATCATTATAATATCATGTATATAATATATATTAATTAATTAAATCCTTATACCTGTTATTTAAAATATAAATTTAAATGTAATCACATCTCTTAATAGATGTGGTAGTCCACACATAGGCACGAGTGACATTATGATTTCCCAACAGATGGAAAGGAATTAAGATGAATGATATATTAAATTTCTAGAAACATAATTAGGATATAAGTATTATATATAATAATTATATATATATATTTATTACTATCCAACTACAATGGAAATTAATCAATAATTACACTATTGTGTGGATACGATATGTTTTATGTTCACAAGTGCAATGTCATTAGTTTCCTTATAATGGAAAAGAGGTTGGAAATGGTTGTCACATAATAATAATAACATGTAATTATATTTGTGATACATTATTTGTTAATTTTTTATGGATACACTATATTTATAATAAGTATAAGAATAAATAAACTTCAAAGACTCTGTAAATATGATTACCACTTCTTCAGTATACCTCTTTTAGATCCCATCTTAAGGACACTTGGAATCGTCTTTTAAGAAGACCAAAACCTGTAATGAATGGTTATGGAAGTTTAACAAATAATTTTTTAGGTTTTGGTAAATCTATAAGGATTAGTTTGGATCAAATAAGAGAAAGGATGGGTGCCCATTTATATGTGTGGGAGGTGAACTTTAGGAATTTAATTAATATTATAATATAATTTATGTCTAACTCAATGGTTCAAAAACAACATTTATAATAACATAAGTAATATATGCTCTTTATATAATGATAAAATCAAATTTATATATGTTTAGAAATAATTTTATACCTTATCTTTTTGATTAATTCCATTTATTAACCATTTTTAACCTCAACTGTGGCAATGACTTATTCAATCATAAAGGGTTATAATTTTACATATGAGGTAAAAATTGACTCATAAATTTATAATGGATTATATTTTAAAACATTTACCATCCTAATTATCCTCCTTAAAAAATTAATGATTTTTAAATAATTTAACAAAATAATATTTTCAGAAAATATTATTAATGCTTTTTTTGAACTATTCTTTAAATTTTAATTTAATGACATGTAGAGAGTAATTTAATTAGAATATATAATATTCAAACATCCATAATATATTATATAAATCTATAAAATTCTTGGGAAATAATAAATTACCCAAAATATATTAGTATTAGAGTTTTTAAAATCATTGACATGGTTTTTTATTACTTGAAAAACACTATGTAGCCATTGTATGGTCATTTAAGGTAATTATTTCATTACTAACAATTAAAAATAAATTAAAATAGTAAAAAAGTAATCCTTATTTAAAATTAAAATTTATATCTAAAATTTTACATGTTTTTCCTTATGTTAATATTTTATTGATATTAAAGTTAGGAGAGTGATATTTTTTAATTTTCATTACATAAAATAATATACATGTCAATATTAAAGGAAAAGAGAAAAAAGGCCATATATTAACAATATTGGATGTATATGGTCTAATTTATCAAATACAGTGAAATTAAGTTATGTTTTTGGTACCTATTTAAACCTTATTCAATTGTTTTAACCCTATTTTACACATTTTAGCCTTACTAATGTGACAAATATTTATAATGGGTACTATTCATATTGACATAAAATAAAAGGGGAGTATTTATAAAATTTTGAAATCTTTATAGAAAATATGGTATCTATTTTTTATATTTAATCTCTATAATTGGATTAAATCAATGTTAATATAAATGCGTAAAATAAAATAAATACAATTTAAAAAAAATTGTATTTTTATAAATTAAAATTAACTTATACGAGAATCAGGAATATTTCTGATTCAAATGTAATTAATTAGATTGATATAAATCAAATTTATCATAATAAAATAAATCAAAAATATTATTGTACTCTTATATTACTTAATTTGAGGAAAATAAATGGCAGTATCAGCAAAATTGGTATTTATCCTTATTCACTGAAAAATTGATCATTTCAAAAAAAATGCCTAAATTTCACCCAAAGTATATTTTCATTTAATTATTTAAATAATGATTTTAATTTTATAAAATATAATTTTTTAAATTGGTTGAACTTAATTATAATTTCCATGACATAAATTAAATAATAACCAATTTTAAAGGAAAAATATTTTTTAATAAAATAATACCTTCACTTAAAATTGAATGCTTATTTCCAATTAATTTATAAATTCATTTGTGTTTATTATAACAATTATAAAAATATTTCATAATAAAATTACTCATAATAACACCTTCCTAATTCAACAGATGGTTCATAATCATCACATTTAAATAATTATATTTTTATAATATATATTAATTCTCTTAAAGCTTAGTATTTCATGTTAAGAAATATATCGATATTCTTATTATATTAAACTGATTTTTTGGGTTATTACAAATAATAAACAAATTAATCCCTTATAATTAAGACACCTCACACTTTGACTCTGATGAATCGTAATGGACGATGATACCTTTCCAAGGTCAAGTAAAATTAGAATCAAAGTAGATGATAACCTTGCTTTAAACTCTTGAAATAAGGATATGCACTAATAGGTTCACTCTAATTTCACCCCTCACATCCCTATATCGTTATAGGAACCTCCAAGAAGGAAAAATCCTAAATTAATTATCTATAATGCCCAACTAAATTAAATAACAAATTTAATTTTTGAGGGTTTTATATATTTCATGTTAAAAACATCAACGAAATTCTTGATAAAGTGATGAGAATGTTTTTTATTTGATCTAAAATGAATGAATGTGTTGAGATATGGTTATTTATTTATATATTTTATACATAAAATTAAATAATTTTTCAAAATCGTTAGTAAGATCTTTCCAGGTGATAATTTGAAATCTCTGGGGGAGTTTACAATATGAAATGCAACATCTCATAGATGATAAATAAAATTAATCTCACTAAATATTAAATATGTAATTGTATATTAAAGATTATATAGAATATATATAATAATAATACTAAACCCCTCTATTATATGTTAGATTATGTTGAAAAATATATGTGAAAAATATTTTGGAATATAATATTGACTTTAATGGTCTAATGATTATATAAGATTAAATTGAGGATATATATGAATAATTATAAAATCACGGAGGATACGTAAGAAGTATTTTGGATTACTTATGATTAAATATAATGATATGTAATATTAACATGTGGTTTCAGCTGATATATAATATCTTTTATAATGTCACATAAGACTGAACAGGTTATATATAATATTAATTGTGATGATGTTGTACTATTATATAGTGAATAAATATCATGTGTTGAGTTTCATGAAATAATTCATTATAGATCCAATTTTTTATGAATTTTTCAATATGAAAATAATTTTCCCATAGTAATAATATTATTTCATGTCATCATGCTTACATAGGAAAGATTATTACTGTTTTATGTAAGTTTTTTGTTTATATTTATGGAAAATTTAATATAAAGGTTTGAGAATATCATCACATTATAGTTATATATTTTCAATTATTAAATAGTTCAAATTAATTTATCAAAATTAGAGATGGAGGATATCATAGAATAATTTTTGACTAGTTTAAAGAAGGAAAATAATGTCATTTTATTCGTAGAGGTTTTCTATAATTAAAATATTGAAATAATATCCTGATGATTCGACAAAATATTTAAAAAAATAAATTTTATTTTCTTAAGAGTGAGTATAAAAACTATAAAACTAAAAACAATTAATTTTATAATAATTCTAGTTATCTAGTTCTACTTTTGTTCATTCTAGATCTCAATGTTATCGAAGAGGAAGTTTGAGTTCAACATAAAAATTTTAAAATCGTGAAGATATTATCATTTTTTGGTTATTAAACAACCCAAAATTATATTAAAGAATACTTTTTCTATATTTTGGATATATATTTTAATATATATGGGTATTTTTTAAAATAACTATTAATATATACTTTTTGGGAAATAGCTTCTAGGGGTATGGTTTGTAACTTACATTTTTTACGCACATTATGATATTAGTTATTAATCTATGCCACTCATTTTACCTCAAAATAGAAAGGATGTAGTTACCCACACAATGCATTAAATTTATAAAAAAAATTATGTTTTTGTGCTTTGGTATATTTTAATTTTATATATGTGAGGTATTTAATAAAATATTGTGAGGATATTAATTCTAAAAATTCCTAATGGTTTATTTATTAATAATGAAATTTTAAATTGAAAACATTGACTCACCCCCCCCCCCAAATACTTTTACACAATTGAAAATCTATACACATAAAATGGTATCATAGAAAACCAAGTTCCCTCATAATGGTCTTACTTTGGTTGGAGAACAAATAGTGTAATCCCAATTTTTCAATGGTAGGGGAATACCTACTTTTGATATCAAATAGTATCATAAATGTATGAATGGGATGATTTCATATCTTCTCTCACTTGTATTAGAGTTTATTAATATGTCTACTATTGGTTTTATATCAGGTGATAAATATAAAACCATTACATGTGTTGATAATAGAATTATAAAAGATGGTGAAATGTATGGGGATGAAATTTTCACATCCATGCCTAACAAGGTATATATTTAGATTATATGAGGATGGATGATAAAGAAACAATTTATACATTTTTCACAAGAGTGAATAAGATTGTAAGATATATTACTTGTTATAAATATAAATTGAAATATTACAAAACTTTCATGAAATTAATGGGATACATATGTGATAGGTTTTATCTACAAAATTATTATTTTGAATATGGATATGAATTTTTTATTAATGATTTTAACAATATTTTTATTGATTATATGATAAAAAATATTAAAATCATATAATATAAGAAATATTCCTCTAATGAATCAAAAAATGATAAAGAAATGGATGAATAACATGAGATAATAAAGACTCTTATTTCAGATAATTTTAGAAAAATAAATTTTATCTATAAAAGTAAAGTCCCACTAAATTTATTTATGTGGTGTATAATTGGTATCTTTAAAATTGACTGCATAAAGAACAAATGTGGTGAGTATGATGATGAAGAGTAATAAAAAAAATTATTAATATAAATCGAGTAAAATCTCTAGAGAATCTAAGAAACCTATTGATATAAAGAAAATATTCACAATACGAAGAAAAAGAATCACAGTATGTAAAATATGATTAATTCAATCCTTAAGGTAATCAATATGATTAATACAATATTAAAGGTATTATATATTTCATATCTCATATTTAAAATCCTAGAAGAGCCTTAAAAAGTGGTGAAGAAGTTGAAGATAATTGAACTAAGTATATATTGAAGACAAATATTTAATATTTTCTTGATTAAAACCCAAAACTCGAGAAATATTTAAATCTTCTTAAGAATAAGGATTAGAATAGAAACACAGATAAAGATGAGTTACTCAAAAATGAATTTAATTTTATTGAAGAGCTCGATATTCTCAATGTGAAAATTGTAAATCTATGAAAGATGCAAAAATATTTTTAAAGGAAAATATGTTTCTAAAGAATATTAGTTGAAAAAGGAACAATATAGGTCTATTTATTTGGAGCAAAATTAAAAAAGATATGAGATAACTACGATAATGTTGTTAACATAAAGGCTAAATCATCTCAAGATATACATAATATTATTCCAGATATAATTGAAAAATATACACATATAAATCCTAAAAATTTTAAATTTATTTTTTATACAAATTCCGGTTCAATATACAAATTTATGAAATTTGGATAGAAAATAATTATGTTAAATATACCACTATATCAAATGGAGTTTAGAATAAAATGATAATTCATTACTCCCCACGTCATGGGAAAATAAAATCTCAAAATACATCAGGATTGTAATCATGTTTTCATTAATATAACTCATAATATCATAAACAATCATGATTTAAAGGAAATTTCAGGTTTTCTGGAATTAATATTCATTAATCATATTTTTACTAGAGTAAATAAAGTTTATTAGATTTTGAGAAGTAAATAATCAAGGTGAATCATCCCATAAAGAGATGAATTGACTCTTAGAATAGATTAACTTGGGTAAGAAGGCATTCAAGTATGAATGTTCAGAAAATATTTTATTATCTAGAATAATTGTATGGAAGATATCTCCAAAAAGGTCATTGTACCAAATAATGAATGAATACTCTTCCAGGATAATCATATCTAGCAGTTAAAAATTGAAAAATTCAATGAAACGGTAAAGAAATGTAGTCACTTTTTATTTATGTGGCTCTAAAATCTTACAAGGGAACCACTCCATAGATACTTGATAATATTTTTTCATCCGACATGATAGAAGGAAAAAAATATTGGAAGAATTAAATGTTCGTTATAGTTGTACAGTTACTCTTGGTAATGACAACTATTTAAAAAATAGATGATTTGGTAAACCAAATATGGATGCCGAGAAATTGATTCCATGGTTTTTATAATTATTCATGGGCTAGAACATTATTTATTGAGTGCTATAAAAATTTATTATTATGGTAATTAATCCATTTTATGAATTAATTTTTATATCATCAATAACATAAAAGTTAAAAGAATTATCAGTAATATATAAAGTACAGTTAGTGACCTATTCTAAATTGAAATTTCAAATAACTCTTATTATTTGAGTTTAAAATATGAGAATATGATTTTTAATAGAATCCATCTTAGTCCAAAAAAAATAGTCAAGATATCAAAAAAGAGAGGTGATAAGAGGATTTTGATTATTATATTTAAAAATATATATCATTTTTGGAACACATCAAAAGGTAATAAAATGCAAAGAAATCAAAAAAGGGTATAAATCTAGTCACTGATCTCTTAAAATTATTGAATTATAATTTAAGTGTTAAAATAAGACATTAATCTGCTATAGTTTAGTTTTATTTTATTGCATTCCTAGATTATTTCACTAGGATAACTAATTTTATGTTCATGATGAACAATTATGAAGTGGTGGAGATGTTAAAAATATTTAGAAGAGAATATGAGAATGATATTGGATTCTATATCATGAAGCTGAAAAATGATAATGGAAATGTGTTCACTAGTAGGTTTTTTAATCCTATATTTTTAATCATGGGATTAAATTTCATTATATTTGTCCTCATACACCCCATAAAAATGGAGTTATTGAGATGGAAAATAAAAGCTTGGTTAAAATGTGAAGAACTATTCATGTTGAATTCAAACTCTCAAAATTATTTTTGAAAGAGGATGTTATTAAAACATGTAAACATTCAAAATATATATTTTTTTGTCCTATATAAAATATTACTACGTAGGAAGTGTGGTATAAAAATATATCTTTTTGAAGTATTTTTAATAATTTATTAATCTATTGTTTATGAATATTAAAATTTTAGATCTGGGAATGATTTATGTAAAATATGAATAATAGATTTTCATAAAATATTTATTCAATGGTAGTTAATATAAATTATATAATAAAATTCATTAGAAGGTATATTTTTATGAATTATGATCTAGATCCAATTGAAAATAATGTAATATAATATCATGTTCCTAGAACGGAATAATGTCATTAGGACTAAGTGGCTTTTTAAAAATAAGCTCAATAATAAATATGAGATCCCAAAAAATAATTCCATGTTGATGTGTAAAGGTTATTCATAGGTTGAATAAGCTGATTTTTAAAACACATATTCACCTTTTAAGGGTCTTTATGTAATAATAATGTTATTGAATGTTGAATCTCACAAGAAATTCTAGATTTATTTAATGGATGTGGAATTTATTTTTTTCAATATAGAACATGAATAAAAAGTTCTTATTGACAAACCTATATCTTTTGTCCTTGAAAATGATATAGCAATATTGATAAGGTTGAAGAAATATTTTTATTGGTTGAAATAATCCCTTGGATCCTGGTATTCCAAGATGGTTATATTTTTAAAGGAGTGAATTTTACCAAATGGAATCTGTAAAATAACCTATATGTGAAAAATATTATCATATTTACTCTTATTTTATTTTTTTATGTTGATTTTGTAATATTTTTTGGTGATTAGAAATATTTCAATAAAGAAATTTCAAATCAAATGAATAGATATTTTGATATTTCAATGCTTAGAGTGATGAGTAAATTTTTTGGATTATATGTTGTAAAAAAAGAGAACTGTATTTTCTTATCTCTAGATTATTATTCTAAGTAATTTTTGAAAAAAAATTATTATTTATTATTTCAATGAAGTAAAATCACCGATAGATGTTGTAATGAATCATGAAATGGATGATGTAAGGAAGAGTGTGGATCAAATAGATTTAAGTAAGCTTGTTAAAAGCATTCTATCTTTTACAGCATCAAGATCATCTATTTTTTATACAGAAACATTGTATTCAATGTACTAAATTGATCTAAAGTAATCATGAATTATATCTATCATTATAATACTCATATATATAAAAGGATCATTGAGTTATAGTTTGTTATATAGAAGAGGTGAGAGTCTAAATTTATAAACGTGCATTAATGTATACTTGGATAGAGATCGTGATGAAAGAAAAATAAACATTAGTAAGTACATTTTTCTTGGGATAAGTTTTTGCGATATATAATTTCAATAAGAAAAATTATTTAACATAGATAATTTTGGAATTTGAGTATGTTGATGATACACATGAATGAACATAAATAATTTGGAAGAAAGAATAGTTGGAAGACCTAAAGGTGAAGTTTTAGAATCCATTGAGAATTGAATGTGCTAATAATAGTAGTGTTGATTTAGAAAAAACCCCATTTAAAGACAAAAAATATAAATAAATTTTTATATGATATAATTTCTCAAGATGTAGTTAGCTAATGGAGATTTGATGCTTGAATATATGTCCACACTATATTATATTATTTTTATTTTCACTAATTATATACCAGGGGATGAATTTAAAGGGTGAACGTTGAATATGTATTTTTATCCTTTCAAACATACATAAAAATATTATTGTTACCCAAAAAATATTTGTATTATATTATCAAGAAGGTTTATTGTCAAAATAGCTCATGACACTTGGAATGAAAAATCAAAAATTGACTTCATTTCTAAAAGGGGATAATTTTTTGAGTTGATTGAGTAAGGAGATTCAATATCAATAGAAATAAATTTATTATCCTCAAAGGATATAATTATAAGGCCTCGACCTTAAACCTTACTTAATATAGAATTAAATGAATAATTCACATTGAGGATCTTTTCAGGTTTAGAGTTTTAGATAATTAGATCATAAATCATGAATTACATTCCACATTTAAACAATGTGGTTACATAAAAGATAGTATTAATTTTTTCCCATCAACGGAAACATATTTAAAATAAAACATGGATTCTTTCTTGACACTTCCTTGACACTATCATCATATCATGCACCTTTCCCTTGACCTGTGAAAAAAATTTCAAAAACATTGGATGAGCATAAAAAGCTCAATAAGGGTTATAAAAAGTATGGAAAGGAAACATGAGTACATATATACATAAGAATGAAATCATACTTTTCCCATAAAACATAATCACTTTAACATACCTCATAAAATCATGAATAAATCATAGAAATAATAAGACATAAAGATAAATTGAGGCATTCATAACATACTTACGTAGGGAGTAACCCTCTTGGTTATGTTTGGAATTTCCATCACAGTATATTCCCTAAATCTCTTCGGAATAAAACCTTAACGTTTAACTCCTTCGCATTACCCAATGCATTAGAGAGCTATATCGGGCTCACCCGCCCTTAGTTTATCACAGAACCACCCATCTTCATAATAATGCCCAAGAACCATAACATAATCATATCACATAAAACATTCATAAAAGGAACATAACATTTCCAGTTTTCAATCACAAGATATTAATACAACACATTGATATAAAAACATTATGAAAACCATTTTCAATACCAAAATAAAAGAAAAGTAATACATGGTATTTATTTTTCTTTTAAAAAAAAGGTATGTCTTGTAGAGGAAGCAGAAACACAAATAATGGTCACGGAAGTGGAGAATTCATTGTCGCCTCATACGTACGACAAAAACATTCCCTTTTGTCACTTTGTAAAACACTTCGTATAAAAAAGATTCCTTTTGGATAAATGTAAAAGTCAAAGGGGTTTATACACCGTATAAAAGAAGTTTGTGTATAAAGAAAAATATGCCTCAATGAAAGGAGATTGAGATGAAGTCCCATACCACATTGAATATTTTAACATTTTAAACCATTAATATCCATATAAATAAATTCTTAAAACCATTTTGAAAACATGGATATTAATGAGAAATATTTATAAGAATAAATCATTAAAACATTTAAAACGATATTTTAGTTAAAGGGTTTTTAACAAAATGAGAGACACTTGAATACAATAATTGAGGAATAACATTTAATCAAAACATTATAATATCATGAGAATAAAGGTATTAATGATATAATATTCCAAAGGATAGTATAATACACCATATAAGAGTGAATTGGTGCATAACAACAATGAAGTCTCAATGGAAATGTAAATTGAGATGAAATCCATTATAAAGATGGTATCCTTAAATTAAAGATAAATAAATCTCTTATTTATGTGTGAAAAATATAAATACACCCAATATAATTGGATATTAAGTGTAAAATAATCAAAGGACATTCACACATATTCAAAGGATGACATATTCAATAACTACATGTTGAACCCAAAGAAATCGAAATTGGGTTAAGATATTCCCTTGACAGCCTAACAGCGTCACATCAAATTTTAGAAAAAGAGTTGATAAGAGAGATAAAGGGTATCTCATCACTTGGAAATACAATTTACGGCAATAAGGATATATAAGAACATATCCCCACATAATAAGATGAAAATTAAAAGACATAACAAAAGAGTCTTTTAAAAAGAGGAGGGTGAAAGGTTCCCTTACCGATTTGGGTAACTTTCGAAATGTACACCCCATGAAAGAAGGAATATACAACATTGATGTAAATACTCATAAAAGAAATTATGTTACACAAAGAGTATAATAATGGACAGTACATACACCACTCAAAAGGAAATATTGTCAAATGTAGCATGAATCTCATGAAAACACAAAGTGAGATAAAAATCCCCTTACGAAATTTCGGTAGCCTAATGATGCCAATTAAAATATCCAAAATGGATTGATGAGATAAAATAGGGTCTCTCATCATATAAACATAAAAATTACAGTAAGAGTAATATAAAAGAACATCCCAATCATAAGAAAGATGAGCTTAAAAGAAATGACATAAAAGAGTGTACTTAAAAAGAAAGAGAGGGGTAGGATCCCTTACCTCGGGTCCGACTTGACTTGATCATTCTTTAACCTCCTGAATAATAAACTTGAGTTAATTTCTAATTGCTTAAGAACCTTTTTTAAGTTCATTATTCATTTTATATCACTTAGTACCATGCTATGAACACTATGTAATTATTTAAGTTAATAATGGAAATTTTGTAGATCATTGCTACTTGAGTCAAAAGTAAACTCTTTATAATTACAAGTTGTTCATGTGGTAAAATATATATTAAATCCAGAATTATATTCATTATTTAGATATCATATATATCATATATATCCATTATATACAGGAATTTATAATATTACATAACATTTAGAGGTAAGAAATGAAATGCACCGTTCATGGAGACGGTAAGCCGTACGTACGCATGAGCACTACTTCGATTTCTATTTCTTATTTAATGGAATTAAAAAATAATGATACATAATAGTATTATAATTCCATTATGGTATCATATATAATATCATTAAATATATCCTTTATATGTACCACATATGGTATTAACGAATCAAATCACTTTGAGGGGGTGGTAGTCCGCCCTTCCTAAAATGAAGATATCACGTTTAACCATAATGGAAACCATAAAGGTATGCCATAAATGAAAAATAAATAAGATTAAGTAAAACATAAACATATCATATATCATATATAAATATAGTGACATCTTAATGGCCACCTTTGAGGGTGTTAAAAGAATATTGAACAATCATCGTTTCGTGAGGCAGAAATTTACCATCCACAGAAACAGTATGTTCTTTAACCATTAGATGTAGTTGTGTGTAAGTGTAGCTCGAATACTTCTTATAAAAACATCCTAGTATATTGAAGATACTGGATTTGTTACAAAAGAAATTAATAAAAAGAGTTTAAGGGGTTGGAGAAGAAAAATAAAACAAAAGAACACAAGTGAAGACATTACCTTAAAATCAGGTATCTCTCTTTGATTTGAGCTCAAAGGCTTCCATGGGAAGACGTCGGCCCAAATTTAGGATTCTAGGAGTAAGAGATGGATGTGTAGAGACAAAATGGGCAATGGTTGGCCGATCTAAAGGCTTGAGAGGTATGGTTAAGGTGGTTGAGGTGGGGGCCTTTTATAAGAGGAGAGGAGGGGCACTCTTGGAAAGTTACAAAATGTTACTTTATTTTCAAATGCGTTTCGGATTTTAAAGGTCCCAAATTGATGTATTTCAAGGATAAGGTGGTAAGGATTAGAAATATACTCATCCAATATGTCTTTTACAAGTGTAAGTTATATTTTTAACATTATCTTTTCATTTTATTTAAATCCTTTATTAATGAGGCAATCGCTGCATCATCATTATTTCATAAATAATTTAATTTATTTTATGTCTAAAAATTATGAAACAAATATCATGATATAGGAAATATTTTTAGATTTATAATGAATATTTATAGTCAAAAATATGACTTGTATAACCTAATTTAAAAATTGTTTTAGTAAAATAACGCATGCTTGTGACATTTTTATTTTAACTTTAAATAAAAAGTTATTTATGTCATTTTCCAACCAAAGTGGCTCCATGGGGTCCCCAATTTGACCCATGGATTTTTTTTGGTCGTCCATGACACATCCAATGAGTGTAGGACATGTTTCTAGGTCATTTAATATTATTAAAACATTATTTTTACCGTAAATTACAGTAATTACCTCTAATCACGATTAAAAACTTCAAAGTTACTATTCTCCAAAAAAAATTATTTTAATCCCATTGAACCGCATTTTAAATCATAATAAAAACAATTTATGTCAGATTTTTTGAAATTCAAATCACAGAAGTGGAAAAGTTTCTTTTAAACGAAAAATCAGTTTTTAAACTACCACTTAGTGGTTTCACTATTCATCAAAAATTGAAGTTTTTCCAAAAAATACCAAAATTTCACCCTAAGATATATTTGATATTATGAATTCAAAAATGATGTATATTTACAAAATTCAAAACATATAAGTTACATTAATTAATTTAATAATTAATTACAGCTGTCATAGAAAATAGTGTGTTTTTATGAAACAATAAGTATCAAAAGATTGACACTAGTTTAAGTCCAATTTCAAGATGAAATTAATTCCAACGACCACTATTGGATTAAATGGTAAAAATATATTATAATTTCATTTTAAAACCAATTAAAATGATAATTTAATCATATAAATAAATTATATTAAAAAGTGGTTTTGAATTAAAATACAACATTTTTCACTATTCATTAAAAAATGAACTTTATCGAAAAAATACCAAAAAATTACACAAAGTAAATTTTGATGTCCTGATTCTAAAGAATAATTTTATTTTGTCAAATATAACACATAAAATTGTCAAAAATTGGATTTAAAAGAGTTTTGTCATCAAAAGGCGGTTAATCGACCTTTTAAAGAATATTAAAATGTTTACACTTAAAATTGGATTCATTCGCATTTTTAATCCTCTAACATTTATTGTAAAAAGTAAAAATATTTGACAAAAATATTTAATCATTTTCTAGTTAGTTCTGTTCATTCCCGCCATTACAATGGCTAGGTGTTAACTACAAATTAAAATAATATTATTTTATTATTAGAGTGCAACGTAAGATTCCCAAGAAACTCGTTGTTGCGTATTGGGTACGCCATCGAGCATAGTGTCCCCTTTAAAGTTATATTAATATTTTATTCACAAATATGGATAAATGTGAAAATTTCATATTCATTATTTACCTAGTGTGTTACATCTTTCCCCCCTTTTGGGAATTGCTTCCTCTCAATTTTAAAAATGGGTATGGATACTTCATTGAAAATACCACATCGGAACAAGGGTCAGTAAAACAATCACTTTAAAATAAATAAAGAGAAGTACAAAGGTCACTTGAGTCAAACCATTCTAGGATTCCATATAGGAAAACATGGATATAGAGGAAAAAACAAAGGGTCATGTTCTGAGGGAGAGTGATAGTAAATATGTCTGGGAGAAAGTTAACCATAAGAAAATCACAAACTTGTGATGGGTTAAACGGTATTCGATTCCCCGGTTGGAAAAGTTAACAGACAACATTTTTGTTTTAAGTTACTCTTCATTGAGGAATTTATTTTTGAACTTAACTAAATCATAATGAAACATACTTACTTGTCACGTAGACTTTCAACTTTTCCTAGATTCCATAATCAAACGCATATTTTCTCCAAAAGACGAGTATTTAGGAAGACTTGTTCGCATTAAGAGTACTACAATCAACTTCTTGAGAATCACCTAATCCACAAAAGAGAACTACATATTTCCCATGTCATTAGACAAAATCCAAAAACAAAATTGTTAGTATGAGATCAGATAATCCACAAAAGTATAATCCTTTATAAAAAGAAAATCTATTCTTAATCTCCAAAATTTGTCCAAAAAAAACCCAAAGTTCAACAAAGACCATTTGATAAACAATTATCCCTAAAATTCTTCAAAGTAAACCAAACTAAGATTGAAACCCAAATATTTGAATGATTTAATCACATAGTCTTCCAAGGTACAAATTAACTTTTATCTCCAAATAACATCAGTTTCTCTTAAATTCTCATATTGAAAAGTAATTAACCTAAACACATATCCTCGATGATAGGTTAATCATTTACATAGATAACCAAAAATAAACATACTCTTGACTCCTAAAATCATCTAACTAAAAGGAATTAGTCAAACTAACCAAGGACCTCACGTAGTCCAGTGGTAGGCGATAAATACCAGTCCCACTTTGGTTGTGGGTTCGATTCTCGTAGCTTTGTCCGATGCGACGGGTTTTCACACGGTCTGCATGTTGTCCTTTTTCCAAAACTATATAATTCTTAAAACATTCCCCAAAACGAGATAAAATCTTCAAAAATAATCATAACATATTTTAACATCAAGTTTATCTCATGCCTTTCATTTTCCATCATAATATATAATAACCGATAATTACCTCAAAAGTAAGGATCATATAAACCCTAA
The DNA here is from genome assembly GCA_963277665.1 of Viscum album. Lineage (NCBI taxonomy): Eukaryota > Viridiplantae > Streptophyta > Magnoliopsida > Santalales > Viscaceae > Viscum > Viscum album. The sequence goes on along the minus strand of OY728141.1, from coordinate 1,175,625,469 downwards.
TGGTTACCATTATAATTATTACCTGAACTTCCCCATCGATTGGTCATCTCGTACATGATGCATTACAGAAAATACCAAGGTAAAAGTGGTTGATAATGACTCCTTGATAGTTAGATTAGAACAACCACGAGTTTCCTCATTGAATCCCCCATTTCATCAAGTCTCTTAATTAGAGAACCACCACAGTTTTCTTTCAAACCTATTGTCACTTTGGTGCCTGCTAGATCCATCCATTCACTAAAAACAGAAGTGTCAGTGTGAGTATATTAGCAAAACCATCATGTACTAAAGAGGAAGATAAACACTAAGATATACTAACTCATTCACTTTATCAAAAAACATGAATTTTTCTGAAATCATAACCATTATGCTAATGTCACTTATGCCTAGAGAATACCCTAACCTCTAAAGTTATCTAAACCTACCTCTAATACCAACTATAAGGCCCCGATCTTAAACCTTGCTTAATATTGAATTAAATGAATAATTCACATTGAGGATCTTTTCAGGTTTAGAGTTTTAGAGAATTAGATCATAAATCATGAATTACATTCCACATTTAAACAAAGTGGTTATATAAAAGATAGTATTCATTTTTTCCCATCAACGGAAACATATTTAGAATAAAACATGCATTCGTTCTTGACACTTCCTTGACAATATCATCATATCATGCACCTTTACCTTGACCAGTGAAAAGTATTTCAAAATTTTGGGATGAGCATAAAAAGCTCAGTAAGGGTTATAGAAAGTATGTAAAGGAAACATTAGTACATATATACATAAGAATGAAATCATACTTTACCCATAAAACATAACCACTTTCACATACCTCATAAAATCATGAATAAATCATAGAAATCATAATACATAAAGGTAACTTGAGGAATTCATAACATACTTACGTAGGGAGTAACCCTCTTGGTTACGTTTGGAATACCCATCACAGTATATTCCTCAAATCTCTTCAGAGAAACCTTAACGTTTAACTCCTTCGCGTTACCCAATTCATTGGAGAGCTATATTGGTCTCACCCACCCTTATTTTATCATGGAACGACCCGTCTTCATAATAATGCCCAAGAACCATAACATAATTGTATCACATAAAACATGCATAAAGTAACATAACATTTACACTTTTAAATCACATGATATTAATACAACACATTGATATAAAAATATTATGAAAACCATTATCAATACCAAAATAAAAGAAAAGTAAAACATGGTATATATTTTTCTTTTAAAAAAAGGTATGGCTTGTAGAGGAAGCTGAAACTCAAATAATGGTCACGACAGCGGAGAATTCGTTGTCACCGCATACATATGACAAAAACATTCCCATTTGTCATTTATTAAAATGCTTCGTATAAAAAATATTCTTTTTGGATAAACGTAAAAGTCAAAGGGGTTTATACACCGTATAAAAGAAGGTTGTGTATAAAGAAAAATATGCTTCAATGAAAGGATATTGAGACGAAGTCCCTTACCACATTGAATATTTATACATTTTAAACCATTAATATCCATATAAAAAATCCTTAAAACCATTTTGAAAACATAGATATTACTGAGAAATATTTATAAGAATAAATCATTAAAACATTTAAAACGATATTTTAGTAAAAGTGTTTTTAACAAAATGAGAGACACTTGAATACAATAATTGAGGAATAACATTTAATCAAAACATTATAATATCCTGAGAATAAAGGGATTCATGATATAATATTACAAAGGATAGTATATTCACCATATAAGAGTGAATTGGTGCATAACAACAATTAAGTCTCAATGGAAATTTAAATTGAGATGAAATCCATTATAAAGATGGTATCCTTAAATTAAGGATAAATTAATCTCATAATTATGCGTGAAAAATATAAATACACCCAATATAAGTGGATATTAAGTGTAAAATAATCAACGGTCATTAACACATATTAATAGGATGACATATTCCATAACTACATGTTGAACTCAAAGAAATCAAAATTGGGTTAAGAAGTTCCCTTGACAGCCTAACGGTGTCACATCAAATTTTAAAAAAAGAGTTGATGAGAGAGATAAAGGGTATATCATCATTTGGAAATAAAAATTAAGGCAATAAGGATATATAAGAACATATCCCTATATAATAAGATAAAAATTAAAAGACATAACAAAATAAGTCTTTTAAAAAGTGGAGGGTGAAAGGTTCCCTTACTGATTTGGGTAACTTTCGAAACGTACTCCCCATGAAAGAAGGACTATAAAACATTGATGTAAATACTCATAAAAGAAATTATTTTACACAATGATTAGAATAATGGACAGTACATACACCACTCAAAAGGAAATATTGGCAAATGTAGCATGAATCACATGAAAACACAAAGTGAGATAAAAAGCCCCTTACGAAATTTTGGCAGCCTAACGGCGCCAATTAAAACATACAAAATGGATTGATGATAGAAAATAGGGTCTCTCGTCATATAAACATAAAAAGTACAGTAAGATTAATATAAAATAACATCCCAATCATAAGAAATATGAGCTTAAAAGGAATGACATAAAAGAGTGTAGTTAAGAAGAAAGAGAGGGGTAGGATCCCTTACCTCGGGTCCGACTTGACTCGATCGTTCTTTATCCTCCGGAATAATAAACTTAAGTTAACTTATACATGCTTAAGAACCTTTTTCAAGTTCATTATTTTCCTTTTATATCACTTACTACCATGCTATTAACACTATGTAATTATTTAAGTTAATAATGGTTGTTTTGTAGATCATTGATACTTGAGTCAAAAATAAACTCTTTATAATTACAAGTTGTTCATGTGGTAAAATATATATTACATATATAATTATATTAATTATTTAGATATCATATATATCATATATATACATTATATACATGCATTTATAATATTACATAACATTTTGAGATAAGAAATGAAATGCACCGTTCATGGAGACGGTAAGCCGTACGTACGCAAGAACGCTACTTCCATTTCTATTTCTTATTTAATGGAATTAAAACATACTGATACATAATAGTATTATAATTCCAGTATGGTATAATATATAATATCATTAAATCTATCCTTTATACGTACCACATATGGTATTAACGAATCAAATCACTTTGAGGGGGCGGTAGTCCACACTTCCTAAAATGAAGATATCGCGTTTAGCCATAATGGAAACCATAAAGGTATTCCATAAATGGAAAATAAATAATCTTTAGTAAAACATAAACATATAATATATAAAATAAAAATATAGTGACATCTTAATTTCCACCTTTGAGGGTGTTAAAAGAATATTGAAAAATCATCGTTTCGTGAGGAAGAAATTCACCATCCACAGAAATAGTATGTTCTTTAACCATTAGATGTAGTTTTGTGTAAGATTAGATCGAATACCTATTATAACAACATCCTAGTATATTGTAGATACTGGAGTTGTTACAAAAGAAATGAATAAAAAGAGTTTATGTGGTTGGAAAAGAAAAATAAAACAAAAGAACAGAAGTGAAGACATTACCTTAAAATCGGGTATCTCTCTTTGATTTCAGCTCAAAGGCTTCCTTGGGAAGACTTCTGCCCAAAGTGAGGATTCTAGGAGTAATAGAGGGATGTGTAGAGACAAAATGAGCAGGTTTTGGCCGATCCAAAGGCTTGAGAGGTGTGGGTAACGTGGTAGAGGTGGGGGCCTTTTATAAGATGAGAGGAGGGGAACTCTTGGAACGTTACACAATGTTACTTTATATTCAAATGAGTTTCGGATTTTAAAGGACCCAAATTGATGTATTTCAAGGATAAGGTGTTAAGGGTTTGAAATATACTAATCCAATTGGTCGTTGAAAAGTGTATGTTATAGTTTTAACATTATCTTTTCATTTTATTTAAATCCTTTATTAATGAGGTAATCGATGCATCATCATGATGTCATAAATAATTAAATTTATTTAATGTCTAAAAATTATAAATGAAAATATCATGATGTAGGAAATATTTTTATCTTTCTAATTAATATTCATAGTCAAAAATATGACTTTAATAACCCCATTTAAAAATTGTTTTAGTAAAATAACTCATACTTGTGACATTTTTATTTTAACTTTAAATAAAAAGTTATTTATGTCATTATCCAACCAATTTGGCTCCATGGGGTCCCCAAGTTGACCCATGTATTGTATTGGTCGGCCATGACACATCCAATGAGTATAGGACATGTTTCTAGGTCATTTCATATTATTAAAACATTATTTTTACCTTAAATTACACTAATTACCTCTAATCGTGATTAGAAACATAAAAGTTACTATTCAACAAAAAATTACTTTAATCTCATTGAACCACATTTTACATCCTAATGACAACCATGTTTTTCAGATTTTTGATATTAAAATCTCAGAAGTGGTAATGTTTCATTTAAACGAAGAATCAGTTTTTAAACTACCACTTAGTGGTTTCACTATTCATCAAAAATTGATGTTTTTCAGAAAAATACCAAAAATTCACCCTAAGCTATATTTGATATTCCAAATTCAAAAATGATGTCTATTTTACAAAATTAAAAACATATAAGTTAAATTAATTAATTTAATAATTAATTCCCGTTGTCATAGTAAATAGCGTATTTTTATGAAACAATAAGTATCAAAAGATTGACACTAGTTTAAGTCCAATTTCAAGATGAAATTAATTCCAACGACCACTACTGGATTAAATGGTAAAAATATATTCTAATTTCACTTTAAAACCAAATCAAAAGATAATATAATCCTATAAATAAATTAGATTAAAAAGAGGTTTTGAATTAAAATACAACATTTTTCACTATTCATTTAAAATGAACATTATCGGAAAAATACCAAAAATTTACACAAAGTAAATTTTTATATCCCGATTCTAAAGAAGAATTTTATTTTTTCAAATATAACACATAAAATTGTCAAAAAGTGGATTTAAAAGAGGTTCGTCATCAAAAGGTGGTTAATCAACCTTTTAAAGAATATTAGAATGTTTACGCTTAAAATTGGATTCATTCACATTTTTAATCCTCTAACATTTATTATAAAAAGTAAAAATATTTTAAAAACATATATAATCATTTTGTGGTTAGTTCTGTTCATTCTAGCCATTACAACTGCTAGGCGTTAACTACAATTTAAAATAATATTATTTTATTATTAGAGTGCAACGTAAGATTCCCAAGAAACACGTTTTTGCGTATTGGGTATTCCATCAAGCATAGTGTCCCCTTTAAAGTTATATTAATATTTTATTCACAAATAAGGATAAATGTGAAAATTTCATATTCTTTATTTACCTTGGGTGTTACAATAATTATATAAAAACATTGATTTATATATTAGTGGGGCTTCAATAAATTTCTCCTGGGAAAGTTTGTGATTTTATGAGATGATAAAAATTGGTGACTGTTTATAGTTCATAACAAATCAAAATGGGTAAACAGGAGAACTCAGGGAATTGTTGAAGGTTTTTTGTTTTTTTTCAATAGCTTATGAAAAAGTTTTGTTTATGCTTTGAAAAATCTTTTTGAGTTGATTTATAGTATTTAAGGTGTTTGGATTTGGTTTAAGAATGGTATAGCTCATATATAATGTTAAAATATTTGATAAAGTCATACAGAAGATCTTACAAGCTCAAAATTAAAAAGTTATAGAGATTTTTCACTATGATATGTAATATCTAAAAAATGATACATAAAATTAATATGAGTATTCATAATATCTCCTAAATCATAATTAAATTTAATTTAATATGTAATAATAACATTAAAACTATCTATGTTATATAAGATTAACTTAGAGCATACATAAGAAAATTTTAGTGGAATTTAAGATAAACTATGAAGATCCTCTATTTATTTAAGATTAAATTAAGAATACATATGTGTAATCTTATGATTATAGAGGATATGTAAGAATAATTTTTGCTCAAGTAAGACTAAAACGGATGATATGTCTGAGTGACCTATGTTTTTACCTGATATATAGGAACATTCAAAAGTGCATGTAAGATTAAATAGATGATACACAACATTAATTATGACAATTTTATGATATTATTTGGTGAATATATATCACAATGATATTTATCAATCTATTATTCAATCCTAATGTTATAGTGATTGGATATTATGATTATTTATCTATTTCATACTTTACACCATAATTATATTTTTACTTGTGATCATGCATATATAGAAAATAAGATATAGGTTTTTTTAAATAATAAAGATAATATTTGAAGATAATTGAATAAGAATATTTCAAAAGATAATTTCTTAATAATTTTAGAAATTAAAATTATGAAAATTTTGAATCCATTTTTGAATATCAGATCTGGAGTATATCTTTGAATAATATTTTAATATTTTAAATAAAGACCATGAATCCATATTTTTCAATGAATTTTTCCAAAATCCAAATGTGGAAAAAATATCCTTGTTATTCATTGAGTATTTAAAAAAATGGAATTTTTTATTTTAAAAATAGTGTAATGAAAAATAAATTATTGAATAAATGAGTTAAGAGGAATACTAATTATCTACTACAAATGTTCTATGTTGAAGATGTCACAGTTATTAAATTGGAAACAAAATTTCAGGATAAAATATTTTAAAGCTTAAAGAGTATATAATTTTTGTGTGTTGAATCATCCAAGAATTTTTTTAGATAAATCTTTAGTTCATGTTTTATAATAATTTTAAACTAGAGGGATCCAGTAAAATGAAATTTTGGGAGACAAGTACTATTGTGAAATAAATTCTGGGGTTGTGGATGATACCTTCCCTTCTTGTCTTCACTTCATCATTATAGCAATCAATTTATGTCTCGAACTTGACCCAAGCACAATAGGGATATAGTCACCCAAACTAGGGGTGAACCTTAAAATAATTCTATGTGATTTTTTGTTCTTTTTTATTTCTATTTTATATGGGTTAGGGTTACAATTAAGGATTGAAATATTAATCATTCAAACAAATAAAAGAGGTTTATTTAACAGGAATGAAATTGTAAAATGAAAAAACTCATTAAACATCTCCCTCCCCCTCTCGTTACTTCCCTATTGATCACCTAGAAACTTTAAAATACCAGAAAGCTACTGGCCTTGAACAGATTCTTCGGTTGATCTGAAGAAGTCATAGCCTCGACATTCCCTTGATCAATGGAAATTCAAGCCTCTAATACATCATTAGAATGAAGTTACACCTCCTGAATCTAGATATGACACTTCAAGTGCTTAGTATATAGCCGATTCACATGAAGATAACTCAATATTATTTCTATTTTTCACACCCAAATTTTTTATATATATTTTAATTTTACTATTTCATGGAATTGGGTCCTCGCTCGCAGGTCAAGGTAAGGTCTCGAAATAAAAAAAATTGGCGTTTAATATTTCATTGGGTTTCGGACCCATGTGTGGTCACCGCAAGGTGGGAGGTAGTTGCATGATTGCCTTAGGGGTTTGTGGGGATTCCCAAGTGGTCTAGATTAAGGCGCGTAACTTGTGCGTGGTTTATGAAGTCATGTGATTAGTGCGCGGTGACTCGGTTTTTAGAATAAGATAAAAAAACAAGATTTTAATTTAAATGAAAATCATGTTCGATAATAATAATAATAATTTGTTGTTATTTTTATTATTATTTTTATTATTATTATGAAAATTAAAATTATTAATGATATTATTATTATTCTTTATATATTATTATTATTAGTATTATTATTATTATTATTATTTGTATTATTATTATTATTAAAAAATGATGGAACAAAATAGGGGTGAAAATCTATCTACCTATTCCCTCCCTTCATTGTTCCATGTGTAAGCCCCCCCCCCCCCTTCATCGGCCTGCGCGCACCTGAAGCCCCACCCCCTGGCCTTCTCCCACTCCAGCCACGACGTCCCAGTCCCGGCCGGCCTCGCCCTGCCACTCCGGCCCATCCACGCTCACCCCATCCATCTCTCCCTCCCAAAATGACTCCCGGCATAACCTGTCACCCCTTCTAGATTCACTCCTCGCCACTCCCGACCCACTAGCGACACCCCGGCCTTCCACCTGCGTCTCGACCACACACCCCTACAGGACCCCCACCTTCCTCTCTTCAGACTTCAACGCTCTAGAAACCCACTGTGCCTAGGCCAGTAGCCTCTCCCTTGTCTATAATCTAATCCTCTCCACCTCTTCCCTAGCCTCCAACGACCACTCCGAATTTTCCCTAGCCGACCGCCATCCTCACAACCCACCAATGCTGACCCCACTTTCCTGGTCTGAAACCTACTGGACACCTCACCTCAGGTGTTTTTATTTTCGAAATTTTGGTATTTATATTTATTTGGGCCATGTCACAAAACCTCAGGTTAGGATTCACACGTTTTCCTCATTGTTTTAGGTGTGCAATTGGTGTGCGGGAGATTGTCCTTCCTTCTATTGAAGCGTTGTTGCGTCAGTTCTTGTTTTGAGGTAAGAAAAACCAACTTTTCCCTTATAGATTATTTCCATGGCACTTTCATGTTTTCAATTGCTCTCAAATATTATTCACACCTCCATGGAACCCTTGGTTATATTATTACATTGCTTTGGAGTTCGTTTAATTTGCTAAAAATGAGCTTTCATGGATAATGGTGTGAAATGACTAATTTTATTGCACTTCATGGGTTTTATTTAACTTCTATATTTATTCTAAGGAGAGAACTAGAGGTTTTATGAAAATTATAGATTTAGCGATGTAGGGTTGATAAATAGTTGGTCTGTGATATTATTATGGTGTGTTCGACTGGGTTCTTTTATGGATTTCTGTGATTATATGAAAATGTTTTAAAAAGAGTTTTATGGTGGCGCTCGGGTTGTTTTATGATTTCTAAGTGAGGTGGATAGAGGATCATGGTTTTATAACAAATGGTGGATTCTGTGGAAGTGTTTTGAAAAAACATGGTCTATAATGGGTCCTTTAAGGTTTGGTCATTTGGTTTGAAACAGTTTTGGTGTGGGTTAGAAAAAGAATTTTACACATGAACCTTGATTTCTCAAATGTTCTCTATTCTCTCTCTCTCTCTCTCTCTCTCTTTTCCATATAAAATGGATCCTTCATTTTTTTTAATTATAGTGTTGGTATTAAATGTTTCATTAAAATTATTTTTTTGAATGTGTTATTTAAAATTTGAACTGTGGGGAATTTTGAGACATGTTTGGATTCAAAAGGTTTAAAGGCCTATTTGATGTATTATACTTGGAAATGGTTTTACAAATTATTTGGAACTATTTTTTTAAACGTATTTGGGTGTGTAAACTTGAAGGCACATGTGGTGTTTTATTCTAAATGGAATGTTTTGTAGTGATTTTTGAAAAGAATCTGATTCGGAAAATGTGAATGTCTGGTTGGAAACATAAAGTTTATTAAATGGTGGTTTGAATGCTTATGTGATGTTAAACATTCGTTGGCACTTTGTAAAGTGAAATGATTGAATGTGTATTTGGGGGCCCTCCAATCTATGGTAACCATTTAGGGTTGAACGCATAAGAAGCATCTGTGTTTGGGGAAGGTGAGTGCAGTGAGATGAGTCATGCGAGCGAGGGCCTTCCTAATTACATGTTAGTATTATAACCACCATGGGTTCCTTGGCGTCTTTCAGATGATCAAGTGATGGTTGCTGATCAACCTGGATTAGACGGGTTGGTACCCCCTAGAATTTTTATTAGGCCTAGTGGGATTTACCACTAGATTTGTTATTTTAGGGAGTCCAATTGGTCATAGACATAATCGCTTCACCATACGCAAGTAGGTGGTTTTGAAACCAATTATGTCTAGGGGTATTCTAAGTATGTTTAGGATCAGCAATGGTTTCTAGATTATTTACATTTCTTGTTTTATTTCTATTTCACTAGTTTATTTTCATTTTTCAGAGTTTACTTGTTTTATTTTAGCCCATCATTGGTATATTTTGTTTTTGTGTTTTATTTATATAATGGAAAAAAAATTATTTTTGAAGTGGTATGTTGCGTGGTTGGGATTTTCAATGGGAAAAAATATTTTTTACTTTAAAATTTAAAAACCCTACTGCTATATTTTTATTTCAAACTTGTGTCATTAGATTGTTTTTGGAAAGGGAATACTTGGATTATATGGTTATTTTTGGCATCCCTACTGAGCATCTCGGTGCTCACGCCTATCATATTATTTCATTAGCAAGTTCAATTCTTGTTCATGTTCCTCGTTTAGCTGCTCATTGTTGGAGTAGGCTTGAGTCTGATTTGGGTGGTGACCAAGAGGGTTACAAGGAGGTATGTTTGGTTTAATTTTCTTTCTCCTACTAGTTTTCATTTTTTCATCCATTTTTTTATATATTATTTTATTTCATGGGACAAATAATTACCAATAGATAAATTTTTATGCCCGTCACAAAAGAATAAATTTTATATAAATGTGTAATGAATATATTTTCATAAATTATTTAATCTTATTCATAACCATCATTCCAACATCCAGGTGATAATTATCCTATTAAATATTAATATTTTAATTGTATGGTATGTTTTGTTTTAACTCGGTGTTACGTGCAATGAAATATAAACCCAATGTTGTTTGTAACAAAAAAAATAATGAAATGATTAAATATATTTTAAAAATAACAAAATATAAGGGTTTTACAATTAATCTCCATTTGGTGGATTTATTTTATTTTAGTTGGGGAAAGAGGTCTTTTAGATATTCATTTGTGATAGAGGAGAGGGGTGATGGTACCCATCTCAGTATGATTTGGTTATCCTTATCTGGTATCATGAAGAGTTGTAAATTGTGTTAATGAGTCGGGTTCTATGAGTAGTAGTGATAAATGACACCACATGTGTAGATAAAAGTGTTAACCCACTATATGGTAAGTTAGTTACACATAATTATTTGAGTGTGGATATTTGTGTTGTATAAATTTGGAAGTCATTATATTACTTGGAATGTCACGAAATACATGGATGCTTCTGAAGGGTGAACCATGGTTTACCCTTGGAGTGAAGTTAGTGTACAGATCTTCCTTCATTCTAGATATAATGATCACCCTTATGGATTCATGGTGTGTCAAACAATTTCTCTCCTTGAGGTGAATTTTGGTGGATCATATTAGGATTTCCTATTCTCGTTGGGTAAACCCTGGATTTTTGATGGGCCATTGGACATCATATTCTAAACACATGGTGGATGAAGAGAGTAGAGTATAAAAACAATGTGGTATTTTTCACTTTTGAATGGGGGCTCTGTGTCTGAGTAATGGAGGAAGTGTGTGAGTAGTTATCCTTAAGTAGTTGATTAAATTTGAATGGGGATAAATTTATCACCATGGGTTAATGATTATGGCCTTAAAATTATTTCTTATGTATATGATTCTATGTTGGTGATGTTAACATAATAATATTATATAACCAGATGTTTTTATGTAGTGGGCTTATAGCTCTTTTCCAAAAACTGGGAGCATATGAACCACTCCCTTAGATGAATGTTGGTCTTCCCCTGACAATTGTATTGTTAGGTCCACAAGGCTGAATACCCTGAGAGGGGGGGTGAATCAGGGTATGACTAATTTAAAATTAACGCCCGCTCTGATCTTGTTTTGCTGTTAAGAAAAACACTCTTCTCTCTTTTTCCTATTTCATAGAGTAAATAGAAAGTAAAGCATGCATAGGACATGGCAATGTTACTTGGTTCACCACAAAGGGCTATGTCCAAGGACCATACGCCGAAAAGTTTCCGGTCGTACCAATTCCACTAATCTTCACTAGCTATGTATTACAATGTTTGGGCTAGATCACTTATATGCCCAGGCTCACTGCCTTTATAAATTTTAGGGCTAGCTCACTGCTTTCCCAAGGGTCACTCCCTGTTTCTCTCTCTGGCTCACTGCCGGTGGAGAGGATCAAATTCTTTCTCTTCCATTTCTCACTGCTCTTGGAAGGAATACACTCACAGTTTATAGATGTGTAGGTCTCTTCATTTGCATGAAATAATGCATCTTCCTCAATAATTAGATGCTCTGTTGAAGCCCAATTTTCACCCGTAGATGAACATCTCTTTGCACTGAAGGTATCGGGCAAACTTCCAGCTTCCACGCAGCCCGAAAATCACTGCTGGATATAAACCTTACTTGGCACGCAAGTCAATATCGGCGTGCAATTATTGGCACGCAAGTCACAACTAGAGCGCAAGTCTACCTCAAACACTTTCACGGCACAACATTCTTCAACCCAAAACCTGCGCGACTCACTTCCTTTTACGCACAAACCAATGTTGGCGTGCAACTGCCAACCAGCGCACAACTTATCACACCGGCGCGCAACTTCACTTGCGCGACCCACACACCACTTGCGCGACCACCACACATGTGTGATGGGAGCTCTAATTTCTCAAAGTTTTGAACTCCGGTGAAGAATGAAGAGGGGTGGTCCATTATTTATAAGAAAATTGACCACTCTACGCGACGGCGCGCAAGTCACTTGCGCGACCCAGTCTCGGCGTGCAAGTCTTTTGTCCTTTTAGACACTTGCGCGACCAACTCCCAAACTTGCGCGAACCTATTTCCTTAGCCATATTTTGATCTTCTGATCTTGAAAAACATATGGCGCGCAAGTATCCTATACTCCAAGTCCTCGGTGCGCAAGTCCCTTTGCCAAAAACACTTTTCTTCATTTGTCGATTTTCCAGCCCAAACATTTGGCAAACACTAGAAAACAGTGCCACCTTGTATCTGTTATTTTTGTACCACCTCCAGATCATCCATTCCTTTTGTCGACGTTCTTTAATCAAACATGGATCTTTGACCTCAGCTCTTGAACTCGACAGTCCATCATGAAATCCTCTTTGTCGACAAATTTGTATGTCATTGTTTTGCTTTGTCAACAATCACCACTTAGATGTCCACTTTGTCAACAAACACAATCACCTCAAAAATGCTTCAATGATTCCTTGAGATACTTTTGCCCAACAATTTCCCCCTATGGGTTTTTTGACAACTCATTTATGGAAAGATACATCATTAATACTTCAGCCACCATTTTCCGTTTGTGATTCGGATAGCGATCAAGGATTTACTCAACACATACTCTAAGCCCACTTGAGCAATGCTCAGCGTGAGAAACAAGAGTAAATGAAAAGTTCATCAATAGATCACTTCATCTCTAACATCCACTTTTGACACCAAACTGATTCCAATTTGTACTAAACTGATACCAATTGTTGAAGGACTTGTTGGAAGACCAATTTTGGTTTGAAATATTTTTACCACATTCCATCACTACTCTTCTGCTTTTATCACGATTTGCAACTGTCGTGATATCTATTCTCTGATCGATCACTTCTAGCATCGTTAGATTTAAAAATATCCCCCTTTTTGCTTGCACTCCCCTGATCTGGCTGCTCCACCTGTCAGCTTCTCCCCATATCATTCATGATTTGTCAAATCTCCACACTGTATCCCCCTTGAACAATTACTATTTTCTCCCCCTTTGTCAATGAACCCAAAGGACAATCCTTTTTAGTTTGTAACATAGTAGAGAACACATATCAGAACATTAGGGAAAAACACATCATACCTCGGGAAGAGGGGGGGATTAGGTATTTCCAGATCCACACGCTTTTAAGCGCGGGGAGTCGACTGAACTCCCAGAGCCAGTCGATGCCTCTCAAAAGCTTCCTTAGGTAAGGCCTTTGTCAGAATGTCTACAACCTGTAGCTCTGTAGGCACATACTGCAACTTCACAATGCCTTGCTCCACCTTCTCCTTGATGAAATGGTATTTGATCTCAGTGTGATTTGTCCTTGAGTGATGAACTGTATTTTTGCTAATATTGATTTCTCTTGAGTTATCACACTGGATTCCGATCAGATACTTCACTTCAACTCCCATATCTTTAAGCTGCTACTTCATCCACAATAACTATGTGAATGCTTGAGTGGCCAAAATATACTCAGCTTCTGTGGTGCTCAATGAAATGAAATATTGCTTCTTTCTTAGCCAGGAAATACACAATCCACGAAGATAGAATGCACCACCCGACGTTGATTTTCTATCATCTGCTGAACCGGCCTAGTCTGCATCAGTATATCCCAATAACTCTGTCTGAGATTTGTTAGTATATGTCAAGCTGAAATCCATTGTTCCCTAGATATAACGAAGTATTCTTTTCACTGAAATCATGTGGATTTCCTTGGGATTACTCTGATATCTCACTGCTTGGCATGTGGCAAAAACAATATCAGGCCTTTTGCGGTTAAGTACAACAGACTTCCAATGATTTGCGTGTATTCTGTGATATTAACTGCCCTTCCATCCTCATCTTTTGATAATTTCATTTGGGTAGCAACCGGAGTCTTCATATCCTTGGAATTTTCCATTCCAAACCCTCTCAAGACCTCCTTGGATTATTTAGATTGAGAAATGAATGTTCCATTCCTTCCTTGTGTCACCTGTAGACCAAGGAAAAATGTTAGCTCTCCAATCATTGACATTTCAAACTCATTTTTCATGATTTCAGAAAACTGTCAGCACTGAGATTCATCTGATCCGCCAAATATTATGTCATCGACATAAACCAACACCATCATCCTTTTATTACTGTCATTACTGAAATAGAGATTGTAATCAACTCCCCCACACTGGAAACCAAGCTTCTTCAAGTACTGATCAAGCCTTGAGTACCATGCTCTTGGTGCTTGTTTCAGCTCATACAATGCCTTCTTCAGCCTGCAAACATTGTTCTCATCCTCATGAATGAGAAAACCATCTGGCTGCTCAATGTACACCTCTTCTTCCAGAACCCCATTCAAGAATGCTAATTTTACATCCATCGGGAACACTTTGAACTTTCTTTGCACTGTTATGACCAAAAATAATCTGATTGTCTCCAGCCTTGCAACCGGTGCAAATGTTTTATCTACATTTATTCCCTCTATCTGGGAGTACACCTTGCACACTAGTCGTGCTTTTTTCCGAATCACCATTCCATCTTCATACATCTGGTTGAGATAGACCCATTTAGTCCCGATGACATTCTTATCTACTGTCCTCGAAACAATCTCCCATGTTTGGTTCGTCTCAATCTGATCAAGCTCTTCATTCATAGCCTGAACCCAGTTTTCATCTTCAGCTGCATCGGAAAAACATTTCGGCTCCACCTGAGACAAAAACGATGTTTCCTGTAATGATTTCATTCTTCGAGTCCGAACTGGAGTTGTTTGATCACCAATGATATTCGGCCTATCAATTTCAGCTCTACTCTTTGGCTTCCTTGCAGACACAGACTTGAAACTTTCTTGTTCATCATCAGTATCTTCTTCTGAGTCAGCCTTTTCCACTTCTTCTCCCCCTGTATTGCTTAACTCATCATCACTTTCATCCAGGAACTGTTCACTATGTCGTTGAGTGTTCTGTTCATTTTCAACTATAGTGAAATCATTGCTCTCAACAATTTTTCCCAGCCTTTTGTTGAAGCATTTATACGCTTTTCATTTCTGTGAGTAGCCAAAGAATATCCCCTCATCTCCTCGTGCCTCAAACTTCCTATGATTTTCCTTGTTTAGAATGAAAAAATTACTTCCAAGGATTCGAAAGTATTTCAACATTGGCTTCTTTCCATACCACAGTTCATACGGAGTCTTACCTTGCTTCGAACACAACAAAGACCTGTTTGAAACATAGACTGATGTCAAAACTGCTTCCTTCCAAAAATTTCTCTGGTAGGTCTTTGTCAATAATCATCGTTCTGTTCATGTTGTTGATGATCCGATTTCTCCTTTCAACCACACAATTCTGTTGGGGAGTTCTCACTGAAGAAACTTGATGCCTTATCCCATGTTTCTCGAGATATTCTTCCACTTGACTGCTTGTGAATTCTGTACTATTATCTGTACGGAACTTCAAAATTTTCTACCCAAGCATCCTTTATGATTCCCTCCTGTACCACCTCTGTCTTATGGGTAATGACAAATACCCAGGCTATTATGTTGTAATCATCAATGAAAAGAACATAGTACCTTTGAACATTTATTGCTCATGGTGAGATAGGTCCACATACATCATCATGAACCAGTTCAAGCACTCTAGTTGATTTCTGTTCCTTTGGCCTGTTTGTCTTTCTGATGATCTTCCCTTATTTGAAAGAATCACACGTATGAGTGCAATCACGTGATAGTTTGGGAAGGTCTCTATCAGCATCACACTTTAGAAGATCCTCCATAGATGGTTGAAATAAATGACCAAGTCGCTTATGCCACAGCTGGTTTTCTTTCTCTCTGGATAAAAGACATGTATCTTCTTCCCCACCTATAAGGTAGAGAATTCCCTTTGACCTTTTTCCCGATAGAACAACTGCTCCATCTTTTCCTTTCACAACACACATATTCTTGGTAAATCAGATAGAGTGCCCAGAGTCACATAGTTGACTGACACTGAGTATGTTATGACTAAGATCCTCTACTACCAAGACATCAGCATGTCTCATCTCTTTTCTCCCAAACATGGCTTTCCCTGACCCAAAAATCTTCAGGCCTTCATCATTTCCAAATTTGACAACTCCTTCTTTGTCATATTTGATTCCTGTAACAAGATCCTTATTACCTGTCATGTGGGATGTGCAACCACTGTCAAGGATCCACACACCAGATCGATCTGATGCTTTAAGGGAAATCTTCGCCACCACGGCCTTCTCATTTTTCTTCTTCTTGGTCCATACTTTGTCTTTCACACTCGGCATGGATTGAGACTTCTGTTCTTTCTCAGAGTATGATGGACCAGCCTCATCTTGCAAAGATGCAAATCTATTCTGCATTTTTAACTCACCTGTCGGTTTATTGACCTGCTGCTTGCGAACGTTTTGATTCTTCTTTGGCACATTTCTCTGAATGGTCGAAGTACAGTACCTAGCCATGTGCCCAAATCCTCCGAACCAAAAACAGTTTCCTTCAAAATATGTTCTGGAAAACCGTTCTCTGTTTGGTTTCCATCTCTGTTCCTTTACCTTCTATATCTCTTGGATATGGAACACACATACTGTGAATGTCCCATTTTCCCACAGCAATAACACCTGATATCAGATACATTCCTTCATGATAATTCAGAACTACGATTTTCCTTTTGGGATATCTGAATATTCTGATTTTGTTTTGTGCCCAAATCAACCTTAAATTTCAGGATGGTTGCTTGCGGTCTGACTGCAATTGCCACAGATTTTTGTTCCTGATTAATCCCTGAAACAACCTTAACATCTGAGCTCAATTGGTGCTTCTTCCCTACTGAACTACTAGGTTCATCTTTCATCTTCTCTGTCTTCTGAATGGATTGCTTTTCTGATATCACATTGGGGGTCAAGATTTTTTCTTGATCCTTGATTTTTTGTCACAGACTGGCCCCTTCTTCTTCAATCTCTTTAATACGTCTAGCCTACTCCTTTCCTGTGTTAGTCAAATAATCAATTTCCTTCTTTTGTTCCTCAATTTTAAGCTTACACTCAATAATATTTTCTGAGCTCTCTGGTGTTGAGGATTTTAGTGTTTCAATTTCTTCTAATAGCTCAGACTTTTCTTCATCCTGTTGTTGCATATAGAGTTTGGCATCACGAACCACATTATTGGCTTTATTCATTTTGGCTCTCCAAATGTCTATCTCCTCAAGAGATTCTTCCAATTCGTCTTCCATATCAACTCTCCCTTCAATTTATTCTTCTTCTTCAGTGTTAGCTTCGTCCTTTCTTTGAGAACTACCAACAACCACCACCAAGGCATTTACCCCACGATCTCTGCAATTTTCTATTTCCTCAACCTCTCCATCCTCAAACTCCTCTGAAATTTCAAATTCTTGTTAAAGGAGATTCATTTTCTTGAAGAAATTTCTCTTGAATTGCTTCTTCCCTTTCACAAACACTGGAGTCTTCTTCTTGGGAATTTCAACTTCATCATCATCATCATCGGTATCTTGAAATTTCTTGGGGCATCTTGCTGCAAGATGACCAACCTTTCCACATCAAAATCATGCTAGTGGAAGTTTACCTTTTAACTTTCCTCTTCCACTTTGTAGATTTTAAGAAAGGAATGACATCACCTCATCTGTCTCTTCTTCTTCATTAGAATCTTCAATGGTGAGTTTATTCATGGCCTTTAATGCCACCTCTTTGGATTTCCCCTTTTCCACAGTCTCGTTATCATCATTTCTCATTTCATATGCAACAAGAGTGTTGTGCAGGTTATCCAATGTCAGTTCTTTTGGGTCCTTATCTTCCAAAACAAAAACTTTCGGATTGAACCGAGGTGGAAGCTTTCTCAATATGCGCTTCACAATTTTTATATCATCGATAATTTCTCCAAAACCCCGCATGTCTTCTACCACAGCATTTACCCTGTCAAATAATGCATCAACAGACTCATTCTGGTTCATTCTCAGATCTTCACACTTGTTCCAAAACACTTGCAGCTTTTCCTCTCTCACCTTTGTATCCCTTTCATATATATTCCAAATCTTTTCCCGCATGGCATGTGACATTTTTCATGACATCACCTTTGTATAGATGGGATTAGAGAGGGCTCCACCTAAGGCAATGATTGCTTTGGTATCAGCATCCAACTCTTTGTGCTCAGCTTCTGATAATGAACCACTAGTAATATCAGTTGTGATACCATGCATGGCTACTGAAAATACACCCATTCCCAAAGATCAAAAATAGTGTTGCATTTCATTCTTCCATATTTGAAAATTACATCCGTCGAAGATCGGAATCCCTCTATGATTAGTGCCCTCCATTTATAGAAGACCTAATATCAACCTTTCCCTATGATACCAATTGTTAGGTCCACAAGGCTGAATACCCTGAGAGGGGAGTGAATCAGGGTATTAATAATTTAAAATTAACGCCTGCTCTGATCTTATTTTGCTGTTAGGAAAAACACTCTTCTCTCTCTTTCCTATTGCACAAAGTAAATAGAAAGTAAATCATGCATAGGAAACAACAATTTTACTTGGTTCACCGCAAAGGTATACGTCCAAGGACCATACGCCGACAAGTTGCCGGTCATACCAATTCCACTAATCTTCACTAGCTGTGGATTACAATGTTCAGGCTAGATCACTTTTATGCCCACGCTCGCTTCCATTACAAAGTTTAGGGTCAGCTCACTGCTTTCTCAAGGGTCACTCCTTGTTTCTCTTTCTCTGGCTCACTGCTGGTGGAGAGGATCACTTTCTTTCTCTTCCTTTGCTCACTTCTCTTGGAAGGAATCCACTCACAGTTTATAGACATGTAGGTATCTTCATTTGCATGAAGGAATGCATCTTCCTCTGTAAGTAGATGCTATGTTGAAGCCCAATTTTCACCAATACGTGAACCTCTCTTTGCACCGAAGGTATCGGGCAAACTTCCAGCTTCCACGCAGCCCGAAAATCACTACTGGATATAAAACTTACTTGGCGCACAATTCATTCTCGGCACGCAAGTATCGGGGCACAAGTCACAACTGGCGCGCAAGTCTACCTCATACACTTGCGCGAAACAACCTTCATCAACCCAAATCCTACGTGACTCACTTCCTTTTATGCCCAAACCAATGTTAGCACGCAACTGCCAACCGACGCGCAACTTATCACACCGGCGCGCAACTTCACTTGCGCGACCCACACACCACTTGCGCGACCACCACACCTGCGCGACGGGAGCTCTGATTTCTCAAAGTGTTGAACTCCGATGAAGAATGAAGAGGGGTGGTCCAGTATTTATAAGAAAATTGACCACCCTGCGCGACGGCGCGCAAGTCACCTGCGCGACCCTGTCTCGGCGCGCAAGTCTTCTGTCCTTTTAGACACTTGCGCGACCAACTCCCAAACTTGCGCGAACCTATTTCCTTAGCCATATTTTGATCTTATGATCTTGAAAAACATATGGCGCACAATTATCCTATACTCCAAGTCCTCGGCGTGCAAGTCCCTTTGCCAAAAACACTTTTCTTCATTTGTCAATTTTCAGGCCCAATCATTTGGCAAACACTGGAAAACGGTGCCACCTTGTATCTGTTCTTTTTGTACTGCCTTCAGATCATCCATTCCTTTTGTCGACGTTCTTTAATCAAACATGGATCTTTGACCTCTGCTCTTGAACTCGACATTCCATCATGAAATCCTCTTTGTCAACAAATTTGTATGTCATTTTTTTCTTTGTCAACAATCACCACTCAGATGTCCACTTTGTCAACAAACACAATCACCTCAAAAATGCTTCAATGATGCCTTGAGGGATTTTTTTCCCAACATGTATTAAGTGGTGGGATGGTAATTTTGAGCTGAGATCACTCTAGTAAAGAATTTCAATCAGTATGGTATTCATAGTAAACTATTTCAGAATAGGATTTTTGATACCATCTTTTTTGAATTTTTAACATTGTTTACCTAGCACTATTATTAAAAGATACATTGAAAATATGATTCCCATATATTTTTTTAAAAAATACCATCAGAGAAATCAGTCAAAATATCTTAAATCATAAGGGTTTCACACATTAGTTATTGTATAACTGATGTGAAAACACTATTATCATGATTTTAAATATCAAATTTGATAAAAAAAAATATTTTATGTTGGTTACTGTACAAGTGATATGAAATATAGACTTCTTTCAATCTTTCATGATACTTGTACAATAAACAATGAAAAGGGTATTTTTTTAAAAAAAATAAAATATTCTAGTAATATGCTAGAACAATTAAAACTAGAAAACAACAGAAACAGAACTGTAAAATAGCATCACAAATTCAAATCATTTAAAATTTACATTTTTAAATTTAGGATTTAAAATATATATTACAAATAAAATAAACCCCAATAAAACCTATGAAATAATCCTCCCATGCACCTTGTATGTGACTTAGCTCATTTTCAAAATAAGGGAGATGGTTATCAAAAATATACAAATTAAAAGTAAATAATTTAACATGTTTTCTCAATATAATTATAATAAAAATTAAAGGAAAGGGTATGATAAAATTTAATCTTACATAATTTTATAACTATATTGGTAGAAATTATTTTCAAAATAAATCTTAGAAAATAATATCATCATTCATTTACATTATTTTTTTAGGTTGATACTTTTTTTCAAAATAAGTTTTCAACTCAAAATAACATTTTAAATACTTGCATCAAAAATTTAGTAATTATAAATGAAAATTTTCCTTTTTTCACACACATTTTATCATTGTTTTCCTATTTCCTAGTATCACTCTAAAGTAATTACATGAACTGTTTTAAAATTATGTTTATGAAATAAAATTATAAGTCATTATAATGTAAATCTATTCAAATAATCACATGTATGTGTATAATATTTTTTATTAATTTTCTCACCCTTCAACATGTAAAGAGCATTACCAGAAAGTTTTATTCTCTTTTATACAAAATAATTACTACATCTAATGGACACTTATATAAAAAAATATTATGTGGTTGTTTATTCAGTTAACAAAAATATCAATTAGAGAAATATATCATCTATACACTTCACTATAAGGAAGAATCGAACAATGAATTTCATTATTTAGAAATAATTCAAAAATATATTTTTTATATATATTTTTTTTATCACCGTTCATGGTGAAACAAATTGTGAGTCATAAAATCCATATATTTATGTCGTACCATATTGGATACAAAGTGTAAAAATTATCAAATAAAAAACAAACAAAAGTATTCTGTTTCATTAAATTAAAATAACTTAAATAATTATTATAATTAGAATATATATAAATGAATTTAATCAAACTAATTCCCCACAAATATTTATTTATAATATTAATGATAACATTCTTTAAAATATTCACATTTATTTGACACCCACAAATGTAACATCAATTATAATCATATAAACATGAAACAAAAAATATGAATATGTTGATAGTTTATCATGTCTAAAATAATTAGTAACTAAATACATAGAATATTGTACTCTCTATATAGAATGTCCTTACATTTACAGTATTCCAGTAAAAAAATATAGATAAATATTTAAAATTTTAAGTTTTAAAACAAATTTAACACCAATATGAAATAAAGATATATTCTATACATAACTCAATGGTAATTTTTAGGTAATTCTAGATGCTGAAAATAAAAAAAATCATTGATAATGTTTCCAACTATAGTGACCTCATTAGTAGAAAATAGTATTTTTAATGGTCTATCTATAATATCATGAATTGTGACCCTATGTTGATCCATCTTTATTTGTTGATCACGAATGGTATCCGCAAAATAATATATAATTACATACGAAACAATGTGATGCTAGGAATCATCAACATATAATTGAAAATAGATGGGAATTTGTAGAGGAGGAGGTGTAGGAGTTTTATATGCAAGATGATGTGGAGGATAGGGATATGTAGTAAAAGGTAGAGGAGTAGGATATATAGCCTAAAAATATATTTTCATGTCTTTAAACATTAACCATAATGAATCTTTAATCCACTCCTCCTTCTTCTCACCCATATCCTAGACATTATCTTCTAAAGGATCCATTTCCTTTATATATATCCCCCTTTGCAGATGCTCCAGAACAAAAAAACACTTTTTGGACCGATAAACCTCCCCTAAACCCCTATATTTGACCCATTAGTTCCATATTTTCCAATGAAATAGCTAAAATATAATTCATAACCTCATTTATGAATTTCCCATGTGTGCTCTTTGCCTCAAAAAATTCTTGTATATAATATTTTAAAAATTCATTAGTGAATCACTATATATAAAGAGTAAAAATAAAATAAATAACTCTAAAAAATACTCTTAATTATATCCCTCAAATATTCTATAAAATATCTTACATTTTTATCATTTATATAATCTTCTATTTTTTATGTCTATCTATGAGAGGGGGTCAACATCTACAAATCTTGAATAAAATGCTCTTTGTTTTTTAAATTGTGTATCAATTGATTGTTATTCCAGTAACGTATACCCTTGATGAGATAAAGTATGAGGGTATACAGTTTTTTATTGGATCTAACAATGAGATATCCTCATTTTATCTAAATTAAGGATAAAAAATCATTAATATGATCATTTATTATTAAAATAAGTTCTAAAATCAAAAATTCTACTTACCAAAAATGTTTATTGTCTTCTATTTTTAACAAAATATTTCCATGTATCATCATCTAAAAAGGATATATATCACATGGTTTTACATTTTTACATGACCCCAAAATGAAATCTAAGGTGAGTTTTGATTTAAAATCTCTCTCTCTCTCCTAGTATCCAAAGGCAAAGATTTATTATAGACTTCCCTAGTGTCAAGTATATCATATTTCATCTGATAAGAAGGGAAATACATATATTTGTAAAACCATTCACGATATGTAAAATAATAATAGATGATCTTACCAAAATTGTATACCATAATAGAGATATTGTTTCTTTGATGACAATTTTCCAATCCCAAATAAAAATTTTAACGTTGGATTAGGATTTTATTGCAAAAAAAATCTTAAATTGTTTGGAATTTGGAAAACTAGGATTATAATTATCATAAAACTCAACATATATTCACAGAACCTGGCTATGGGAAAATGATAATTTTTTTAAATGTGTGCTAGCATAATTAACATATATGGAATCTGTCACTTCCCCTATGAAGTATATGCCTCATGCATAGAAGGATTATAAGGATATATGGTAGAAGTATATGTATGGTCCTCCATAGAAGCTTAAGGTGAATCACCTGTTTGATTTGAAATTATCCTATAAATAAAAATAAAAAAATATTACACAAATGTAAAAAACCAACTCTTAAATATAAAGTGAAATAAAAATTAAAAAATTATATAAAAAAGTAATTTAAAATCAACACATTTTTATTCAAAATTGCAAAAGTAGATACTTAAAATGTTAAACCTTTAATTAGAGATGAAATTATATAAAAAAGGGAAAAAAACTTTTGTAAAATATTATATAAATATAAAGATTAAATTAAATTTTTAAAATTAATTTCTAAATTACACAAAAAAAAACAAAATAATACAAATAAACCACTTTTTATCATATCCACTAGATTAGTTTAAACAATGTTAAAAAGAATACAAACAATATTATTTATCTTATTCATTATTATTTAACAATGTTAAAAAATATTTAAAATATTTATGAAACATAAAATGATATAGAAAAAATAAAATAAATACTATGTAAGAATTAATAATAACCCATATGTTCCATCTAAAGTTGAATAATTGAAAAAATATAAAAAAATAAACTAATCCAAACTATTTATCATATTTGTTTAAATGTGTGTTTTAAGTAAAAAAAATTAACGAATATATTTAAAATATTATAAAATTTAAAAATATTAACAAGAAATAAATAAATGTTCCTTATAATATTAGGAAATTACTCATGTGTTATTTTCCCATAATCATTCCTCATGATCATTTTTTATAGAAAAAATAATATCTATGAAGTGGTTATTTATATTCTTTGATAATATTTCCATATAAGTAGGGATATAGCATAAATTTTCATCTTCAACAAGTTCTTGATCACTATTATATTATTTTTCCATTATTATATTATTGAACACTACCCATTGTATCGATCAAGAACATATAAAATCTATTTTTCATGTGTTTCTATGATAAAATGAAAAACATTTTATTCTAATCTATTTAAATTAACTAGTCTCAATCCAAATTCATCATATCTGACACTTTGTTTTTGATAACCCATTTACAGTTAAACATGTAAACTATATATTTAATGTGGTAAATCTCTTATACTTCTTCAATAAGTATATAATATAAACTTGATGCAGAGATGGTGTTTTTTCTTTGGATCTCGAAAAATGTATTGATTTTTCAAACACCAACACACTACTATTTTGAAGTACACTTTTTCTTCCTAATATGTTGTATAAAATTTTTAGGTATTAATTCCATACCTTAACCATGTTTTCAAATTTAATCTTAGACAACACACTCACTGTATTAATGTTTCCGATGAACCTGATCTACTTTGAACAGTCTCTTTAAATCATGGAAAGAAAGTTTTTTATGTTCATTAAATATCCATATATCATTATTCTTTGGATAAAATTGTTTTAATGTAATGATATTAAGATTTATATATAGATGAGAAACATTTGTGTTATTTAAGATGTGTTAATGGATATGATTAATTTTTCAACCTATCAACGATTTTACATTCAAGTCACACATCCTCTTTCCCAAAAAAATGACTCGTTCATGATGATATATAGGCTAAATAATGTATTTCACTTAAAAAAAGTAGTTTATACCAAACTCTACAACCTCCGAAGAAATATAATTCTAAAAAATATAGGATTTAGGTCAATATGGGTTCATAATATATCCATTAAATATCAGCATATACATTTAAAAAGGATAAATACAACATAGATATATAGTTCTAAAATCATTATTTCTTACACCAAATTAAATATTAAATGAACCATGATATCAAAAAAATTGAGGAAAATATTTTTTTCGTTGAGAAATTCTAGAAACCATATCGATCTTCACATTGTTTAGAAAATTCAGATCAATCACATTTTAAAAAAATTAATTGAAAAAAAAACACATTTTTTTATTGTAGTCTTTACACAAATAATAAATATTATAATAAAAAAATCATAGATATTTTTCTCCACATTCATGAAGACAATGTTCTGTTTGAAATAAATATATATCCAATATATAAGCTCAAAAAATATTGATCATTTTTTTTCAAATATTTCTATCATTAATATATTTTTGGGTCTTTATTAATATTACATTAATGTTTTTCATCATCTCAAAATACTGAATGATGGATAATGTTTTTATAAATATATAAAATTATTATAATCTATTGAATTATTTTCTTAACCTTCAATAAGATTTATCCATAAAAAAATCTTTGATGCACCATGTATACTATTTTTATCCCATGTTGTAGTTGATAATATAAAGTCCATTATTAATAAGTTGGACAAGCATTATACCTCGTAACCATATATCCAAGAAATTATCTATATAATGGGAATTAATTTATAAGAAACATAATTATTAAAAAAAGTTGAAAATGTTCACTTTTATAAGCATTGTACTCTCTAATACCTTCCTCCCATAAAATTTTCAAAGCCTCAATATTGGTGACTATAAAACATCAATACCATTTCTAGACTATTTTGGTCCATCAATCATTAAACTCATCATTATATTTCTTTCTTCCTAAAAAAATCCGGAGATATGTCTTAAATTACCAAAAAAATATGCTATAAAATATTTTTTTTACTAAGGCTTTGACATTAATTCATTACATCTATTAATAGTTCAAGTCTAAAGATTATAAATTTATTTATGAATATAGAAAACTATTGATAAATTTTTATTCAATATGAAAAATTAGCTAGATGATGTAATTTTCTAATTAGATGTCTTCTCATATACATGTCATATTTAAATTTTTTTCATAATTGGAATTTGAAAATAAATTTCTTAAAGTATAATTATATGATGATAACAATTTAATTTGGATGTAGTCTTTATAGCTACTAAATCTTCCTATGTTTTTTATTTAAAATAATATTTTTATTTACCACATTTAGGATACTCTAACATTCCTTTGTATTCCTCTATATATAACACATAGTCAGTCGGGTAGTCATGTATCTTCTTGCATCCCAAACACATATACATAATATTTTCATCACATTATAATGTGAATCTTGAATATCAATATTGTAGGAATTGTTTCTTTCTAGAGGTTTAGAAACTATATAAAAATAGTATCACTCTATCCATTTTATTCAAATTAATCAATCTTAACACCATTTATAAAACTATAGATTTCATATAACCTAGATACCTTGGTTTTCTTAGATCACCATATAGATGCTAAATTATAGATTTTTCCCAATTTCATTTACGTCAATATCAAGGATAATTTCTTCAATTTGATCAAAATTATCTTCTAGAAATCATCATCATCAATAGATCTTGAATTCTTTAAAATCTTACCATGAAAAATCCAAGTATTGTAACTTCGACTAAAACTATGACAAATTTAATGGTGTTTGATTTATTAAATTTCAAAATTTTCATATTTAAACATTTCAAGAAAGGAGATTAAAACCATTCATTTTTTTAGAAAATTTTGTTTTTAAAATTAAAAAAAAATAATAAACTCCTTCCTTATATTCATACTTCATTCATATATCAATAATCTAGATTTTACTCACTATTATCTAAAATAAATATCAATAAATTAAAATAAGTTATTGCATTTTGAAATTAAATTTCAAATTCATTTCTAAAAATAATAACAATAAAGAAACATAAAATATTTCATAAATAAAAGAAATAAAACAAATTTCATAACCAAAATTATCACTTTAAAAATATTTAATTATTATCCATATAGAAAAAAATATTGAAAAAGGAACGCTATAGAGACAATAACATTGGTTTAAAATGTTTTACCACAAATAAAACACAACTATTTCGTATTGTTATTATAAAATTTCATTATTGTTTATTTGTTGACTTTAATGTAAACAAATAAATATTATAATATAAAAGGTTGAATATTAGAGAGTGATAAAAAGTAAGATTACAAGACATGATAAAAAATATAAATACATGCCTACACTTATACCAAAATTAAAATGCAAGAGTTACTACAGAAATGATACGTTTTAGGATCACCAAAAACATATTCTATAAATATAAAATTTACATAAAAATCAAATCATTTTAGATAGATATTATTATAATAATTGAAATATTTTTTAAAAAAAATATTATATAATAATGAAAATAAATAAAATGATTCAATTTATTAATTTAGAGGTATTCATAAAATTTTAAAAATAAATAAAAATATATTAATATCAATATGGTTTTAAACCCGTGATAATCCCAATTCAGTCCAAGGTGGTTTAAAAATTAATATACAAAAATAAAATTTTATCCCTAATAGAAATACGACTATGAAATATAACTTATTTTAGAGACATGATAAAGTTGAATTTGGAGAAAAAATTTATCACAATATGATCGTGCAATCAATATGATCATCTAAATATATATTATCAATTTTCTATGTCTAAACTCTATAATCCACAATACCTTCAAAACACTCGTTCAAAATGAAAGAAAAAAACATACCTTACAAACTCATTAATTAGTAAGTGAAAATTATTTATAACAAAAATTCATCACATACTCATTTAACCAAACTATAATATTAAAATAACCATTAATCCATTTAAAAATACCTTGGATGCATGAATAATTGAATCCAAAAATATAAATCATGAAGATACGTCAAAGAGAATTTGAGGAAGAGATCATTCAAGTAGAAAAAAATCTCAAAAAAACATTAATCTATGTAAAAATAAATTATATGAATAGAAAATTAGAACAAAAAATCAAAACCATAGAGAGATATCAAAGACAAGCATAAGCAATTTATAGTGATTATTGAGAAGGAAATGACAATAGTGATAGAGACTGCAATGGCAACAGCGATGGTAGTGGTATTGTCATAAATGAGGGTTGGGACATGTAGAGAAAATATCATGACCATGATTTCAGATCTGTGTATATTCAAAGGTAGTAGGATATCCTTGGGTGTAAATATAGCAATTAGAAGTTATCATTTTCTAATGAAGTAATTATGTAGTAAATAAGGTCAATAATTTTAGTGGGTAGGGGTTTAATAGATTTGGATACCAATGATTGAAGTCATGTTAGGTTGTCTATGATATAAAGGGAGTGATATTTACTGGTTGACTGGATGATACTTACTATATAAGTTAGTGGGGCTTCAAAATTAAGTGATATTATTGAAGGGATGATAAATGGTAAAGAATGTAATTAATTTTGATTCATTATAACAATTATTTGTACACAATAATCTGTTTTATAATTCTTGTAACATTAAATTATCATTTAAAAGGTAGTAGAATTTTTTATCTCATTCATTTAGGAATCATTGTTTAAATCATATTAATCTCTTATATTTTTTCCTCCTCTTATTTTATTCCATTAAATTTATGTTTTCTGATTTTTAATATGTGTGGGTTATCTTGAGTTGTGTGAGAGGTTAAAATTTGTGTCTTGAGTAGGGTGTCATGACTTCCTTCATCTATTACACATATATCAGGGTCAAAACTTTTATATGTCTCATTTCCACTACATATATCCTTCAATGTGTGAACTTATTGTAGATTTAAGATCTATTTTTTGATGATCATGTAAAGTTTATCCTCTAAAAAAGTGGTATGAAATAATTATTTTAGATATTGTTCAGAAAACTCATATGTAGCCTTGGATTTGGTGACTCTTGACATGATAATATTTTATTTTTAGGGGAAATTTACTATTAATTAAAGGTATGTCATTAGATAAAGGTAAACTATAGGTAGATAAATTTTATGGAATGTATTTTTTATTTAGAATAATTTGGATAAGGGGTCATCTAATTTAAAAAGACATGAATGTTCCACATATTGGTATTCATTCAGATAAAATAGAGAAGGATAAATGGAAATAGTTGGATATTATGTAAGTTTCATGGGTGAGAATGTCTTTGTAATAGAGTGTAACCTTTTACATCTATGAATTAAATATGAAGTTTGATCAAATAAAATCCCTAGATGATAGGTATGATAAATCTATAGAACATAACAATGTTCTCATGATGTTGCAATTATTTATCTTAAGGTTATAAAAAGTTATACTAGTGGTAGATCATGTGAATGATTTAAATATAATCTAAGGGTAGCTTTAATTAGGGAAGGTAAAATTTGATAATTTTGTATGAGAACTCATATTTTTATCATCACTATATAGTTGGTATGTGATTCTAACTATTATTAGTAACTCTAATTAAAATATCAATTTGGTATATGAGTATGTCAATAATTTCATCCTTAATAAATAACTTCTTCATAAAGAATCCCCTTAATCCATTAGTTATCTTAAAGTTCATAGGTGAGGATGGTCACCGCATAAGAGTAATCTAATGAAACCATTGAAAGATTAATCTTAATAAAAGATATAGAGTAAGTCAGTTGGTCCTAGTCCTATATGTTGGAGTTGTGGAAAAGGGTACATATCAAGAAGAATTACTTAAGTTATAAGTAGAACATTATAAATTAATAAACTTCCAAAATTTAAAATTCTATTATCTAAATAGGAAGAAGAAATAAGTTTTTTCTCAGTTTCAAATTTCCAGTGGAATCATGGGAAGTTGATTCTATATCATATTTCGATTCAATGGAAGAACATTCATGTATGGTGAATAATTTATCCATATATTTTGGTAAATTTCTTCTAATGGATAATGAATTATTAGATGTAATATAAAAATGTGAAGTGAATATCTTGAGTAAGAATGGCGTGTTCTTCAAACTCAAAATAGTTAGACACATCCTAGTGTTATGGAAGAGTCTCGTTTTTGTAGGATAACTTGACGACAAAGTCTATGGAAATAATTTTTCAAATAGAGAGTGACATAGGGATCCATGGTTGTTTCATAAGATTTGAAGGATGGTAATATGTATTTCACCATAAATTTGGATGGAATTTAAATATTCTAAACTACCTTATTAAAGGATTTGATGGTTTAGAATTAGAGACTCAGTCATCTCAGTGAGAATAATATGAATGTACTAATGACTAAAGGCATACTAAATCTTTATAACATGAATATAAAAGGTTTAAAATTTATGTTCTAGATAAATTTATAAGGGTGTCCTTCAAATTATATATATTGAATCCCAAATATCCAAAGTTATAATTGGTTCACCCAAATTTTTGGGGATATTCCTGATGTTCATTCCCATGGTGTTTCCCTAAACATTATAAATTCTATTGATGATTCTACTAAAAATTAAGGATTTATTTTTAAAGAAAATGTATGATGGTTGTCAAGATTTTATTCAATGGAAATACATGGTTGAAAGGGAAAGTGGTTAGAAGTTGAAATGCATACATTTCGAAAATGGTGGAGGAAGCACTGAATACAGCTTCTGATACATTTATTGGATGAATGGGATTAACCATGAGAAAATGATTCATGGAAAACCATAGAAAAATAGTGTTTCTAAATGAATGCATCAAAAATTTACAGAAAATTATTAATGAATAAGTTTTGACTCAATAATTCCTAGAGTAATTTGGGCATTGGAAGTCAACACATAATGTACCTCATCAATAGGACTCCAGCATCAGTGGTTGGTATAGAACTTAAAGAGGATCTATAGTTTGGAAAATGACTATATGTTAACAATTTTAAAGTCTTAAAATAAATATAATATTTTCATTTCGATTATAATGATCAATATAATCTTGGGGAAAAATACAAATCATGATTTCTCATTGGGTATGGACATGAGTATTTTGAATTTCAATTATGGGATAAACGTAGGAAACAAGTACTTAATATTTGAGATGTTCTATTCAATTATATAGTTTTTTTAAAGGACCATAACATGGTGGAGGAAGAAATTAAGAGAAATAAACCAAATATTGAAGTCCAAGTATATCTTAGTAAACATACCATAAGGGAGGAGAATTATTTCCGAAGATATCATCAAAATTTGAAAGTTTTCTTGGTTTTAAAAATACCAAAGGATTGGATTTATCAAACATTACTTGAAATGTTTCATAAAAAATATTGGTTCTTTTATTAAAAACACTATATTCCTTACTAATTATAGAATAACCCAAAAAAAATTTATCGATTTTATAATAAAATATAGGTAACTAATCTTTTTTATTTAGAATGAATACTTTATATCCAAAAAGTCTAGAGTAATAATTTTTTGTCTTTCTTATAGTCCACTACAAATAATGTGTTTTATTCAAAAAAATTATAAGTAAAATTTGATTTATAGTATAAAAACAATACTTATTACCTCAATCTAAAAAATTCTTTCAATAAAATACTCACATAGAAAAGTTCAAGTAATTTTCTAAATAATTATATTTATTCTGCCAATTATTTCTTTCTTGGGGTGTTCTTGGTGCTTAAATATTATGAGTAATACCTTTTTACTATTAAATGTTTCAAAATCAGAGTTAAAAAACTCACCTATATTATCACTCTAGATAATAAACAAAGTATGTTTTCCTTATTTTTAATAGTACTAATAAATTACTTAAAATGATTAGAATTTTCATATTTTAAGGGGATAAAATATACCTATGTAAATCTAGTGTAATCATCGACCAAGACATACGTATAGTGTTTACCTTTAATACTTCTTATTAGTATAGGACAAAAAATATCCATGTTCACGAACTATAAATCATTTGTGGTTTAGACATCTGTTTTTTATTTAAAAATGACTTATGTTTCTTACAAAGTTAATAAGGATCATAGACTATGGTTGAATAAAACATACATTCTTTTAGATTCCTAACATGTCCTTTCATTAAATGTTTAGTTAATATTTAGAATTTATAATGTTCTAGAACCCAAATCCATGTCCAAGAAAAGTATTTTATTTCAGTTAAATATGTAAAATTTTTATAATTTAACTCTTCTAAGTTGTGTTTGTATATATTTTCATGCCTATACATAGATAAAATGAAATTACATTCTTAACTTTGAACAATGAATTTTCATTCATGAAGTTTACAAGTTTTCTTTCAACACATATCTTAAATATGTTAATAAGGATGTGGTTATGTCTTAAAACATATTAAATATTTGAAATAATAAATTTTCAAAAATAATAAAATACCACTGATTTTGATGACTTCGCCTTATGAATTGTATCGAAACATAATAATTCTTCCTTTAAACTTATTAAAATTTTAAAATATTGAATTCTCTCTAGTCATATGTCAAGAAAAACCATTGTTCATATACCATTAGTTTTTACATAAAGTTCTTAGTATCTTTTCCTAAAAGGGATAAAATTATTTTCTTAAGGCCCACACATATTTTAGTCCAGTTATGTTGGTAAATAAAATTTTAGGAAGTCATATATGTTAAAATATTTTATGTTGTACAACAACTAGTTTTTATGAAATAAATGATTTATGCAAACCAAAATAGTAAATTTTATTTAAATAATAATATTTACTCTAGTAACCACCTATTTGAAATTTAGTACAAAAATGTGTACTTTTAGGTACAAAATAATTATTTTGGAAATATTTTCTATGAATATTGAAACCAATTCCAATTGAATTTCTAGAGTTCCCAATTTTATTATTCATTTTATAAAAAAATTATTTACCAAAAGTAAAATTATATTAAATTTTATCTAAAAAATAACTTTAGATTTAATTTACATAACCAAAATATGATTTTATTTCTCATATTTACAACAAAAAAATTATGATAAACAAAATTATGATCCACAAAAATATGATCAACAATTTTTTGATCAAGTAATTTTTAATCAATTGTATTTCAATTTGAAGAACTAGTTTTCTAATCTACTTCACTTGAATGTCTTAAAATTTATAAAGTTTATTTAAAAAAAATATGTTGTTATATTTAAAAATATTTTCATCATTAATAACATAAATATTTCTCAATTTATTATTTTCTCTACTCATATGAGTAATATATCTAGCAATTCTAGCTATATAAGGTAAATATTCCTCATTATATTGAATCAACCTTTTTAACTTATGATCGATCATATTTTTCATGTTATAATTAAGTTGAATAATCATATTAGGTATTATAAGTGAATTTATAATCAAGAAATAAATTTTTTATATATTATACAATTAAATTTCTCATGAAGCATTTTTCATTCCTTGAAATGATTGAACAGAAACTGCTAATTTTTTGGATTTCTATTCCACTATCTTTTGATGAAATTTATAAAGATGTGAAACCTTCAATAAATCTAAAAGTATATAAATATTTCAAGATTTTATTTCCTTTTCTTTTATAATTCCTTCTGAACTTTCTATTTCTTTTATTGAGTTTTGGAATGTTTTATCTAATATGGTCATCCTTTTTACAATCATTTTCACACTCAAAGTGTGGTTTCTAGGTATTTTTATATTTGGTATTTATTTTATTTTGATTATTTATTTATAATTTTTCAAGGAAAATACAGGTTTTGGGGAGATAAAAAGTGGTACATGGTTGGAACATGTTTAGTGAAAACCACGTGCCAATCCCTAAAAAACTTATATACCTTGACAGAGGCACTGGGAAGCTCACATGATTAGACACTTTTCCATGTTCCAACCCCAAAAAAACTATATTTATTGGAAAGTTTCAATGGATTTCCCATAAGTTTTGGATCATAGTTTGTGAGGAAATGTTGCCCAAACAGTGTGTCCTTCATCTATTAGGAAAAATGTATTAGCAAAGTTGGAGCATTTTCAAGCAGACCTGAGGCCAAACCATGTGGCCTGCCCAATTTTCAAAATCAATTATTTTAAAAAATACCCCTCCTCTATTTTAACACATTTTCAACCCTCATTTCGCCAATTCTACCCATATATCCCTAGGATAACCTACCCTCTTCTCCACCTACTTCTTAGGTTCAATCCTTTAGTTATTTGAGATTGGATCTTTAAGGAAACTCTAAGAAAGTTCCTCCTCTTCATTGTATTGTTTTCTTCAAAATTATGTCTTTAGTTTTCTTATCTATGGTGGTTTTTGTTACCTATATTGGGATAAATATATTTTCCTTGGTTTGGGATTTGATGTTTGTACTGTGTTCTTTCTTATTTGAGATATCATCTTGTTCTGGCTTGCTGTTTTTAACTGATTTGTGATGATTTTAAAGGGAAAGGTATGTGGTTCCATGTATTACTGTTATTTTATAATTTAAATTCTCATGGATTTAATTGCATATGTTATCCTATGTTTTTTGTGTATAAATGGGTAATTCTATAGGTATTGGTGTGTGTAAAGATTTAAAAATAGTTTTTCCCCCATTAAAATTGTTGAAATTGTATTCTTTTTTATGGTGTGTTTATTTGTAATGAAATGGGATTGGTATGGAATTTAAATGGAACAATCCTCATTAAAACCTTCGGTACCTAGGCATGTAGTCTATGGCTAGTATTTAGGTGATATAGTAGGGCCTTGGGCCGATCTCACAAGTTGGATTTTGATGCAACACCAACTATATGATTCCACATGGACTACTATCATTAGCCATTGGGTTCATCCCCCCGCCCCAAATGGATGATGCATGTGAAGGAATTTTTATCTATTTTACCATTGATATATGATGTTCATATAACCCCAATAACCTTGATAATTATGGGTTTCCCATTGTGTTTATTCTTTTTTGCATACTTTTTTACTCTTGTATTTTTTACATCTTTTATAAATCTCAAGAATTTATTCAAAATAAATTGTTTACATCCCATTAAAACTGGAACATTTATTTATATTATAATGGATATACATGGAAAACCTGTTGGGATAATATTAGGAATGTGAGCTCACACCCAACATATACGCAATGGGTATATTGCAACCTTGTTTTGTATAGATCTCGTAAAGTTAAGACCACTTTAGGAGGTGGAGGATGTAACACCCGAGACTTTTATGTTATATAAACCATCAAATGAATTTTTTTTTTTACACAACACTTGCCTGGCTTGCTTTACACGCAATCGTGACCTTCCTCGATAGGTTGCGTCGTACGCAATACCGAGTTTCACTAAACAACAATATGCTATTAAAACTAGCCGTTATGAATAGTAATAACCACTTTTTGAAATTTTATAAATTTTATTTTTCAAAATGGACTTCATTTTTGGACTCAGAATATCGAAATTAGCCTAGGGTGAAATTTTGGTATTTTTCTGAAAACTTTCAATTTTTGATGAATAGTGAAACCACTAAGTGGTAGGTTAAAAACTGAATTTTGCATAAAACTTAATTTTACCACTTCTGTGAATGGAATTTCGAAAATCCGAGAGACACAGTTAATATCAAGGACTAAAATGTGGTTCAATGAGATGAAAATAATTTTTTGGTGAATAGTAACTTTTTACTTTTTTTTACCACGGTTAAAAGTAAATAGGGTAATTAAGGGTAAAAATGATATTATTATTACCCTAACACATGTCCTAATTCTATTGGACAAGTGTAATTCGACCAAAAACAAACTTAGGAATAAAATATGACCATTTAGGCCCACTTGGATTAGATTAGGACATTTATTGTTAATTTATTTAAAGAAGGGTTAAAGTAGTTAAAATCAAAGTTTAATAAGTAAATCATTTTTAATATGGGGTTATACATAAGATAAATTCGATTGTAAATATTCATTAGAAAGATAAAAAGATTTACTACATGATGGTATTTTATTTGTAATTTTTATACATCAAATAATTTAATTTATTTATGACACAAATATGATGCAGTAATTATCTTGTTAATGAAATATTGACATAATTGATGTTATAAACACCAAAATAAATGTAATTTGAGACTTTTTATGAATTACACTAATTTTCTAGGTTACTATGATATATTATTGTTGATTTAATCAACTTGGTTCGAACATATAATTCTGTTATGACTTTCACAAAAATCATATATCAAATAGTGTCAAAATTGACACAAAATAGTTTTTAAATCAAATATTATATTATTAATTGTTATTTTATTCCTAAAAATCTAAGGTTCGGCCCAATGACTTAGATAAGGATATATATATTAATAATAAACAATTTGGGGTTCGTTTGGCATGTTATAGTAAGTGTATTAACCATATAGTGAAAGAAAACAAAAAGACACGGTAAAAGTTAAATTAATTAACTTAGAGTTAAATCTAATTGATAAGGTTAAAATAATACCCTAAACTTGTCTAAATCCTATTGGTTGATAGGATTTCTACCCATCACCACTTTAGCTTCGAAATAAGACCCTTTGGAACCATTATAAACCGATTTTTACTTTAATATAAAATAATATTTTGAGATATTCCTAAGGTGCCCCTCTCCTCCCTTATAAAAGGGCACCTCCTCCCCCTCCTCCTCACACCAATTTGAGCACTCAAGCTCGGCCAAACCCTGCCATTTTCTCCTCTCCACTTCCCTAGAATAATCCTAGAGGGCCTGGTCTTCTCCAAAGAATAATCTTAGTTCCTTAAGTGGAGGATTCAAAGAGGCGTTCCAAAGAAGAGGTAATATCCATTACCGATCTTTTCAATTTCTTTCTTCTTCAACTTCTTCTTCTTTAGTTGTTTCATGATAAAGTAATAACATCAGTATTACTTACATACTGATATGTTATTATAAATATGAAACAACCCTAATTCACCTTCTATCTATCCTACGGAAAAAGGAAATCACCGCGCGTGCGTACGTACGGAATACCGTCTCCACGCCGTGGTGTAATCTATTTTCCACCATCACCTTACAAGGATGGGTATAATGGTGTAATGAGTAACTATATATGATTATTATTAAGTAATATTGATACTTAAATAATATATATATATACTCCAATACAATTCCACGATCATAGGAACGATATCATCACTCGTGCGTACGTACGGAATACCGTCTCCACGATGTGATGCGACTAGTTCTACATGATCTTCATTTCATAATGATTATATAAATGAATTGAATGAATGAATATGGTATATACTACACTAATACCATTCTGGAAATGAATTATCTATAACCTAAAGATAATAATAAGAATTTATTCAACAAAACACGCATAAGAACAAAAAGTTATAAAGACCCGAGTAACAAGTAACAATGAAATATTACTAACAAGAAGCTAATAATATGACCATATATGATATCATATCAATATGTATGATTCTGTAATAAGTCAATAACATTATTTAAACCATTATACAGGAGCTTCGGACACGAACAAAGCAAATCGGACCTAAGGTAAGGGAAATATCACAATCTCATTTTTATCCGAGATTGTTTATTCGTAAGTATTTACTGGGGTGTATTTCATCATCCACATCCATGTTTCATCAATATGTAATATTATTTCCATCCTCCTACAATTGTTTAAATCCATTTTTACCCTTCGGTGAGTTTTTAGTAATATGTATGAAAGGAATCTTTTGTCGTTTTTCGTACGAGGTACTTTTGACTTTTCCGACAAAAGTACGAAGAATGTTTTTTTTAACTTATACGGCATGAATGGATTCTTAAAACATTATTTCCAAGAAGCTTCCTTTACAAGTTTTCAAGTTTATTTTTAATCAACTTATTTTAGTTTATAATTGCATGACATGTTAAGAAAAGAAAAGTGTTTTTGAAGAAGAAAGGATATTTTCCTCAAGAATGGAGTTCAAGTGTTTTATCAAAATTATTCTCCATCTAAGATAGTAAAGGGTTCTGTTTTTATCCCTATTATTACATTGATTTGATTATGTTGTGAGGGAATTATTTTTATGAAGTCATTTACCTTATATGATTTGTTTTATGATGTCATGATGTTTCAAGAATCCCATTTTTGTTACATGTGTTATGCGATGATGTATGATTTATGATTATGTGGCACACATAAGAAAGGATTCATTATAAGATGGGTGGGACCTATATCTCCCTCCAATGCATTGGGTAAAGACTTTATATCTCATGAGATAGACATGGCTGGAACGGAAGGTTATTTCGGTTCAGTGATACAGGACTGAAACGAGGAGTGAACTCGGTTCAGAAAGGGACTTTGTCCACTAAGATAGTCTTGGCAATGAGTCATGACTAACAAGAAATGATTTTCCATGATTATGTGTGCATGCCACAAAGTTTCAAGTTTTATGTTATGATTATGGGGATCTCATTTTCACTTCTATGATTTATTCCATGTTAAGATAGTATGATCTCTTTTGCAGGTTTTGATTTTCAAAAAGATATGATATGATTTTTTATTTCCTTTATTTGCCCTTGCTGAGCATTTGAGCTCACCCTTTTATGTTTTCTTTTCCCCAGGTCAGGAAGATGGATATTAAGTAGAATATGCTAAAAGGGACCCTAGATATGATGAAATAAATAGGAGACACTGTAGAAGATTTATGAACCATTTGTTTATGTTTACCAG
This sequence comes from Viscum album, assembly GCA_963277665.1. Taxonomy (NCBI): domain Eukaryota; kingdom Viridiplantae; phylum Streptophyta; class Magnoliopsida; order Santalales; family Viscaceae; genus Viscum; species Viscum album. Next base: position 1,175,586,408 of record OY728141.1, on the reverse strand, counting down.
TTTCTAAAGACACTATACCTATACGGTCCTTTGTGGTTTTGTCATATGTTGTAATAAGTGTGCTTCAATTTCGAAGTATTAACAATGTATGTAAAGTATGGGTCGTTATAGTTGGTATCAGAGGAAAGGTATAGTCAACCTTTGGAAACTAGGATGTGAAAGCCTTAGTAAGAACCCTAAGGATAAGTCTAAGAATAGAACACAATCTTAGTGTTTTTGAAATGGCCTTGAATAACCTAGGATAAGACCATAAGCATGAAAATTTTATTCTTGAATTATGTGGTTTCCTATTATAATTAGTGTTGCACACACTATTCTTCTTGGTTTTAGTCAATGGCTGGAACCCGAAGGAACCGTGTTAATGCGGAGTGCGATGGGCAATGCAATGATTGTCCCCCTGAGCAACCAAACGATATGGGAGCTGGAATGCAAAATCTTGTAGCCATGCTCACACAACTTTCTCAAGCTATGAATTATGCAGGATTTCCAAACGAGCAAAGGAGGGAGCAACATTTTGTTGAATCCTTCATGAGGCAGCGTCCACCTTCTTTCAGCGGGTCTACTGATCCATTAGTTGCTGAACAATGGATTAGTACTACTGAAAAGATATTTTCAGTTCTTCAATGTTCTGAACATGATAAAGTCATCCTAGCAGTGTATCGTTTGGAAGGAGATGCTGATCAATGGTGGAATCTTGTTAAGAATACGAGGCAAAGGGATGAAATTGAGTCTATGGAATGGGACGAGTTCAAGAACTTATTTTTCAATAAGTACTTCCCTCGTATTCTCCGAACAAAGATGGAGAAATAGTTTCTTGAACTAAAGCAAAGGGATGGTGAATCTGTTGGTACCTATGAAGCAAATTTTACAAAACTTGCAAGGTACGCATCTGGTATTATTATCCAACCTGAGAGTAAGATCGATCGATTCTTTAGTGGCTTAAAACCAAGTCTTCGAAGGGCGTTAGCCATAAGGGACTTCAATAGCTACGAGGAAATCGTTCGATGTGCTCTCAAAGTCGAGATGGAGATTGGAGTAACCCATCAGTCACATGGGTTTGATAAGAAGAGGAAGATGGAATTCAAAGAAAAATCTAAAGAGCACATGGAAAAGAAGATGAGCTTTTCCTTATGCTCAATGTGTGGAAAGAAACATGGAGGGAGTTGTCTTAAAGAGACAAGTAAATGTTTTAAATGTGGAAAGGAAGGTCATCGGGCATTTGAATGCCGTGATAATGGGAAGAAGATGTCTAGTGATGCAAACAAAGGAAGGGATACACTGAATGAACCTACTACACTTCAATGTTTCAAGTGCAAGGAGATGGGTCATTATGCCAATCAATGCCCAAATCCAAGGGTTGATGATGATGGTCGACGTCAACAAACTCTTAAGGCTAAAGACAAAGGAAAGTCACATGCAATTTCTATCAGCGATGTGGAGTACGATAACGATGTGGTGAAAGGTACACTTACCATCCTCTCAAAAGTAGAAAATGTTTTATTTGATTCTGGATCCACCCACTCTTTTATTTCTGAAGACTTTTCTAAGGGTATCACCGTATTACCTCAACAATTAGATGTTGAGTTAGCTGTGACAACACCTAATGGCACATCAATCGCATCAAAAGTTTATAATTCTTCTCTGATCGAAGTTTGTGGGAAAGTGCTTCCTGCAAATCTTGTGATCCTTCCTTTAGTGGAATTTGATGTGATTCTTGGCATGGATTGGCTTTCTCTACATGGAGCTCATATCAATTGCCAATGAAGGGAAGTCACATTTCATATTCCAGATCAATCTACGATCGTCTATCAATGCAAGGATGAACATAACCTTCCAGTGGAAATTTCTTCCATCTTATGGGTATTGATTCCACTAAATGAAGGTTATTTATCTCAAGTAGTTGGTGAGAAACTCACGATTAAGAATATGCCCATTGTACGGGAGTTTGATGATGTCTTTCCGGAGGAATTGCCGGGTCTTCCACCAAATCGTGAAGTTGAGTTTTCAATAGAACTCGTACCGGGTGCTTTTCCTATTTCAAAGACACCTTATAGAATGGCCCCAATTGAGTTGCAGGAATTGAAGAAGCAACTCCAAGAGAATCTTGATAAGGGATTCATACGCCCTAGTGTGTCACCTTGGGGAGCACCTGTTCTATTTGTTAAGAAGAAAGATGGATCAATGAGACTCTTCATTGATTATCGAGAACTTAACAAGATCACTATCAAGAAAAAATATCCTCTCCCACGCATTGATGACTTATTTGACCAACTACGCGGAGCTCAATACTTTTCCAAGATTGATCTTCCTTCAGAGTATCATCAATTAAGGGTCAAAAGGGAGGATATACCAAAGACGGCTTTCCGTACAAGGTATGGACACTATGAATTTATAGTGATGCCATTTGGTCTTACTAATGCCCCTGCTATCTTCATGGATCTAATGAATAGAGTCTTTAGAGACTATCTTGATCAATTTGTGGTAGTCTTTATAGACGATATTCTTGTCTATTCAAAGAGCAAGGAAGAGCATGAAGATCACTTGAGAATTATATTGAAGACCCTGAGAAAAGAGAAGCTTTATGCCAAATTTACCAAGTGTGAATTTTGGCTTCAAAAAGTTTCATTTTTGGGTCATATAATCTCAAAAGAGGGGATATCTGTGGATCCAGCAAAAACAGAGGTTATCGAAAGATGGTCGAGACCAACAACAGTAACTGAGATCCGAAGTTTTCTTGGTTTGGCTGGATATTATCGACGTTTTGTAAAAGATTTTTCACGATTATCTAATCCACTCACCAAGTTGACTCGGAAATGAGTTAAGTTTGTCTGGACAGAGGAATGTGAAGAGAATTTCAAGGAGTTGAAAAGAAGGTTATCCAGTGCACCTGTGCTCACACTGCCTTGTAGTGGAGAAAGGTTTGTGATCTACCGTGATGCATCCAAGAAGGGATTGGGGTGTGTTCTTATGCAAAATGATATGGTGATAGCTTATGCTTCACGACAGTTGAAAATCCATGAGCAAAATTACCCAACACATGATTTGGAGTTGGCTGCGGTAATATTTGCATTAATGATTTGGAGGAATTACCTTTATGGTGAAAGGTGTGATATTTATACTGATCATAAAAGTTTAAAGTATATTTTCACACAAAAGGAGTTTAATATGCGTCAAAGAAGATGGTTGGAGCTGATTAAGGATTATGACTTCTCAATCCATTACCACCCTAGGAAAGCAAACAAGGTGGCAGATGCATTAAGTCGACAAGACCATGCTAGTTTATCCATGATGAGGATCACAAAAGATCCAATATTTATGGATTTAGAAAGGATGGATCTTGGAATTATAATGGAAGGGGAAAATCTTATCTTTCTCAAATGAATGTTCAACCATCTATACATGTGAAGATTAAAGAGGCACAGAAAGAAGATGTCGAGTTACAAAAGAAGGTGAGAAATGTTCCTGAATTCAACCTTGATTGTGATGGGATAATAAAGTTCAGGAATCGGGTTTGTGTTCCTCCCATCCCCGAATTAAAGAAAGAGCTGCTGGATGAGGCTCATAGTTCTTCATTCTCTATTCATCCTGGAAGCACGAAGATGTATAGGGACCTGAAAGAGTACTTCTGGTGGGATGGCATGAAAAGAGATGTTGCTGAATATGTCTCTCGATGCTTGGTTTTTCAACAAGTTAAAGCTGAGAGACAGAAGTCTAAGGGGATGTTACAACCATTACCCATACCCGAATGGAAATGGGAAAACATCACAATGGACTTTGTCACAGGACTTCCTAAAACATCCAAAGGCAATAATGCTATCTGGGTCATAGTTGATCGTCTTACAAAGTCTGCACACTTCATTGCTATTAGAGAGGATTTCTCTCTAGATCAGCTTGCCAGGATATATGTAAAGGAAGTGGTAAGATTGCATGGAGTACCACTTTCTATTATATCTGATCGAGATCCGAGATTTACCTCGAAGTTCTGGGGAAGTCTTCAGCATACTCTGGATACAGAGTTGAGTTTTAGCACTGCTTATCATCCCCAGACAGACGGTCAGTCTGAGAGAACAATTCAAACCCTAGAAGATATGTTGAGAGCTTGCTCTATGGATTTCAAAGGAGGTTGGGATCAACACCTACCTTTGGTGGAATTTTCTTATAATAATAGCTTTCACTCCAGTATTCAGATGGCTCCTTATGAAGCTCTCTATGGAAAGAAATGCAGGACTCCAACTTGCTGGGATGAAGTTGGGGAAAGAAAGCTATTAGGACCTGATCTCGTTGACGAAATGGTAGAAAAGGTCAGATCTATTCAACAACACATAAGCGCAGCTCAGAGTCGACAGAAAAGTTATGCCGACAACCGAAGAAAAGACCTAGAGTTTGAAGTGGGCGATAAAGTGTTCTTACGAATATCTCCCTGGAAGAGGGTTATGAGATTTGGAAAGAAGGAGAAGTTGAACCCTAGATATATCGGTCCTTTTGAAATACTGGATCGTGTTGGGAAGGTAGCTTACCGATTGGCGCTTCCACCGAATCTCTCTCAAGTTCACGATGTGTTCCACGTATCTCTCCTGAGAAAGTACATACCAGATCCTTCACATGTACTCAGCTCAGAAGTTGTACCGCTGGAGAAAGATCTTTCTTATGAAGAACAGCCGATAGAGATTCTGTATCGTAGCGAAAAAGTCCTACGAAACAAGACCACTCTCTTGGTGAAAGTTTTATGGAGGAACCACCAACTTGAAGAATCTACATGGGAGCTTGAGGATATGATGAGGGAGAATTATCCTCATCTGTTTGTTACAAAGTGACGAATTTCAAGGGCGAAATTCTTTTTAAGGGGGGTAGAATGTAACACCCGAGACTTTTATGTTATATAAACCATCAAAGGAATTTTTTTTTTACACAACACTTGCTTGGCTTGCTTTACACGCAATCGTGACCTTCCTCGATAGCTTGCGTCGTACGCAATACCGAGTTTCACTAAACAACAATATGCTATTAAAACTAGCCGTTATGAATAGTAATAACCACTTTTTGAAATTTTATAAATTTTATTTTTCAAAATGGACTTCATTTTTGGACTCAGAATATCGAAATTAGCCTAGGGTGAAATTTTGGTATTTTTCTGAAAACTTTCAATTTTTGATGAATAGTGAAACCACTAAGTGGTAGGTTAAAAACTGAATTTTGCATAAAACTTAATTTTACCACTTCTGTGAATGGAATTTCGAAAATCCGAGAGACACGGTTAATATCAATGACTAAAATGTGGTTCAATGAGATGAAAATAATTTTTTGGTGAATAGTAACTTTTTACTTTTTTTTACCACGGTTAAAAGTAAATAGGGTAATTAAGGGTAAAAATGATATTATTATTACCCTAACACATGTCCTAATTCTATTGGACAAGTGTAATTCGACCAAAAACAAACTTAGGAATAACATATGACCATTTAGGCCCACTTGGATTAGATTAGGACATTTATTATTAATTTATTTAAAGAAGGGTTAAAGTAGTTAAAATCAAAGTTTAATAAGTAAATCATTTTTAATATGGGGTTATACCTAAGATAAATTCAATTGTAAATATTCATTAGAAAGATAAAAAGATTTACTACATGATGGTATTTTATTTGTAATTTTTAGACATCAAATAATTTAATTTATTTATGACACAAATATGATGCAGTAATTATCTTGTTAATGAAATATTGACATAATTGATGTTATAAACACCAAAATAAATGTAATTTGAGACTTTTTATGAATTAAACTAATTTTCTAGATTACTATGATATATTAGTGTTGATTTAATCAACTTGGTTCGAACATATAATTCTGTTATGACTTTCACAAAAATCATATATCAAATAGTGTCAAAATTGACACAAAATAGTTTTTAAATCAAATATTATATTATTAATTGTTATTTTATTCCTAAAAATCTAAGTATCGGCCAAATGACTTAGATAAGGATATATATATTAATAATAAAAAATTTGGGGTTCGTTTGGCATGTTATAGTAAGTGTATTAACCATATAGTGAAAGAAAACAAAAAGACACGGTAAAAGTTAAATTAATTAACTTAGAGTTAAATCTAATTGATAAGGTTAAAATAATACCCTAAACTTGTCTAAATCCTATTGGTTGATAGTATTTCGACCCATCACCACTTTAGCTTCTAAATAAGACCCTTTGGAACCATTATAAACCGATTTTGACTTTAATATAAAATAATATTTTGAGATATTCCTAAGGTGCCCCTCTCCTCCCTTATAAAAGGGAACCTCCTCCCCCTCCTCCTCACCCCAATTTGAGCACTCAAGCTCGGCCAAACCCTGCCATTTTCTCCTCTCCACTTCCCTAGAATAATCCTAGAGGTCCTGGTCTTCTCCAAAGAACAATCTTAGTTCCTTAAGTGGAGGATTCAAAGAGGCGTTCCAAAGAAGAGGTAATATCCATTACCGATCTTTTCAATTTCTTTCTTCTTCAACTTCTTCTTCTTTAGTTTTTTCATGATAAAGTAATAACATCAGTATTACTTACATACTGATATGTTATTATAAATATGAAACAACCCTAATTCAACTTCTATCCATCCTACGGAAAAAGGAAATCACCGCGCGTGCGTACGTACGGAATACCGTCTCCACGCCGTGGTGTAATCTATTTTCCACCATCACCTTACAAGGATGGGTATAATGGTGTAATGAGTAACTATATATGATTATTATTAAGTAATATTGATAGTTAAATAATATATATATATACTCCAATACAATTCCACGATCATAGGAACGATATCATCACTCGTGCGTACGTACGGAATACCGTCTCCACGATGTGATGCGACTCGTTCTACATGATCTTCATTTCATAATGATTATATAAATGAATTGAATGAATGAATATGGTATATACTACACTAATACCATTCTGGAAATGAATTATCTATAACCTAAAGATAAGAATAAGAATTTATTCAACAAAACACGCATAAGAACAAAAAGTTATAAAGACCCGAGTAACAAGTAACAATGAAATATTACTAACAAGAAGCTAATAATATGACCATATATGATATCATATCAATATGTATGATTCTGGAATAAGTCAATAACATTATTTAAACCATTATACAGGAGCTTCGGACACGAACAAAGCAAATCGGACCTAAGGTAAGGGAAATATCACAATCTCATTTTTATCCGAGATTGTTTATTCGTAAGTATTTACTGGGGTGTATTTTATCATCCACATCCATGTTTCATCAATATGTAATATTATTTCCATCCTCTTACAATTGTTTAAATCCATTTTTACCCTTCGGTGAGTTTTTAGTAATATGTATGAAAGGAATCTTTTGTCGTTTTTCGTACGAGGTACTTTTGACTTTTCCGACAAAAGTACGAAGAATGTTTTTTTTAACTTATACGGCATGAATGGATTCTTAAAACATTATTTCCAAGAAGATTCCTTTACAAGTTTTCAAGTTTATTTTTAATCAACTTATTTTAGTTTATAATTGCATGACATGTTAAGAAAAGAAAAGTGTTTTTGAAGAAGAAAGGATATTTTCCTCAAGAATGGAGTTCAAGTGTTTTATCAAAATTATTCTCCATCTAAGATAGTAAAGGGTTCTGTTTTTATCCCTATTATTACATTGATTTGATTATGTTGTGAGGGAATTATTTTTATGAAGTCATTTACCTTATATGATTTGTTTTATGATGTCATGATGTTTCAAGAATCCCATTTTTGTTACATGTGTTATGCGATGATGTATGATTTATGATTATGTGGCACACATAAGAAAGGATTCATTATAAGATGGGTGGGACCTATATCTCCCTCCAATGAATTGGGTAAAGACTTTATATCTCATGAGATAGACATGGCTGGAACGGAAGGTTATTTCGGTTCAGTGATACAGGACTGAAACGAGGAGTGAACTCGGTTCAGAAAGGGACTTTGTCCACTAAGATAGTCTTGGAAATGAGTCATGACTAACAAGAAATGATTTTCCATGATTATGTGTGTGTGCCACAAAGTTTCAAGTTTTATGTTATGATTATGGGGATCTCATTTTCACTTCTATGATTTATTCCATGTTAAGATAGTATGATCTCTTTTGCAGGTTTTGATTTTCAAAAAGATATGATATGATTTTTTATTTCCTTTATTTGCCCTTGTTGAGCATTTGAGCTCACCCTTTTATGTTTTCTTTTCCCCAGGTCAGGAAGATGGATATTAAGTAGAATATGCTAAAAGGGACCCTAGATATGATGAAATAAATGGGAGACACTGTAGAAGATTTATGAACCAGTTGTTTATGTTTCCCAGTTTCTAAAGACACTATACCTATACGGTCCTTTGTGGTTTTGTCATATGTTGTAATAAGTGTGCTTCAATTTCGAAGTATTAACAATGTATGTAAAGTATGGGTCGTTATAGAGGATACTCTTAATAGTTTATTCCCTTTCAGGGATATGTTCTAGTAATCTAATGGTAGATTATGTCTCTCATGTCATGATGAGTCTTGTGTCCCTTTTGTGGTCTCTTTCTCATTTTGTTCATTTTGATTTTGGTTATAATTGTAAACTTAAATTCAAGACTCACATATTCTTTTTTTTACATTTATAATAGATAATGGTAATGATTATTTATTTATAAGTTGGAATGTTATTATATATGGATATTTTTTTCATTATTATGGGAAAATAATTTCCAAATTATTTTTACAATGATCGGGCTCTAGTTTCCAACATGTAGGGGTCGAGAATTCCCTTCAGGCCATGGAAAAGGCTAGTTCGGATGTCAGATTATATTGAAGCACATACTGATCCATCAAACATGGTATTAAGAAGGTTTTTACCATTAATTTAGGTCTTTGTATTTGGGAATGTCTGGATATGAAGGATCTAGGACTATATGGCCTTGAGGTTCTAGTTACGAGTGGGGTGTCTGGCCAACACACCTCATGAGAGGCCTTGGGTAACAAAAAAATGTTGGGGACTTTCTTCTAATCCTCCTTGAGGTGAAATACAGAGGTAGTAGACTTGGAATAATCACCAAGATAATAGGGATATTTTTAAAAATTTTATTGAGATATTGTTACTTTATTGTGGTTTGTGTGAGTGTTTTATCATGTTATTTATTTGAATCGTCATGGGTTCATTTATTGATGGTTTCTTACTTTTGTTTTTTGGATTGTATAGTATCATTCATCCCTATAGACCACTTATATAGCTATAGGTGGAGGTTAGAGAGATTTACCCATCATGATTTTATCATTGATTAGTTGAGGTAGTGGTTTGGGTCGACTGTGCTCTGGATCAAGGAGAGAAATCTGGTCATGCTCGGGTTAAGGAAGTTGAACCTAGACTGGAGGAAGATCAATATTGGGAGTTTCTTAAACATAATCCCATAACGTATATGGATCAAGGATTTGTAGTATTTATAGTATTTAGTGTAAAATATTGAGAAATTATTCGAGTTCTACAGGACTCTTAATGTTTTTAAGGTAAAGTGTGCAGTGTTTATGTTTGAAGGCCCCAGTCACAAGTACTGGGGGTCAGTAGTTCAAGTAGTGATTAATTATTAGATGGATGGAAGAAATAAAATGGAATATTCATTTATAATTACCATGATAAATTATCCCTCTCCAAGACCTAGTACTTCTTAAACCTCCATTAGTTAAAGTGTTCAGTGTTGGAGTATGCCAACTGCTTCACAGAGCTGGTCAGCATTGCCCCTAAGATGGTGTCCAATGAAAGGATAAAAGCCCTACAGTTTGAAATGTGATTTTTATATACTAGGTATAAACCTATAGGAAATGATCTTATGTGTATACTTGATGATGATTTTATGGTCCCACATTTATTTCTACCATTAGTGGTGTCTTTAACAGCCCATGATGGGAGTACTCAAGTCTTCCAGGGAGAATGTGATCTGTAGACAACATGAGTAGAACCTCTACTTTTGGAGATAGAAAAGATTACATCCCATTTATATTCCCTATTACTAGAGGATCTTATGTTGTTATTTCATATGGGGTTTCCATTAGTGTTGAGTGATTACGCCTAGGTATTCCCATAGTATTTCTCAGGTATTCCTCATGAACAAGACGTGGAGTTTACCATCATTTTAGCACTGGGGATATAAAGCATAGCTCAGCCCTCATATCATATAGCCCCCATAATGTCGAGGGTGTTAAAGTTAAAGATTTATTATTTTTAATCCAAATGATTTATTCACATGAGATTCTCTCCTTGGGTCGCACCAAAGATTTTTTATATAAATCAAATGGATATATTTAGGTCGATATAATCTATCAGAAGCGAAATTAGTTCATGATCATTATTATATATATATTTCCCAATATTGATGATATATTTGACCATACCAATTGATAAAGGTTTTTATAAAGGAGAAAACTATGTTTGGAGTATCACTATTTTAGGGTATGAAAATCATATGTTTCTAAGACTGAATTCCATAGTATGTATGTCCAATTTGAATATTTGGTGATTTCATTTTGATTGAAAATTCATCTCATAGTTTTAATTTACCTTATAAAATGGGTTTTTTATAAAAACCATGACTCCATTATCTGGTGTTTTTGGATGAAATTTTCTTCTGTTCAAGATCAAAAGAGGAGCATTGGTAGTATTTTTGGATTTTTTTGGGAATAGAGTGAGATCTCCATTTTTATACCAATTTTTTAAAGTGAAGATTTCTGCTTTAGGAAGATAAATTTTTGGGACACGTTATCTCAGAACATATGGTTTTAGTTGACCGAGAAAATGATAAGGATGTGATTTCATGAGAAGAGCTATGTAATTTCATTGACATCAAAAAAATTGGCCTGGAAGGGTATTACATGAGGTTTGTTAAGGATTTATATAATCTTTCTTAACCTATGTTAGATCTCATCCAAAAATGCGTGAGGTTCGTTTTGATCCTATAATCCCAAGATTATATTGATGATATAAAGTGTCTATTGATAAATGCTCCTATATTGATCCTTCAAAAGGCTTGGAATGGTTGCATGGTCTATTTCAATGCTTTAAGTACACATTTAGGGTGTGTTCTTATGCAAGGTGACCATGTGGTGGCATATAGATCCTAAAAACACAAAAAATTGAAAATAATTATGAAACCCATGATTTTGAACATGTGGTGGTGAGTAATTCCCTAAAATCCTAGAATCCATATCTTTTTTACGGAGGATTTTATGGTCTACTTGGACCACAATAGATTAATCTTTATCTTTTCTCATAATAATTTGATCCTAAGGCTGTGATGATGGACTGAGTTACTTAAAGTATTTGAATTAAATATTATCTACACTCATGGTAAGGGAAATGTTGTTATCTATTTATTAAGAAGGAATTTACCAACCTATGATCTAAATGAGTCGAGTGATGAGTGGGTTTTTATTTAGCTTTTCACTCAGATGAACCTGGGGTTCAAGAAAGAGAGTGGAGGTCTGTACAGGCTAGCATGAAATCAACACCCTATATTCTTAAACTAATTTAGGTTATGTAACTGAAGGAATAGCTATTTCATTGATCTAACAACTTTCAAAATGGTGGGGAGGTTTCCATTGGATGTTTATTGACTCGTGAGGGAGTCCTCTTCTTCAAGGGCTACATTGTTGTGTCATCATCTCTGTGAATGTTTGTGATGTAGGATTTACATATGTATTAGTGGTCCATTAATTAGGGGTCTACCAATATTTATTATCATTTTTTTCACTATTTCTAGAATCCATGTATGAGTCTTAAAATATATGAATTTGTATCTCAATGTTATACATGTCAACATTTGAAAGATGACCACTGGTAGCCCTTGGGGTTACTCTCTCCTATTCCAATTAGTACCTAAGAAGTGGGATGTTTCATCCATTAATTTCATTATTAGGTTACAACATACACACCCAAGAAGTAATGATATTTCATTGGTTTTCAATTATCTGACCAAATCCACCCATTTCATCCTAGTCAAGGAAATAACTAAATTGGATGATATGAGATAGTTTTTTTTTCATAAGATCATGAGGTAGAATGGTGGGTTGTCTTCTATTGTCTTTTATAAGTATCCATATCATTCCTATTGGTTCTAATAATGCCTAAAGATATCCATTGGGTCATAAGCCAGGTTTAGCACATCATAACATCCTCAAATATCATGCCCAAGGTGTTCTTTTTAGGTGTTTTTTTCATTTATATTTGGTATTTATTTTATTAAATATATTTATAGACTTTCCTTCAAGGAAAATGGATGTTTTTGGGTGATAAAGTTTGGAGCACAGCTGGCACATAGTTAGTATAAATCATGAACCTACCCCTAAAAATTATGTGTGCCTTTAGAGAGGTACTGAGAAGCTCACATTGTAGGGTTCATGACTGTGCGCTAGACCCCATAGAATGGTGTATCCTAGATAATGGTATTTGAGTTCCCAAACAGTTAGGTCCATTGTTTTTCAGACCATTTTTTCCAAACCATAGAACCTCCACCTATTGGGAAAGAGGTGATCTGTAACAACCCAAGATTTTATAAGATATATTCTTTTTTAATTTATTTCATATCTTCTATTGTACGCTACACCAAGATTATCTTGTGCTATATGCAACACAGTATCAGCTTTCAGTATACGCAACACTAATCTTGGATCATGTTACACACAATTTCATGTTTGTTGATAGTAGTTATTCTACGCAAAATCGAGTATATATATATATATATATTCAATGTATAAATAAAATATGGTTGGGTTTTGTTATACGCAACAACAAAGCAGTCTTTCACTACACGCAACCCTAACTTGGCTTACATTACACACAATCGCAACCTTCCTTAATAGCGTGTGTTGTACGCAATACCCGGTTTCACTAAACAACGATATATTATTATAATATTATTATGAACTAGCCATTATGAGTAGTATTAGATAAATTTTGAATTTTATAACATTATTATTCATCTTACACTTTTTCTAGAACATGGTATAAAAACAAAATAAATTTTTCAGGTAAAATAAGTATTTTCAAAAAAATGCAGTTTTGCGGCCTTTTGATGGCGTACCAACATTAAATATAGTTTTTGACATGTTTATAGGTTCAATTTTACAAAATAAAATTCTTCTATGGAATCAGGATATAAAAACATACTTTGGATAAATTTTTCATATTATTCTGATAACTTTCATATTTTAATGAATAGTAAAAACACGCTATATTTTATTAAATACATCTTTTTTAATCGTAACAATTTATATGGTTAAATTATAATATTTAATGGTTTTAAAGTATAAATAGAATATATTTTTACCATTTAATATAATTTATGTCAATACCATTAATTTTACATTGAATTCATAGGTAAAAACATCTCAATCTTTTGCAATGTTTTAACTTTTAAAACTCGTTTTCTTAACAACGAGATTAATTTTAAATTAATTTCTGAAAACTATGTAAATTGAATTAGGAAAAATGGATTCAATATTTGGAATCAGTATGTCCAAATTATTTTAATAGGATACTTTTTATTTTTGGGCACTATGAATAGTAACTACGGTAAATTTTATTTACCATAGTTAAAGGTAAATCGGGTAATTGAGGGTAAATATAATATTATAAAATTACCCTGACACTTGTCTTAATATAATTGGATGATTATATTTCGTCCTATTTCATATTTTGGTCGAAATGGAATCCATTGGAACCAACTTGGATGTGATTAAGACCTTTAATTTATTTTATTTAAATGAATGTGAAATATGTCTCACTCAAACTTTAATAATTAAAATATTTTTAATATAAGGTAATACAGAATATAAATTCGGTTATAAATACTTATTTTAAAGATAAAATGTTTTTATGTATCATGGTAATTTATTTGTAATTTTTAAGAATTATTTAATTACCTTATTAGCTTATACATTAATGATGCAGAAATTATTTATTTAGTGAAAATCAATAATATAGTTTTTATTGAAATTATATTACACATCAAAAGCATCGAAAACCTGACCAGAACTTATTGGTCGTGTATATATAAACCCTAAGCATCCAATGGTAGAAATGGTGACCATTTTGATCCTTATAAAGAAGATTATGACACTTATATTATTTTATATTAAATGATTCCAAAGTTGTCACCTTCATAATTTATTAAATATAACAATTTATATGTTGTGATTTTTAGATGATAAGTTAGATTAAAAGTATTATTATAAAATCTATTAGATTTATCTTTATCATAGGATTTTAGTTTTAATTTTTTTGCAACAAATAAGTATATTAAATAATTATACAAAAATGTTGTACTAATTATTTTATTAAGAGATATACCAAATAAATGGTTTTAAAAATATTAAAATAAATATTATATGAACTATTTAATGTTATAAAAGAATTTTATAGACAAATTTGAAATGTTATAAATCTACTAAATATTTTTTTTAGAATATATCCTCTGTTTGGATTTTATTTAAATTAAAATAAATTAATAATGTCAAAATTGACACAATTGTTATTTTATAAAAATATCATAGTATAAATTTGTTTAAAAATCACAAAAATATTTAAAAATTATAAATTGAAATTTATATGGTCAAAAATTTCATGAATTATCCAATTATGGACAATTGAAAACACATAAGTGATTATTTATTACAATTTAAAAATTAGAGTCTTATTACGACAAATAAAATTAAATAGATTAAATAAGGACAAATCAAGTTGATATTGTTTAAAATAAATTTCCAACATGTCTAAATTTTATTGTTTTAAGATATTAAAACCATATATCATCTAATATTCTTATTTGAGTCATTTATAGAGGTTTTTAAGTGAGTTTCCATTTATTATAAATTAATATTTCTTATGTTACCAAAGGTGCCCCTCTCCTCCATTATAAAAAGGCCACCCCTTCCCTCTTCTCTTCACACCCTTTTGAGCCTTGAAGCACGGCCAACCTATAAAAATTCCTCTTCTCAACCTCTCTATTTATATCATAGAGGTTCTGGTCTTCTCAAAAGACCAACACTAGTTCCCTAAGATGAAGTTTAAAGGAGGTGCGTCGAAGAAGAGATAATCTCTTCTACGAATTCTTTCAAGTTTATTTCTTCTTCAACTTCATCTTATTTATTTGTTTCATTATAAAGTAATAACATCAGTATTACTTATATACTTATATGTTATTATATATATTAAACAACCCTATTTCACCTTCTATCCATCCTACAGAAAAAGAAATCAACACGCGTGCGTACGTACGGAATACCGTCTCCACGCCGTGGTGTAATCTATTTTTTCACCACCATCTTACTTGGATGTGTATAACGGTGTAAATAATAAATATATATGGTTATTATAACATAATATTGATTCTAATATATTATACCATCCACTCTGATTCTATTCAGTAAATATGGGAACAATATCATCGCTCGTGCGTACGTACGGATTACCGTCTCCACGACGCGATGAGATTAATTTTCCATGTAAACAATTCAAGAATGATTATAATGTGTATATAATAATTAATCATTAAATATATGACATAATAATTCTACTGGATTTATTTATATAAATATTTAGGTCATCTACTTAATTCCATTCAATTCAATAAAGAAACTAAAACATCGTTCATGTGTACGTATGGCCTACTGTCTCCATGAATGGTGTGTTTCTTTCCATTTATCGATCTATTATATATATGTATATTCTGAATATATATTATATATAAATCATGTTTAACAGTATGGATGTAATTAATCATGATCTAAGTAATCATATGAATAATTACAAGTTAAAACATGAACGATAAATGAAACGATTTTACCCAAAATGCTACATTAACATGAATTTACAAAAGAACGGGTAATATAAAGTCATAAGTGAACCATATATGATATCATAAAAATTAATATGATTCGGTAATAAGTCAATGACATTATTTAAATCATTATACTGGAGGTTCGGATACATACGAAGCATATCAGACATAAGGTAAGGGATAATTTTTCAATCTCATTTTTTATATGAGATTTCTTGTACGTAAGTATTTACTGGGGCTATATTTTTCATCCATGTCCATAAAATGATTAATATTCTCCCATTTATGTTTAAATTCATGATTACCCATATTTTACTTTTACTTTGTGTTATGTATGGAATCTTTCTTTTGTTTACCATACGTGGTACTTTTTGACTTTTCCGTTAAAAGTATGAGGAGAATGTTTTTCTTAACTTATACGACATGAACGGATTTTTTACAGTTTCATAACACCTTATTTTCATGAATATTACTCTAAAATATTTCATTACTATTTTCAAAAAAATCATCTCCTTTTAAAATTACATGGAATTTTGTGAAAAGAAAATGATTTTGAATAAGAAAGGATATTTTCCTCAAGAATTTATTTCAAGTGTTTTATCAAATTAATTTTCCATCTAAGATGACATTATTTCATATGTGTAAGTTTCAAGTATAATGTCTCTATTATTTACATGGTTTAAATTCTCGTATTATGAAATGATATCCATTTGTTTTATATGGATTTTTTTATGATGGGTTGTTGTTTATGAAACCCATTTTATTCTGTGGGTTATGATGAATGATTTTTGTTTATGTTGTGGCACATGTAAGAATGATTTTATTATGAGATGGGTGGGACCTATATCTCCCTCCATTTCATTGGGTAAAGATTTATATCTCATGATATAGAAATGGTAGGAACAGAAAGTAAATCTGGTTCAGTAATACAGGGCTGGAACAGCAAGTAAACCCGGTTCAGTAAGAGACTTTGTCCACTAAGATGGTCTTGGTAGCAATTCCTTGGCTACTATGGAAATCCTAACATGTGCTTAATGGTTTCCACAATTACATGTTTTATTCCCATGCTATTTTATCATGATTAATGTTTCTTTATGATCTATTCATTACGAACTGCCATATTTTATATCATTGCTCAAGATTTTGATGTTTGAACATTACGTTCATGTTTTTTTAAGTTCAAATGTATATGATTTGTTTTTCTCCATGCTTACCCTTACTGATAATTTGAGCTCAACCTTTATATTTTTTCTTTTCCCAAGGATTTAAAAAAAGGTTTTAGTTAAGAAAACAAAATGGGAAGATCTTTATGGGAGATGTTGAAGATCTTTCACCATGATTAGAAGATCGTATTCTGAGATTCCAAAGACACTAAACTATTACGATCTTCGTGTGTCTGTTTTTGTTATGTATTAAGTATTCCACAAAAAGTAATGTAATGTCTGTGTACATCAATATTTGAGTCACTACAATTGGAATCAGAGGAAAGGTTTAGTTAACCTTTGGAAACTAGGATGAGAAAACTTTTGTGAGATCCCTAGAGAAATTTCTAAGGTATATCTAGGGATGTCCATAAGGTTAAGTATAAGTATAGTTTATAGTCCTATAATTACGGTAACGGTGTTAGAATTAAACCTAGATGTTAGATATTGAAGTTACTCCCACTTGATTATAATTTCTTCCTCTCACACTATTCTTTTTGGGTTTTAGAAAATGGCTGGAAATAGGAAGATTCATGATAATGGAGGATATGATGGACAATGGCCTGATATTCTTCTTGAGAAACCAAATGAAATTGGATCTGAAGGTCCACATATCGTTATTATGCCTAATTGTAAATCTCATAGTATGATCAATAATCTCAACTTTGGTACGTTTCCCGACTCAGCTAGTAAGAGAAAGATGGAGTTTCATGATGATCATAGAGGAAAGAAAGTTCAATTTCCCTCATGTAAATCATGTGGGAAGAGGCATGAGGGAGAATGTTTCAAAGGAATTGGAAGATGCTTTGGGTGTGGAAAAGGAAAAAAATCCTGTAATTGTAATGGAAAAGGTTCAGTTAACACCATGGGCAAGGATAATGGTATTTCTAATCCATCAACAATGGTTAAATGTTTTAAATGTTGAATGTACGGGCGTTATGAAAACCAATTCCCTAAGGGAAAGTCTCATGAAGAGAATTAGCATGGTCGTATGGGTAGTATTTATGTTGATGATGATGATGAGACTACAAATGATATGTGAGATGAAATAATTGTTCAAGATCGGTCAATGGTTTAAGAAGGTAGTGGAATGATTACATGTTTATCAAGTGTAATGTTCTATAAGTAATCTCATGGTACTATGGAATAAAGATACATCTAAGAATTGTTACACTATTGTTTTTCTTTATGTTTTTGAAAGTATATGTTGAATGGTACCGGTAACCATGAAACGTTATTCATATATTTTTGGAACATAGATGATATGCGTATAATGAAAGGATAAAGAAAAAAATGAAATGATCTCTTGACTGATATAAGGAAAAAGTTATATCATGGTACAAATATATAGAATATTTGGGATTTTGTTATGTGGAAAGAGTTACCTTTTTCCAGCATTCATGTTTTCACTAAGGTTCTATGGTAATTTATGATTCAAGAGAATACATGATTAAGGAATTCACATGTTTGGAATGTGGACAAGAAGATATATCGTATGATAAATTATGGTATTCACATTCTTGTTATGTGACCTTTCCAGTAATCATTTTCTTTATACTATGAGATTGGACAGATGTATTTTGGATAAGTCTAAAGATTGGAAATGGTTATGTCAGACATCATATAGTATTGTTTAAGGCTAAAACTTTTTTCGAAATTTTTTCTGTAATGTTATAATAGTGTAGTTTTAGAAAAAGGACAACCTGCAGGACAGGAGACAACCCGTCGCATCGGACAAGGCTGTAGGAATCGAACCCACAACTGGAGTTAAATAGGCCTTTATCACCTACCACTATCCTACAGGATGTCCCGGGTTAGTAGAAAATAGTTTTATTTTATTAAGAGGTATGATAGACGAAGTATAAGTCCATTTTTTGGAACTATATACGATTAATCTCACCATAATATGGACTTATGTATATAACTTTTTCTAACCTTATGTTTGAGACAGATGGAATAACCTATCATTATATCGCATGATCTTCTAACACTTCACAGAAGACAAATTCCACTTCAGTTCATTAAGAGATAAAATAGAAATTGTTCAAGTCACAAACAACAGTGAGAATGTACCAAAATTAAGTAAGTATTTCTTCTAATTCAAATTTTACAACCTTAGGGAAATGATATTGAAAACCAAAAATGTTGTCCTAGTGCTCTTATATCTGATGAATCAGATGGTACCTTAGATCATCACAAATTTATGGCTTTTTTATTCTTGGCTTTTTCATAGCCATGATCTCTACCACACTCCATCAGAACGTGATGGTTAGATTTCCCTTCCATATCCATATTTTCACCTATGTTCTCCTATGTGGAATCCCAGTGATTAGTTAATTTGGGTAACTGTTATATTTCATAATTTAGTTCTTAAAGATCATTTTTGGTATTCCATTTTACGATGTGGGTTTCTATGAAAGAAACTTTAAAGTAGAAAACCATTTATAACCCCGATGAATTTCGAGGGAGAAATTCATTTTAAGGGGGGTAGAATGTAACAACCCAAGATTTTATAAGAGATATTGTTTTTATTTTATTTCATATATTTTATTTTATGCTACACCAAGATTACCTTGTGCTATACACAACACAGTATTAGTTTGTAATATACGCAACACTAATCTTGGATCTTGTTACACACAATTTCAAGTTTGTTTGATAGTAGTTATTCTACGCAACATTGAGTGTATATATATATATATATATATTAAACATATAAATGAAATATGGTTGGATTTGTTTATAAACAACAACAAAGGAGTCTTTCACTACACACAACTCTGACTTGTATTGCATTACACACAATCGCGACCTTCCTCAATAGTGTGTGTTGTATGTAATACCGAGTTTCACTAAACAATGATATATTATTATAATATTATTATGAACTAGCCGTTATGAATAATATTAAAAAACTTTTTAATTTTATAACATTATTATTCATCTTACACATTTTCTATAAAATGGTATAAGAACAAAATAAATTTTTCGGGTAAAATAAGTATTTTTCAAAAAAATGCCGTTTTGTCGCCTTTTGATGGCGCACCCACATTAAATCAAGTTTTTGAAATTTTTATAAGTTTAATTTTACAAAAAAAATATTCTTTGGAATCAGGATATAAAAATTTAGTTTGGATAAATTTTTCATATTATTCTGATAACTTTCATATTTTAATGAATAGTTAAAACACCCTATATTTTAATTAAAAACAACTTTTTTCATTGTAATAATTTATATGGTTAAATTAAAATATTGAATGGTTTTAAAGAATAAATATAATATATTTTTACCATTTAATATTATGTATGTCATTACCATAAATTTTACATTGAATTCACATGTAGAAACATTTCAATTTTGGCAATGTTTTATCTTTTAAAACTCATTTTCTTAACAACGGGTTTAATTTTAAATTAATTTCTTCATCTTCTCTGATTTGAATTAGGAAAAATTGATTCCATATTTGGAATCAGTAGGTCCAAATTATTTTAATAGGCTGCGTTTTATTTTTGGGCACTATGAGTAGTAACTACGGTAAATTTTATTTATTATAGTTAAAGCTAAATCGGGTAATTGAGGGTAAATATAATATTATAAAATTACCCTAACACTTTTCGTAATATAATTTGTTGATTATATTTCATCGTATGGCATATTTGGGTCGAAATTTAATCCATTGGAACTCACTTGGATGTGATTAAGACCTTTAATTAATTTTATTTAAATGAAAGTGAAATATGTCTCACTCAAACTTTAATACTTAAACTATTTTTAATATAAGGTTATACAAAATATAAATTCTGTTATAAATACTCATTTAAAAGATAAAATGTTTTTATTTATCATGGTAATTTATTTGTAATTTTTAATAATTATTTATTTACCTTATTATCTTATACATTAATGATGCAGAAATTATTTATTTAGTTAAAAATCAATAATATATTTTTTATTTAAATAATATTACACATAAAAGGCCCAAAAACCTGAACAAGACTTATTGGTAGTGTATATATAAACCCTAATCATCCAATGACCTAATTGGTGACCATTTGGATCTTTATAAAGAAGATTATGACACTTATATTATTTTATTTTAAATGATTCCAAAGTTTTCACCTTCATAATTTAATAAATATAACAATTTATATGTTTTGATTTTAAGATGATAAATTAGATTAAAAGTATTATTATAAAATCTATGATATTTATCTTCATCATATAATTTTATTTTTAAATTTTATGCAAAAAATATGTATATTAAATAATTATACAAATATGTTGTACTAATTATTTTATTAAGAAATATACAATATAAATGGTTTTAAAAATATTAAAATAAATATTATATGAACTATTTAATGTTCTCCACGAATTTCCTAGACAAATTTGATATTTTAGAAATCTATTAAATATTTTTTTTACAATATATCCTCTTTTCTTATTTTATTTAAATTAAAATAAATGAATAATTTCAAAATTGACACTATTGTTATTTTATAAAAATAACATATTATAAATTTTTTAAAAATCACAAAAATATTTAAAAATTATAAATTAAAATTTATATGGTCTAAATTGTAATAAATGATCCAATTATAGACAATTCATAACACATAAGTAATTATTTATAATAATTTAAAAATTAGAGTCTTATTACCACAAATAAAATTAAATAGATTAAATAAGGATAAATCAAGTTGATAATATTTCTTATGTTACCAAAGGAGCCCCACTCCTCCCTTACAAAAAGGGCACCCATTCCCTCTTCTCATCACACCATTTTGAGCCTTGAAGCTCGTCAAACCTCTTCAAATTAATCTTATAAACCTCTATAGTTATATCATAGAGGTTCTGGTATTCTCAAAAGACTAACACAAGTGCCCTAAGAAGAATTTTAAAGGAGGTGCGTCGAAGAAGAGGTAATGTCTTCTACCGATTCTTTCAAGTTTATTTCTTCTTCAACTTCTTTTTATTTAGTTGTTTCATTATAAGGTAATAACATAAGTATTAATTATACACTTATATGTTATTATAAATATGAAACAACCCTGTTTCACCTTCTATCCATCCTACGGAAAACTAAATCACCGTGCGTGCGTACGTACGGAATACCATCTCCACGCTGTGGTGTAACTTGTTTTTCCACCACCACCTTACTTGGATGGGTATAACGGTGTAAAGAATAAATATATATGGTAATTATAAAATTATATTTATTCTAATATATTATATCATGCACTCTAATTCCATTCAATAAATATAGGAATGATATCATCGCTCGTGCGTACGTTCTGATTACCGTCTCCACGACGTGATTAGATTCGTTTTCAATGTTAACAATTCAAAAATGATTATAAAGCATATATAATAAGTAATCATGAAATATATGACATAATAATTCTAGTGGATTTAGGTATATATATGTGTATTTCATCTAATTAATTCCATTAAATTCAATTAGGAAATGAAAACAGTGTTCATGCGTACGTACGGCCTACCGCCTCCATGAACGGTGTAATTCAGTCCATTTATTGATATATTATATATATGTATATTCTGAATATATATTATATATAAATTATTTTTTACTTTCTGGATGTAAGTAATCACTATCTAAGTAATCATATGAATAATTACAAGTTAAAACACGAACGATAAATGAAACAATTTTACCCAAAACGCTACTTTAACATGAATTTACAAAAGAACGGGTAATATAAAGTCATAAGTGAACCATATATGATATCATGACAATGAATATGATTCTTTAATAAGTCATCGATATTATTTAAATCATTATACAGGAGGTTCGGTTACATACGAAGCATATCGGACATAAGGTAAGGGATAATTTTGCAATCTCATTTTTTATCTGAGGTTGCTTATACGTAAGTATTTACATGGGTTATTGTAACACCCTGAGATTTTATGAAAAATATTCTTTTTAATTTCATTAATGTATTGTGTTGTATGCTTCACCAAAAGGATCTTGCACAACATGCATCCTTTACTTGCCTTGCATTACACGCAATCGCGACCTTCCTCGATAGCATGTGTAGTACGCAATACCGAGTTTCACTAAACAACGATATGCTATTAAAATATTATTAAAACTAGCTGTTATGAATAGTAATAACCACTTTTTGAAATTTTGTAAATTTTATTTTTCAAAATTGACTTCATTTTTGGATTCGGAATATTAAAATTAGCTTAGGGTGAAATTTTGGTACTTTTCGGATAACTTTCATATTCTGATGAATAGTGAGAATTACTAAATTTTAATTAAAAACAACTTTTTTAATAGAAATAATTAATAGTGATAAATTGTTAGTTTGAGTGGTTTTAAAGTATATTTAGAATATATTTTTACAATTTAATACAATGTTGGTCATTGGATGTAATTTCACATTTAAACCAGACATAAACAAGTGTCAATCTTTTGATAGTTATTATCTCTCAAAAACACGCTATTTGTTTTGACGATGGGAATTAATTTTAAAATTAATTAATTTAACTGATATGTTTTGAATTTGGTAAAATAGACATCATTTTTTAATTCATAATATCAAATATAGCTTAGGCCTAATTTTTTGTATTATTCTGGAAACGTTCATTTTTTGATGAATAGTGAAACCACTAAGTGGTAGTTAAAAAACTGAATTTTTCATAAAACTTAATTTTACCGCTTCTGTGAGTGGAATTTCGAAAATCTGAGAGACACAGTTAATATCAAGGACTAAAATTTGGTTCAATGAGATGAAAATAATTTTTGGTGAATAGTAACTTTTGGCTTTTTTTACCACGGTTAAAAGTAAATAGGGTAATTAAGGGTAAAAATGATATTATTATTATCCTAACACATGTCCTAATTCTATTGGATAAGTGTAATTCGACCAAAATCAACCTTAGGAATAAAATATGACCATTTAAGCCCACTTGGATTAGATTAGGACATTTATTATAAATTTATTTAAAGAAGGGTTAAAATAGTTAAAATCAATGTTTAATAAGTAAATCATTTTTAATATAGGGTTATACATAATATAAATTCGACTATAAATATTAATTAGAAATCTAAAAATATTTCCTACATAATGATATTTTATTTGTAATTTTTAGATATTAAATAATTTAATTTATTAATGACACAACGATGGTGCAGTAATTACCTTTTTAAGAAAATATTAACATAATTGATGTTATAAATGCCCAAATAAATGTAATTTGAGAATTTTTATGACTTAAATTACATTTATAGGTTAATATGACATGTTATTGTTGATATAAGTAACTTTTTTCGAACTTA
The DNA here is from genome assembly GCA_963277665.1 of Viscum album. Classification (NCBI taxonomy): domain Eukaryota; kingdom Viridiplantae; phylum Streptophyta; class Magnoliopsida; order Santalales; family Viscaceae; genus Viscum; species Viscum album. The sequence continues at coordinate 1,175,562,042 of OY728141.1, read as the reverse complement.
TCATTATGTTATGAATTTCATAAAAATCATGTACCAAATAGTGTCAAAATTGCCATAAATTAGTTTTTTAAAAAATATATTATATTAATAATTGTTATCTTATTCCTAAAAATCTAAGGTTCGTCTAAATGACTTAGATAAGGTTATATATATTAATAATGAACAACTTGGGGTTCGTTTGGCTTGATATAGTAAGTTTATTAACCATATAGTGTAAGAAAATAAAAAGACGCGGTAAAAGTTAAATTATTTAACTTAGAGTTAAATCTAATTGATAAGGTTAAAATAATAACCTAAACATGTCTAACTCTTATTGGATGAGAGTATTTAGACCCATCCCCACTTTATCTTAGAAATAAGACCCTTTGAAAACATTATAAACCGAATTTGACCTTAATATAAAATAATATTTTGAGATTTTCCTAAGGTGCCCCTCTCCTCCCTTATAAAAGGGAACCTCCTCCCTCTCCTCCTCACACCAATTTGAGCATTCAAGCTCAGCCAACCCCTGAAAAAATCTCTTCTCCACTTCCCTAATATCATCCTAGAGTTCCTGGTCTTCTTCAAAGACCATCCTTAGTTCTTTAAGTGGAGGTTAAGAAAAGGCGTGTCAAAACGAGGTAATATCCATTACCGATCTTTTTCAATTTATTTCTTCTCCAACTTCATATTCTTTAGTTGTTTCATGATAAAGTAATAACATCAGTATTTATTATATACTGATATGTTATTATAAATATGAAACAAATCTAATTAACCTTCTATCCATCCTTCGGAAAAAGGAAATCACCGCGCGTGCGTACGTACGGAATACCGTCTCCACGCCGTGGTGTAATCTATTTTCCGCCACCACCTTAATTGTATGGGTATAACGGTGTAATGAGTAACTATATATGATTATTATAAATTGATATTGATACTGAAATAGTATACATACACTTCAACACAAGTTCACGATCATGAGAATGATATCATCGCTCGTGCGTACGTACGGAGTACCGGCTCCACGACGCGATGAGATTCATTCTCCATGTTAACCATTTAAGAATGATTATAAAGTATATATAATAAATAATAATGAAATATATGACATTATAAAGCTACTGGATTTATGTATATATGTATGTCATCTACTTACTTCCATTCAAGACAATAAGGAAAGGAAAACAGCGTTCATGCGTACGTACGGACTACCGTCTCCATGAACGATGTGTTTCATTTCATTTATCTATCTATTATATATATATATACTGAATATATATGATATATAAGTCATGTTTTATATTCTGGAAGTAATTAAATCATGATATAAGTAATAATAATGTCAAGAACAACAAGTCCAAATACCTACGATAAATGAAACGATTTTACCCAAAACGCTTCTTTAACATGGAATTTACAAAACAATGGGTAATATAAAGTCATAAGTGAACCATATATGATATCATAACAATGAATATGATTCTGTAATAAGTTAATGACATTATTTAAATCATTATACAGGAGGTTCATATACGTTCAAAGAATATCGGACATAAGGTAAGGGAAATATCACAATCTCATTTTTATCCAAGATTGTTTATACTTTGGTATTTACTGGGGTGTATTTTATCATCCACATCCATGTTTCCTCAATATTTAAAATTATTTCCATCCAATTAAAATTGTTTAAATACATTTTTACCCTTTGGTGAGTTTATAGTAAGAGATATGAAATGAATCTTTTGTCGTTTTTCATACGAGGTACTTTTTGAATTTTCCGACAAAAGTATGGGAAGAATTTTTTTTAACTTATACGGCATGAATGAATTTTTAAAACATTATTTCCAAGAATATTCCTTTAAAATTTTTCAAATTTATTTTTAATCAACTTCTTTTAGTTTAGAATTCAATGACATGTTTTGAAAGGAAAAGTGTTTTTGAAGAAGAAAGGATATTTTCCTCAAAATGGAGTTCAAGTGTTTTATCAAAATTATTTTCCATCTAACATAATAAAGGGTTCTGTTTCTATCCCATTTATTACATTGATTTCACTATGTTGTGATGGAATTTTATTATGAATTCTTTTATCTTATATGAATTGTTTTATGATGTCACTATTTTTAAAGATTCCCATTTTTATTACATGAGTTATGCAATTATGTATGATTTATGATTTTTGTGGCACACATAAGAATGGTTTCATTATGAGATGGGTGGGACCTATATCTCCCTCCAATGCATTGGGTAAAGATTTTATATCTCATAAGATAGAAATGGCTGGAACGGTAGATTATACCGGTTCAGTGAAACATGACTGAAACGAGGGTGACTCGGTTCAGAAATGGACTTTGTCCACTAAGATAGTCTTGGCAATGAATCTTGACTAATAAGATATGATTCTCTATGATTATGTGTGTATTCCACAAAGTTTCATGTTTGAAGTTATGATTATTGGGATTAAATTTCACTACTATGATTTATCCCATGTTATGAAATTATGATCTCTTTTGGAGGTTAAGATTTCCAAAAGATATGTTCTTATGAATATGACGTAATTGATATTTCTTTTGCTTACCCTTACTGAGCATTTGAGCTCACCCTTTTATGTTTTCTTTTCCCCAGGACACAAAAGAAAGGATTTAGGTTTTAAAAAAAGAAGATCTTTTTGGGAGATGTTGAAGATCTTTCACCACGATTAGAAGATTATATTCCGAGTTTCCAAAGACACTAAACTAGTACGGTCCTTGTGTGTCTATTTTTCTTATGTATTAAGTATTCCGCAAAAGTAATGTAATGTCCATGTACGTCAAGCTTCGGGTCTCTACAGTTGGTATCAGAGGAAAGGTTTAGTCAAACTTTGGAAACTAGGATACGAAAATTTTAGTGAGATCCCTAGAGATATTTCTAAGGTATGTCTAGGGATGTACCTAATGTTAAGTATAAGTATAGGATATAGTCCTAGAACTACGGTAACGATCTTAGAATTTAACCTGAGATGTTAGATATTAAGGGTACTCCCCCTTTATTATGTTGTTTTCCCTAGCATGATTTTTTCCTCTCACACTATTCTTTTTGGGTTTTAGAAAATGGCTGGAAACAAGATGATTCATGATAATGGAGGATATGATAGACAATGGAATTATATTCTTCATGAGAAACCAAATGAAATGTGATTTGGAGGTCCAAACATCATTATTATGTTGAATCAGCAGTCTCATAATATGATCAATAAAGTAAAATTTGGTAAGTTTCCTGACTCAGCCAATAAGAGAAAGATGGAGTTTCATGATGATCATAGAGGAAAGAAAGTTCAATTTCCCCTATGTAAATCATGTGGGAAGAGGCATCAAGGAGAATGTTTCAAAGGAACTGGAAGATGGTTTGGGTGTGTAAAAGAAGGACACAAAGCCATTAAGTGCAAAGGAAAAGGTTCAGTTAACACCAGGGATGAGGATAATGGTATTGCTACGACATCAACAATAGTTAAATGTTTTAAATGTGGAATGTACGGGCATTATGAAAACCAATGCCCTAAGGGAAAGTCTCATGAAGAGAATCAGTATTGTTGTATGGATAGTATTTATGTTTATGATGATGATGAGACTAAAAATGACATGTGAGATGAAATAATTATTGAAGCTCGGTCAATCGTTTAAGAATGTAGTGGAATGATTACATGTTTATCAAGTGTAATGTTGTATAAGTAATCTCATGGTACTATGGAATAAAGAGACATGTAAGGATTGTTACACTGTGTTCTTTCCTTAAGTTTTGAAAGTATTTGATTAATGGTACCTGTATTTTTAGAAAGTAGATGATATGCGGATAATGAAGGGATAAGGAGAAAATTAAATGTTTGATAGTATTCATGAGCTCATGACTGATATAAGGAGAAGGTTATATCATGGTTTGACTATATAGAATTTTTGGATTTTGGTATGTGGAAAGAGTTAACTTTTGACAGCATTCATGTTTTCACTAAGGTTTAATGGGTATTCATTTTTCAAGAGAATACATGATTACGGTATTCACATGATTGGAATGTGACCAACAAAATAATGGGGGATAAATGATGGTTGGTTGATGACATTTAAAATAATCATTTTCTTTATACTATGAGCTTGGACCGAAGTATTTTAGATAAGCCTAAAGATTGGAATAGATTATGTTGGAAATAAGTTAGGATAGAACATTTTTCGATATTATTGATGGGATGTTATAGTAATATAGCTTTATAAAAAGGACAACCTACAGGACGGGCGATAGCCCATCGCGTCGGACAAGGCTGTGGGAATCGAACCCACAACCGAAGTGTGACTGGCCTTTATCGCCTACCACTGGCCTACTGGAAGTCCTTGTTTAGTAGAAACTAGTTTTATTTTATTAAGCGGTATGATATATGAAGTATAAGTTCATTTTTGGAACCATATACGTTTAATCTAACCATAATATGGACTTATAACTTTTTCTAACCTTTTGTTTGAAACAGATGGAATGACCCAACATTCTATCACATGATATGCTAACACAATAACCAATTCAACTTCATTTCCTTAAGGGATGAAGTGGAAATTGTTCAATTCACGAACAACAGTGAGATTGTACCAAAATCATGTAAGTATTTCTTTTAATTCATCAACTTTAGGGAAATGATCTTGAAAACCAAAAATGTTGTCCTAGTGCTCTTATATCTGATGAATCAGATGGTACCTTAGATCGTCACAAATTTATGGCTTTGTGATTTCTGGCTTTTCCATAGCCATGTTCTCTACCACTCTTCATCAGAACATGATGGTTAGATTTCTCTTCCATATCCATATTTTCACCTATGTGGAAACCCGGTGATTAGTTTATTTGGGTAACCGTTACGTTTCATACTTTTGTTTTTAAGGAATGGTTTTGTTATTACTTTTTACGATGTGGGTTTCTATTAAAGAAACTTTCAATTAGTAAACCATTTTAACCCCGACGAATTTCGAGGGCGAAATTCATTTTAAGGGGGGTAGAATGCAACACCCCGAGATTTTATGAAAAATATTCTTTTTAATTTCATTAATGTCTTGTGTTGTATGCTTCACCAAAAGGAGCTTGCACAACACACATCCTTGACTTTCCTTGCATTACACGCAATCGCGACCTTCCTCGATAGCGTGTGTAGTACGCAATACCGAGTTTCACTAAACAACGATATGCTATTAAAATATTATTAAAACTAGCTGTTATGAATAGTAATAACCACTTATTGAAATTTTGTAAATTTTATTTTTCAAAATGGACTTCATTTTTGGATTCAGAATATTATAATTAGCTTAGGGTGAAATTTTGGTACTTTTCGGATAACTTTCATATTCTGATGAATAGTGAAAATTACTAAATTTTAATTAAAACTAATTTTTTTAATAGAAATAATTAATAGTGATAAATTGTTAATTTGAGTGGTTTTAAAGTATATTTAGAATATATTTTTACAATTTAATACAATGTTGGTCATTGGATGTAATTTCACATTTAAACAATACATAAATTAGTGTCAATCTTTTGATAGTTATTATCTCTCAAAAACACGCTATTTGTTTTGACGACGGTAATTAATTTTTAAATTAATTAATTTAACAGATATGTTTTTGAATTTGGTAAAATAGACGTCATTTTTGAATTCATAATATCAAATATAGCTTAGGCCTAATTTTTCGTATTTTTCTGGAAACGTTCATTTTTTGATGAATAGTGAAACCACTAAGTAGTAGTTAAAAAAACTGAATCTTTCATAAAACTTAATTTTACCGCTTCTGTGAGTGGAATTTCGAAAATCCGAGAGACACAGTTAATATCAAGGACTAAAATGTGGTTCAATGAGATAAAAATAATTTTTGGTGAATAGTAACTTTTGACTTTTTTTCCCACAGTTAAAAGTAAATAGGGTAATTAAGGGTAAAAATGATATTATTATTACCCTAACACATGTCCTAATTCTATTGGATAAGTGTAATTCGACCAAAAACAACCTTAGAAATAGAATATGACCATTTAATCCCACGTGGATTAGATTAGGACATTTATTATTAATTTATTTAAAGAAGGGTTAAAATAGTTAAAATCAATGTTTAATAAGTAAATCATTTTTAATATAGGGTTATACATAAGATAAATTATACTATAAATATTAATTAGAAATCTAAAAATATTTCCTAAATAATGTTATTTTATTTTTAATTTTTAGACATTAAATAATTTAATGTATTTATGACACAACGATGTTGCAGTAATTACCTTTTTAAGAAAATATTAACATAATTGATGTTATAAATGCCCAAATAAATGTAATTTGAGACTTTTTATGACTTAAATTACTTTTCTAGGTTAATATGACATGTTATTGTTGATATAAGTAACTTGGTTCGAACTTATCATTCTGTTATGAATTTCATAAAAATCATGTACCAAATAGTGTCAAAATTGACATAAATTAGTTTTTAAAACAAATATTATATTATTAATTGTTATTTTATTCCTAAAAATCTAAGGGTCGGACAAATGACTTAGATAAGGTTATATATATTAATAATAAATAACTTGGGGTTCGTTTGTCTTGATATAGTACGTTCATTAACCATACAGTGTAAGAAAACAAAAACAACACGGTAAAAGTTAAATTATTTAACTTAGAGTTAAATCTAATTGATAAGGTTAAAATAATAACCTAAACTTCTCTAAATCTTATTGGATGAGGGGATTTCGACCCATCCCCACTTTAGCTTAGAAATAAGACCCTTTGGAACCATTATAACCTGAATTTGACCTTAATATAAAATAATATTTTGAGATTTTCCTAAGGTGCCCCTCTCCTCCCTTATAAAAGGGCACCTCCTCCCTCTCTTCCTCACACCAATTTGAGCATTCAAGCTCGGAAAAACCCTGCCAAAATCTCTTCTCCACTTCCCTAGTATCATCCTAGAGGTCCTGGTCTTCTTCAAAGACCATCCTTAGTTCTTTAAGTGGAGGTTAAGAAAAGGCGCGTCAAAAAGAGGTAATATCCATTACCGATCTTTTTCAATTTATTTATTCTTCAACTTCTTCTTCTTTAGTTGTTTCATGATAAAGTAATAACATCAGTATTTCTTATATACTTATATGTTATTATAAATATTAAACAACTCTAATTAACCTTCTATCCATCCTATGGAAAAAGGAAATCACCGCGCGTGCGTACGTACGGAATACTGTCTCCACGCCGTGGTGTAATCTATTTTCCGCCACCACCTTAATTGGATGGGTATAACGGTGTAATGAGTAACTATATATGATTATTATAAAGTTATATTGATACTGAAATAGTATACATACACTTAAACACAAGTTCACGATCATGAGAATGATATCATCGCTCGTGCGTACGTACGGACTACCGTCTCCACGACGTGATGAGATTCATTCTCCATGTTAACCATTTAAGAAAGATTATAAAGTATATATAATAAATAATAATGAAATATATGACATTATAAATCTACTGTATTTATGAATATATGTATGTCATCTGCTTACTTCCTTTCAAGACAATAAGGAAAGGAAAACAGCGTTCATGCGTACGTACGGACTACCGTCTCCATGAACGGTGTGTTTCATTTCATTTATCTATCTATTATATATATATATATATATACTGAATATATATGATATATAAATCATTTTTTATATTCTGTAAGTAAGTAAATCATGATATAAGTAATAATAATGTCAAGAACAACAAGTCCAATCACCTACGATAAATGAAACGATTTTACCCAAAACGCTTCTTTAACAGGGAATTTACAAAAGAACGGGTAATATAAAGTCATAAGTGAACCATATATTATATCATAACAATGAATATGATTCTGTAATAAGTTAATTACATTATTTAAATCATTATACAGGAGGTTCGGATACGTACAAAGCATATCGGACATAAGGTAACGGAAATATCACAATCTCATTTTTATCCGAGATTGTTTATACTTTTGTATTTACTTGGGTGTATTTTATCATCCACATCCATGTTTCCTCAATATGTAATATTATTTCCATCCACCTAAAATTGTTTAAATCCATTTTTACCCTTTGGTGAGTTTATAGTAAAAGATATGAAAGGAATCTTTTGTCATTTTTCGTACGAGGTACTTTTTGACTTTTCCGAAAATAGTACGAGAAGAATGTTTTTTTAACTTATACGGCATGAATGAATTTTTAAAACAATATTTACAAGAATATTCCTTTACAAGTTTTCAAATTTATTTTTAATCAACTTCTTTTAGTTTATAATTGTATGACATGTTATGAAAGGAAAAGTGTTTTTGAAGAAGAAAGGATATTTTCCTCAAGAATGGATTTCAAGTGTTTTATCAAAATTATTTTCCATCTAAGATAATAAAGTGTTCTGTTTCTATCCCTATTATTACATTATTTTTACTATGTTGTGATGGAATTGTTTTATGAATTCTTTTATCTTATATGAATTGTTTTATGATGTCACAATGTTTAAAGATTCTCATTTTTATTACATGGGTTATGCAATTATGTATGATTTATGATTTTTGTGGCACACATAAGAATGGTTTCCTTATGAGATTGGTGGGACCTATATCTCCCTCCAATGAATTGGGTAAAGATTTTATATCTCATGATATAGACATGGCTGGAACGGTAGGTTATACCGGTTCAGTGAAACAGGACTGAAACGAGGGTGACTCGGTTCAGAAATGGACTTTGTCCACTAAGATAGTCTTGGCAATGAGTATTGACTAATAAGATATGATTCTCTATGATTACGTGTGTATGCCACAAAGTTTCATGTTTTAAGTTATGATTATTGGGATTACATTTCACTACTATGATTTATCCCATGTTATGAAATTATGATCTCTTTTGCAGGTTATGATTTCCAAAAGATATGTTCTTATGAATATGACGTAATTTATATTTCTTTTGTTTACCCTTACTGAGCATTTGAGATCACCCTTTTATGTTTTATTTTCCCCAGGAAATAAAAGAAAGGATTTAGGTTTAAAAAAAAAGAAGATCTTTATGAGAGATGTTGAAGATCTTTCACCACGATTAGAAGATTATATTCCGAGTTTCCAAATACACTAAACTATTACGGTCCTTGTGTGTCTATTTTTCTTATGTATTAATTATTCCGTAAAAGTAATGTAATTTCCATGTACGTCAAGCTTCGGGTCTCTACAGTTATATTTTTCATCCATGTCCATAAAATGTTTAATATTATTCCATGTATGTTTAAAGTCATCATTACCCTTCTTTGACTTTTACTTTGTGTTATGGATGGAATCTTTCTTTTGTTTACCATACATGGTACTTTTTGACTTTTCCGTTAAAAGTACGAGGAGAATGTTTTTTTAACTTATATGGCATGAACGGATTTTTTACGTTTTCATAATACCTTATTTTCATGAAGATTACTCTACAATATTTCATGACTATTTTCAACAAAATCCTTTTATTTTAAAATTTCATGGAATTTTGTGAAAAGAAAATGATTTTGAATAAGAAAGGATATTTTCCTCAAGAATTTATTTCAAGTGTTTTATCAAAATCATTTTCCCTCTAAGATGACATTATTTCATATGTGTATATTTCAAGTATAATGTCTCTATGATTTACATGTTTTCACTTCTCTTATGATGAAATGATATCCATTTGTCTTATATGGATTATGTTATGATGGGATGATGTTTATGAAACCCATTTTATTCCTTGGTTTATGATGAATTATTATTGTTTATGTTGTGGAACACGTAAAAATGATTTCATTATGAGATGTGTGGGACCTATATCTCCCTCCAATGCATTGGGTAAAGATTTATATCTCATGAGATAGACATGGCTAGAACAGAAAGTAAATATGGTTCAGTAATATAGTGCTGGAACGGAAAGTAAACCCGGTTCAGTAAGGGACTTTGTCCACTAAGATGGTCTTGGCAGCAATGACTTGGCTACTATAGAAAACATAACATGTGATTAATGGTTTCCACAATTACATGTTTTATTACCATGCTATTTTATCATGATTAATGTTTCTTTATGATTTATGGCTTACTTACTACCATGTTTTATGTCATTGCTCAAGATTTTGATGTTTGAACATTACGTTCATGTTTTTTTTTAAGTTCAAATGTATATGATTTGTTTTTCTCCATGCATACCCTTACTGAGAATTTGATCTCACCCTTTATATTTTTTCTTTTCCCCAGGATTTAAAGAAAGTTTTTATGTAAGAAAACAAAAGGTGAAGATCATTATGGGAGATTTTGAAGAGTTTTCACCACGATTAGAAGATCATATACCGAGTTTCCAAAGACACAAAACTATTATGATCCTTGTGTGTCTGTTTTTGTTATGTATAAATATTCTGCAAAAAGTAATGTATTGTTCATGTATTTCAAGCTTTGGGTCTCTACATGATCACATTATTAGTCTATGGTTTGGAAGACTCTTCGATCAAACCATTTTGTCTGTTTAGTTTTGAAAAAAACTGTTTTTTTCAAACAATACCCCTCCAATATTTTAACCCCTTTTAACCCCTATTTTCTCCCATTCAATTCACATATCCCTAGGTGCACCTCCCCACTTCTCCAAATTCCTCTTAACTTCAATCCTTGGGTTCTCTTCAAGGAAACTCTATGTAATTTTTTTCTTCTTCATTCTCCTTGGTTAATTCTCCCTTATTTCTTATGTTTCCTTCTCTCTAGTGGTTTTTTTACCTAAAGATGGTTTAATATATTTTTCTTGATTTGGGTTTTTTTATGGTGTGTTCTTACTTCCATAGGATCACTACTTGTCTTATATTGTATTTTTTAAATAAGTTGGTGGTGATTTCAAAGGGAAAGGTATGTGATTTTGTTTTGTGCTATTATTTTATGATTTATATATTCTTTTCTATATTTAAAAATCTTTTTTCTAACTAGTGTGTGTGTGTGTGTGTTAAAATGGGTGATTTAAAAGTTATTGGTCTGTGTAAGACTTTATAAATGATTTAACTCCTTTGTAAATTGTTGGTAATGGTATGTTGGTCTTGTGATGAGTTGATTTATGATGAAAGTGGATTCATATCTTTTAGAAATGGATAATTCACATGGGAATCCTAGGTACCTAGGAAGGAATGCTAGGAATAGTATCTTGGAGATCCATCAGGGCCTCATCATAATCTGAATAGTAGGATTATGATGCTACACTAACTAAACGATGTGACATGGACTAATACCATTGGTTTTTGGGTTTATCCCCCCCCCCGAATAGCTCATATAGGGGAAGGGATCTTTATTTTTTTCATCATCAAGATATAATTTTCATAGTACCCCCGTAACCTAACCAATTAGGGATTTACCATAGTTCATATACTTTTTTTTAACTTCCTGCCATAACAGTTGAATATTTTACTTCATTAGTAAAGAAAAATCATGTTTTCAAACCAAATTATTTATTTCCCTTTAAAACTAGAAATTTTATTTTTCTTATAACATATATCAATAGAACACCTGGTGATATCCTACTAGTAATGTGAGAAAACACCCTACATATTCCCAATGGGTATATATAGACCTCATTTTTTGGCTCAGGTAAAGGCATGGTATATTTGGGTGGCAGTGGAAATGATTTCGAGTTTCTTTCCTTTTGAGGATAAATGACAGTGGTGGCATAGTAGAGGATATTCCTCATTTTATAATGAGTCTTGTATCCCTTTTTTGGTCTCATTCCCCTTTTTTCATTTTTGTTTTTATTATAATTATAAACATAAATTTGAGACATTCTCCTTTTTTGTAGAGTTATAATGGATGATAGTTATGATAATTAATGTACATGTTCGAATGTTATTGAATATGGATTTTTATTGTTACTATTATGGTTATATAATTCCCAAAGGAGTTCTATGATGTCCAGACACTAGTTCCAAACCTGTGTGGAACATCAAAGCCCTCTGGTCCATGCCATGAGCAGGGTTAGGTGCCGAGTTGTATAGTTTTCTGGACCGGTTTTTAACACTCATAGAATATAAATTTTGATGAATATTTCTTATCATTCATGCCTCCCCTATCTTTTCGATGATCATTTTAGAAGTTTTAATTTCTAATAATAATATTCATCCTATGTGCGATTTAAGGAACTTCATTATTGTAATCTTTGGAATAACTTGAATCCAAATGCTTACATTTTCTATTTGAAACATGGTATTTTTAATTGTTATAAAATTCATTAAAATTTCTAGGATTATGATTACCTGACTTAGAAAAAAATTATATTCCATTCATTATTTTCTCTTTTTTTAATACCTCATGTAACGCCCCGACCCCAGTTACCCAGAGTCAGTGCATTATTGCGTAGCATTGGCATGATCACAAAAGATCAAGTCTCGAAAGACCGATTAGTTTAGTACCCTTGGAAACACTAGATACATTCATAAGTCTTACATTACATCATAAAGTAAAACAAAACTACAACATATTCTCTTCATATCCCTTTATATTATCCCTGCAGGTCATTCATAATATACTTCTTCACATCCTAGAAAAATTAAAACATTGAAAGGGGAGAGCTCAGATGCTCAGTAAGGATAACAATATAGCAGAAGCTTTCATAAATAAACATTAACATTTAACGCAATGTATAACTAAAACAAAATCCTTTTAAACTTGAACTTTAGCATAATATGTCAAAAGTAAAATGAAATAATGCCATTTACTTACTAACATGGATATTCTACTAGTCGAATAATCACATGAAATATCAATAACCACTTTCATAATGATGGAATGCATAATGTCAGACTATCATAACCATGTATCCAAGACCTCGTGCCAAGACCACAAATAAGATTTTGTCAAGGCCTCATGCCAAGACACTAGTTTGTCTCATGAGACCTACTGATGCATCGAGGAGCTATAGCGGGCTCCACCCGTCACTTATTAAGTCCAATGCATTCCTCATATGAACAGGTTTAAACATATCATAAACCATAACATAATTGTATCACATAAAACATGCATAAGATTTCCACACTTCAATCAAAAGATATCAATACAACACATTGATAAAATAAAAACGTTATCAAAACAATTTTCAATACCAAAATAAAAGAAAAGTAAAAAATGGTATTTATTTTTCTTTTAAAAAAAGTTATGGCTTATAGAGGAAGCCGAAACTCTAATAATAGTCACGGCGGCGGAGAATTCGTTGTTTCCGCATACATAAGAAAACAACATTCCTTTTTTTTTAGTAAAAACGCTTCTTATAAAAATATTCCTTTTGAATAAAAGTAAAAGTCAAAGGGGTTTATACACCGTATAAAATAAATTTGTGTATAAAACAAAATATGCCTCAATGAAAGGAGATTGAGACGAAGTCCCTTACAATGATCATTTTTTTAAAATAAAATAGATCTATTATTTGTATTTACTATAAGTACACATAATGAAAGTACAAATACAATATAGGACATAATAATATCATGACATAATTTGAAATTAGGAGATTAACCCAAGGAATGGAAATTGGGTTAAGATGTTCCCTTACCTCGTGTCCGACTTGACTCGATCGTTCTTTAATCTCCTGAATAATAAACTAGAGTTAATTTATATTTGCTTAAGAACCTTTTTCATGTTCATTAATCCTTTTATATCACTTATTACCATGTTATGAACATTATGTAATTATTTATGTTAATAACGATCATTTTGTCGATCTTTGGTACTTGAGTCAAAAATAAACTTCTTATAATTACAAGTTGTTCATGTGGTGAAATATCCATTATATCCCGAATTATATTCATGATGTAGATATAATATATGTCATATATATCCATTATAAACATTCATTCATAATATTACGTAATATTTAGAGGTAAGAAATGAAATGCACCATTCATGGAGACGGTAAGCCGTACGTACGCATGAACGCTACTTTCATTTATATTTCATATTTAATGGAATGAAATCATAATGATATAAATACACCTTATAATTCCAGTATAATATCATATATAATATCATTTACTCCATCCTTTATGGATCCCACATATGTCATTAACAGTTCAAATCACTTTGAGGGGGCGGTAGTCCGCACTTCCAAAAATGAAATTATCGCATTTACCCATAATGGAAACCATAAAGGTATTCCATAAATGAAAAATACAGAAGCATAATTAAAACATAAACATATTATATTTCATATATAAATATAGTGACATCCTAATGTACACCTTTGAAGGTGTTATATGAGTTTTGAACAATCATTGTTTTGTGAGGCAGAAATTCGCCATCCACAAAAACAGTATGTTCTTTAACCATTAGATGTATGTGTGTGTAAGTGTAGCTATAATCCTTCTTATAACAACATCCTAGTATATTTAGGATACTTATGTTGTTACAAAAGAAATTAATAAAAAGAATTTAGGGGGTTGGAGAAGCAAAATAAAACATAAGAACAAAAGAGAAAACACTACCTTTAAAACGGGTAACTCTTTTTGATTTGAGCTCAAAGGCTTTCTTGGGAAGACTTATGCCAAAAGTGGGGCTTCTAGGAGTAAGGGAGGGAAGTTAGGAGAGTATTTGGTCAGATTTTTGCCAATCCAAATGGCTTTAAAGTGTGAATGAGATGGTAGAGGTGAGGGCCTTTTATAAGAGGAGAGGAGGGGTACTCTTGGAATGATTGAAATGTTACTTTATTATGAAATGATTTTTCGGATTCTAAAGGTCCCACACTAATATATTTCTAGGATAAGGTGATAAGGGTTAGAAATCTACTCATCAAATCTGTTTTTGACAAGTTTATGTCTTAGATTTTACATTATATTTTCATTTTATCTAAATCGTTAATTAATGAGGTAATCGCTGCATCATCATGGTGTCATAATTAATTTAATTTATTTAATGTCTAAAAATTATAAAAAAAATACCATGATGTAGGAAATATTTTTATATTTCTAATGAATATTTATAGTCAAAAATATGACTTGTATAACCCAATTTAAAAATTGTTTTAGTAAAACAACTCTTGTTTGTGACATTTTTATTTTAACATTAAATAAAAAGTTTTTAATGTCATTTTCCTACCAAAGTGGCTCCAAGGGGTCCCCAAGTTGACCCATGGATTGTCTTGGTCGGCCATGACTCATACAATAGGGGTAGGACAAGTGTAAAGGTTTTTTCATATTCTTATAATATCATTTTTACCTTAAATTTCACTAATTACCTTTAATCCCGATTAATTAAACTTAAAAGTTACTATTCACCAAAAAATTATTTTAATCCCATTGAACCACATTTTACTTCCCAATGACAACCATGTATGTCGGATTTTTTGAAAATCAAAACACAGAAGTGGTAATGTTTCATTTCAACGAAAAATCAGTTTTTTAACTACCACTTAGTGCTTTCACTATTCATAAAAAATTGAAGTTTTTCAGAACAATGCCAAAATTTCACCCTAAGATATAATTGATATTCCGAATTCAAAAATTATTTCTATTTTACAAAATTTCAAACATATAAGTTTAATTAATTAATTTCATAATTAATTCCCGTTGTCACAACAAATAGCATGTTTTTTAGAAACAATATATATCAAAAGATTGACAATTGTTTATGTCCAATTTCAAAGTGAAATTAATTCTAATGACCACCATTGGATATAATGGTAAAAATATATTCCAATTATACTTTAAAACCACTCAATAGTATAATTTATCACTATAAATTATTTTGATTAAAAAAGTTGTTTTAAGTATTTTTCACTATTTATAAAAATGCATGTTCTCAGAAAATTACAAAAAATTCAACTTAGGATAATATCGATATTATGAATACAAAAATGAAGTCCATTTTGAAATATAAAATTTCTATAATTTTAAAAAGTGGGTATTACTATTCATAATGGCTACTTTGATTAGTCACGGTGTGTTAGAACTCGAACTTGCGTACAGTGCAAGCTATTGCATTATTGAAAGAGAGGTGTATCATGAAAGCTTGGGGTGTTACACCTCATTTCAGTATCCTCTTATATTACATTAATGTTACAATTATGTTATTGAGACTTAACATTGTAAAAAGTTTATAATTGTCAATTTTTATCTTCATGGAATCATATTATTTTATACAAATATCAATAATATTTTCAATAATTTTATATTTTGATACTATTTTCACCCTAGTGTTTTAATCCATTTACTATAGTTATAAATCTTTAGTGTATTTGTGTTAGTGTTTCAATAGGATAAAATCGAAATCTTGATATTTAACTCCTATCATAACACTGTGGGTTTTCAAAACATTTGTAGTTTTAATAAAATATTATCTCTAAATTCTCCCAAATTCATTTTTTTCACATGACAATGTCTGTTGATA
The DNA here is from genome assembly GCA_963277665.1 of Viscum album. Lineage (NCBI taxonomy): Eukaryota > Viridiplantae > Streptophyta > Magnoliopsida > Santalales > Viscaceae > Viscum > Viscum album. The sequence goes on along the minus strand of OY728141.1, from coordinate 1,175,545,666 downwards.
GATTTTCCTCATTATAGAACATAATATATCATTATTAAATTTATGATTTACATGATATTCATGTTTTTTTGACAAGATAATTGAATGATGTTCTTCTTCGGAACATTAAAATTTCTTTCCAACAAGATAAAGTATCAAATCTTGTATTAATGATATAGTATTTCATAATATCATGCTAGTAATCATAATAAGATCCATAAAATATAGGGTGTATCATCGGATTTATGTTTTCAAGTGTTCCAACAAGTACTCTTGCCATCAGAAATATCTTTATCAACATGGTTAGTGTAAGTTAAGTGGGTTGAAATTATGGTAAACTAATGGAAATACAAACTAAAGTGATATAATCTTAGAATCAGGTTAATACAACCTTTGATACCAAATATTGTTCTAGCATATGATGGTGAAATAAATAAAATAGAGGTAAATTATAAATTCAAAATAAACTTATATTTTTTAACCCCTTTAAGTATTATATTGAACAGTTTGTTAAAATATTGATGAGATCAAATATTGTTTTAATTTTTGAAAATCTGATTAAGTCAAACATTAAAGTAATGATATTATATACAATATCATAATATAGTTTTCACATCATAAATAAAGAGATAAATATTTTAAACTATCAAAAAATGTTTAAAATAAGTGGAACTTTAAACTATATGAATTATAGAAAATAAAATTAAGAAATGAATATAATATTAGTTTTAGAACAAAACAAATAGTATTGGATATAAAACCAAATACTTCATTAAAAAGGATATTTATTAAAACCTCACTTTTAAACTAAATAGAATGGTAGATCTATATAACAGATCTAAGGTATCCATGACTTTAAACCTCTCCTAAGGTATCTCTATTCTTATTCCTATCGAAATTCTATCATTCTATCCTCGAAATCCCTTACCTATACTTTTTAGTTGTGGCTAAAATTTTACACATTGTAAGTAGAATAGATATGTATTTTTATCCATGTAATCCCTTAATCAGATGATTATATTTTCGATATTCATATCCTCAAAAGCCCTAAATTATGAAGGATTATAAGTAAAATGATTACAATAGAAATCTTATGATATTTTCAAGGAAAACTGTACACAAAGGTAATACATAAAAGAAAGACTAAGAATCAAATATTACTAATCAGAAGAAAACCCAACAATAAGAAATTAAAAATATTTAAAATGATAAGATACTTTAACAACTATCTATGTCCATTCACCACCATGGAAAATGTTATGAGGAACGAAAGGCAATAAACATGTATGCTTGGGGGCTTGACCCCATGAACTGCCCCTCACCCCACCCAAACCAAAACCACCCCACAACAGAAGAGTGGTGTCATATTTCTCTATGTTTATCTATATGATTCTAATTATTAAGTTGTGGATTTATTTATAAGAAACATTATACCAAACTCTAATAGTCAAATTGTATGAAACGAGGGATCAATTGTAATAGTATTAGTAGAAACAACATCATCTATAGATGAACTCAGCATGTTTCTTCATCTACTAATGTGTTAGATCATCACATATATAGTTATTCCTAAATTTTATTTACATAATTGGACATTGGAACTTTATATCATCATATTTCTTTAAATCAATTTATATTATTGGCATTTATGTTAGCATATGTTCATTCTAGAAAAACATAATATTTTAAATAGAAACATAAGTTAGATCATTTTTATAAAGTTTATTATGATTTTGGAAATATAGAAAGAATTGATTACAACTCCCTAATAATATCCACTTTTTTATAAAACTCAAAACAAAAAATAAACTTTTAATAGATGAAATGGAATTAAAAAAGAATGATCATGTAGTATTCATGATATAGAACCCCCCCCCCCATTGTTTTTATATAAATATTGATCAAACATTATTAAAGAAAATTATAACTAATCTCCCCAACATTCTCCCTTAAATATTAAATATTTAGAATAATAAAATAATAGTAATAGTTTAAATTTTTATACCTTTAAATTAATTAAATAATATAATTTAAACTAAAAAAACAACAAGACAGAAAAATTTACTGAAAATTTATCCCCCATTTTGATTTATAAAAAGAAATACATAAGAGAAATTACAACTAGAAACTGGAAATTTAATTCCGTTTAAAAATTATAAGATCATATATTTTAATTTCTTTTATACCTTCTACATATTTTCATATCTTTAAGCATGGTTGATGAAATAAAATTTGACTAAATCATTTCTATTTCAACCATGCTTTCAAATCTAACAATATTTTCTTATGTAGTGAGTTCAAGTTGAACTTCACTTTCTCTCGCATTCTTATAAATATTATCTGGAATCTACACATAATAAAAAAATTTATTTTGAATATCATATTTTTAACTTCTCCTTCATCATCATGAATCAAAATATAATTGTATTGAAACATCTAATTCTCTTATGACCCTCTTCAAAAAGAATTTTACAAAGATACATCAGAAGAGAAACATGTCAACAGAAAACAAAACTAAATGTGAAATAAGCCTTTAGACTGCAATCCTTATTTATAAATTTTAGATTTATAACATCCAAAGAATTATCATTTGAATAATGAGTGGTTATAAAATAAATTCTTATAAAATTAAAAGACAAAATATATGTTGTATAGATTATTTTTAAAAATAAATTTATAATTTCATTAAATAAAAATGAAAAAGTTATCTTTTTGAAAAGTAATGACAAGTCCCCATATAAAAATTAATTAAAAAATAACAAAATATCTCAAAATAAATTAAATATTAATATAAAGGAAACATTAAAATATATATTTTAAAATACTAAACTTTATAGAAGTAATCTTCCAGTGGTAATCAATGATATTCCTCTTTCAAGGATAGTTTATGAAAAACAATTAGATAAAATTTTAAATAATTTATTGAAAAAAATGATGAACTATAAGTTTGAGAAATAGTTATGTTTTAAAGAAAGTTATTTTTGAGATATATTAATATATAAAATATAGGTTTTCTAAAAATAAATATATTTTAAAATCAGATAAGTTTTAAAAATATAATGTTTGAAAAATTGATAAATTTTAAATTTATATAAGTTTCGAAAAAACCCTTTTTTAAGAGGAGTTTTTAATGAATTGAGATAGTTTAAATAAGAAGTGGCTTGAAGATTTATTAAGATTTATTATTCACAAATTATGTTTAATGAGTTCAAAGCTTTTAGAATTAAATGGTTTTGTAAAACTATCAGCAATATGATTACATGTTCTCATAAAGTCAAGAATAATATATCATTTTGTGTGTCATAACTAAGGAAATCTTGTCATATATCTATATTATTAGATCACAAGTGATGTTATCGGTTTCTATATAAGGAAATGTAACTAGTATTATAATAAATAATTAGAGTTCAAGTACAACTCAAACCAAAATTATGAGTGTGTGTTACATCCACAACACATGAGCACAACAACTCTTGGTTACTACATATTCTACTGCAGCAGTGGAAAGTGACAGAAAATGTTTCTACTTGTTTTACCAAGAGACTAAATCATCTCCTAAGAAATGACATGTTCTGAAAGTATATTTTAAACTTAACTTAGATCTCCCATATTCAGTATCTGGGTAACTTTTTAAAAAAACGTTTTAAGAATAGTTAATTAATACATGTTTTGAAGTACCTTTAGGGTATCTAAAAATTCATTTTACCACTTTCATATGATTTATTATATTTTATCTTGAAATAAAATGCATAAAAATACTGAAAAAATTATTTTTAGTTGGATTTTAGTAAGATATAACGAACTTTTGATCCGAATTCTATAAATTTTTTCATCTATCGATATACTAATTTCATCAAGATAAAGTTTGATTAAATTTTAAATTTAAGTACTTATGTTTTATAGATTGTAAAAAACAAAAAATTCGAGTAAATATTTAATATATTTTTGTTAGGTTAAATATTTCTTTTAGGGTTTTGAAAAATCTAAAAACCAAGGAAAAAATTAATGTTCTCCCATCATGATCACTTGAAACCCATTTTTCCTAAGTTCAAAAAAATTATTAAAAAGATATATATGATTTAATGTAAAAAAATGTCATCTGCATATATTTGAACATAAATAGTGTTTTCAGAAACTCTCTTTATGAAACATTTTTGTTCATCACTTCCTTTAATAATAATATTTTGACGTAAATGTCTGACAATTTATAATACCAAACTCTTGGGGATTTTTTAATTCCAAGGAGTGTTGTGGTAAGTTTAAATACAATATTCAGATATTTAGTATCCTCAAAACCGTGAGATTTTTAAAAAAATAATTCCACTTGTACATAACCATTAAGGAATTATCATTTCACATTCATTTGAAATAAACTCAAATTTTTATGAGGTAAAAAGTCTAATATGATCCTAATATATTCTAGTCTAGATACCATTGTAAAAGTATCACCATAATCTATTTCTTCTTCTTTAAAATAAACTTTATCATCAAGTATTCATTTATATATAATTTTGATACCATTTTCATCATTTTTTCTTAATACCCATTTTACTCTAATTATTGGTATATATAAGATGTTAAGATACGGTCCACACAAGGTTTCATTCAAAATGATTGAGCTCTTCATGCATAGCCACTATCCAATTTTCATCACCTAAAGAATCATATATTTATTTAGGTTTAGATATTTACATGAGGGAAATTCTAGTTTTAACTAGTTAACATAAATGTCTAGTAATATAATCAAAAACATGATTCTTTAAGATCAATAGATGTTTAAGTAAAGCGATAATATGATCTTCAACAAACATATATACAACTTTCAATAAATTTAATTCTAAATATTTAAAATCTAATGGTATTACGAATAAAAGATTTACAATTATTATTTTTATATTATCTTCTAGTAAGAAAATATATTTTTTAAAAAATATATAATAATAATTTAGAAAATTTTATGTTTTTACAAAGACAAAATAGTCTGATTCATTAAACATTACATGAACCATTTCCTCAACAACAATAAATCTTTTATTGAAAACTCTATCAACCTTACCACTCTAAAAAAATATGTTTTCTTATAAACACTATCCATCTAAATTTAAATTTGTTTAATTTTAAAAAAATAGCTTTTATGGGATAAAGTGAGAACCCAAACACACCAATGACAAGAAAACAAAATATTTCCAAATAGATTCAAATATAAAATTTCAAATAGATTGATTTACCACCTCTACTTGTTATAGACGATGCCTCTAGCACCAGTGCTATAAGAATATCCTCATAAGAAGAAAATATCGTCAGAAAATCTTTAACCACCATCAAAAGACCAAATACTGGCCTTCTGAATTCACCTCCATGTAATCAACACAGTGGAATGATCCAAATCCATGAAAAAACAAGAGCATTCCACTATTCCCACCATGAAGAAATTTAAATAAGAACTATATAGCTTAAATCAATTACAAAACATCATCTTTCAAGATAGGGACCATAAAAATAGAGGGATGAAACACCATGATCCAAATTCATAAGACCAACTTGAACAAGAGGAATAAATAATAATTTCGATGTTTGGGAAGAAACACTAAAAGGCAGCCACCTATGGCACCCTCGGTTTGAGTATGTTGTCATTTTATTCTTATTATTTTATGTTAGGATTAATTGGTATAATTTGGGGGATTATTTTAGTGGTATTTAGATAAGGGTGTCTATAACCTAGATATAGGAACCATTTACACTATGAATTTTGATTCAGAATATGAATGTGTTCTAACTAGATTTTTTGAGTTCTTTCAAGGAATGAATGGGTTTAGTCAGGTGGATGGATAAAAATATTCATGACATGAAACCCATTCATGATGTAAATGTATTATTGGGTTTTTAATCTATGGAAACAAGTTCTTCATCATATATATAAACATGATGATTCACGATGGGAATCCCTAATTCTCATTGTGGGTGGGGTTGGGTCTATTCTGTTTTAATCATTCTTAGGATTATAAATGATTATTTAGTTCCCAATCTCTTTCTATTGACTTAAAAAGATACCTAAAGTATTTTTTATGATCTTTTATTTCTAGAATCTGATTATAATGAATATTTTATCACTAAATCATGGAAATGAAATTAGAATAGAAGGAAGTGGATGGATTTATGGGGTATTTTAAGAATTTTTTGTGCCAAATAAACTTGGGGTACATCATTATTTCCAATTTAAAATTTTATTGAACCATGGAGAATATTGGTTTTCTTAAATTAATCCCTCTTTATTTTAAATTATTTTTTCTTACTGACACTCTACTAGAATGATATATTACTATTTGGATATTGAATTTGGGATGTGGGTGGTATCCCTAAAATGTTTGATAAATTAATGACAATTATTTTATTAAAAGGAAAAAAATGGTATATGATCTTGTAATAACAATTTTTTGGGTTCCATCTTGGAAGGAACACAGTTAGTGTGTGGTCATGATTTCATTATATGATTCCTTGTTGAAACAAACATGGTTCCTAGTGTCGACTGGAAGAGAACAAAAAAGATCTTCCTCCAAGCGACAACTTAATAGAGAATGCATCATCACTTGTGAACATAGGGATGTCATTTAGAATTTGTGGGTGTGTTTTTGTGTGAAAACATTGATGATTATTTGAAATTTTATTTTCTGAACTACTTATAATTATTTATATGGAATTTTTTTTAGTTTAACTATTTTTGGAAAAAGTGTTCATATATTATATTTTATATTTTGAAAATTATTTTATTTTTTTCATAATATTTCTATATTTTTTATACTATTGTGGTGTATCCTATTTTAGGTCATAGTGGAATTTTGGAATAATCACTTGGGGGGTTACCTACTTGGTATGATTACTCACCCCTTACATATTCACTTCAGTGAGTATAAGGATGTGGTTTTTGTGTTATAGGCAAGGGGAAAGTTTTTTACTTCACTAGAATCACATCTTGATGATTATATCCTAGTTAGTGGAGCCAGATCTCTAAGTGGTTCATGTCATGGTTTTGTGTGGTTCCACCTTGGTTCCTGAGTCTTGACTGTGTTAGATTTAATTTTTATTATTTTATGTTGTTACACTATTACATTGATGTTGGTCTTTGTTTCATCATTTATTATTTTATTTTATACATTTATAAGTGTTGGGTTGGTGCATGAATTATTTCTAGATATATATTTTTATCACACCCAGTATAAATTATTTAACTATCCATTTGTTTATTTAAAGTATATAATGTTTTTGGGTGAAGTTTGGGAGGGTTTGGAATATTTTTTCATCTTTTTTGGGATTTTCAAAAGGTGCATAGGTTATTCACGGTTAGTGGAAACCATGGAACCCTTATAAGAAACCATGAGCAATTAGACATAGGCTAAGGGGAAGGTGCACAGGTAGGCACACAGTTTCTCCAAACTGTGCGGTCGCATAGGAGAAACTTTGTGAAATGGAATAATGAGATTATTCATGGTTGGCTCAAGGTTTTATAACTACTCAATCCAACAAATAAAGACTCCCCCTTGAAGATGAAGATGGTGCATAGTTAGTGCATGGTTTTTTTGAACATGCACTATTAAAATTCAAGATCCAAAAAGTAGATCTAGGTAATGTTTGTGTTTTAACACCACTTTTCTCCTCCATTTTGACCCAAAGTCACTATTTCTCCATCCCAAAGTCCAAGAAAGCTTCCCCCATTGATTCAGAGATGATCCGAAGGAGTTTCTTGGTGTATTGGGGTCTGGCTATCTTGTTATGTCATCATTTATTGTGGTTTTAATTATATCTACTTCTCTTTATATCTAGGTTCCTTAAATATACACCCACTAAGGATATATATATAGGGTATTAAATGCTAAATATGATGAGATTTTCATTTATTGATTATTGGGGAAGATATATATGGAAATTTTTTGGAGATTCAACCATTTTTAATGCGAAATTAAGTTTCGTTCTTTATTTTCTCCATAAATCCTGAGGTAGCAGAATTTATTCTCAACTCATATATTTATAACATGAAGAATTGATTTCAAAATTAATTATTTTATGTGAAATTTATTGTTGGAAGCCTTATCTAGTGACGTTTTGTGGTATTGTGAAAACTTTTGTTTGTTAGACAAATGTGAATTCGGTTGCATGATTTTAAAAACATGATATTAAAATGGTGATTTGGTTTTGATGCATGGAAATTGGTTTTCAATAAAATATGAATTTTATTTAAATGTTTTTTTAGAAAACTTTTTTTCAATAAATGGTTAGTTTTATTGAATTAGGATGTGGTTATGTTTTTCAATAAAAGTGTGTTAAATTGAATAGATTTAATTCTTTGACAATGGTTGTATTAGCATGAGATATTGATTAAATGGTTAATCATGAGTGGAATACATGGATTTTGGTTGTGAAGTACCACCATCAAAGGTTACGGGTTATGAACATGATGTTCCACTGTAATGGTAACACCAAGCTTGTTTGTATGTGTGTGTCGTTGTGTGTGGCTATGTGATGTGGAAAGGGTAATTTAAAATTAAATTAATGAAATGGTTTGAATTAAATGTTTGTATAATTCCCTTCTAAATTTTTTTTATTTTAGAAAACTAATTTGGCATGGAATTGTTTGGATTTGAGATAAGTTGTTAAACTATTTCAAAATGGTTTTATATAAATTATTTTATATAAATGTGATAAGTAGTTTTATCCTAGTGGTGTGAGTGGGTTGTAATTTGGGGAAAGACTACTAAGTTTTAGTAATCAACCCTTCTTTTGAACATTGGTGGATTTGTAGATATCATTTATGGGGATATGATAAAATTTAATGTATCAATATCTTTAATGGTTCTTAGTGATACATGGGATGTATTGTGGAGTTGAAGAGTGGATTTTTAGGAGCTTTGGAGTTCTGTTTTGGGAGAATTTGGGGGTTGTTTATATTTTTTCCACTATTTATTGGGATGTTGTTTATTCTTCCACTATTGCACACTATTGTAGTTGGTATTGATATAAATGGAATTTATTTGTGTAGTATTTCATTTGTATCACGCATCATGTAGTGGTTTATTTTTTCATGGCATGTCTCAATGTTTTTTTATTTCCAAAAGGTAAAATCATCCCCACATCTATTAATGAATCCCTTGGACTTTATTTCTAGCCTTTTTCATATTAGGTATGTCACCTAAGGTCAAGTAATTTCAATTTATCTTCTCAATATAATAAGTAGGGGTAGGATTTTATATTTTTTATTTAGTTCTCTCGGTGTTGGATCTGATATTCATTCTGGTCTATTCCTCATGTCGAGTTGGAAGAAAATATAAGGATCATCGAGACATGAAATATAGGGAATAAAAATACATAACTATCATTTTTATTATTACCTTCAAGTTACCATGGAGTTGGGTAAATATGTTTGTTGGAGACACTTATAGGAATTGGAATCTCATTGTCATGTATTTATCCAATGATATGAGCATGGAATGCATTGTAGATACGACTTCCCACTAATAATGCATATTTCATTTTAATTAATGGTTTATAATTTAGTGAAATATTTTGTATTTTGGAAAAATTTTGAAATTTGGTTCAAATATAATATATTGAAAAGGGCATGTTTTTGGTATTTTGAATTTTTTTTATTTTAAAAAGAATGTTGAAATTTAACAAGAATATTTGAACATGGTAAAAGTTGGATTTTGGAAAGCATTGTTGTGATAGTTGTGATGTGGTAGACTTTGAAATTTTAATGACATTAGTTGGTAGAGAGTGAGACTTATGGTATTTGTTGCTTGGTTAGAAAATGGAACCCATTAGGCATCGTAAGAACCAACCAGAAGAAGATGCTGACAATGTGGTTGCACCTAATCTGTATGTGAACCAACAATTGGTTTAGAGTATTTTCCAATTTTTTCAAGATGTGGATACTAGGAACAAGAGGGATGACCATAGAAAAGTGGATCACTCCCTCAAGTTCCATAAGTAAAATCCACCCATTTTTTGACGTGATTCAGAACCATAAAAGAAATAAGTGTGGCTAGATATGATGAATCAAATCTTTGATTTCACTGGAACACTAGTAGTGGTAAAAGTCAAACTAGAAACTTATATATTGGAGTATATTTCATGCATGTGGTGGGATTTAGATGCCTGGGCTAAATCGGACTAAGAACCTCCATGGGAGGATTTTCAGGAATTGTTTAACAAAAAATTTTATCCTCACACATTCGGAATTAAAATAATGGAGAACTTCTTTAAATGAAAGCAATAAAATATTTCTGTCATTGAGTATGTAGCTGAATTCATGAATTTAGTGCATTTTGTACCTGAATTTCCTGCTAGTGCATCCTTAAAGGAACATAACTTTGAATCTAGGATAAGGAAATAGATTTACGTGAATATTGTTGTGCTCTATATTATGTATTATACAGATATAGTCAAGAGATATCCTATAGTGGAAAGGGACATCACTGGATCTATGGGAGGAGGAATTATGTTGATACCCATGGGAAATGGAGGGAACACAAATTCTAGGAGAAACTAAAAGAGTGAAACTTATTTCTAAGGTGGGAGCATGAAATAGAACCAGATGGATTGATCAGTAAATATTCCCACAATCCCCAAGAGAAATATTGGATGTTTCGAGTGTGTCTCTCTTACCCATATGAAGCGAGAAATTATTGCACCACCTAGAGCATACAAAAATTGAAATCATATGTGGCATCTTAAGTTATATTATAGTAGTGCTCTGAGGTCGAGAGCTCGGGACACTTCTTGGGTGTCATAGGTGTCGTATGATTTGATAGAGTGAGGGAAATAGAATACCTCTCATAAGATAACCATATCTATTCATGTTGATTCTTGTTATACAATTACTCCCCGGGCAGTGAAATCACAAAAGGGCCACAAGCAAAAAAGTGTGGTGAGAAAGAAATTATATGGAGTTGAGTATGTTATGTTGAATGATCTGTCTAGACCATCAACCATGAGAGGTACAATTATTTTGAATTCTACCCTTATGAAAGATTTTTTGGTGTGGGTGTATCCCATTATTTTTTTTCTTCTCGCATTTTTATTCGCTATGTTAAAATTATTAGAGGATGCCTTCATTGTTGAAACTTCAAACTCCTCTTGTCCAATGAGAATGTCAAACCTTTGTGTGTTGATCATGTTCTCCAACTATCGACGGAGATTATCTAATATGAAGATTTCTTATTGCTTGAAATGGATGATTATTCTATAATCCTAGGTATGGATTGGTTGATAATGTTCAAAGATCACATCAAAGGTGATACTAGAAAGGTCAGTTTTACAACTAAATGTTGTGTTGAGAATCTCTTTTGCGGAGACCAAAATTTAATAGTGGGTGAAACAAGATTGCGGGAACTAGAAGTTGGAATGGTATTTTACGTGTTGGAAGCATTTAATTTTCATCGATGGTTTAGATCAAGAGTATCATCTTTTTATCAGTGGTTGATCAGTTCAAAGATGTGCTTCATAAAAATTTATCAGGGTTTCCATGTATGAGAGAAGTGGAGGTTACAAATGATCTTCTTCCAGGGACAAGTATTATTTTCCTTCTATCATATTATATAGAACCAATATAATTAATGGATATGGAAGTGAAATTAGTGTAACTGGAAAGAAAATGGTTTATTCGACTGAGTAGTTCTACATTGGAAGCATCAGTTTTTTCATCAAAATCTGGATGGAACTCTTCAGTTGTGTGTGGATTATGATAAGCTTAACCAAGTTTTGATAAATAATTGGTATTCAATTTTATGAATTGATGATCTATTCAATCAATTTATTAAATAATAGTGGTTCTCCAAAATTGAATTGTAATAAATATATTACCAATTTCGGGTTCGATATGAGGATATTCCAAAAATATCTTTCATAAGTAGATATGGACATTATGAATTCCTTTCATTCTTACAAATCCACCATTAGTATTTATTTAATTTATGATTTTATTATTTTAGTTTTATCTGGACTCTATTGTGGTGGTGTTTATGGATGAAATCTTTGAGTATTCAAGGACAATGATTGAGCATTAGAAACACTTGGAGATGGTGTTGAGAATCTTTAGGGATCATAACTTGTATGTAAAATTAACAAAGTGTTATTTTTGGATACAAGAGGTACCTTTCCTCAGGCATGAATTTTTTGAGAGCTGTGTTTCAGTGGATCCTAAGAAGATAGATGTTTTTATCTCCTAGAAACTTCCAAATAATTCATTTTAGATATAGAGTATCCATGGTCTAGATGGTTATTAATGACACGTTTTCATGATTTTTCAGGAATATACTCACCTGTGAACACTTTGAAAAATAATAATTTTCTATTCTAATAGAATTAATAATAGAATATGTCTTTTCAAGAGATGAAATTTTTCCTTACATAAGCACCAATCATTATTTTTTCCAAAATCAATACTTGGGAATGTTGTGTATTATGATACTTCAGGATCCAGTTTAGGATGTATTATCATCCAGGGAGATCATGTTGTTGTTTATACCTCAAGGAATTTATGAGTTCATGAGAAAAACTACTCAACAAACAATTTAGAGTTATCTTTCGTATTCTATGCTTTGAAGACTTGGCGTCATTATCTCTTTCGTGAGAAATTTACTATGTTTTTGGATCATAAGAGCTAGAAACATATTTTCTCACAAAGGGATTTGAACATAAGACAAAAAAGATGAATGGATATCTTTAAATTTTTATCTTTGACTTGATGAATACACCAGTAAAGAAAAATTCAGTGCCCAATTCATTAAGAAGAAAGTCAAATACTTAGTTGGAAAAATAAGTTTCAAATAAATGGAAATTGATATCAGTCTTAGCTAACATGCACTTAGAATGAGAGGAATGATGTGGAGTAACTTCACTCTTTCTAGTTTTGTTCATTCATGATTTGGTGGATATGGATAAAGATGAACTATAATTTGATGAAGAATGTGTGTCTATGAGGTAAAAAATCAATGGTTAGGAGACCGTTGAGGGATGTAAGCTAGATAAATGTTTATTTGTGTGGTTAATAAATTGAATCATTGTACCTATGGATTTTCAAAAATATCTTCATCCTAAATAACACCATTAAAGATGGTATTTTCATCCTAGAATAAAGAATATGTATAATGTGTTTAAAGAATAGTTTTGGTGGGTTTGTATGAAAAGGAATGTGGATGAGTTTATTTGGAGATTCTTAGTTTATCAGTAAGATAATATATACCATAAATAACCAGAAGGTATATTGGAGTCTTTTACTATACCTCTTTGGAAATGGGATTAGATAGCTATATATTTCATAACAAGTCTCCCAATAAAAATAAGGAAACACGATACCATATGGATGATATTGGATCAGCTCATGAAGTTATAAAATTTCACCCCTATCCATGACTATCATATGGTTGAAGAATTTTCAAAAATTGATATCTGATAAGTGGTAAAGAGGCATGGAGTACCAGTTTCAATAGTTATGGATAGAGATATTAGATTTATATATCCATTATGGGAATACTTACATAAATACCTTGGGACTCAGTTGACTATGAGTACGGCGTATAATCCTCAGATGTATGGGTAACCCAAACAGATGATACAAACATTTTAAGACATTTTTTAGGCTAGTGTAAGGGATTTTGGTGGCTCATGGGATGGGCACGTTCTATTGGTGGAGTTATTATATAAAAAAAATTATCATACCTCAATACATATGGATCCTTTTGAAGCATTATATGGGTTTAATTTTCATTCTCCACATCGTTGGGTGGAAATAGGTGATGCTTCAATGGTTGGGCCAAACCTTGTCTAGAAAACAACAGAGAATATTCAATTGATTGTAAAATATATAGAGATGGTATAGAGCTATCAAAAATCATATTTAGATCACCATTGACATCCATTGTCTTTCAAGGTGAGTGGTCATGTGTTCTTAAGTATCTCTCTAAGGCTTAGACATCATCATTTTGAAAAGTATGGAAAGTAATCTTCTTGATAAATATACCCTTTTAATATACTTGAATAGTCTAGTGAGGTGGAATATTGGTTGGAATTTCCACCACGGTTCAGTGTTGTGCATAATGTATTTCATATATCTTTGTTCAAAAATTTATAGCCTGATCTTGAACATATGCTTTTATGGGATCACATTAATATATATCCAGATGTTTTTTTGGTGCACATCCTATTATGGATTGTGGATATGAAATATAAATTCTTATTTAAAAAATCATTGTCCTAGTGTGGGTTTTGTAGAAACATGGTTGGATTCAGGAAGAGACATGGGAACATGAGAAAGAAATAATAGAGCAGGGGCCTAAACTCTTTCAGGAAACTAGTGGTTTTCTACATTTCATATTTGGAAATAGAAATTTGTGGGCATAATGTAGCACCCCCCCCCCATTTCAAGTAATTAACACCAAATTAAAGTATTTTAAGAATATAAAGTGTTTGGTGAAGTTTCGTATGGTTTGGAAACCAAAGTTGTGTTTTTTGGGTTCTCCAAAGGTGCATGGTTGGTGCAAGGTTAGTGGAAACTCTGAAACTCCTATAGAAAACTATTAATAATTAGACAATGGATAAGGGGAAGGCGCATATGTAGGTGCATGGTTTGTTCAAATCATGAGTTCTCCTAAGATAAACCGGGTGATATGGGATAGTGGGATTTTTCATAATTGGTGCATGGTGTTCTATTTATGTTAGAAACCCATGAGAGACTCCTTCTTGAGGTAGAGAATGGAACATAGTTAGAACACAATTTGCCTAATTGTTTGAAAAATCAGGCATAGTTCAATAACAAGATCCAAAATAGTGGTTCTAGGTCAGATTTTTGTTTTAACACCCCTTTCTCCTCTATTTCAACCCAAACTCATGATTTCTCCCCCCCCCAATCAAAGTCTGTGAATGCTTTCCTTATTGATTTAGAACTAATTTGAAGGTGTTTCTTGGTGTTTGAAAGCCTGACTATTGTGGTAAGTCACCTTATATGGTATTTTTTGTGGGTTTCCTTAGATCTAGTTCTCCATCTCTCATAGTTTCTTAGATATATTTCCTTTTTGGATAGATCTAATTTGGTTGATTCCAAATATGTTGAGATTTTTATTTTTTGATCATAGGGAAAGAGATAAAAGGAGTATTTTTTGGAGATTCAACCAATTTTCAGGGGTGTTTAAGCGTCGTTCTTCATTTTCACCATAAATCTCAAGGTAGGTTCCTTCACTCTTGACTACTCTATTTAAAACATGAATGATTGATTTAAAATTATTTTTTTTGTGCCAAATTTATTGTAAAATTGTTGTGAAATGATTTTTTGAAGCCTTATTTAGTGGAATTTTGTGGTATTGTGAAAATTTTGGTTTTTTACACAAAGGTGAATTTGGTACCACAATTTTAAAATGATAATTTTAAAATGTTGAATTGCTTTTGATGAATGGAAAATGGTTTTCAACAAAAGAAGAGTTTCAATGAAATGGTTTTTTGAAAAAATGGTTTTCAATAAAAGGTTTGTTTTATTGAATTAGGTTGTGGTTATGACTTTCAATAAAATTATGGTTTATTGATGTGATTTAATTGTGTGGATTTGGTTGTATTTAAAAGTTCCCATTCAGGATATCTATATCACTGGGATTGGGATGGGATGAATTAGTGGAAAAAAATCTTTTATGTTTACTTTCTATGAAACAAATGTCACCTATTGTTAAATATTTTTTTCCCAGTTAAAAAAAAAACAAACACACATCAAAAGGAACAAAAGTATTTACAAGGTTCACTATTTAATAAGAATTGATGCATCCTTAGTATGGTTTCAAAATAGTCCAATACCACACAATCTACTAGAAAACAATCTTTTTTTGTGGAATACAACAAGTAGGATATTCCCTTTCAGTCATGTAGAACTATATAAAAAATTTAATAGTGTGTGTTCTCCTTCTAGCACAAATGATGTAATACAATGTTCTTGTAACGAAACATGTTACCTATTTATCTTTATCAACTTCCAAAAATTTATTCTTTTAAAACAATGCATCACATTCTTACCTACATTTTTGTAATAACTTAATAGGCTTTGTAATAATACAAAGTATGATTCCTTGTCCAATTACATGTCCAATTCTCCCTGTCTGATTTCTCAATAAAAAATGTATCTATATTTGAATACGGTTGAGAAAAATATGAACATTTTTCTTCCTCATTTCAGAAAACCAGATATGATAATTGATCCCAAAATGGAGACCACCTAAATATGATAAATAGTTGAATATGGTAATCAGTTTAGTATGATAATCAGTTGAATATGATAATATATTAAATATGATGATCAACTGAATATGTTGAAATCTAGTCTTTTCTATTTTCAATTATGTCCATCATGACTTTTTCAAGAAAAAAAATCTGGAAACCCCTCCTCTCTCTAGAGATCTTCCTTCTCTCAACCTCTCATGAATAGTCCACTATTAAGAAAAGTACAATGTACTTTTATTCTTTTATAGGTGATCCAAAAGTGGGTTTTTAGGAATCTGAAATTATTTCCCACATAACCAAATTTTCTAAATTTTCATGATTCCTTGTATTTTGGGTGCATATATGACTTCTTCAATGCTTCTCAACTCTTATTTTTTTCTTGATCCTTCTTGAATCTTTTAAAAACATCATCTTTCTTATGAATTTATTTTAAAAAACCAATCTAATTCTAATTTTCCCAATATGATTACTTCAATATGATTCTCTTTACCTATTATATTCAAGAAGAATATACATTTTTAATATTCTTTATAAATACAAGTCTGATTCCATTTCTCCATTCGGATTTCCTAAAACAATTTCATCTTTACGATATTCTCCATTACATTAAACAAGATGAATAAGTATCATCTCCAATATGATCTCTCTTAACCAAATTAATAAAATCCTTTTAAAAAATTGTATCTTTTATTTCCCTTCTAAATATGATACCCATCAATTTAATTATTTGAAGATGTATATATTTTGGATTTTTATATGACTGAAACCTAGTACCATCATTTTCTCACATTTTCCAAAAATCCTATCATCCTTCATTTTCCAAGCTCCACCTTTCACAACAAATCCTTCCATATCCTTCACACTCTTTGAAAACTGAAGTCTTATTCCAATTTTGATTACAATATTTCTTATTAGGATGAATTAAAATGTAAGTCTCACCTAGTAAATTGTTAACATGATTACAACCACACTAGATATGATTGGAATAATCACTTTAACCCCCCCCCCCCCCTCATTCATCAAGCGTACCTCAAAAGTTTTACAACTTACTTGTGGATTACAAGAAGACCAAGATCAGAAAACCATATTCACATTTGTTTTATTTTATCCATACAGACTCTGATTCATTCCCTTTATGAGTAGGCCATTCATTTCAGATTCAGTTTGAATCTGATGATCCTTTTTTTCAAGCTAGATTCTTTGAATATTATGTACATTTTAAAGAATTATAGGTTTGATTATCCAAATATTATGGTTAGTCTGATTTTTACCAAAACAAATCACTAAAAACAATGTGAGGTGATTTCTTTTCTCCATTGACAATGTCGAAAACAAAAAACAATACCTGAAAATGATCACCTTAAATATCATCTTGTTACAAACAATCTCCCCATTTAGATTTTTTTTCATCAAAAAAATTTAATCACTAAACTTTATATCCATAAGTAACGGATTACTTATCAAAAAAAATTAATCCTAAATGTGCTATCTCGTTATAGGAAACATGAATCATTGATAGATAAACCATGATTTCCAAAAGTAGTGATCATGAAAACATTCTTCATCTTTCTTCCTCATCTATTCTTCCTCACCTCTTCAACTTTCTAGAAACAAATTTTTCCCCCTAAAACTACATCAACAAAAAGTTAGAATATTTCAAACACATATGATGCTAGATTTACATATTACCCACAACTCCCCCTGTTTAAATGCTTCCATAAGGATAGATTTAAGAAATAATTCTCCCCCTTGATATCACTTTCCAAAGGTACGATTAGGGAGGGGAAAACATATACCTAATCCTTTATGAGGAAGAGGTCGGACACCCATGTTAAACCTCAATTTGGAATATGATTCCTTTGGTAAAGGTTTTGTGAAAATGTCGGCAACATTTTCTAATGTAGGAACATAATTTAGCTTAAATTCATTATTCTCCACATGCACTTTGATGAAATGATTTTTCATATCAATATGTTTTAAACAAGAATGTTCAACTGGATTCTTAGTGATATTGATTTCACTTTTATTATCAACACCCAATAAAAGGGGAGCTTCACTTCAATAAGAAAGTCTATGAATTGTGTTTTCATCCACATAATCTGGGTAAATGATTTGGTTGAAACCACATATTTGGACTCAGTTATACTAAGAGTTACTGATTTCTGTTTCTTTGTATGAAAACTAACACAATTCTTTCCTAAAAAGAATAATCTATTAGATGTGGATCTTCTATCATTAACATTTCATCCTAATCATCATCTAAATACGCAAACAGTCAATACAATTTGAGCTATCATACCTGATTCCAAAAAAATTTGTGCCATTTAAGTATATGATAATTATCTTTCTAGCAAGTAAATGTGATTCTTTTAGAGAACTCTTAAATATTTCAAATAAAGTAACATAAAAAACAATTTAGGGTCTTGAGGTAGTAATATAAAAAAATTCCAATCATCTTTTGGAATTCTTCATGACCTATTTGCTTTCCTTAACCATCTTTAGACATCTTTATTCCAACTAAAATCAGTGTGGAAGTAGGTTTTTAGTTTTCTATTCCGAACTTCTTAAGAAGTTCCTCAGCCTCTTCTTGATAAAGAAAAATGTGTTTCTTATTTTGTAGAATTTATAACCTAAGAAAGTTTTTCATTTCCCCCAGAATGGAAATATCAAACTACATTTTCATTTTTTCAACAAATCATTCCCAATATCTTTCATCATTCCCATTGATGATAATGTCATCCATATAAACAATTAGGATAAGGGAAAACTCTTGACTTTATTTGATGTAAATATCATTATCAACTTTTTCTTTATTAAAACTATTCTTCCACAAGCAAGTAATAAATTTGGAATACCAAGCCCATAGATATTGTTTCATCCCTTATAAAGTATTATCTAGTATGCACACATAACATTCATCGTTCCCAACAACCAAGCCACATGGTTGTGTAATGTGAAATTACTCATTAAAATCCCCATTTAGAAATGTATACTTCACATCAATTTGAAATATTTTGTAACATATTTGTTCATAAATAGCAAGAAAGATTATGATTGTTTCCAACCGTGCTACTGGAGCAAAAGTTTCATAGAAATAAACACCTTCAATTTTTGAGTATCCTTTTCAGACTAATCTTTCATTGTTTTTTATCACTTCAACTTCTTCATTCAACTTATTCTAGAACACCCACTTTGTACCAAAAATATATTTTTTATCTATAATGGGTATGAGTTCCAATGTATTATACTTTTCAATCCAATAAAACTCTTCATTTATGACCTAAACCCATTCCAGATACACACAATATTTTTTTACATCATTCATCTCAACATTTGAATACAAAGAAGTATGTGTAATATCATTTTTTTATTATTTTTTAAACCATTATTTGTTGATCACTAATAAAATTATAGGATTCTACTTGGTTCCCCAGTCTAGTATAAAATTTTAAAGTATATTACTCATCACTAGATATAGTTATGTTTGATTTTTCTTGATTATTATTTTCTGTATCCTTATCAGGATTGTTTTCCAAACCTTCTTTTTTCTGCAGAACTTGTATATCAGCTAGAGTATATTTTTATTTCATAGATCATTCGATGAATTTCAAATCAACAGAATAAAAAATTATTCTAGTTTCTTTGTTAAAATATCTATATCATATTCTATTTGGATCATATCCAAGAAAGATTCCATCTTCACCTTTCTGCTAAAAAATCCCATAGTTTTCACCTTTATAGTTTATAATAAATGGCCTCTCAAAAACTCTTAAGTGTTTAAAACTTATATTTTTTCCACAAAAAACTCATATGGTGTCATATCTGAAATTTTTCAATAGAAAAATAATTTTTGAATATAAATATAAGTACACACGACTTTCCTCCAATATTAATGAGAAAGACCTTTTTTAAGTAACATAGTTCTTCCCATATCAACCAAACTTCAATTATTTCTTTTCAAAACCCCATTTTATTGAGGAGATTATAAGGGAAGATGATCATGATGAATTATATGTGTCTCAAGAAAACAATAAAATTATTTACTTCTATATTCATCTCCTTTTTTAGTTCTCAACTTTTTCACTAAATACTCACATTCTTTATCATCCTTCCTCCTGAAACATTTAATAATTTTCAAAGCACGTGATTTATGTTTCAAAGACCTAAAACAAGTAATTTGTTTAATGTCATAAATAAAAGTTATGAAATATTTATCTTCATTTTTTATTGTTTTCTCATCAGCCCATAGATGGTAGAATGAATAATCTCTAGGGGTCATTGTCAACAAATGTCCACTTTCTTATGCACAAAATTTTTAATCCTTCCATTATGAAAAATAGTGCAACACCAATATATTATTCTGAGAAAATTTGGAATGTATCAGATAATCATTATTTTAGATAACATTCTCATTATTCTATGACACATGTGTCCTATAATTTTATTCCACAATTGATTATCTTCCACCATACTCATGTAACAAGAGTTTTTTATTTCACCAACTTGAAAAAAAATTTATACGTTGGCATATTTTAACTATCTTTCCATTATTCTATATTTTCACCAAAAATCCAACATTCATGATTTTAACTTTGTTACATTCATCACACTATTTTGAAACACTCAATGGGTTATGTTTTATCCCATTAACATATATGGTTTTCTTAGATTCCAATTTTTCTTTCTCAATGATAGTTGATCCAACACCTTTGATTCCTATTGATTCGTCATTGTTGAGTATCATAGTTCCTTATCTGAAATATTTTACATTATTCAAAAACTTCAGATCCCCTAAAATATGATAAAAACACCAACTATCAACAATAAAATATCATTCTCCTTTTATATCATTCTAATAAGTTTCAATAACAAGAGATTTATCTTCTCTCTTTTCTTTCTTCACCGCCAACTTCTGAAAATTTTTAAGAAACATTTTTTGTTATGATAAAAAAACAAGACATACTTTTACAAGGTGTCTAGGTTTTTCACACCTATCAAAAATAGTATCCTAAGGATGAAACCTATTTTCAAATTCCACCCCAACCATCTCAGGTTTCTTTCAAATATCCTTTTCAAACTTCTTCTTTTTAGAGAATTGACTCCCCCACAAACATTTATCCTTATAACGAATGGAATAATAGAAATATTTTTGGTGAAACTAACACGTATTTACCATATGTTTTAATCGACCAAAATACCAGTAGTATCTACAGAAAGATAATTTTCCTCTGAAACTTTTATACTAACAAGAGTTGTAAACATTTTTCTAAACAACCTTTTTCCCTTTCTTATCTGGACCACCAACCTTTCTATTTACAATTGAAATCTTATTTTTCTTTTTATCCTTATCATAATTATATTTAATAGAAACATTTATGAATTCATAATTTTCAAACTCAAAGCTTTTAGAAACTTATGAATTCCTAAAATTATTGCTCTTTGTCACATAAATAACCTTTCCAAACATTCCTTTTCAAAAAATAATTATATCTTTCTTATAGACCTTAAAAGGAAAATCTTGTTTGTATTTATTAGTTTAACCCTTTACAGAACATTAACCAACTTATAAGATAGATTTTTTTGGGACTTGTATTCCTCATTTCATATTTATATTTTTTTTGTTGGACAACTTCCTACTCTTCTTATTTTTAACTTTTCATAACTTCAAGATACTCAATATGATTTTTTCTTTCCTCAAGAAATTTCTTCAAATAATCAATTAACCCCAGCATCTTTTTCTACTCTTCTAAAAACTATCATGAGTTTTTTAGGAACATTAATCTTAAAACTACTTATTTTTTTCTAAATCTTATAATCATTATTAGACATTTTTTAAACTCTTATTTCAAATAAATTTCATGATTAGTTTCATATTCATTAGAACTGGTCCTTCTAAATTATTTATCATTCACTTTTTTAAAAAAATGATTCTCTCCAACAATGGATTTTTCAGATTCATATTAACTATCTTATTCTTAATTATCATTAGAAAAATAAATTATTCTTTTAGAATTGGGGAATCTTTTATCTTTTCCTCTAGAAAAATATTTATCTTTATTACTCTGTTTCTTCTACAACCTTCTTTGTTATCTTTCTTCTTCATCATTGTCTTCTCCTTTATTTATTTAAGGACAATTGTCCAAAAAATTCCTAATGGATCCACATTTAAAAAAATTCAAGTAAATTTTACCTTTATATTTCCTTGTACCTCTTCTCACATTTTTAGAAAACAATGATAAAATTTCATCAATATTTTTACATACCACATTTTCATTATCAGAATAACTTTCTTCATGTTCAATAAGAATCATGATTGAATTTTCTTTCTTATAATCTCTTAAACTCATTTCTCTATCATATTTTTTTCATTTTCAGATATATCTCCCTTTTAATTTCATAATTGATGAGAGTGCTATGAAAATAATAAAAAGATATTGTTTTAGGATCTTTATCTTTTAATGAGGAAACATTAGCATCAAACTTGTTATGAAGCATTCTCATGATATTTTCAACAACTTTATAATCTTTTAAATTTTCACCAATAGATATGATAGTGATGAAAATATCATTATCCCAGGAAAATAACACTACATAAGATTCATATTCACCAATTTAAAAATCTTCGTACATTAATCTCCAGATTTGTAAATTTTCCTTCTTCACTTTTGTATTTCTTTAGTATATGTTTTTCAATTTATACTATATATCTTTGGTCATTGCCACAAATTTCATCCTTAGGAATTCCATTCAAAAATTTATGAGAATAAATAATTCTTGGCCCTTCTATCATTCTCAAGATTCTTCTTACCAACATATGTAAGAGAAACTTTGTCATCAATATGAAGAAATCCATATATTGTAGCTTTAAGAACATCATACCCAATACACATAAGATAAGGAAACATTATATATTTCTATATATGATAGTTCTTACCCTAGAAAACCCATATTACTTTACTATTTACACATTTCATATTCTCTATCAACTTCTCTTTAAAACATCAAATAAGAATAAGTGAAGAAAACCTGGATCTAATACCAATTCCAAGATCCCAGTAATGATAATTGTATCACTGAGTGGGGGAGTGGTGAATGAATGAAAACCTTTTATTTTATGTTTTATTACAATGAAACAAACTTCGACTCCGGGTAAAGATTTAATTACCAACTAAAAACCAAAACACACACCCATAGGAACACAAATATTTATAAGGTTCATTATTCAATAAGAATACACACATCCTTGGTATGGTTTAGAAATAATCCAATACCACACAATACACTAGACAACGATCCTCTTGTGGGGAATACAATGAGTAGGATATGAAATTTTTCTCATGTAGAACTATGTAAACAATCAAATAGATTATATACTCTTTATAGAACAAATAATGTAATAAAAAGTTTCTATAACAAAACATGTTACATGTGTATCTTTATAAACATCCACAAATGTATTCATTTAAAAAAGTTCTTTACTTTATTACTGATAAGATGGTAAGAACTTCATAGACTTTGTAATAAAACATAGTTTGATTCCCAATCCAATTCCTAGCCTGATTATCCATTTCTAACTACTCAATATGAAGAATATCACTTTGTTAGAATATGGTTGATATAATTCTGAACACTTTTCTTCCTGAGTTCTGAAAATACAATATCATAATCCACCCTAATACGGAGATTAGCTGAATATGATAAAAAAGTTGAATATGATAATCACTTGAATATGATATTCCATTGATTACAATGATCATCAGAATATGATTATTTGTTAAATATATTGTAATTTTGTCTCCTCTCTTTTCAATTCTTTCCATCATGACTTATTCATGAAAAAAAATCTTGAAACCCTTATTCTCACTAGAGCTCCACCTTCTCTCTACCTATTGTGAATAGTACATCAGTTAGAAAAGTACCATGTACTTCCCACCTTTTATAGGTGACCCAAAAGTGGTTTGGATAGGAATCTGAAATTTTTTCCTACCAAACCAAATTTTATAAATTTTCATGATTCATTTAATTTTTGTTGAATATATCAATTCTTAAATTCTTATAAAATATTCTTGTTTCTTATTGATCCTTCTTAAATCTTCTAAAAATATCATTTATATTCTGACATTCTTTTCAAACACCAATCCAATTCTAATTTTCCCAATACGATTCTTTTAATACGATTGTCCATACCAATTGTATGAATAAAAGAATACAAATTTTTAATCATCTTCACAAATCCTAGTCCAAATCCATTTCTCCATTCTGATTTCCTAAAATGTTTTTTCATTACGATCTTCACTATAATTTTCAGCAATATGAATAGATACAAACTTTGATACGATGGATATTAACCCAATTAACAAAATACTTTCAAAACAAATTAGATATTTTATTTATCTTTTTAATATTATACCCATAAACTTCATTATCTAAAGATTTATATATTTTGGATTTTATTATGACATGAAAACTAGTACCTTCAGTTTCTCATATTTTCCAAAAATCTTACCATCCTTCAAATTTCATGCTCCCCCTTGGATAACACATCCAATAATATCTTTCACACTCATTCCAAACTCAAGTCTAATTAAAAGTTTTATTATAGTATGCCTTATTATAATGAAGAAAAATGTATTTATCACCTGGTAAATGGTTGATATGATTACGATCATAATGTATACAATTGGAATCATCTCTTTAACTTCCCCTTTCCTTCAGCCAGCTTGTATCACATGTTTTACAACTTACTTATGATTTATAAGAACTCCAAGATAAACAAATAATTGTCACATTGGTTTTATCATAGCCACATAGACACTGATTAATTCTCATTATGATCAATTATTTCATTCCAATTTATGTGTGAATATGATGACATTTTTATTCCAGTAAACTTCTTTTAAATACGATGGAAAATTTCAATAATTGTGAGTTTGATTCTCTAAATATGATGGTGTGTCTGAATTTTACCGAATATAATTTCCCCAAAAACAAAGTGCGGTGATTTCGTTTCTTCTTAGACATCATTGACAACAACAAAAATACATGAAAATGATCTCCATCCTTTTCATATTGGTCCTAATAGTATTTTCATGTGATATGAAATAAATGTTTAAGCATGTTTGGAAAGGATGGACATTGGTTGTGAAGTACCACCATCAAAGGGTATGGTATATGGACATGATGTTCCACCGTAATGGTAACATAAAGATTGTATGTGGGTGTGTGTGGGTGTGTCTAGGTGTGAGTGGTTGTGTGTGGCTATGTGAGATAGAATGGTTAATTTATAATTAAATTAATTAAATAGATATAATGACATGTTTGGTTATTTTCCAGGGGAATTTTTTATTTTAGAAAACTGATTTGGCATTGAATTTTTTCCATTGAGATAAATTGTTGAACTGTTTAAAGTGGTTTTATATAAATTGTTTTATATAAATATTCTTACATGATCTTTCCTAGTATAATGAGTAGTGAAGTCATTTGGGTAAATCCTACTATGTTTTAAAACTAAAACCTACTTTGTAACTTTGGGGCTTTTGTAGATATCATTTACTGGGATACATGCAAAGTGAAAGTATCACATTTCTATAGCGGTGATTATTGATACATTGCATGTTTTTTGGAGTTGGAGTAAGGATCATGTAGGATCTTTGGAGTTATATTTTGGGAGACTTTGGGTATTTTCGAATATGTATTCCACTATTTATTTGTATGTTTTGTAGTCTTGCAAAGTGGTACACTTTTGTAGATGGTATTGATATAAATGGTATTTATTTAAGTTTCCTTTCATTTATATCATGCATCATGTAGAGGTTTATTTGGTCATAAAATTTTTCAATGTATTTTTTATTTACATAAGTGAAAATGATCCCTCAAACTATTAATGAATCCCTTAGAATTTATTTCCATCCTTTGGCATCTTAAGAATTTCAGTTAAGGTCAAGTAATTTCCTTCTGCCTTCTCAATCCAATAAGGAGGGGTGAGGTGTCACATCTATAGTTTATTTATTTTTATTTATCATATCAAATTTTTTCTTTGTGAATATATATATAAAATAATCCCCCAACCTTATAACATTAATTATAAACCCTTGGCATTTATTGTCAGCCATTGGTGTCTGGGGAATGTCACCTTAGGATAACATCGCATCTTTCTCTATCCAACCCAATAGGTAAGGGGGTTTGTTACAAATGGTATTAGAAGAGGAACCCAGCTAGAAGTGTAGGGGAACAACCTGGTTCGATATATAGGTTCAAAAATGAGGATGTTGTTCTCTAAAGGCGTGGAATATTAAGGATTAAAAGCCTAAATGTTAATACTCATGTCAATAATGTGAACCTTTTCTTTTTAGAAGCCTACATGATTTGAACTCAAAAGTTAATGAGGTTTGGACTAAATTAGTGATCAAGATGGATGACCTACAGGGAAGTATCCCATGGTGTGTATGAGTGAAGAATATTAATAATTAAAAAATATGTGTTGGCCTATGGGGAAATTCATTTTTCTAGTGACCTGTTTAGGATGAAAATTGAATTCCACCATTACCATTATACAGTAATGAAAATAAGAATTATAAAACATTATAATCGCATGAAGGACATCATCCACCATGATAAGGATCATTAATATATAGGGTTATGACACCATGATCCAAAATTTCAATACTAACATGAACACCCAATATAAATCAAGATGTTTTTGTCAGGGAAGAACCACTTGAATACCACCACAACCTAACCATATGATTTAATATAAATCTATAGCATGGAAAGAAACTATGTAATATTTGTAAATACCCTTATCGTAGTATCCCAAATATAGTTTTTACATTTTTAAAATGGTATTATATACAATCGATTGAATCCCAAAGGAATAAATATTTTATTTGTCTTGGTAAACTAGATATATAATAAAATATGACGTGACATCTAAAAAAATAAAATACAACCATGTATTTTATTTAAGAAAACTAAAATTTCTTTAGAATATCCATATATTTCAATAATTATATACTTTCTATAATCTTAGTGAAAGGAAAAAATAATAAAGGGGTGATCTAAGATTCTTAGAATGGGTATGCGTACAACAAAATCTAATAATACATGAATAATATAGAAAAAATAAATTATTATCAAATAATTTCATAAAAATAATCACATGATCTAGAAACGTACCCATTGAAATCATAACAATTAAAATAATTGTTTTCATTACAAAAATGATTTCATAATTATGGAATTCATAATGTATGACATCTAAAACATACAATTAAGGACTTTTCCAAATGCACATTCTAATTTATCTAATAATTCCTACCAATTCATTGAGGGGATATGTAATTTTGAGCCTCATACATCAATTAAAAATTCTAATGCATTAATTATATTAATAAACAACATATTAATCAATATTACTTTAAAAAATTATTAACATTCCATATTGAAAGAACTAACATATGGAATATCAATACTTTATATGGTAAAACTAATCATTATCCATCCGAAAAAATATGGTCGATGGTGTCATTTGATTATATCCTCATTAAATCATAATAATCAATAAATTATTTTAACATAGATTATAATACTACTGAAAGATTACTAGTAAACTTCCTAATGAAAATACCCCTTTCTCTTTGAAATAAATTGTTCGAAATCTAAAAATTAATCAAATATTGTATAAAATATTTTATATGAAAATAATCTTGTAAAATATTAGATTAGTCATCAGATAAATATTTTTTCATGATGGATGGAAATTTATTTCACATCTTATAAGTTAAAAAATACATTCCAATCAAACTTTTATAAAAGGATAAAAAGTACCTCATTTGGGAACCAATAAGAAGATTAATTTTAAATTTTTTTAGATAAAAAATAGGTAAAAATTTATTAAATAAATAATTAGAAAATACTAAAACAAAATTTTAGAAATTTTAGGTAAAATAAGGACATGGAAGAGAAATATTCTCAATCGAGTAAAAATGATAGTTGGTTTTCCATAAAAACATTATGTCAATGTCATGAGTACTTAAAGAGGGGAAAATGAAATTAAAACTTTTAATTTATATAAGTAAACATAGTAGAATAAAATATATTCTGTTTAATGTATAGATATCAAATAATTAACACAATAGGGACTTAAATAAAAACAATCCTTTATAATGGTGAGACTGTGAAATAAACCCTTACCTCATGTCAAACTTCCTACATATTTGTTTGAACATCCTGTATACTAAATATAGATTTCTTATAAATATGTTCTATAAATATCATCATATATATATAATCATATATTATTTATTTATAATATTTTATCAACTATTTATTAAAAATTCTTTGTTAAAAACATATTTCTTAGTGATAAGTGCTTCATTATTAATATATGTCTTGGTTTGGTGCTTTTGGTCTATGTACTTTTATCATGGTCACATTATCTATTCAATTTTAATAATTATAAAAATATCATATATATTAATTATATATTTATTTATCTACATCCACAAAATATATAAATGTAAAAATGAATTACACCATTAATGGAGATGATAGGTTGTATGTACGCATGAATGTTGTTTTCACTTTAAGAAAGATTGAATGAAATAAAGGTAAATAAAAATTCATCTTTCTAGAATCATTATTATATCATTTATTTCATATATATCATATATATTTGTTAAATATATAATTAATAACATTCATGTAAATTGAAAATGAAAAATGATTCACATCTCTTCGTGCAGCTGGTAGTCCACATGAACGCACAAGTGACATTATCATTTTCCAGTGGATTAGAAGGTAAGTAGGTGGATATGATATTATAATTACATAAAAATAATTATCTCATAAATAATATATATATATATTTATATATATTAGACCCATCATAAAACCCATCCATAAAATTTGGTGATGAAAAATGAATTGCATCATTATGTGGGTACAGTAAATTGTACATACGCACGAGAAAAACATTCACTTCTCATTTGATGGAGAAGAGGGTGGATAATGGTAGTATCATAATCATAATGACATTTTATTATATTTAATATACATAAGTTATTATTTTATGATAAATAAAACATATTTAAAAGAGTTAAGAAAGAAGTAAAAAAGTGATTGGTTAAGGCGATTATCTATTCTTTAAAATAACTCCTTTAGATCTCCACTTAAGCACTCTAGGGTTGGTATTTTGGGAATAAAATCACAAATAAAGAATTGATAAGTATTTTTAGAGGATAAATGGTCTTGTTTTTTATGAGATATATGGATCAAAGTTGTGTGAAGAAGTGATATAACGGAGTGTCCTTTTATAAGGGAGGGAAATGACACAATAGGAATTTTTAAAAAGATAAAAATATAACTAATCCATTACCAACAATAATGAATCCAAATAGCCATATATATGAATATAAATAGTATAAGGTATAAAATTTATCATCTTATGAAATTTATATATGTTTTTCGGTCATTTTCAACCTTATATTTTGGTTTAATCCCTTGGTTATGTAATTTTAATCTTATTCATGGTATTGAATTTTTAATTTTAAAGGACTATAATTTAACATATATAGTGAAAATTGTCCCATAAATGGACAAGAGATTAAATTTTCATCCACATATTATTCCCCTTTCCCTCTTTCAATATTTTTATGATTTTTAGATAATTTAATAAAATAATTTTTTCACAAAATATCATTAATGTATTTTTTGACACAATATATTTTATCTGACTTCAAATACAAAAAAAAATAGAATTCAAATATAATCCTTCAATAATAAATAATATTTTATATTAATCTATAATTTTTTTAGTCAATAAATCACTCAAATTATATTACTTTTAATATTTTTAAAATCATTTATTTTTATTTTTCTTTTAATTGATGAAATTTTGATTTAATATTGAGTATGGATTTAAGGTAATTATATAGTCACTAAAAATAATAAATAAATTATCATCATGAAAATAATTTAATTATTCTCAAAATAACCATTAATATTCCTTCACACAATTCTTTTATCCATATGTGAACACATAATATGTATTTAAAATCAAGCGAGTGACATTTTATATTTTTCTATGCTTTAAATATTATATAGATCATTTTCATGGAAAATTATTCGATAAAAAATTAAATTTCAAGAATATATTAATAAGGGACGACTTTATTTTATCCAATAAGAATTCATATGAAAAAAGGTGATCTTGACACCTAGTTTTAACCTATGTTAACTCGATTTATCCATTATCGAGGTGACAAATTTGACAACAGTTACTATTCATAATGAATAAAAATAAATGGGGTCTGTCTAAAAATAATAATCTTTTGATTCCAAATGTCGAATCCATTTTTCACTATTAAATATATTTTTCAAAAATATATTTTAAAATAAGTGCTCAAAATGTAATGAAAATATCCTTTTAGAGAAATAAAGCTTTTAAGCATAAAACTAGATTTATTCTTATCTCATGTCTAGTAAAAATATTATAAGAATGTTAAAAAATTTGACTGAATATATAAAATATAAATTTTAGTAAAATAATTCATCAATAGTGATTAATTTAATTAATATAAAAAACATATTTTTCTCAAAAACCAGTTTCTCAAAAAAAAACATCACTTTTACCCTCAAATAAATTTTATATTCATTTATAACTGATTTATCACTAAAGAATTCATTATACAACATGATGTTTTTATAATTTATTTATATTTATTTATAAATTCCAATTTTAATGTATAGGATATAATGGTCACACTTAAATAATATTTTAATAGTAGATTACAGCTTGTTTAAACTTGGGATTGTGTATAATGTGAGATATCAGTGAAATTAAATTTATTTAAAAAATATATATCATTAAATCTTGGCGTGTTACATTATTACCCCCATAAAATAATTTCCCCCTAAAAAATATGACACTATGATACTAACAACGAGGTTTACTTCTGCCTCATCACATCATCAGTTTCCCATATAGCTTTCTCAAATTTATGGTTTCACCACTAATCTTTGACCTTGTGAGTGGTCCTGATTCATATCAATTTCTCTCTATGATCCATAATATCTATCATTTTTTCCTCTTAAGATAGATCATTCTCTAGTGTTAAAACTTTTGAGTTTAATAAATGTTAAGCATTTTGTATGTACTTATTTATGATTGATGTGTGGATTACATCATGTACTTGAGAGAGATTTGGTGAAAGTTCCAATTCATAATCTACCATCCTGATACGATCAAGAATATTGAATGAAGAATATAAATAGAGCTCAAAATTAAATTCTTTCCAAATCTCATTACCTTCTCCCAATAGTAAATTCTTACAAATAACTAATCACCAACTTCAAACACTAGATCTTTTCATCAATTGTCAGCATGACATTTCTATCTATTTTGAGAAACCATAATATGCTGCTAAATGGATTTCACATTCTTTTTAATTTTTTAGTTAGATCATGTCCCAATAGTTTTCCTTCTCTATATTCATCTCAGTATGTTGGAGTTTTATAATTAATTCCATATAGGTATTCATAAGGATGCATCATAATGCTCGAGTGAAATATATTTTTGTAAGAAAATTTGGCTAGAGGATGTTGTTGATACTGACAATATTTAATATACATTGAAAAATATATAAATACATCCTCTAGGTTTTGAATTTTTCTCACATATAAATTTTTTCTATAGGATGATAGGTTGTATTGAAACTCAATATATATCCATATCTCATTGAAGGCTTTTCCATAACTTCAAGGTACGCCTTGGATCCCAATAAAATATAATAGAATGTGGTAATTCATGGAAACTTACTACTTATTTAATGTATATTTTGGAATTATAATCATGAGAGAACTCTTATTTTATGGAAATTAAGTATACTAACATTTTAAAGTGATAAACTATAACTAAAATGGTATCATGACCTTTAGACATTTTGGAGAGTCCAATGAAAAAATCCATGCTTATTTTTTCCCATTTCTATTATGGTATGGGTAATGGTTGTTACATCCCCTTATACTTTTTCTCTCAACCTTAACTTGATGATATACTAGGAAATATGATACATACTCTGGGATATTCCTTTTCATATTATCTCACCAGAAATACTCTTTCATATATTAATATATCTTCATAATTAAAAGATGAATTGATAATTATGAACTATGAGCTTCGTATAACAAATATGTCTTCAAGTATGGTATATATGGGACACATACTCATTTCTTGAACCTTATAATTATAGTGTTACCATAGTTGATCTCTAAAACATTTCTGACATTATTTTATATTTCAACATCTTCCTTCTATTCATTATTAACCCTCCTATGGATGGATGGTTGAACATTATTTTAATCAAGATAATATAATTCCCCTTTCCTCATGATCTGAAGATCTGTATTCTGAAAATCTATAAACATTGGATCTCTTTCAATCCTCATCGTGAAAAAACTAGAAAGGTATTTCTGACTTAGAGAATCAACCAACTCATTCTCTATCCATGATAGTTAATGGGTTTATCAATTATAATATTTGATCAACTCTAACCATATTTTATATCACATATTCAACTATTTCTGTGTAAACATATACTTACAGATTTTTTGATCCATATAATTATCACACCTTTAACCCTATAGATAATTCATCTATATCATTAGTGTAAAAATTACCACTTCCAACTTCAAATCATTAGTCACATAATTTTGATCATATGTTTTTAATTGGTGAGAGAAGTAAGATATAACTATGTCATTTTAGATGAGGAATCATCTCAATTACTGATTAAATGCATAACTATAGATTATAAACCCTTATCTACAATAGGGTGGTGTAAGAATATGCACATTGACCAACCTTACCTTATGTTCTTTGAAACTATATTTTAATTCTTATTCCCATTATAACATAACCCCCTTCCAAGTCAAATTGTTGAGTGGATTATATAGTCATGAGAAATATCTCAAAAAGAATCAGCAGTATCCAACAATCCCAAGAAAAATATGTATTTTAATTATCATTGTCATAATAGACCTCTAATCAATAACTTCCATCTTTCAAGGATCCAACAATATAACCTAACATAAGATTATATGACCCAAGAATGAAACTTTATGAAGAAAAAAATCAAACATGGTAAATTCTGCATACAAATTCTCCTTTGGAAGGGTCTTCCACCCAATTCCAAAATGTTCCTTATGCTCTTCCATGATATTTGAATATATAATAATATAATCTATAATGAAATACAAAAACTGATGAAGTACTTATCTAAATATGTTATTCATTAAATCCATTAAGATACAATGAGAATTTGTAAGTCCAAATGGAATTACTATTAATTCAAAATGACTATACCACTTATTAATGGTTTTCATTGTCATATCCTCATTATTTTTACATATCTAATGATATCAATATTGAATATCAATCTTATAAAAATATAGTGATCCATATAATTGATTGAAAATAATCGCTATGGGGTAGAGGATATTTTTTATAAATAGTGATCTTATTAAGTTCTTGATAGTCAATTAAAATACACATTCACCCATATTTCTTCTTAACAAAAAGAATATATACACCCCATGGAGAAGCACTAGAATGAATGAATCCCTTATCTATATTAACCAATGTTTTCTTATTCAATTACTACAACTCAATCGGGGATATTATATATGGATTATTTCAAATAATAGTAGCACTAGGTATGAATTCTATTGAAAAATCAGACACATGCTTTTGGGGAAGTCTATGCATTTCCATAGGAAATACATCATCGTATTCCAAAAAATACGAACATTTTCAATGTTAATCTTATCCCAAAACCATTAGAGATAAATATCCATCATGAATTGGAATAAAAAACCCCATATAATGGAAGTAATTTCCTTTGGAAGTATAAGTTTGTCTTTACACTAATAAACGATTAAAGGTGGATTCAGAATAATGAATATAACTTCTCTTCCTTGAAAATTGATATGGAATATATACTGATATATTAAATCCATTGATAAACTTAAATCAAATTCAACTAGATTAATAATAAAAAGAGTCATAGAAATAATATTCCAACACACTTATATCAGAAAGAATATATATAATTTAAATGTTTCTGTCTTTCTATTAGTAGCTTTTTTAGATAAATGGACATCTAATATTTGAGGTGGTGATGTGATACCCTTATATGATTCTTAAAATATAAAAGAGTGGGTAGAAACTGAATCAAGTAAAGAATTTTCAATCTTGAAGTGGATGATATGTGTACCTTTGACTACCTCTATAGTAAATTCCACTTTGGTTTTAGTAATTTCATAAACTTGGACTTATCCCCTTGTATTATTTTATGTTAATATCCCTTGACATTTGGGGAATTAGTTGGAATAGTTACCCAATATCCATATATTTAAATAAATGTAATTTGATAGACTCTCCCTTACCGACATATTCATGTGCATGATGGTATTTTTATTCACACTTAAATCAAAATCATTTTCATTTTAATCATATACCATGGTGTGTCCTTCCATTAATATCACATTTTGGAAAATTCATCTTTATCATTTTCCCTTTATCTATTTTTTTCTCTATTTTTGTCTTCTTCTCTTGTTTTCCTTACAATCTATAAGACTGGGATAATTATTTCTCTATATTGATATCACATGATATTAAGTCCTCATATGATGATAATGTTTGGGATACTAATTCCCTTTGAAGGATTGGCATAAATAAATCAATTAAATATCTAGCTCTTTAGATTAAGAATATAGTATGTATCATTCCTTTATAATATTATAAAGTTATCATCATACATAGAAATATTGTCCTAATCCTTCTGTCTTAGACTCAATAGTATTCTTTCCATATCCTCTCATTGTTCACAATGAAAATTATTTTCCAAGAAAATTTCTTCAAAATCCATCCATTCCATGCCAATTATTTCCTCTTCATTTATAGTGTTTTGAATTAGTGACCAATATTGATCTACATCCCCTGAGAGAATATAAACATCCCTAAAAACATTATCACATTCATTACATCCCAATGTAAGAAATATATTCTCTAAAGAACTTATCTATTTCTCAAATATAAATGGATTTATAGACCCACTGAATGATGGGGGTTTTTAATAACTAAAGAATTATAACATTGATAAACTATATTTTGAATTAGTAGGATGCTGCATATGGGAAAGGTTATTGGTTAGAACCTAAGTCATCTACCCTAGGAATAATTAAAATTTCCCCAACTCCAGTTACAGCTCCAATTTCACCTTTATTATCTTTCCCATGAGGGGAACCACTACATGGATTATTTGAATTGATACGATTATCATTAATTCCATTATGAATCATTTATAAACAATGAAATATACTATATTAGATCATAATATTTTGAAAGATTATGTATAATTTAAAAACATGTCAAACCCTTAACATAAATTTAAAATTAATGCATGACTAATCTCAAAATCATAAACCTTGTTTCATTGAGAATGTTCTCAAATAATAAAAATAATTTCAAATATTTCATTATGGTTTGTAAAAAAAATTAATTAACCCATTATTATCCCTTAGGAGTATCAAAATATGAATTCAGCAAGGGAAACACTCATTGTGCACTCGAATGATGCATGATATGTACTTGACGAACACTTTTGTGGATTATTACCCATAGTTTCATTTATGAAAAAACCATGCCCACTTTTACTATCCAGACATGGATATATTTCTACGAAACCCACATAATCTATACCTTACCAAATATTTAGGATGTTATCCTATACTTAGACGTATCCTTAAATTCAATCATTGGGTAATTTTCCCTATTTTATGTTTTCTAAAATCTAGTTCCCAAGGATTCTATTGAACTTGATCTAATACAATCTATAAAGACCTTGACCCTAGTATCCCAGAACTAGTAGTTACTTGATTACACTTGTACATGAAATAAGTGATTACAT
The DNA here is from genome assembly GCA_963277665.1 of Viscum album. NCBI lineage: Eukaryota > Viridiplantae > Streptophyta > Magnoliopsida > Santalales > Viscaceae > Viscum > Viscum album. Next base: position 1,175,509,472 of record OY728141.1, on the reverse strand, counting down.
CCAAAAGGAAAAAAAGTTTTTTAGTCTTAGTAAACTAGATACATACTTAAATCTAACATTACATTTGAAAACATAAAATAAAATAAAGTATTTTCATTGAGAACACCATTATTTTCTCTAGAATATCCCTACATATTGAACTAAATACAAATCTTATAATCCTATAGAAATGAAGCATAAGAAATGGGGGACATAAAATTCTAAATAACGGTATGCGTATATCATAAGCTAATCGGGAATCAAAAAAATGGAATAAATAACTGATTATAAAAAAATGAATTAAAAATCACATGAGTAAAAAACATATCCACGGATATCATAACTATTAAAATAATTGTGGTTTATTTAAAATCATATTTCATAATTAAGGAATTCATAATTTCATACATCCAAAACATACTATCTAGGTCTCGTTCCAAGACTTCTAAAACATAATTTCAAGGCCTCATGCCAAGACATGTAATTAAATATATAGGGATTCATCCAAATACCCAATTTAGATTATTTCATGAGACCTAGTGATGTATCTAGGGTCTATTTAATTTTGGTCCTCACCCATTACTTAATTATTCCAATACATTCATCATATGAATAAATAAGACAACTTAATCAGCATACCTTAAAAATAAATAAATTCCTTTGTTTGAAGAACTAGCATAAAAAATTATCAATAATTTCTACAGTAAAACTGATCAAAATCCATATAAATAAATATGTTGGATAGTATCATTTTATTATATCCTAATTAAATAATAATATTAAATTAAGACATAGATGAAAATACTTTCAAAATATCAATGGAAAATTTCTTGAATAAAATAACTTTTTATCTTTCAAATCATTTATTTAAAATCTAAAAATTTCCCAAATATTGAGGAAAATATTTTATTTGAAATTAAACTTATAAACATGTAAATTAATCTTCAAAACAATTATCATTCATGATGGTGGAAAAAAATTCATGTAATATTTGTAGAAATATATTCTTTTCATAATTTTATAAAATTTCAAAAGGTTCCTCATTAAAAAAATGACAAGAAGATTCCTTTTAAACCATTTTTTTAAAAGTAAAAATTGAGTGAAAAAAATATTCCATAAATGAATATCTAATATTAAAAATATTTATTTTTAAATTTTTAGGAAAATATGTACATGGAAGAGAAACATTCTCAACCAAGTAGAAAAAAAGGTTTGTTTTCGTTAAAAAAATATTTGGGTATCTTGAGTGCATAAAGAGAGTAAAATGAAAATAAATAATTTAATTTTAAAAAATAAAAAAATTAAAATAAAATATATTGGTTTTAAGTTATAAATATAAAATAATTATCCCTATGGAGACTTAAACATAAACAATCGTGAGTAATGATAAGATTATAAAATGAACCCTAACATCATGTATGAATTCCTTCTTATGTGTTCAAACCTCAAGTATAATAAATATATGTTTATTTAAAATAAATTAAAAACCCATATTAATATATATCATACCATTTATGATTTACTTATAAACCTTTATCACTTATTTATTAACAATTCCTTGTTAAAATCATAGTTCTTGGTGATAACTACAACGTTTTTCATGTATGTTTTTTATGGTGGGTTCAGTCCTTATACTTTTATATTGTTTCCATAATCTACATAATTTTAATAATGATATAAATATCATATATCCTCATGGTATATTTATTTTTATACATCCATAAAATATATATTTGGATAATATATTACATCATTCCTAGAGGCGGTAAGTGGTATGGATGCATGAATGTTTGTTTTTACTTTTTGACAGATGGAATTAAATAAAGGTAAGTAATTATTCATATTTATCGAATAATTATTATATATTACATATAATATATATTTAATAAATCTATCCTTTTTACAATCAATGTAAATTAGAAATGAATAACAAATCGTATCAGTTTGTGGAGGTCGTAGTCTGCATGTACGAATGAGCGAAATAATCCTTTTCTAATAGTTTAGAAGGTAAGAAGTTAGATATTATATTATCATTAAATAATAATAATTATGTGTAACAACCCAAAATTTTGAATAAATCTTGTTTCCTAATTTTATGTGTTATTTTATTTTTATACTCAACAAAAATGTTTCATTTAATAACATGAGTATAATTAAAATGAGACCATTGGGTTTTGACTGTGATATGACCATTGGTCAATATGACCGTTGGAAACTAAACGTTTTGATTATTGTCCCTAAATACAATTATTATTGGTTAATTATTATAGAAAGAAGATTCGATGGCCTCACCCAGTAGTCTTGGACCGATCGAAGCCCATCTAACAGAACTTGGGAAGGAGGTAGCACCACTGGGCTTTGCTCTGGACCAAACCCAAGTCGAACTTCATCGTGTGAAGCTAGAATGGAATCGCATTCGCGAGAAGTTCAAACTGATAGAAATTACTACTCGTGCAATGTTAGCCGAGCCTCCCTTAGATTCTCTAACCTTAGCACACCTTACACTTAGGTCATATGCTGGTGTGATAAGGGGCTATATAAGGAGACCGTAACTGCCTTCTGTAATCCTTTGTTTTAAATAAAAATTAGGATTTCTTCTTATAATGATGTTTATGACTTTTTAAATGTCCGGATAAATATATTATGCATATTTTTGGTGAATTTTAGAGAAAGGATATTTTAAAAAATGTTTATGTAAACCTTAAATAATTAAAAATGTGTGATGATTTTCAAAAAATTGTCTTCTACAATTATGTTCAGTACAAAATTTAGAGTCTAATAAGATCAACTTAATTTTTGATGAATAGTAAATTATGAATAGTGATTTTATGCTTCCGATTAGTAATGTGACCAAATGGATTAGTAATCTCACTTAAAGAAAGTATTAATATAATTTAGGCACCTTGATTAAGTAATGTGATTCAATAAAATAGATAAATAACGGTTTCATATATTATTATTCAAGTATTAGTTTTTTTTGGGTGAATAGTGTTTTTTAATTAAAATTTAATTACAAATATTTAGAAAATTATTTTTATAAAATGGATTTCATTTTTGAACTCAGAGCGTCGATATTATGTTATGGTAATTTTTGGGGATTTTTCTGAAAAAATGAATTTTCGGTGAATACTGTATTTATTTAAAAATTAAATTAAAAATATTTAAAAAATTATTTTTATAAAATGGAGTTAATTTTTGAAATCAGAGCATTGATATTTGGTTAAGGTGAAATTTTGGGATTTTTCTGAGAAAGTTGAATTTTCAGTGAATAGTAAAAATACAGTTTTAGGGTTTCGATATGTTTAATGATCTCATAACTGTGTCATGATGATGTCATGAGATATTTTAAGGGATGGCCGGACAAAGGTGATGAATTATTGTATTGGGGGCCCCATGTGGCCTAACTCCATGGGAAGTACCATGGGAGGGCCCATGCTTTTGAGAAAACCACTTTTGAGGTGTCCCTTGGCCATTAATGCCTTTTCCACTCACTCTCATATAAATACCAAGCCATCCTCTCATCCATTCGACTCCCAACTCTCCCCCAACGAATTTCTGGTCTCATTACCTCCCAAGGAGTCCTTCTAAGGTGCCCCCAAGCCCTCAAGGTCCCAACCTTTGAGTTTTAAGAGTTACTTTTTAAGGTAAGGGATCCGACCTCTCTCTTTCATTCCATGTAATCTCTTTTATGTCATTCCTTTTATGCTCCATGTTATTATGTTTTAGGATGTTCTTTTATACTCCTCTTACTGCCCTTTTCATGTTAATATAAAGAGATATCCCCTCTTACTCTCATTATTTCTTTTTATGAAGTTTTAAGTGGCGCTGTTAGGCTGCCGAATTTTTTGTAACGGATTCCTTCTCCCTTCTCATTTTTCAAGATCTATTTTCAGGTAAAGTATTTCAAGTTCCTTTTTATTATGTTGGGGTATGATCTCTAAATTTATCATACTGATCATTTATGATCATATGATGAGAGACCCCATTTTATATTTTCAATTCAGTATTTTGAAGTTTTAAGTGGCGCCGTTAGGCTGCCGAATTTTTAAGTTGTTCTTCACCCTTCTCGTTTTGAAGTTCTACTTTCATGTCAATTATTTCAAGTTACTTTTTGTTATTTTGGGGTATGATCTCTATATCTATAATACTGTACTCTTATGTTCATATGATGAGAGACCCAATTTGATCTCATTAATTCAGTATTTTGAAGTTTTAAGTGGCGCAGTTAGGCTGTCGAATTTTTTAGGGGATTCTTTCACCCTTCTCATTCTTTTCAAAGTTCTACTTTCATGTCAAGTCTTTCAAGTTCAATTTTAATTATTTTGGGGAATTATCTCTATATCTATCATACTGAACTCTTATGTTCACATGATGAGATACCCTATTTTATCTTTTCAAATCATTTTTGTTGAAGTTTAAGTAACGTCGTTAGGCTGCCGAACTTTCATATAAGAAATCTAATTTTTGTCTTCCTTCCATGTTTTTCATTTCAAATGTTATGTCCTTGAATTTTAATTACAATGATCATGTATCCTTATTATTCTGTCCATCTACTGTTTTATGGGTCATTTATGAATGTTTGACCCATTTTCCCTCTCTTTTTAATGTCTTCTAAAACCTCGTAACATAGCCATTATGCTGCAGAATTTCCGTCTCAAAATGTCTCTCTCTTTTTCTAAAGTTCTTTTATATTATTAAGTGAATACTCAAAGATCTTTATTCTAAAGGTTTATTCACATATATACCAAAATGTTCTATTTTAAATTCTGGGATTTAAATACATGAGACCCACCTTCCTTTTCTGTGGGTTTTAAAGTGACGTAAAGATCATGTCTTTAAAGCAGTTTTTAAAACGTTGTGATTATGAAATGAAACCCATTTATTTTATACTATATGGGTTATTTATGAAATGTTTGATGATGATATATGTGTCTCACATGATAATAAAGGAAAATTTAAGGGCGCGCCCTGATAGCGCTCCAATGCATTGGGTAATGATGTAACCACTAGAGATTACAATTTTCACGATACCTTGGTGAATAACCTTGGTAATTTTCAAATGAAACCTTGGGGATAGACCTTGGTGATATGTTCATGATTGTCTATGTTAAATTATGTAGCCACATCATAATGTTATGAAAAAATTTATTTTTATTATGATATTCCACATGATTTTTTATCATGCCTTAGAGTTCTTTTTCGTGACATAGTTGATGTATCTCAAGTTTACATGTTAAATGTTTCCCTTGTTTCCCTTATTGGGCCTTCTGCTCACCCTTTCATTTGATGTATGTCCCCAGGTCATGAGATGCAGTAATGAACCTAGGATGAACATGAGGAGAATCCTTTCAAGTGTTTAAGAAGAATGTTTTATGTTTTCATGTTTTAAGTTCCTAGTTTCCAAGACACTAAACCTTAAAGATCCTCAGTTTTGTATAATGTAATGAAAGTTTACATGATAAAAAGGCGGGATGCTATAGTTGGTATCAAAGGATGGTTTAGTTATTTGTGGAAATTAGGATATGAAAACTTTAGGAAGAAGCCTATAGAAATGTTTATATATAGGAAATCTTCCTGGTATTTTGGTGAGTATTGAGTAAGGGGTTTCCAAGCAAATACATCCATGTCTGGATACGAGCAGGTAGAGGTGGCTTTGGCACAGATGTACGTAGGGGTAAAACCCGAAAACACCGCTTTGAGCTAGACTCGAACGGGAACTGGTACACGACAACGGGCCTTGCTGCACTCTCGGTTACAACACTCCCGGGGGATATGCTTTGGTAATTCAAAAGCTTAGTATGAACCATTATTAAAGGAACAAAGATAAAATGAAATAAAGATTCACATAAGGATATATGATCATGGATAACCTAGTTTGAAACCTAGGGGATCACAAGTTAGGGTATACTTTTCTTCTAAAAGTTATCCTTACATGATTTAAGTTCCTTTTCATGATTATTGGCTAAGTATTTATGCCCCTAATTATACTTTCTTTTCTTAGTTAATGGTGGGAAATGGAAGAACATGTCCCAACAACCAATGTGATAGGAAATGCGACGATTGCCGTATTAATATGGCAGTGATGATTAGGGGATTAAAAGATGATTAATATTTTGGAAGATGTTCACTATTTTGGGAACCCGATTTGATCGAGGTAAATAGATTACTATGGTATTTTCTTTGAGGAGTAAGGTTGACTTATATTTTGAAGAATCGATGAATTTAAGGTGGACTTATAGTAATTTAGGTTACTTATGGGAATGATTAACCTATATTAGGTAAAATATGTTTAGATTAGATACTTTTGTTATAAGATGATAGGAGTGGTTGATGTTGTTTGGAGATGAACAATGAAGTTTATTTTGGAAGAATATGTTATCAAATCCTTCTTGTATTTGGGTTTTAATCTCAGTTTGGGTTATTTTGAGGAATTTTAAGGACAGTTATTTACAGAATGGTCTATAATGAACTCTGGGTAGTACCGTGGAACTTTGAAGATTTAAAACTAGTTTCCCTTACTATGGGAAACTTTCTTTTTGAAGAGTTGTTTTATCTTACCCTTTCTGTTTTTGGTATTAATGTTTAAAGATAGATATTTTTTCTTTTGTGGAATACATGATTCTCTAGAAGATGATTCTTGTGTTTTGATGAGACCAAGTAGTTTTGAATGCTCATCATTTGGAGAAAAGATTAGTTTTTGTAGAAACTTATTAAAGGATGAAACTCTACATGAAGGTAGGTGTATTTTCTTATGTTTTTGTTCTATGTAGAAAATGAATCCCTCAAAATTATGAAAAGGAACGTAAAACGAAAATGTTGTTGGTTTACGTTTGCTACTATGTAATCAAAGACCGTTTACACACATCATAAGTTTGGGATTTTCTTATGGTTAACTTTCCCGTAATCATGTTTTCTATCACTCTCCCTCAGAACTTGAGCCTTTGTTTTCTCCTCCATGTCCATGTTTTCCTACATGGAATCCTAGTGCAGGTTAACTCGGGTGACCTTTGTACTTCCCTTTATTTCTTTTAAAGTAATAGTTTTACTGACTCCTTTTCCGATGTGGGACATTCAATGAAATTTCAAAACCCAATTTTAAAAATTGCGAGGACGCAATTTCTTAAGGGGGGAAGATTGTAACGACCCAAAATTTTGAATAAATCTTGGTTCCTAATTTTATGTGTAATTTTATTTTTATACTCAACAAAAATGTTTCATTTAATAACATGAGTATAATTAAAATGAGACTGTTGGGTTTTGACTGTTATATGACCATTGGTCAATATGACCGTTGGAAACTAAACGTTTTGATTATTGTCCCTAAATACAATTAATCTTGGTTAATTATTATAGAAAGAAGATTCGATGGCCTCACCTAGTAGTCTTGGACCGATCGAAGCCCATCTAATAGAACTTGGGAAGGAGGTAGAACCACTGGGCTTTGCTCTGGACCAAACCCAAGCCGAACTTCATCGTGTGAACCTAGAACGGAATCGCCTTCGCGAGAAGTTCAAACTGATAGAAATTACTACTTGTGCGATGTTAGCCATGCCTCCCTCAGATTCTCTCACCTTAGCACACCTTACACTTAGGTCCTATGCTGTTCTGATAAGGGGCTATATAAGGAGACTATAACTGCCTTCTGTAATCCTTTGTTTTAAATAAAAATTAGGATTTCTTCTTATAATGATGTTTATGACTTTTTAAATGTCCGGATAAATATAGTATGCATATTTTTGGTGAATTTTAGAGAAAGGATATTTTAAAAAATGTTTATGTAAACCGTAAATAATTAAAAATGTGTGATGATTTTCAAAAATTGTCTTCTACAATTATGTTCAGTACAAAATTTAGAGTCTAATAACATCAACTTAATTTTTGATGAATAGTAAATTATGAATAGTGATGTTATGCTTTGGATTAGTAATGTGACCAAATGGATTAGTAATCTCACTTAAAGAAAGTATTAATATAATCTATGCACCTTGATTAAGTAATGTGATTCAATAAAATGGATAAATAACGGTTTCATATATTATTATTCAAGTATTAGTTTTTTTTTTGGTGAATAGTGTTTTTTAATTAAAATTTAACTAAAATTATATAGAAAATTATTTTTATAAAATGGATTTCATTTTTGAACTCAGAGCGTCGATATTATGTTATGGAAATTTTTGGGGATTTTTCTGAAAAAATGAATTTTCGGTGAATACTGTATTTATTTAAAAATTAAATTAAAAATATTTAAAAAATTATTTTTATAAAATTGAGTTCATTTTTGAAATCATAGCATTGATATTTGGTTAAGGTGAAATTTTGGGATTTTTCTGAGAAAGTTGAATTTTCAGTGAATAGTAAAAATACAGTTTTAGGGTTTCGATATGTTTAATGATCTCATAACTGTGTCATGATGATGTCATGAGATATTTTAAGGGATGGCCGGCCAAAGGTGATGAATTATTTTATTGGTGGCCCCATTTGGCCTAACTCCATGGGAATTACCATGGGAGGGCCCATGCTTTTGAGAAAACCACTTTTGAGGTGTCCCTTGGCCATTAATGCCTTGTCCCCTCACTTTCATTTAAATACCAAGCCATCCTCTCATCCATTCGACTCCCAACTCTCCCCCAACGAATTTATGGTCTCATTACCTCCCAAGGAGTCCTTCCAAGGTTCCCCCAAGCCCTCAAGGTCCCAACCATTGAGTTTTAAGAGTTACTTTTTAAGATAAGGGATCTGACCTCTCTCTTTCATTCCAAGTAATCTCTTTTATGTCATTCCTTTTATGCTCCATGTTCTTATGTTGGAGGATGTTCTTTTATACTCCTCTTACTTCCATTTTCATTTTCATATAATGAGATATCACCTCTTACTCTCATTATTTCGTTTTATGAAGTTTTAAGTGGCGCCGTTAGGCTGCTGAATTTTTTGTAACGGATTCTTTCTCCCTTCTCATTTTTCAAGATCTATTTTCATGTAAAGTATTTCAAGTTCCTTTTTATTATGTTAGGGTATGATCTATAAATTTATAATACTGATATTTTATGATCATATGATGAGAGACCCCATTTTATCTCTTCAATTTAGTATTTTGAAGTTTTAAGTGGCGCCGTTAGGCTGCTGAATTTTTAAGTGGTTCTTCACCCTTCTCGTTTTGAAGTTCTACTTTCATGTCAATTATTTCATGTTCCTTTTTGTTATTTTGGGTTATGATCTCTATATCTATCACACTAGACTCTTATTTTCATATGATGAGAGACCCCATTTGATCTCTTTAATTCAGTATTTTGAAGTTTTAAGTGGCGTAGTTAGGCTGCCGAATTTTTTAGGGGATTCTTTCACCCTTCTCATTCTTTTCAAAGTTCTACTTTCATGTCAAGTCTTTCAAGTTCCTTTTTAATTATTTTGGGGAATTATCTCTATATCTATCATACTGAACTCTTATGTTCACATGATTAGAGACCCTATTTGATCTTTTCAAATCATTTTTGTTGAAGTTTAAGTAACACTGTTTGGCTGCCGAACTTTCATAAGAGAAATCTAATTTTTGTCTTCCTTCCATGTTTTTCATTTCAAATGGTATGTCCTTGAAATTTCATTACCATGATAATTTATCCTTATTATTCTGTCCATATACTGTTTTATGGGTCATTTATGAATGTTTGACCCATTTTCCCTCTCTTTTTAATGTCTTCTAAAACCTCGTAACATAGCCATTATGCTGCAGAATTTCCGTCTCAAAATGTCTCTCTCTTTTTCTAAAGTTCTTTTATTTTATTAAGTGAATACTAAAAGCTCTTTCTTCTAAAGGGGTATTCACATATATACCAAAATGTTCTATTTTAAATTCTGGGATTTACATACATGAGACCCACCTTCCTTTTCTGTGGGTTTTAAAGTGACGTAAAGATCATGTCTTTAAAGCAGTTTTTAAAACGTTGTGATTATGAAATGAAACCCATTTATTTTATACTATATGGGTTATTTATGAAATTTTTGATGATGATATATGTGGCTCACATGATAATAAAGGAAAATTTAAGGGTGCTCCATGATAGCGCTCTAATGCATTGGGTAATGATGTAACCACTAGAGATTACAATTTTCACGATACCTTGGTGAATAACCTTGGTAATTTTCAAATGACACCTTGGGGATGGACCTTAGTGATATGTTCTTGATTGTCTATGTTAAATTATGTAGCCACATCTTAAAGTTATGAAAAATGTTATTTTTATTATGATATGCCACATGATTTTTTATCATGCCTTAGAGTTCTTTTTCGTGACATAGTTGATGTATCTCAAGTTCACATGTTAAATGTTTACCTTATTTCCCTTACTGGGCCTTCTGCTCACCCTTTCATTTGATGTATGTCCCCAGGTTATGAGATGCAGTAATGAACCTAGGATGAACATGAGGATAAGCCTTTCAAGTGTTTAAGAAGAATGTTTTATGTTTTCATGTTTTAAGTTCCTGGTTTCCAAGACACTAAACCTTAAAGATCCTTAGTTTTGTATAATGTAATGAAAGTTTACGTGATAAAAAGGCGGGATTCTATATTATGAAATTAATATCATATTTAAATATTACCCATCCATAAAATGTGGTGATGAAAAAATATTTATATCACTACATGGAGATGGCAAGTCATGCATACACATAATTAATTCTTTCACTTCCCATTTGATTGAAAATATGGTGGATAATGTCTAATTCATAATCATGATAATATTTTATTTTATTTAGGTTACTGAATCTTTTATTTTATGATAAATACTACATATTTGGATGAGTTATGTAAGAACCCTGTCTTTCACTCTAGTATGAATCCTTTAATTTTCAGTCTACTTTATTATTTTTTACCTCATATAGATGCCAAATGAGTTAGTAAAGGTATCAGGGGTGCTTAGGGGAATGTCGGAGCCTGGAACCCTTTTTGGGGAATAATAGGATTGGTGTAGGGTTTACACTAAACCATGTAGAAATGCCATATGATTTTTCAAACTGTGCGGGAATGTCACACAGTTTTTCAAACCATGCGGATTGTGTTTTTACGGACATATCCACCTTGCATGGTTAGCCCACAACCATGTGGCCTGATAGTTTATATGCCCCTTCTTCTGAGGAAAACATGCACAGTTTTTACATGATTTTTCAAACCATGTGGAAAAACATTGCACGTGCTATTGTTATGGGTAATTTTATAGTTTTTCCCTTAATGATCTAAATAAAACCCCTCATCCTCCATAATCTATATTTTAGTGGGATTAACCTAAATTGCTCTCATTTTGGATCCCTTTGAAGATATAAATTAGGAATCAAGATATATCCTTCATCGAGGATCTGATCGATCTTTCGTCCATCACGTTAGATGTGCAAAGGTAAGTTATCGAGTCCTATTGAGATGTTATCCTTCTCTTTTTCTCTCGATCAAGTTATCGGAGTATCAGAATTATTCTCTTTTTCTTAGATATACTCTAATCCGAGGCAAATAAAAGGATAATGTCAAAGTATAAGGATCATAAGAGCATATTCTAGGTGGTCTATAACTCATCCCTAAAGATCATTGATTTTGGATTTGTTGTGTGGGCCCCACCAATTTCATCAGGTGTCATTTATAGAATTTATATTCCATGATTATAATCAATGGAACCGTACGGATATGATCTTTCCATATATGTTATTAATTTTTTGTGGTTATGACCACACCTACAGCCTTTCCATGTCAATTATTATTCCATAATTTTTGTTTAGTGTATTAGCACATTTGGGTCACCGTTCGGGTGTGCCTTGGCTTGACCACTCTGAGGGTAAGATTTTCAATATTAAATGAATTATTTATAATCAGAATTTCATAACGAAATGTACCATGTATTCCCACCACTTTACCCGCCTAAGGTACGTGATTCAATTTGACAATGAAATGAGAAATGTTAATTGGAAAGTATACTAAGTATATGAATCAGCCTCAAATGTAAATGAATTGTAGGTAACATATCTATATCACCTATTACAACATTAATGGAAGGTATAATAATGAACATTGAATATAGAATATTCTATAAATGGATTCAATTAAAGGTTTCATGCTACATGGCATTGTCATAGTAATGAAAGGATAGGCGTGAACCAAATGACTTGATTAGAAGGTTGAATGCTAATTGACCTTATCACACTAATGAAAGGAAAGGCTTGAACCAAATGAAATATTACATGACTTAATACTTAAATAGAAATGGTCTTAATCAATATCTCATTGGATTCTGATCATATAATTCCATGAGCACTCGGGAAACCCATTTCGAGTCATGAATACACCTTTATTGGATTTAAGCCCACCTAGATCCAGATCCTTGTCTGTTCTTGGATTCCTGGTATGAAACTGTAGGATTCCTTCATATTATTATAGGATTCCTTGGATACACTCATTGGATCTAGCATTAACAATTAGGTTCCATGGTTACATCCCATAGGGAAGTGTCTCTGCTTAGCCATGTTTTACCTTAGACAATCAACTTAGATTCAGTAGGCACCTCTTTGTTGAATGCATTATACAATTCTCCTTGGAATACACTCTTACCCATTCCAGGCTATAGTTATTTCTAAGTTAGAAACCCTTGGGGTCTCTATCACCTTGGTTATTACCTTGGGACTTCACTATGAAAGATCATTACAGGTTTCCTTGTCATAACTTGGAATCTTCACATTTTTTTACATGTGATATGTTATAAACTTATAACAATCAAATAATGAATTGGTTACATGTTCCAATATTATATGAGGCCTGAAGCAGGTACTTGGTTATTTAATTACATTATAATTTTTAAATTTATATATTCATGCTTGCACACTATTAAATTTCCATTACATGGAATGGATGTTATAGACACCATTAGTGGTGACCCGCTGAGATTTATCTCACACCCTCTCTGGTCATCGTTGTGTACATGGGATATATTACATGGTTGAAGGTGTTGACAAAGGGAAACATATAGCTTCAAATTTCTGTTTAGTGTGGATCTTGATAGTAGATGATCGACCTGGATATTGGGATGCTTTGGATAGTCTGTTGATTTCTTTATACTTTGGTGGAACATGTTATGCCTTATATCATGTATCAATGTTTTCTAGTTTCCAAGTGACGTGTCATATCATCACTTATTTAATTCTATTCTATTTATTTCAGATATTGTTATTGTTGTCTCTATTTTTATGGTGTTTCTTCTATTTAATTATATTACTTCTGCAATTTGCTTATGTTTGATTTCATCTGCTACACTATAAATTGTTAATGAGGGCATAATTTATCCACGGACACAGCATAGGCCATCGCTGCTAGTCAGAAGCCTTTGGAATTCAAGGAGATTCTCTTAAAGACATGTCATGTCCTAGACCTGAAAGCCACCCTTTGTGACCTCTCGGACCCGGATTCCAATTAATGGATTCCCCGAGCCAAGTGGGCCACATTGTTTGGGGAACCCGTTAAGTGGAATCCAGGTCTAGAGTGTAAAATATTTGTATCAGATGAGTTCCTTTCTTGATTTACTATTTGGAGACAATATATTGTAAATTAGGAAGGCTTGGTACTTGTTCATAAGCCATGATTGGGCATCGTGAACCCATGTTCGGGGTAAAAAAAGTTTTCTAAACCATAATTATTCAATTTTTCCTATTACAATTTATATTATTTCACCTTTGGTGATGAAAAAGTTGTGTGGAGTTGTTTATTATTACTTTGGTTGGGTATTTTCTTTCATCCCTGGCCTCATTAAATAAGGGAAAGGTTCATTGTTACATGAATCATTATAGTCACCTATAATTCATATGTCATGCATATTTCCATTCTATATAAGTTCATTTCACTATTTTTCATTTTTTGACATGCATATGATGGGTTATTGAGTTGTAATAGTTATCTTATTATTGTATTACTTTTTTTGTGATTTAGTGGTTACTTGTCTCAATTCATGAGGTGTATGGGCCCCCATGGGTTGGGATGAGTAATTTACCAATTCGAGCCATTATTCTATAAATAAGTTGGTGTTGTCTCTAGTGATAGGTTTATGGGAAATGATTTCATAAAAATGGATATCTATTACAATGTGAAATATGACATCTAAAATGAATTGGTTTCACATCCTTATCCTTCCTTGTCATGTTTATGAAAGTTAAAGGAGTGAACCTGGTAATTAAATGTAAAATTAAATGAAACTTATACTTGATAACTTACAGATACCTAACCGTCTAAGTTGGTAGTTTGGGTAGTATGCCTTGGGAAGTGATTTTTCTTATGATCATCTTCCTATAGTGGTGATATTATTTGTTTTAAGGTTGTTCTAAGAAATGTGCTTGACTTTTGTCGACTAATGCTGCCACAACTTCCTTGTATCGTACGATAGGATGGTGGTGACGACCATGCTCCATACGTGGTGGGCCCTAAGCCACAAGTCTTACTTTCATAAGTTTCAATTGATGAAATACCTATTATACCTGATTTAGGCATTTATTCACATGTTCATGATAGTTTCCTATGTCTAATGTATTCCATTCATGGTTCTCTATGTCTTGAACCTACAATGGATGATCTGACTCGTGAGTTCCAATAGCAGCATCCTCCTACCTTTTTAGGGGATAGTGGTCCATAGGCTCCTGAGTCTTGTCTAGAGGCCACTCAATCTATCTTTGAGAATTTTGAAATTCCCCTAGAGTGGAGAGTCAATATTTTTACATACATTCTTCAAGATTCATCCAAGAGTTGGTGGGATGTGGTTACACAGATCAGTCTTTATCAAGGCATGTTATGGGTTGATTTCTAAACTACCTTCTATGATCATTTCTTTCCTCAAATGCCGAGAGATGATAAATCCAAGAAGATTGTTCATCTCGAGTAGGGTTCTATGTCAGTTGTGGAATGTTTAGCATGTTTGAAGAGTTGTAGTGCTTTTCACTCTTCTCGTCAGTGATGAGCTTTCGTGTGCTACATGCTTCAAGGATGGGCTTCTGTATGCTATCTGTATGTAGGTAAATGTCTTTTTCCTACCTACCTTTTCTTCAATAGTCAATCAAGATCTTATCAATGAGCATAACCTGAAGGATGGAAATATTACCATGTACAGAAGATCATCTCCACGGTAGGCCAGTCGTTCTTCCAGTGGTAGGAAATGTTCCCTTGAGGTTTATTGTCAGGTCAGTGACAAGCAGAGTGCCAATTTTGATAGCTTTATAGAGTTACATCAAAGTGGATGATGAGGGAACAAGAAGCCTCAATGTGATAGAGACCCAACAAAGTTCCAAAATTGTGGTTTTATGGGGAATATTTAGTGTTTTTGAAGGACCTTTCCACCAATTTCAAGTGTAAAAGGTTCCTCCCCAGTTCCACCTTTAGAGTGGGTTCTTTTATGTCGTGTTAGGTATGGAGTCGGAATCACAATTGTAGGTCTGGCCGAGGGGGAGTTCATGGTCGTGGTATCCAGACCCCTAATTTCCAGTAGTTCCAACAAAGAAATTATGATTTTGGTAGTCCATCTATTTCACATGACCATGGATTAGGTCAGTTTCATACACTACAGAAAGTACTAGAGTATTAGGATGCGAGACCATCAATAGTATGAGATACTATTCATGTGGCATCTACTATAGTATTATATTTATTTGTTACAGGTGATTTGAACTCATTTATCTCTGTATATATCATGGAATGTCTTCGAATGGAGATACAGTCTAACTATGGATTAATGTCCCTAGATATTCCATTAGGGGTACGAACAGAGGGAATTTTCCAGTGTAGGAACTGTCCACTTGAGGTAGGCAATTACCCTTTCTTATGGAACCGCTTCATTCTCAAGATAATAGGCTATGATTTCATTCTTGGGATGGATTTTTTGGTCAACTATTAGGCTTTTGTGGATTGTTATCTCTAAAGGGTATCGTGTACATCAATGTAGGGTAACAGTTATATACATAAGGGTGAGTGGGATGTCCAAGATGGTAGATATGGACTAGAGTATCATGGGATAGGTGGAGTGACTACCCAAATTTCAAATCTCTTCATAGAGGATTGGGTTTATTTCATGATTATTTCCCTCCAGTAGTGTATTGTTTTAGGGATGTATTTCCCAAGGATTTACCTAGCTAACCTATTAAGAGTGAGGAAGAGTTTGCAATCAAGATTGTTCTAAGAGGAACTCAAATGTCCATTACTGTTTACAAGATTACACCTACAGAGCTTCAGGAGCTCAAGCAACAATTAAATGATTTTGATTCCAAAGGTTTTATATGGCCGAGTACATCCTCTTGGGGTTCACCTATTCTTTTTTCCAAGAAGGAAGATGGGACCTTATATCATTGTGTAGATTACTTAAAATTGAACAAGATTATGGTCAAGAACTGGAATCCACTTCCTTAAATATATAATCACTTCAATCAGCTCCAAGGAGAAAAGGCCTTCTCCAAGATCGACCTGAGATTGGGTTATCATGAGGTACATGTCAGGCCATCAGACATACCTCGGGAAGCTCTTCGTAGCATGCATGGTTTGTATGACTACCTTGTTAAAAAATTCTTTATTAAGAATGTACCCATCATTTTCATGGATCTGATGAATAGGGTGTCCCAACCCTATTTTTATTATTTTGTCGTAGTCTTTGAGGAAGATATCTTTTTGTATTCTCACACTCGTAGAGACCTTTCAAAGAATCTTGATATCATTCTGAGTACAATGAGAGAGAATAAAATTTACACCATGATTTATAAGTACCACTTTTTAATTGAAGAATTTCAATTCGTGGGTCATATTATCTAGTAATAATTCATATCTATTGACCAATAAAAGTATAGTGTATTAGTTTCCTAGGAGTATCCCAAGAACGTGTTTGACATATAGTGTTTTGTGGGTCTGGATGGATACTACTAGTGTTTCATACAATATTTCTCTTATTTTTATTCATCTCTTATTGTCCTTACAATGAAGTGTGTCAAGTTAACATGGTCATAAGCATATGATAATTCATTTCTGGAGTTGAAAGGGATACTTTAATTGGAACTTATTCTAACTCTTCCAGAGTAAAGAAGAAGTTATATCATCTTCTGTGATGCATCAGGTATCGGCCAGGGAGTAGTACTGATACAGGAGGATAGAGTTGTTTCATATGGATCTCATAAGTTGAGAAATCATAATAGAAATTAACTGAATCACGACCTTGATCTAGCACAGTTGACCACACCATACGTTACTGGAGACATTATCTTTTATGAGAGTGATTTGTGGTGTAAACAAACCCCAAGAGCCTTAAATATATCTTCTATTAGTGATACATGAACCCCATATAGTAGATATGGGTTGAATATCTATAATCCTTTGATTTTGAGCTTGCATATACTCCTGGGAAGGGAAATGTGGTCATAGATACACTAAGTCAGAAAACAAAAGAACAAGGTGTATGAAAATCCAGTGGTGAATGGAAGTTAATGACCCTATTTTCTATGCTACATATAAATTTATACGATAATCACGAGTTGTCTTACCTCATATTCTTGAAAGTAACCTCTTCCATCATTGAGAAGGTAAAGGGTATATATTTTTCTGATCCTGAAGACTTGGTTCTCCATGAGAGTATATCAAGAGATATCCAGCCTATGGATTGGCCTTCAGATAGAGACAAAGTCATTTGTCTTCATGGACATATCTAGGTTCGTGAAGATATGAGATAGGATTTTATGAAAGTGTCCCATGCTTCTCAATATAAAGCTCATCTAGTCATGTCAAAGATGTATCGAGATATATGACGCCAATATTGGTGGCCTAGGACAAAACATCAGATAAAAGGCTTTATCATTAGGTTTTTCGCCAATCATCCGGTGAAGATGGAGTACCAGAGACCTATGGGCTTTTGATAGCCACTATCAGTCACATAATGTAAATGGGAAGATGTTTCAATGGATTTTTTAGTTGTATTACCTAGGTCACTGAGGTGTAGCGATGATATGTGGGTAGTCATTTAATGACTAATGAAATCATCTCATTTCATTCCTATTCGGGAAACTTTCTCAGTTGATGACATTGGAAAACTATATGTTCATGAGATCATATGACTCCACGGGGTCCCTCATACTATCGTTTCGGATACGAATGCTCATTTCAATTCATGGTTTTGGAAAGGACTATAGAAGGCTATGGGAACATCGGTGCTTCTAAGAAAATCCTTTCACCCTCATACCAATGGATAATAAGAATGGAAAATACAGGTTCTAGAGGACTTTCATTGAGTATACATCCTTGATTTTGTGGATTCTCATGAAATGTATATCCCCCTCATCGAGTTTTCCTATTATATCATCTTTCATGAAAAATTTACAAGAGATCCATTTGAGGGATTATATAGTAGTTATTGTTGTTAACCCATGTGTTGTCTAGAGGTAGGTGTGGCTACCCTACTAGGTCCTCGCCTTATTTAGGAGACTTCATAGTATGTTCAGATGAACTGAAAGCATATGAATACAGCTCAGTCCAAAAAGAAATGTTATGCTGGTCATCATTGAAGAAAAATTGAGCTCGAGGTTGGGGATCATGTTTTTATTTGGGTATCTCCTAGGCCAAGTCAAATACAGTTACAGAAGAAGGGATAGTTGTCACCTCATTTTGTAGGGGCATTTAAAATTTTAGAGAGAGTCGGGTCGGTAACCTATCAGTCTCTTTTATCTCATAGGTATCGCTCCATGCACTATGTCTTTCGGGTTTCACAACTTCACCAGTATCATGCTGATCTGGATCATACCATTGATCTTGAAGATGTTGAGTTGGATACTAATGTTACCTTTGAGGAGTATCTAGTACACATCATTGACTAGAGCACGATGACCCTCTAAGGATAGTTTGTCCCTCTAGTATGGGTGCTATGGTAGAAAGGCCATAAAAATTATGAGACTTGGGATTGGGAATACGACATACATGCTCATTTTCCAGATTTGTTCTCAGATAGTGTTTCTCCTCCCTTGGTAGGTGAACTCGGGGATGAGTTCTTTTAAGGGGGGAAGACTGTAAGAACCCAATTTTTCACTCAGGTATGGATCCTATAATTTTCAGTCTAATTTTTTATTTTGGACCTAATATGAATACATAATGAGTTAGGAATGGTATCAGGGGTTTCTAGGAAATTTTTAGAGCCCATAACCCTTATTTTAGGGAAAAACAGGTATGGCACGTGATTTAGAGTAAACCGTGCTGGAATGCTACACAGTTTGTCAATCTGTGCAGATTGTGTTTTTTTGGACTGAATAGTCTTTCATGGTCTTCACATATCCATGTAGAATAACTGTGTGAGATCCCCTTCTTTCCAGGAAAACATGAAAATTTTGTTCATGGTTTTTTACACCTTGCCGAAAAAACTATGCACATACCATTTTTCTAGGTAATTTTCCAGTTTTTCCCTTAATGATCTAATTAGAACCCATCTTCCACCCAAATATATATTTTAGAGGGATAAACCTAAATTACAATCATTTTGGATCCATTTGATGTTCTAAGGTAGTAATCAAGAGATCTCCTTCATTTGGGATTCAATGAATCTTATGTCCATCACATTGGATGTGTAATGGAAAGTACTCGAGTCCTCTTGATCTGTTCTCCGTCTCTTTTTCTCTCAACCGATTTATCGGGGTATGATCATTTTTATCTTTTTATAGATCTACTATAATATGATATATGTCAAGGGTCAATATCAATGGTTAAGGATCATACAAGCCTATGTTGGGTGGTCTATAACTCATCTTGAAATTTCACTAATTTTGGATTTATCGTGTGGGTCCCACCGATTTCATCATGTGCTATTTATAGAATTGATATTACATTATTATAATAAATAGAAACGTATGGATATGATATTTATATATATGTGAGTAATATTTGGTGGTTATGACGAAAACTACATCCTTTCCATGTCCAAGGTTATGCCATAATTATGGTTTAGTGTTATAACACGTTTTCACCATTGTTCAGGTGTTCCTTGGCTTGACCACTCTAAGGGTAAGATTTACTATATTAAATGTCTTTTTGTAATGATAAATTCATAATAAAAAGTACCATGTATTTCCACCACATGACCAGCCAAAGGAAAGTGCTTCAATTTGATAATGAAATGCTAATTGTGAACTGGAAAGTATATTAAGTATATGGATTGGTCTTAAATGTAAACAAACATTAGGTTACATGTCTGTAGCACCCATTACCACATTAATTAAAGGCATATAAATGAACCTTGAATATGGAATATGATTTAAATTGATTAAATGAATGGTTGCATTCTACTTGGCCTTGTCACACTAATGAAATTAAATGCATGAATCAAATGACTTGTTTAAAATGGTGCACGATACATGAACTTTTCACCCTAATTATAGGAAAGGGTTGAACCAAATGAAATATTATAGGACTTTATAACTAAACAGGAGTGGTCTAACTTGATCTCTCACTAGATCCTGATCAAAGAATTTGATGACCACTTGGGAACCCCATTCCAATTCGAGGATAAAACATTGCTTAGGTTGAGACCCACCTATATTTTGATCCTTATCTGTTCTTGGATTCCCTGCATGACATAGTAGGATCCCTTCATAATATTACAGTATGAATTTGGATACAATCCTTGGATATAGAATTTAAAATTACATTCTATGGTTACAACCCATATGGACTTGTCTCTGCTTACCCCATTTTACCTTGTACGATCACCTAAGATTCAGTATGCACCTTATTGTGGAATTCTTTGGACTATGGTAGTTGGATTACACTCCCTCTCATTCCAGGCTATAGTTATTACTGAGTTTGTGACCCTTCAGGTCTACGTCACATTTGTTATTACATTGGTTCTTCACTATGAAATATCATTACAAGTTTCCTTGTCATAACTTGGAACCTTCTCATTTGTTAACATATGATATGTTATAAACTGGTAACAATTAATTAATTAATTGGTTACATGTTCAGACGCCATCTGAGGGCTAAATTAGGTAATTGGGTATTAAATTACATTTTTCTTCTTTACTTTATATATGCATGCTTTCACACTATTACATTTCCATTTCATGGGTTGTATGTTATAGACAATGTTGGTAGTGGTGGCCCACTGAGATTTATCTCACACCATCTCCGGGTGTCACTGGGTACCCGGGGTAGATTACATGGTTTTTGGTGTTGACTAAGAGAATTATATAGCTTCAAAAACCTCACTATATGTTCTTTAGTATAGATATTGATAGTAGATGTTTGAGCCGAATCATGGGATTCTTGGGATAGTCTTTTGATTTCTAAATACTTTAGTGGAACATGTTATGCTTGATGTCTTGTATCCATGTTTTCTTGTTTTATAGTGACATGACATATCATAAGTTGTTTAATGATATTATATATGTTTCCCTTATTATTACTATTGTATCTATTTTTCCACTACTCATTATTTTTACTTATATTCCTTCTACTATTTAACTATGTTTACTTTCATCTGATGCTCTAAAATTAGGTAATGAGGGCTTAGAATCCACTTGGACACACCTTAGGCCCTCAATACTAGTCGGAAACCTTTGGATATCAGGGATATGTGATTCAATCCATGTCTCCCACGAGGCTCAGCACACCCGTTAAGTGGCATCCAGGTCTGGTACGTCAGAAGTTAAAATAATAAATAATAAATAAGGTGATTGTTTGAGTGAATTACCACTTCTTTGAGATATCACTTTTAGATTTCCTCTCAAGGACCATAGGGTTGGTTTTTTGGGAAAAAAATAAGCTCTAGAAATTTTCAATGTATTTTTATAAGTAAATAGAAAGGGTTTGGTTGAGATAGATGTCTCAAAGTTATGTGAATAATTAAGACAAAGGAGTCCACTTTTATAATGGTGGGAAAGGACACACTTGGAATTTTAAAAAATATTAAAATATAACTAATCTATTCTAAAGATAAATATATAAGAATGGATATATATTAAAGAAAAATAGGATAAGTTCTAAATATCATTATCCAATGAAATTTATATAGGTTTTGGTGTCATTTTATATAGGTTTTGGATAACTTATCTTTTGTTTTAACCCCTTGGTTATCTAATTTTAATCTTAACCGTGGTAATGACTTTTTTTAATATTAAAGGGATATAATTTAAATTATAAGGTAAAAATTAGCTAAAAAATTCAAATGGATGAAATTTTAAACCATATCTTATCTCCATTGTCCTTTTTCAAGATTTTAATTATTTTAATATACTTTAATAAATTATTATTTTAATAAAACTTCATTAATGTCATTTTTGAAACTATTCATTCAATTTAACTGCAAATACCTCAAGGAAAAAAATATAATTATAATCTAATCCATCAAAAAATAAATAATATTTTATATTCATCTATAAAATTCATGACATAATATAACTCACTCAAATTATATTACTTTTAATATTTTTGAAATCATTTATTTTTATTTTTCTATAAATTGATGAAATATTAATGCGGTGTTACGTAAGTATTTAAGGTAATTATATAATCACTAAAAATTATAAATAATTTCAAATAATTAAAATAATATAATTATTCTTAAAATAAAAAATTAGTATTAATTTATAATATTCTTTTATCCCTATGTAAAAACAGAATATATATTTAAAATAAAAAGAGTGACATTTTGTATTTCTCTTTGGTTTAAATATAATATTAGTTATTATAATTTAAAAGTGTCCCATAAACATTTATATTTTAAGAATAAAGTGATAAGGTTCTAATTCCATTCATCTAGTAAGAATTAATATGAAAAATGGTGACCTTGAAACTTAGATTTAACCTTGGGTAACCTGATTTATCCTTTACTGAGGTGATATGTTTTACCATGGTTACTATTCATAATGACCAAAAATAAAAAGGGTATATTTAAAAGATTTGAACCTCATGATTAAAAATATGGTATCATTTTTTCAAGATTCAATCTCTATAAGTGGAAGAAATTAATTTTAAAATAAGTCTTCAAAACACGATGAAAAACACTATTTAGAAAAATAAGGTTTTTAAGTATAAAACTGGATTTATTTTTATCTCATGCCTAGTAAAAATAATATATGAATGTTAAAAATTTGATTAAATATATAATATATAAATTTAATTTAAATAACTCACGAAGAGTTTTTAATTTAATTAAGATAAAAAATAAATTATATGCATAAAATATATTTTCAGAAAAAACATAACTTTTACCTTCAAATGATGTTTATTTTAATTTATAATCAATTCAAAAAATAATTAATTCATTATAAAAAAAAATCATAATATAGTTGGTTATATTCATTCTTACAGATTTTAAGGTCTATTTTATAATGTTCACATTTACAAAATATTTTTACAATAGATCATAGTTCTTTTAAACTCGGAGTTGTTTGTAATATAAGTAATCAAAGAAATTAACATTATTTAAAAATAAATATATCATATAATATAGAGGTGTTACAAGATGATCTGAAACCACCACAAACTCCACCTCAGCAGACCAATAAGTCACTACTACAAATTGGGACTTTAATAGCACAAGTAAAAGGGGTTTATAAGGGCAATAGAAGTATTGATAATATAAGCAATGTTAAAGGGTTAGCTTTAATAGAGTTCTTAAAAATCACTGATAAAGGCACACTTTATCAATGCTAAAAAAGCATTGATAAAGGGGGCCTTTTTGAGTGCTTTTTTTAGCATTGTTAAAAGCCACCTTTATGAGTTCTTTATTTTGAACTATTAAAGTCCCCCATTAAGAGTGATACAAAAACACTGATAAAGGACCTGCTTATAAAGGCTATAAATTTTTTTTCACACCCCCTGCCCACTTTATCAACATTTCCCCGACCCCTTTATCAGCGCTTTAGCATGGGCCCCTTCCTCTAATGAGTTTCGAACCTGGGACCTCCAGCAAAAAAAAACGGATCCTTTTCGGCTCCACTATACTATTTTGTTTTACATTTTATGATATAACTTTATATTTATATATATTTCATTATATTTTTTTATCCATATATTTATATATATGTTTATATACATATATTTATTTATTTATTTATGTTTATATATTTATTTATGTATTTATATATATCTATATGTATTTTACATATTTTCTATTAAATACATATATATATATATATTTAAAATTGTTATTAACCCTAAAAATCCATAAAAACATAAAAACATTAAAAACATTGAAAACCATAAAACCCCTAAAAACCATGAAACATTCATAACTTCTGTTCTGACAGTTTGTTTTAGCTTCACAATCAGTCAAATAAAAACTCATGAAATGAGATTCTATATGATATGTGGTACAACCCAAACGAACACCCGTATCGGAAGTTATAGCCATTTAAAAATTAAGAAATTGGGGTTGGCGACTAAAAACTCGGTTTTGGAGGCCTCTGAGGACATTTTTTGCATCAAAAAATAGGAAAGGGATCTTTAACCTCAATAATATACCTTATGTGGTATTGATATTGTCTCATGATTCAATTTGATATGTGGTAGAGCCCAAACAGCCATCAGGATCAAAAGTTATAGTCGTTTGAAGTTTGATTTTGACTTTTTGACTTTTTTGAAACTTTAATATATTTTATTCCTTTGATTGTCACATGATTTATATCTCATTTAGTTTTATCTCTTTTTATAATATTTTATTTTACTTGTTTTGGAGTTTAAATAAACTCATGTATTAAAATGTATGATCCTTTCAGGGTTTTTAGGGTTTTTATGGTTTGTAGGTGTTTTAAGGGTTTTTCACATTTGACAGTCTCTCAAAAGGCCATAAATTCTAAACCAGGCATCTGTTTTGCCTCTACCACATATCAAATTGAATATTTTGATAATTTATATGCCTTGATGACCCAAAATAACCCTAAATCAACTCTATTGAGTCCAAAAAGGCTCAAAAGGCCTCCAAACATCCATAAAATCTATTATGGGTGTCCATTAATGAAATATAATTTTTTTAAAAAAAATTTCCCTCTATTAGCACTAGTAAAAAAAGTGTTGATAAATGGGGGGTCTTTATCAAATTTTCTAAAAAATCACTGATACTGACCACCCTTTTATCATTGATTTTTTAGAATAGCTAATAAAGAACCCCTATATTAATCCTTTTTTGAAGTGCTAATAAATTCCTATTTTATCATAACTTTCATAGTAGCACTGATAAAGGGGGAATTTATCAACAAATTTTTAAAATCACTCATATAAATAACCCTTTGATAGTTATTTTTTTAGTACTATTAAAGAACCCCTTTAACAGTTCTAAAAGCATTGTTAAAGACCCCCATTAACAATGCTTTTTTCAGCACTGAGAAAGGGGGTTTAATAGCCCTTTTAGAAATGGTTGTTAAAATGATAGCACTAGATAAACCTTGTCTAATAGTAGTGAGTGGTCAAGAATTATTTTAAGGGTGGAAGAGTATAGGAGGTATAATGGTCTAACAAGGAAGTGTCGTTGAGAATTAGATCAAAAAAATATGAAAACACTAGAGTGCATTCATGTAAAATTAATGTGGGGTTTATCATAAAGGTTCATGTGACCAGAGAATTGGTATTAATAGACAGGTTCCATGAAGTTCCAACAACCACCCCCAATGAAAGGGAACCTATATATCTCGATATTTATCATATAACCCCTATATAAGAAAATTCTAATGCCTAAGATTAAATACAACTTAATAGAACTGAACATTTCGGGCCTCTTTCAGTGAATGAACCAGTATGCCAGAACACCAGGTCACCATTGATGCAAGGAGTGTGGCACATTATTACATAGATCTAAGAGTTACATTACCAAAACAAAATTGAACCATAGAGATCATGTCTGTAATGATCAAAGATGAGTATTGTTTATTTGTTCTTGAACTTGAATATAATCGATTTCAAGAAAAAACAAAAGATGGTAGATTTACCAAATGGTGAATGATCCTAAAAAAGAAATGGATAGGTGGAAACTAATATAAATAAAAATAGATACATCAAGGCTATAGGAATCCAATTAGGATACATTGGATTAAGGTTGAGAGAGAAAAATAAAGATAAACAAAAGGTTCATGCCTGAGGGAAGCTAGATCTAGAACCCGAAATTTGAATCAAGATATGAAAATCCTAAATCTCCCTAAGAGGATGACTGGGAGAGTGTGGCTCCATTTTTTAAGGACTCATCCTTAAAAATATTATATTATAATGACTTTAGACTATAAATTATCTCTAAAACATGTTTTAGGTTTAGAGTATTAGAAAATTAGTAAAAACACTAACATAGTAAACCCATACATTACAAGTGGAAACTTGTACTCATTGTCTATTTTTTCAGAAAAGGAAAGCCTTTCAAAATGAAACATAATTTTTTTCAGGACACATCTTTGATACTTTCATCATGAAATATTATTTTCGCTCACCAGTCATTATGGAATGGGCAATGATTTTAAATCGCAATATGATCATAAAAAGATTAAGGGACATAAAATAAAGGAAATTGTTATTCCAGTGAAAACTCATAAAAATATTTTCTTAAAAACCATACTTTTTACACTAAAAAGGATCCATATTCTCTTAAATAATTTTATTATACCTTTTTGAAATCAATTGATTTTCAAAAAAACTCAGAAGAAATATCATAATATATAAGTAGGTAACTCGGGAAATAATTTTCCATATTCATTTTACAAATAGAGTAACCAATATAGTCAACTTCCATCTACAGAGTACCCAATGCAAGGGAGTTTATAAATAAGCCACTCATCCTTGGTTTATCATGGAACCATCCATCATTGGATTATCACGTAACCACCCATCATTGGCTTATTAGGTAATTAACCATCGTTGGTTCATCACATAACCACCCATCATTGTTTTATCACATCACTATCCATAATTATAAAAAATTCCCAATAACCATAATATAAATATAATCCATGAAAATGTTCCTCATAAAACACTCTTTAAAAATATTCTTTCCATTTTGAGAATACTTGTTTTGAAAAACTATGCACATATAATGGAAAAAAATTTCTTTAAATATAACCATATAAATTGATAATTAATCTTAAAAATATTATGGCAACATAAAATCAGGAAATTTTATTCATTCCATATTTGTAATAAAAACATTCCTTTTGACTTTTTTAAAAATAGTTAAAATAGTTTCTTTAAAAGAGGTGTTTTAAAAGAAAGTCCCTTAAATAAAACCTAAAAAAGATCCATTTTTTAAAAAATTTGAGAGCAATTATAAAAATAATATTTTAAAAATTAATATATATATATATATATATTCATAAAAACCATTGTGAAAGCCTGTAAATGAAAGATACATATTTAAAATAATGAATATTTAAAACATTTAAATAGATGTTTTAGTTAAAGAGTCGCTTACCTTGAGTCTGATTCATCGGTTATGTTCCTTATCATCCTAAATAATAAACATAGGTTAATTATTTACTTTCATTAGAACCTTTTTAATTTTTATTATTCCTTTTAGTTCAATTATTACCATGTTATTAAAATTAATTATTTATTTATGTTCACGTCAGATGCTTTGATGATATTCAGTACTTGATTCCAAAATGACTTTAGTATGATGTTTTTGGTAAAATTGGTCATTATTATATCATAACCTGAATACTATTTAGGAAAAAACAATCATTATTATTAATCAATTATAATTTTAAATCCATCCATTAAATATAGTAATGAAAAATGAACAATGTCACAATCATGGAGATGGTAGGTCATACATACGCATGAGTAGCATTTTAATTTTCAATGGTCATTATAGAAATAAGGTAAGAATCATTTTATATTTATTGAATAATAATAATATCACAAATATCATATTAATAATTTAAAAATACTCATATATATCATTTATGGGATGGAGAATGAAAGAGGAATCACATCCCTTCGTGGAGGTGCTAATTCACATGTACACACAAAAGATATTATCATTTTTCTATGAATGGAAAGTTAAGAACATAAATGAGATACTATATTTTTATAATGATAAATATTACATCAATATCAAACATAATAATTAATCCCATCATCATAATTAGTATTTATATATGATTATTGAAAATGAATTATATCGGTTCACAAGGCGGTAGTCTGCTGTACACACGAATGATAAATTATTTTCTCATTTGATGGAAGTGGATATGGATATAAATCATGAAAATAACATAATAATATATAAGTAAATTTATTATACTATATTTATTATTTTATCATCATTTAATAAATTTCTATGGATGTCTAAGAATAAAAAAATGGAAATAGTTGATAAAGGTGATACCTCTTCTTCAGACAAATACTTTTGCTTAACACCTTCAGACCACTGAGGTTGGTGTTATTACTAAACTAAGGCCTCTAGAATGTGTGTAGGGATTATATGAATGGATTTTGGTAGATATTGGTTATCTCAATATTTTTTTATTTATAGTTTATTGAGAATAATAGATTCCCTTTTATAATTGAGGTGAGGGACACTTTTAGATTTTCTCAAAATATTAAAATATAATAAGGTTATCCTAAATCCAACAACTTTAAAATTTCATATAAATGAAGAGAGGATTAAATTTTAGACCATATATTATCTAAATTATAATTATATAATATTTTTAAGATTTCTAAATAATTTAATAAATTATTATATTCATTAAACTTAATTATAGTCAATTATGACACTATCCGTTATGTGGACATTAAGAATATCAAGAAAACAATATATCATCAAACCAAGACTTTTAATACATTGATAATATATAGTATGAAGCTATAAAATTATTTTAAAGCCTAAAAAAATTCAAATTATATTAATTTCAATATTTTTTATATAATTTATTTGTCTTTTCAATTAATTTAATATTTAATTCATCATTATTTTGTTAACCTTTATGGTAAATATTTCTTCCCTAAAAATTAAGAAAAATACCATTATAAAGATATATATTTAATTTATAAAAATAATATTTATTATCAAACATATCTTCTGTATTAAAATATTTAAAAACATTTATACTTATAAAAAACAATAGTGTAATAAGTTTTATTTTTCTTAAAAAAATACTATAAGGGGATTTATGTCAACTAAGTGGCCAAAAAGGGTCATAAATCCAACCCACATATGATTTGTGCCATAAATTACTCATAAAAAAAATTTATACAAGATTTATGGTAATTTATTATTCTTTATCATGTTATTTTTACCCTTAATTTCATGATTTACCCTAAAACATTGTAATAAAAATTACTAAGTTTACTATTCATATTGTCCAAAAATAAAAAGGACTGATTTAATAAATTATAAACTTGTCATTCCAAGTATAGAATCAATTTTTTCCAAAATGAAAAACACATATGTGGATAAAAATGAATTTGAAAAATAATCCCATAGACAGGGTGAGAAAACGGGTTTTCAAAGTGAAAATGTTCAAAATATTACTATGTTTTTATATCTAAATTTAATATAAAAATAACTAAAATGACATAAATTGGATTAACAGATGTAAAATTGATATAATTTACCTTTAAAACCAGTTTTAAATGTAATTTAACATTATAAATTATTTATTTGAAAATACATCTTTCAATTAAAATTCAGTATTTTTCACCATTAATCAAAAAATGAAACTTCTCAAAAAAATACAAAACATTTAAAATAATATCATTTTTATATTAATATTTTAAATAAGAATTTAATTTTTTAAAATAATATTTATAAATGTGTAAAAATTACGTTTTAAAACACGTGCTCTGTCAAGATTTGGTAAAAACAACCATTTGAAAAAATACAGTTTTTATGCGTAAATTTTGATTTACCTTTATATCATGTCTAGAAAACACATAGTATGAATTATAAACATTATATTGGATATATTATATATATATTTAATTAATATAATCCAAAAAGTGTTATTTTTTTTATTTTCTTGGAATAAAACTCACTTGTGCACATTTAAATAGTTTTAAAGAAAAAGATTTCATTTTATTTTCAAAATGGGTTTTATTTTTATTTATAAGTAACTCTCACCAAATAACTCCTTATATGTACATTTTTAAACCATATTTTCATAATTTAGTTGATCCTTTTTATACCCTCTATTTTAATGTCTATGTTATAATGGTAACATTTAAATAGTAATATTTAGTTTTTTGTTTAAGATCGATGTGGTGTATTTTACACGCTATCGAACATAGTCATTACATTTAAAAACATGAGATGGTAAATTCATCCCCCACCAATAATGTTTAATAAAATGAGTCCCCTAAATTTAAAATCAGTCTCAGTAGATATTTCTTTACTTTTAAAAGTACATTTTTGAAATCCCACATCAAAAAAAGGTTAATCAAAATTACATTTGAAAAAAAAGAGAAAGTAAATTAAGAAGGTTACCTGAGATAAAAAACATTAGGATTACATGTAAAAAAATGTGGACATGAAATAGAAAACTAACTTTTAAATTTTAGATTTATAGTGATAGAGAACAAATCCATTATATATTTAACCATCACAAAACCATAAATCTGTGATGGGTTAAAATTCCCTTGATTTCATAGTTAGAATTGTAAATGGATAATGTTTTTATTTAAAAATTTTATTTAAATATTATTTTTCTATATTTGAGGAATTTCCTCACTATATGTGCTAATAACACAATGATATATACTTACATAGAATAATAATTTCATCCTTTAATTCATTTCCACCATACACCCATCTTTTTCTCCAAACGATGATTATTAATGATGAATTCTTCCAGCCTAGAAGACTAGAATCAACTTCTATAGAATCACATAATATGAAAAATACTAACTATCTATTTCTCTTACCTTTAAACATTAACTAAAACCAAAATTATTAGGATAAGATGATATAATTTACCAGAAATAATAAACCATTATATGATTAAAAACTACATTATCCTCCAAAATTAATTAGTAATACCCAAAGTTCAACATAGATCATATAACAACTGATTATCCTTATAATTCATCAAACATATTATGGAATAATATTGAAATCCAAAATTCAGAAGGATTTGATCATTTAGTCTTTCAAGATAAGTTTTAACATTTATCTCTAAATAACATCAATCACTCTTAATGTCTTACACCAGAATGTAGTTTCCAAAATAAAATAATCTCTAATATTGGATAATATTATCTACAAGTAACCTAAATTACTATAAATGGCATAATAAAATCATATTTTAATCTAAAATACAGTTTAAAAATTATTCCTCATACAAAATCCCATAATATTATGTTTACCTTAATCTTATAGGATTCACAAAAATATGATAAAATTATAAAAAACATTAAATTATTAAATAAATGTTTCAACCTCGATGGTTATATAATTCCTTTTAATTTTCATCCCAAAATGTAATAACCCATAATTACCACAAAAATAATGTCTCCCAAAATATCCTTAGTCACTTTAAAATTACATAACTTAAATCCTATCAAGGGTTTTCTAAGACACTAAACTTATAATCAACCTTAAAATTATAAACCTATAATGAAATACATAAATATTAATAATACATATTAATCTATAATGTTTTATAAATCCTACTCTGATACTAAATGTAAATACATTTCCAAAAGCATCTCATATTCTATTGAATTTTGACTAGAATTGACTTTTTTTCTTTTCCAAAGATCTTTCTGGTTTAGAATTTTAGATAATTGGGATAAAACACTTAAATAGTAAACCAATACATTACAAGTTTACACTTATACCCAATCTTTATTTTTTCACCAAAGGAAAACATTTTATAATAAAATATGATTTCTTTTCATGACATATCTTCAATACCTTCATCATGATATATTCTTTATCTTTGCCGGTCATTAAGACCTGGGAAGAAAATTTTAAAACATGGGGTGAGAACAAAAATATTGGTATAAGACATAAAAATGGAAACTCTTAATCTCGTGAAAACCCATAAAAATTTCTTAAAAACATACTTTTTACCCTGAAAAAGGAATCATCATTTTAAAAAGACTATTATCTTACCTTTTAAAAATCATGTGCTTTTCATAAAAAATTGTAATCAAGAATATAATATATATATATATATATATGTAGGTATCTTGGTATGTCATTTTCTATATCACTCTTATAAATGGATTAACCAATTTGGTCAACATTTATCTCTAAAGTACCCAATGCAATGGAGATTATAAAGTAACCACCCATCCTTCGTTTATCATAGAACAACCCATCATTGGTTTATCATGTAACCACCCATCACTGGTTTATTATGTAACCACCCATCATTGGTTTATCGTGTAACAACCTGTAATTGGTTTATCACATAACCACCTATCATTATAACAAATTCCCAAGAACCATACTATAAAAATAAACCACGAAAACTTTCCATATAAAACACTCTTTTAAGAAAATAAACTTTATATTTTGAAATCACTCATTTTGAAAAATTCTGAAAAAATAATAAAAAACATTGTCCTTGAAAGTAAACATATAAACATGTAAATTAAGATTAAAAATATTATGTTCACTTGAAATAAAAAAATTATATTCATTCTATATATGTAAGGAAGACATTCCTTTTGTATTTTTTGAAAATAGTGGAACAAGTAAATTTAAAAGTGGGTTTTAAATGAAATTCCTTTACATAAAACCCAAAAAAATATATTTTTGAAAAAATTTGTGATAAAAAAGAAAATTAACATTTTAAAATATTAATTTGTATATAAATACATTATTAATACCCGGTGTTAAAACATGGACATGATGAGTAAATATTGATAATAATAAATCATTATGACATTTAAAATCATGTTTTAGTTAAAGAGTCTCTTACCTTGAGTCTGAATAGTCACGTATGCTCTTCATATTCCTGAATAATAAACCTAGTTTAATTAGATACTTTCTTTATAATCCTATAAAAGTCTATTATTCCTTTTTTTCACTAATTAACCTATTACAAAAATTACATAATTATTTAAGTTCACGTTGTGTGCTTTAATGATATTCTATACTTGAGTCCAAAATGAATTTATTATGATGTCTTTAGTAAAAGTGGTCATTGTTACATAATTTCTAGAATAATATTTAAGGAATAATTATTATTATTATACATCAATTATACTTTTAAATAGATCAATTAAATAATATAATATAAAATTAATTACGTTACAATCATGGAGACGGTATGTCGTATGTACACATGAGTCAGGTTTTCATTTTTCAATGGAAATTATAGAAAGAAGTTGATTATAATTTTATATTATTATATTGATAACAATATCATAAATATCATATTACTAAAATAAAAATTATATACATCGTTCATGTGATTTGGGGATGAAAAATGAATCACAACGCTTCAAAAAGGTGACAATTCGCACGTACGCCCAAACAATGTCATCATTTTTCTATGCATAGAAAGATAAGAAATTACAAGATATATTTTCTATTAATATGGATAAATATGTCATTCATATCATATTTAAAAATTAATGTCATCATTATAACTATTCTATAGATATGGTTATGGAAAATGAATTATATCAGTTCATGAGGCGGTAGTCCTCCATTCACACAAACAATGTATTTTTTTCCCATTTAATGGAAGTGGAGATGGATATAGGTTATTACACTGACATAATAACATATAAATAAATTTAGGATACAAGATATATTATTTAACATGGTTTAATAAGGTTTTAGGGTTGTTCAATAATAACCAAAATAGAAACACTTTATTAAAATCGATACCTCTTCTTCGAACAAACTTTTTTTAACACTTTAAGATCACTAAGGTTGGTGTTATGCCTGAAATAAGGAATTAAGAATGTGGGTATAAATTTTAATAATTAATTTTGGTTGATATTTTCTAGTAAAAAAATGTTTATTAAGTGTGAGAGACTGATAAGAAGGGGTTACCTTATAATTGAGGTGAGGGGCACTTTCAGAAAATCTCCAAATATTAAAATATAATAAAGCTATTCAAGATCTAAATACATATAAATGTATTATAAATTAATATGGGATGAATTTTTAGAACATATATTATCCCCATTGAAATTATTTAATATTTTTTTGATTTTTAAATAACTTAATAAATTATTATATTCAGGAAATAGCATTATTGTCAATTTTGATAATATTCATTACTTTCACATTAATAATATCAAGAAATAAAGATATATTGAAATAAATACTTTTATTACATCCATAAAATGTAATATTAATCTATAAAATTCATGTAAACCTTAATTAATTCTAATTATATGTTTTTTAGTATTCTTAACTTAATATATTTTCCTTTTCCCTTAATTAAATTATTACTTCATCATCATTGTGTAAAACATTAAGGTAATTATTTCTTCCCTAAAAATAAAAACTAAATTACAATGATGAAGGTAAATTTTTTTTGTTTCAAAAAAAATATTTATGGTATAAAATATCTTCTTGATGATGACATAATAAAAATTTTATACTTATTAAAAAATAATAGTGTGACAAGTTTTACTTTTTTAAAAAATAATACTATAAGGGACTTAATAACAACTAAGTGGCTCAAAGGGTTATAAATTTGACCCATGGATAATTTTGGGTGAAAATTAATCATAAAATAAAATTTGGAAAAGTTTTATGGTTATTCACATATCCTTATCAAATTATTTTTATACTTAATTACTTTATTTACCCTTAACAGTGGTAATAAAAATTAATAAGTTTACTATTAATATTGTTAAAAATGTAAATATTTACTAAATACAAACCTTCTGATTCCAAATATGGAATCCATTTTTCATAACTCAAAATAAATAAGTTGAAAATATTAATTTAAAAAATAATCTCATCGATGGGGTGGGAAAATGGGTTTTTTAAGTGAAAATGTTCAAAAGTTTACTAAGTTTTTGTATCTAAATTCAATATTAAAATGATTCAAATTTCCTTAATTAAATAAAAGAATGTATAATTTATATAAGTTTACTTTAAAATTATTTTAAAATAAAATTTAACATTATAAATCATTTTGAGGAAAATTCAATTCTCAATTAAAATTTTATATTATTTACTATACATCCAAAAATGAATCTTCTTAGAAAAATACAAAAAAATCAGCCAAAGGTAATTTTTACATTAAAATTTATAGTAATAAGTTTATTTTCCTAATAAAAAATAAATGTGTAAAAATTTGGTTTTAAAACAAGTGCGTCATCAAGAGGTAGAAAAATTACCTTTTGAAAAAATAAATTTTTTTATATGTAAAATTGGATTTAATTTTAAATCATGTCTAGAAAACACATAAGATGAATTTTAAATATTATATTGGATTTATTTATATACATATATCATTTATATAATCCAAAAATAGTGATTTTTTTATTGGTATAAAACACACATGTGGGAATTTAAATAGTTTTTTAAAAAAAGATTTCCTTTTATTTTGAAAAAGGGTTTAATTATCATTTATAATTAATTTTTCACCAAATAATTCAATTTATAAACCCTAAATTACAACTACTATTCTAATGGTAACATTTAATTTATAATATTTTGTTTTTTTTAGCTCGATGTGGCATATCTTGTACGCTATCGAACATAGTTCTTCCTTTAAAAAACATAGGATATAAAAAAATTTCCTTTATATACATTAAAAGTTATAGAATAAAAAGATGACATCATCAATTATAGAGTCGAATTTATGTAACTGATCTTTTATATTCATAATAAATACTTTACATCAAAATACGTTGAAGTAAGAATGTTTTGTATTTCTTCCAGTCCACAACTGAAAAGGTGTTTTGTTAAGAAAATTTCTGAGTAAAAATCAATTTATAGTATAACAAGTAGTATTCAAAGAATCAACCCAAAAAGTTCAAGAAAAAGAATACTCACATAGAAATGTTTGGTTAATTTCTTAAATAATTCTACTTATTCTTTCCACTATTCCATTCTGTTATGGTGTTCTGGTGTAGAAAAATTATGAGTAATCAATTTTTACTGAAAAAAATTTCAAAATCAAATTTACCAAACTCACCACCATAATCACCCTATAGAGTAACTATCTGTGGGTTTTTATCATTCATAATAGTGTTATTAAATTACTTAAAATGATTTAAATATTCATATTTTTTAGTGATAAAATATACCCAAGTAAATCTAATGTAATCATCAACCGAGAAATATACGTAGTATTTTTCTCCAGTACTTCTAGTTTTTAAAGGATCGAAAATAATTATGTACACAAACTGTAATGATTTGGTATTTGATACTTCACTTTTAGATTTAAATCATGGATTATTTTTATTAAAAAATGGCAAGGATCCTAGGCATTGGTTATATTAAACATAATTTCCAGTAGATCCATAACATGTCCTCTCTTATAAATTTTAGTTAAATTCTAGAATATATAGTGTTCTAGACCCTTATTCCATAATCAAGATAAGTCTTTTGTTGAACTTAAATAAGGAAAATTATTATTACTTGATTCTTCTAGGTAGATTGTTTAGAAATTTTCATGTATATCGGTACATAAAATGAAATTTCCTTCTGACCATTGAATAGTACATTTATAATACGAAAAGTTCACAACATATCACTCATCGTATAATTGACATATGCTGATAAAGTTGTGATTAGTACCTAAAACATATTAAACATTTTAAATAATATTTTCCCAATAAAATAAATATAAATGATTCTAATTTGTTTACCATTTGAACTACCTCTGAAAGTATCTCTTCTTCTTTTCAACTTATTGAAATTTTGTGGTTTTACCTTGTCTCAAATCATATTTCAAGAATAGCCACTATCAATGAACCATGTTTTTTCTCTTGGTACTCAAAATATTTTCCTGTACTAGATAAAATTATGTTCTTAGTACCCACACATGTTGGGGTCTAGTTATGTTAGAAAATAAAATTGTAGGAACCCATATTTATCGAAAAGTTTTATGTTGTAAAACTGCTAATTCTACTAAAATAAAATATTTGATAAAACCAAAATACAAAACATTATTTAATGAAATATATTTACTCCAGTGACTGCCTCTTTTACATTTAGTACAAAAATTATCACTTTTAGGTACAAAATAATATTATTGAAAATAAGGTTTATCATAAGTAAAACTTATTCCATTTGATGTTATAGAGGGTATTATTTGTTTATAAATTTTATCAAAAATTTTGTTAACAAAATTAAAATTTGATAAAATTTTATTTAAATAAAAGACTTCATATTTAAGTTGAACAACCAAATTCTCATTGTATTCATTGAATTTCTAATCGACTAAATTATGATAAAAATTTATGATGAACAAAATTTCAATAAAGTAAATTTGATAAACTATATTTAAATAAAAAGAATTTTTTTTTGAATCTAATGAAATTAAAAGTTTATATATATATATATATATATATATAATTTAGAAATTATTTAATTTTAATTAATATTATTTTATTCATTTAACTCATAATTATTTTATAATTTATAATTTTCTATACTTGTAAGTGTAACATATATATGTATTTCATCTATAAAAGGTAAATAATTTTAGCCTTAAAATGAATAATATTTTTTAACTTCTAATGGATCATATCTTTTATCTTCCTATGAAGTTAAATAATCATATTATGTACTATAAGTATATTTAGATTCAAGACATAAATTTGTTAGAGATTCTCCAGTTACCATTCCCCTGAATCATTTTTCATTCCTTATAATGTTTGAATAGAAACCAATTTTTTTGGATTTATATTTGACTATCTTCTTATTAAATTTTAGAAGATGAGTCACTTTCACTAGTTCTAAAAGTATCTAATGCTTTCAATATTTTATTTCTTTTTCTTTTAGAGTAACTTATCATATTTCTATTTTTCTTCTTCAGTTTGGGAAAATCAAATCTTATATGACCTTCTTTTTCATACTTATATAATATAATTTCTAAAGAATATTTCTTTTCTTTTTTTCCTTTAATTTATTTTCAA
Organism: Viscum album; assembly: GCA_963277665.1. Taxonomy (NCBI): domain Eukaryota; kingdom Viridiplantae; phylum Streptophyta; class Magnoliopsida; order Santalales; family Viscaceae; genus Viscum; species Viscum album. The sequence goes on along the minus strand of OY728141.1, from coordinate 1,175,471,485 downwards.
TGAAAATTTTAAAAGTTTTAATTTATGAAATATTTATTAATCCTTCTTATGATATTATAAAGTTCACTATTTTTATCTCCTAAATCACATGTATCTTAATGATAATATTATATCTTTAAAATATGTAATTAAACTTATTATTACAAGTATAAAAAACACTAGAACTGTGATTACATGAAGTAGAAGTAAATTCTAATCGATTGTTCATTTTCTTTTTTTAGTATCTCCTTTCATTCTTCTCTCGTATTACATTAATATTCCAATTAATTCATTCAGACTTAACATTGTCAAATGCTTAGTATCTTCAATTATTTTCCTCTTAGACTCCCATTATTTTAGCATCATATATATAATATTTTTAGTGATTTGATCTACCAATAACACTTTTTTCCAAAGTATTATAAATGATTTACTATAGTCCTAAAGCATTGATGAATCTGTATTAAAATTTCTATAGGAAAATAATAAAAATATTGATAGTCATCTCTTAGCATATCACTATGATTTTATAAAACTCTTTTAGTTAAAAATTTTTTTATCTCCAACTTCTCCCAAATTCTATTTTTCATTTCCCATGAATATATATACCTATAGATGTTCTTGGTTATAGAATATGATAATGTATTACAATATTTACTAGATATTCATGTTTTTTTAATGAGATAATTGAATTATTTCCTTCTATGTAACATTATAATATCCTATCAACCTGATAACATTTTCAGAACTAGTATTAATGATATATTATTTTAAATGATCTTGCATGTAATCATAATTATCTCTATAAAAAATAGTTTTTTTGGTCAGATTTATGTTTTCATGTGTTCCAAGTTGTACTCATTCCATCACTAAAATAGTTTCTCTACCAACACAGTCTTAGTGAGGAAATGGAGATGATATTCTAATAAAATGTTGACAAAATAAGATAATCTTGTAATTATGGAAATTAACTCCTTTGATTCCAAATTTTGTTCAAGGTAATGATATAGAATAAAATACAAGAGGTGGGTAAATAGTATTCTATGAATAATCTTAAAATTTTCATCCCCTTAAATGATTATATTGATCAATTTTTTAAAATTCAAATGAGCTCAAATATTGACATTATTTTTTAAATGTTAATTAATCCATATAAAGAAATAAAGAGACATGTATTTTAAGATAACAATGAATGATTTAAAAAATAAACAAATTAAATTATGTTAATTATAGAAATTTAAATTCATAAAATATTAAAACATGAGTTTAAAAAAACATTGAGTATTGGTTAGAAAACAAAATACTCCTTTAAATGGATATTTATTAGATCTTTATATTGAAATCCAAGTGAATAGAATATGTGTGGACCTGATTTGAGGTATCCCTAAATTTCAACATGTCATAAGGTATCACCAATTTTATAAATATCAAAAGGTTTTTCTTCCAATCCATTTAACCCCATTACAATACATGTTAGTAGTAGCTCAACTTATACACACCGTAAGTACAAGATATCTATCTTTGCATCCATGAAATCCCTCAATCAAATGATCATATTTTTTATATTCCTATACTCATAATCCCTTAATCACATAATATTGAAAGTATAATTATTACAAAATAAATAATAATATCTTTATAGGAAAAACATTACACAATGGTAGATATTCCCAGAACACTCTAAAATAAAAATTATTCTGATCTACAACACACTCAGCAATGAAAAATTGAAATTCTTCAAAAAAAACTGAAACTTTTGTAATGATATGTGTTCATCTATGTACTTATGAATCTCATGGTGTGGCTTAATTTATATGAAATTTCGTAACAAAATCCAATATAAAAATTTTACTAAACATAGGATCAATTGTAATGGTGTCGCTAGAAAATTGTTCTTTTAAAGATAAACACATATTGTTTATTTGAATTATAATGGTTTAAATAGGAACTACTATAGAATTTCCTATTTCTAATGGAAATAAAATTAATTTCAAACATTAGATCATCATATTATTTTAAATCAGTTTAATGTTATGATATTTCAGTTATCAAATGTTCATACTACAAAAATATATGAACTTAAAAATAACATTATTTTGATCATTATCATATGGAGTCTATTGTGATTTCCAAAATAAATAAATAAATGGGTAAAACTCCCAAAAAGATTCCAATACTTCTAAAAATTTTAGATATAGATAATTCCTATGTGAATTTCACGTAGTTTTTCAAGGATTTTTTTTAGAACGTGGAAAAAAATTCATTGTAAAATAACTTAGTTGAATTGAAATTATATCATAAGTACACTGATATTTTCAACACAAAATGAGGTAGATTATTCATTGAAAATGGAACACCTCTGGGATTTAACTCAAAATAATTTGATATAATTCCTTTGAAACTGGATTAAAATTAGAAATCGGGATCACACTGTGAATCATTGAAACATCGGGAATTATTAGTGATAGTAAATACAATTCCTCTATAAATTCAACAAGTTATTTTCAAAAATATATGGCTTGATAAAAATTATATAAAATGTTTAATTTCCAAAAATGAATTTTTTTACGTGAGGGGAATATTGAACCTCGATAATTAAGTAGAAAACAAACATATAACAAATTTATTTGAGTTTTATCATTGAAGTGGAAAATGGAACTATGGTTTAAGAAACTTAGGAGAAGGAATAAAGGTAAATCCCACTTTTTAACATTCTTATTCCACTGGAATCTATTATGTCCACAAAAAAATGTTGGAACTTATGATTAAATAAAAATTTTACACACACATAGATTATTAAAAACGATATAATAATTTAATCTATAAAGAAATATGTGGTTTTCTCTTTTTTTTATGTGCATTTGAAATTGGGTAGGTTAATATTGTGCTAGAATAATATTTTTCAGAATTGATTGTATTTACTATGAGTGAAACAGTTAATGTTTATGGAGTTATGAGAGTTGAAAATTTTCACATTTTTATTAATTTTAATAAGATATTAACCCCATAAATTAAACAAGATGTGGTCCATTAAGTGGTTTTTGTTAATTTTATAAAATATGGGAATTATTGGTTAATTGGATAAAATAACTTTTATCATATGTTTTATTAATTTTTATGATGTGATTGAGAAACCATACCTTGATTGGGATTCTATAAATACATTTTTTGAAGGATTTTACTTCTAAAATTTTATTTTTTTTTAAATTATTACATTACTCTTTAGAAATCTCACATTTAAATTATATTTTTGATAAATAAAAAATTAATTTTGTTAAAATATTATTTTTAAAGGATGAAATTCAATGTATAAATTTAATGTTATTTTAAATGATGAACTCAAATTAATTTGGTTTTGAAAAAATTAAAAATTGTAAAATTAGTTTATAAGGTAAATAAATTTGGATTCTATTATTTGTATTCAATTGTATTTAAATCTGAAAAGATCATATATTAATATATATATATATATTGATTACTAACATTGGAAAAGGCAAGTTATCGTTCCATCAACCTTCCATGAGGCATCTGGATTCCATGAGGCATCCAACATCTGTGAGGCATCTGGATTCCCTAAGACATCTGGCTTCCATGAGCCATCTGACTGCCATGAGCCATCCATCTTCTATGAGCTATCTTGATTCCATGATCCACCCTGATTCTATGAGCCATCATTCTTCTATGACATATATTTTATGAATCCCGTTAAATTGAAAAAGGGTAAATCATTTATGCCTCTATTTTATGGATTTCCTTCCATGTGACCTTTAGTTCAAGTCATTATTCTATAACATTCATTTATTCACATCACCGCCTATCCAAGGAAAACTCCTATAACATTACAATCTATTTCAACTAATATACATAATGATTGAGTTTTACTTTGAGGTATCTGAAATTATAAATAATGTCCAGGTATTATTATAAAAGTTAGTTCCCAATTCCCAACTTGAATATTACATTTGGATTAACATATCATGTATATAGTGTGTTATTTATGATTTATTATTACCATAATATGTTGATAATTCTATATCCACTATTTACATACTAATTTCATTTTATTATTTATCATGTTATAAGGCTATATTAGTTTCTATCAATAATAAGAACTTAGAGGTACAATGATAGTAATCATAAACTTGTGACCCATGGTCATTATACATCATACTGATAGGGAATATTTTATGTCAAACTATTAGGTGATGGTGGCTCATAATTGTTGATATATCTTCCCATTAATTTCACAGTTGGTGATCTAAAGTAGAGGAGATCATAAGGACCGATCCACCAACAGTAACATCACATGTCTTGTATGTCATTGGCAGGTCCTATCTATGAACATGTGTATTGGTCTCTCGATGTGAGGTTATTATTAGTGTGTATAATATGACTAAAAACATTGATGAAAGATAAAAGACTATGAAATTTTTTTCATTTAGAGGTAGCTTGCATTGGGTGGGTCATTGGAGATATGACATTGATTGAATGATCAAGATAGTTTTATCACTTTCAAAAGGATGAGATATCCTGGGCCTAGTTGACCATGATAGTAGTACCTTTATTAAATCCATAGGTATAGTTATTAATGATTACTTTTTCAAGTATGTTCAAAAAATAATAAAATAAGAATGTATGGTGACATGAAGTGTGCATCCTTCTTTATGAGATATCATGAGACAAAGTGATAATATTATATGTCGTGTGTTCGTCGAAGGTTGTAATTATTATGAAAAAACCTTATCTCTTTAGGGGTATTGATGGTTTGCTAGGTTCCACTCATGGTTTGTGCATAGAACTCACTGCTATTGAGATAAGTACCTAGAGATTCACACACTAAGCATATTAAAGATTATAACCTATTATATGTGAATGGGAGTTTATGAAATGTTAGGCCCCACCACAGGCCTTAGTTATATCCTAGTTTTACTAATTTATAATAAATAAATAGATTAACTATTATTCAAGTTTATAATAATGCTTTTTGATTTTATATACTCATTATATTCACAAGTAATTATGTGAATAAAAACTAAATATTTTTTGAACAAATATTATTATTCAAGGTTTGTCAAGTATTTAATGGGTGAAGTGAGTCCAATTAATGACTTTAATTTTATCACATAACATATATTTTATGTTACAATTATGTGATATAATTTAAATGATATTTATAACATTGTTATAAAGTCATTTACTGTTATTAGGTGATTATATTGAAGGTTTAAGTAACCTGGGGGCCTAATTGAAATTTTTGTGACTTTAAACCTGCCTATATAGTAATTGAGAAACCCAAATTCATAGGACTATTAATTCATATGAATTTTAGATCCTATGTATCTCTTCTCTCCCAAATTCAAGGGTGAGAAAGAAGATATTTGAGCACCCTGGTCTATATATTTGATACTTGATCGAAGGTACAGTGCTCAGATGATTTCAAGGACATCAAAAGTTACTTTTATTCTCTATGATAGCACCCAAAAACTAATGATTGATATAATGACAAGATATTTAAGCACATGTTGATGATTTGGATGGTTCTATGTTTGGTTTATTCAATCAATGGTCTCCAACAGTGAGATAAACTTAATTACAATTTAAATCAAAAGTTTAATGGTTTCAATTTACTTTTTTTAATATTCATGGTTAATCAAATTTAACATGATACATGGATGGATCCATGATGGGGTAAACCATATTTTATGTTTCAAAACAAAACCAGCCATAAAAGAATTAATATACTATATTTCACACTTCTGAAAATCTTGGGTCTCTTTAAATTTTTATTAAAGGGAGTGGTTCATTTAATTAATTCAAATTGAAAATTAGATTTTCATTTGTTCAAAAATAGGTAATATTCCTAGTTCCATTTCTACTAAAGGAACTCGGTCATAGATCAGATGACAGAGTTATAGTCATCTGAAGATCAAAATAATATTTGTTTAGGATTAAAACCATTAATATATATATATATATATATCACAAGTGTCAGATTATTTTCAAATGACCAGTGACATCCGATTAGAAGTGATGATTGGGACTCCCCCTGTGTGGGATCTGTACAGTCATGCTATAATTCTGAGCAAGTGTGAATCAATGCGGACTGAATGGAAAAAATACATCCAAATATATATACACACACATATATATATAATATAATTTATATTATATATATATATATATCTATATAATATAATTTATGTTATATATATACATCTATATAATATAATTTACCTTTTATATATATACACATATGTAGGTGTTGGGGTGGAATAACTAACATGATACACATTTTTTTCAAGCCTACTTAGGCTTTTTATAGGCTTTATGAAAAAGTTAAAAAATAGAATTTTGAGGGGGTGACATTCGGTCCACTGTCTCATGGAAACAAAAAATTAAAGGATACCCTTTTTTTGGTTCCTCACAATTTTCTTCAAAAATTTTAAATTTTTGGGGCGTGTCTCCCCCTTCCATTGAATGATGAAGATCACCATTTGGGGGTTATATAGGTGCATACTAATAAAAATTTATTTTTCATATGTGGAGTCTGGCCCTCTACTCGTACTCAATACATGAAACTATGCACGCATCATCGACCTAGCACCCTCACCGGGTTGGCTCAACCCTAGGGAGGCTGGGACGAGTTTCGTCTAACCAGTCAATCCCTTCTGATATTTTCCCCACAATCATAAACGCCTCTATGGGGTTTGAAAAATACATGAAAATCCAAGATAAATTCATAAAAAATTTCAAATTTTTTAAAAAATATTTTGAATTTTATTTGAAAATTACTAGAATCATGCATCTCATGTTTTATTAATTAAAAATCAATTAAATATATTTCAATTTAGGAAAAATAACCTCAATGTTAATTCATCACAATTTTAATTAATATTCATTACTTTTATGTGTGTCAACTTATTATAAACCTTATACAAACAAATGTATGTATGGTATTTATTTATATATTTATTTTTTGTTAAAATGTAAAGACCCGAAGCTTGACGTACATAGATACTACATTACTTTTGCAGAATACTTAATACATAACAAAAACAGACACACAAGGACCATAATAGTTTAGTGTCTTTGGAAACTTGGAACGTAATCTTCTAATCATGGTGAATGATCTTCAACATCTCCCATAAAGATATTCCACTTTTTGTTTCCTTACCTAAAACCATTCTTTTAATCATGGAGGAAAAGAAAACATAAAAAGGGTGAGCTCAAATGATCAGTAAGGGTAAGCATGGATAAAATAAAACAGACCATATACATTTGAACTTAAAAACATGAACATAATTTTTAAACATCAAAATTTTTACCAACGACATAAAACATGGAAGTACATAAGGCATAGAGCATAATGGAACATAAATCATGATAAAATAGCATGAGAATAAAACATGTAATTGTGGCAACCATTCAGTACATGTCATGATTTCCATAGTAGCCAAGGCTTTGCTGCCAAGACCATTTAGTGGACAAAGTCCCTTTCTAAATCGAGTTCACTCCTCATTTCAGTCCTATAACACTGAACCGGATTAACTTACTGTTCCAGCCATGTCTATCCCATGAGATATAAAATCTTTACCCAATTAATTGTAGGGAGATATAGGTCCCACCCATCTCATAATGATACCATTCTTATGTGTGCCACAAGATCATAAATCATACATCATTGCATAACCCATGTAATAAAAATGGGATTCTTAAACAACATGACATCATAAAAAAATTCATATAAGATAAAGTAATTCATAAAAATAATTCCATCACAACATAATCAAATCAATGTAATAATAGGGATAGAAGTAGAACCCTATATTATCTTATATGGAAAATAATTTTGATAAAACACTTGAACTCCATTCTTGAGGAAAATATCCTTTCTACTTCAAAAACATTTTCCTTTCTTAACATGTCATACAATTTTAAACTAAAAGAAGTTGATTAAAAATAAACTTGAAAACTTGTAAATTAAGCTTCTTGGAAATAATGTTTTAAAAATCCATTCATGCCGTATAAGTTAAAAAAGACATTTTTCTCGTACTTTTGTCGGAAAAGTAAAAAAGAACCTCGTACGAAAAACGAAAAAAGATTCCTTTCATATCCTTTACTAAAAACTCACCGAAGGGTAAAATTGAATTTAAACAATTTTGGGTGGATGTAAACAATATTACATATTGAGGGAACATGGACGTGGATGATAACATACACCCTAGTAAATACCAAAGTATAAACAATCTCGGATAAAAATGAGATTGTGATATTTTCCCTTACCTTAGGTCCAATTTGCTTTGTAAGTGTTCGAACCTCCTATATAATGATTTAACTAATGTTATTGACTTATTCCAGAATCATACGTATTTTTATGATATCATATATGGTCATATTCTTAGCTTCTTATTAGTAATATTTCATTGCTACTTGTTATAACTTTTTGTTCTTATGCGTGTTTTGTCGAATAAATTATTATTCTTCTCTTTAGGTTATAGATGCATCATTTACAAAATGGTATTAATGTACTATATATTATATTCATTCATTAAATTAATTTATATAATCATTATGAAATGAATATCATGTAGAAAGAGTCGCATCACATTGTGGAGACGGTATTCCGTACGTACGCACGAGTGATGATATCATTCATATGATCGTGGAATTCTATTGGAGTGTATGTATACTATTTCAGAATCAATATCACTTTATAATAGTCATATATAGTCATTATTTACACCATTATACCCATCCAAGTAAGGTGGTGGTGGAAAATAGATTACACCACGGCATGGAGACGGTATTCTGTACGTACGCACGCGCGGTGATTTCTTTTTCCGTAGGATGGATAGATGGTTAAATAAGGTTGTTTCATTCTTATAATAACATATCCGTATATGGGTGATACTGATGTTATTACTTCATAATGAAACAACTAAAGAATAAGAAGTTTAGGAAGAAATAAAGATGAAAGAATTGGTTACGGACATTACCTCTTCTTTCAAGTGCTTCTTTGAGACCTCCTTTTAGGGCAGTAAAATAGGTCTTTGAAGAAGACGAGAACCTCTAGGATTTTTCTAGGGAAGTGGATAGGAGAAATTGTAAGGGTTTGGCCGAGCTTGAAGGCTCAAAGTGGTGTGAGGAAGAGGGGGAGGAAGTTTCCTTTTATAAGGGAGGAGAGGGGCACCTTTGGAATAACAAAAAATATTATTTTATTATAAAGTCAAATTCGGTTTTTAATAGCTCCAAATTGAGTTATTTCGAAGATAAGGTGGGCATGGGTCGCAATCCTATCATCCAATAGAATTTGGACAAGGTTAGTTTACTATTTTAACCTTATCATTTAATTTTAACTTTAAGTTAGATAATTTTACTTTTACCGTGTCTTTTTGTGTTCTTACACTATAAGGTTAATAAACTTACTATAACAAGCCAAACGAACCCCAAGTTGTTTATTATTAATATATATAACCTTATCTAATTAATTTGGCCGATCCTTAGATTTATAGGAATAAAATAACAATTAATAATATAATATTTGTTTTAAAAACTATTTTATGCCAATTTTGACACTATTTAGTAATTGATTTTTTTGAAAATCATAACAGAATTATTAGTTCAAAAACAGTTACTTAAATCAATAATAACATGTCATATTAACCTATAAAATTAGTTTAATTCATAAAAAGTCTCAAATTACATTTATTTGGGTATTTATAACATCAATTATGTCAATATTTCATTAATAATATAATTACTGCACCATCTTTGTGTCATATATAAATTAAATTATTTAATGTCTAAAAATTATAAATAAAATACCATTATGTAGGAAATATTTTTAAATTTATAATGAATATTTATAGTAGAATTTATCTTAGGTATAACCCTATATTAAAAATGAGTTACTTATAAAACATTGATTTTATCTATTTTAACCCTTCTTTAATTAAATTAATAATAAATGTCCTAATCTAATCCAAGTGGACCTAAATGGTGATATTTTATTTCTAAGGTTGTTTTTGGTCGAATTACACTTATCCAATAGAATTAATACATGTTTTAGGGTAATAATAATATCATTTTTACCCTTAATTACCCTATTTACTTTTAACCGTGGTAAAAAAAAGTAAAACGTTATTATTCACCAAAAATTATTTTAATCTCATTGAACCACATTTTAGTCCTTGATATTAACCATGTCTCTCGGATTTTTGAAATTCCACTCACAGAAGCGGTAAAATTATGTTTTATGAAAAATTCAGTTTTTTAACTACCACTTAGTGGTTTCACTATTCATCAAAAAATGAAAGTTTCCAGAAAAATACCAAAAATTAGGCCTAATATATATTTGATATTATGAATTCAAAAATGATGTCTATTTTACCAAATTCAAAAAATATCATTTTCATTCATTAATTTAAGAATTAATTCTCGTCGTCAAGAAAAATAGCGTGTTTTTAAGAGATAAAAACTATCAAAATATTGACACTTGTTTATGTCTGGTTTAAATGTGAAATTACATCAATGACCAAAATTGTATTAAATTGTAAAAATATATTCTAAATATACTTTAAAACCACTCAAATTGATAATTTATCACTATTAATTATTTTGATTAAAAAAGTTGTTTTTAATTAAAATTTTGTAATTTTCACTATTCATTAGAATATGAAATTTATCCAAAAAGTACCGAAATTTCACCCTAAGATAATTTCGATATTCCGATTCCAAAAATGAAGTCCATTTTGAAAAATAAAATTTTAAAAATTTCAAAAAGTGGTTATTACTATTCATAACGGCTAGTTTTAATAATATATTAATAGCATATCGTTGTTTAGCGAAACTCGGTATTGCATACAACACACGCTATCGTGGAAGGTAGTGCTTGCGTGTAATTCAAGCCAAGTCAGGTATGCGTGTTGTGCAAGCTCCTTTTGGTGTAGCGCACAACACAAGACATTAATGAAATTAAAAAGAATATTTTTCGTAAAATCTTGGGGTGTTACATTCTACCCCCCTTAAAATGAATTTCGCCCTCGAAATTATTCGGGGTTATAAATGGTTTACTACTCGAAAGTTTATTTAATATAAACCCACATCGTAAAAAGTAATACCAAAACTTGGCTTTAAAAACTAAAGTATGAAACGTAACAGTTACCCAAATTAACTAATCACTGGGTTTCCACGTAGGAGAACATAGGTGAAAATATGGATATGGAAGAGAAATCTAACCATCATGTTCTGATGGAGAGTGGTAGAGAACATGGCTATGAAAAATCCAACAATCAAAAAGCCATAAATTTGTGACGATCTAAGGTACCATCTGATTCATCAGATATAAGAGCACTAGGACAACATTTTTGGTTTTCAAGATCATTTCCCTAAAGTTGAAGAATTTGAATTAGAATAAATACTTACTTTATTTTGGTACAATCTCACTGTTGTTCGTGATTTAAACAATTTCCACTTCATATCTTAAAGAAATGATGTTGAATTTGTTATTCATGAAGTGTTAGCAGATCATGTGATAGAATGACGGGTCATTCCATCTGTCTCAAACAAATGGTTACCAAAAGTTATTAAATATACATAAGTCGATCTATAGTGAGATTAATCTTATATGGTTCCTAAAATGGACTTATACTTAATATATCATACCGCTTAATATAATAAAACTAGTTTCTACTAAATAGGGACTTTCTATAGGCCAGTGGTAGTCGATAAAGGCCAGTCGCACTTCGGTTGTGGCTTCGATTCCCACAGCCTTGTCCGACGCGATGGCCTATCGCCCATCCTACAGGTTGTCCTTTTTCTAAAACTACATTACTATAACATCCCATCAATAATATAGATAAAAGTTCTATCCTTAAACAATACTAACTTATGTCCAACATAATCCATTCCAATCATTAGGCTTATCTAAAATACTGCTGTCTAATCTCATATTATAGGGAAAATGATTACCAAAGAGTTCATACAACAAGCATGTTAATACCATCGTTGATCCCTGTATATCATGAGATATGTCTTGATAGTCACATTCCAAACATTCGAAGGCCTTAATCATGTATTCTCTTGAAAAATGAATACCCATTGAACCTTAGTGAAAACATGAATGCTGTCAAAAGTTAACTTTTTCCTCATACCAAAATCCAAAAATTCTATATACTCAAACCATGATATAACCTTCTCCTTATATCATTCATGAGCTCATGAATACAATCAAACATTTAATTTTCTCCTTATCCCTTCATTATGCGCATATCATCTACTTTCCAAAAATATCTGAATAACCTTTCGTGGTTAATGGTACCATTAATCATACACTTTCAAAACTTAAGAAAAGACAACAGTGTAACAATCCTTAGATGTCTCTTTATTCCATAGTACCATGAGACTACTTATACAACATTACACTTGATAAACATGTAATCATTCTACTACCTTCTTAAACCATTGACCGAGCTTCAACAATTCTTTCATCTCACATATCATTTGTAGTCTCTCCATCATCATCAACATAAATACTACCCATACGACCGTATTAATTCTCTTCATGAGACTTTCCCTTAGGGAATTGGTTTGCATAATGCCCGTACATTCCACATTTAAAACATTTAACCATTTTTGATGTCGTAGCAATACCATTATCCTCATCCATGTTGTTAACTGAACCTTTTTTTTTTGCAGTTACTGGCTTTGTGTCCTTCTTTTCCACACCCAAAGCATCTTCTGGTTCATTTGAAACAATCTCCCCGATGCCTCTTCCCACATGATTTACGTGAGGGAAATTGAACTTTATTTCCTCTATGATCATCATGAAACTCCATCTTTCTCTTATTATCTGAGTCGGGAAACTTACCAAAGTTAAGATTATTGATCATATTATGAGATTTCTGATTTGGCATAATAATGATGTTTGGACTTCCAAATCCCATTTCACTTGGTTTCTCATGAAGAATATCATTCCATTGTCCGACATATCCTCGATTATCATGAATCTTCCTATTTCCAGCCATTTTCTAAAACCCAAAAATAATAGTTTGAGAGAAAAAAATCATGCTAGGGAAAACAACATAGTAAAGGGGAAGCACCCTCAATATCTAACATCTTAGGTTAAATTCTAAGATCGTTACCGTAGTTCTAGGACTATATCCTATACGTATACTTATCCTTAGGGACATCCCTAGACATACCTTAGAAATATCTCTAGGGATCTCACTAACGTTTTCGCATCCTAGTATCCAAAGGTTGACTAAACCTTTGCTATAATACCAACTGTAGAGACCCGAAGCTTGACGTACATAGATACTACATTACTTTTGTAGAATACTTAATACATAACAAAAAAAGACACACAAGGACCGTAATAGTTTACTGTCTTTGGAAACTTGGAATGTAATCTTCTAATTGTGGTGAAAGATCTTCAACATCTCCCATAAAGATCTTCCACTTTTTGTTTCCTTACCTAAAACCTTTCTTTTAATCCTGGGGGAAAAGAAAACATAAAAAGGGTGAGCTCAAATACTCACTAAGGGTAAGCATGGATAAAATAAAACATACCATATACATTTGAACTTAAAAACATGAACATAATATTTAAACATCAAAATATTGAGCAACGACATAAAACATGAAAGTACATAAGGCATAGATCATAATGGAACATAAATCATGATAAAATATCATGAGAATAAAACATGTAATTGTGGAAACCATTCAGAACATGTCATGATTTCCATAGTAGCCAAGGCATTGATGCCAAGACCATCTTAGTGGACAAAGTCCCTTTCTGAATCGAGTTCACTCCTCGTTTTAGTCCTGTAACACTGAACCAGATTAACTTACCATTCCAGCCATGTCTATCTCATGAGATATAAAATCTTTACCCAATTCATTGGAGGGAGATATAGGTCCCACCCATCTCATAATGATACCATTCTTATGTGTGCCACAAAATCATAAATCATACATCATTGCATAACCCATGTAATAAAAATGGGATTCTTAAACAACATGACATCATAAAACAATTCATATAAGATAAAGGAATTCATAAAAATAATTCCATCACAACATAATCAAATCAATGTAATAATAGGGATAGAAGCAGAACCCTATATTATCTTAGATGGAAAATAATTTTGATAAAACACTTGAACTCCATTCTTGAGGAAAATATCCTTTCTACTTAAAAAACATTTTCCTTTCTTAACATGTAATACAATTTTAAACTAAAAGAAGTTGATTAAAAATAAAGTTGAAAACTTGTAAAGTATGCTTCTTGGAAATAATGTTTTAAAAATCCATTCATGCCGTATAAGTTAAAAAACATTCTTCTCGTACTTTTTTCGGAAAAGTCAAAAAGTACCTCGTACGAAAAACGACAAAAGATTCCTTTCATATCCTTTACTAAAAACTCACTGAAGGGTAAAATTGGATTTAAAAAATTGTAGTTTGATGTAAACAATATTATATATTGAGGGAACATGGACGTGGATGATAAAATACACCCCAGTAAATACCAAAGTATAAACAATCTCGGATAAAAATGAGATTGTGATATTTTCCCTTACCTTAGGTCCAATTTGCTTCGTAAGTGTCCAAACCTCCTGTATAATTATTTTAATAATGTTATTGACTTATTCCAGAATCATACTTATTTTTATGATATCATATATGGTCATATTCTTAGATTCTTACTAGTAATATTTCATTGCTACTTGTTATAACTTTTTGTTCTAATGCGTGTTTTGTCGAATAAATTCTTATTCTTCTCTTTAGGTTATAGATACATCATTTACAGAATGGTATTAATGTAATATATATCATATTCATTCATTCAATTCATTTATATAATCATTATTAAAAGAATATCATGTAGAACGAGTCGCATCACATCGTGGAGACGGTATTTCGTACGTACGCACGAGTGATGATATCGTTCCTATGATCGTGGAATTGTATTGGAGTGTATTTATACTATTTCAGGATCAATATAACTTTATAATAGTCATATGTAGTCATTATTTACACCATTATACCCATCCAAGTAAGGTGGTGGTGGAAAATAGATTACACCACGGCGGGAGACGGTATTCCGTACGTACGCACGTGCGGTGATTTCTTTTTCCGTAGGATGGATAGATGGTGAAATAGGGTTGTTTCATACTTATAATAACATATCAGTATATGGGTGATACTGATGTTATTACTTCATAATGAAACAACTAAATAAGAAGAAGTGGAAGAAAAAATAAGCATGAAAGAATCGGTAACGGACATTACCTCTTCTTTGAAGTGCTTCTTTGAGACCTCCTTTCAGGGCACTAAAATAGGTCTTTGAAGAAGACCAGACCCTCTAGGATGTATCTAGGGAAGTGGAGAGGAGAAATTGGCATGGTTTTGCCGAGCATGAAGGCTCAAAGTGGTGTGAGGAAGAGGGGGAGGAAGTTCCCTTTTATAAGGGAGAAGAGGGGCACCTTTGGAATAACTAAAAATATTATTTTATTATAAAGTCAAATTCGGTTTTTAATAGCTCCAAATTGAGTTATTTTCAAGCTAAGGTGGGTATGGGTCAAAATCCTATAATACAATAGAATTTTTACAAGTTTAGTTTACTATTTTAACCTTATCATTTAATTTTAACTTTAAGTTAGATAATTTTACTTTTACCGTGTCTTTTTGTGTTCTTACACTATAAGGTTAATAAAATTACTATAAAAAGCCAAACGAACCCCAAGTTGTTAACTATTAATATATATAACCTTATCTAAGTCATTTGGCCGAACCTTATATTTTTAGGAATAAAATAACAATTAATAATATAATATTTTTTTAAAAAACTATTTTATGTCAATTTTAACACTATTTAGTAATTGATTTTTGTGAAAATCATAACAGAATGATTAGTTCTAAAAAAGATACTTAAATACATACTAACATGTCATATTAACCTATAAAATTAGTTTAATTCATAAAGAGTCTCAAATTACATTTATTTGGGTATTTATAACATCAATTATGTCAATATTTCATTAATAATATAATTACTGCATCATCTTTGTGTCATATATAAATTAAATTATTTAATGTCTAAAAATTATAAATAAAATACCATTATGTTGGAAATATTTTTATATTTCTAATTAATATTTATAGTCTAATTTATCTTATGTATAACCCTATATTAAAAATGAGTTACTTATAAAACTTTGATTTTATCTATTTTAACCCTTCTTTAATTAAATTAATAATAAATGTCCTAATCTAATCCAAGTGGACCTAAATGGTGATATTTTATTCCTAAGGTTTTTTTTTGGTCAAATTAAACTTATCCAATAGAATTAATACATTTGTTAGGGTATTAATAATAATAACATTTTTACCCTTAATTACCCTATTTACTTTTAACCGTGGTAAAAAAAAGTAAAAAGTTACTATTCACCAAAAATTATTTTCATCTCATTGAACCACATTTTAGCCCTTGATATTAACCATGTCTCTCAGATTTTCTAAATTCAACTCACAGAAGCGGTAAAATTATGTTTTATGAAAAATTCAGTTTTTTAACTACCACTTAGTGGTTTCACTATTCATCAAAAAATGAAAGTTTCCAGAAAAATACCAAAAATTAGGCCTAAGCTATATTTGATATTATGAATTAAAAAATGATGTCTATTTTACCAAATTCAAAACATATCAGTTGCATTAATTAATTGAAGAATTAATTCCCATCGTCAAGACAAATAGCGTGTTTTTAAGAGATAATAACTTTTAAAAGATTGACACTTGTTTATGTCTGGTTTAAATGTGAAATTACATCCAATGACCAACATTATATTAAATTGTAAAAATATATTCTAAATATAATATAAAACCACTCAAATTTATAATTTATCACTATTAATTATTTTGATTAAAAAAGTTTTTTTTAATTAAAATTTAGTAATTTTCACTATTCATCAGAATATGAAAGTTATCAGAAAAGTACCAAAATTTCACCCTAAGCTAATTTCGATATTCTAAATCCAAAAATGAAGTCCATTTTGAAAAATAAAATTTTAAAAATTTCAAAAAGTGGTTATTACTATTCATAACGACTAGTTTTAACAATATTTTAATAGCATATCATTGTTTAGCGAAACTCGGTATTGCGTACAACACACGCTATCGTGGAAGGTCGCGCTTGCGTGTAATTCAAGCCAAGTCAGGTATGCGTGTTGTGCAAGCTCCTTTTGGTGTAGCGTACAACACAAGACATTAATTAAATTAAAAAGAATATTTTTCGTAAAATCTTGGTGTGTTACAAACAATGCATGGCTTCTAATAATTATTTAATTAATTTCCATATGTGTGTCATATTTTTCATCATTATATGTATTAGGGATGGCATGTCCAATTTAAAAAAATTATTTTTATTCTGCATTCCCAAGATCCCCTCACATATGTGTGAGTATTGATGTATAATGATAGCGGTGATAAGTGATCATGATCGCATTGAGTCTTGGGAATGTACTAGCTAGGTTTTTGAAACATTGGTTATATGGGAGGTGAAACTTGAGTTTCAAGCGTCCCAGCTCATGGAGTTACCTCTAGGTTCAATTTTGATCCATTATTCACATAATGGATTAACCATTAGTGTAGGATCGTGATCACATTGTTTAATTTTATTTATTAATGGTTTTTTATTTTTTTTATGTATAGTTTTATGTGAGATCATATAAAATAATAAGAGGAATGGTATATTTTAAATGAACCAATGTGGTGAATGTTTTTCTATTTATTTCATTTTTAATATGTGAGTACAGTCACATAGAAAAATAAGTATAAATATAAATAGATTATATTCACAGAGAATATAAAAAACCCTCAAATAAATATTAATTAATAACACCTCCCATCAAATAATTTTGAACAAAACTATTTTTATGAGGTTATCTTCAACCCTAGTTAAGGTTGGATCCAACTAATGAGGAGTTATTATGAGATTTTTTGTTAGAATAAATTGAATTTGTAAGAAAAAAATATGCATAGCTAGTTTGTTTCAAATTCAGAGGAAAGCATTGAGGAATGGAAGGTAATACCCTATAAGAGATGGGTCTCCACTCAAAAAATCAAGGAGTCATTAGTTAATATAGATTTTTAGCTGAAAGCCTACCTTTATACTCTCTAAGTAGTGATTTATCCATATCATATACTTTGAGGGTATGTTTTATGTATCCTTGTAGCTAGAATACTCAAGCGACTAAGTATTCTAATTCTAATAGTCGAGGCAGACTAGAATTAGATTAAATAGTAGGATAAATTAAAGATATTAATATCTATAATGTCTAATAAATATTAATCAATATAAAAGTACTAATTTGATTAATTTTTATTTTTTAAATGATTGTATAGTAATACCAAAAATACACTGCGATCAATATTGGATAAAGAGCATTTTCTCATCAACTGAAATTTCTATGTTTAGTAAAAGTTCTTGCACAAAGTACTATGATATGAATGGGAATTCTATGTGTTATAATCCTCACTACTTGTTGATCCACCTTGGGAAGTGATGGTAAAAGGGCATCTTACATGATACATGTGGATGATGAATCTGATGTTTACAAAATAATTATATCATTAATTTATAATGTGTTGTTAAAATTATAGAAAGATGCATATGGTTTAACATGTTGTCTCAACTTCACTAGCTATTTGAGGAGAAAGTGAAGTGGTAAATGAATGATATGAGTATTATACTGAATATGTTTAAATTTAAAGATGTATAAATATCATTCAATAAATACCATTATAATATCATTATTACCCAATTACTCTTTTTTTAGACCATAAAATTAATGTCATGGAGAGAGACACTTCATTTCTTATTGGGTAATATTCTCTAAGTAGATAATAACTTATGTAAAATTTAATCTTTTGTTCTTAGGGTGGAACAATTGAAATACAAGTCAAAAAGGCCAATGGAAAGTGTGTAACCAAAGGAACCTTCACAATGTCCTTCAAAGAAAATAATAAAATCATCATATTGGTGGATATTTTCTTCAAATTACATGAGATAATTGTATGGAAGATAAAATATAATAAATTGAAGTTGATGTAAGTAGAGGATTTCAATTAGTGTATATTCATCATTGTAAGTGATGTTTTAGTTTTACTTATTGTATATTAGATATTGAATGTCTTTAACACATTTGTATACAAATAAAATTACCATGTACATATTGAAACAATATAATAAGTAAGTTGAATTCTTCAAGAGGTTGAGAATGGGTGATTCCTATGTTTTCAACAAGAAGTACACAACTTATAATTTCCATGTTTAATGATTCTGGTGGAAATTTTATTGAGTATTACCAAAACATTTATATCATATTTACATTGAAAACAATAATACATTATTCTATTTTATAATGAATATTGTTTGTGTTACCTCATACTATACTAATATTTTAGTATTTATTTAATCATTGGTAGCAACTGGTGAATATAAAATATAAGACATAAATACCCAGTTGTGGAAAGATGATTCTTTTTCTAGTAAAACATAAAGTGGTAGTCAAATATATACCTAATATGGAATTTATACACTTTGGAGATAAAATAATTGTGTATTTTCATCCCAATTAGTCTTCTTGTTTTGGATAAAGAACCCATTAAACATAAAGTTAAGATCCAAATATTTTATAATTATTTTATCAAAAAGAGTGTGAACTATCCCAATGAGAAATTAGAGGGAAATTCATATACTCTATGAAATTCCTTTATGAGATTTAAATACTGTAAAAATGATAAAATTAATATGAATTATAAGAATATATGATTTTATTCAGGCTAGTGATCTGAATAATATCTCAACTATGAATTCATCAATCATTATAAATATAGAGTGTATTTATTTCTAAACTCACATTTCTTTATACACATAAAAGTTATGATGTTACTAAAAGGAGTATCAATGATGATTATTATATGAATACATTGATCATTAAATTGTAGAGTGGATTTATTCATAAACTCGCATTTTTTGATACACATCAAAGTCATGATATTAGTAAAAGGAGTATCAATAATGAGATTTAATAAGAATTTAAAATTATTCTATTATCACTCAATGCATTATTCTCAAATAGAGGTGTTAACCCATAACCATATACTGACTATAATAAAAAATGGATATCATATGTTTTATAATATGAAGAAAATCCCTTATGTCACACTCCATTTGTTTAGATTCAAATATCTTTTTAAGGATAATTCAACAAAAACAACGTACATCAAGAATAAAAAAATGTGTGTATAAGGTAATTATCTTAAAGGTTTATAAGGATTTTCATTAAACCCTAATATAGAAAAGATATAGTAAATTGATACACTACATTTCAATAAAATATTGTACGTCTCTATTTGAGATAGTGGGAGCTAAATTTAGTTGGGTACAATTAAGGATTAAGAGTCAAAAGTAGTTGGCATAGGAATAAGTTCCATAAGTTCATGTGGAAAACAAATATTCTAGAGACATGTATTGTGTAGTTTTGTTAAAACCATATTGGTGGTTTTATATTCACTTTAGTGGGTGATACATTATTCATTGAGAATATTGAAACATATAAGGAATTCGTAAATAGAAATCATCTATGATTAAAAAGATTATATGTATTTAATAAAATGGATTCTGGGTACTAAAATTAAATTTATATTTTATTAGTTTTTCTAATTGATGTAAATTTAATGGTGGGTATTCAAGAGAAACTATACATGGTTGGTAGAATCGTAAAACCATTAATTCTCTATTGGTTATACCAAATCATAATTTTTAAATCCATTTGAATTCCACTTTCCATAGAAACATTCTATGAAAAATATAAAAAGAATCATATGTCAAGACACCATTTCATGGAAGGTGTTTATACAACACAACCATGATGGGTTATTGATATCCTATAATGACAATATGAAATGAAAGTAAAATATATCTATTTATAGATTAATTCAATCATTTTGATCATGGAATATTCATTTTGAAGGAAATTATGCAGTTAGATATAAGATATTAGTGGGAGTTCAATATTTTACAATTATAATATGTTGATAACATATCGAATATTTTTACTAGTCTTACAGCTAGTTGGAATGGGTTAAAAGAAACTCTCTAATGACTGACTTCAAGTAGAAACCTATTTTATAGGGAAAAATATCCAAAAAAGTGGATCTAAAGGTTGAATAGACCAATTCAATGTACATATATAGATAGTGTGTTGGAAAAAATTTGGGAGTGAATTATTTCTAATGTTATATGGCATCAATATATACAAAAAACATAAATGAGATATATAAGGAGATTAAAATGGTGAGTATAATTCCATATTCATGTGTGATGAATCTATCATATATTCCACTCTATGTACTATTTATTTCCAATATATAATTTATTGTATGAAAATATCTATTAAATCCAATAGAACTACACAATAATTAGTTATAACTATCCAATTTTACTCGATAGGGTACAATGGATATGTACCTTGAACTTGGAGAGTGAGTAACACTAGTTATTAAGGGTCACAAACTACTCTTATTATGGATCAATATGATCTAATATCACAATTAAGATATGGTAATGATCATAATAATCTTATTAAATCTATTAGTAACCATATCTATAAATACATAGTACATTGCGTCTTCTAATATAGCTGAAGAAGAAGTTTAAAGTTCATAATAATTTGTTCCAGTTCTTAGAATCACACTTAGTAAGTAATGTATAATCATAATTATGACTAGATTAATATAATGGTACTATCCAATATTTCATATTTATATAGAGTAAAAAAGGTATATAGTTGGGGAGATCATATCTTGGGGAGTCATAAATAAGGAGGTGAAGTCACATATAGAAATTTTATCATGTAAGGAAATATGGTGGACCAAATGACTAAATCCATAATATAGTAAAAGGATGATCATATCATGTGGTATCTAATAGGTTTATCATTAAAAATGTATATCTGGTGCAAGTGGGATTGTTGTAAATATGGGTTCCCTATACCAAACTAAAATATCAATTTTTGATTTCCATATCATGTATACAGTGAGTTGTGTATGATGTATTCTTATCATAATAGTCTTTACAATTCTACATTTACTATTTACATGGTAATATCCTTGTATTATTTGTTCTATTTTATGGTTATAAAAGTTCCCATATAAAATAATAAAATCAAGATAATATGACAGTAATCATAAAATTATGACTTATAGTCAAGATACATCATACTGATATAACACAAATGATTTCTGACAATCAGGTGTTCAGGGATCATAAGCAATGAGACTTCTTCTCATGTAGTTCACACTTAATTATCTCAAGTACAAGAGATCTTGAGGACTAACCTGCTAAAAGAAACACCACGTGTTTTGGGTGTCATTAATAGTTCCTATCAATGAACAGATGTATTGTTTTCTCAACTTGATATCATTATCAATGTATATAATTTGACTGTGAACATTGATGAAGGATGAAAACAATGGATTTGTATCATGACATGGTAGCTTGTGTTGGGTGAGTAATTAGTCAAATGACATTAATTTAATGATCAAGATCATTTTATCACTTATCAAAGGATGATATGTCTTAGACACAATTGAAAAAGTTGGTAGTTCCTTAATTAAATCCATGGAAATGATGATTAAAGGTAAGTCTATCTAGTATGTTCAATGAGTAATAAAGAAATAAATGATGGTGACATAATGTTTTGAATCCTATTTTATGAGATATTTTGACTCAAAGTGATAATATTACACAATATACTTTTATATGTGGTTTTTAATGCTATGAATAAACCTTGTCTCTTTTAGGTCCATGATGAGTTTCTAGTGTAAGGATTTGTATTTAAACATTAAATATTCTAAATACTTTAAACTAAAATTACTTTCATTCATTTTCAAGGATATTTTATGTTTATATTTTTAGATAGTTGGGTCATAACTCTTCCATGATGATCACATATATTTCAACGTTTAGACTTATACCCAACATCTATTTTATCCACCAAATAGAACTTTTAAAAAGAAACATGTTTTCCTTTCATGAACAATTTGCACAAATTTGATCTTGGCCTCATCTTTATCCCTAATCGTCCTTTAATCCTTGATAAAAAACACTTTAAAACAAGGTATGATCATAAAAAATATTAAGGGATATAAAAATAAATAAAACCATTATTCCACAGGAAAAAAATTAAAAACCAATGTAATTTTTACCATTACCTTCAATGTTCTTCGACCGTATGAAATAAAAAATTTCCACGTGAAAAATAAACACACATCATACATAATGAGAACATTTTGAAGCCATTGAATGAAAATAATAACCATTCTTGGAAACATAGACCATAAAATTAGTAATACCCTTTCAAAAACCTTACAATTGGAATAATCGGACGACCAAGTTCAAATATAATTCTCTAAATAACATTATCATTACCCAAGGAATTCTAGAGTTATAATGGGTTCACCCTTCATATAATCTATATCAGTCTCACACATTTTCCATAAAATGTAATAGGTATCAACAATTCTTATAATATATATTAGATCACCCATTTTCATGAGCTATAGTAGGGATCAAACCTTCGTATAAGCTATATCGGGCACACCCATGAGCTATAATGGGGCTCAACACATCTAATAAGTTGTATCAGGATAAACCACTTTTCATATTATCTTAAAATACCATATCATGAATTAAAATTTTTATTCATTCACATTTTCATTAGAAAAACAGTTTAAAAACACATTTGTACCCAAATGGAAATCACTTTTGGATATATAAATACCATTTTCCTTTAAAACCCCATTTTCAACACCAAAATACCTAGAAAATGGGAAAAGATTTTTTTCTTTGAATAAGACATGAAATATATTAAATGAATAAAAATACCATATAATAGATATGGTTATGATAGAAAAAAATTTCCCCATATATGTTAAAACAGATCATTCCTTTTTGACTTTTGTAAATAGACTCAAACATTTCATAAAAAAATTCATTTTTGGATGCCTTTAAATGACTGGAAAAGAAAAGTTTTTATTAAAATCTAAAAACTATGAAAATAATAATGAAAAAAATTTCTTTTAAAATATGCTTGGAAATTTATAAAGTAAAATTCAAATAATTGAGGCATCGTGATGGAAGGAGATTCCATTCATTCTGTTTAGGTAAAATAATACATTCCTTTTGACTTTTGTAAAAAGATTTGAAAGCGGAACATTAAAATACGATTTCTAAAATAAAGTCCCTTAACATTTTAAAAACATTTTAATCATAATATCCACTTTAAATATAATTATAATAGATAATTTAATTATATAACATGTCAATGGGGTTTTATATAAATGTCATATGAAATATAAGAGCATAACATCAAAATATGTCTCAATAAAAGGAAATTGAGAGGAAGCCCCTTACCTTGGTTCTGAATCGTCATGTATGTTCCTTGTCTACCTAAATAAAAAAACTTATATTAATTTTATACTTTTTTAATAAAAATTTTAGTTTTATTTATTCCATTATTTCTTTTGATACCATGACATAAACAGTTACTTAATCAATTAAATTAGCATTGGTCGTTTTGATGATATTTGACTCAAAGGTCAAGAACAACTTCGGTAGGTTTACTATAGTTAATGTGTTACTTACTCCATAGTATAATAATTAATATTATTTAAATAAAAATCATTTTAATACATAAAATATACTTTTAAATGAAACAATTAAATATTTTTATGAAAAATGAATTAGGTTACAATCATGGAGGCGGTGGATCGTACGTACGCAGGAGTAACGTTTCATTTTTCTAACGATCTTCATGGAAAGAAGGTAAATAAAATTTAATTTATAAAAAATTATCAAAATATCATATTTATCATATTTATTCTTTAAATATACTCATGTATATCATCCATATGACGTGGTGATGAAAAATAAATCACATCACTTCGTGGATGTGATAGTCCACAAGTACGCCCGAATGACGTTATCATTTTTCAATGAATAGAAAGGTGAGAAGATAAATGATATATTATATTTTTATAATGATAAATATTTCACTAATATAATATATGAACATTATTTCCATCATTATAACCATTATTGAAAGATGGTGATGGAAAATTAATTACAACAGTTTGTGAAGTGGTAATCCACCGTACACATGATCGATGGTTTCATTTCCCATTTAATGGAATAAGAGATGGATATGAGTTATTATATTAACATAATAACATATAATTATATTTATTATAATAGTTATATTATTTAATCATGGTTTAATAATATTTTAATGAGGTGGAAGAAGAAATAAAAATGAAATGCTCAATTAAAAACAATACCTCTTCTTCAGAGAACCTCCTTTGATTAACATATTAAGACCACTAAGGTTGGTGGTATGACTAAAAAAATTATATAATGATGTTAGGGATTATATAAAGAGATTTGGTATGGTATTTTATGATAAAAATTGGTTTTTAAGTGTGAATTATTGAGAATAATATGTTTCCATTTATAAGAGATAGGAGGGAACTCTTGGAATTTATCACAATATTAAATTAATATAAATTTATTTGTAATTAAAAATAGATCCAAAATTATTTATTTATAATATTATATTATTATGGGTATAAATAATCTCATATAATAAAAATTAAATATTTTTTACTACATTTCAACCTTTATCTTTTGGTTTCAACCACTCGTTAACCTTTTAAAACATATTGTGACAACAAAATATTTTAATTTTTAAGGATCAATATAGCTAATATAAATGGAAAAAACTCTCATTAATGGATAATGGTTCATATTAAAAACCATATACTAATAACTTGGATGAATATAATATTTTAATGAATTTTAGGTCATTTATTTAATATTATTTATTATAAAATATGAACAAAAACAATTTTCAGAACTTTTTATCACTTTGAATTTAATAATATTAAGATAACGCATATTATTCGAAATAATTATTTTAAAACATCCCAAAAATGTAATTGAAATATATAAAATTATTTTATTTCTTTAATTACCCAAAATTATAATACTTTTAATATTTTTATTGTCATTTATTTTATTTTTACATTAATTAAATAATTGTTGTGCCGGTGTTTTTCAAGCATTTAAGATAATTTTATCTATACTAAAATTAAAAATAAATTAACATGATTGAGATAAATATATTATATTTAAAAATAATATATATAATCTAACATATATTCTAGAAAACACTATATTAAAAAAATATAGTTATTAAAAAGGAGAGTATGATATGTTTTACTTTACTTGAAATAAAATATTATAAAAGATATAATATCATTTAAATCGCCAAAAAAATAAATATTACTAAATTAGGGTAAATATTGATGAAATTTAATAATAAAATTAAATTAATACATATTTTTAGGTCATCTTGTAGTCCTTATAATATTATTTGTAACTTTAATTACCCGATTTACTTGTTACCATGGTAACAAAAATTACATAGGTTATTATTTATATTGAAAAAAGGGGAATAACTACTATGTTTTTAAATCTTGATTAAAAATATTGAATACATGTTTTAGAATTCAATACATATATGTGTTTTAATTTAATTTAAAATTAAATCAGAAAATGCAACGAGAAAATTGTTTTTTAGAAAATATACACTTTTAAAATATTAAACGTCTTAATGATAAATTAAAGTATAACATCCATTTAAAAACATAATTGAATTATTATAAATAATAATAAACTAATTAAATTATAGCATATTGTAAAATAGAATTTGAATTTGTAAATGCATAAAAAGAAAATACATTTTTTATTAAAAATTGATATTTTCACTATTCATTGGAAAATCAATATTTTTTAAAATTATCAAAAATTAATCCGAAGATAATTTTTAAATTTTTAATTAAAAAATTCATTCATTTTTTCTAATAAATTTTCTTAATTTTTCTATAAATTAATTATAATACCCACTCATAAAAGCAATAATAACCATTTTTTAAAATTACTTTGAAGAATAAAATTATTTTACTAGCACTAAGTGCCTATTTTTATAATATTGATTAATACATTATTAAAGATTATGAACATTATAAATTTAATAATTTTGGTTATAATATTCATTCCCTCCAAATTAACAGCTAGCTCCTAATGGTCACATTTAATTAATAACAATTTTTTATTCATTTAAGCTTGGTGTTGTGTATCTTGTATGCTAGCGAACATAGTATTTCTTTTTAAAATATAAATATATTACATTCTCCCACATTTAGAAATTTCACACTCTCAATTTTAATTCAATCTCGGTAATAAGGTTCTGGATTCTCGAAATACCTTTATTGAAGACACACATAAAAAAAGGGTCATCAAAACTTCCTCTTAAAAAGAGTTAAAGAGAAGTTTAAAGGTCATAAGAAATAACACATAACTGATTTTACATATAAGAAAACATTGGTGGAATATTAAAACATAGATATGGAATAGAAAATATAAAACTCAACAACTGATAGTGTTAAAAAACAAGGTAATGAGAAAATTAACCATCATAAAACTGTAAATTTTTGATATGTTAAAAGACCATTGATTTATCGATAACAAATCCAAACATAAATTTTTTTTCATTTGAAAATTCTGTTTCGAAAATTTGAGGAATTAGTTTACAACCTGTATTAATAAAATAAGAAAATATACAGACTTTATATGTATAATTTCATCCTTTAATCAATTACCCCTCTGATCTAATATTTTTCTCTGAATAATAAGTGTTAAATGTGAATTTCTCATTCATGAAACAATAGAGTCAACATCTATATATCAGAAAATACACAAAAAATAATAATATATTCCCCATGCATTTAAAAATTAACCAAAAATGGAATGTTTTCACATGGTAATATAATTCCCAAAATGAGTAAATCAATAAATGAAGAAAAAATAATTTAATATTTATAATTCAACAATAATACCAATGTTCATATTAGATCATTCACTAAATAATTGCCCTTCAAATTCTTCAAGAATGTTCAAAACTAGTAATTAAACCCAAAAATAAGAAGGATTTGATCACATATTCTTCTGAGATTAATTTTAGAATTTATCTTTAAAAAACATAGATTACTCTAAATGTTTCATAAAAATATTTAGTTTCCTATATCACATAATCTCTAAGATATTATAGTCATATATATAACATAAACTTTCATAAAGACATAATAAAATAATATGTTCTTCAAAAATGTAATTCATAATTTATTTCTCAAATAAAATCCCATAGTATTCGGTTTACCTTAATCTTGTAATGCACCCCAAAATTATTATAAACTTCTTCCAAAATAACATTAATAACTTAATCACTAAATCAGTTTCCAATACCATGTTTATCTATATTATTAAACATATTTTTACCAAAATGAACATATAATTTATCTTTGTGGTAGTTTATATAAATAAAAACATTTTTATACTATCCATGACATTACATAGGCCAGTGGCGGGTGATGCACCCTTATCACCCTTCTGTTGTGGGTTTATACCTCAGGACCTTCCTAGATGATATGGGTTTTTACCTAAACTTCAGGTGGTCCTTTTTCTAAAACTATAATCCTTATTAAATTCTAAGAAATGTGAGAAACATCCTAATAAATAACCTTAATATATATATATATATATCATTAAGGAAAATGTTTTACCATCAAAGGTTGTCTCTTACCTTTCATTTTTCATCCCAAAATGTAATAACCAAAAGTTACCTCAAACTACCAATTCATTAAGTCATGTATATTCCATCATTTGAAATTTTAGCTCCCTATGATTTAAATAAAACTATGTCAAGAAAATAATAATAATAATAACATACCATGATCATGGTTTCCATCTGGTTTTATTGTTGTTTTAGTCACATAGATAAAAGTTCCATACCTTGACACAATTATTCAGAGCTTTATCAAATTCCCAAGAATACTTTTTTTAAAATCACCTTGTATAATTTGGGTTTTATAGATGTTGGTAAAGGAATAGTTTTTCAAAATATTTTTTTATGACATATAATTTGAAAACTTACGATAAATCATGATTTTTATAAAACATTCAAACCGAGTTTCTTTTGAAGCATTCTATCAACGGTCCTTTTAAAATAGAAAAAGTATGACCTCAAAGACTATAATTTAATACCAAATATAAAATAGGATTCACAATGGTCTCCTTTTTTTAGCTGTTGTAAAATCAAAGTACGATTCAAAATATTCTGATAGAGTAAATTTTTGGAAAATTCCTCAATTATATTTCCCTTGTTGGGAAAGAGAATAAAGTTAAGAATTTAATATTTGATTTAAATAACCATGAACCATGGTGGAATTGCGGTATAATAGATTTTTTTGACATTCATACAACTTTTTGCAGGATATTTGTTTGTTAGAAAAAATTATAAAATAATAAGGACATTTCTTTTTAATAATTATTACAATAAATTCATCATGAAGAGATAGAAATATTGTTTGGGATCCTCCTCCTTCCATTTGTAACATATTTTCCTCAATCTAAAAAAGTTATAAAATTGGATTTTACTAAAAGAATATACCTAGAAACCTAACCCACGCTTAAGAAAATGTCTTATTCTCCAAAGTTGACTAAAACCTCTCTCTAATATAAGCTGTAAGGACCTAGCCTTTAACATTACATATTCTAGTTACTTTAAACGAGATTTCACTTTCTTAAATTTTTTACGATTTTTTAGGTTTAGAGTTTCATAGAGTTAGGTCATAACTCTTAAATTAAAATCTCATATATTTCTAAGTGGACACAAATACTCATTATCCATTTTCCCACAAAAAAAATCTTTTAAAATGAATTTTTTTCCTTTTAATGGAATATCATTATAAATCTGATATTTACCTCATTTGTGTCCTTACTTACCCATAAATCCCTGTGAAAAAACATTTTAAAATGTGGGATGAGAACAGAAGGCTGAGTAAGGGACATAAAAAAGAAATAAAATTGTTATTACAGTGAAAAACATGAACACCCATGAAATGTTTACCTTTATCTTTAATGTTCTTTGAGCGTATAAAATAAAACATTTATACATGAAAACACACACACCCTTTTCTCTCAATGAAGACCTTCAAAACCCATAGCAATAAAAAACATCCTTTTTTAAGCCTAGATCATCACATTCATAAAACCCTTTCAAAACACTAATAATTTTAATAACTATACAAAAAAAATAAAAAATAGGCTAGTTAGGAATAACCATATGACCTACTTATAATATAATTATCCATTGAATGTAATAATTACATAATTTATTGCAGAGATATAATGGGTATCACCCTTTATATAATCTATATTGGGATCACCCATTTTTTATGAGCTATAATGGGGTTCAACCCTTCATATAGGTTATATTTGTTTCACCCATGAGCTATAGTTGGGCTCAAAGAGTCATATATGCTGAATCAGGTACACCAGTGAGCAATAATGGGGCTCAACCTGTTGTATAGCCTATATCGAGCTCACCCATTTTTTTATATAATTATCAAGTACTATATCATGGGAAAAATTATGATTTAACTATTTAGTCATAAATCCATTTAAAAAAGAAAACATTTAAACCCATATGAAAATATCTTTCAGATATTGACATACCCTTTAATTTAAAAACCCATTTTAAACACCAAAATGACTATAAAATAAAGGAAATAGGGATTTTATATGAATAAAAAATAAAATCTTGTAAAATAATAATGATACCATATAACTATTAAATTAATGACAAATTAATTTTCACCATATAATTTAAAACATAAAATTCCATTTTTTATTTTGTAAAGAGAGTCAAAAATTCTATAGAAAGATTCCTTTTTGAAAACCTTTGAAAGAAAGTCAAATAAAATCATTTATTAAAATACAAAAATTGTACAAATAATAAATAAATCATTTTATTTGAAAATAACCTCAGAATATTGTAAATTAAACTTTCAATAATTTAGGTTTCATGATAGTTATAAATTAACTTCATGACATATATATATAAAAATAATTTTCTTCTGAATTTTTTAAAAAAAATTGAATGAGAAAATTTAAAATATGATTTTTAAAGGAATGCATTTTATAAATTTCAAAATAATTAAATCATAAGTACCAATTTTAATAACATTATGATAGTTAAATTCATGGTATAACATGTCAAAGGGCAAACATATTCACCTCATAAAACATATAGGACCATAACATTAAAATATTCCTTAATGAATGCAAATTGGGACGACGTCCCTTACATTGAGTCTAACTCATCACGTATGTTATTTATATTTCGAAATAAAAATATTATATAAATATTATACTTTTTTAAGAACATTTTTCAAGTTATTTATTCCTTTTTTAACATTAATATCATGTTATACATTTTTACTTAATCGATTAAACCAATACTTGGCGTTTTGATGATATTCATCTCATATATCCGAAATGACTTCAGCAGGTTGAATATGGTTGTTAGCGCCAAAATATTTGAAGTGAAGAAAGAAGAGAAAGAGGCCACGTGCCCTACCCCATGAAGCCACGACACTGAGTCCCCCCAAGTAACGTGGCCACCATGAAGCACCAGAAGCGGGATGCCTCATAAACGCCCCTGACGTTCGTGAACCCGCCGCGAAGCAAAGGGGGCGGTATCTCTCTGGGAACTCCCCTGAAGTTCGTGAACCCACCGCGAAGCAAAGGAGGTGGTATCTCTCCACGAACTCCCCTGACGTTCACGACATGTCGAGAAGCAACCGAATCCCCCTTTGCATCGTGTGAGCTCTGATCTGCGGCGTCTCTTGACTATAAATACCAAGTTCCCCATAAGCCCCATAGGATGGGCAATCTGACCTTTCGGCTTCTCGGATCCCAAATTGTGAAGCACCCTTTGCTCCATGAATCATGAGCTCCGTGAGGTATTTTTTCTTCACGAGAGGCCTTCTCCTTGTCTCGTTTTGATCCCCTCATCTGAGAGGGATGCCTTTCGTGAAGCCTAAGGGCATTTGTGAAGGAAGGGGATCCCCAATGGGACCCGGGTTGTCGTGGAGAATTTATGCTTCGTGAAACACCCATACTGTACATGTGATCCATATGCCAAGGCAGGGTCACTATACTTCACGAAGCACATTGCTTAGAGACACTTTTCTTCGCGAGGCACCTAAGCTCCATGAGGCAGTGCTTTGTGAACACCCTTCTACTTCAAGAAGCACCTCCATTTGCACATCTACCCCATGCTAAGTCTAAGGCACCCCACTTGGCGAAGCACAACCCTTCGCAAGTTCCCTCCACTATGCAGAGAAACTGAGCTCAGCAAGGCCCTTGCCTGTGGACCCCTCTTCTTGGCAATTCCTTCTCCCGTGAAACCCTCTACGTTTGCACGATGTGATTTCAAAGTCCCTTGGACGATACCACCCATAGTACTTCTTCGCCTAATGCTTCTTCACATAGGCATGCTAATGGCTATTTCTTATTTGCATACCCATGCTAACGTGGACCCCTCGATGGATCGCTCTACAACCCCCCTTCAGTACGGCCTTGATGATGCCTTCCCTTCCCCAAGGGGCAGAGGGTACCGGTCATGTAAGTCCTAGGGGTGCGGTGTAAACCCACCTCGTCTGAGCTGCATGACATTAAACTTCCAAGCACCTCATCCTCAACACACGATGTTAAACTGTGACATGGCCCCCACGCATCCTATGCGGGGTTCCCCAGCTCTAGCATTCTTTACGCCCACTGGTCTCCATATGGATGGTATCACCCCCCACAGGGGATGATATCCTCCTTGTTGGGGTGGATTTTGTCGATGGGGGAAGGGCATCCATCTTGGCATAAGCCCCTATCCTTTCATGCTAGAGAAAGTACCCATGCACCCCCATACTTATCTGGTGCCAAGGACCAAGGGGGGAGATGAACATAGGGTTCTTCCGTTACCATTTCCTCTCCATCTACGCTTTGTCTCCCTCGGGCCTCCATCCTAGAGTAAGTCCCAACACCATGGGCTGCCTAATGCATAAGCCCCTCTTCACTTCTCACGAATGCACCCTTCGCGACGTGATCGTCAGGTCCCTGCCACCTCTTGTTTCTCACACCGAGCATGACTCACGTGGGCTTAGAGTAAGCATCGACTATGACACCAGCATCCTGTCCCACAAGACATTAAACTGTACACCATTCTGAACTACGAGGTCTTTGATCCATATCAAATCATGGTACGTAGGAAGACTTCATGAGGGTCAAGCCCACCGCCTGGTCATTTCTTCACGTCGGGTTCCACCCTCATCTTGCATGACGTTAAACTACATTCCAGTCCAGTGGTAAGCCATTGTGACTAACCTGAACTATGAGGACTTTGATCCATGTCAAAGCATGGTATGTAGGAAGCCTCATGAGGTTCAAGCCCATCAATGTTTCTTCTAAACTATGAGGTCTTTGATCCATGTCAAGGCATGGTACATTGGAGGCCTTCACGAGGTTCAAGCCCACCGCCCGGTCGTTTCTTCACATCGGGTTCCAACCTTTTCCCGCATGACGTTAAACTGCATTCCAGTCCAGTGGTAAGCCGTTGTGACTAACCTGAACAATGAGGACTTTGATCCATGTCAAGGCATGGTACGTAGGAAGCCTCACGAGGTTCAAGCCCACCACTAGTTGGTCGTCCCGACCTCCTTCATGTCGGTTCAACAAACTCCACCATGGGCCGCCTCAGAGTGTAAGCCCAAAACACCCCCATCCAGCATGACGTTAAACTGAATCCCATCCTGCATGACATTAAATTGTACACCTGAACTATGTGGACTTTGATACATGTCAAGGCATGGTACGTAGGAAGCCTCCCTGAGGTTCAAGAACACCCTCCACCTGGACCAAGGTCCTTATTCACGTCGGTTCATCGGCATCCGGACCCGAACTATGTGGACTTTGATCCATGTCAAGGCATGGTACGTAAGAAGCCTCCCTAAGGTTCAAGACCAATAATCATTGGCCCCGACCGTCTCCGTGTCGGTGTGTCAATCCCCCTTTCCACCTGAACTATGAGTTCTTTGATCCATGTCAAGCAATGGTACGTAGGAAGCCTCATGAGGTTCAAGTCCATCACCCATCGGACCAAGGTCCATTTTCACGTCAGCTCACTAGCATCCATACCTGAACTACGAGGAATTTGATCCCTATCAAGGCATGGTATGTAGGAAACATCAAGAGGTTCAATCCCATCAACCATCAGACCAAGGTCCATCTTCACATCGGTTTTCCGACACGCCCTGTCCTACATGTCGCTAAACTACATCCCAGTCTAGCGGTAAGCCATTGTGATCCTACCATCCAGTTGTCCAAACACACCTTCATGTCAGTTCAACAGCCCCTTTCCATCCTGATCTATGTAGAATTTGATCCATGCTAAGGCATGGTACGTAGGAAGCCCCCCAGAGGTTCAAGACCATCACCCGTTGGTCGTTCCGACCCCTGTACGTCGGTTCTCACCAACCAAACTACGCAGACTTTGATTCCATGCCACGGGGATGTTTAGGAGGTATCTTTGAGGCTCAATCCCATCCCTACCGTCATCTCCACGATGGTCCTATCTCATCCCCCTCCACTCCGTGCATCTTTTTATCACTCATCCTGATTCTTACCAGAGCCGCCACATCCCGGTGAGATCATGCCACCCCATTCCACTTCACATCATTCGAGAAGCCACCCATGATATGGCTCCGATGTCAGTGTTCCCTCAAGGGGGTTCTTCAAGCTAATTCACTCTATCCTGTGTTCTGATCAGCCCGATCCGTCTCCTCTAGACGATAAAACTTGCGGCATACCCCATGTTAATCACAGGAAGCTGAGGAAAACCTCAGAAACATGCCTACGGCATATGATTCCCCACGCTTGATGTGGGATGCCTCGGGCTTTCGCGCCCTTGAGAAGCCCTATAATAAGGGACAAAAGACAGACATGCTAATTCCCCAGTTTTCAGACACATTAATGATGCCTCGACATGACTACTCCCCCAACCGAAGGTTGCTGCCCTGACCAGACCCATTAGAATGTCCTAAAAGAAGTAGTGTAATTAACCTACATCCATGGAAACATGGTACTGGGAAGAGTTTCATGAACAACGTATTAAATCTATTATAAGGGAGACCCGGACTAGGTGACGAGTTCCGAGGAGGAATCCACAAAAGGAAGAACCGACATCCTATCATCCCAGTTTCGATCAAGTAGTAGACTTCCCTGAATAAGGAGAGACTGTCGCCCGCCTTTGGAAAGTGGGAATGCGGGGCAACAAAGAGCCTTGTTGACGTTCCCTGAACAGAGACAGACATGTACACCCCGGAAAAAGTGTCAGAAACAGAAATGGTGAACTCGACATGAAGTTATTCTCCTCAATATGGATATTAGTAGTGCTCAAGACATTAGTATATTGATGTTTCACTGGATCCAGATATCCGGCGCCGGGTCCCGCCAAGCAAATAGCGGGCCTAGCGTGGAACTCCCCAAAAGTTGGGGTATTAGAACATTGGGCATTTCGTTTTGCAACATTGTCAGCATAGATCCCTCTTACCGGTCACGGAAGACGGAATGATGTTGGGGCATTGGTTGTCGATTTCTTTTCTTCATAGTGCTGATGAGTAAATCTCCCTACTTCTCAGAAATCAGGTTGCTGCTACAGGAACATGATCACCACCCATCTGCCTACGCAGGGGCAATGCCAACACAGCCACTCTGCGTGGCTCCACTACTGCCACAATGGCGTCTTCATCCACGAACATGGGTTCCAACGCCCCATCTCCCTGTCGGAAGTCATCCAAAGGATGGTAATTAATGACCTCATACGCCATTACAAGGAGGAGGGTATAATCCCAACTCTGGATATGGCCCGCTTGGACATGGAGGCATCTAGGCCCAGCCGTCAATGCCACCCTTGAGGGCCATGCAGGGAGCCCTTGCTCCCCACCCCAACATTCAATCATTTCGGGAGCCTTTCCCCAGAAAGCCTTGATGACTCCATGCCTTACGCTGATGAGGTGGGTGACGTCCGGCTTAGCCCGGTCAGAGTCCCTGTTCAAGGGCTCCAAGCAAGGTCCCCCACCCGGCTGCGTCAGCACCGCCTTCCGGCCTTGCCATAGGAGCAGGTAGGTTATGCGCTTGCACCACCCGCACCATCTTACCTGAACCGACGCTAGCGTTGGGCCCGAGCCGAGGATGCCCGCCAAGGGGCGTTAACGTCGATAGACACTGTGGCCCGAGCCACAGCTGGTGCATATTATCAGATCCCTACATGCACTGAGTAGGGGCACTTATACGCCCAACCAGGATCGAGGCCCCAACCACCCCACGGGCAGGATGGGTCGACTCTCTGGGTCACAGGCATGTGTGGTGATCTCCGCAAACCAACCCACGGTGATGTCACCCCGTACGGAGGTCCTCCCAGTACCACTACTCCACAGATCATGGGCCTTCCCCGCTCCAAATCTTGTCATGGAGGTATTCCCTATGCTACCCCCAACCGGAATGAAAGCCTTCCCCGTGGCAGTGACACTCGGCACGGAAGCATCTCCCGTGCCCACCACACCAGGTATGGAATTCCTCCTCCTACCCCCGACCGTCGATGTGATGGCATTGCCCATCCGGTCTCTCTCCAACATGGGGATCCTCCCTATGTCCTCTCTGTAGTTGGAGAAGTTCATCCTCGCCCTGGAAACCAGAGGGGTGAAGGTCAGCCTCGCTCCACCCGCACCAAGCATAGAGGTCCTCCCCATGCTCCTGTCGGTTCCAACGGAGGTTTCGCCCGCACATGTGTTGTTCATGGAGATCCTCCCCATGTTCCCTTTGACATCTATCCTGGTTCTCCTCACACCCCGCTGGTCTCAAGTGGAAGTCCTCTCCACCCTGGCACTAGAGCGTCCCCAAAACCACATGTCGGGGATCAGCCTTGTCCCGAGGATCCATCTAGGGGCAGGAGGGCAGGTCGGCGCCACCACAAGAAGAATCCTGGGAAGGCCTGGACGGAGATCTAACCGGCCCGTTTCTTAGATTCTGAAGCAGAATGTGACTTAGCAATGGAACCCTCCCCTCGGTCCTCCATGTCAAGGACCAGGGCAGGAATAAGGCGTGTTAGCCTCATCCTTCCAGAATTTGAAGCCCAACGGATTCCCACCTCTCTCCATAGGTACATCCAGGAGGAGGAAATTTTGGGAGTCCCATGGGTTCCGACCATGCATTCACCACCGTCATCACCAGAATCACCCTCTACCTCTACCAGAGATCACGAGGAGCTATTTTGGGGACCGATGGTGGTTGAGAAACAGCGTGACCCATCCCCGGTAACCGTGATTCATGCACCAGAAGCTATGGCTGTCAGCCCGTTGTATCGTGACGTTGTGGTCAGGTCACCGCACTCTCTAGAGGATGGCCCGGAATTTGGTGGCCAGTCGGCTCGTTCGTCATATTCTCCGCTACCTAGTTTACTGTCCCAGTGGTCCGCCTCAGTACTGCTACTGGTTCCTCATACACCTCCAGTTGACAAGTGCGGAAATATGGGGCAAAACCATAAATCCGAGCCCATGAGCTTCTGGAACATTCTTGCGGCGAACCACTTCCCAGAGAAGTTCTGGCCAATGGCAGCATCGAACTTTCATGCGCCAGAATCTCTTACCCCAAAGGAAGTCGAGTGCTTCCATTAAACCCTATGGGCGACACACTTTAGTCTTCGTTATCATTGGGTGGTGTACCCCAAGAGCCAAATGCACTTTGAGGAAATCGGTGAGAAATGTCGTCTAGTCGATTTGGCTGCACTCCTTGTGGCCCAGCGCCCCGAGTCACCAGGTCGCCCGAACACCCTCCAAAAAAAATTCATTCAGAGTTTCAAGGTACTCCGCAAAATCATCAGGGAAGCTACCCCCCATGTGCAAGTCTGTGGCTGGGGATAGTATGCCGCCCTCCTCTTCAGTCCTATCCAGCGGCAGCCCAACTCGTTATGTGACATTGAGGACATGTCCCCAAGAAGGGTTGCGGTCCACATGGCTGACATAGTGGACAAGGAGGAAGATCTTGAGTTTCTCGATGAATACATACCCACTGAGGGTGTACCACCACTTTTGGACCCATCAGGGAGGATTAATCATCAGTCGAGGAACCTCCTAGGCCTCCCTGTGCCCACCGAGTCGCTGGCACTCATTCATAATTCCGGTAAAGGTAAAGAGAATTTCGGAGACGTCAAACACTCTGACCCATCCACCTCAGTGCAGAAGATGGAAGAAGATCCTGAGAAGGCCACGTTGCACCAGCAACTTGCTGAGAAAAAGAGGCTGGTCGACGAACTCCTAGCCGAATGCGCTATAGAGCGACGACCTGACTATGGTGATACTAGGTCGGGGCAGTAGGGGTAGGAACAATTTCCACCCGGTGAAATGTCTCCAGGAAACCCTAATCATGCTACTCCCACAGATAGGGCTGAAGCCGGAACTCATGGCAAGAGGGCGTGATACGTCTCACCAAACCCTCCCGAAAGGCGAGGAAATCTGAGGAATCCAGCCTGGGTTCCCCCAACTTCCCCGCAAGTCGTTTCTCCAATCGCTCCACGAGCCGTTGAAGTCGTCTACCTTGTCGAAGAGCCCCGCAACACACTCATGGTTAGGGATCCCCGTCAAGACAAGGACCACCATCCGAATGATCCTATAGCGGCACTCATAGCCCGCCTCAAGGCATTAGAAATGCAGCAGGTGGCAGTCCCACCACTTGGAAAGCCATATCTCGTTTCGGTGGATGATATTCCTACACCTCCAGGTTTTGGGAATCCCACTTTATCGCCCATTAACAGGACAGCGGACCCGCCGTAGCACCTAGACCACTTTTCCTCTAGGTATGGCCCCATGTTGGGGACCCCAGCACAGCAGGAAGCCGCCAAGCTCCGATGTTTTGTGCAGACATTGGAGGGCCCTGCATTCGTCTGGTACAACAAGCTCCCTATCGGGCTGGTGACCAGCTGGGAGGATCTTTGCCGGCAATTCCTATACCTGTTCAGCTCCAACACACGAAAGACCAGCATCGCAGACCTCTTCAAGTAAAAACAATGGCCTGATGAGCGTGTCACGGACTTCATCGCCTGGTGGAGGGGGCTTACATAGTCCCTTGACACTCCACTGTATCAAGAGCAATTACTGACGATGTGAATATGGAATGTCAAAAAAGAACTGGTTCCTTCCCTGATCACTCAGAACTAACCTAGACGGTTTCGAGACTTATCAGATAAGGCCCAGTACCTTGAGGAAGCTTTTCAATAGGCTAGTCAGGCACATCCACTGACCCCTGTGATCCCAGCAAGGAGGGATGCCCGACTCGAGCCCGCCGCGGTGGCCAAAATAGAAGCCCTCAGGCAGCTAGAATTATATCCAGTGGCACGGGCTTCACAACCTCAAAGAGGCCCTCCGCCTCAATCACAGCCTCCTGCCCAGCAGCGACCACCACAGAATCGATAGGTTCCCCCGCGCAATGCGCCACCACCGCTTAGGCGGGACAATCAGGCTCCCCCTCCTCGGCAGACCCCACTGGCCCCTCATCAGGGCCAGGCTCCCAGAGCCCCATGTCTAGAAAGAAGGCACCATAATTACTCGTTCAATGAGAATCAGGTCCCCAGTTACTTCCGTAGTGCCCTAGAAAAAGGGATTGTGCGCTTACCCGAGTGCAGAAGGCCGATAGAGGTTAATCTCACGGATCGCCCCAACTACTGCCCCTATCATCATATTCTGGGGCACACCCTCAAGCAGTGCTATGTGTTTAAAGACTGGATCCAAACCCACGTCGATAAAAACATATTCAGGTTGGGCCCGACCCCGACACATGTGGCGGGTGTCTTTGTAAGGTCAGAAAGCGATAGCGACAATGAATGCGAGTGGCAGCAGGTTCCCAGCCGCGGGTCCCAGAAGTAAGACGATTGGATGGCTCGTAAAACTGTCGCTCGTTCCCATGGTATTATTCTGGCACGCCTGAATCATCCAGAGCCTTCAGAGGCTACAGCCAGCACCTCTGCATCATCATCCCTGCCAGCCTCTTCCCATAACAGCAAGCATCATCGGCGCAAGAAGAAGCAGCGCGCTCCACCACTGTCGTCGTTGTCTCGTACTCTAGGCACTCCATGCCCCATGAGATAGGGATTCCTCCCAGAATCTTCCCATTGGTGGATGATTTGTCAAGCAGCAGTCAGGGGTACAATTTGGTTAATACCGTGGAGTTGGTAAATCCCTATATGACACCCGACGATGGGGAACACCAAGCGAACCTCCCCATTGTCCCCGGTCGATGTTAACGTCGGCGGAGCCACGACTACATGGGTCATCAGGGTTCATCAGTTGGCACTTCCCGACAGGTCTTACATGCCACTAAGACCAGACAGCAGGCCCAGCGCAGAGCTCAGCATGCGCAGCCTCTTTATCTGGTGTCATCAGGACCGCTTCCACCACCGTTTGTGCTACTGGATTAGGTAGAGGTGCCTCATTCGTACCATGACCAGCTTTTCCCTAATACAGGACAATCTCAGTTGCCCGACCCTCATCTAGTAGCTACTCCCCAAGCCCCGACTAGCAGGCAGCGAGATGCACCCAGTACCATCCAGTCGTCGACTCAGCCGGCAGGGCCCGCCATGCCTCCAATTGCAGAGCGACCTCTTATAAGCAAAGTCTCACGTTTGGCATGGAAGTATGATGTCCTAAAGCACATTTTAGGAATTCCAGCGAGTCTTTCTATCCTTGAGGCTCTTCTCCTATCGTCTGAAATCCATGAGGCTCTTGCCGAGGCACTAAAGAGCCCCCTCCAGTTTGAGATGGAGGTAGCAATTGCAGAATCCTTCCACGCCAAGGTGATTGAGAACTCTGAATTCCAAGAAGTTATCTCATTCTATGGAAAAGATGAAGACCCTACTATATAGGGACACATTCGTCCACTATATATCATTGTCCAGTTCAATGGAGTGAAGGTCTGTCGATGTCTTATTGAAACGGGCTCTGGGATTAACCTAATCCCGACTCAGACATTGCAGAAGCTGGGTTTGTCTGAGGATGATCTAACTCCCTCCGACCTCAGAATCTAGGTATATGACAAGACTGAGTAGTCTCTAGTTGTCAAGATCTTCTTGAATACCCAATTCAGTGGCCTAATTTCTGGCACCAAATTCATGGTTGTCTCCCAGGACACCACGTACAACGCATTGATGGGTAGGCCATGGCTCCACCTGCATACAGCGGTCCCTTCATCGTATCAGCAATGCCTCAAATACTCCCTCAATTGTTGAGTTAGTGTGCTCTAAGGAAATGTGTCTCCTTTTGCCTCTTGTGAAGCCCGTTATCTGGACACCGACTATTAAAAGAGTAAGGATAAAAAGATTCTGGAAAGTGAGATTGAACCTGTCCCAGTCACAAGTGATCCCTGGGCAAGTCTGGATGATGCCTACATCTTCTCGATCCATCAGTTGGAGGCCACAACCCCCGAAATGGGGCAATGATTTATCGTTTCGGGTACAAGTGGAAGGCCTATTATCAGGTCCAATCGATGGTGGAAAATCACCTCGTACTCCTACACGAACCAGTCTCGGGTGATCCCAGAACCTCCTACCCCTATACGGTATCAGGACATCAGGCTCATGGAAATGGAGGTACGTCATACGTGTCTCTTCTGTTGGGCTGGAATCAACCGGCTCAAGTCGACGTGCCACTACTGCTTTGATTTCGTCAAGCATGGCCCCTTGGGACGAAGACCAGATGATCCTGGTGCATGAGTATCATGATCTGATGACCACTGCCGCTCAAGTCCGCACCATCCTCCCATCGATGTCTTGTGGCTCGGAGATGACTCCCCCCTTAAAAGATCCCTCCACAAGTAGAGAAGAGGATCTATAGTATGCTCCCCCTACCTTTGAAGAAGTCGTTTCTACCATGGTCGATGAACTGGTACAGGTGAACCTTGGTAGCGAGGTAGATCTGAGACAGACATTGATCAGTTCCGCCATGTCTCTTAAGGAGTAGCAGTGGTACGTAGACTTCCTATAACACCCCAACCCCAGTTACCTAGATTCTTTGCATTATTACATAGCATTTTCATGATCACAAGAAAGATCGAATCTCGAAAGACCGATTAGTTTAGTAGCCTTGGAATAACTAGATACATTCATAAAGTTTACAGTACATCATATAGTGAAAACTACAACAACATTCGGTCTCCACACTCATATCCCCTTATACTATCCCTGTAGGTCATTCATAAAATACTTCTTCACATCCTAGGAAAAATAAAACATTGAAAGGGGTGATCTCAAATGCCCAGTAAGGATAAAAATATAGCGAAAACATTCATAAATAAGAATAAACATTTAAGGAAATGTATAACTAAAACAAAAGACTTTTAAATTTGAACTTTAGCATAATATGGAAAAGATAAAATTCAATAATTCCATTTACTTATTCACATGGATATTCTACTAGTCGAATAATCACATTCAATATCAATAACCACTTTCATAATGAAGGAATGCATAATGCCAGAATATCATAACCACATAGTCAAGGCCATGTGCCAAGACTATAAATAAGATTTTTTCAAGGTCTTATTCCAAGACACAAGTTTTTCTCATGAGACCTACCAATGCATCTAGGTGCTATAGCGGGCTCCACCCGTCACATATTAAGTCCAATGCATTCCTTGTATGAACAGGTTTAAACATAACATAAACATTCGTATTAAAACTAGCATAAAAATTGTCAATACTTTCTCCATAAACCATGAATGGTATAAAAAATAACACATCCACAGTCAAACATATCACAAAACCTTCAATACAATATGAAAGTTTTGTATCATAATAAATAAACTTTAAATAATCTTAAAATCCATCAAAGGATGTTGACATAGATGAAATCAAAACTATTTGAGAGAAATATCTCTTTTTTGAAATCATTTAAAAGTCACGTAATTGTAAAAGAAAACATTTAATTTGAAAATATTCTTATAATCTTGTAAGGGAATCTTCGATGATTTTATAACGGCGGAAAATAGCCCCACCCGCTCTATAAGTTAAAAAAGACATTCTTACCTTAATTATGTCGAAAAGGTAAAAAGGACCTTGTTTTAAAAATGATAAAAAGATTCCTATATAAAGTTCTTATAAAAAGACAAAAAGGGTATAAATGACTTTAACCCATAGTTTCTAAAATAGTAATAATTATTTGAAATACATTTTTAAGAAACATGGATGTGGATGATAAAGAGGTCCCAGTAGATAATTATGTATAAACAACCTCAGATAATGAAGAGATTGTGAAATAGACCCTTACCTTGTAGTTTTCCTTGGTTGAGGGTAGGTTAACCTCATGTATAATAGTGAAATAATTTTTATTAAATTATACAAGAATCATATACATTAATATGATATCATATATTCTCTTTTATCATTTATTTGTTAATAATATCTTAGTATTATCATCGTTTCGGGTGTTAACTTACTCATTTTCTTTTATATGTTTTGTTATGTAAGTCGTGTTTGTTATGGATAGTTTTTATCTTATTTATATACAGAATGATATCAAGTCCTTAAAAATTATTTTTAATCATCAAATGAAAATTATACTTGAATGGATACGATGGGGAATGAATGCCATCGCATTCGTGGAGACGGTAGTCTGTATGTACGCACGAGCGGAAATATCATTCTTTTGATATTAAAATAATATATAATTGGATGTTATATCATATATACAGAATCATTATCATGTTATATTTATTATTTAAATTAATTTCACATCATTATTATACCCATCTAAATAATAATATATTGAATAACAATTACACCACGACGTGGAGATGGTAAGCCGTACGTACGCACGTTTGGTGACATGTCATTCAAAGGATGGATAGAATACTGAATATGGTTGTACCATATTTATAATAACATCACAGTATATAGAATATACTAGAGTTATTATTTTAAATTTTAAATAACAAATAAAGAAGAAGTTGAATAAGAAAGTAACTTGAAAGAGGGTGGTTAAAACATTACCTCTTCTTCGGGTTCCTTCTTTTGATTTGATCAAAAGGGATCCTTTGGTTGGATTTCTGCTCAAACTAAGGCATATAGGTTGAAGTGAGGGAAGTTGAGAGAATATTTTGTTAGGGGTATGCCGAACCAAAATGCTTTTAAGGTGTGAATAATTGGTTAGAAGTGGTGTTCTTTTAT
The DNA here is from genome assembly GCA_963277665.1 of Viscum album. Lineage (NCBI taxonomy): Eukaryota > Viridiplantae > Streptophyta > Magnoliopsida > Santalales > Viscaceae > Viscum > Viscum album. The sequence continues at coordinate 1,175,427,218 of OY728141.1, read as the reverse complement.
AAGGGGGAGGAGGGGCTCTTTAGGAAAAACTTAAAGTATTAATTTATAATAAATTCATATTCGGTTTATAAAGGCTCTAAAATGTAATATTCAAAGTCTAACATGGGGATGGGTCTAATTCCTTTCAACCAAAATATTTTAAACAGGTTTGGGTCACTATAGTAACCTTATATTGTAGTTTTAACTCTTAGTTAATTAGTTTGACATTTACCATGTCACTTTGTATTTTTATATTATATAGTTAATAAACTTACTATATACATCCATACGACCCCCAAGTGGTCCATTAATAATACACCTATCATTATATAAGTCGTTTTTCCAAGCCTTAGATTCTTAGGAATTTAATATCAATTAATAATATAATATTTGTTTTAAAAACTCTATTATGTCAATTTTGACACTATTCGGTATTTGATTTTTGTGAAAATAATAACAGCATGATTACTTCAAAAAAACATTTTTATGTCAATACTAACATGTCATATTATGCTATAAAATTCGTTTAATTCCTTAAAAGTCTCAAATTATATTTATTTGGGTATTTATAATATCAATTATTTTAATATTTCACTAATTAGGTAATTACTGCATCACCATTGTGTCATAAATAAATTAAATTATATAATGTCTAAAAACTATAAATAAAATACCATTGTGTAGGAAATCTTTTTAGACTTATAATTAATATTTAAAATCGAATTTATCTTATGTATTACCCTATATTAAAAATGTTTTAGTAATTAGACTTTGATTTTAACTCTTTTAACTCTTCTTTGAATTAAATAATAATAAATGTCCTAATCTAATCCAAGTGGACCTAAATGATAATATTTTATTCCTAAGGTTGTTTTTGGTCGAGATACACTTGTCCAATAGAATTAGGACATGTGTTAAGGTAATATTAATATCATTTTTACCCTTAATTACCCTATTTACTTTTAACCGTGGTAAATAAAAGTAAAAAGTTACTATTCACCAAAAATTATTTTCATCTCATTGAACCACATTTTACTCCTTGATATTAACCGTGTCTCTCAGATTTTGGAAATTCCACTCACAAAAGCGGTAAAATTAAGTTTTATGTGAATTTCCAAATTCACCTAGGAGGTGGGAAAAAGACGGTGAAAAGTTCAATAAACTTTTTATATATCTAAAATTATTCTAAACTAAATCCTATGAATTACATTTAACATATATAAGTATTATTTATATATTTTTACCTTAATTAAATTTAAATAAAATAAAAAACATATTTAAATAAAAAATTCAGTTTTAAACTATAACTCAGTGTTTTTTCACTATTCATCAAAAATTGAATGTTTTTAGAAAAATACCAAAAATTCACCCTAAGATAATTTCGATATTCCAAATCCAAAAATGAAGCCCATTTTGAAAGATAAAATTTAAAAAATTTAAAAAAGTGGGAATTACTATTCATAACTACTGGTTTGATTGGTTGTGGTGTGTGTTAGAACTCGAAGTTGTGTACAACACACGCTACTGTATTATTCAAAGGGAAGCATACCGTGGAAGCTTGGGGTGTTACATTCTCCCCTACTTCAAATAATTTCGTCCTCGAAATTTCTAGAATACTACCACATGAAAATACTCAGGTGGTTCTTCATCATAAGTTCCTCAGGTTCTGACGTTGCCTCTTCCATCTTATGGTTTCTCCATAGAACTTTTACCAGACGAGTCGTTCGATTTCTCAGAAGTTGTTCTCTCATATCAAGAATCCCAACGGGCTCTTCGCAATAAGACAGATCGGGTTCTAGTTCTAATTCCTTGTAAGTAAGTACATGCATTGGGTCAGACATGTATTTTCTCAACAGTGATACGTAGAACACATCGTGAACTTTGGAGAGATTTGGTAGCATTACCAAACGGTAAGCTACAGCCCCAATTCGTTCTTGAATTTCTAATGGTCCGATGTACCTGGGACTCAGTTTACCTTTCTTACTGAAACTTATAACTCCCTTCCATGGAGATACCTTCAAGAAAACATGATCTCCTACCTGAAATTCCAGATCCTTCCTTCGGTTGTCTGCATAGCTCTTCTGCCTACATTGAGATTCTTTGATGTGGTATTGGATTACCTTCACCTTTTCCATCATTTCCTCTACCAGTTCTGGGCCTACAAGTTTTCTTTCACCAAAGTCATCCCAATAGGTTGGTTTGCGACATCTCTTTCCGTATAACGCTTTATATGGTGCCATCCAAATACTTGAATAAAAGCTATTATTATAGGAAAATTCCACCAGAGGTAAATATTGATCCCACATACCCTGAAATTCAAGTGAGAAAGATCTCAACATGTCTTCTAATGTTTGAATAGTCTGTTCTAATTGTCCATCTGTTTGAGGGTGGTAGGTAGTGCTCAAAGGAAGTTCAGTATCCAAGGCCTTATGAAGACTCTTCCAGAATCTTAAAGTAAAATGAGGATCACGATCAGAAACAATCGATAGGGGTACTCTATGAAGTCTCTCAACTTCATTAATATATAGTCTTGCTAGACGTTCAAGTGGTAGATCTTCTCTTATAGCAAGAAAATTTGCTGACTTGGTAAGACGATCAACAATGACCCATATTACATCATTCCTTCTAGGAGTCTTTGGTAGTCCCACGACAAAGTCCATCATGATATTATCCAATTTCCACTTAGGTATGGGAAGAGGTTTCATGAATTCTCTAGGTTGTTGCCTTCCATCATTCACTTGTTGACAAACCATAGATCTTGACACAAAATCAGTAACCTCCCTCTTCATGTTGTCCCACCAAAATTGTTCCTTCAAATCTCTATACATTTTGGTGCTCCCAGGGTGTATAGAATAATTGGAACTATGGCCATCGTCCAATAATTCCCTTTTTAGATCAGGTATATTGGGAACACAAAGTCTCTTCCCAAATTTCAAAATCCCATCTTCATACACAAAGTCATTCAATCTCCCATCATTCACAGCTTCAATCTTCTTTTGAAACTCCTTGTCATCGGTTTGAGAACTATTTATCCTTTCTAGTAAATATGGTTTGGCAACCATTTGAAAAATCATCGATGTTTCACCTTCCATGGTTATTCCCATATCCAACTTTACTAGATCCATGAAAATAGGATCCCTCTCAATTCTCATCTTTTTCAAAACTCCATGATATTTTCTACTCAAAGCAACTTCCACCTTATTTTCCTTCCCCTAGTGGTAGTGTATCGTGCAATAATAATCCTTGAGTAGTTCAAGTCATCTCCTTTGCCTCATGTTGAGTTCTTTCTGTGAGAAAATATACTTCAAAATCTTGTGATCATTATAAATCTCACATTTTTCACCATATAGATAGTGTCTCCATATCTTCAAAGCAAAGATTACAGCAGCTAAATCAAGATCATGAGTAGGAAAGTTTTGCTCGTGAATTTTTAGCTGTCGTGACACATAGGTAATAACTCTATCATTCTGCATAAGGACACAACCATGTCCTTTCTTCGATGCATCAATATAAATAATGAACCCATCATTCCTCGATGGTGGAGTCAATATAGGAGCATTGACTAATCTTTTCTTCAGTTCTTCGAAATATTCTTCACACTTATTTTTTTCAAACAAATTTAACCCCTTTACGTGTGAGATTTGTTAATGGGTTAGCCATCCGAGCAAAATTCTGGATGAAACGTCGATAATAACCTGCTAAACAAAGAAAACTACGTACCTAAGTTATACTCATTGGTGCTGGGTATTCTTCGATTTCCTTGGTCTTAGAAGGATCAATAGAGATTCTATCTTTGGAGACAATATGGCCAAGAAAATAAATCTCATGAAGCCAGAATTCACACTTTCTAAACTTCCCATATAATTTATGTCTTCTCAGAGTCTTCAGTATAATGCGCAAGTGATTTTCATGATCTCTATAGCTTTTGTAGTATACCAAGATATCATCAATAAATACCACTAAAATTTCATCAAGATATTCCTTGAAAACTTTTTTCATTAAATCCATGAATATAGAGGCTTCATTAGTCAATCCAAAAGGCATTACTGTAAAATTGTAATGCCCATACCTGGTTCGAAATGTTTTCTTCGGAATGTATTCCTTATTTACACACAACTGATAGTATCCAGATCGAAGGTAAATCCTTGAAAAGTATTTATCTCCATTCAGTTGGTCAAATAAACCATCAATGTGAGGTAGGGGATACTTGTTCTTCATTGTTATAGCATTGATTTCTCTGTAGTTGATACATAACCTCATAGATCCATATTTCTTCTTAACAAAAAGGACAGGGGCTCCCCATGGAGAAACACTAGGGTGAATAAATCCCTTATTACTCAATTCCTCTAGTTGTTTCTTTAGTTCAACTAAATCCATAGTGGCCATTCTATAAGGGGTCTTCGATATGGGCCTTGAACCAGGAATTAAATCAATAGAAAATTCAACTTCTCGTTCTAGAGGATGTCCAGGTAAATCTTATGAAAACACATCATCATATTCTCTCACATTATGTAAATCCTCTATTTGAACATTACTTTCCTCACCCACAGTTATTTCATTCTCTTCTTCCCTGATAATTGAATTTAGTTGAGCTACTGGGGGTGGATCTAGATAAGAATCAGGTGGTGAAGATTCTTCTCTAAAGATAAGGTGTTTCTTATCATCATCATCAAGAATTGTAACCTCCGTCTTCTTAAATTAAATTTTCACATCATGGTCCGAAAGCCAATCCGTAATGAGGATTATATCAAATTAAGTCATGGGTATGATGATGAGATCAGTAGATAAAGAACATTTATATGCCCTAATGGGAACAGATCAATAGAACTTTGTAGCAATGATACTTCCCTTAGGGGTTTTGACTGACAACTCCCTCATTAAATCAAATTGGAAATATTTAATTTTCTTAGAAAACTGGGAAGATATGAAACAATGTGATGATCCAAAATCAAATAAAGCATTTTCTAAAGATGAGGAAACCATTAAATTACCTGCCACCATGTGTTTCGGAGCTTCTACCTCAACAGTAGTAATAGAATAAGCTTGGCCTTGATCCCTTGGACTTTTCTGAGGTAAGTTCCCCTAACTATTAGGACATTAATTTGCATAATGTCTCATCTCCCTGCAATTATATCACTGAACATCGATAGCTTCATTCTTCCCTTTGCAATCACGAGCTTGGTGGCCTTTTTCACCACACTTGTAACAGACACCCATTCCCTTCAAGAAAGTACTGGTGTGTTTCTTCCCACATTTACTACAGGATGGATATTCAAATTTTCCCTACTTCCCCTTATTTCCATTCCCAGATTGATCAATAGATATCTTCTTCTCTGGCTTTTCTTTAAAGTCGTAAGACTTAGATAATTCTTTTTCTGTCTTGATAGCACATGAGACAATATCTTTGTATGACGAGAAGGATTGTGAGACTAATGCTCGATGAAGAAATGGTTTTAACCCATCAAAGAAACGATCAATCTTACTTATTGGGTTACATATATAATCTCCAGCATTCCTTTCTAACCTTGTAAAGTTAGTCTCATAATTTGCGACATTCTCATCCTCCATTTGCCTCAGACTCAGAAATTGTCTTTCCATATCTGCTTGATGGTCATGAGAAATTATTTTTCTAAGAAAAACACTTTGAACTCCCTCCATTACATATTTTATACTTCATATCTTAATTTTTGTTTTGAATCAATGACCACAATTGATCAAAATCTCTAGTGAGGTGATAAACTGCCATGATAACATTTTCCCTTTCTCTATTCCCCAAATCCTGAAATATGTTCTCTAGGGAACTTAGCCATTACTCGGCTACTAAGGGATTTGTACTCTCATTGAATGTTGGTGGTTGTTTCCTCACGAAGCGTTCTAACATTGATCCTCCATGCTGCGGATCAGGGTGCTCCATAAGGGTAAGGTTATTATTCATAACCTGAGTGAGTTGTCTCAGTATGGTGATTAGCTGATCAGCACTAGTTGTATCACTGGCTCCACTATAATTATCTTGAGCAGGAGGGTAATCCCTACATGGAGTATGGGCATTGATACGGTTTCCATTCCCTCCACTAGGTTCCATTTCTAAACAATGTCATAAACTGGATCAGTTTATGAATCAAAATACATAATTCCATACTTGTAAAACACTTAACACAAATTGAACAGTTTATGGATATAATCCATAATCATAAAAAAATCTCTTTGAGGTAGTATATACTCATAAACCCTTCATAATGGTTTTTAAAGAAAATGAGAATTATCCTAAGAATATCCCCCGGGAGTGTCATAACCAAGAGTGCAGCAAGGCCCATTGTCGTGCACCAGTTCTCATTCGAGTCTAGCTCAAAGTAGTGTTTTCAGGTAATACCCCTAGGTACATATGTTCCAGAGCAGCCTATACCTTCTTGTATCCAGACAGGGATGTATTGCTCAGAAAGATCACAAAATCTCTACAATACCAAAATTCTAGGAAATTTTTCAAAACTAATCCTCAAAGTCCATCTTAGGTCTATGTGTTCTAATCAGAGTTTATCTAAATCTAGCTTCCAAGGATTGTACTAAACTTCCTCTGATACCAACTATAATGACCTGACCCTAGTTACCCAGATTCGGAGCATTATTACATAACATTAGCATGATCACAAGAAATATCAAATCACGAAATACCGATTAGTTTAGTAGCCTTGGAATAACTAGATACATTCATAAAGTTTATATTACATCATAACGTGAAAACTAAAACAACATCTTGTCTCCACACTCATATCCCCTTATATTATCCCTGTAGGTCATTTATAAAATACTTCTTCACATCCTGGGGAAAATAAAACATTGAAAGGGGTGAGCTCAAATGCCCAGTAAGGATAACAATATAGCAGAAACTTTCAAAAATAAGCATAAACTTTTAAGGCAATGTATAACTAAAAAAAAGCCTTTTAGACTTGAACATCAGCATAATATGGAAAAGATAAAATGAAATAATGTCATTTACTTATTCACGTGGATATTCTACTGGTCGAATAATCACATTCAATATCAATAACCACTTTCATAATGAAGGAATGAAAAATTCCAGACTATCATAACCACATAGTCAAGGGCTTGTGCCAAGACTACAAATAAGATTTGGTCAAGGCCTTTTGCCAAGACACTAGGTTGTCTCATGAGACCTACCGATGCATCTAGGAGCTATAGTGGGCTCCACCCATCACATATTAAGTCCAATTCCTTCCTCATATGAACAGGTTTAAACATAACATAAACATTCATATTAAAACTACCATATGAAATGTCAACACTTTCTCTATAAACCATGAATGGTATAAAAATATACACATCCATAGTCAAACATATCCCAAAACCTTCAATACAATATGGAAGTTTTGTATCATAACAAATAAACTTCAAAAAAACATAAAATCCATCAAAGGATGTTGACATAGATAAAATCATAACTATTTGAGAGAAATGTCTCTTTTTTGAAATCATTTAAAAGTCACGTAATTATAAAAGAAAGCATTTACTTTTAAAATATTCTTATAATCTTTTAATGAAAGCATATATGATTTTATAATGGTGGAAAATAGCCTCACCCGCCTTATAAGTTAAAAAAGACATTCTTACCTTAATTCTGTCGAAAAGGTTAAAAAGGACCTTGTTTGAAAAACGACAGAAAGATTCCTCTATAAACTTATTATAATAAGTCAAAAAGAGTATAAATGAATTTAAACCATAGTCTATAAAATATTAAAAATGATTTGAAATACATTTTTAAGAAACACAGATGTGGATGATAAAGAGGTCTCAGTAGATAATTACGTAAAAACAACCTCAGATAATGAAGAGATTGTGAAATAAACCCTTACCTTGTACTTTTCCTTGGTTGAGGGTAGGTTAAACTCCTATATAATGGTGAAATAATTGTTATTAAATTATACAAGAATCATATACATTAATATGATATCATATATTATCTTTTATCATTGATTTGTTAATAATATCTCAGTATTATCATTATTTTGGGTGTTAACTTACTCATTTTATTTTATATGTTTTGTTCCGTAAGCCATGTTTGTTATGGATAGGTTGTATCTTATTCATATACAGAATGATATCAAGTCCTTAAACATTATTTTTAATCATCAAATCACAATTAGACATGAATGGATACGATGGGGAATGAATCTCATCACGTTCGTGGAGACGGTAGTCCGTACGTACGCACGAGCGACAATATCATTCTTTTGATATTAAAAATATATATAATTGGATGTTATATCATATATAAAGAATTATTATTATGTTATATTTATTATTTACATGAATTTAACATCATTATTATACCCATCCAAATATTAATGTATTGAATAACAATTACACCACGACGTGGAGACGGTAAGCCGTACGTACGCACGTATGGTGACATGTCATTAAAAGGATTGATAGAATACTGAAAATGGATGTACCGTATTTATAATAACATCACAGTATATAGAAGATACTTTAGTTATTATTTTAGAATAGAAATAACAAAGAAAGAAGAAGTTGAATAAGAAAGGAACTTGAAAGAGGGTAGTGAAAACATTACCTCTTCTTCGGGTTCTTCCTTTTGATTTGATCAAAATGTCTCCATAGATTTGCTTTATGATCTAAATAAGACCTATATGATGAATTGAGGTAAGTTGAGAGAATAATGTTTCAGGGTTTAGCCAAACCAAAAGGCTTTGAAGGTGTGAATAATTGGTTAGAAGTAGTGTCCTTTTATAAGGGGGAGGAGGGGCTCTTTAGGAAAAACTTAAATTATTAATTTATAATAAATTCATATTAGGTTTCTAAAGGCTCAAAAGTGTATTATTCAAAGTAAAAGTCGAGTATGGGTCGAAATCCTTTCAACCAATATATTTTAGACATGTTTGGGTCACTATATTAACCTTATCTTATAGTTTTAACTCTTAGTTAATTAGTTTGACATTTACCATGTCACTTTTTATTTTTATATTATATAGTTAATAAACATACTATATACATTTAAGTGTCCCCAAAGTGGTCCATTAATGATAATACTATCATGATATAAGTTCTTTGTACAAACCTTATATTTTTAGAAATTGAATATCAATTAATAATATAATATTTTTTTAAAAACTCTTTTATGTCAATTTTGACACTATTTGGTATTTGATTTTTTTGAAAATAATAACAGCATGTTTACTTCGAAAAAACATTTTTATATCAATAATAACAAGTCATATTATGCTATAAAATTAGTTTAATGCATTAAAAGTCTCAAATTATATTTATTTGGGTATTTATAATATGAATTATTTTAATATTTTACTAATTAGGTAATTACTGCATCACCATTGTCTCATTAAAAAATTAAATTATATAATGTATAAAAATTATAAATAAAATACCATTATGTAGAAAAGCTTTTTATGTATCTAATAAATATTTAAAATCGAATTTATCTAATGTATAACCCTATATTAAAAATGTTTTAGTAATTAAACTTTGATTTTAACTCTTTTAACTCTTCTTTGAATTAAATAATAATAAATGTCCTAATCTAATCCAAGTGGACCTAAATGATAATATTTTATTCCTAAGGTTGTTTTTGGTCGAGATACACTTGTCCAATAGAATTAGGACATGTGTTAGGGTAATATTAAGATCATTTTTACCCTTAATTACCCTATTTACTTTTAACCGTGGTAAATAAAAGTAAAACGTTACTATTCACCAAAAATTATTTTCATCTCATTGAACCACATTTTACTCCTTGATATTAACCATGTCTCTCGGATTTTGAAATTCCACTCACAGAAGCGGTAAAATTATGTTTTATGTGAATTTCCAAATTCTCCTAGGAGGTGGGAAAAAGATGGTGAAAAGTTCACTAAACTTTTTATATATCTAAAATTATTCTAAACTAACTCCAATGAATTACATTGAACTTATATAGGTATTATTTATCTATTTTGACCTTAATTAAATTTAAATAAAATAAAAAATTATTTAAATAAAAAATTCAGTTTTAAACTATAACTCAGTGTTTTTTCACTATTCATCAAAAATTGAATTTTTTCAGAAAAATACCAAAAATTCACTCTAAGATGATTTTGATATTCAGAATCCAAAAATTAAATCCATTCTGAAAGAAAAAATTTATAAAATTTCAAAAAGTGGGTTTTACTATTCCTAATGGCTAGTTTGATTGGTTATGGTGTGTGTTAGAACTCGAAGTTGCGTACAACACACGCTACTGTATTATTCAAAGGGAAGCGTACTATGGAAGCTTTGGGTGTTACACTTCCTTAAGTAGCACTGTGATGTGTTCTCTTGGAGTTACGGCAAGATTCCACCCACCGCCTTGTTCTCCCGACAAACCATCACGGGTTCAAGCAGCCTCCCAGAAAGATGCACCCTTCACACGGTGCCATGGTTGGGGCCAAATTTGACAAGATTATCAAAGAAAACGTTGTCAAGGAAGTCCAGTACCCCAAGTGTCTGGACAACATTGTGCCGATCAGGAATAAGAACCGAAAAATCAGAGTCTGTATCGACTTCCGCGATCTCAACTGCCACTGTCCGAAGGATGATTTTCCCCTTCCAGTGACATAGTTGTTGATTGATGCTACGGCCGGGTTCCAAGCCCTCTCCTTCATGGATGGGTATTTTGGGTACAACCAGATCTGAATGTCCCCTGAAGACAAGGATTACACCACTTTTAGGGCTCCCCAAGGCAGTTTCTGTTACCAAGTCATGCCCTTCGGTCTGAAAAATGCAGGTGCCACCTATCAGCGGGCCATGCACCGCATATTCAACCCAATTCTCGGGATGTTGGTGGAGTGTTATGAGGATGACCTGGTGGTCAAATCTCGCTAGCTCCAGGACCATCTCAAGGACCTTGATAAAGTGTTCAGTTTCCTCCGCTCCCGCCACCTAAAGATGAACCCACTTAAATGTGCCTTCGGGGTCACCTCCGGGAAGTTTCTTGGCATTGTTTTCAGGTATCGAGGCATCAAGATCGACCCAGAGAAGATCAAGGCCATCAGCCAAATGCCTCCCCCGAGAAATATTCGGGAGCTTCGAGGTCACGAAGGACACTTAGCCTACATACATCGATTCATTACGAATCTGGATGGGAAGTGTAAGCCCTTTTCCTGGATCATGAAGAAAGGCTCTGCCTATGAATGGGATGAAGAGTGTCAGGCCGCCTTCGAGGAAATAAAGCAGAATCTGCTCCAGCCTACAGTCTTAATGCCACCCATCATTGGAAAGTCATTGGTCCTTTATATGACCACTCTGGAACGGTCTCTCGGCACCCTGCTCGCCCAGAAGATCAATGAGGGAACAGAGAACAACCTCTACTACCTCAGCTGCATGCTACTCGATACGGAGACCATATATTCCCCTATCAAAAAGAGTTGTCTTACGCTTGTGTTTTCCATATTGAAATTGTGACACTACCTGCATCATCATGAGGTATAGTTGGTATCTCGGGTAGACCCATTAATGTACATTCTGAACCGCCCCATGTGGACTAACCGACTAGCACAGTGGGCGGTAATCCTCCAGCAGTATGACATCAGGTTTGTTCCCCAGAAGGCTATCAAGGGGCTGGAATTGGAAAACTTCCTAGCTTCCCATCCAATCGTCATGGATCAATCCCTGGACCTTGATTTTCTTTATGAGGAAATCCTCTCAGTTGATCATGTCGTCTCATGTTGGAAAATTCACTTTGACGATGCCTCCCGGAGCCCCACTGATAGGAGGATCAACAATCCTTGTCTCAGTAGAGTGGGCCTGGGTATCATCTTCATCACCCCGACACAAGCCGTTCTACCATACTCATTCCTGTTGTGAGAAGGCTGCACCAACAATGAGGTAGAGTATCAGGATCTCATCCCTGGCCTTGAGCTGGCCCTTGAGATTGATGTGCCCCATTTTCATGTGAAAGGGTATTCCAAATTGGTCATCAAGAAAGTCAATGGTGACTATGTTGTCAGGAAGCCAGATCTCGTGCCATTTTTGGAGTGCACCCTCCATCTAATGGCTCAGTTCCCTTCTCGACTAGAGGTTAACCATGTCCCTCGATCACAGAATGGTCGAGCGGACGCTTTGGCCGGCTTAGCTGCATCACTTGAAGAACCGGAGCAGGATGATCCGATTATACATGTGGCACACCGGAGATTCATCACCCACGTCACCCCAGAGGATGACGAAGACCTGCGGGTATGCCATAATGAAGTCGAACCCTCCATGTTAGGAGCCCCAAGTTCTTCTGATACAGTGGTTGAGGCCACTCTCGACTAGAGAGTACCCTTTGTCGGGTATCTCCAAAATGGTTAACTCCCAGATGATCGGGCCAAGTTCGAGCGAATATGACACCGTGCACTATAGTTTACCCTCTAGAGTGGTCCCAAACATGAGATGATCCTCTATAAGTGGGGTTTCAATGGTGTTCTCTTCCGTTTCATTCAAGGATTCGAGATTTCTCAGGTCATGCAAGAGGTTCATTCCGGTTCCTACGGCACCCACCAGTCTGGGCCAAAGCTATCCCATCAGATCTGAAGACTGGGGTACTTCTGGCCATCTATGATCCATGACTGTATTGAGTTTTCCAATAGATTCCACGCATTCTAAGTTCAAGCTAACTTCCTGTATCGTTCGTCGGAGCCTCTCCACTCCACCAAGTATTCTTGTCCATTTTCGGTGTGGGGACTCGATGTCGTGGGACCATATCCACCAGCGACAGCTCGCCAGTGTAGGTTCATCCTTACCACTACAGATTTCTTCTCTAAGTGTCTAGAGGCAGTTCCACTCAAAGAGGTAAAGGCTCGTTCCATCATTGACTTCATAATCTCCAATATCATCCACCAGTTTGGAGTCTCTCACACTGTCCTCACCGATAACGGCACCAACTTCTGAGCAACCGAGCTGAAGAAATTGTATGCCAAGTACAATATCCGTTCAAACCATACCTCTCGCTATCATGCGCAGGAAAATGGACAGATCGAGGCATTCAACAAACCCCTCTCTAACATTTTCAGAAAATAGTTGGTCCCTCTTGGCATATCAGACGACGACTCGAAATTCCACCTAGGTGACTCCATATTCCCTGGTGTACGGGGTTGAGGCCATCCTACCCATCGAGATCGAGGTGCCACCGTTACGCACTGTAGTCTATGACCAATAGGCGCCAGATAAGGTGGAAAAAATCCATCTAGATGATTTGGAAGCACTGGATGAGAATAGGCTATGTGCCCTAAACAATCTGGAAAGGCATGAAAATAAGATGTCTAGAGTCTTCAACAAGAAGGTTCACCTCCACTCTTTTCTGCAAGGCGACCTGGTATTGGTCCTTTGAGCGCCAATGATGCCCGGTAGGAAACCACCCAAACTGGAGCCCAAATGGGAAGGACCTTACATCATTCATAAGGTCTTCCCCAACGGAGAATATTCCTTGGTGACCATGGATGGTGAGCGCATAACTCTTCCCACCAATGCCATATTCCTCAATAAATATTTTTCCTGAGCCTCCGGGTCCCGCATGACCCTAAACTGCACCCCAGTCCTGCACGACCTTAAACTGTACGGTCCTGCACAACCTTAAACAGGACGGTCCTGCAGGACCATAAACTGTACGGTCTTGCACGACCTTAAACTGGACGGTCATGCACGACCTTAAACTGTATGGTCGTGCACGACCTTAAACAGGAGGGTCCTGCACAACCTTAAACTCTAAAATCCTGCACGACCTTAAACTGGATGGTCTCACATGACCTTAAACTGTATGGTCCTTCATGACCCTAAACTGCACCTTGGTCCTCCACAACCTTAAATTGTATGGTCCTACATGACCTTAAACTGGAACATCATCCTGCATGATGTTAAACTACATCATCATCCGTCATGACGTTAAACTGCTCATTATCGTCCCGCGTGACAATAAACTGCAAAGTGGTCCGAGCTCTATGACCCTAACCTGGATCTCCTTCATCCTCACTGCAAGGCATTAAACTGCAATCTGGTCAGACCTTCTTGACTAAGGCCCATCCTCAGGCCCCTTGGCCTTCTCGAGACCCCAACCCTCGTCCTCACTGTAAGACGTTAAATTGCAAGCTGGTCAGGCCTTCCTAACTGAGGCCCAGCCTCAGGCCCCATGGCCTTCGCAGTCCCCTGGCCAGGGCACTCTTGTGGGATTTTATGGTGTGGTGTGGGATTATGTCCTCATTCACGTCGGGATACTCGCTGCAGCGTACACATCCCAGGATTAGATGCGTCTTATCATCCCGCATGACGTTAAATTGTGCTTCTAGAACTAGGTGTGGCTTGATTCCCATCCTCATGGGATATGTAGGAATGCTCAGATGCTTCATTTTGAGCCTAGCCTTAAACTCTTCTCTTTGACTATCCCCCCTGGGTATAGTTTCATGAGAGGGTCCTCGCATGATGTGGAGTAGGCTTCCTTATCTCCACTCATACGAGGATTATAATGGTCGCACCATGTGCCCACTCATGTTCTTCTATCCTCCCACGTCTTTACCGCGCGACGTTAAACTGCATGTCCTTCAAGAACTATGCATGGCTTGATTCCCATCCTCACGGGATACGTAGGAACACCCAGGCACTTCGTCCATTGGCCCAGCCCAAGAGCTAGAATCTTCCCCTCGGGTCAAGACATATGGCAGGGTGTATACTTTGGCCCCAATTCATGTCAAGCAAGCCTCGGTCCGGCTGTACATCCCGCTCCCTGGAGACGTTTTCCTCTTTCATAGATGGGTACAGCTATGCTTCACCCACTCCTTGACTGGGATACCATCACTTTCCCCATCCGGAAGGGCACCTGAATGGTATGGATGATATGCCTAAGGGCTCTCTTACCACTTCAGGACAATGCCCTCGAGGATGTCGAGCAACAAGATGATACAAGTCCCGCATTTCGAATGTGGTCACCGGTCGACGCTCATTTTTTTCTCCCATCTCAAGTCACCATAGGGACGCTGTGTTTCAAACCTGGTCAATAGCCACACTAGATCTTCAGGTCCACCCCAAGATGTCCCAAACAACGAGTGTAGTGATTCATTCTACCCCGTCCCGAAGTGAAAAACTCTTTCTGAGTAGGTCCAAATCTTGGGCCCCTAGCCCAGGTTCTCTATGATGGGATTGTGTGGTATGGTGTGGGATTATGTCCTCACTCACGTCAGGTTACTCACCGTACCATACACATCCCCGAAGGATAAACCTTATCTGACCCTCGTCCTTACTACAAGATGTTAAACTGCAAGCTAGTCAGGCCTTCCTGACCAAAACCCAGCCTCAACGCCCTTGGCCTTCTGGGGCCCCTGGCCCTTGTCCTTACTACAAGATGTTAAACTGTGAACTGTTCAGGCCTTGCTGACCGAGGCCCAGCCTCAGGCCCTTTGTCCTTCTCGGTCCCCTTAGCCCAAGTTCATACTAGGATTGTATAACGTAGTGTGGGATTATGTCCTCATTCACGTCAGGTTACTCACCATGTCGTACACCTCCCCTGTCCAGGGAATCATATTCCCCAACCCTCATCCTCACTGAAAGAAATTAAACTGCAAGTAGGTCAGGCCTTCTTGACCAAATCTTAACTATCAGGACCCTTGGCCTTCTCGGACCCTCAGCCCAGGTCCTCTCTTATAGGAGTAAATGGTGTGGTGTGGGATTATGTCCCCATTCATGTCGGTTTGTTCGTCGTACCATACACCTCCTTTGTGTAGGGGTATCCCACTCCCCTCTTCATCCTACATGACGTTAAACTGCATCTTGAGAACTATGTGTGGCTTAATTCCCATTCTTATGGGATACATAGGACCACCTGAATGTCTAGGCCTCAGGTCCAGACCCATCTCCCAGAAATCTCTATTTCACCTTGGCCCCTTGGCCTACCCTTCCCCGAAGATGGGAGTATACGGAATGGTATGGAATTATGTCCTCATTCACGTTGGGCTTGTAATGACAACGCCATGTACCTCTCCCTCCTGAGCTGCTTCATCAACCCTTTTCAGCGATTCACCAATGTGCCTAATGGTACTCTGGTTTAGTACCTGGAATGTTGGGATCTACTCAAACATGTTCTCACCTGCTTTTCAGGCTTTGTGTTTCCCTTCATCGGGGCTTTCATCACCTTTCACACTCGGAGGTACCCCCAAGAGTGGCCTAGATAATATGCCTATGGGATCTCCTACCATTACGAGCCAATGCCCCCAAGGGTTTCGGACAAAAAATTGATACAAATCCCGCGTTGTGAATATGGTCAGTGGTCGATGCTCGTTTGTTGTTCCCACATCAGGCTAACGAGATATAGATACTGTTTTTCCGCCATGGTTAAAAGTTATCCTCCATCGCCACACCAACCCCATTAAACCCAAAATGTCGGTTACACGATTCACATCCTTCTCCACCTCATCATGTCCATGTAGAGTTTTGAAACTCTTGGTACTATTCCTTAGTTCACATATGCGCGTTAGCGGAACAAAGACGCGTTAAAGGTGTCCTTCGGGGCTCTACACCGACTTCCCTTTGATGGATGTTCCAGGTATTGTAATAAGGATATTTCTCCCTTTTTCCCCACACCAAGTTTGACTTGCGTGGGCTTAGGTATCGGTTTGAGGTGTGCACTTACTTGGAATGTTTCCATCCACCCATGGTCCGAGCTCTAAGACCGTAAACTACGATCTCCTCAGAACTACGCCTGGCTTGATTCCCATCCTCATGGGATACGTAGGAACGCCCAGACCTCCTGTATATGTGTCCAGCTTGTGTTTCTCTAATTCATATTTTTTATCCCGCCTTTGGGACCATGACCACGGGACTGCGTGGCATGGTATGGGACTATGTCCTCATTGAAGTCAGGTTTGCAATAGTCGCACCACGCGCACCCCGTTCTAAAAATTAGCCCTCCTATTTCTTGTCCCACACGACATTAAAAGGAACCTTTCTAGAACTATGTGTGGCTTGATTCCCATCCTTATGGGATACGTAGGACCACCCGAATGTCTAGACTTTGGGCTCAGCCCCACCTCTTAGTGGTCTCCTGATCTCCTGGTCACCTAGGCCCATTGGCCTATCTTTCTCCTCAAGGGGGATATATAGGTGTGGTATAGGGTTTTTTGGTGCCATTACCCCCTTCTTCCAGGAACCCACCATCTCTTGGCCGCCCTCAAGTTGAGTCCCTCGACCCCTTGCAGTGGCTTAACCATGTGTTAAGAGTACTCTGGTCTGGGACCAAGAGTTACAGATTCAATCTGGTCAAGTTCCTTCCACTTTTCAAGCATCGTGTTCCCCTTTATTCAGGCTTACATTATCTCTCACACCTGGAGGGACCGCCAATAACGGCCTGGATACCATGCCTAAGGGCTCTCCTACCGTTATGGGACAACTACCCCAAGGGTTTTGGATAAAAAATTGATACAAATCCCACATTGTGAACATGTTTAGCGGTCGATGCTCATTTGTTTGTCCCTATTTCAGGCTAACGTGACAGGATGCTGTGTTGTGAACATGGTCAGCAGTAATCCTCCGTCATCACACCAGCCCCTTTAGGCCTCAAATGTTGTTTTCATGATTCACATTATGTTCCACCCCATCATTTCAAGGTGGAATCTCGACACTCTTGGCGTTATCCCTCAGTGCACCTCTGCATGTCAAAGGGACACATCTGCAATACAGCATCCTTCGGGGCTCCCAGGATCCAAGCTCTAGGACCATAAACTAAGATCTTCATTAAGGGATATGTGCAGATCGATCCTCATCCCCATGGGATGCGATGGGTCACTCAGACGTCTCATTTCTGAGTCCAGCTCAGCTGGGAGCTAGTTCCTCATGCCCCTTTCACTCTCACCTCTATTTGGTCCCCTTGGCCTGAGGTTCCTATCTCAGAATTGCGTACGGTGTGATGTGTGATTATGTCCCCGTTCACGTCGGTTATGTTTCATGGAACTGTACACATTCCCCGCCTAGCATCGTCTCTACTACGTCTGCACAGCGTGACGTTAAAATTCATGCTTGGTCCTATCACATGACCCTAAACTGTGACATTATCGTCCTGGCCACACGATGAAAAACTAAACTACATTGTGATGACCTTGTTGTATAGGACATCACATTGGGTATTCGTCACGCGCCATACCATTTTTCAACGCCTACTACTTCTTGATTATTTTCATGACACTAGGGCTTGCTACCCCAGGCATGTCGCTTCACAAAAAAAACCACTCACCTTAAAGGAGAAACATGATTTATCAAATACCGATTCTCTTGGTGTGAGGTCTAGACCTGCACGCCCCTTTCATCCTTTGCATTGGTACCTTACTATGTTGTGGCACCCTCTAGAACTAAGTGTGGCTTGATTCTCATCCCCATGAGATATGTAGGAGCGAGCATGTACTTCCCTGTGGACCCAGCCTAATTTTCGTGTTCGTTCCCTCGACTCGAGCACTTTCCCAGAGAACACATGGTAAGTAGGGCTTATGGCCTCGTTCACATCGGGTTTTGTAAACACCTTTCCATGTGTCCTATTCTCTCTTTACCCATTCATGGTCTGAGTTCTAAGACCTTAAACTAAGACCCTTTCAATAACTACGTGCAGCTTGATCCCCATCCCCATGGGGTACGTAGGAACGCCTGTGCATTTTTCCTCCGGTCCAGCTCAACTCTCGTTTTCATTCCCTTGACCTAAAACCTCTCCCAAGGTGGGTTGTGCGGTGTGGTGTGGGATTAGGTCCCCATTCACATTGGGTATTTGAGTTACCCCACCACGTTCCTCCTGTGTTTCCTCCCATCCATGGTCTGAATTCTACGACCCTAAACGAAGATCTCCCTATGGGAAAGGACTCGACTCCCTCTACTTAATACATCTCATTAATGTATTCAGGTGCATTTTGACAAAGAGCCCGAAGTGTTTAATTTTCATGAGACATTCCTCTCATTCCAGGTCCAAGATTTGTGTGTTCGCTACTTGGATCCTCATCCCCTTCCACATCCAAAAGGACCCTCGGACGACATGGATGCTAGGATTAAGGGCTCTCCATGTATACTGGGCCTAAGGGCTCTCCTATCATTTAGGGCCAATGTCCCTAAGGATCTTGGGTGACATCTGCGACAGGTCCCATGTTTCGAACATGGTCAACGGTTGACCCTCATTTTTATGTCCCCATTCTAGGATAACATGATATGGATGCTGCGTTGCCGCCACGGTCAACAACTATCCTCCATCATCATGCCATCATCATTGTGATCCAAATTTCAAGCATCATGATTCACAGATTTCAACTTCCTCATGTTCAAGTAGAATTCCAACATACTAGGCTCTACTTCTTTGTGTGTCTAGGTGCGCTACATGGATGGGTTAGCATCATAGGGTCGATATTTACCGAGCGTCCCTTCGCCCTAACATGCCCCTTCCTGTGTTGGGAAATTTCCCCATTACTTATTGTTTCCCACATCGAGCATGACTCACGTGGGCCTAGTAGTTTTGGTGGGATGTGTATTGGAGCAACCAGGCTTCTTATCATCCTACATGAAGTTAAATTGTTCCTTCAGAACTACGTATGGCTTGATTCCCACCCTCATGGGATACGTAGCGGTACCCCGGTATTTCGCCCATGGTCTAGCCACAGGAATCATAAAGTCCTATTCCTCCCCATATTCTGGCCCATGGCCTCACCCCTCTTGAGGAACCACGCAACTGTATCTCTGCCCTGAAAAAGTTCAGGATTCCCCAAGATGATATTGGGAAGCGACAGCCCCCCTCTCCAGAGAGGCCCTATCTAAAAGAATGAATGATCCATGATCAAACTAATGCGTTCATCCAGTGTTCTTCCGCCACGATGGCGTAACCTCAAGAGTGTTGGATTCTATTTGAAAAAAACCTCACTCCACATTCCATGCTTTGCGTGCCATCTTATTCAGACCCTCGTCCTCTTTCATGTCTCGAAGAACCCCCTAACAGTATGGATACTCGACCTATGGTCCTCCTGCTGTCCAGGGTCAATGTTCTGGAATACAAGTCGTGTTTGGAAGGACCCCCTAACAGTATGGATGCTCGACCTATGGTCTGCCTGCTGTCCTGGGCCAATGTCTTGGAAGACTGATTGACGATATTTGAGTTAGGCCCCGTGTTGCGAACATGGTTAGCAGTCGACCCTCATTTGTTGTCCCCATTTCATGCTAATGCAATATGGATACTCTTTTTTCTGCCACGGTCAACAGCTATCCTCATTGTCATGCCACCACCACAATGTTCCAAATCATGGGTATCATGATTCACACTTTCCATTCCCATCTATTCTGACCAATTTCAGCACCCCTGGCATTGCACCGTCCATGCACAAGAGCACGTTGGAAAAATGGTAATTCGTTTGTTCTGAGAACTTCATTCTCCAGTCAGGTCTCTCCTATTTCCCGAAAATCTGGACCGGTTATCCAAACCCCGGATGCCCAAAGCTTGGTTTGCAATCCTGTGATTGGATGGGGCGACGGGGTGACTATCCCTTGATTCTCACATCAGGCCCGACCCACGTGAGCTTAGGGAATTGTTGCTGGACGATCCGTAAACATCGTAAGGATGCAATGAACAAATGAAAACAACGGAACTCGAGCATGCTATGGAATTCAAAAAAAACAATGCAAAAAAGTAAGTTTATGGGTCTGTAATCATTACAGTTCCCCGGGGTCAACTCCCCCCATGGATGGATTGACCCCGTCAAAAGACCGTTGCAGCTCTGCCACCATTCGACTTGTGGCGTCCAGGAGATGCTGCTGCTGGCTTAGCTCCTGCTCCTCCTCAGCAGCAATGGGGAAAAGTTCATCAGCCTCATCTTGGGCCCAATCCACGTTAGCCTGGATGATGGCCATCTCTTCATAAGCCTAGATCATACGCCCCTCTCTCTCTACCAGTTGGGCCTTCAATCACAACATCAGCTCAGATTGTGCATTGAGAGATGCTGAGTAAACATCCGCCCGGGCCTATAGCTGCTAGATCTCATTTTCAGCCTCCTGGAGCTTCTTGATGTTCGTCTCCTTCCTCCGCTGCCAGCCCACACTGAGCCTGTGATCATACTCCCAGATCGTCTCTACCATGAGATATCGAATGAGTATATGAGGGTGTTGGGCATCCACTCCCCCATCACATAGTTCGCACAATCGCGAGCGAAGTCTGTCCATTTCATTTAGCCATAGCACTTGGGGTGTCTTCGATGAAGCGGGTGATCATCTTCCACGATTGACAGAAGGCTATTTTTTTCCTCTTCATTGGAGGTCGTTTCATCCCAGTTCATGCAATTGGTAGGCTCGTATGCGGGATATGCCCGCAAGAAATCTTCTGCAGGATCTGCGTCTGGCATTGAATCTGCAGTGACATCTGGAACCAGAGTAGGTGTGGTAGGACTTGGGTTGATCGGTCGATCCTCATCTATGACCCCACCTCAATGACTTCGGGCATGACCCCGCTAGTAGTCCCGCCAATGATGGGGGAAGCTGTAGCTTGGGGGGTGGGGTAACGATCTCCACGATCACTGGCATTCCTCTAGAAGGGATGCCGCCAGAAATCCCAACTAGCCTCTCTGAAGAAGCCCATGCCATTAGAAGAACTGTACGTGACAGAGAAGGGAATGGACGTTAGTTGGCATGATCAGCGTACGACAGCAATATATTCAGTGCGAAAAGGACTTACAGAGATCAAACTCCTGGTGCTGCTCCTGAGTTGATGTCGACGGGACCCCGAAGCATGGCCCTCCGTATATTGTCAGAAAGTCCATAGATTCTGGAAGAGCCACATCAGGTGTCCTAGCCCCACCAGACACCAAACTGGATAGGGCCACAGGTGCGGGTTCCGAGGGTCCTGCATCATCACCCACCGAGGGGTGAGAGTGAGTTATGTTTACGAGTTCCTCCTTCACAGTTCATATGTTGGTAAGATTTCCATAATGACCTGAGAGCTGACCTCGAGGTATGAAACTTGGAATGTTACCTAAAGAGCCTCTGTGAAATCGTCGAGATCCGAGTCTTGATCGCTGACTTCACCTTCCTCCAACGAGCTCCCTCCACCGTCCTTATATCCCCGATAGTATTTTTCTGAATCTTCAGATATGGGGAAGCGCTCCTTCAGCTCAGTGGCCGATAGTTTTGGCGGAACCATCTGATCCAGTAGTACCCTCACCCGGTCTGTCATTGGACGCGGGGCACCACTAGAATGTACGAATTCCTCCAGATCATCCAGATATTGCTCTGCCTCCGCCGGGGACACTGCGAAACCATCCCAGATAGGGCCTATACCTGGTAACTCCATCCCGAGGCGGTTCAGGTGTTCCCACATCATGGTCGAACAGAGGTGTTCCCGGTTGACGTCCCAAATGTCCCAAGCTTCTGGGAAAACAGAATTCTCTGGCATGTCAATATGGTACAACCGTTTCCCCGGAGCCTAAGTGGATATCCAGTGGAATCCCCTCGGTGTCCGCCCCTCCGGATGGCTCTTCTCTCCTGGAACCACCAGGTCCACTACCACTGTTGGATCCTCCGCCGTTACACCACCCTCAACTGTTGTAGGTCTCACTGCCATGGCAGCTCCGCCATCGGGAGAGGCCCTTGCTGCCCTCTGACCCCGACCTCGGGATAAGGGAGGTCTGCCATCACTAGCTCGAATGGTTGGCTGCTTTAGCATTTCCCCTGGATAAGCTGCCTCCCAACTGATGGCATACTCCTTCACCAGTACAAAGGTGGAAGTAGGCGGAGGTAGTTCATTTCGCACTTTCCCATCTTCCCATGTGAACATGAGCCATAATTGCCTCATCACACATGGGTGCTTCTTGTGGCGCACCCCCCCAGTACACCAGCGGGGTCAGATGTTGTAGGCACCGAAATTGCCTCGCAAACCGGTGCGGGGTGTACGGCTCACAGAGCGGCTCGCGGTCCACCTGTTCCACTAAGACTCCACCTCAGAAGGCCAGGATATAGGCCTGATGCTCTTCCATTCCCTGACCATGGTCAGTGAGTACCCCCTTCGGCAATAGAAACGGGTGGAAGTTAAACTCACTCAACTTCTACACCCGGTTTAGTACCAACAGCACTGTTAATTTGGCTAGAAAGATCCCGGCAGCATTTAGAATTGATGGGTGTAAGTTTGACCCCGGAGGCGAGATGGAGTTCAGATATTCATAAACCCCCCTTATGTGCACCGCAATACACCCATAGAGGAGATGTAAGGGCCCACATATCCTCAACGACTTCTTGCCCTCGCTAACATGCCGGAGCATCCTGTACAATTTGGCGAGCATCGAAATCCCCAGATTGTCCCACCTTCCTGTGCCCAGCATGGATTCCATGATTAATGAACTGGGCCGCACCCCCATGTTGTTATCCCTCACTGGTAGGATCCAACTGCAGATAAGGGATGTGATAAACACTGCCAGCCTGACTATCAGCCGCTGTTCAATGCTGACGCTGAAACCCCAGGTCTTCCATTGGCTGTCCTCCAAGAGTCACCAATACGAGTGCTCCTTGCCCTGTTGATCCCCCTTCGGGAAAGTTCGAGGCCTCGAGGGAATATCTCCATCCTTCGGGAAGTTCAGGAACTTCTTGAACCAGTTCTTAAAGTGGACATCTCTCACCACTTCTATATCCTCTCCGGGGACCAGTCCAATCAGTACCAGCGCCAGCCATGACATCTTCTCTAGATCCTCACACGCACTCATGATGGGTAATAACTCATCATACATATCCCCCAAGATCGGGACCGCCGAAATCTGATGGACATCCCGCAAACTGATGCCAACCTCCCCATGGTGCAGGTGAAAAGTGTTGGTCCTAGATGACCATCTGCTCAACAACTCTGGCATCAGCTGTTTCGGTTGATAAATGTGGAATTGGGAGGCCCATTCCACCTTATACAAGCCCACTCTCCTCAGCTCAGTCCCAAATTCCTCGCATGAGGCACCTACCCAGTAGGTCCATTCCCAATCATTGGTGAAGTTCCCACCCTGGCACAGGTCCCACTCATCAGACCACCCCTTCTTCGAATCCCTCAAAGATGCTTTCAGTATGGTCAGGTACATGGGAGGGGACGTATTCAGTTGTAATGGCTTCCCATTGATGTTTTTTAGGTGATTGTATAGGAAGTCGGTGGTGACGGGTGTGAATTCCTCACGCGCATGACCATCATCCACCCAAAACCATTAGCGCTGACACGGCGTGCTTCTGAACCAGCAAACTGGTTCATCCCTACTTGCCTTATGAATAAATACATCATCCCTCATCCCAAAGCCATACAGGAGCAGCCTCTTACACAATGGATAGTTCTTTTGGATCTCTGATAGTAGTCTCATCAAAGAATTATGGTCCGAGTGGCTTCATACTATCTCCCCCAGTCCCAGATAGTTGGCCATCTCATCCCTCCAGGCGGTGTCCGCAAGCACCCCCTGGGCAGCTTCTTGGTGGGACATTTTTTTAGAGGATTTGGAAATTTTATAGCTCGGATCGTGAAGCCTATTCGTGGATCTCCCTCGCGAAGCAGAATCGCGGAGCCTGGCCTCGGCCTGCAAGCACACATTCGCTTGGCGCAGTCGCAGAGTCAAAGACTTGCGGTCGCTGCAAAGCCTGATTCGCGGAGATCAGATGCAGAGTACGCGGAGCTTCGCGAATCGAGAGTGAAAAAGGACAACGTCACGGAGAAAGGAAAGGACAAAAGAGACTTCATCACCCCTATATATAGGTGGCGGCCCTCGGAGCTTCGCGGCACGTCCATCCTGCGCAGAGCTTCGCGGCACGTCCAGGCGTGTCGAGCTTCGCGGCGCACGCGGCCTACCCGTCGGTTGTCTGCCGCGCGAGCCCTCTTCCTGATCTATCCACGCTCATGGCTGATGATTTTGGAGATTTCCCTCAGACTTCGACCCTTGATTCCTCTATGGATCCAAGTCTGAGGGGGGGGGGAATTTGTTTGCACCAAATTATTTGAATTGAAGAAAGAAGAAAAATAGGCCCTGCTCCCTACCCCACGAAGCCACGACACGGAGTCCCCCCAAGCAATGCAGCCACCGCGATGCACCAAAGTCGGGACGCCCCGCAAATTCCTCTGATGTTTGTGAACCTGCTGCAAAGCAAAGGAGGCGGTATCTCTCCGTGAATTCCCTTGACGTTCGTGAACCCGCCACGAAAAAATGGAGGTGGTATCTCTCTGCGAACAACCCTGATGTTCGTGAACCCGCCGCGAAGCAAAGGAGGCAGTATCTCTCCACGAACGCCCTTAACATTCGCGACCCACCGCAAAGCAACCGAATCCCCCTTCATACCACGTGAGCTCTACTTTGCGGCGCCTATTGCCTATAAATAATTAGCTCCCCCTGAGCCCCTGAGGAAGGAAAATCTGACCATTCAGCTTCTCGGCTCCCAAATCGTGAAGCACCCTTTGCTCCATGAATCATGAGCTCTGTGAGGTATTTTTTCTTCGTGAGAGGCCTTCGCCTTGTCTCGTTTTTATCCCCTCATCTGAGAGGGATGCCTTTCATGAATCCTAATGGCATTCGCGAAGGAAGGGGATCCCTAAGGGGACCCGGGTTGCCGTGGAGCATTTTTGCTTCGCGAAACACCCATCATGTACACGTGATCCATATGCCAAGGCAGGGTCACTGTACTTCGTGAAGCACATTGCTTAGCGACACTTTGCTTCGCGAGGCACCTAAGCTCCATGAGGCAGTGCTCCGAGAACACCCTTCCACTTCGTGAAGCACCTCCCATTCCCACCTATTCCCCATGCTAAGTCTAAGGCACCCCACTTCGCGAAGCACACCCCTTCGCAAGTTCCCTACACTACGTAGAGAAATTGAGCTTTGCAAGGCCCTTGCCTATGGACCCCTCTGCTTGGAAATTCCTTCTCCCATGCAACCCTCTAGGTTTGCACGATGTGATTTTAGAGTCCCTTGGACGATACCACCCGTAGCACTGCTTTGCCTAATGCTTCTTCGCATAGGCAAGCTAATGGCTATTGCTTCTTCGCATAGCCATGCTAATGTGGACCCCTCGATGGTTCGCTCTGTGACACCCCCTTCAGTACGGCCTTGCTGATGCCTTCCCTTCCCCAAGGGGCAGAGGGTACCGGTTATGTAAGTCCTAGGGGTGCGGAGTAAACTCACCTCATCTGAGCTGCAGGACGTTAAACTTCCAAACACCTCGTCCTCAACACATGACATTAAACTGTGACATGGCCCCCGACCATCCTATACAGGGTTCCCCAGTTCTGCTATTCTTTACACCCACTGGTCTCCATAGGGAAGGGATCACCCCTCACAGGGGATGATATCCTCCTTGTGGGGGCGGCGTTTGTCCATGGGGGAAGGGAATCCATCTTGGCATAATCCCCTAGCCTTTCTTGTGGGAGGTAGCACCCATGCACCCCCATATTTCCTCGGTGCCAAGGACCAAGGGGGAGATGGACATAGGGTTCTTCCATTACCCTTTCCTCCCCCTCTGTGCTTTGTCGCCCTCGGGCCTCCATCCTAGAGTAAGTACCAGCACCATGGGCCGCCTAACGCGTAAGCCCCTCTTCGCTTCTCATGGACGCACCCTTCGCAACGTGATCGTCAGGTCCCCGCCACCTCTTGTTTCTCACACCGAGCATGACTCATGTGGGCTTATAGTAAGAATCGTATATGACACCAGCATCCTGTCCCGCATGACATTAAACTATACAACATTCTAAACTTAGAGGTCTTTGATCCATGTCAAAGAATGGTACGTAGGAAGCCTTCATGAGGTTCAAGCCCACCACCCGGTCGTTTCTTCACGTCGAGTTCCACCATCATCCTGCATGACATTAAACTGCATTCCAGTCCAGTGGTAAGCCATTGTGACTAACCTGAACTATGAGGACTTTGATCCATGTCAAGGAATGGTACATAGGAAGCCTCATGAGGTTCAAGCCCACCAATTTTTCTTCTGAACTACAAGGTCTTTGATCCATGTTAAGGCATGGTATGTAGGAAGCCTTCATGAGGTTCAAGCCCACCGCCTGGTCATTTCTTCACGTCAGGTTCCACCCTTATCCCACATGATGTTAAACTGCATTCTTGTCCAGCGGTAAGCCGTTGTGACTAACCTGAACTACGAGGACTTTGATCCATGTCAAGGCATGGTACGTAGGAAGCCTCATGAGATTCAAGCCCACCACTCGTTGGTCATCCCAACCTCCTTCACGTCGGTTCACCAAACTCCACCATAGGCCGCCTCGGAGTGTAATCCCCAAACACCCCCGTCCCACAAGACGTTAAACTACATTCCATCCCGCATGACGCTAAACTATACACCGAAACTACGTGGACTTTGATCCGTGTCAAGGCATGGTACGTAGGAATCCTCCCTGAGATTCAAGACTACCATCCACCTAGACCAAGGTCATTGTTCACGTCGGTTTACTGACATCCAAACCCGAACTACGTGGACTATGATCCATGTCAAGGCATGGTATGTAGGAAATATCCCTGTGGTTCAAGCCCAACAATCATTGGCCCTGACCGTCTTTGTGTTGGTGTGCCAAGCCCCCTTTCCACTTGAACTATGAGGTATTTGATCCATGTCAAGGCATGGTACATAAGAACCCTCACGAGGTTAAAGTCCATCACCCATCGGACCAAGGTCCATTTTCACGTCGGTTCACCGGCATCCATACCCAAACTACGAGGACTTTGATCTCTGTCAAGGCTTGGTACGTAGGAATCTTCATGAGGTTCAAGCCCATAAACCATCGAACCAAGGTCCATCTTCACATCGGTTTTCCAACATGCCCCATCCCGCATGATGCTAAACTGCAACCCAGTCCAGCGGTAAGCCATTGTGATCCTACCATCCAGTTGTCCCGATACCCCTTCACGTCAGTTCAACATCCCCTTTCCATCCTGAACTACATGGACTTTGATCCATGGTAAGGCATGGTATGTAGGAAGCCTCCCTGAGGTTCAAGCCCATCAGCTGTTGGTCGTTCTAACCCCGTTCACATTGGTTATCACCAACAAACTACGCGGACTTTGATTCCTTGCCACGGGGATATGTAGGAGGTCTCTTCGAGGCTCAAGCCCATCACTACCTTCATCTCCACGGCGGTCCTATCTCATCCCCCCTCCACTCTGTGCAACATTCCTTCACTCATCTTGATTCTTACCCAGGCCGCCACATCCCAGTGAGATCATTCCACCCCATTCCCCTTCACATTATTCGAGAAGCCTCCCATAATCTAGCTCTGATGTCGGTGTTCCCTCAAGGGGGTTCTTCAATCTGATCCACTCTAGCTAGTGTTCTGATCAGCCCGATCTGTCTCCGGTGGATGTTAAACTTGCGGCATACACCTTGTTAAACGCATGAAGATGAGGAAAACCTCAGATACATGCCTATGACATATGATTCCCCACGCTCAATGTGGGATGCCTCAGGCTTCTGCACCCTTGAGAAGCCCTATAATAAGGGACAAAAGATAGACACACCAATTCCCCAGCATTCAGACATGTTAATGATGCCTCGACATGACTACTACCCCAACCGAATGTTGCTGCCCTGACCGGACCCATTGGAATGTCCTGACAGAAGTAGTGTAATTATTCGGCGTCCATGGAAACATGGTACTGGGAATAGTTTCACGAACAACATATTAAATCTATAAGGGAGAGTTGTACTAGGTGACGAGTTCTGAGGAGTAATCCACGGAAGGAAGAACTGACATCCCATCATCCCAGTTTCGATCAAGGATCAGACATCCCTGAATTAGGAGCAACTGTCACCTTCCATTGGAAAGCGGGAATGCAGGGCAACAAAGAGCCGCGCCGACATTCCCCGAATGGTGATGGACGCGTGCACCCCAGCAAAAGCATCGAAAACAATGGTCAATGATTTAATTATTAAATCATATACAAACTAATATTTATGACATAACTATAATATTTTTACATTAATTATAATTCTAAATCTAAACATTGAATATTCTTATGAAAAATTACCTTTGTTATAATCATTGTGCCGGTAGGTCGTCCGTACGCATGAGTAACATTTCCATTTTTCAAAAATATTTATAGAATGATGGTAAGTATTATTTTATATTTATATAATTATAATAATATCATAAATATAATTTTTTTTAAAGGTTGGGGCCGAAGCCTCATTTATTATTAAAGGAAAGCAAAGACCTCTTTTAATAGGGTAGAGGGAGACCCATTACATAGTCCGAAGGCCCAGTGGGAATTTAGCCCATTTCATGGCCCGTAGACCCATTTTTTTTTGCCCGAAGCCCATTCTGTGAATAGTACTGCTACAGTACCTGCACTGCTACAGTACTGCATAGTACCCGCCACCACTACAGTACTCTACCGCCGCTACAGTGTCCTGCCACCGCTACAGTGCTTTCCGTTGCATAGATTTGTGGTGGCAATAGTCTGCACGTACGCCTGAATAACGTTATCATTTTTCATCAAATGGAAAGCTAAGAAAATAAATGATATGTTATATTTTTTGATTTATAAATATTTAATTATTATCATATATTTACATTAATTTCATAATTATAAAAAATCTTTAAATATGGTGATGGAAAAAAATTACATCGGGTCGTGAGGCGGTAGTCTACCATACACTTGGATGATGGTTTTATTTCCCATTTTATGAGAGAGAATATGGATATAGGTTATGATGTTAACATAATAACATATAAATATAATTAGTATAATTTTTTTTATCATTGTTTAATAATATTTTATGGATGTTGAAGATGAAATAAAACAGAAACTCATAATTAAAAATGATACCTCTTCTTCTGACAACCTCCCTTGCTAAACACATTAAGAATACTAAGGATGAGATTATACCTAAAAATTACCACTATAATGAGGGTATGAGATACATGATTGTATTTTGGTAGTTATTTTCTTGTTTAAATCTGTTTTTAAGTGTGTTGTATTGAGAATAAGGGGTGCCCTTTTTTAAGAGAGGAGATGGTCAGTCTAAGAATTTTTTAAAATACTAAATTAATATAAATTATGTTTTAATTTAAAATGGATCATAAATTATTCATTTATAATATAGGATATTTATGGTTCTAAATAGACTCATAAAATAAAAATTATATGTGTTTTGACTACGTTTTTACCCTTATATTTTGGTTTTAACCGCTTATTAACCCTTTTAAAACTCACGGAGAAAATAAGGATTTTTACTCTTTGAGGGCAATATAGTTACTATAAATGGGAAAAAGTCCCATATATAGAAAATGGTTTATATTATAAACCATTTAAATATATATTTTTATAATATAATATATTTATGAATTTAATATCATTTAATAAAATTTTATTTATTTCAAAATATCATTAATGTGAATTTTTATAACCGTTCATTAATATGACATTAATAATATAAAGATAAAACTTATAATTCAAAATAATTATTTTAACACACACCAAAAATCTCATGTTAATATATAGAATTCATTTATCACATTAATTAACTCAAATTATAATACTTTTAATATTTTTATTATTATTTATTTCAATTTTCCATTAATCAAATAATTACTCTATCAGTATTATGAAAGTATTTAAGTTAACGTTTTCTTTGATAAAAATTAAAAATAAATTACCATGATAAATATAGATCTTTTATATTTCTAATTAATATTTCTATTCAAAAATATCATCTCCATAACCCCATATTAAAAATATCATAATTATTAAAGTACAAGATTGTAAAAAGTTTTACTTTTGTCAAAATAAAATATTATAAAAGTTATAATCTCATCTAAATAGGCTAGAAATATCATTTAACCTACTATTTTATGACTATGGGATAAATAAAACCATAAAATAAAATTAAATAAAGTTTTAGGGTAATTTTCTAGTCCTTATCATTTTATTTTTAAAATTACTTACTTGATTTACCCTTTATTATGGTAACAAAAATTACTATAGTTAATATTCATGTTGATCAAAAATTAAAAAGAAAATATTTACTAAATTTTGGCCTCATTATTCCAAATATGGATTCAATTTTTAAAATTTTTGAAATATAATTTTTATAATTTAATTTAAAATTAAACCTTAAAATGCAATAAAAAATTATTTTTCAGAACAATGCCCTTCAAAATATAAAATGTTTTTATGATAAATTTAAGAATAAAATACATTTAAAAAACACATTATTGAATTATTATAAATAAATTTAACTAATTAAATTTTAAGACTAATCCAAAATATAATTTTAATTTTTAAATACTTGAAAATAAAATACATTTTTTAATAAAAATTGCAATTTTTTATTTTTCTTTCAAAAAACAAATTTTTAAGAAAATTATCAAAAAATCATCCTAATATAATTTTTAATTGATGAATTCAGAAATGAAATTAATTTTTTTAAATACATGTTTTAAATATTTCTAGAAATTAATTACAATACTCGCTCAAAGTGTAATAAAAATCACTTTTAAAGAAAAATTATTTTAAAGAATAAAAATGATTTTATTAAAATTGTGTAAATAATTTTATTAGAATTAATTAAAAAATTATTAATGAGTAGGGACATTATAAATTTCATAATTCAATTAATACTATTTATCCTCTCCAAATTAACAGCTAGGTTAAAAGAGTCACATTTAAATAATAATAATTTGTTTTTTAAGCTCATTGTTGTATTTATTGTATACTATTGAACCTAGTATTTCTTTTTAAAATATGGAGATATTAAATTTCACCTCCCTTTTAGAAATTTCAAACTTATAATTTTAATATGTGCTCGGTAACTAGTGTTTGGGTTCATAAAATACCTATATTGAATACCCACAGCATAAAAAGGTTCAAAAAATCTTTCTCTTGAAATTAGAGAAAGGAAAGTATGAAGGTCGTTTGAAATAACACATAAATATGTTTACATGTAGAAAAAATTGTGGGAAGTGAAAACATATACATGGAAAATAAAATCTAACCCCTAAGACTGATAGAGATTGATAGAGAAAATGGTAATGAGAAATTTAACCACAACAAAATCATAAATATATGATGGGTTAAAAGGATATTTATTTCTTTGTAAGAAAAGTAAACAGATAACATTTTTGTCTTAAAAATCCTTTTCCAAAAATTGATAATTTATTTTACTACCAAGACTTTGAACATAATGAAATATTCTTACATGATAAGTATACTTTTAACCATTAATCAATACCCACTACAATCTAATTTATTTGTCCAAACAATTATTATTCAATGTGAATTTTTTATGTCTAAAACAATTAAATAAATTTTTACAGATCACAAAATCCATAAAATAACAAAAATATATTTCTCCAGTATTTAGGAATTAAATAAAACCAAATTTCTTATCACAAGGTAAGATAATTCAAAAATGAATAAACCTTTAATTTAGGAAAAACTAATTTAATATAAAAAATTCAACAGTATTTCCAAAGTTAAACATTGAACATTAAATAAATAAATCTATTTAAAATTATTCAAAAATATTACAGACTAAGATTTAAACATAAAAATTGGAAGGATTTGATCATATATTCTTCTGAGATTAAATTGACCCTGCATCTCCAAATAACATCGGTTACACTTGATGTCACATACCAAAAATTAATTTTCCTAATCACATAATCTCCA
Organism: Viscum album; assembly: GCA_963277665.1. Taxonomy (NCBI): domain Eukaryota; kingdom Viridiplantae; phylum Streptophyta; class Magnoliopsida; order Santalales; family Viscaceae; genus Viscum; species Viscum album. The sequence continues at coordinate 1,175,394,585 of OY728141.1, read as the reverse complement.
AGATATGATAGTCATTTTTATAACCTAAATCACAATAAATCCATAATAAAATCATATATTCTTCCAATAGATAGTTCATCTTATATTTTTTAAATAAAATCGCATAGTATTTTGTTTACCTTAATCCTAAAATGATCTCTAAAATTATTATGATATTCTTCTTAAATAATATTAATAACTAAATCAATTTTAATTCCCATTTTGATCTATATGATAAAACTTATTTTCCATAAATTAAATTATTATTTATCTTTCTAATCATTTAAATAAATAAAAACAATTTCATATTATCTAGGACATCATGTAGTCCAGTGGTAGGTGATGCATCCTTATTTCCCTTCAGTTTTTTGTTCAAACCTTGTGGCATTGACGAATAGGATAGGTTATCACCTATCCTATGGGTTTTTCTTTCTATAAAACTATAATCCTTATAAAATTAAAATAATTGTGAGAAACTTCCTAAAAAATAACCTTAATGCATTCATGATTAAATAAAAAGTTTTAACATCAAAGGTTATATCACACATTTTATTTTTCATTCTAAAATGTAATAACCCATAATTACCTCAACTTCTTAATTAAATAATTAATTTATTTCCCATAATTTTAATTTTCACCTCCCTATGATTTAAATAACACTATTCAAAGAAAAAAATAAAATAATTTTGAAATATGATCATGGTGTCCACCTGGTTTTATTGTTGTTTTGTTCATGTAGATAAAAGATCCATGAATTTAAAAAATTCTTCATAGCTTCTCCAAATTCTCTATATTAAATCATCCAAAATAACCTCATAGAACTTGGGTCATATGGATATTTGTATAGAAATCATTTTGAAAATATTTTTGTATGACATAATTTCAAATAATTTTATAAAACATTCTTTTTACAAAACAGCTAGACTAATAACTGTTTTCAATATTTTAATCAAGGGTCTTTTTAAAATACCAAAAGTATAACCCAAAAGACTATAAGTTAATACCAAATATAAAATAGGCTATATAAGGGTCTCTTTATTTTAAATTTGTAGTAAAATCATAGTATTCTCCAAAGTCATGTGACAGGATAAAGTATTTGGAAAGTACCCAATTATATTTCTCTTATTTAGAAAGGTGAGAAAATTTGGAATTTGTAATTTTATTAAAAACAACCCATGAATCATGATGGTATCAAGTTATAGAGGACGTGTTTTATATTTCATACAACTATTTTTAAGAGATTTGTATGTTAAATGTTTTTTCAAAATTATAAGGATGTGAATTTGAAATAATTATTGAATGAAAGTGATCAAGAAGAGGTAGAAATGTTGTTTGGGATCCTCCTCCTTCTATTTATAATTTATTTTCCTTGATCTAAAAAAGTTGGAGAATATTATTTTACTAAAAGATATACTGATAAATATAACCTATGTCTAACCAAAATCCCTAATCTCCAAATTTGTCTAAAACATCCCTATAATACAAACTTTAATGAAATGGCCTTAAAATTTACATATTCTAGTTACATTAAATAAGGATTCACATTCTTAAATTTCTAAGGATATTTTAGGATTATATTTATAGAGAGTTATTTCATAACTCTTACATAAAAATTAAATATATTAAAAATTGGACACTTATACTCATTGTCCATTTTTTCACCAAATAAAACTTTTAAAAAGAAAAAAAATATTTTAAATAAATATCATCACAAATTTGATCTTTCCCTCATCCTTTTACCGACTCATCCTTAAATACCTGTGAAAAAAATTTTAAAATGTTGAATGAGTACAAAAATATCATTATGGGACATAAAAAATAAAGAAACTATTAGTCTAGTAAAAAACATGAAAATTCATGAAATGTTTACCATTACCATCAATGTTATTTGAGCATGTGAAATAAAGCATTTTCGCATTAAAAACAGACACAATGTTTTATTACAGAAAAAATTTAAAACACATAAAAATAAAATAAAAACTTTTTTAGAAACTTATAGCATCACATTCATAAAACCTTTTCAAACTCCTTGCAGTTGGAATAACTATACAACCGAATTCCAATATAATTCTCCAGAAAACAAAATTGTTAACTGATTCATTAGAGAGATATAATGGGGATCTCCCTTAGTATAATATATATTGGTCCCACCCATTTTTAATGAGTTTTAATGAGTCTCAACCCTTCATATAAGCTATATCAGGATCAGTTGTTCACTAAAATGGGGCTCAACTAATTGTATAAGATGTATCGGGCTCACCCATTTTTCAGATTATGATCAAGATCCCTATCATGAATAAAAAAATTATTCTTTAAACTTTTCATCTTAAAATCCCTTTTAAAACACATTTTAACCCGTATGAAAATTTATTTCCAAAATCAAAATACCCTTCTCTTTTAAAAATCCCATTTTAATCACCAACATACCTAGAAAAAGGGAAAATGTGTTTTCTTTGAATAAAACATGAAGTCTTTTAAAAGAATAAAAATACCATATAATAGTTACAGTGATATTAAAATTCATTTTAATCCTATATGTTAAAATAAAACATTTTTTGTCTTTTGTAGAGAGATTCAAACATTCTATAAGATTATTATTTTTTGAAAACCTTTGAAAGAAAATCAAATAAACTCATTTATTAGAATCTAAAAAATGTTCACATAAAAATAAATAATTTCATTTAAAAATAAAAATATAATTTTATAACAGAAGCTTAAAATCATTGTAGAATGATTACAATGGTAATTATGTTCATGCAATATATGTAATAAAAATACCTCCCTTTTGACTTCTGTAAAATGAGTTGAAATAGTAACTTTAAAATATGATTTTTAAATGAAAGTACCTAACCATTTTAGAAAAATATTAATCATAAGAACCACTTTAAACATCATGATAATAGATAACTTAATGATATTAAATTTCAAAGGCGTTTTATATACACATCATAAAAATATAGGAGTGTGACATCAAAATATGCCTCAACGAAAGGAAATTGAGAGAATGTCTCTTAACTTGAGTCGGACTCATCAGGTATGTTCATTATATTCGTAAATAAAATAAATTAATTAATTTTATACTTTATTAATAACATTTTTGTGTTCTTTATTAATTTATTTACTTTAATACCATCTTATACACAATTACATGGTCAATTAAATTTGCATCGGGTGTATTGATTATATTTTTTTCATATATCCCAAATGACTTCAGTAGGTTTACTATTGTCAAATATTTCATTATTACATCATATCTAGACTAAACTAAAACACATAATTATAATTTTTATACATCATTTATACTTTTAAATCCAACAATTAAATATGGTTATAAAAAATTAACTGTGTTACAATCATGGAGATGGTAGGTCGTACGTAGACAAGAGCAATGTTTCCATTTTCCAATGATATTTATAGATAAAGATAATTATTATTTTATCTATATAAAATGATCATAATATAATAAATATCATATTAATACTTTAAATATATGTATATATTGTAATGACATAAACTATGATAAATAAAATTCCCTTTATGATTGAGTTAAATGCACTATTATGGTTATGGAACCCCATGCATTTCTTTGGATTTATTATATTATTTGATATTTAAAATATTTTAACAATAATAATAGTTGATAATATATCTTTAAATATTTATCATATAATTAGTATAAATATAGGGTTTTGATAAATCCAATTGATACAGACAAACGATGTGATGGCCTCGACCGGTAGGATTGTACCTGATGAATCCCATTTATCAAAGATTACAAGGGCAATAACATCACTATTATTTTTCCATGACCAATTCCAAGATAATATAGAATAAATAAATTATGAATGAAACCTTTTAAGGTAGAATTCTATTCTCATTGAGATCATATCCCAAACCATATATGTTGAACTACCCCATGAAAATCTCACCATCACACACATTACCCTGAGAGTGTTTTTTGGTGTAATAAAGGTCTATTTATCAAGATCAAAATAATATAAATTATCATATTTTATTTTCAACATAATTAGGATTATATTTACTTATTATTGTTTTTAATTTATAAATAATCTTTATTTTGATACCAAAAAACACAAATTGTATTTTTGTGTAATATGCAATTTCAATAAGATATACCTTCTTGATAAAATTATGAATTTTAATAATAAATTATAATTTAATAAAATAATAAAATTAAATAATTTTTGTTAGATATAAATGATAAAATAATTTATAATGAGTAACATTTAATTTTTATAAGGGTTCGAAAATAGTTATTGTCAAAAAACCGAACTTCATAATAAATGAGAATTCTTATTTTAAAATTAAAAATTAAAATGTTATGAAAATTATTTTGATAAAATAAATATTTTTTTTGGAATAAAAATGTTTAAATTATACAGCAATTATTTTTCATAATTTTATAAGACAACCTAATTTTTGGGTAAAAATTAAATATGGTATAAATATACGTTGTGTATCATGGAATCATAATGACCCAAAATTGATGTAATAAAGTATGTAAAGGGTATCAATGAATAAATATATGTTTATCATTTAAAAGTATGTGTTTATTAGGTTATTTTATTAGATTTATAAATCCTTTATGGATCCTATAAAATCAATATTATATTTTAATGTTTTAAAATCACTTTTTTATAATGTGACTCACTTCCAAATCACTAAACATAATATTTTAACGATTTCGGTCCATGGCCTTATAGAATAATTAACACCACTACCCATTTTCAGAATTAATGGTAAAAAACATGGGATTTTTAATTAATGTATTATATAGAGTCTAAAATCTATGTTTTTGAATGAATAAATAACTACCCTCTCTCTCCCAATATAAACCTAATGAATCTTTCATTCCTCTTCACTCAAAAAATTTAAAGAACATAATTACTCTTACATCCCCACTCTATTTTACTCTCCAGGTTCTTCCAAGATCTTAAGAAGCTCTAACCAAGTTTTTGGAATAACCCTTTCAAGGATAGGGATCCTCTCATTCTCCTATTTATTCAAGAACCTTTATTATTTTATGATTTTTGTTTCCAATTACTAATATCGGGACATATTTTTCCACATTCATATTACATTCCATTTGATTTAAAAATAACTAGAGACCCATTTACACATATTTAAGCCATTTTATTAAACATTATGTACTGTTTTTATGATATCAAAATTTCCCTATGATTTTTCCATGCAAAACCATAGTTTGTGAATACCATCATTATTTCCGCTCAAGGGTATTCACCTAGACATACCAATAATTCTTTTATTGGGGAATTAAATTTATTTCTTCCACACTAAATTATATTAGAATTAAATTTTATAAAATATCTTATTATTTTATATTATATGTTTGGCACACTTATTCATGTAAACGATATTATTATGATGGGTGTTCCCACATAGTGCTCCAATGCATTGGGTAATGTTTTAGTCTCATAAAATTCCATGTATGGTGCACGGGATGTTATACTAAGCACATTATGTTATGGTGTCTTAGTGTATATAATTTAATTATTCTAATAATGTCTTATTTAATGTTGTTTCCACATTTCCATGTTGTCATTATTTTATCATGTTATATCATTTCTCATTGTTCATGTTTACGATTCTCACCCATTTTATGTCTCATTGAAATTTCTATTGTCTAACATGTAAAACCTTATTTATTTTATTATTTGTTTATTAACTTAAAATGATTTATGTCTCACCAATTTATTATATATATCCCTAATATATCCCATCTAGTTTTAATAATGATACAAAATTATGAGCATGTTAAGGATGTTTTCAATAATTTCGATGTACCCCTATTTTAAGTTGTTATGTAATGTATCTAATAACCCAATTACACATGACTTATCAATCTTCTGGGTTATATTATGTGTATTATTATATAATAAATCAATAATTAATTTGTAATAAATACAAGTTCTGTCATGTAGATATCATCCATGTGGTGGGGGATGAAAAAAATCCCATCGCTTTATGGAGGTGTTAGTCCATACGTATGCATGAGGGATGTTATTGTATTTTAATAAATGGAAAGGTAATAAGAAAAATGATATAATATGGTTTAATAATGATAAATATGTTATTAATATCATATTCAAACATTAATTCCACCATTATAATGATTCTTGAAAGATGGTGATGGAAAATGAATTACATTAGTTTGAGAGGTGGTTGTTCGTCATCCACATAGTCTATGGCTTCGTTTCCCATTTGATAGAATAGAGGATAGATATATGTTATGATATTAACATAATAACATCCCAATATGTGTTTCATACAATTTTTATTATTTTTATCATTATTGAAGAATATTTTAAAGAGGTTGAGGAAGCAATAAAATAGAAACACTTGATTAAAAATGATGCCTCTACTTAGGATAACCTCTTTTTGTTACCACATTAAGACCACTAAGGATAGTATTATACCTAAAACATGACCTATATAGTGAGGGTATATATTCTAGGAAGTTATTTTCGAAGTTATTGTCCATGAAAAGGGGTTTTATGTGTGAGGTATATAAAAGAAGTTGTTCCCTTTTATGAGAGAGGGGAGGGGTATTCCTGGAATTTCTCAAAATTTTAAATTATTTTAAATTAATTTTTAAATAAAAATGGTTTAATATATTATTTATTTATAATATGGGATGATTATTTTTCTGAATTATCTCATAAAATAAAAATTAGAAAAAATTTTACTATGGTTTACAATTATATTTTGGTTTTAACCCCTCGTTAACACTTAAAAATATTACCGTGGTAGTAAAGATTTTTACTCTTTTAGGGTCAATATAATAGCTATAAATGAAAAAAGGCATATAAATGGACCATGCTTAATATTATCAAGAAACTAAAAATAAATTTTCCAATTATAATATTTATATGAATTTTATATCATTTTATAAAATATTATCTATTATAAAATGTCAATAATTTCAATTTTTAGAACTATTAATATCTTTGCCTTTAATAATTTCAAGATAACACTTATAAGTAGAAAAAAAATATTTTAACACATCTCTAAAATTTTATGGTCATCTATATAATTCATTAATCACATTAATTATCTCAAATTATAGTACTTTTTAAAATTTTATTATCATTTTTTGGATTTTTTTCATTAATTAAATGATTATTATATCAGCGTCTTATAAGCATTTAAGGTAATTATTTCTTCTATAAATTTAAAAAAAAATATCATGAAAAAGATAAATATTTTATATTTAAAAATATTTTTTATATTAGAAAAAATCATCTAGATAACCCCATATTAAAAATATTATAGTTATTAAAAACAGGAGTGTGACATGTTTGACTTTTCTTGAAATAAAATATTATAAAAGTCATAATCTCATGAAACAGCCAGAAAATATTATATAACCAAATATTGGATAAATATAGATGAAATGGACTCATAGAAAAAATTATTTCCTATTTTTGGGTCATTTTATAGTCCTTATAATCTTATTTTTAATTTCAATTATCCAATTTACCCTTTACGAAGGTAACAAAAAAAATACTAATGTTACAATTCATATTGACCAAAAATAAAATGGAAAGGTTGAATAAATTTAGACCTCATGATTCTAAATATGGATTAAATTTTTAAAATTTTAAAATATTCAATTCTCATAAATTAATTTAAAATTAAATCATCAAAAGGCAATAAGAAAATGCTTTTTCAAAAAAAAATGCCCTTTTAAATATAAAATATTTTTATATAAATTCAAGTATAAAATATATATAAAAATATTATTGAAATATTATAAATAAATGTAAACTAATTAAATTTAAAACTAATACAGAATAGAATTTTAATTAGTAAATACTAAAAATAAAAAAATAAGTTTTAATAAAAATGGTTTTTTCACCAGTCATTAAAAAATCAATCTTTTTAAAAAAATTATACATAATTAATCATAAGATAATATTTAAAAGATGAAGTCAGAAATTAAAATATTTTTTTCAAATATATTTATTAATATTTCTATAAATTAATTATAATAATTTATCAAAAATCAATAAAACACATTTTTGGAGAAAAGTATTTTGATGAATAAAATGATTTTACTGAAATTAAGTGCTTAATTTTATAAGCATTAATTAATAAATTATTTTTAAGTAGAAAAATTATAAATTTTATAATTCAGTTAATATTATTAATTCCCCTTAAATTAATAACTAGGTTATAATGGTCACATTTAAAAATAATAACAATTTGTTGTTCGTTTAAGCTCAGTGTTGAGTATTTTTCATGCTATTGATAATAGTATTTCATTTTTAAATATCAGAATATTACTTTTATAATCCACACTTTATATATGATTATTACTCACTACTATCACGATAAGAGCATGGAGTGTCACACTCTAAGTGTATTCAAGCTTTTGATAGATTCTATGTGAATAAGAGTCTAAGACATGGTGGGTCCCACCACGAGGTTCATGTTATGTTCGTGTTTGACTAATCACCAAGAAATAAATAAATTAAATATTATTTTTAGTTTATAATAAAGAAATTTGTGTTAATTTAAACATTGTATTCACAAGTAATTAAATGAATATAAAATAAATATTTTTCTAATGAATATTTTACTCAATTTTTGTTAAGGGTTTAATGGGAGAAGTGAATCGATTTAATGACATGAATTTTATAACATAGTATATATTTTATGTTAAAAGTATGGGATAAAATTTGGATGAAATTTATGACATGTTACTAAGTCATTTCGTGTCATTAAGGGCATATTTTGAAGGTTAAAGTTACCAGGGGCCTAAGTGAAATTAATGTGACTTTAAACTTACCTATATATGTCTTGAGAAGCTCAAATTCATGGAACTATTCATCCCCACTAATTTGAGAGAATCTCTCCCTTCTCTCCCAAATTATAGAGTGAGAAAGAAGATATCTGAGCACCCTGATCAATGTTTTTCATCATGGATCGATGGTATGATGCTCTCACAGTTACAAGGATGTTGAAAGAAACATTGATTCTCCATGCTAGCACCCAAAAAAAACACCAACATACTTATAGGCTCTTGAAGCACATGTGGATGATCTATATGGTTCTGGATTTGGTTACATTGAGTGATGATCTCTAAAAGTGAGAAAAACATGATTCTAATCGAAATCAAATGCAATACAGTTTCAATTAAATTCTTCATGCTAAATTAAATTTCACATTATCTGTGGATGAATCTGAGCTGAGGTACACCAAATTTGATGTTTCAACAAAAATATGGCCCTAAAATTTTTAATATACCATATTTCATTATCCCACGAAGCCTAAGTTTAATTTAAATATTTCCAATCCTAACATTAAAAATTGTAGCAATAGAGTTTTTAATGTTTAAGGATTTTAGTCAAGATCAATCTGATCTTAATGAATCATTACGATTTTTGTATGATGAAAAAATCAATTCAATTATTAAATTTTCAATGAAATTCATCATTCTCAATGAAAAGAGACAATTTTTGCATGAAATATATGTTCTATATATTTTTGGATGAGTTAGATAAACTGAGTCCCTAATGAATCTGAAGATGGTCATGAACTCCCATAAAGACAACCTAAACACAAATTAATCATAGGGAAGTCATCCAATTTAGAATCAGGCTCGGTTGAAGAGGAAAGGAAGTAAATGATTTCTATTTAACTTAATGGACTCAAAAAGATCAATAAAAGGTTAATATGTATTGGATATTATAAGAGGATATGAGGTTGAGGAGCATGGAAAATTATTATTCATCATATCTAGAATGATGATTGCAGAGGTATTCTTAATACCCAAGACATGTGCCAATTTAACTAAGAAATGTATACACTGTTTAAATTATTTAAAAGGTGAAGATGATATATCCAATAGTTTTTAGACTTAATGAATTATGATGAAGGTAAATGAAGTCCATGAAAATATTTATATTCTTGTGGAATATTTTTTGAAGGCCATGAAAAAATACAATTATGTATATATTTTTTCATGATGTTTTTCTTTAAAGAAGTATTTTAGGTGGATTAACAACGTATACTTGGTAATTACCAAGTATCTGAGTGGGAAATCATTATTAAAAAACATAATCAGTCACAACTAACCAATAAACCACCTAACACCACACATATGAGACCCAAGGTGTAACAACCCCAACACCAACACCCTGCTGTCGATGGCTATTTTAAAACATTGGTGCATAGATCACAATACATATTATCTAATATTTTATTATCCTTATAAAACCAAAAACAAAAATGAGTTTTACATTATATTCAAAGTATGGTTATGCCATATCAAAACATGAAAAACGTTATTATTATCCTTATAATAAATTTTTCATATGTATTACTCCTATTTATTTCTATGAGAAATTTGGAATGATGTAAAGGGTGAGATCAGATGCTCAGTAAGGGAATAGAATATAGAAGAAGTTATTATTGAAGGAATAAATACACAAACTTGTTCCGTATCAAATTAAATTGCGAGCATAATTAAATTCATGGTAACATAAGAGTGAATAAACATCAGGATAAAAATAACTCTACATAGAGTTATGGTAATAAATAATTACTGACATCATAAATATACCATCACATCCTTGCTCCAAGACTTCTTACATAAAGGATAAGGATTCACCAATTACCCTATCTTAGTTCCATAAATTCATTATACCAAGACATCTTTTATAAAGGTTAAGTATACTCCCATTACCCTATTTTAGTATTCTCATGAGATCTACTAGTGCACTAAGGGGTTATATAATTCCTGGACCCACCCATTACATATAATTCCTTTGAATTGAAACACATTAAAAAATGTTACTTTTCATAATATTCAAGGAATAAACAATATAAATACATATCATAATTACATAATTAGGCATATCAAACAATATTTTCCCATATAGAAGAAATAATTATATAGTACAAAATAATTTTCCCTAATCATTGAATGAACTAATTAATATAACTTCACAATGAGGGTTACATTTCCATATAAAAATAAAGATTATATCTTATGAAAATATTTTTCCCCAAACACAGGATAAATAAATAAATATAGGTTAAATAACTTATGAAATATATAGGTATTTTCACAATGTACAAATAAACACCATTAACAAGTGAAGGATAAGGGATTGTTTTCATTGGGTATTCATAAGAAATAAATATTCAAGTTATCTAGATAGACATATATATTTATTTTAAAAAACATGACACCAATTAAATGATAAATAAATCATTTATAAAGGTTTTTAAAAGATAATGTAAGTTTTCTAAAGCACATACACTGGGAGTGTCAAACCAAGTGTGCATTAAGGCCCATTGTCATGCACCAGTGACGATCGAGTCAAGTCCAATGTACTATTTTTGGAGTAACCCACAAGTAAAACTATGCTATATCAAAATCCACCTGTGGTATCCATATATGTATTTCATTTCTTGGAAAACCATACACTTTTTACTTTACAAAATTTTAGGATGGTTTTATAGCTACGGGATCATCCGAGTATTATAACAACTTTCACAATTATATAATGAGAGGGATTATATAAACTCCCATTAAAAACATATAAAATAGAATATAATTACACAGAATAAAAATTATGGTAGTATAAAGAAATAAATTTAAAAATACAATATAACAAAGGTAATGTACTTGAAAAGGAAAGAGGAAGACGGAGGACCCTTGCATTGAGAGGATGCTTCATAAATATATAGATTAACTCCTTAAAACTATGGTGCAAAATTGGAGAGACTCTTGATAGGGGTATTGAGAGATAAATCATGATCAAAGGATTTTTTGTGAAAACTGATGAGGGAAGGGGGTATTTATTCTTGAGGATGGTTTATTTTGAGGGGTTGAATATTGGTTATTTTATTATATAAGTCAAACACTTGTAGGTGAAATAAATTAAAACCAATTTTTTAGAATATTAATGAGTGAGAGAGGGTGGGTGGACATTTAAGTCCTTTGATAACCAAAACGTAACTTCCAACCATCCCATTTGATGCAAAAAATCCAAAAATAATTTTTATATCAAAAAATCAATTTTTGGTTCCAAAATATAAAGTGAAAATTTATAAATTAAAATTAATAATTTTAAATTAATTTTTATTATTATTAAATAAAATTTTTATTAAATAAATTTTATCATAAATATTTGAATCATGTTCAAATAAAAATTATTTCATAAAATCAAAATGCTCAAAAAATGGTAATTTTAACTTTTTTAACAAGAAATCAACTTTGTCAGAAATTTACTAAAAAACCATCCTAGTATAATTTTAATGTGTTGAGTTCAAAAATAAAATTATTTTATTTGAATAATTCTCTAAATATGGTAATTTTAAATATTAAATAAAAAACCATATTAATTAAAACATAAAAATTTTACATAATAGTAAACATTAGGACCGTTAAAAAAATTAAAAAGGTATTTTTTAAATTGTAAAATCATTTAGAAAATGTTTTATAGATTTATTTAATGAAATAACCATTATTTAAAACTTAAATTTTTATCATAAAACTTATTTTTTAACCAAATATATTTATTGACTTTATAAATAATATAATTTTGATTATATCATAAAATAATCCTTAAAATCACATAGTTTCGTCTATATATCCAAAAATAATAATAACCAAGTTTTTTATTGAATAATGGTCATAATATCCATCATTAATATGAGCCAAAATTTATAATATAAAATTACATATTTACCTATAAATATATGAAAATTCTTATTGCATCATTCATTTCATCTGATATGATGGTTCTTATACACTCATTGATAATGTCTATCATTTTACTAAAGGTACTCTTCCTTTCTATGATCATTACGGTATGAGCAATGTTATTAGGTTAATTTAAACCTATATTGTTTCTTTTATTGAATTTACTTTTCTTCAATGGGTATATAACTTTATTATTTCTAGTTTTACTTGTCCATATTTACACATAATGTGTAATGTTCTTATGAAATCTAATATTCCTTTTTTCTTGTCTACTTGTTGTAATAGTGGGTGATTTGTTGTATATTATTGTTACATTCTCAAATAATGAAATAATTTTTTGTTATTTTATATTATTTTTCTTAAATTATACTAAATTACTAATAATTTCACAAGAATATATATATTTATAATAAATAAACTTTTGTGTTATGAAATTCTTCTCCCCATAAAAATTAGGTCCTCACAATTTTATATTATTGATCGATGAGTTATAACTCATAACTTTAATTTCAATAGTCAGGATATTCTTTAATATTATTGATATATCATTCACCCTTTATTATTAATTCCATAAATCCAATATATAAATGTTCATGTCCTTTGTGGTGTTTCCCTTTTCAAAAGAGATAACAAAATTGAACTTTTGAAATCATATCACAAAGATACCATGATCCATATAGTTTTCAGAGAAATGAAAAGGTGTTAGACATATCAAATAGTTTGTTATAGGTGATTTGAATATTCAACAAAACTTTTAAAATCATTAGAAATAGATTTTTCAAAAATATTGACGATTAAATCATCTAGAAGGGATAAGAAAATTTTATAAGATTTATTTCCTTTCATTTGATAAATGATATTTGATCTGTTGAAATGAAAAAGTTAAAACTTTTAATTAATTATATATACCAAAATTATAAAATTCTCAATTACCTCATATTTTCATATATTAAATAAAAATTAAAATTTAAATAATAATAATAATAAGGATACTTTTAAGGATCATTAGGATAATAAATTTCAATGGAGAGTTTAACCCTGAAGTTTTTCTAACATTTGGATTCTAAGATCATATATTTTAATCTTTTTGATTATTTTAATTGAAAGAGTTATAATTTCTATAAATAAATTCATTTTGGTTTATAAAAATCTTATTATATACCTCATTAATTATTTTTTCTCAAAATTTTAATTATTAATTTCTAATAATGATACTTTGGGGTGTCTAAATGGTATCATGACTCAAAATATAACTTCTAAAGAGATTCAAACCTTAAAATCTAAGGAATACAAGGTAACATGTATTTTTCCTAAAAAAATACATAAATTAAAATTCTCATCCATTTCTTCCAAATATTATTCCTTATATAGTTATGATTCATATTATTTTATATAATCATACACTTCTTAAATAAATATCACAAGGTACTCTAATTCTGTTGTTACTTTTGGGGACTTAATGATGAATCAAGTCATGTCCATGAGTTGAAATAATGCATCATAAGTATTTTTTAATTCGATAAATTCTTGTGCCCAAGAACATAAAATATATCCTTGTTGAAAGTAGTGTGATAATTGATAAATAGTTTCATGTAGTCATGCATTTTCACCATATTGTTTTAAAATACCATTATGAACATTCCCTCTATAAAACCTTCATACAAGATCCAAGTGGAATAGTTGAACATATTTTTAGTTGTATAAATATTAAAAACATCCTCTAATTTTTAAAATAATATAGATATATGATTCTTGGAGATCATCCTACTCTAAATTTTTATAAAAAATGATAATACCTCCCTTTATTTGTGACATTGTAAATTATTAATAAAGTCCCTTATGTTAGTCCCCAAAATGAGTAATATGAAAAAAAATATTTAAAATATGGATAAATTATTTGGAAGAACCATAATAATACCTAATAACATGGGGAGAGTTGGATATGTTTTCAAGTAACTTGAAAGTGAGCTGAATTCGAGAAGATGTGGCACGTTCACTTAAACTAGATTTTAAAATTATGATTGTAATTAAATCATCCGGGATGGATAAGAGAGTAATATGAGATTTCCTATCTTCCATATTGATAAAATAACTTCAATCTATTGAAAAATATAATTAATATATCAAATGAAAAACATAGCACCTACTTATATTGTAATTAGCTACCAATTATATCTAATCATCAAATGAAACCTAAATAGTTAACAGTGACTGATCAAAAATATATAAAGCAGATAAAATATATATATTATAAATTATAAATCTTATTAATGTCTAAGGAACCCAAATTTTAAACAATTATATTTTCATTTTAACCTATGTCACTCTTAGATCAATCTAGTTTTTAGGATGGTTTTTACCATACTCTTAACCTAATTCTTTAAATAAATATACAAAAATTATTGTAAACTTTTCCAAAAATAATTAAAATCCATGATCTTAAAAGTTAATATATCCTTTATCTATAAGTTCACATAATAATTAATATATTACATAAATTTATAATCTCTATGTTTTAATAAATTTTTTCCACGATCCTTTTCCAATTAGGTTCTAACTGGGTTCTTCTAAATGTAGTTCCTAATATTTTTACTAAATTTTCCTCTGATATCAACTGTAACAACCCCCACACCAGCCCCTAGAGATAGTGGTTATTTTATTACATTAGAATATATATGTCACAATAAAGAGGATATAATATTTTATTATCATTAGGAAAACAAATAAATAAATGATTTTTACATTATATTGAAATAAAAAATACATCATCTGAAATCATGAAAAATATTATTATTCTCTTTGTATTCCATTTTTCATATATATTTCTCCACATGGTTTTTAGTATAAAATGGGAAATAATATAAAGGTTGAGATTAGATTATTTGTAATGGAATAGTTTATAGTTAAATTTATTATGGTAGGAATGAATAAACTAACTTGTTCCATAATAAATGAAACTGAGAGAATAATTAAATCAATGTCCAACTTAAAAATAAATAAACTCCATGATAATAATAACTAAAAATAGAGTGATGGGAATAAATAATGTCAATAATCTTAAATATACTACTAAGGCCTTATTCCAAGACATCTAATATAAAATGTAATGACACTCTAAATAACCTATATTAAATATTTCAAGGCCTCATGCCAAGACATCTTATATAAAGGGTAAGGATTTTCTCATTACCCTATCTTTTGTCATGGGACCTACCAGTGCACTGAGGGGTGATGTATTTTTGAGACCCAATCATCACATAAAATTAAAATTAATTCCATCACATAACAAAAGATTACATGGAATAATGTTCAAGTAATGAAGAACATAAATACTTACCATAATTTCTCAATTTAGAATATCTCACAAGATTTCATATATATCAGAAAGAATTATATGGTACAAAATTACATTCCCCAAAAAAAGAATGAATTAATTAGTATAATTGCTCAATGAGATTTATCTTACCATATAGAATAATTTATTATATCTTATGAAAATATTTTCCCCAATAAAAAGATCAATAAATAAATCTAGGAGAAGTAATTTATGGAATATATATGGATTTCACAACATACAAATAAACACCCTTAACAATTAAAGGTTAAGGGATTGTCATCATTGGGTGTTCACAATAACTAATGATTCAAGATATCTGGGTATATAGATATATGTATTTGTAATGTTGTGATACCAATGAAATGATAAATAACTCCTTAATAATGTCTTTGTAAATATCAAGTAAATTATCATATTCATATCCCACGAGAGGGTCAAACCAGGTGCATAGAAAGGCCCATTATCGTGCACTTAGTGGTGATAGAGTCAAGTCTAATAATCCATTTTTGGGTTTATTTAGCATAGGTACAAATGTTTCAAATCTACATCCACTTGTAGTATCCAAATAGTGATTTCATTACTTTGAAAATCATAATGGTTTTACTTTAGAAAAATTTTGGGATGGTTCTATAACTATGGGATAGTTCGGGTATTATAAAGACATAAAAATGGATTTAATGAGAGGTAATAAATAAATTATAATTTAAAACATATAAAATTTAATATAACGCCATTGAATAAAAATCATGTTATTATAAGAAAAAAAATTAAAATACAACATAACAAAGGTAATGTACCTGAAAAGGAAAGAGGAAGATTGAGGGGCCCTACATTGGGAGGATGCTTCTTAAAGCTAGAGTGAGACTCCTTAAAACCTTGGTACCACCATGTATAGACCCTTGAGATTTATATTGAGATGTAAATATTTCTTAAATTATTTTTTTGTGGAAATTGAGGAGGTAAAGGGGGTATTTATACTTGGGGATGAGTCATTTAATAGGATTAAATGTGGAGAATTTTATTATATAAGCCGACCACTTGTGGGTGCAATGAATTATAACCAATTTTATGAACTATTAATGAGTAAGAAAGGATGGGTGGATCTTGAAAGCCTTACAAAACTATAACATACCTTCTAATGGGCCCATTTAACATACATAAACCAAAAATAATTTTTATCACAAAGAATACAATTTTTGGTTCCAAAATGTAAATTGTAAATTTATAAATTAAAATTAATTTTTTGAAATTAATTTTTATAATTATCAAATGAAATTTTTAATGAGTAAAATGGTTCATAAATTTTTTAATCATGTCTACAAAATAATTATGTCATAAAATCAAAATGATCATAAAAAGTAATTTTCACTTTTTCATCAAAAAATAAACTTTGTTGGAATATTCACAAAAAATCACCTTAGGATAATTTTGGTGTGTTGAAACAAAAATGAGTTCATTTTATAAAAAACATTATATGTATATTCGAATTTTAACTTTTAAATCGAAGTCCTTATTTATTTATAATTAAAAATTCTATAGTGTAGTAAAAAAAAATTCCATTAAAAAATAGTTAGGGATTCATTAAAATATAAAATTATTTAAAAAGATTTCATAGGATTATATCATTAAATAACTTTTAGTTAAAACTTCTAATTTTATTATAAAAAATATTTTTTGACAAAAAATATTTATAGTCTCTATAAATAATATAATTTTGATTATATCATAAAATAATCCTCACAATCACATAGTTGCATCTATATAACCAGCAATAATAATGACTGATTGTCTTATTGGGTAATGGTAATAATTTAAATCAGTCATATTGGTTGACATTCATAATGGAAAATGACATATTTCCCTATAAATGTACCATAATTCTTACTTCACCATTCACTACATCACTTTCAATGTCTCTTACACACTCGTTGATAATGTATATCATTTTTTTAATGCGACTCTACCGTTTTATAATCTTAGTGGTAGGGGAGATCTTCTTATGGGAATTCAAACCTATGGAGTATGTTTTAGTGATTATACTTTTCTTCAATGAGTATATACCTTTAATGTAACACCCCGAGATTTTATGAAAAATATTCTTTTTAATTTCATTAATGTCTTGTGTTATAGGCTACACCAAAAAGAGCTTTCACAACACACATCTCTGACCTGGCTTGAATTACACGCAATCGCGACCTTCCACAATAGCGTGTGTTGTACGCAACACCAAGTTTCGCTAAACAACGATATGCTATTAAAATATTATTAAAACTAGACGTTATGAATAGTAATAACCACTTTTTGAAATTTTGTAATTTCTATTTTTCAAAATGGACTTCATTTTTGGATTCGGAATATCGAAATTAGCTTAGGGTGAAATTTTGGTGATTTTCGGATTACTTTCATATTTTGATGAATAGTGAAAATTACTAAATTTTAATTAAAAACAACTTTTTCAATCGAAATAATTAATAGTGATAAATTATTAATTTGAGTGGTTTTAAAGTATATTTAGAATATATTTTTACAATTTAATACAATTTTGGTCATTGGATGTAATTTCACATTTAAACCAGACATAAACAAGTGTCAATCTTTTGATAGTTATTATTTCTTAAGAACACGCTATTTGTTTTGATGACGGGAATTAATTTTTAAATTAATTAATGAAACTGATATGTTTCGAATTTGGTAAAATAGAAATCATTTTTGAGTTCATAATATCAAATATAGCTTAGGCCTAATTTTTGGTATTTTTCTGAAAACTTTCAATTTTTTATGAATAGTGAAACCACTAAGTGGTAGTTAAAAAAACGGAATTTTTCATAAAACTTAATTTTACCGCTTCTGTGAGTGGAATTTCAAAAATCCGAGAGACACGGTTGATGTCAGTAAGTAAAATGTGGTTCAATGAGATGAAAATAATTTTTGGTGAATAGTAACTTTTTACTTTTATTTACCACGGTTAAAAGTAAATAGGGTAATTAAGGGTAAAATGATATTATTATTACCATAACACATGTCCTAATTCTATTGGATAAGTGTAATTAGACCAAAAACAAACTTAAGAATAAAATATGACCATTTAGGCCCACTTGAATTAGATTAGGACATTTATTATTATTTAATTCAAAGAAGAGTTAAAAGAGTTAAAATCAACGTTTATTTAATAAAACATTTTTAATATAGGGTTCTACATAAGATAAATTCGACTATAAATATTCATTAGAAATCTAAAAAGATTTCCTACATAATGGTATTTTATTTGTAATTTTTAGACATAAAATAATTTAATTTATTTATGACACAACGATGATGTAGTAATTATCTTATTAATGAAATATTGACATAATTGATGTTATAAATACTCAAATAAATAAAATTTGAGACTTTTTATGAATTAAAATAATTTTATAGATTAATATGACATGTTATTATTGATTTAATTAACTTTTTTCGAACTTATCATTCTGTTAGTATTTTCACAAAAATCAATTACTAAATAGTGTCAAAATTGACATAAAATAGTTTTTAAAACAAATATTATATTATTAATTGTTATGTTATTCCTAAAAATATAAGGTTCGGCCAAATGACTTATATAAGGTTATATATAATAATAATAAACAATTTGGGGTTCGTTTGGCTTCTTATAGTAAGTTTATTAACCTAATAGTGTAAGAACACAAGAAGACACGGTAAAAGTAAAATTATTTAACTTAATGTTAAATCTAAATGATAAGGTTAAAATAGGAACCTAAACTTGTCTAAATTCTATTGGATGAGAGGCTTTCTACCCATACCCACCTTAGCCTCGAAATAAATCAATTTGGAGCTATTTAAAACCAAACTTGACTTTATAATAAAATAATATTTTTGGTTATTCCAAAGGTGCCCCGCTCTTCCCTTATATAAGGACACCTCCTCCCTCTCTTCCTCACACAACTTTGAGCCTTCAAGCTCGGCCAACCCCTGACAAATTATCTTCTCCACTTCCCTAGAAACATCCTAGTGGTTCTGGTCTTCCTCAAAGACCAATCTTAGTTCCCTAAGAGGAGGTTTCAAAGAGGCGTATCGAAGAAGATGTAATTTCTTCTCCCGATTCATTCAAGATTCTTTCTTCTTCAACTTATTCTTCTTTAGTTGTTTCATTATAAAGTAGTAACATAAGTATCACTAATATACTGATTTGTTGTTATAAATATTAAACAACCCCATTTCACCTTCTATCCATCCTACGGAAAACAAAATCACCGCGCGTGCGTACGTACGGAATACCGTCTCCACGCCGTGGTGTAATCTATTTTTCCACCAACACCTTACATGGATGGGTATAATGGTGTAAATAATAACTATAAATAGTTATTAAAACATCATACTGATTCTTATTATATTGTATCATCCACTCCAATTCAATTCAATAATCATGAAAATGATATCATCGCTCATGCGTACGTACGGACTACCGTCTCCACGACGCGATGAGATTCATTCTCCACTTTAACCATTCAGAAATGATTATAAAGTACATATAATAAGTAATCATGAAATATATGACATAATAATGATACTGGATTTATGTGTATATATATGTATGTCATCTACTTAATTCCATTCAACTCATTAAGGAAACGAAAACAGCGTTCATGCGTACGTACGGCCTACCGTCTCCATGAACGGTGTATTTCTTTCCATTTAGTGATTTATTATATATATGTATATTCTGAATATATATTATATATAAATCATGTTTTATATTCTGGAATTATGTAATCATGATCTACGTAATCATATGAATAATTACAAGTCAAAACACGGACGACAAATGAAACGATTTTACCCAAAATGCTCTTTAACATGGAATTTACAAAAGAACGGGTAAAATAAAGTCATAAGTGAACCATATATGATATCATAACAGTTATTATGATTCTGGAATAAGTCAATGACATTATTTAAATCATTATACAGGAGGTTCGGACACTTATGAAGAAAATAGGACCTAAAGTAAGGGAAATATCACAATCTCATTTTTATCCGAAATTGTTTATACTTTGGCATTTACTGGGGTGTATTTTATCATCCAAATCCATGATTCCTAAATATGTAATATTATTTCCATCCAACTACTGTTTTATAAATCCAATTTTACCCTTCGGTGAGTTTTTAGTAAAGGATATGAAAGGAATCTTTTGTCGTTTTTCTTATAAGGTACTTTTTGACTTTTCTGACAAAAGTACGAAGAATGATTTTTTAACTTATACGGCATGAATGGATTTTTAAAACATTATTTCCAAAAAGATTCCTTTACAAGTTTTCAAGTTTATTTTTAATCAACTTCTTTTATTTTAAAATTGTATGACATGTTAAGAAAGGAAAATTGTTTTTGAAATAGAAAGGATATTTTCCTCAAGAATGGAGTTCAAGTGTTTTATCAAAATTATTTTCCATCTAAGATAATAAAGGTTTCTGTTTTTATCCCTATTATTAAATTGATTTGATTATGTTGTGATGGAATTATTTTTATGGATTCCTTTATCTTATATGAATTGTTTTATGATGTCATGATGTTTAAGATTCCCATTTGTATTACATGGGTTATGCAATGATGTATGATTTATGATTTTGTGGCACACATAAGAATGGTATCATTATCAGATGGGTGGGACCTATATCTCCCTCCAATGCATTGGGTAAAGATTTTATATCTCATGAGATAGACATGGCTGGAATGGTAGGTTATACCGTTTCAGTGAAATAGGACTGAAACGAGGGTGACTCGGTTCAGAAAGGGACTTTGTCCACTTAGATAGTCTTGGCAATGAGTCTTGACTAACAAGAAATGATTCTCTATAATTATGTGTGTATTCCACAAAGTTTCATGTTTTAAGTTATGATTATTGGGATTACATTTCACTACTATGATTTATCCCATGATATGAAATTATGCTCTCTTTGGCAGGTTAAGATTTCAAAAATGTCATGTTCTTATGAGTATGATGTGATTGATATTTCTTTTGTTTACCCTTACTGAGCATTTGAGATCACCCTTTTATGTTTACTTTTCCCCAGGATATAAAGAAAGGTTTTAGGTATAAAAAATGAAGATCTTTATGGGAGATGTTGAAGATCTTTCACCAGGATTAGAAGATTATATTCCGAGTTTCCAAAGACACTAAACTATTACGATCATTGTCTGTGTGTTTTTGTTATGTACTAAGTATTCCGAAAATGTAATGTAATGTCGATGTACGTTAAGCTTCGAGTCTCTACAGTTGGTATCAGAGGAAAGGTTTAGTCAACCTTTGGAAACTAGGATGTGAAAACGTTAGTGAGATCCCTAGAGATATTTCTAATGTATGTCTAGGGATGTCCCTAAGGATAAGTATACGTATAGGATACAGTCCTAGAACTACAGTAACGATCATAGATTTTAACCTAAGATGTTAGATATTGAGGATACTCCCCCTTTACTATGTTGTTTTCTCTAGCATGATTTTTGCCTCTCACAAGATTCTTTTTGTGTTTTAGTTAATGGAGCGAACCAGAAGGAATTCGGTTAACATTGAATCTAATGGACAAATTTGTGACTATGAGCAACAAAATTGTGTAATTCCTAGAGAGAAAGATATTGTGATTATGCCGAATCAGTCATCTCGATATATGATTAACAAGGTGAAATTTAGTGGTATCCCTAATTCATCAAAGAAGAGGAAGATAAACTATTATGCATGTTCGCATGTTGAGGAGCATAAATAAAGGAAGATTGAGATTTCTAAAGAAGGGAAGAAGAACCTTGAGGAATATCTCAAATGGAGGGACCGATGTTATCTGTTTGGAGAAATGGGTCATAGAGTGATAGACTGTTATGGAGTTCAATGTCTTATTTGTGGAGAATATGGGCATTACCCAACTCAATGCCCTGACCTAAAAACTTACTTTTAAATCAAGGAAGGACTTATTCCAGGACAATCATTGAAGTGGATGGACTGAAGTGTTTATGTATTGGTATTCAAGAATAATGTTTTTGAGGTACTTTTATGGTGTATTGAAATATTTATGTAATGGTCTATTGTGGTTTTCAATAATTTTAAGGTACCGATAACCATGAAAAGTGATTCAAATACTTTGGAAAGTAGATGATATGCACATAATGAAGGGATAAGGAGAAAATGAAATGTTTGACAGTATTCATGAGCTCATGATTGACATAAGGACTATTGATATCATGGTTAGAGTATATAGAATTTTGAGGATTTTGGTATGTGGAAAGAGTTAACTTTTAACAGCATTCATGTTTTCACTAAGTTTCAATGGGTATTCAAGAGAATACATGATTAAGGCCTTTGAATGTTTGGAATGTGACCAACAAGACATATCTTATGATATATGGGGATCAACGATGGTATTAAATCTCTAGTAATTGTTTTCACTATATTATGAGAGTGGACTGCAGTATTATGGATAAGCCAAAAGACTAGAATGGATTATTTTGGACATAAGTTAGTATTGTTTAAGGATAGATGTTTTTTTCGATATTATTGATGGGATGTTATAGTAATATAGTTTTAGAAAAAAAAAAGACAACTTGCAGGACGGGCGACAACACATCGCGTCGGACAAGGTCGTAGGAATCGAACCCACAACCGAAGTGAGACTGGCCTTTATTGCCTACCATTGGCCTACAGGAAGTCCCTATTCAGTAGAAACTAGTTTTATTATATTAAGCAGTATGATATATGAAGTATAAGTCCATTTTAGGAACCATATATGATTAATCTCACTATAGATGGACTTATGTATTTTTTGATAACTTTTCTAACCTTTTGTTTGAAACAGATGGAATGACCCATCATTCTATCACATGATCTGCTAACACATCACGAATGACAAATTCAACTTCATTTATTTAAGAGATGAAGTGGAAATTGTTCAATGCATGAACAATAGTGAGATTATAACAAAATAAAGTAAGTATTTATTCTAATTCAAATTCTTCAACTTTAGGGAAACGATCTTGAAAACCAAAAATGTTGTCCTAGTGCTCTTATATCTGATTAATCAGATGGTACCTTAGATCGTCACAAATTTATGGATTTTTGATTGTTGGCTTTTCCATAGCCATGTTCTCTACCACTCTCCATCAGAACATGATGGGTAGATTTCTCTTCCATATCCATATTTTCACCTATGTGGAAACCCAGTGATTAGTTTAATTGGGTAACCATTACGTTTCATACTTTTGTTTTAAAAGAATGGTTTTGGTATTCCTTTTTACGATGTGGGTTTCTATTAAAGAAACTTTCAAGTAGCAAACCACTTATAACCCCGACGAATTTCGAGGGCGAAATTCATTTTAAGGGGGGGTAGAATGTAACACCCCGAGATTTTATGAAAAATATTCTTTTTAATTTCATTAATGTCTTGTGTTATACGCTACACCAAAAGGAGCTTTCACAACACACATCTCTGACCTGGCTTGAATTACACGCAATCACGACCTTCCACAATAGCGTGTGTTGTACGCAACACAAAGTTTCGCTAAACAACGATATGCTATTAAAATATTATTAAAACTAGACGTTATGAATAGTAATAACCACTTTTTGAAATTTTGTAATTTCTATTTTTCAAAATGGACTTCATTTTTGGATTCGTAATATCGAAATTAGCTTAGGGTGAAATTTTGGTGATTTTCGGATAACTTTCATATTTTGATGAATAGTGAAAATTACTAAATTTTAATTAAAAACAACTTTTTCAATCGAAATAATTAATAGTGATAAATTATTAATTTGAGTGGTTTTAAAGTATATTTAGAATATATTTTTACAATTTAATACAATGTTGGTCATTGGATGTAATTTCACATTTAAACCAGACATAAACAAGTGTCAATCTTTTGATAGTTATTATTTCTTAAGAACACGCTATTTGTTTTGACAACAGGAATTAATTTTTAAATTAATTAATGCAACTGATATGTTTTGAATTTGGTAAAATAGAAATCATTTTTGAGTTCATAATATCAAATATATCTTAGGCCTAATTTTTTGTATTTTTCTGAAAACTTTCAATTTTTGATGAATAGTGAAACCACTAAGTGGTAGTTAAAAAAACTGAAATTTTCATAAAACATAATTTTACCGCTTCTGTGAGAGGAATTTCAAAAATCCGAGAGACACGGTTGATGTCAGTAAGTAAAATGTGGTTCAATGAGATGAAAATAATTTTTGGTGAATAGTAACTTTTTACATTTATTTACCACGGTTAAAAGTAAATAGGGTAATTAAGGGTAAAAATGATATTATTATTACCCTAACACATGTCCTAATTCTATTGGATAAGTGTAATTCAACCAAAAACAAACGTAGGAATAAAATATGACCATTTAGGCCCACTTGAATTAGATTAGGACATTTATTATTATTTAATTCAAAGAAGAGTTAAAAGAGTTAAAATCAAAGTTTATTTAATAAAACATTTTTAATATAGGGTTATACATAAGATAAATTCGACTATAAATATTCATTATAAATATAAAAATATTTCCTACATAATGGTATTTTATTTGTAATTTTTAGACATTAAATAATTTAATTTATTTACGACACAACGATGATGCAGTAATTATCTTATTAATGAAATATTGACATAATTGATGTTATAAATACTCAAATAAATATAATTTGAGACTTTTTATGAATTAAACTAATTTCATAGGTTAATATGACATGTTAGTATTGATTTAATTAACTTTTTTAGAACTTATCATTCTGTTAGGATTTTCACAAAAATCAATTACTAAATAGTGTCAAAATTGACATAAAATAGTTTTTAAAACAAATATTATATTATTAATTGTTATGTTATTCCTAAAAATCTAAGGTTAGGCCAAATGACTTAGATAAGGTTATATATATTAATAATAAACAATTTGGGGTTCGTTTGGCTTCTTATAGTAAGTGTATTAACCTTATAGTGTAAGAACACAAGAAGACGCGGTAAAAGTAAAATTATTTAACTTAATGTTAAATCTAAATGATAAGGTTAAAAAAGGAACCTAAACTTGTCTAAATTATATTGGATGATAGGATTTCGACCCATCCCTACCTTATCCTCGAAATAAATCAATTTGGAGATATTTAAAACCAAACTTGACTTTATAATAAAATAATATTTTTGGTTATTCCAAAGGTGCCCCTCTCCTCCCTTATATAAGGACACCTCCTCCCTCTCTTCCTCACACAACTTTGAGCCTTCAAGCTCGGCCAAACCCTGCCAAATTCTCTTCTCCACTTCCCTAGAAACATCCTAGAGGTTCTGGTCTTCCTGAAAGACCAATCTTAGTGCCCTAAGAGAAGGTTTGAAAGTGGCGTATCGAAGAAGAGGTAATTTCTTCTCCCGACTCTTTCAAGCTTCTTTCTTCTTCAACTTATTCTTCTTTAGTTTTTTCATTATAAAGTAATAACATCAGTATCACTAATATACTGATTTGTTATTATAAATATTAAACAACCCCATTTCACCTTCTATCCATCCTACGGAAAACAAAATCACCGCGCGTGCGTACGTACGGAATACCGTCTCCACGCCGTGGTGTAATCTGTTTTTCCACCAACACCTTACATGGATGGGTATAATGGTGTAAAGAATAACTATACATAGTTATTATAACATCATACTGATTCTGATTATATTGTATCATCCACTCCAATTCAATTCAATAATCATGAAAATGATATCATCGCTCGTGCGTACGTACGGACTACCGTCTCCACGACGCGATGAGATTCATTCTCCACTTTAACCATTCATGAATGATTATAAAGTACATATAATAAGTAATCATGAAATATATGACATAATAATTATACTGGATTTATGTGTATATATATGTATGTCATCTACTTAATTCCATTCAACTCAATAAGAAAACGAAAACAGCGTTCATGCGTACGTACGGCCTGCCGTCTCCATTAACGGTGTATTTCTTTCCATTTACTAATTTATTATATATATTTATATTCTGAATATATATTATATATAAATCATGTTTTATATTCTGTAATTAAGTAATCATGATCTACATAATCATATGAATAATTACAAGTCAAAACATGGACGACAAATGAAACGATTTTACCCAAAACGCTCTTTGACATGGAATTTACAAAAGAACGGGTAAAATAAAGTCATAAGTGAACCATATATGATATCATAACAGTTAGTATGATTCTGGAATAAGTCAATGACATTATTTAAATCATTATACAGGAGTTTCGGACACTTATGAAGCAAATCGGACCTAAGGTAAGGGAAATATCACAATCTCATTTTTATCTGAGATTGTTTATACTTTGGCATTTACTGGGGTGTATTTTATCATCCAAATCCATGTTTCCTAAATATGTAATATTATTTCCATCCAACTACTATTTTTTAAATCCAATTTTACCCTTCGGTGAGTTTTTAGTAAAGGATATGAAAGGAATCTTTTGTCGTTTTTCATATGAGGTACTTTTTGACTTTTTCGACAAAAGTACGAAGAATGTTTTTTTTAACTTATACGGCATGAATGGATTTTTAAAACATTATTTCCAAAAAGATTCCTTTACAAGTTTTCAAGTTTATTTTTAATCAACTTCTTTGAGTTTAAAATTGTATGACATGTTAAGAAAGGAAAAGTGTTTTTTAAGTAGAAAGGATATTTTCCTCAAGAATGGAGTTCAAGTGTTTTATCAAAATTATTTTCCATCTAAGATAATAAAGGTTTCTGTTTTTATCCCTATTATTACATTGATTTTATTATGTTGTGATGGAATTATTTTTATGAATTCCTTTATCTTATATGAGTTGTTTTATGATGTCATGATGTTTAAGATTCCCATTTGTATTACATGGGTTATGCAATGATGTATGATTTATGATTTTGTGGCACACATAAGAATGGTATCATTATCAGATGGGTGGGACCTATATCTCCCTCCAATGCATTGGTTAAAGATTTTATATCTCATGAGATAGACATGGATGGAATGGTAGGTTATACCGGTTCAGTGAAACAGGACTGAAACGAGGGTGACTCGGTTCAGAAAGAGACTTTGTCCACTAAGATAGTCTTGGCAATGAGTCTTGACTAACAAGAAATGATTCTCTATAATTATGTGTGTATGCCACAAAGTTTCATGTTTTAAGTTATGATTATTGGGATTACATTTCACTACTATGATTTATCCCATGATATGAAATTATGCTCTCTTTGGCAGGTTAAGATTTCAAAAATGTCATGTTCTTATGAGTATGATGTGATTGATATTTCTTTTGTTTACCCTTACTGAGCATTTGAGCTCACCCTTTTATGTTTACTTTTCCCCAGGATATAAAGAAAGGTTTTAGGTATAAAAAAAAGGAAGATCTTTATGGGAGATGTTGAAGATCTTTCACCAGGATTATAAGATTATATTTCGAGTTTACAAAGACACTAAACTATTACGATCCTTGTCTGTGTGTTTTTGTTATGTACTAAGTATTCCGAAAATGTAATGTAATGTCAATGTACGTTAAGCTTCGAGTCTCTACAGTTGGTATCAGTGGAAAGGTTTAGTCAACCTTTGGAAACTAGGATGTGAAAACGTTAGTGAGATCCCTAGAGATATTTCTAATGTATGTCTAGGAATGTCCCTAAGGATAAGTATACGTATAGGATACAGTCCTAGAACTACGGTAACGATCATAGATTTTAACCTAAGATGTTAGATATTGAGGATACTCCCCCTTTACTATGTTGTTTTCTCTAGCATGATTTTTGCCTCTCACAAGATTCTTTTTGTGTTTTAGTTAATGGAGCGAACCAGAAGGAATTCGGTTAACATTGAATCCAATGGACAAATTTGTGACTATGAGCAACAAAATTGTGTAATTCCTAGAGAGAAAGATATTGTGATTATGCCAAATCAGTCATCTCGATATATGATTAACAAGGTGAAATTTAGTGGTATCCCTAATTCATCAAAGAAGAGGAAGATAAACTATTATGCATGTTCGCATGTTGAGGAGCATAAAGAAAGGAAGATTGAGATTTCTAAAGAAGGGAAGAAGAACCTTGAGGAATATCTCAAATGGAGGGACCGATGTTATCTGTTTGTAGAAATGGGTCATAGAGTGATAGACTGTTATGGATTTCAATGTCTTATTTGTGGAGAATATGGGCATTACCCAACTCAATGCCCTGACCTAAAAAGTTACTTTTAAATCAAGGAAGGACTTATTCCAGGACAATCATTGAAGTGGATGGACTGAAGTGTTTATGTATTGGTATTCAAGAATAATGTTTTTGAGGTACTTTTATGGTGTATTGAAATATTTATGTAATGGTCTATTGTGGTTTTCAATAATTTTAAGGTACTGATAACCATGAAAAGTGATTCAAATACTTTGGAAAGTAGATGATATGCACATAATGAAGGGATAAGGAGAAAATGAAATGTTTGACAGTATTCATGAGCTCATGATTGACATAAGGACTATTGATATCATGGTTAGAGTATATAGAATTTTGAGGATTTTGGTATGTGGAAAGAGTTAACTTTTAACAGCATTCATGTTTTCACTAAGTTTCAATGGGTATTCAATAGAATACATGATTAAGGCCTTTGAATGTTTGGAATGTGACCAACAAGACATATCTTATGATATATGGGGATAAACGATGGTATTAAACCTCTAGTAATTGTTTTCACTATATTATGAGAGTGGACTGCAGTATTATGGATAAGCCAAAAGACTAGAATGGATTATGTTGGACATAAGTTAGTATTGTTTAAAGATAGATGTTTTTTTAGATATTATTGATGGGATGTTATAGTAATATAGTTTTAGAAAAAAAAGACAACTTGCAGGACGGGCGACAGCCCATCGCGTCGGACAAGGTCGTAGGAATCGAACCCACAACCGAAGTGCGACTGGCCTTTATTGCCTACCACTGGCCTACAGGAAGTCCCTATTCAGTAGAAACTAGTTTTATTATATTAAGAAGTATGATATATGAAGTATAAGTCCATTTTAGGAACCATATATGATTAATCTCACTATAGATGGACTTATGTATTTTTTGATAACTTTTCTAACCTTTTGTTTGAAACAGATGGAATGACCCATCATTCTATCACATGATCTGCTAACACATCATGAATGACAAATTCAACTTCATTTATTTAAGAGATGAAGTGGAAATTGTTCAAGGCATGAACAATAGTGAGATTATACCAAAATAAAGTAAGTATTTATTCTAATTCAAATTCTTCAACTTTAGGGAAACGATCTTGAAAACCAAAAATGTTGTCCTAGTGCTCTTATATCTGATTAATCAGATGGTACCTTAGATCGTCACAAATTTATGGATTTTTGATTGTTGGCTTTTCCATAGCCATGTTCTCTACCACTCTCCATCATAACATGATGGGTAGATTTCTCTTCCATATCCATATTTTCACCTATGTGGAAACCCAGTGATTAGTTTATTTGGGTAACCATTACGTTTCATACTTTTGTTTTAAAAGAATGGTTTTGGTATTCCTTTTTACGAAGTGGGTTTCTATTAATGAAACTTTCAAGTAGCAAACCATTTATAACCCCGATGAATTTCGAGGGCGAAATTCATTTTAAGGGGGGTAGAATGTAACACCCCGAGATTTTATGAAAAATATTCTTTTTAATTTCATTAATGTCTTGTGTTATACACTACACCAAAAGGATCTTTCACAACACACATCTCTGACCTGGCTTGAATTACACGCAATCATGACCTTCCACAATAGCGTGTGTTGTACGCAACACCAAGTTTCGCTAAACAACGATATGCTATTAAAATATTATTAAAACTAGACGTTATGAATAGTAATAACCACTTTTTGAAATTTTGTAATTTTTATTTTTCAAAATGGACTTCATTTTTGGATTCGGAATATCGAAATTAGCTTAGGGTGAAATTTTGGTGATTTTCGGATAACTTTTATATTTTGATGAATAGTGAAAATTACTAAATTTTAATTAAAAACAACTTTTTCAATCGAAATAATTAATAGTGATAAATTATTAATTTGAGTGGTTTTAAAGTATATTTAGAATATATTTTTACAATTTAATACAATGTTGGTCATTGGATGTAATTTCACATTTAACCCAGACATAAACAAGTGTCAATCTTTTGATAGTTATTATTTCTTAAGAACACGCTATTTGTTTTGACAATGGGAATTAATTTTTAAATTAATTAATGCAACTGATATGTTTTGAATTTGGTAAAATAGAAATCATTTTTGAGTTCATAATATCAAATATAGCTTAGGCCTAATTTTTGGTATTTTTCTGAAAACTTTCAATTTTTGATGAATAGTGAAACCACTAAGTGGTAATTAAAAAAACTGAATTTTTCATAAAACTTAATTTTACCACTTCTGTGAGAGGAATTTCAAAAATACGAGAGACACGGTTGATGTCAGTAAGTAAAATGTGGTTCAATGAGATGAAAATAATTTTTGGTGAATAGTAACTTTTTACTTTTATTTACCACGGTTAAAAGTAAATAGGGTAATTAAGGGTAAAAATGATATTATTATTACCCTAACACAAGTCCTAATTCTATTGGATAAGTGTAATTCAACCAAAAACAAACTTAGGAATAAAATATGACCATTTAGGCCCACTTGAATTAGATTAGGACATTTATTATTATTTAACTCAAAGAAGAGTTAAAAGAGTTAAAATCAAAGTTTATTTAATAAAACATTTTTAATATAGGGTTATACATACGATAAATTCGACTATAAATATTAATTAGAAATATAAAAAGATTTCCTACATAATGGTATTTTATTTTTAATTTTTAGACATTAAATAATTTAATTTATTTACGACACAACGATGATGCAGTAATTATCTTATTAATGAAATATTGACATAATTGATGTTATAAATACTCAAATAAATATAATTTGAGACTTTTTATGAATTAAAATAATTTTATAGGTTAATATGACATGTTAGTATTGATTTAATTAAATTTTTTAGAACTTATCATTCTGTTAGGATTTTCACAAAAATCAATTACTAAATAGTGTCAAAATTGACATAAAATAGTTTTTAAAACAAATATTATATTATTAATTGTTATGTTATTCCTAAAAATCTAAGGTTAGGACAAATGACTTATATAAGGTTATATATATTAATAATAAACAATTTGGGGTTCGTTTGGCTTCTTATAGTAAGTTTATTAACCTTATAGTGTAAGAACACAAGAAGACGCGGTAAAAGTAAAATTATTTAACTTAATGTTGAATCTAAATGATAAGGTTAAAATAGGAACCTAAACTTGTCTAAATTCTATTGGATGATAGGATTTCGACCCATCCCTACCTTAGCCTCGAAATAAATCAATTTGGAGATATTTAAAACCAAACTTGACTTTATAATAAAATAATATTTTTGGTTATTCCAAAGGTGCCCCTCTCCTCCCTTATATAAGGACACCTCCTCCCTCTCTTCCTCACACAACTTTGAGCCTTCAATCTCGGCCAACCCTTGCCAAATTCTCTTCTCCACTTCCCTAGAAACATCCTAGAGGTTCTGGTCTTCCTCAAAGACCAATCTTAGTGCCCTAAGAAGAGGTTTGAAAGTGTCGTATCGAAGAAGAGGTAATTTCTTCTCCCGACTCTTTCAAGCTTCTTTCTTCTTCAACTTATTCTTCTTTAGTTTTTTCATTATAACGTAATAACATAAGTATCACTAATATACTTATTTGTTATTATAAATATTAAACAACCCCATTTCACCTTCTATCCATCCTACGGAAAACAGAATCACCGCGCGTGCGTACGTATGGAATACCGTCTCCACGCCGTGGTGTAATATGTTTTTCCACCAACACCTTACATGGATGGGTATAATGGTGTAAAGAATAACTATACATAGTTATTATAACATCATACTGATTCTGATTATATTGTATCATCCACTCCAATTCAATTCAATAATCATGAAAATGATATCATCGCTCGTGCGTACGTACGGACTACCGTCTCCACGACGCGATGAGATTCATTCTCCACTTTAACCATTCATGAATGATTATAAAGTACATATAATAAGTAATCATGAAATATATGACATAATAATGATACTGGATTTATGTGTATATATATGTATGTCATCTACTTAATTCCATTCAACTCAATAAGAAAACGAAAACAGCGTTCATGCGTACGTACGACCTGCCGTCTCCATTAACGGTGTATTTCTTTCCATTTACTAATTTATTATATATATTTATATTCTGAATATATATTATATATAAATCATGTTTTATATTCTGTAATTAAGTAATCATGATCTACGTAATCATATGAATAATTACAAGTCAAAACATGGATGACAAATGAAACGATTTTACCCAAAACGCTCTTTGACATGGAATTTACAAAAGAACGGGTAAAATAAAGTCATAAGTGAACCATATATGATATCATAACAGTCAGTATGATTCTGGAATAAGTCGATGACATTATTTAAATCATTATACAGGAGGTTCGGACACTTATGAAGCAAATCGGACCTAAGGTAAGGGAAATATCACAATCTCATTTTTATCCGAGATTGTTTATACTTTGGCATTTACTGGGGGTGTATTTTATCATCCAAATCCATGTTTCCTCAATATGTAATATTATTTCCATCCAACTATTATTTTTTAAATCCAATTTTACCCTTCGGTGAGTTTTTAGTAAAGGATATGAAAGGAATCTTTTGTCGTTTTTCATATGAGGTGCTTTTTGACTTTTTCGACAAAAGTACGAAGAATGTTTTTCTTAACTTAGACGGAATGAATGGATTTTTAAAACATTATTTACAAACAGATTCCTTTACAAGTTTTCAAGTTTATTTTTAATCAACTTCTTTTAGTTTAAAATTGTATGACATGTTAAGAAAGGAAAAGTGTTTTTGAAGTAGAAAGGATATTTTCCTCAAGAATGGAGTTCAAGTGTTTTATCAAAATTATTTTCCATCTAAGATAATAAAGGTTTTTGTTTTTATCCCTATTATTACATTGATTTGATTATGTTGTGATGGAATTATTTTTATGAGTTCCTTTATCTTATATGAATTGTTTTATGATGTCATGATGTTTAAGATTCCCATTTGTATTACATGGGTTATGCAATGATGTATGATTTATGATTTTGTGGCACACATAAGAATGGTATCATTATGAGATGGGTGGGACCTATATCTCCCTACAATTCATTGGGTAAAGATTTTATATCTCATGAGAGAGACATGGCTGGAATGGTAGGTTATACCGGTTCAGTGAAACAGGACTGAAACGTGGGTGACTCGGTTCAGAAAGGGACTTTGTCCACTAAGATAGTCTTGGCAATGAGTCTTGACTAACAAGAAATGATTCTCTATGATTATGTGTGTATGCCACAAAGCTTCATGTTTTATGTTATGATTATTGGGATTACATTTCACTACTATGATTTATCCCATGATATGAAATTATGCTCTCTTTTGCAGGTTAAGATTTCCAAAATGTCATGTTCTTATGACTATGATGTGATTGATATTTCTTTTGTTTACCCTTACTGAGCATTTGAGCTCACCCTTTTATGTTTACTTTTCCCCAGGATATAAAGAAAGGTTTTAGGTATAAAAAAAGGAAGATCTTTATGGGAGATGTTGAAGATCTTTCACCAGGATTAGAAGATTATATTCCGAGTTTCCAAAGACACTAAACTATTACGATCCTTGTCTGTGTGTTTTTGTTATGTACTAAGTATTACGCAAATGTAATGTAATGTCAATGTATGTTAAGCTTCGGGTATCTACGTTTAAGATTACTATTTTTAGTATACCATATTTACGTATAATGTGTAATGTTCTTATGAAATGTAATAGTCCTTATTTTTGTGCCTAGATGTTGTAATAATGGGTTTTTTATTGAATATTATTGTAACATTATCAAATAATGAAATAATTTTTTTAATTTTCTAGTATGAATCTTGAATTATAATATATTACAATGAATGACATGATAATATATATATTTATAAGAAATAAATTTCTTGATAATTACACAATGGGTCAACCATGTGGGAGGAAAGTCTATAAGACCATCCATGATGGATAGAGGGTGCATAACACCTACAAGGGGAAAATAGGATTCCATTAGAATCAAAGGTAAAATAGAAACCACAGGGTGCACATGGTGGTGTTCAAGTGGCAGTTGTCTTGGATCACCCCATCTAAGTGTGTGTTGTGTATCCGGGTGCCGACCTCGGTATTGGATTGAGAAGAAGCAGACATAGTAAGCTTATTAAGCATAGGGAAACCACTTTGAAGTTTGATGTGGGACTAGAACACTGTGAGTTACTATTCATATAATAAATACATATTGATATAACACTTCCCATATAATCCATGTACTATTAGTAGTTTAATCAAAATGTGTCTACGTCTTCTACCTATATACATTGAGGGTTCTACATGCGTAGATTTTTTAATTATGCCAAGATGTTCAAAGGTCTATCTGAGCTTCTGATAATCATTTAATCAACTTGAAATTCCAAACACAATCGAATAATCATTCAAATTTTTTAGGAATAAAATGAATTCTAAACCAATTGGGATGCATGAAAAAAAGTTGTAGATGGCTATTTGAGTTTTAGAGAGAATTGGTGATATCAGGTTAAGGTGTTTCACACGATCCTCATCACATGGACATGAGGATGATATCAATAATGAAGAAGCCTATTAATGTTAATATTATATATACTCGAAATCATTTAAATAAAGTTTTTTTTTTTGAAAAAATACTTTTATCATCATGCATTAAACACAATTATTGAAATAGCATAAAAATGGGAATTCAAATTGGTGAAAATAAAAAGAAAATGATATGGAGACATCACCTATAAATACCAATCATCTGTGACTCAGAGGGATATTTTTGTTTGATATTTTTGGAAGATATCTTATTTTAGATAAAAAGAAGACCATGCAAGTTTGTTTCATGAAAAATTGATCAACATATTTCATTTGTGTGAAGGAGAATATTTTCATGATCTAGTTATTGAGTAGTATACTCCCACTTTGATGGGTGAAGATATATTTTATGAAGCCTTATGAGTTTTCATATCATCCATATGCGAATCCATTTGGGTGTGTGAGATATTCATTAATTATTAATATATCCCATGAACATAAGATCCTTCATTTCTCATACTTTTACAAAGTAAAAAATGCATAATTCTATTTGTGCATAGTCACCCAAACGTGAATAAGAATTCACATATGATATAATAAAATTGAACCATGTAAAACTCAAAATAATTAAAATAAATATTGAAGGTTTTATAGTGAGTAGCATCAAATAAGAATGTATGGACTATATATAGTGAGAAAAATAGTGATAAAATACATGAAATAATAAATATTGTGTAATAAGAATAGAATTTTGTTTCACTTTTTTTAGTTGTGCAAAGTAGAAGGTATATGTGTGTGACATGCATGTTATCTTAGGTGAGTAGCTAAAAAAGAACCAGAATATACAGTGTAGTTGTGTTTGAATTGTGTAGAGAAAATCAGAAAATAAATATTGAATAGATTTAGAGAGTGAGTCCAAACATTCAGTGTGCTAGAATTTTCAATGAGTATCAGAATATGAAAAGTTCTAATAATTTGTGTTGAAAAGGATCAAGAGTGATTCAAAATAATATATGACTTCTTGGACTTGAAACGGAACAAGGCCAATGTGGGCACTACATTAGTGGGTATAAGTAGTTGAAGATATACTCATAAGTGGTTGTCAAGACTATTGAAGAAATATAGGGATACCATTATAAAAAAAACTATATATTTTTAGGTGATATATCAATTGGTGAGATTCATTATAAAGATCACTAGTGGGATGCCAGTCTAAAGATCCCATTTGGAGATGTACCAAAGTAATAATTATGGATTAGGCATTATGGGAGTTTATATGTTTGACATTTGGATAGATTTTTTTAATTGTAATTACTTTTCTTGTTACTAGTGTAGAATACATGTCTCAGATCATCCCTAATAGAGAAAGGACATAGTCACCCACATCATAGTCGAACCATATAAAAAACCTCTTGTACATTTTAGTGATTTCATTTGTTTCGATACGGGATAGGTGATACAATAAATAACAATATATAAAGATCTTAACTAGTAAAAAATGTTGATTTAAAAATAATAATTATAAAAAATTAAATCATTGATTCACCCCCTCCCCCTCTTAGTGATATATCATAAATTGGGCCTCATAAGTTGTTTTTGAGCATGTGGTTCCCTCTGTAAATATACAACCATTATAAAGGATCGATGATGGATATTTTGAATTTAGTCAACAATATATGGGTTCCTTTATTTGATTTAAATAACTATAATGAATAGAATAACCTAATGCTACCAAATTTTCTTTCACAAAAGATTGAATATTGTGATGTTGTAATAGTTCTTTTTATCCTACCTGGAAGATATTCTCCCATGACACATGGAAATGAAAGGAATATTTAAGTATATGGGAAACCCAAAATTGAAATTTTTTCATCCTTCTCAAATGAATTTTTCACTAATAATATAGGGATAAAAAATCCAAGGAGATGTGGAATAAACTCAAGGATATTTATGAAAGGAATATAAAGATCAAAGAAGCGAAACTACAAATATAGATATCTAAGATTGAAGATATTGAAATAGATAATGATGAGTCTATATATGACTGATTTACTAGGGTAAATGAGATAATAAGTCACATCCATGGTTTTAGATATACTTTGGAAGATTCATTTATTATCTCCTATGTTTAAAAAAAATTAGGAGGAAATGGATTTCAAAAGTAATGAAAATATAAAGATGGAGGAATGAAAAGATGAACCATTATCATGTTCTGATCAGGATGAGGTGAGTGATGTAGATTATAAATAGGTCATCACCTTTCTTTACAAAATTATAAAAAGAGAAAAGGGAAAAATTAAAGGTTTTCTACCCTTAAAGTGCTTTAATTTTGGTCAAATTAGACAATTTTCAAGTAATTATCCAAAGAAACAATCTGGTGGTTTGGAGAGTGATGAAAATGAAGAATACTATATTAAAAAAGATCTTGACAAACTATAAAAGGAGATACTAAAAATAAGGAGAAGTTATCAAGGAACTACTAGAAAAATTTTATGGGTAGGATATTTAATGAAGACTATTCTTCATGGGGTGAATCAATAGGTGAAGGGTCAAAGAAATCATAATACCTTCTTAGAACAAGTTAAGATAAATGGATATTCTTTAGGAAATGATGAGAAAGAAGAAGAGATATACCAGAGTACATGATAAGATATGAAATCATATCACGAATTAAATAAAACACTCAACTTAAGAAAATAATCTAATTGCTAGAGAAATAAAAAATAAATTAAGATAAGAATGAGAATAACATTATTGATGTGATAAAAACACCCATGGTGAAAATTGCAGAATAAGATAAGATGTTGAATGTCCTTAATGAAAAACTAGTTAAAAGAATAAGAATTAAATGATAAATAGTCTTGGTATCTTAAAGCTGAGAACACCGTAAAAATAATGATAGATGACTTTAATAAAGTACTAAATGTGTAAAATCCAAACCCTGAACATTAGATTGAGATGATGCAGAAGTACTAAAAGTCTTACATGACATATCCAAAATTCCAAAGGCTGTTATTAAATGTCAAGGGCTTAAGAGGATATTAGTAGATGATTTTATGAATAATCCCATACAACCTGTCAAGAATTACATAATAACTAAGACAAAATATATGATTCCTGAGAATAAACAACATAACGCAATGAATTACAAATACAAGAACAATATAATAGTATAGTATAAAAAGAAATAAAGGCACAAGGCTATGACTCCAAATAGAAATACATAGGAACTAAAGTGGAACCATCCCAAAACAACATGCAGTCACTCCCTAGCTCTAGATTTAGCAACCATACCATGATGTCAAGGATCACCACTAGAGATATAGAACACATGAACCTTACCTGTATATTGGTAAAATATATCATAAAATGCACCAAAATTGTAAAATAAGGGAGTGAGTATAAAACTCAGTAGTATTTCACCAATTACTTCTCATCACATTCCACTGAGAAAAGAACAAGTTGGAACATTTTATATAAAATAGAGGGTGAATTAATGTAGTTTATCAAAGGAAAATAGTTAAAGATATCAATTTAAAAAAAATAAATCCATTCAAATTTTATTTTAATTTATATTTCAAATACTCATTCCATGATTCATTTTTACAAAAACATATGCATTCCAAATGAAAATCCCAACACTCACGTTAGCGGTGATTCATCTCTAACCTAATCATCAATAGGTGTATCCCTTTATTCTTTTCTAGGTTTTCATCGATCACTAGTATATTTCACCTATCTTCATAAAATGAAAAATGAACACATGCCACCATTTATTCAAATAGTATTATCCAAATCAAAGTGTTTTTCACAAGAAAATTTTCTTTTAAAATCCAATTCTTTTGAAACCTTTTAATCGAAACATCTCATTACCATATTTCAAAACTACCCTTTTGAAATCACATAAAAATAATGGTTTTACACATAAACTACTAAAGATATCACTAATCAAATTATAATTAAAATTTATCTTGATTCAATATATTATGTTCTAGAATAATATAGTGGGAGAGAATCCACCTACCTCGATTATTTTTTCACAAGGGATATTAATCGATTATGTGGTTTAACCAATTCCTTTTATTCCACTAATAAACCCCAAGAATATCTAATCACTATAAATCCAAAACCATATATCATGTATCATACATTGATTTGTGGTTCTGATCAAGACAACACAAGGATATATAAAGAGATAAAAAAGAATAGAACCCTTACCTTTATTTTTTACAATTAAATTCTTGAATAATCAATGGAATTATTATCCAAACATAAAGGAATTTTGTTAATCACCTAGGGTAGCCCTTGAAATATAGATGTGCAAAGTAGAAGCATATGATAAAAATTCTACTATTGGTCAATGTAATATTATATAGGCCTGAAAAAATTGTATCATTAATTCAGAATTTATGTCATAAACACGTCAAGGGTAACATACACTAAAATAAACATCGCCTTAGTTATTTTTCTAGAAATAAACTCATCTTACAGTGTAAATTCATTTTATAATGTAACTAGTTTTATATCCTGAAATACAAAACAATTTACACTTCAAATTTCATTATGGAGTCTTTCCTGAATAATATACATTGTAAACCCATTTTTTATAGTATAAAATGCTCCAAATGGTTTTATAGCTGCCAATTTTTGGTTCTTCCACTTTTCAAAAATCAAAGAACTAACCCATTGAATCTAAAAACAAAAAGAAATATAAAAAAATGAAGTACCTAAAACTGGGTGGTTCTACGTTCTCCACATGATTAGTCTTTCCATCTTTAAGAAGCTGGATATGGACATTTCTGTAACGTCCCGTCCCTAGTTACCCAGAGTTTGTGCGTTATTGCGTAACATTGGAATGATCACAAAGATCAAGTCTCGAAAGACCGATTAGTTTAGTAGCCTTGAAACACTAGATACATTCACAAGTTTTACATTGAATCATAAAGTAATACAAAACTACAACAACAACTTGTCTTCATATCCCCTCATATTATCCATTCAGGTCATTCATAAAATACTTATTCACATCCTGGAAAAATTAAACCATTGAAAGGGGTGAGTTCAGATGCTCAGAAAGGATAACAATATAGAGAAAGCTTTCATAAATAAACATTAATATTTAAGGCAATGTATAATCAAAACAAATTCGTTTTAAACTTGAACTTCAGCATAATATCGAAAAAATAAAATGAAATAATGCCATTTACTTATTCACATGGATATTCTACTAGTTGAATAATCACATGCAATATCAATAACCACTTTCATAATGATGGAATTCATAATGCCAGACTATCATAACCACGTAGCCAAGGCCTCGTTCCAAGACTACAAATAAGATTTTGTCAAGGCCTCGTGCCAAGACACTAGTTTGTCTCATGAGAAATAACGATGCATCAAGGAGCTATAGTGGGCTCCACCCGTCACTTAAGTCCAATTCATTCCTCATATGAACAGGTTTAAACATATCATAAACCCTAACATAATCGTATCACATAAAACATGCATAAAGGAAACATAAAATTTCCACATTTCAACCACAAGATATCAACACAACACATTGATATAATAAAGACATTATCGAAACCATTTTCAAGACCAAAATAAAAGAAAATTAAAACTTGGTATTTATTTTTCATTTAAAAAAAGTTATGGCTTGTAGAGGAAGCCGAAACTCAAATAATGGTCACGGCGGAGGAGAAGTCATTGTAGCCACATACGTATGACAAGAAAAACATTACTTTTTGTCGTTTAGTAAAATGCATCGTATAAAAAGATTACTTTTGAATAAATGTAAAATTCAAAGGGTTTTATACACCGTATAGAAGAAATTTGTGTATAAAACAAAATATGCCTCAACGAATGGAGATTCAGATGAAGTCCCTTACAAATATATTTTTTTTATAAATAAAATAGATCTATTATGTGTATTAACTATATTTACACATAAAGAATGTATAAATACAATATAGGACATAATAATATCATGACATAATTTTAAACTAGGAGATTAACCCAAAGAACAGAAATTGGGTTAAGAAGTTCCCTTACCTCGTGTCCGACTTCACTCGACCGTTCCTTAATCTCCTGGATAATAAACTAGAGTTAATATATACTTTCTTAAGAACCTTTTCAAGTTCATTATCCCTTTTATATCACTTATTACAATGTTATGAAAATTATGTAGTCATTTAAGTTAATAACGGTCATTTTGTCAATCTTTGGTACATGAGTCAAAAATAAACTTCTTATAATTACAAGTTGTTCATGTGGTAAAATATCCATTATATAAAGAATTATATTCATGATTTAGATATAATATATATCATATATATCCAGTTGATACATTCATTCATAATATTACATAAGATTTAAAGGTAAGAAATGAAATGCACCGTTCATGGAGACGGTAAGCCGTACGTACGAATGAACGCTACTTTCATTTCTATTTCGTATTTAATGGAATGAAATAATAATGATATAAAGGTGTATTATAATTCCAGTATAATATCAAATATAATATCATTTACTCCATCCTTTATACATCCCACATATGGCATTAATGATTTAAATCATTTTGAGGGGGCGGTAGTCCGCACTTCCTAAAATGAATTTATCGCGTTTACCCATAATGGAAATCATAAAGGTATGAAATAAATGAGAAATACAGAAGCATAAGGAAAACATAAAAATAATATATATCATATATAGAAATAGTATCATCATAATGGCCACCATTAGAGGTGTTAATGGAATATTGAACAATCATCGTTTCGTGAGGCAGTATTTCGCCACCCACAGAAACAGTATGTTCATTAACCATTAGACGAAGTTGTGTGTAAGTGTAAATAAAATCCTTCTAATGAAAACATCCTAGTATATTTAAGATAATGTTTTTTTAAAAAAATAAAGTAATAAATAGATTTTAGGGGGTTGGAGAAGCAAAATAAAACAAAAGAACACAAGAGAAGACATTACCTTAAAATCGGGTAACGCTTTTTGATTTGAGCCAAAGGCTTCCTTGGGAAGAATTCTGCCCAAATTGAGGCTTCTAGGAGTAATATAGGGAAGTTGAGAGAGTATTTTGGTAGATTTTAGCCGAGCCAAATGGCTTTGAAGGTGTGAATAAGGTGGTAGAGGTGGGGTCCTTTTATAAGAGGAGAGGAGGGGCACTCTTGGAATGTAATGAAATGTTACATTATTATGAAGTAATTTTCGGATTTCAAAGGTCCCACAATTATATATTTCGAGTATAAGATGATAAGGTATTGAAATATACTCATCCAATAGGTTTTTTACAAGTGTAAGTCTTAGATTTTACGTTATATTTTCATTTTATTTAAATCGTTAATTAATGAGGTAATCGTTGCATCATCATTGTGTCATAAAAAAATTAATTTATTTAATGTCTAAAAATTATAAAAAAAAATATAATAATGTAGGAAATATTTTTATCTTTCCAATGAATATTTATAGTCAAAACGTTAACTTATATAACCCCATGTAATAATTGTTTTAGTAAAACAACACATGTTTGCGACA
Organism: Viscum album; assembly: GCA_963277665.1. NCBI lineage: Eukaryota > Viridiplantae > Streptophyta > Magnoliopsida > Santalales > Viscaceae > Viscum > Viscum album. Next base: position 1,175,351,203 of record OY728141.1, on the reverse strand, counting down.
ATTTTATTTTTACTTTAAATAAAACGTTATTAATGTCATTTTCTTACTCAAGTGGCTCCATGGGGTCCCCAAGTTGACCCATGTATTTTATTGGTCGTCCATGACTCATCCAATAAGGGTAGGACAAGTGTAATGTTATTTTCATATTTTTATAATATCATTTTTACCTTATATTTCACTAATTACCTTTAATCGCGATTAATAAAACTTAAAAGTTACTATTCACCAAAAAATTATTTTAGTCCCATTGAACCAAATTTTACTTAATAATTACCACCATGTATGTTGTATTTTTCAAATTCATTATGCAGAAGTGGTAATGTTTCATTTACACGAAAAATTAGTTTTTAAGCTACCACTTAGTGGTTTCACTATTCATCAAAAATTGAAGTTTTTCAGAAAAATACCCAAAATTCACCCTAAGCTATATTTGATATTCATAATTAAAAAATTATGTCTATTTTAAAAAATTCAAAACATATAATTTGAATTAATTAATTTAATAATTAATTCCCGTTGTCACAACAAATAGCGTGTTTTTAAGAAGCAATATATATCAAAAGATTGACAATTGTTTATGTCCAATTTCAAAGTGAAATTAATTCTAATGACCACCATCGGATAAAATGGTAAAAATATATTATAATTATACTTTAAAACCACTAAATAGTATAATTTATCACTATAAATTATTTTGATTAAAAAAGTTGTTTTTAAGTATTTTTCACTATTCATAAAAAATTGGAAGTTCTCAGAAAAATACCAAAAATTCAAAATAGGATAATTTCGATATTAAGAATCCAAAAATGAAGTCCATTTTGAAATATAAAATATATATAATTTTAAAAAGTGGGTATTACTATTCATAATTGCTATTTTGATCATTTCGCGTTGTGTTAGAATCTCAAACTTGCGTGCAATGCAAGCTATTTCATTATTGAAAGAGAAGTGTATCGTGGAAGATCGGGGTGTTACATTCTCCCCTCATTCAATAAATTGCTTCCTTGCAATTTGAAATTTTTCTTTGAAAATAAAAGGTTGAAAATAGAAAATATCTTTGTGGAAAACCCACATCAGAAATAGGGTTAATAAAAATATAACATTAAAAGAAAGAAAGAGAAGTACAAAGGTCACCCGAGATAGCCCATACTATGATTCTATGAAAATATGGATATGGAGGAAAAACAAACCATCAAGGTCTGATGGAGAGTTGTAGAAAATAGGGTTAGGAGAATGTTAACTACAAGAAAATCACAAACTTGTGATTTGTTAAACGATCATTGATTCCCCAGTAGGAAAAGTTAACCGACATCATTTTTTTTAAGTTAACTTTCATAAAGTTGAGGAATTTATTTAAGAGATTTACTAAGAATGTAAGGAAATATACTTACTTGTCATGTAGACTTTCATTCTTTAATAAATTTTTACCACAAACCCATCTTTCACTCCAAAAGGTAATAGAACTCAAAAATATTCTATTTATCCTAATTTTATAAGGTTCTAAATATTAACACATACCATTTAGATTAGGAAAAATATTTTTTAATAACCAGGTACTTCTTGTAGGCTAGTGGTAGGTAATAAAGGCATGTCGCACTATGTTTGTGGGTTCGATTCCTGCTATTTTGTTCGACGGGATGGGTTATCCCCCGACCTGCAGGTTTTCCTTTTCCTTAAACTATAGTATTATAATATTCCAAAAATAATCTTCAGAAATGTTATAACCTTAAACAATACTATCCAAAGTTCAACTTAATCCATTCCAACCTTTATAATTATCCAAAATACCTCTGTCCAGACTTTCTCTAAAATGTCTCTAAATTCCAAAATCAATTGTAGCATTAGATTACCCAAACAAAGTAAAGTTTCTCTTATTTTCACATATTAAAAATTTGATTACCTTCATCATATTAAAACCTTAATGAAAACAACAAGTACTGCAGTACAATCCTTATATATATCACATTATTCTTATAACCAGAATATAATCCATGAGTCCAAAAGCACCAATACATTAATTATTACACTTCAACTGTAGTAACAACATAATATTGTCCTTGATCCCTTGGATTTTTCTGAGGTAAGTTTACCTGGCGCTTAGGTCATTCATTTCCATAATGCCACATTTCTCTACAATTGTAGCATTCAACATTGATAGCCTCTTTCCTTCCCTTGCAATCACGAGCCTGGTGACCTTTTTCTCCACATTTATAACAAACTCTCATTCCTTTTAGGCAAGTACCGGGGTGATTCTTCCCATAATTATCGCATAATGGAAAATCCTTCTTTCCTTTTTTCCATTTATATGTCTCTTGTTCCACCGTTCTCTTCTTCTCTTTCTTTACTTTGTTGTCATAAGACTTAGAGAATTCCCTTTCTATCTTGATAGCACACGAGACTATATCTTCATATGTTGATAAATATTGTGATACTAAAGCTCGATGGAGAAATGGTTTTAACCCATCAAATAAACGATCAATCTTACTTCTTGGGTTACGTATATAATCTGCAGCATGTCTTGCTTACCTTGTAAAGTTGGCCTCATACATTGTGACATTCTCATCCTCCTTCTACCTCAGACTCGGAAATTGCATTTCCATATCTGCTCAATGGTCATGTAGAAAGTATTTTTCTAAGAAAATTTCCTTAAACTCCCTCCATTCCATACTTGATACTTCATCATCATCCTTTGTGTTTTGAATCAATGACCACCATTGATCAGCATCTCCAGGGAGGCGGTAAACTTCCATGATAACCTTTTCCATTTCAATACTCCCCATGGAATGGAATATTTCCTCTAAGGAATTTATCCATTGCTCAGCTACGAAGGGATTTGTACCCCCATTAAATGTTGGTGGTTGTTGCCTCATGAAGCAATATAACATTGATCCTCCACACTGCAGATCAGGGTGCTCCATAAAAGTAAGGTTACTATTCATAACATGAGTGAGTTTTCCCAGTATGGTGATAAGTTGATCAGCACTAGTTGTATCTCCATCTCCACTATAATTATCTTGAGCAGGAGGGAAATCCCTACATGGAGTGCGTGAATGGATACGGTTTCAATTCCTCCCACTAGGCGCCATTTCTAAACAATGGAATAAATAGATTAGTTTATGAATCAAAATACATAATTCCATACTTGAAAAACACTTAACATAAATTGAACTATAATCATAAAAATGTTTTCTTTGAGGATGTATATACCCATAAACCCTTCATAATGGTTTGTAAATAAAATGAAAATTATCCTAAGCATATCCCCCGGGAGTGTCATAACCAAGAGTGCAGCAAGGCCCGTTGTCGTGCACCAGTTCCCATTCGAGTCTAGCTCAAAGTAGTGTTTTTAGGTTTTACCCCTAGGTACATATGTTCCAGAGCTTCCTCTACCTGCTCGTATCCATTCAGGGATGTATTTCTTGGAAAACTCACAAAATCTCTATAATACCAAAATTCTAGGAAGTTTTTCTATAATAATCCTAAAAAATTTATCTTAGGTCTATGTGTTCTAATCGGAGTTTATCTAAATCTAGCTTCCAAGGTTAGTACTAAACTGCCTCTGATACCAACTGTAACGCCCCGTCCCTAGTTACCCAAAGTCGGTGCATTATTGCGTAACATTGGCATAATCACAAAGATCAAGTCTCTAAATACCGATTAGTTTAGTAGCCTTAAAACACTAGATACATTCATAAGTTTTACATTACATCATAAAGTAATGAAAAACTAAAAAACATATTGTCTTCATATCCCCTTATATTATCCCTTCAGGTCAATCATAAAATACTTCTTCACATCCTGGAAAAATTAAAACATTGAAAGGGGTGAGCTTAGATGCTCATTAAGGATAACAATATAGCAGAATCTTTCATAAATAAACATTAACATTTTAGGAAATGTATAACTAAAACAAAAGCCTTTTAAACTTGAACTTCAGCATAATATAGAAAAAAATAAAATGAAATAATTCCATTTACTTATTCACGTGGATATTCTACTAGTCAAATAATAACATGCAATATCAATAGCCACTTTCATAATGATGGAATGCATAATGCCAGACTATCATAACCATGTAGCCAAGGCCTCGTGCCAAGACTACAAATAATATTTTTTCAAGGCCTTGTGCCAAGACACTAGTTTGTCTCATGAGACCTACCGATGCATCGAGGAGCTATATCGGGCTCCACCCGTCACTTATTAAGTCCAATGCATTCCTCATATGAAGATTTTTAAACATATCATAAACCGTAACATAATTGTATCACATAAAACATGCATAAAGGAAACATAAAATTTCCACATTTTAATCTCAAGATATCAATACAACACATTTATATAATAAAAACATTATCAAAAGCATATTCAAGACCAAAATAAAAGAAAATTAAAACGTGGTATTTATTTTTCAATTAAAAAAAGTTACGGCTTGTAGAGGAAGCCGAAACTCAAATAATGGTCATGGCGGCGAAGAAGTCATTGTCGCCGCATACATATGACAAGAAAAACATTCCTTTTTGTCATTTAGTAAAATGAATCATATAAAAAGATTCATTTTTAATAAATGTAAAAGTCAAATGGGTTTATACACCGTATAGAAGAAATTTGTGTATAAAACAAAGTAAGCCTCAATGAATGGATATTGAGACAAAGTCCCTTACAAATATCATTTTTTTAAATAAGATAGATCTATTATGTGTATTAACTATATTTACACATAAATAATGTATAAATACAATATAGGACATAATAATATCATGAAATAATTTAAAAGTAGTAGATTAACCGAAAGAACGGAAATTGTGTTAAGAAGTTCTCGTACCTCGTGTCCGACTTCACTCGACCATTCTTTAATCTCATAAATAATAAACTAGAGTTAATATCTACTTTCATAATAACATTTTTGAAGTTCATTATCCCTTTTATATTAGTTATTACAATGTTACGAAAATTATGTAGTCATTTAAGTTTATAACGGTCGTTTTTTCGATCTTTGGTACTTGAGTCAAAAATAAAATTCTTATAATTACAAGTTGTTCATGTGGTAAAATATCCATTATATACAGATTTATATTCATTATATAGAAATCATATATATCATATATATCCAGTATAAACATTCATTCATAATATTACGTAACATTTAGTGGTAAGAAATGAAATGCATTGTTCACGGAGACGATAAGCCGTACGTATGCTTGAACGCTACTTTCATTTCTATTTCATATTTTATGGAATTAAATAATAATGATATAAAGGTGTATTATAATTCCAGTATAATATCATATATAATATCATTTACTCCATCCTTTATACATCCCACATATGGAATTAACGATTCAAATCACTTTGAGGGGGCGGTAGTCCGCACTTCCTAAAATGAAATTATCGCGTTTACCCATAATGGAAATCATAAAGGTATGCAATAAATGAGAAATACAGAAGCATAAGGAAAACATAAACATAATATATATCATATATAAAAATAGTTTCATCATAATGTACACCATTAGAGGTGTTAATGGAATATTGAACAATCATCGTTTCGTGAGGCAGTATTTCGCCACACACAGAAACAGTATGTTCATTAACCATTAGATGAAGGTGTGTGTAAGTGTAAATCAAATACTTCTAATAAAAACATCCTAGTATATTGAAGATACTCGTTTTGTTACAAAATAAAGTAATAAAAAGATTTTAGGGGGTTGGAGATGCAAAATAAAACAAAAGAACACAAGAGAAGACATTACCTTAAAATCGGGTAACTCTTTTTGATTTGATCCAAAGGCTTACTTGGGAAAAATTATGCCCAAATTGAGGATTCTAGGAGTAATATAGGGATTTTGATAGAGTATTTGGGTATAGTTTGGCCGAGCCAAATGGCTTTGAAGGTGTGAATAAGGTGGTAGAGGTGTGGGCCTTTAATAATAGGAGAGGAGGGGCACTCTTGGAAAGTATTGAAATGTTACATTATTATGACGTACTTTTCAGATTTTAAAGGTCCCAAACTTATATATTTAGAGGATAAGGTGATAAGGGATCGAAATATACTAATACAATAGGTTTTTGACAAGTGTAAGTCTTAGATTTTACATTATCTTTTCATTTTATTTAAATCGTTAATTAATGAGGTAATCGCTGCATCATCATTGTGTCATAAATAATTTAATTTATTTAATGTCTAAAAATTATAAAAAAAATATAATAATTTAGGAAATATGTTTATATTTCCAATGAATATTTATAGTCAAAAAGTTAACTTATATAACCCCATGTAATAATTTTTTTAGTAAAACAACACATGTTTGTGACAATTTTATTTTTACTTTAACTAAAAAGTTATTAATTTAATTTTCTTACCCAAGTGGCTCCATGGGGTCCCCAAGTTGACCCATGGATTTTATTGTTCTGACATGACTCATACAATAAGGTTAGGACAAGTTTAAAGGTATTTTCATATTTTTATAATATCATTTTTACCTTAAAATTCACTAATTACCTTTAATCGCGATTAATAAAACTTAAAAATTACTATTCACAAAAAAAAATTATTTTAATCCCATTGAACCACATTTTACTTCATAATGACAACCATGTATGTAGGATTTTTGAAATTCATTACACAAAAGTGGTAATGTTTCATTTACACGGAAAATTAGTTTTTATGCTACCACTTAGTGGTTTCACTATTCATCAAAAATTGTAGTTTTTCAGAAAAATAGAAAAAATTTACCCTAAGCTATATTTGATATTACTAATTCAAAATTGATGTCTATTTTACAAAATTCAAAACATATAAGTTTAATTAATTAATTTAACAATTAATTCAACAAATAGCGTGTTTTTAAGAAGCAATATATATCAAAAGATTGACAATTGTTTATGTCCAATTTCAAAGTGAAATTAATTCTAATGACCACCATTGGATAAAATGGTAAAAATATATTCGAATTATACTTTAAAATCACTCAATAGTATAATTTATCACTATAAATTATTTTGATTAAGAAATTTGTTTTTAATTATTTTTCACTATTCATAAAAAATGGAAGTTCTCAGAAAAATACCAAAAATTAAACATAGGCTAATCTCGATATTCCGAATCCAAAAATGAAGTCCATTTTGAAATATAAAATATATATAATTTCAAAAGGTGGGTATTACTATTCATAATGGCTATTTTGATCGTTTCACGGTGTGTTAGAATCTTGAACTTGCGTACAATGCAAGCTATTTCATTATTGAAATAGAAGCATATTGTGGAAGCTCAGGGTGTTACAATTTCCCTTGAACAAGCTAGGTCATTTCTCCTGTATAACATTTTCCCATTCCCATGTTTCCTCGTAAACATGGCCATGCTACCATAGTACTCATACCAAGGAAATATATATCCCATGAAGGATATTTTTCTATCTATCCAGAATCCATACCAATTTATGGATAAATGTTACATTTGTTATATTAGTAACATGATCCCAACTAATCACATGTCATGGATCAGGATGATACTTTTTGAGTTAAGAAATATATAAGATTTTATTAACATCAATGAATATTAGTGGTAAATCTAACCAGTATCCGCTAATTAAAATCCATTATATAACCTCAAATAGTTCCACATATCATGTATCTAACATCCCTCATTTCCCCAAGTGTTGAGAACCAAGTTTCAGTGAAACTTTCAAGAAGACATGGTCACTAAAATAAAAATTTAAAGGTTGGTGATGACTATATACATGTGAATTGTTTTTGCTTTGTTTTATCGCCATACATTTCAATATAATTTGTATTTTATCCATAGTATCATCGACTATATTTGGTCTAATAAAATATGTATCTCCAGTTCATACCCAAAATAATGGATAATGACAAGGAGGTCCATAAAAATCCTTGAACGGTGGAATCTGTATTGTCTATTAATAAATGTTTTTATAGGATAATTCGACCAAATGCATATGATCCTCCCATGAACTACCTAATTCCATGACACACACTCTGAGAATATATTCCAATGTCTCAATAGTGTTAACTGACTATCCATTTTTCTATGGATGATATATTATGCTCATAGTTAATTTTATTCCCAGATCCTGTAGTAAAAATGAAAAAACCGAGAAGTAAAACAGGGTTCTCGGTTAGATATATTCAAATATAGAACTCCATATAACCTGACTACTAATTAGATGTACAATTTTTCAAATTCCTATACCATGTTGGATTATATGATAGTGATAAAGTGTTTTTATATAGTATATTGATCCACTACTTCCCATAGAACATTATATTTATATAATGTTTTTGGTAGGCCTGAGACAAAATCCATTGTGATTTGATCCAACTTCCATATAGTTAAAGAAATAGACTACATCATATAAATTGTTCCTTGATGTTAAACCTTTACCTACTAACAAGTGAAAAATTTCATCATATTGTCTTCAATATTGTGCTTCATACCTTCCCACCAGAAATGTGCTTTCATCACCTTGTACATTTTAGGAACACATGAATGAATATCCAATTTTTAATGGTGGTATACTGAAGAGAGTTTTTATTGACAATATTAAGGAACTAAAATTAAATTTTTAAAGAGTAATAAGGAGTTTTAATCTTCTATCTATTCTTAATTATTCTCCCCACCATTTAGGTTTGACCAAATAGTGATACAATTCTGATTTGATGTATGAGTTTCATTTACTAAATTTATCAAGTTTAGAACAATACTTACTGGAAATAAAAATACATTATCATCATATGAAACATAATATAAATTCATATCAATGATCATTCTAATAAACTACCATTGTTCATGAGCTTCTTAGACCACTTCACTGTATAATTTCTGAGTCAACGCATCGGCTACTGAATTATCTTTACCGGGTGTTTATACCAAGTTAAAATAAAAATATATATAGGTACTCCATCTAGGGATGAAATTGTTACATGATAATTGTGATAGTTTATATGGGATTTAAATCCCACCATCCAATCCATATGAAATATCAAATCAATCAAATCCATCTCTAAGACTGTAAAGTCCAATAAAAACTACACTACATCAATGTTAATGGAGCATGAAAATAATTTAAATCCTTTTCACTCCCATCTTCCAATGTGTTTCTTGATAATAATTAGATGATGAATCATTTATAAATTTAGTCCCAATTCTTTAAACACAAATTAAGAAAGTAAAGAATATGATGTTCATGTTTCAAACATGACATTCATAAGAGTGGAGTTCAGAATAATGGCACCTCACATCATAAAGGTACTTAATTGATTGCTCACAATAGTCCTTTCTGCTCCATACAATTATTGATCAACTATAATGGGGTATAGTTTTTTCATTATTGAGGTGTCTACTGAAATTATTCATAGAAACATACAAGTTCACCTATGTTTATGGATGTGAACTAGCTTAATGGGAATATTTTTTCCGAGCATAAGAAATCTAAGGCTGGGTTGAATTTGTTCCACACACTAATCTCTAAATTTTAAGATAAGGATTATTAGAATGTCCTATATTTCCATACTATTGAAAATTCCTTGGAGGCTTATTAAATTTTTTCTTTATGTATGTGAATTAAATGAATAAAAAACAACCTTTTTTAGCATTATATCTTACTAGAAAATTAACAGATTATATGGTCTAATTATGAGGTGTTCCACCTCCATGAGGGTAAACATACCTATTTATATTATTCCTAAAATAAGAATTTAAACCTTTCACCTTTAGAAAAAATAGAATACCTCCCATAGGATTCTTAAGAAGATGATTTTTTTCCACTATTACCCTATTAACCATATCTATATAATCTATAATATGAAGAATATTTATTTGGGATTGAATCTCCTATCACAATCCCAAATAAAATATTTGTTCCTTTAATGATGTACTAGAAACTTCATCCAGGTTGAAAAAATTTGAGTTCATAAACATGGATTCATACTCTGTCATAGATAGGTTTTCATGCTTCAAGATGAATAAATTTGTTGTTCTTTCTATTTTAAATGTGTTTGGATATAATTTTTTATTGAATAATTCCTAAAAATAAACTCACATATTCCCATCATCAAATTTATCTTGGAAATTTAAATATCACTATTAGTGTGCATGATCTTCCAAAATATAGGTTTCCAACTTAATCTCTCTTCCAAAGTACCAAGAAAATCAAAGATTATAGTCATTCATTTTGGCCACACTTATGATTTATCGGCTTCATAACCCCCTTTAAAATAGATGTATTACACTTCTAAAACTATATTGAATGAAAAACTTTATTTTCTTAATCATTTATTTTTCCTCTTTTAACTTCTTGAAATCATGAATTATACTCTGCACAAGTTTTTTTATGGAATCCTGCCTTTTATTGCATAAATTATTCATTACTTTTTACACAATAGAGGACCTTTTGAAAATTCAAAATATATTTTAGGGTTAGTGTATTGGAAATTAGGAACATAATACATGAAAAGATAAAAATATTATTATAAAAAACATGAAAGGGTTGTTCATTGTTTCATCCCATGTACAAATACTACATATCATAACCTGGGGACATAGATCAAAGAATGGGGTGATCATAATGCCCAGCAAGGGAAAACAAGGGAAACAGATTATTTATGATATTGAGGAATATCAATAAGAACTTGAGGGGATACATAAAAGAATTAAAAATAGTCATATAATAAGAACATGATTTTTAATATTGAAATGTGGTTACACCATTTAATTTGGAAATTCATAATCATATCACCAAGGTTCATCCCCGAGGTGTCATAAGAATTACCAAGGTATCATAAAACATGTCATCTTAAGAGATTAAATTCTTTACCCAATGAATTAGAGAACTACCAGTGTGTACCCTTAATATGTATTAATTAATGTAAGATAAGAATATCATTATAAAAAATTTCTTAAATAACTGGTGGAGAATAAAAGAAATGGGTGTCATATTAGAATCATGGTGTTTTAGAAAGTGCTTAAAAATAAGATCTTTTTGTCATTATAAACCAACAAAAAAGGATGGAGGGTTTCTTGTATGTTAATCCCAGAATTAAATAGATAATTTTGAAATATATGTGAATACCATTTAAGATTAAATAGTTTTACATATTCATAATATAAAATAAAATATTTTATTGATAAAAAGACTGAAATTTTGAGATGAAATTATGGTAACATAATGGTAAGACAAATGGTTTTAGAAAACATGAAAAAGAGAGGAGACAAAGGTATCACATTCATAAAAGACTATTAATATAGTAAATGAATAGAATAAAATGTACATAAAATCATTATATGGAAATTTAAAAGAAATACCAAAAAAATAGAACATAAAGGGAAAAGAGAAGTTGATATTTCCCTTAACTTAAATAGTGACTCTTAAAACTCAATGATCAGGACCTTTTGGATTGAGGACTCATTGGGAGTAATAATATCATAGATTCTTGGAGAAATTTTTTTGAATAAATATAAATGAATAAATGGGATGGTATTTATTCAAACATGAGGGGTTTTTTTATTAATTTCATTAGACACCTCGTTGGTGGTTTTTGAAAACCCATGGGCTTTCCCATGGTATTTTCCCCTAGCATTTTCCACTTGGGAAACCTATTGAGTTACTTTAACACATAATATTCGACCATAATTTTAGATTAATTATTACATCATTATGAAAAATCTACGATGTCATTAAACTTACCAAAAAAACTCAATATGTATTTTTAGTATTCACGAAAAACTAAAGTATTTTATAAAATTATCATTAATTATCCCTAACCTAATATAGAAGATCTTAATTTAGAAACTAACATTGTTTAATGAATATTATTTTCTAAATATGTGAAATGAAATTTTAAATTAAAATCATCATTTACTCAAGAAATAAAAATTCTAAAATTATAACTGATTTTATAAAGATTTTGAAAATTTAACTAAGGTATTATAAAATTAAATTATAATCATAACAAAACAAAAAATTAATTTTTTGATTCTATTTTATGAAAATGGATTTTCTATTAAATCGGTGTATTAATTTTAATTTTTGAAATAAACATTTATATTTTATAAAAATAATAATACTTACTAATTATTTCTAAAACAATTATTTACTTATATATGATATAATTATATCACATTACCATTTGTAGGATGCCTAAAATTTATATATACTTTCTTAGGTTAGGTTACTATTCTAGTCATCATGTTATTATTCATAAAGGTAATACTACTATTCCAATGTTTTAAGTTACAATTCAACAAAACAATTAAGTTGATCCTATCAGACTCCAAATATCTTATTGATTGAAACCATGCATGTACATTTTTTATAATTGAATTCACTAAAGTGGGAAAATTATGTTTAATTTTAATCCCATAGATGTGGTTAGAAGGCGGGTAAAAAGAATGTTCAAAAGTTCAATAAGTTTTTATATCTAATTCAAATATAAAAATGATTCCAATGATCTAAATTGATTTATAATGTATATATTTGATCTTTTGTGGCTCTAATAATCAATTTAATGTATAATAACTATATAAATTTTAAAAATATTTTTTTACCTATAATGCAGTATTTTTTACTATTCATCAAAAAATGAAACTTCCTATAAAAATACTAAACATTCACCCAAAATTTATTTTGACATTAAAAATTCCAAAAATGATGTTTATTGTATCATAATAATTCTCTAAGTATAATAAATTTAACTTTTAAATATAAAAATCCATAGTTATTAATAATAATGATGAATAAAAAATGTATAGTGATATTTTTTGACACTTAAAAACATAAAATCATTTTATCATTTACATTTAAAATGGGCTGTTTTAATCATACTATTTCATTTAAATAATCATTATTCATAACACCTTAATTTATTTTAACTATTATATCATTTCTCAAATGTAAAATTTGGGCCTAAAAAGTCAATTTAACAAATTTTTCTCAATTAAACATATATTTTATTAATCAAAACTACTCTTAAATGTGAATATCCCATTGTAGTTCATAGTTGTACTAATTGAAATTTATGTTTTATTTATGATGTTCACATGAAATATAAATTCATTCTATGTGCTTATACTGTAAAACATAATAAAATTTTATTGGGAGGCAAGATATCCATAAATAGACGAAATACATTTTTTGGGTCGCCACATTCTACACCCCTTAAAGAAATTGTTTCCTCACAATTTTATCTTCTTTGAAATTTGTTACTATTAGGAATATTATAATTCTAAATATGTTTTATGTCTTAAAACATCATTATTAAATATTTTATTCTTTAATAGAAATTACATTTTCTAAAAATCCTTCATAATGGTTCATAAAATGCTTCTGATTAACCAAACATATACCCTAGGTGTGTCAAACAAGGACTACATTTGGGTCAATTGTTGGGTACCCGACTACGTCAAGTCAGGCCCGACACACCTTGTTGAAGTTGTTACCACCAGGTATATCTATGAAGAATACACATCCACTTCTTCTTACCCAGATAGTGATTTATTTGTTCGAAAACAACTTACTTAATATTTCACCAAAATACTAAGAAGATTTTATATATTTAAAATTTTAATTAGGGTTCTTCCTAAAGTTTTTAAATCTTACTTTCCATAAATAACTATAGCTTCCTTTAACACCGACAATGGAATCCTGATTTTTATTACATAAACATTTCATTACATTGTACACAATAGGGGATCAACTAGGAATTCAGAATATCTTTTTGGTTTAGTGTCTTGTAAATTAGTTACACAATACAAGAAAATGTAAAAACATTATTCAAAAAAACATGAATGAATTCTTCATTGGTTCATCCCATGTACAAAGACTATATCTCATAACCCGGGGACATGTATCAATGAAAGGGGTGATCATAAATTCTAGCAAGGGAAAACAAGGGAAATAGTATACTTGTGATACTAAGGAATATCAATAAGAACATAAATAAATACATAAAGGCATGAGGAGGAATATAATATTAACATTATTCATAACATGGAAATGTGGCTACAAAATTTAATTTGAACATTTATAAGCACATCACCAAGGTCCATCCCCAAGTTTTCAAAAAAAATACCTAGGTTATTCACCAAGTTATTGTAAAATATGTCATATCTGGAGATTGAATTCTTTACCCAATGCATTGGAGATCTATCATGGTGAAACCATCATAAGTATTAATTAATGTGAGAAAAAAATTTCATAATAATGAATTTCTTAAATAATCGGTGGAGAATAAATGAAATGGGTTTCATATCAGAATCATGGTGTTTTTGAAAGTTCTTAAAAAGAAGAACCTTTTGTCAAATCAAACCCATGGAAAAAGAATGAGAGGTTCATGTCTTTTAATACCAGAATTAAATAGATAATTTTTAAATCTATTTGAATACCCCTAGAGAAGAAATGGGTTTGCGTATTCACAAGATAAAATGAAATAATTTCCTGATAAAAAGAAATAAATTTTGAGAAGAAAATCTGGTAGCATAACAGTATGAAACATGGTTTGATAAAACATTAAAAAGAGAGGGGAAAAGGTTCTACCATTCATAAAATACTCTTAATACAAAAAAAATATAGAATAAATTTTACAAAATAACATGATATGAGAATTTGAAATACATACCACATAAAAAATAGAACTTGAAAGAAAAAAAGGAAGTTGATATTTACATTACCTTGAATAAAGGCTCTTAAAACTCGAAGACTGGGACCTTGGGGATTGAGGAAACCTTGGGAGGACTCCTTGGGAGGTAATAATATCAAATATTTTCAAATAATTATTTTTTAATGAAAGGAAATGAAGGAATGGGTGGGTATTTATAACAAAAGCGACGGTGTTTTTTATTAATTTCCTTGGACACCTCGTTAGCGGTATTTAAAAAACCATGGATTTTCCCATGGTATTGACTGCTTAGGAAACCTATTAAGTTACTTCAGCACATAAGAGTCTACCATCATTTTAAATTAATTATTACATCATTATGACAAATTTATGATGTCATTAAACATTCCGAAAAACTCAAACTATATGTTTACTATTCACAAAAAACTAAATTATTTTATAAAATTATAATCAGTTATACCTAACCTAATATCAAATCACTTAATTCAAAAATGAACAACATTTTTTGAAATTTATTTTCTAAATATGAGAAATGTAATTTTTTTATTAAAATCATCTTTTAATAAAAAAATACCAATTCTAAAATTATATTAGATTTAATTATACTTTGAAGAAATAACTATGGTCTCAAAAAATTAAATTATAATTATAAGAAAAAAAAATTAATTTTTGATTATATTTTTGAAAAAATATTTCTCTTTTAAATAAGTATATTAATTATAATTTTTAAATAAATTATTTTTTATAAAAATACTAATACATACTAATTTTTTGAAAAATATTTATTTACTAATACTATGATATAATTATATCACATTACCAGTTATAAGATACATAAAATTTAATTATACTTTTTTATGTGAGGTTACTATTACATGGGTCATATTATTATTCATAAGGGTAACATTACTATTCCAAATGGTCAAGTTACTATTCACAAAAAATTAAGTTACTACTATCAGAATCTAAATATCTTATTGATCGAAACCGTGTATTTCCATTTTTTAAAATTCAATTCACATAAGTGAAAAAGTTGTGTTTAATTATAATCCTATAGGTGTGTCCAGAAGGCAGGTAAAAAGAATGTTCAAAAGTTCAATAAGTTTTTATATCTAACTCAAATATAAAAATGATTCCAATTATCTACATTGGATTAAAATATATATAATTGTTCTATTGTGACTTTACGAATCAATTTATAGAATTTTTATTATTTAAATGAAAAAAATGGTTTTTAACTACAACAAAGTATTATTTACTATTCATAAAAAATGAAATATCATAGAAAAATACTAAAATTTCACCCTAAATTAATTTTGACATTACAAATTTAAAATTTATTTTTATCTTAAAATAATAATATTTATCATAGAATGATAAATTTAACTTTTAAATTTTAAAATCCATTTTTATTAAAAATATAAAAGGATAGAAAATGTATAGTGAAATTTCATAGTGAAATTTCGGACACTTAAAAAAATTATTTTATCATATAAATTTAAAAAGGGGTGTTTTAATCATACTATATAATTTAAATAATAATTATTAATTATAGCTTAATTTATAATAACAATTATATCATTTATAGAAAATACAATTTGGGTCTGAAAATTCAGTTTAACAAATTTGTCTCGGTTAAACAAATATTTTATTAAGAAAAATTATTCTGCAATGTTTATATCCCATTATTTTTCATTGTTGTACTAATAAAAATTTATTTATGATGTATAATGTTCTTATGAAATAAATATTAATTCTATGTTCTTGTATTATAGGACGTAATAAAAATATATTGGGATGAAATATATCCATTTATAAAATATGTACATTTTCGGGTTATTACAATGGTTCACCTATGGCTCTCGTGCAACCGCATTTTCATAATCTTCTTTGTGCTAATTTATATGATGACTTCCTAGTACCATTTTCTACAAGCATAAATATATACCATTTAGACCATTTATCACTAGGAAGTAAAGTCTTGAATAAATTCTAGAACATTATAAATAACTATCATCAACATAAGCAGTAACTAGTGAAACAATCATTTTAAGAATAACCATTTTAATCTTTTTAATCATTTTTCAAAAATCATCAAACAATATATGAATAATTAATTCCTTGTGATAAGTCACTATATTAATGAATTATAAGAAACACACATCAGTTAAACCATATAAAATGATATGATAAAACCTCTAGAATTGTCTTAGAACACTTTTTTACCTTAACACCATTATAACTAGAATATCATCCTAAAAAGGTAAGATGCATTTTTTATACTATACATTTCAAGTTATAAATAAATTATCTTCTTTATACCAACCCAAATCAAGGAACAAACAAAATTGATACCATTTGTAGCATCTTATCCGTCCTCATTATCTTGAGATGAGGCAGAAGTGTTACTAGCCTGAGGTGACATCACCAAGACCCCAAAGTATGGAAATACGTTTCAAGGGATAAGTGGACCTTAAGGGATGATTTTCCATAAGAATATATAAAACCTATCAATAATTACATAACCAAAAAGATTAAATATATGATTCATGATATAAACCACAAAACAAAATGGAATACCAATACTGGAACAATATCAAAGTACGATAAAAAGGAAATAAATGTGTAATGATAAGAATGTAAATAGAAAGAAATTAGTACAAAAGTGACTCCATCCTAGAATAAGATGTTTATAATACCTATCTACATATTCAACAACCAAACCATGACACCAAGTATCACCACTAGATAAGTATGAAACATGACACTTCCATGTATCTTTTAAGACGACATCTATAAAACACCAAAAGTTCCCAAGAAGGGGGTGAGTATAACACTCATTGGGATTTCCCAAAATTATTCCCATCTCAAACCACTAGGAAAATAATTAGTTATCACATCTTATATAAAATATATGGTGAGAATATAAATTCAGTTTATCAATGGAAAATAGTTAAAGGAATCCATTTAAAAAAAATCAATAATTTTTCTTTCTCTTTTACTTTCCACTTAGTATACTCATTCCATGTTTGATACTCACAGGAAAATATGCATGTCTAATGAAAAACCCAACACTCATGTGAGTGGTGATCCATAACTCACCAAGTCATCACTAAGTGTATCCCCTTGTTCCATTCTAGGTTGTAATCAAGCACTCATCTATTTCACATAGCCGTATATAATAAAAAATGAACACACACCACCATATATGCCAATACTATCAACCATATCAAATATTTTTCACACGTAAAATTTATTTTTATAACCAATTCGATTAAAAACATTTAAACAAAAAAATATCATGATAATCTTTTAAAACTACCCTTTTTAAAAAACATTAAAACAAGGTTTTTCCACATAAACTACTCAAGTTATTTCTAGTCAAATCACAAGAATAATTTATCAATATTCAATCTAACAAGCCATATAACAGTATAGTGGGAGATAATACAACTATCTCAATTATGTGTGCACAAAGGATCTTAAAATATTCTTTGGTTCAAACACTTCTTTTTATTCCACTATCAAAACCTAATAATATCTCATCACCACAAATCCAAACTCAAATTTTTAGTATCACACACCAATTGATGGTTCTGATCAAGATAACACAAGGATATCTAAAGTGATAAGGAAGAATGGAACCCTAACCATTGATATCAACAATTAAATTCTTAAAGAATCAATGGAATTGGAATATGGGTGTTAAAGATCAAAAACAATTCCTAAGGAAGCCCTAAAATCAATAGGGACAAAGTAGAAGTGTATGTGAAAAACACATCCATTGGAAGATTAAATATTCACTAGGCATGATTGGTTTCTACCATTAATTCAGAATTTATGATATAAATCCATTTAGGTTCACTTACACTAAAATTACCATCGCCTCGGTTATTTTTTTGTAAAAAATCTATCTTAAGGTGTAAGTTCATTTTATCATGTAAATGTGTTTTCACCCAGAAATGGAAAACCATTGTGCTTTGACTATTCTTATAGAATCTACCCTGAACATTTTACAACCTAAAACCTTATTTTATAGTTTAAATTGTTCCTACAAATTTTCTAGATCCAGACTCTGGGTCTTCTCCTCTTTCACAAATCCAGGAACTAACCCATTCACTCTAAACACCAAATAAAAACATAAAATTATAGTATACCACAAATTGGGGGTGATATAGAATTTTCTATATGAATCGTCCAAATACACTATGAAGACAGGGTCTAACGAAGAAGGTACATATTATTTTTGGTTATTCAAGTGATGATAAATCAGTATCATCTAGCTGTGTAGGTACTGACATAAAAACTAGAATAATATTTTTTGATGATGATAGTGAGGACATAAATTAGTTAGGAAATGAATGTTCTGTAAGTCAAAGTCAAAATCATGGTAAGAGTGTATCCATATAGTAATTTTTTTATCACTAGTATAATATTAATAATTATGGAACACCAAGTTTCAGATGTTATTTTAGGTGTTGTAGTAAATTTAAACACGAATATTTCAAATGTTGGTATAATATTTCACTTCCTCAGAATTTGAATATATCAAGGAGGAGAAATTATTAAAATAAAATAACCAACTCTATGAGAATAAACAATGGCCTTAGACTGTAGAATATTGTTTCTAATAAATCAATAAGGATGTTTTTTCAGAACAAATTCACTTTCCTAAAGAAAATATATGAATGATGTGACCAACAAGTTCATTATTTTAAAATTTAAATAACAAAACTTCTAGGGTGGTTACTGTATGATTCCAAAGAAATTAACCATCTAAGAAGAGAAAATACCTCAAAATATTTTTTTCAAAGTAATTATTATAAGAGGAAAAAATTAAAAGAAATAGAAGAAAAAAATTCCTAAAGGAAGACTAAATAATTCACCAGATGAATCTGAAAACCATATGATGTTTTCAAAAGATCATATTTATAATGATTAATATATGTTCTATATAGGATGTAAAAAACATCCCATATTGTAAATAACTTTAATATATTTTTACCTATATAAGATGTAAAAACAAATAAATTAAAAATTCATGTATATGATGATTCATGTGCTTTTATGGATCAAACTAGGATGAAGATTAAAACCATTCGACCCTTAAATTCTCAAAACTAGAAAGTAAAAGGAGTTACTGGAATGAAGAAAATTAGAGATGGATTAAAGAGTGTTTTTAGGATGATAAAATCCAATCTATGTTTCTCTAAATAAGAAGCATTGAAGAACCTACTTATTCCCATATTCTTGTTTATCTAAACTAATATGTAGGTGATTTAAAGAGAATTGATTTTTATCATGGAGTTAATCAATTTATATGATGATGAATGGTGTGTATCCCTTAATGGGAAGCAACACTAATGCTAAGGTATGACCATCACCCTTAAACCACTTCCTTGATCATTCCAAACTATTTCTCAAGGGGAGTAATGGATTATTTGTAAGATGGGTTGTATGGGGAGTAATATTTTATTCAATTTAAATGTTATAATGTGTTTGTTAAGATTTTTTCAAGATATATCTTGAAAAACTTTCTTACATATCCTCTAAAATTAAAATATTGAAGGATATAGAGGATGGAATCACATATAAATATTATTTAGGGATAGCTTTGATGATTTGGAAATATTTAGTTTCTTTTATCCTCTAGGTTTAACCATGTAGACTTAGTGTTGAAAAAATAAATGATCATTTCTTTAATAAATAATGTACTTTAATTTTTATAGAAGTATAATTATAAAGAGGCAGGGAGAAGTTTAGGTGAGAACCCTTAAATACACCTTTTTATTTATTTTTTGATTAGTGGGGAAGAAATATAAGGAATATACTTTACATATTTACTTGGTGAATTTTTAAGGGTGTCGAAAAAAATAAAATGGAGATATTTTTGAACCCAGTGGACTTGAATTGTATTTTTTGTTCATAAAGTGTCAATATGTGTTGAAGATTGTATGAGGGGATATAGTTAAGAAGCATGGAGAATTATTATTTATTATATCTAGAATGACGATAATAGATATGTTCTTAATGTCCATGACATGTACCAATCATACTTGAAGATTTGAATGTTTTTTACAACATTTGTTATGTGAATATGATTCATCCAATTTTGTTTATTATTAGATGATTTTTTAGGAATTTAAATTAAGGTTGTGAAAATATTTATTTTCATGTCAAATAGTTTTTTATGTCTATCCAAAAATACAATTCTATATATATATATATATATATTCATGTTTTTTTTCTTTGAAGAATGGATTTGAGGTGCCTTTATAATGTATACTTGGTAATTCCCATGTATTTTAATGGGAAGGATTTGTTAAAAAACATTTTCATCCATAGCTAACCAAGGACACAACTCAGACCACACATATGGGACCCAAGGGGTCTACCATGCAGGAGGGAGGTCTATAAGACCATCCATGGTGGCAGGAGGGTGAAAATAACCTACAAGGAGTTCACAAGCTACCATGAGAATATGAGGGTGCATAGAAACTACAGGGTGTGCACGATGGAGTACAAGGGGTAGGTGGATCAGACTACCCAATGTAAGTGTGTACATTGTATCTGAGTGCTGAAATTAGTGTTGGCTCAAGAAGCATTCGACACAAGAATTATTATTATGTGAAGGTAAATGGATTTGAAGTTTGATGTGAGACATGTGCATTGCGGGTTACTATTTATTATCTAAAAACATATAGAAATAACACTTCCCATCTGATCTATGTACTTTGAGTTTTCCAATAAAAACATTCCTTCACCTTCTACATATAAACACCAATGGTTCTGTATAAATCATGTTTTTCTTCTTGTCAATCCGTTTGAATATCCAATCATGATTTTAATTTCCATTTGATTAACTTGATGTTCCAAACATGATCTAAGTATCATGAAACTTCCTTTTCATCATTAAAATTAAGTCCAAACCAATTGGGCCACATTAAAAAATATTTTTAAAATGATACATGATTTCTCAAGAGGATGGGTGATATTAGGTTATGGTGCTTCACATTATTCTCATCAAAACCATGGGAGGATATTATTGAGATGGAATAAGTTGATTAAAATAAAGATTCTATAAAACTAAAAATAAAGTAAAGAATGAAATATATATTCGAAAAAATTGATATCATCAAGAATTCAACATGTTGGTTGACAAGACATGAAAATGGAAATTAAAGATGGTGAAACTCATAGGAAAACGTGGTGGAGACCTTATGTAAAAATATAGATCATCTAGGACTAAGATGGATACATTCATTTGATATTTTGAGAGAGATATCTTGTTTTAGAGAAACAAAGCACTGTGAAATTTTTTTCGTGAAGAAGTGATCTTCATGTTACATTCATGCGAAGGATAATATTTTTTGTAATCTAGTTCTTGAGTAGTATACTTCCACTATTATATATGAATAGATATTCTGTGAAGCCTTAGGGGTTTTCATGATACCCATATGAAAAACCATTCAGGTATTTGTGATATTCTTTATCAAAGAAGATAACACGTACACTTGAGATCCTATGATACACATACTTACGAAAAGAGAACCAAATGCACAATACTATTTTTACATGATCACATGAACATGAATAAGAATATGTGCATGATCTCATACAAGTGAAATGTGTGAAACCAAAAATAAAGAAAATATTGTAGGTATTATAGTGAGTTTTATGAAATATGAATGTATAAAATAAATACAATGAGAATAAAATTAATAAAATTCATGTAATAATAAATTTCATGTAATTATAAGAAAAGTGAGTTTCACTAGTTTGAGATGTGCAAAGTAGAATGTATATTTGGGTGAAATACATGTGATTTAAGGTGTGAAATTGAAAATACCCATAATATATAGTGTAGATATATGTGAATTATGTAGACAATATTAGTCAATACATGTTTCATTGTTTTTATAGAGTGAAACAAGACATTTAGTGTATTGTAAATTTCAGTGAGTATTGTAAGCTAACAAGTTCTAATAGTTGAAGGAGATCAATTCCACCATTGATTCAGAATAATATCTGATTTCTTGGACTTGAAAAAGAACAAGGATAATATGCACACTACATCATTAGGAAAAAGTAGTTGAAAACCTATTCACAGGAGGTTGTGAAGACTATTAAATAACTGAATGGATTCCAGTATAAACAACCATAGATTTTTTGGGAGATATCTCAACTGGAAAGATTCTGTAAAAGAACACTGGTGGGATGTTGGTCTAAATAACCCATCGAGAGATGACCCATAGTAATCAATAGTGATCAATCATTAATGGAGTTTGTATGACTAGAGTTTCAAGAGATCGTATTCTCTTGTAATCACTTTTCCTATTACTAGTGGATAATTTATGTCTCAGATCATCCCAAACATATAAAGTACATAGTCACCCACATCAGGGGTGAACCTTGTAAAAATATTTTTGTTCTTTTTAATGCTTTAATTTTTTCCATACAAGAGAGGTTAAACTATAAATAACAGGGGATCAAGATATTAACCAATCAAAAAAGTTGATTTAAAAAGGATAAATATAAAAAATTACATCATTGATTCAACCCTACCCCTCTTCATGATATATTTGAACCTAGTCTCTACAAGTGGTATCAGAACATGAGGTTCCATATGTATATATCCAAACATTAATAAAGACTAATGATGGAGAGTTTTAATTTTATCAACAATATAGGATTTCCTCTCTTTTATGATAATAATTATTATTGATGGAAGAATTGAATTATTCCATATATGCTTTCATAAGGACTTCAAGTTGGTGATGCTGTAATAGTTGGTTTTACCCTATATGGAATTTATTCTCCCATGACCAGTACTGTTAAGAGAAATATTTAAGTAGATAGAAAATTTATAATATATTTTTTTTCACCCTTGTCTGATAAGTGTTCACAAAGAAGATGGGAGTAAAAAATTCTAAGGAGATGTGGGATAAATTTAAGAATATATAATAAGGAAATGTGAAGATCTGAGAATCCAAACTAAAAATATGGAGAGCTAGAAGGGTGATTATGAGACTATATATGACTACATTACCATGGTAAATGAGATAGTAAGTCATATTATGATTTTTGGATTTACTTTGTAAGATTCATATATTATCATGAAATTGATTCATAAGCTTCCTAATAGATTTGATCCAAATATTTCTAGCTTGGAATAATTTACAGACCTATATCTTGATGATTTGCATAATAAAATCCATAATTATGAGATAATAAAATATCATATGTTCAAAAAATAATAATTAGGAAATGGATTTGAAATAAATTATAAATATAAAACTCGACAAAAAATAAAGATGAACCATTCTCAAATTCTATTGAGAATGAGGTAAGTGATTTAGATTATAAAAGAGTCAAGTCCTTCATTTAAAAAGGATAAGAAGAGGAAATGTAAATTTTAAAGTTTTCTCACCTTTAAATTGATTTTATTGTGGTCAAATTGTACATTTTTCATTTGATATTCCAAAAATATAATCTGATGATTCTGAGATTGATGATAAAGAATAAGACTGCTTTAAAATAAGATCTAGAAAAAATAGAAAAGTGTATATTGAAATTAAGAATAATTTCTCAAGGAAGTATAAGAAAATTTTTATGATTATGAAATTTGATGAAGAATCTTCATCATGGATTATATCATAAGATTACGGTTCAAATAAAAAACATAAAACCTTCATAGAACAAGTTAAGAGACATATAGATTCTTCATGCATTGATGATAAGGAATAAGGGATCCACTATGATTACATGCTAAAGTATGAAATCATATAATGTATTCATTAAAACACTCAGCACAATAAAAGAATCATATTTAGAGATAAAGAAAATTTTAATTAAAATAAGAAGGAGAATTATCTTATTGAGCATATCAAAATATCCAAGTTGAAAATTACATAATAGGATAAGATGTTGAAATATCTTAACAAAAAAAGGTTGAAAAAAATGATGAACTAAATGAGATACTATCTAGGTGTCTTAAATATGAGAATTTCTTGGATATAATGAGAGGTGACTTATATAAAGTAGTGGATATTCAAGATGAATCATTCAAAGACACTCTGAAGACTAGCCCAAAGAAGAAGGTGCATATTATTTCACATTATTCTAGTGATGCTAAATCGGTTTCTACAGGTGGTGAAGGTAGTAACATAAACACTCGAAGAATATGGACTGATGATGATAGTGAGGGAATAAATGTTTTAGGAAAATAATGTTCCCTAAATAGATTCAAACCCATCAAAAAATTAAATCCAAACCTCTTGTATTTTATAACTAATAGAAAAATTCAAAATTATAGAACATAGCTTTTCAAAGTTTACTGCTGATGTTTTATTAAATTAGGACACTAATTATTCAACTAGTTGTATAATATTTCACTTCCTCATTATTGGCATATAACAAGTTAGAGAAATTCTAAAATGGAAATATGTAGCTATGTGATAATAAGGAACAATATATAAATGTAGAAGTTTGTTTCTGAGAAATCAATAAGGTTATCTTCTTAGAATAAATTTAATTTTCTAAAGAACATCTATTAAATATTTAACCAACATAATCATTGTGCTAAAACTTACATGAAAACACTTCTAGTATGGTTACTTTAATATGCCAATTTAATGAATGATATAAGAAGATAAAAGAACTCTGAATATATTGTCCAAAGAAATTATTTTCAGAAGTAATAAAAATTAAATAAACTAAAGAAAATATTTGTGCTAAAGGTAGATCAAATAATTAAAGATATGATACCAAAAACCATATATAGTTTTCAAAATATGATATCCTAAAATATTATGATATGTGTGTAGAGGATTAAAACAAACTTTCCCTATTGTAAGAAGCTATTATATTTTTCTACCTATATAAGAAATAAAAACAAATAAATTGAAAAGGAAAGTATATAATGATGCATGTAATTTTATAGATCAAACTGGGATGAAGAGTAAAAATATTCCACCCTCAAATTATCAAAAATATAAGTTAAAGGGAGGTACTATAAAAAAGATAAATAGATATGGATTGAAGAGACTTTTGGGTTGAGAAAATCACATCCATGTTGCTCTAAATAAGAAGAATTGATGAACTTAATTATTCCATTATTCTTATTTATCTAAATTAATATAGAGGAAATTTAAGAAGAAGTGATGTTAATTATATATTTCATCAATTTCCAATATTATTAATGGATTGTATCCTTTTTGGGGTAACAACACTAATGTTGTGGTATGACCATCACCCTCCAACCACTTCCTTGATCATGCCACGCTATTTAACCAGGGGGGTTAATGAATCATTTGTAACATGAGTTGTATGGGGGTAATATTTTATGCACTTTAAAAGTTTTAATGTGTTTTTTAAGATGTGTGTAGGATATATCTTGTAAAACTTTCTCAGATATTATATTAAATGAAGATATTGATGGATATTGATTATGCTATCATGGATAAATTTTCTTTAGGGACAAATTTTATTATTTGGTAACATCACTCTTTTTTTATCCACCAAGTTTGATTAGGTAGACTTATATTTGACCAACTAAAAGAAAATTTCATTAAGAAATAATGTAGTTCTATTTTAAAGGAGGGATAATTATAATGAAACATTGATAATTTTAAGTGAGAACCCCTAAATACAACTTTTTTTATTTAATGTTAATAAGGGTGAAAGAAAAATAAGAAAGAGATTTTTCATATTTACTTAGTTAATTATTAATAGTTTTGAAAAAAAATACCAAGGGATAGATTTTTGAACCTAATGGATTTTAATTGTATTAGTTTTCTATAAAGGGTCAATATGTGTTGGAGATTATAATTGGGGATGATGTTGAGAATAATGGAAAATTATTAATATTAATATCTAGTATGATGATTGAAGGGATGTTCTTAATGTCCAAGACAAGTTAAAATTGTTCTAGGATATGTGAACATTATTTTCAACATTAGAATGGTTAAGATGATCCATCCAATGGTTTTTCTAATTGGTCAAAATTTTAGGAAGTTAAATGAAGGCCAATAAAATATTTATTTTCATATGGAAGAGTTTTTTAAGGACATGAAAATTAAAATTATATATGATTTTTTTCATGATTTTTTTCATTGAAAAAAGGATTTGAGGCGCCCTGAAAATGTGTACTTGGTAATTCCCAAGTTTTAGAGTAGGAAGGCTTTATTAAAAAACATCACTAGCCACAGCTAACCAATGGAACACCTCAAACCACACATGTGGGACCCAAGGGGTTTACCATGTGGGAGGGTGGTCTAAAATACCATCCATGGTGGAAGGAGTGTGTGTATCACCCATAAGAAGCGCATTGGATACCATGAGAATCATAGGTCACTATAGCGATTGCATAGTGCGAATGGTGGAATGTAAGGAGGAAGGTGGGTCAGAATGATCCACATAAGTGTGTGTTGTATATCTAGGTTCCAACCCTAGTGATTGATTGAGAATTAAAAGTCCAGGGAATGCTTATTTAGCATAGGGAAATGACATTGAATTTTTATGTGGAATAGGAGCACGACAGGGTGTCGTTCCTCTGCTAAAAACATGTGGATGGAACACTTCTTGTCAGATCCATGTAATTTGAGTCATCCAATCAAAATGATCCATTTTATTTTACCTATGGAAACCAAGGATTATACATGCATTGAGTTTTTCTTCATGTTGATAGGCATGAATGTCAAACCAAGCTTCTGATTTCCATTTGATCAACTTGATGTTCTGAACATGAACAAAGTATCATGAAATATCATTTTTATGACTAAAATGAAGTCCAGAATAATTAGGCCTCATGAAAACAAATTTGTATAAATACATTTGATTTTCTGAGAGGTTGGGTGATTTCATGTTATGGTGTTTCACATGATCATTGTCACATAATCTTGACAATATTGTCGATAAGTAATAAGATTATTAATGTAAATGCACCAAAAAACAATACATCAAATAATGAATGAAATCCTCATTTGAACAAATAACTATATTTTTTGACATTCAAATGTTTTGATTAACATGGCCTAAAAATTTCCATTCAAGATAGTGAAACTTGGAAGAAAAGGCGGTGGATATATTTCCTATAAATACTAATCATCTATGATATATAGGGCTACTGGAGTTGAATATTTTGAGGGATGGGTCTTGTTTTAGAGAAACAGAGCACCTCAAAACTTTTTTTTTGATGAAGGCGTGACCCACATGTTTTATTCAATAAAAGGAGAGTATTTATGTGAGGTATTTCATGAGTAGTATACTCCTACTGTAATATGTGAGGATATATTCAATGAAGCCTTAAATATTTTCACACAACTCATATGTGAATCAATTTGGTTTTGTATGATATTTTTTCACAATGAAGATTACTCGTGAACTTGAGATCTAGTATTGTACATACTTGCGCAAAGAAAACCAAATTTACACTAATATTTGTTCAAATTTACACATATGTTAATAATAATTCATGTGTGATATCATGAAATTGAACTATGTTAAACTATAAATAATCAAAAGAAATATTTAATGAGTTATAATTAGTTGCATGAAATATGCTTTTATTAATTAAATATAGTGAGAAGAATAGTGATAAAATACAAGAAATAATAAATTTCATGTAATTAGAATAACATTGAGTTTCACTAGTTTGATTTATGTAAATAATAATGTATATGTGTGTGATATACATATGATATGAGGTTATTAGTTGAAAATAACAAGAATATATAGTGTAGTTGTGTGTAAATTGTGTAGATCATATCAGTGAAAAAATATTGCATTGTTTCTAGAGAGTGAGACAAAACATTCAGTATCCTAGAAATTTGAGTATCAAAAGCTAAAAAGTTTTTATAATTGAAGATGAGTAAAGAAAATAGTGATTCAAAAGAATATTTGACTGCATGTACATAAAATAAAATAAGGCCAACATGCACAGTGCATTAATAGTAAAAAGTAGTTGAATACCGATTCATAGAAGGTTGTAAATACCATTAAAAATAGTAGGGATTAACATATAAATAATAAAATCTTCTGGAGATATGGATTAACTGGAGAGATTTAGTAAAAGAAAACTAATGGGATTCTAGTCTAAATATCTTGTCGTGAGATGGTCCATAGTAATCACAAGTGACCAGGAATTACATGATTTTATTTATAAGGAATTTTATAAGATTGTATTTACCTGTAATCACTTTTTGTATTACTATTGGTGAATCTATATCTCAAATCATCTCAATAATATCATGTATAAAGTCTCCCACATCGAGGGATAACCTTCTAAAAAACATGTTGTTCTTTTAAGTGATATCATTTGATTCCATGAATAATATGTGAGACTCTGAAAAACAAGGGATCAATATCTTAATTGATTTCATAAGTATATTTAAAAATCATAAATTATAAAAAGTTACATCACTAATTCACCACCTCCCCCTCTGAGTAATATATATTGACTATATCTATACAAGTGGTATCAGATCATGAGGTTCCCTTTATAAAGATCCAACCTTTTCTAGATACAAATGATGGATAGTTTAAATTCAATCAACAATATATGAGTTCCTTTATTTGATGGAAAAAATTATTATGGATAGAATAACTAAATGCATCTATGTCTTCTTTCACAAGGCCTTGATGTTAATGATGTTGTAATAGTTTGTTTTATCCTACCTAGAATAGATTCTCCCATGAAACAAATTGATAATATAAATATTGAAGTAGATCGGAAATCCAGAAATGTAATTTTTTTCATCCATGTCTGATAAATTGTTCACCAAGGTAATGGGACTAAAAATAGCTAAGAGAAAATGCAATAAACTTAATGATATGTATGAAGGGAATGTAAAGATCAAAGAAGCCAAACTGAAAATCTGTAGAGATAAGTTTAAATATATTTGAATTTATAATGATGAGAAAATTGATTAATAATTTACCAAGGTAAATGAGAAATTAATTAATGTTAGGGGTTTGGAGATACTTTGGGATATTCATTTATTGTCACGACATTTATGCACAACTTTCATGATATATTTAAACCATAAAATTATACCTTGTAAGAAGTTATAGACCTATCTCTTAACGAGTTTCATAATACACTCCTCAATTAGAAGATGATAAAATCTACAATATTCAAACACAATTGAGGAGGAAATTATTTTCAAAGAAATGAATAATCTAAAGATTAAGGAATAAAATAGGAACTATTCTCATATTTTTATGGGGATTAGGTGATTGATTTATATTAAAAAGGATTTATGTCCTTTGTATCCAAATGGATAAGTATAATAAATAGAAAATTTAAATTTGTGCTTCCATTAAAGTGCTTTAAATGTGGTCAAATTGGAAATTTTAAAATTTATTATCCAAATGAAGAATATGATGACTCTGAGAGTGGTGATGAAAAATAATATTTCCTTAATATAAGATCTATAAATACTAGAAATAGTTATATTCAAAAGAAGTATAAGGTATCAAAGATATACAAGAATAATTTCATGACTAATAGAGTTCATGGAGCCTCTTTAGTATAGAGTGACTCGGAGGATGAAGTTACAAATAAAAATAATAAAACTATCATAGAAAAATATAAGATACATAGATATTCTTTAAACTGTGATGAGAAAAAAGAAAAGAGAATCCATGAGTACATGCTAAGATCTAAACTCATTGCATGTCTTGATTAAAACACTCAACTCCAGAAAAGAATCAAATTGTTGGAGAAAGAAAATTGGAATGAAAATAAGAAGGAGAATTATCTTATTGAGGAGATAAATAATTCCAAGGTAAAAATTATATAACAGGATAAGATTTTGAAATGCCTTAATTAAAAATAGGCTACAAAAGATGAATAACTAAATGAGATAAAATCTAGGTGTCTTAAAGATGATAATGACTTTAAAATATTGATGAATGACTTTTAAAAAGTAGTGTATGTTCAATTTGAATCATACGAATCAACTTTAAAGACTGATACCAAGAATAAGATATAGATTATATATTATTACACTAGTGATGATATATTTATTTCATCTAGTGGCGCAAGTACTGACATGAAAACTAGAAGAATATAGACTAATTATGATTTTTGAAGACTTAAATAAATTATGAAAACAAAATTACCCATGACTAAAAAAATCATGATAAGAGTGTATCCAAATAGCTAGTAGTTGATAATCCATATTAATGTAGAAATTATAAAACACATATTTTCATAGGATACTAATATTTTTTTAGTAAGTTTGGGCACCAATATTTCAAATACAAGTTTAATATTTCACTTCCTCATAATTATAAAGGTAGAAAAGTTTTTAAAAGGAAATAAGTAAATCTATGAGATGAAGGAATGGTCTTAGAATGAATAAGTTTGTTGCTAAAAAATAAATAAGGTTGTCTTCTCGGAATAAATTGTATTTTCTAAATAAAATATATGAAAGATGTGACCAATAAGTTCATTGGGATCAAACTTTCATGAAAAAACATCTAGGATGGTTACTTTAGGCTTACAAAGCAATAAATTATCTAATCAGAGAAAAGGGATATGCACATTTTCTCTAAAGTAATTATTGTCAAAATAAAATTTTGAAAGAAACAAAAGAAAATGTTTGTGATAAAGTTATACGAAAGAATTAACCATATTAGGATGAAACATATATGATGTTTTAAAAAAATCTTATCTATAAATATAATGATATGTTGTGTAGAGGATAAAAACAAACTAACCATATTGTAAATAATTGTGTGATTTTTATACCTACACAAGAAGGTAAACAAAATTGTAAAAGAAATCATATAATAATGCATGTAATTTTATGTATCATACTGAGATTAAGATGAGGAATCATTCCACCCTCAAATTCTCAAAACTAAAAAGTCAAAGGAGGTACTATAATAAAGATAACTAGAGCTTGGTTGAAGAGAGTAATTGGGGTGAGAAAATATCATCCATGTTTCTCTAACTAAAAAGAATTGAAGAACCTATTTATTCCCTTATTATTATTTATCTAGACTAATATGTATGTAATTAAAATATAAGTGATATTAATTTAGGATTTCTCCAATTTCCATGATGATGAATGGAGAGTATCCCTTAATGAGGAGAAACACTGATTCTGGTATATACCCTTAAACTACTTCCTTAATCATTTCAAAGTATTTCTCATGGGAGTGATGGATCATTTGTAGGATGAGTTATAGAGGTAATATTTTATGCACATGAAATTTTTTGATGTAGTTTTTATTATGTGAATGGGATATATCTTGAAAAAATTTATAAGATACCCCCTAATATAATAATTTTGAAGGATATATAAGACGTTATCATAGATAAATATTCTTTAGGGACATATTTGATGATTTGTTAACATCACTCTTATTTTCTTCTTTTTGTTTTCCCATGTAGAATTAGGTTTTCCCAACTAAAATCACATTTATTTCATAAATAGTGTAGTTCAATTACTAATGGTGATAGATGTATGAATAAATGGTGAGAAATTTAGGTGAGAACCCCTTAATACACCTTTGTATTTATTATAAATAAGGGAGGAAGAAAAATAAGGAATATATTTCACATATTGACTTGGTGAATTGTTAAGGGTATTGATAATAAATTCAAATGGGGAGATACTTGAACCTAATGAAATTGAATTGTATTTGTTGTCAATAAAGGGTCAATATGTATTGGATATTACATTAGGATATGAATTTTAAAATCATGGGGAATTATTATTCTTCATATCTGGTCTAGTGATTTCTATGTTTTTCTTAATGTCCAAGAAATGTTCCAATTTTACTAAGAGATGTGCATAATATTTAAAACATTGTAAAGGTGATGATGATACATCCAATGGTGTTTCTTATTGGATGAATCTTTTGGATGTAAAATTAAGGGCATGAAAATATTTATTTCTATGTGGAATAGTTTTTGAGTTACATAAAAAAATAAAATTCTATATATATATATATATTAATGAAGTTTTTATTTAAAGATAGGATTTTATGTAGCTTGACAATTTATAACTATTAATTACCAGATATTTGAGTAGGATGGATTTATTAAAAACATAGGCAGCTTTGGAAACAAAATACCCCCCACAAACAACTCATGTGGGAACCAAGGTGTCAACAACATGGGTGGAACGTCTACATGGCCATCAATGGTGGAAGGAGGGAGAATATAAACCACAAGGAGCACATGATCTACCATGAAAATTAGAGGACCCATAGAAACCATTGGGTGTGAACAGTGGCGCCCAATAGAGCAAGCAGGTTGGATCATTCCATGTAAGTGTGTGTTGTGAATCCGAGTACTGACCCCGGTACCAGCTCTGAAAACAACAGATATGGGAATTATTATTAATCAGAGGGAAACATATTTCATGTTTGGAGTGGGATAGGCGCACCACTGGTTACAATTCCTCTACTAAAAACATACATAGAGAACACTATTCATTAGATATGTGTACTCTAAGTTGTCTGATCAAAATGTGACTTTTTATTCATCCTATGGACACCAAGGGTCCTTCATGCATCGATTTTTCCTTTATGTTGAGATTCTTGAAGATCTATTCAATCTTATGACTTCCATTTGATCAAATTGAATTTCTAAACATGATCGGAGTGTCATTCAACTTCGTTTTCATGATTAAAATGAATCCCAAACCAATAGGGGAACATACAAAAAAAGTTTTAAAATTTCATTTAAGATTCTAAAAAGATGGGTGATTTCAGGTTAAGGTGATGCACATTATCTTTATCACGTGCACTTGAGGATACTATCAATAATTAATAAGTCAATTAAAGTGAATATTCCATAAAACTTGGTGTTAAGTAATGAAAGAAACCCATATTCGAACAAATACTCATATTATCATGCATTAAAATGTGTTGATTGAAATGGCATAAAAAATGGGAAATCAAGTTGGTGAAACATATAAGAAAAGGTGGTAGAGACCTTGCCTATAAATACCAATTTTTTGTAACTAAAATGGATATTTTCATTTGATATTTTTTGAGAGATCACTTGTTTCAGAGAAATAGAGCACCACATACTTTTTTTATGAAGAAGTGATATACATGTTTCACTCACATTAAGGATAATATTACCATTAGTAATTGATTCAGTATTATACTCTTACAATGCTATGTGAAGAGATATTTCGTGAATCCTTATGGGTTGATGTGAAACCCATACGCGAATCCCTTTGGGTGTGAGCAATATTATTTTGTGAAGAAGACAAGATGCACAATTGAGATCTAGAACTGCACATACTAGCGTGAAGACATCCAAATGCACAATAACATTTGTGCATAGTCACACATATGTAAATAATAATACATGGATGAACTCGTGAAATTGAACCATGTTTAACTTGAAATAAAAAAAGAATATTGAAGGTAGAAGAATGAGTTGTATGTAATTTGTGTATATGAACTAAATACAGTGAGAAGAACACTAATAAAATACATTAAATAATAAATTTCATGTTATTATAAGAAAATTGAGTTTCCTTATTTTTATTTTTTCAATGATTAAATTAAATGCTTGTAACATGCATGTGATATGAGTTTAGTAGTTAAAAATAAAAGGGATATATAGTGTAGTTGTGTGTGAATTGTGGAGATCATATCAACGAGGACATAATGTATTATTTCTGGAGTGTATATAAAAACTTAGGTAATTTTAATATAAATAATTTTAATATATTTTTAATATTATTTAATTATATTTTATTAATTTATATTCATTATAATAATATTCGGTAATTTTCATTTTAAAGGAAAAAATGCTTTATTTCTAACCAAATTTGGTTCTCATACATTACATGGTTTATTTATAAATTATATAATTTTTATTTGTAAAAATTAAATTCATTTTTTTATTCCTTATTTTAAAGTTATCTTTTTTTTTTAATTTTTTAGAATTTTCTTAAATTTTTTATTTTTCAACGAATACTGAAAATATTTTTTTTATTGAAAGTTTTATTTTCATTTAAATTATTTATAAAGTAAAGTTCTATTTTAGATTAGTTTTAATATTTAATTACTTCATTTTGATTAAATATAATGAGATTATTTTCTTTTTGATGAATCCTATACTTGAATTTAGTATAAAAACATTTTTTACTTAAAAGGGAATTTTTCTGGAAAAAAAAATTTTCATCATGTTTTGCGGGTTTAGTTATAAATTACATTATTATATTTTTGTGTTTTAAATATTAAAAAAATGGGTTTAATATATTAAATCATGAGGTCTAAAATATGAAAAAAAAATCCTTTTATTTTTTCTCATTATAAATAGTAACCTTAGTAAATATATGCCATATTTGTAAGGTTAAATCGAGTAATTTATGTTAAAAAAATATTATAAGGACTCAAAATGACCTTAAAACATTCCTTAATTTTATTTTATGAGTATATATCATCTAAAAATATCAAAAAAATTAATATATTACCATCTTTTCCTATTTTTCCATGATTTTGGCCATTATATTATTTTATATAAAGAAATTTAAAAAATATAATTCTCTATTTTTATCTTTAAATTTTTGACATAGGGAAAAACAGAGGCCATGATCAGTTCTGGACATTTATTTGAAATATAAATTATTTTTTATCATTTAAATTTATTTTAAATTTTTTTTGAGGAAATAATTACATTCAGAGCTTAGGTAATGCTGACGCAGTAATTATCCAACTAATAAAAAAATAAAATAAATGATTTAAAAAAATTATATGTGATATAAATAGAAATAATTGTAATGTTCCCTAAACCTTTTAGATAAATATAACATATTATGTAAGTTTAAAATTAAATTATTTTAATTCATTATCTTTAATGTTTTTTTTCAAAGTCAAATTAAATAAATAGTTCCAAAATTGACATTAATGATATTTTATAATAAATAATGTTTTATTAAATAACTTAAAATTACTAAAAATATTAAATTTAACCACGTTAATGGTATATGTCTAATTAATTCAACCATGTATCATTTATAGTCCTTTTTTTCTTTTATCGTAACTATATTTAACCCTAAAAAGTAAAAAACTTTGTTTCACTATAATAGTTAAAAGGGTTAATGGTGGTTAGAACAAAAAAAGGTGAAAACATGACCTAAAATTGTACAAAATTTATTTTATGATATTTTTTTTACCAAAACTCATCCTATATTTTAAATAAATTAATTTTTAGTCTTTTAGTTATTAATGTTAATTTATATTAATTTAATACTTTATGTAATTTCAAAAGTGTCCCTCCCATCAGTTATAAAAGAGAACCTCCTCTCCACTTTACTTCATACTTAAAAATCCTTTTGGTTCAGCCAATACCTACCCAAATACTTTATTTACATCCCTCCTCATATCCTATAACTATTGGTTTGATCATAAAACCATCCTAGGGAATATTTTGGTATAAAACATAATAGGTTGTCCGAAGAAGAGTTATTATTCTTAACCAAGAATTTTTGTTTTATTTATTCTTCAACCTCCTTAAACTTTTATTCAACCATAATAAAATAATATCAAAAATATCTTTCATACATTTTTATTTGATTATGTTAATGGAATAAGCTATATCCATCTATTTTTCCATAAAATGGGAAATGGAATCTTTGTTCATGTGTACGATGGACTACAACCTCGAGGATGGATGTAATTATTTTTCCATCACCCTATCTCACAACTAGTTATAAAGATGGATTTAATGTGTATATATATATATATATGATATTAATGACATATTTATCATGATAAAAATATAATATATCATTTAAATTATTATATTTCCATTCACTAAAAAACAATAATGTCATTTGTGCGTTCATGTGGACTACAACCTCCATGAAGCGATGTGATTCATTTTTCATCACCACATCACATGGATGGTAAATATAAGTTTATTTTAAGAAAAAATATGGTATTAATGATATAATTTTTATTATATAAATATAAAATAATACTTATATTCTTTCTATAATGATCATTGAGGAATATAAATGCTACTCAAGCGTACGTACGACCTATAATCTACCAAATTTTAGCATAGTTCATTTTTCATAACAATATTTCATGGTTATTTTTATGTTATAATTAATGGATAATAATTATTATTATATCATGATTATTATTCTGTAGATTATTTAATAATAACCTATTTGACCATTTTCAATCTACCGATGTAATTTTCGACGTATTAGTCGAATATCATCAAAACTCCCGAAATGAACTTAAATAATTATGTAATTGAATATAAAAAAGAAATAAATAAAATAAAAGGACTAATAGAATTCAAAAAATTTATTGAGAAATTAAAAAATTAACAATATTTTATTATTTTAGAATATAAATAACATACATGCTGAGTCGGACTCGAGGTAAGGGACTTTCTTATAAAAATCCACTTTTAGAGTCTCCTGTCTAACTCTTTTTCTTCTATGAACATATTTTTTAAAAATATTATTAATGTATATATATGTAAATAAAATAATTTTAAAGGAAATTTTATGTTTATTTTGACATTATTTCAATGTTTTTCAAGAGGAATATTTTTTTGGAATGTTTCAGATTTCTTTATAAAAGACAAATGGAATGTTTTATTTTAACATATACTGTTACAATGAATTTTCCCACTGCTATAAATGTTATTTTATGTTTGAATTATTTTATAATATATCATGTTTTATTTAAATAAAAACCCACCTTAACTTTTTTTGGGTATTTTGGTATTGAATGTAATGACCCAACCATAGTTACCCAGAGTCCGTGCATTATTACATAACATTGGCATGATCACAAAAGATCATGTCTCAAAAGACTGATTAGTTTAGTATCCTTTTAAGTACTAGATACATTCATAAGTTGTACATTACATTATAAAATAAAAAATAGAAACAATATTGTCTCCATTGACCACACTCATATCCCTTAGATTATCCCTACAGGTCAGTCATAATATTCTTGTTCACATCCTGGGAAAAATGAAAACACGGAAAGGGGTGAGCTCAGATGCCTTGTAAGGATAACAATATAGGGTAAACATTCATAAATAAGAATAAACATTTAAGGAAATGTCTAAGACTAACACAAAAGCCTTCTAACTTAAAATTCTTCATAATATGGAAAATATAAATCAAAATAATTCCATTTACTTATTTATATGGATATCCTACTAGTTGAATAATCACCTACAATATCAATAGAAAATTTCATAATGATGGCAGGCATAATTCCGGACATCATAACCACATATTCAAGGCCTCGTGCCAAGACTACAAATAATATTTTATCAAAGCCCTGTACCAAGACACTAGTTTATCTCATGAGACCTACCGATGCATCGAGGAGCTATATCAGGGTCCACTCGTCACTTATTAAGTCCAATGCATTCCTCATATAAAAAGGTTGAAACATAACATAAACATTCATATTAAAAATAGCATACAAAATGTTAATAAATTAACCATAAACCATGAATGGTATAAAAATAACACATCCACAGTCAAACATATCACAGAACCTTTAATACAATATGGAAGATTTTATCATAACTTCAAACAAGTGTAAAATCCATCAAAGGATGTTGACATAGATGAAGTCAAAACTGTTTGAGAGAAATATATCTTTCTATTTTGAAATCATTTAAAATTCATGTAGTTATAAAAAAAATTATTTTGAAAATATTTTTATAAGCTTGTAAGGGAATCTTCAAAGGTGTTATAATGGAGGAGAATAATCGCACCCTCCATACAAGTTAAAAAACATTCTTACCTTAATTTGTCAAAAAGTTCATAAAGTACCTTGTTTGGAAAATGACGGAAATATTCCTTTCAAACCATTTTATAAAATTAAAAACAGGGGTAAAAATGACTTTAACCCATAGTCTAGTAAATATTAAAAAAAATTTAAATACATTATTAAGAAACACGGATGTGGATGATAAAGATGTCCCTATAGATACTCACGTATAAAAAACCTCGAATAATGAAGAGCTTTTAGAATTAACCCTTACCTTGTACATTCCCTTTTGCAATGGTATGTTAGCCTCCTGTATAATAGTTAAAAATTGTTACTAAATTATACAAGAACTATATATATAAAATGGCATCATATATGATCTAATATTGTTGTGTTAATAATATTTCAGTAGTTTCATTGTTTCCGTTGTTAACTGATTCGTTTTCCTTTATATGCTTAGTTAAGTAAGCCATGTTTGTTATGAATAGAATGTATTTTATTAATATACATAATTATATTAAGTTATTTAAACATTATCTTTAATCATCAAATTAAAATTATTCTTGAATGGTTATGATGGGGAAATTAATCTCATCGGGTTCGTGGAGACGGTAATCCGTACGTACGCACGAGCGACAATATCATTATTTTGATATTAAAATATTATTTAAATAGATGATATATCATATATAAATAATCATTAACATTTATATTTAATATTTAAATCAATTATACATCATTATTAAACCCATCCAAATAATAATGTATTGAATAATAACAACACCACGACGTGGAGACGGTAAGTCGTACGTACGCACGTATGGTAACTTTGTCATTAATATGATGGATTGAATAATGAATATAGTTGTACCATTTTTATAATAACATAATATTATTTAGAATATACTTTATTTATTATTTTAGAATGGAAAGAACAAAGAAAGAGGAAGTAGAAGAAGAAAAAGAACTTGAAAGAGGTGATGAAATATTTAACTCTTCTTCGGTTTCTTCCTTTTGATTTGATCAAAATGTCTTCTTATGTTGGATTTATGACCAAATTAAGACCTCTAGAATTAATTTAGGGTATTTTGGAGGATATTTGGGTAGGTTTTGACCGATCTAAAAGGATTTAGAGGTGTGAATTTGATAGAATGGAATATTCCCTTTTATAAGAGAGGTGAGGGTCACTTTTGGAAAAGTTTGAAATATTATTTTATTATACAACCATATTCCGTTTATAATGGCTCAAAAATAATTTATTTTGATAATAAGTTGTGGATGGGTCGAAAAAATCTCAACCAATAGGTTTTAGATCGG
This sequence comes from Viscum album, assembly GCA_963277665.1. Lineage (NCBI taxonomy): Eukaryota > Viridiplantae > Streptophyta > Magnoliopsida > Santalales > Viscaceae > Viscum > Viscum album. Next base: position 1,175,311,516 of record OY728141.1, on the reverse strand, counting down.
TTTTGGTCACCATATTAACCTTATCGTTTACATTTAACTCTTAATTAAATAGTTTAACTTTTACCATGTATTCTAGTATTATTATAATAATTGGTCATTAAACTTACAATAAAATGTCAAGAAAACCTCAAGTGGTTAATTAATGATATATATATCATTATATAAGTTTTTTAGCTGAACCTTAGATTTTTATGAATATTATATCAATTAATAATATAATATTTGTTTTAAAACTCTTTTATGTTAATTTTGACACTATTTGGTATTTTGTTTTTGTTAAAGTCATAAAAACATGATTACATCTAAATAAATTCATTGAACCAACCCTAAAATGTCATAGTAACCTAGAATATTATTTTAATTCATAAAAAGTCTCAAATTACATTTATTTGGATATTTATAATATCAATTATTTCAATATTTCATTAATAAGGTAATTACTCCATCATCATTACGTCATAAATAAATTTAATTATTTAATGTATAAAAATTATAAATAAAATAAAATTATGCAGGAAATATTATTATCTTTCTAATTAATAATTATAGTCTAATTTATCTTATGTATAACCCTATATTGAAAATATTTTAGTTATCAAACATTGAATTAAACACTTTTAACTCTTCTTTAAATAAAATAATAATAAATGTCCTAATCTAATCCAAGTGGACCAAAAGGATAATATTTTATTCCTAATGTTGATTTTTGTCAAAAAAACAATTATACAATATAATTATTACATGTTTTATGGTAATTATAATATCATTTTTACCTTTAATTACCCTATTTACTTTTAACTATGGTAAATAAATGTCAAAAGTTACTATTCACCAAAAATTAGTTTCATCTTATTGAACCAAATTTTACTTAATGATGTCAATTGTGTCTCTCTGATTTTTTAAATTCAACTCATAGAAGTGGTAAAATTAAGTTTTATGCCAATTTGTAAATGCTCATAGGAGGTGGGTAAAAGACAGTAAAAAAGTCAATAAATTTTTATATATCTAGACTTATTATAAATGTATCCAATGAATTAAAATGAACATATAGAGTTATTATGTATATATTTTGACCTCAAATAAATTTAAATAAAATAAAAAAATATTTAAATAAAAAATTAGGTTTTATACAATGACGCAGGGTTTTTCACTATTCATTAAAAATTGTAATTTTTCAGAAAAATACCAAAAATTTACCCTAAGCTAATTTTGATATTCTGAATCAATAAATGAAGTCCATTTTGAAAGTTAAAATTTATGAAATTTCAAAAGGTGGGTATTACTATTCATAAAGCTAGTTTGATTGTTTGTGGTGTGTTAGAAATCAAAGTTGCGTACAACGCAAGCTATTGTATTATTCAAAGAGAAGTGTACCATGGAACTTTGGGGTGTTACATTCTTCCCTCCTTCAAATAATTTCATTCTTCAAATTTCTAGAATATCACTATATAAAAATAATCGGGTGGTTCTCTATCATAAGTTCGTCGGGTTCCCACGTCGCCTCTTCCATCTTATAGCTTCTCCATAGAACTTTTACCAGACGATTTGTCTGGTTTCTCAATACTTGTTCTCTAGTATCCAGAATCTTGACAAGATCTTCAAAATAAGACAGATCGACTTCCAGTTCTATTTCTTCATAGGTGATTACATGCGTTGGTCCAGGCATGTATTTTCTCAACAGTGATATGTGGAACACATCATGAGCTTTGGAGGGACTTGGTAGCATTTCCAAATAGTAAGCTACAGCCCCAATTCATTCTAGAATTTCTAAAGTTATGATGTACCTAGGACTTAATTTACCCTTCTTTCCAAACCGTATAACTCCCTTCCATGGAGATACCTTTAAGAAAACATGATCTCCTACCTGAAATTACAAATCCTTCCTTTGGTTATCAGCATAGCTTCTTTGCCTACTTCGAGCTGCTTTGATGTGAGTTTGGATAACCTTCTCATTTTCCATTGTTTCCTCAAAAAGTTTTAAGCCTATAAGTTTTCTTTCAAAAACATCATCCCAACAAGTTGGTGTATGATATCTCTTTCCACATAACTCTTCATATGGTGCCATCTGAATACTTGAATGGAAGCTATTGTTATAGGAAAATTCTACCATAAGTAAGTATATTTATCCCACATACATTTAAATCCAAGTGAAAAAGATCTCAACTTTCCTTCTAAGGTTTGAATAGTCTATTCTGATTTTCCATCATTTTGAGGGTGGTAGGCAATGCTCAAATGAAGTTCAGTATCTAAGACTTTTTGAAAACTTTTCCAGAATCTTGATGTAAAATGGGGATCACGATCAGAAACAATCGATAGGGGTACTCCATGAAGTCTTACAACTTCATTAATATATAGTCTTTCTAAACATTCAAGTGGAAAATCTTCTCTTATAGCAAGAAAATATGCTGACTTGGTAAGACGATCAATAATGACCCATATTGCATAATTCCTTATAGGAGTCTTTGGTAGTCCCATGACAAAGTCCATTGTAATATCATCCCATTTCCACTCAGGTATGGGAAGAGGTTTCATGACTCCTCTAGGATGTTTTCTTCCAGCTTTCACTTATTGAAAAACCATACATCTTGACACAAAATTATAAATCTCTCTCTTCATGTTGTCCCACCAAAAATGTTCCATCAAATCTCTATATATCATAGTCTTACCAGGGTGTATAGAGAAATTGAAGCTATGAGAATCATCCAAAAATTCTCTTTTTAGATCAGGTATGTCAGGAACACAATGTCTCTTCCCAAATTTCAAAATCTCATCTTCATATACAAATTAGATCAATATCCCAACCTTCATAGGTTTAATTTTCTTTTGAAACTCTTTATCATCAATTTGAGAACTTTTTGTCCTTTCTAGTAAAGATGGTTTGGCAACCATTTGAAAAATTATTTATGTTTCTCCTTCCATGATTATTCCCATATTCATCTTTACTAGATCCATGAACATAGGATCCCTTTCAACTCTCATCTTGTTCAAAACTCCATGATCCTTTCTGCTAAAATCATCTTCCACATTATTTTCCTGCCCTAGGTGGTAGTGTATAGTGCAATTATAATCCTTAAGTATTTCAAGCCATCTCCTTTTCCTCATGTTGAGTTCTTTTTGTGAGAAAATATACTTCAAACTCTTGTGATCAGTATAAATCTCACATTTATTACCATATAGATAGTGTCTCCATATCTTCAGAGCAAAGATTACAGATGCTAACTCAAGATCATGAGTGGGATAGTTTTGTTCATGAATTTTTAGTTATCATGATTCATAGGCAATAACTCTATCATTCTGCATAAGGACACAACCAAGCCCTTTCTTTGAAGAATCACTATAAATAACAAACCCATCATTCCCCGATGGTAGAGTCAAGATAGAAGCATTGACTAATATTCTATTCAGTTCATAAAAAAATTCTTCACACTCTTTTTTCCAAACAAATTTAAACCCTTTACATGTGATCTTGGTTAATGGGTTAGCCAATCGGGAAAAATTCTAGACGAAGTGCCGATAATAACCTGCTAAACCAATAAAACTGCGTACTTTAGTTATACTTGTCGGTGTTGGCCATTCTTGGATTTCCTTAGTCTTTGAAGGATCAACATATTCCAGCCTTAGATACAATATGGACAAGAAAATAAATATCTTGAATCTAGAATTCACACATTATAAACTTCCCATATAATTCATTTCTTCTAAGAGTCTTTAAAATAATGCACAAGTGATTTTCATTATCTTCATAGATTTTGTAGTATACAAAGATATAATCAATAAATACTCCTAAAAATTCATCAAGTCAATCCTCGAAAACTCCATTCATTAGATCCATAAAGACAGAGGGTGCATTAGTCAGTCCAAAAGGCATTACTGTAAACTCTTAATGCTCGTACCTGGTTTGAAATGATATATTCAGAATTTCTTCCTTCTTCATACACAACTGATGACATCCAAATAGTAGGTCAATCTTTGAAAAATATTGAGCTCCATGGAGTTGGTCAAATAAATCATCAATGCGAGGGAGGGGATACTATTTTTTTATTGTTATTGCATTGATCTCCCTATAGTCAATGCACAACCTCATAGATCCATCATTCTTCTTAACAAAAACAACAGGGGATCCCCATGGAGAAACACTATGGGAAATAAATCCTTTATTACTCAACTCCTCTAGTTGTTTCTTTATATCCACCAATTATATAGTGTTCATTCTATAAGGGGTCTTCGATATGGGCCTTGAACTAGGAATTAAATCAATGGAAAACTCAATTTCTCGTTACGGAGGATGTCCAAGTAAATCTTCTGCAAAGACATCAACATATTCTTTCACAATAGGTATATATTCTATTTGAACATTCTTTTCCTCACCCATCGTTATTTCATTCTATTTCTCCCCAATAATTGAATTTAGTTGAGCTATTGGGGATGGATATAGATAAGAATCAGATGGTGACATTTCTACTTTAAAGATAAGGTGTTCTTTATCATCGTCATCAAAAATTGTAACCTCCTTCTTCTTATAATAAATTTCTGCATCATGGTCTGAAATCCAATCCATATCGAGGATTATATCAAATTAATTCATGGGTATGATGATGATATCAGTAGATAAATAACATTTATATGCCTTAATGGGAACTGTTTGAAAGAACTTTGTTGCAATGATACTTCCCTTAGGAGTTTTGACTGAGAAAACTCCTATTAAATCAAATTAAAAATATCTAATTTTCTTATCAAACTAGGAAGATATAAAACAATGTGATGATCCAGAATCAAATAAATCATTGGCTAAATTTTAGGAAACTATTAAAATACCTGCCACCACATCTTTCAGAGCTTCAACCTCTGCAGTAGTGATTTTATAAGCTAGGCATTTCTACCTTGGCCATTGCTGAGATAATTTTCCTTGGTGATTAGGACATGAATTTGAATAATGACCCCTTTCTCTAAAATTGTATCATTCAACATTGATATACTCTTTATTTCCTTTGCAATCACAAGCTTGGAGGCCCTTTTCACCACACTTGTAACAAACTCTCATTCCCTTCAGGCAAGTACCATGGTGTTTCTTTCCACATTTACTGCAGGATGGATATTCAAATTTTCCCTTCTTCTATTTATTTCCATTTCCATAGTGTTTAGTAGATCTATTCTTATCTTTCTTTTCTTTAAATTCGTAATACTTAGATAATTCTTTCACTGTCTTGATAGCACATGAGACTATATCTTCGTATGATAAGAAGGATTGTGAGACTAATTCTATATGGAGAAATGGTTTTAACCCATAAAATAATAGATCAATATTACTCCTTGGGTTATTTATATAATCTTGAGTATTCCTTGCTAACATTTTAAAGTAATCCCCATATTTTTCGACATTCTCATCCTCCTTTTTCCTCAGACTCAATAATTGCCTTTCCATATCTGCTCAATGGTCACAAGGAAAGTATTTTTCTAAGAAAATCACTTAAAACTCCCTCCATTCCATATTTGATACTTCATAATCTTACTTTGTGTTTGGAATCAATGAACACCATTGATTTGCATCTCCTATGAGGGGATATACTGTCATGACAGCTTTTTCCTTTTAACTACTCCCCAAAGCATGAAATATTTTCTCTAAGGATCTTATCCATTGCTCAGTTACAAATGGACTTATAGTCTCATTGAATTTTGGTGGTTTTTTCCTCATGAAGTGGTCTAACATTGATCCTCCACGTTCTGGATTAGGGTGCTCCATACGGGTAAGTTTATTATTCATAACCTGGGTGAGTTTCCCCAGTATGGTGATAAGCTGATCAGCACTAGTTGAATCACTAGCTTCACTATAATTATCTTTATTAAGAGGGAAATCTATATGTAACGACCAAAAGTTTTTCAATGGAAATTCTCTTCTTATATTTATGTCATAAAATAACCTGAAATCACAACATAATGAACTACTAAGTGATAAGTGGCCTTTAAACATATGTTTGTCACTTATGTGTTTGGAATTTTGAAAATCTGACATACACGGTTGTGTTAAAGATGATTTTTGGAGTCTAATGAAACAAAAATAATTTTTGGTGAATAGTGACCTACCCTTATGAAAAGTAACATACCCTTATGAATAGTAATATGACCCTTATGAATATTAAATCATCCAACATAATATTAACATTACCTATGAATAGTTAAATAAAATTTAGACATCTTAGAAAGTGACAATTTGACCTTAGTAAACGTTTTGGTATTTTGTAAGTCATTAATAATTAATTATAATTAATTAATTAATTTAAAAGAATATTTATTTCCCTAAAATGTATTTAATCAATGTCTAATAGTTTTTAGATAATTTTATAAGACCCTACGTAATTTTTGAAAGCACTATAAATCAGTTTTAATCTTAAAAATTGTTTTTTTAAGTAAATTATGATTTTAATTAAATATTAAATTAATATTATTTAGAAAATTATTTTTGAAAATTGGACTTCATTTTTGGATTATACACTTTGAAAAATGTTTGGGGTAGATTTTTTGGATTTTTCTGAGATACTTGAATTTTTGATGAGTAGTGAAATACCGTCATTTACAAAAAAAAAAGCTAAATAAGCAAATTAAAGGGTCATGTGAGATGTTATGCTGATATAAGCACACTTGGTTCGGGGTTACATTATAAAATTACTATTATTGGTCGTTCAAGACTCACTATTCCTTGTCTTAGGGGAAATTAATAAACTATTGAATTTTATATTAAGGAAACCCCTCTCCCCTCCACTATAAAAGCCACCCTTCACACCCTCATTTCCTCACACCTCTCAAGCTGCAAGACTTCTCTAAACTCTACCAAAAAACCTTCCCTATCCCCTCCCCCACGTCCAAGAGCTTTTTTTCTCAACAAAAGACAAAGCTTAGTCCCTTAAAGAGGTTCTCAAGAGGAGGATTCTAGAGGCAATTTCCCTCCCTCTTCTCCTTTAATTTCTTTTCAAGTTCAAGTTCATTTATTGATCTCTCCCCACCTATCTTTATCCAAATTGTATTTTAACTCCAGTATTATAAACATACTATAATTTTATGATTCTAATGGTATATTATATCATCCAAACCCCTTTCCCTTTTCCTTCTATTTTATTAAAGAGAACGTTGTTCGTGTGGTGTTAATTTATCACCTACAAGAACGACATGCTTTCTTCTTCCATTTCTACCTTTGAATATGGTAATGAAACCATTTTTATGGTTGAAAAATAATATTATATATGTATTATGTTCTATTTAAAGTTCTTGAAATAACCTATGTCCATATTACCAAGTGATAAGTTAAAACAAGTTCTTTGTGATCCAAAAACCACCCAAATTTACCCAAATAACCATCATTTAATTCTAATCTAATGATTCGTCCACATAGATATAATATAATTAATTATAAGATCATTAAAAATCCTATAACATCATTAATGACATGTAATATCATTTTTGGATGTTTACTCATGTTCTACCCAAACTTCAATTTAAGAATACAAGTGAACCACCCAAGAAAAACCATAAAAATGAACATCCCCGAACAATGTTTTTTAAACTCTATAAGTCATCCAAAGGAACATAATATGACATAATGAAACCATAATGAACCCTATTAATGTAAAAATGGTTCTTGATTTCTAATTAATGACTATAATTTCATTATACAGTACATTAAAGAGAAGGAAGCATTCGGGTAAAAGGTAGGGGGAAATTCTCAAACCCAACTTTCATCCTTCGGGTTCTCCCTCTTTCACTCCATTTTTTATATGGTTACTCCTTAAAGATCATTTGTTCATAATTATCTTACCTTTTCTGGGATATACATTTTTTCCAATAAAGTTTATTTCAATCAAAAAATTTTCCAAAAGAACTCTTCTTTTTAAGAACTCACATTTTACCTCTCATTCAAGGTTGATGGTTCTTGTATCAAGTATGATGTTCCTTCTTTATTTTGGGAACCCAAAGTTTACGAATGTATTCTTATGATATGAAACCAATTCCTTTTCATGGGTTAGTTATGTTCATTTATGTTATATGTTCATTGTGTCATGCATGACAAATGATAATGTTATGATGTGACAGGTGCGCCCAGAATTATATAGCGCAATATGAATGTTTAAATGTGACGAGTGCGCTCGGAATTATATAGCACTCCAATGCATTGGGTAAAGTGATTAATCTCATGAGTAAATTTGAAATGATGTGTGAACAAGATTATGGATTGCTTCACAATTATGTGTGGTAGTTAACCACTAAGACATGATGTTTCATTTTTATGCATTTCCACATTTCAAGTCTTTTATTTATGCTCCTCTCATGTTCAGGATCATTTGCCTATGTTATGATTATGCTCAACCCATGATATATTTTTCTTATATATCCTCTTAATTGGATTCTATCACACCACTTTTGATGTATATCCTCAGGTGTATACAGTTACTAAGGAGAGGACAAGTTCTAATAAGAAGATAGAGAAGAAGAAATTAAATAAATGTTCGTGCTTGTTGTGTATTTGTTATGTATGGTCCTAGTTTTCCCAAGACATTAAACCTTTGGATCTTCTATGTGTAATAATATTATGTTGTTTATATTTGAAATGATTTAATATTAATGTAAGAAAATTCTATGTTTCTATAGTTGGTATCATAGGAAAGGTTTAGTTAATTTGGGAATTAGGATTAGTGAACCCTAGGGAAAACCAACATCATGAGACTAAGTACAAATATGCACACAAGAATATTTACCTAGGGATCCCATATGTTATGTTTTTTGTATAAATTGTTTAAATTAATAAGTTATTCATGACTTGTTTACTTATGTTTTTTCTATCCTTTTCTATTTTAGAAAATTGTGGGAACCAGGAGAAATCAGACCAACAACTCATGCGAGGGCCATTGCAACGATTGCCTAAATGACATCCCCAATGATTTGGGAGGTGGAGTTCAAAACTTCATGTAAATGCTTACCCAATTATCTCAGGTTATGAATAATAACCATAATAATGGGGAATTTCCTTGTTCACCAAAGAGGGAGAAAGTGGCTATCAAATGTTTTATGTGGCAACGACCACTGACATTTTGTGGATCTTTCGATCCACTAGTTACGGAACAGTGGGTCAAATCCATGGAGAAGATCTTTTTGGTTCTTCACTATTCTGATATGGAGAAGGTGACCCTATCCGTTTATCATCTATATGGAGAATCCGATCAATGGTGGGATTTGATTAATAACACCAAGCCAAGGGATGAAATTGAAGAGATGGAATGGGAAGACTTTAAGATAATGTTTCTTAATAAGTATTTTCCACGAACTCTTCACATTAAGATGGAGAGATAATTCATATAGCTCAAGAAAAAAGAAGGAGAATCTATCACAACCTATGAAGAAAATTTCACAAGTCTCAAAAGGTATGCTTCAGGTTTTGTTATCAACAATGATAGCAAAATTAATAGATTCTTTAGTGGATTAAAATCACACCTTCGAAAGGCTCTTGCAATTCGAGACTTTGGGAGTTAGGAAGAAGTTGTTCGGTGTGATCTAAAAGTGTATATGGAGTTTGGATAATGGTCCCATGGCTATGGTGATAAGAAAAGAAAGATGGAGTTTCAACCTGGTGGACCTAATGTTAACGGTGGGATGAAAAATCAACGACCCGCATGCCAAAAATGTGGGAAGTTGCACAATGGGAACTGCCTCAAAGGGGCGGGGAAATTCTTCAAGGGTGGGAAAGATGGACACCATTCTCAAGATTGTCAAAAAGACACAAAAAGGAAGGAGAACGTAGCCGATGAAAGGAGATAACCACTCATGGTTCAATGCTACAACTGTAGGGATCTAGGGCACTAAGAAAACCAGTGCACTAAACCTCGAGTTCTCAAGGGTAATCAGCATCAGCAGCCACCAAATCCATAGGAAAAAGGGAAGGCTTATTCCATCACTACTGCGGAGGTGGATCATGATAATGAAGTTATACAAGGTACACTTCCTATTCACTCAATAATGGAAAATGTCTTATTTGATTCTAGTTCTACGCATTCCTTTATATCTTGAAAGTTTACTAGAACTATAGAATAAAATCCCTGAAACCTTGAAGTAGAGATATCTGTAAAAACACCAAGTGGTGCAATCATTGCAACCCAAGTGTTTGATTCTTCTCCTGTTGGCGTATGTGGGAAGATTCTTCTGTAAAATCTCATAATACTTCCCTTGGTGGAATTCGACGCTATAATAGGAATGGATTAGCTCTCATTATATAGAGCACATATCAACTGTTGGGAAAAGGAAATATCTTTTCATATTCCAAACCATCCCAATATCTTCTATAAATTAAAGGTAGATCATGAATATCCTTGAAAAAATCCTTCAATGATGTGGGTGTTGATTCCCTATGAAGAAGCATACCTCTCCCAAATGGTTGAGTCCAAGGAAATTTCCAACCTTGAGTAAATGCCCATAGTGAGAGAATACGGTGATGTATTTCCCGAAGAGTTACATGGAATTCCCCCGGATCATGAGGTAGAGTTCTCAATTGAACTCATACCTGGAGCTACTCCTATCTCAAAGTGCCCCTATAGGATGGATCCTATTGAACTGGAGGAGTTAAAGAAGAAGTTGCAAGAGCATCTGGACAAAGAATTCATACGCCCTAGTGCATCGCCTTGGGGTGCGCTAGTGCTCTTTATGAAGAAGAAGGATGGAAAAATGTTATTGTGTATCGATTATTGGAAACTCAACAAGATCACCATAAAGAACAAGTATCCTCTCCCAAGGATTGATGACTTGTTCGAATAGTTAAGAGGACCTCAATACTTCTCAAAGGTGGATCTTTGTTCTAGATATCATCAGGTAAAGGTGAAGAAGGAATATATTTAGAAGACTGCCTTCCGTACAAGGTATGGGCACTATGAGTTTTTGGTGATTCCATTTGGACTTACTAATGCCCCTGAAATCTTCATGTATTTGATGAATAGATTCTTTAGACATTACCTCGACAAATGTTTGGTAGTGTTTGTTGATGATATTCTCATCTGCTCCAAGAGCAATGAGGAAAATGAAGAACATCTAAGACTTGTGTTGGAGACATTGAGAAAGGAGAAGTTGTACTCCAAGTTCATCAAGTGTGACTTTTGGATGAATCAAGTCACGTTCTTGGGACATGTGATCACAAGTGAGGGAATTTCCGTGGATCCTTCAAAGACAAAGGCGATTGACAAATGGCCCCAACCCTCTAGTGTCACCAAAATCCATAGTTTTCTTGGATTATCTAGGTACTACCAATGTTTTGTGAGAAACTTCTCACGATTTTAAATCCCACTAACTAAGTTAACAAGGAAAGGGGTAAAGTAAGTCTGGACAGAAGAATGTGAGGGAAGCTTCAAGGAGCTAAAGAGAAGGCTGATCACTGCACCTATACTCACACTACTGAAAAGTGGAGAAAAGTTTGTGATATACAGTGATGATTCAAAGAAAGGATTGGGTTGTGTACTCATGCAAAATGATAATGTGATAGCCTAAGCCTCATGACAGTTGAAGATCCATTAGTAGAACTACCTGACGCATGATCTAGTGCTGCCAGCCGTGATTTTTGCCTTGAAAATCTGGAGGCACTACCTTTATGGTGAGAAGTGCGACATATACATCGACCACAAGAGACTAAAGTAAATATTCACACAAAAGGAGCTCAACATGCATAGAAGGAGATGGTTAGATCCAATCCTGGATTACGGTTGCTCTATTCACTATCATCCTGGAAAGGTGAACAAGGTAGCTGATGCTCTAAGCAGAAAAGAACCTTCTACTCTATCCATGCTACGGATTGAGAAAGACACTATCTTCTTGGATATGCAAAGAATGGGTTTGGAAATCATAAGGGCAGGGGATACATCCAACCTTTCCCAAATGATTGCGCAACCATCCATCCAGGAGAAGATTAAGGAAGCACAAAGGGATGATGTGGAGATACAAAAGAGGGTGAATGCAGTAAAGGAAGGGAAGCTGCAAGAGTTCCATATCGATGATGATGGTGTGGTACGGTTTGGAACGTGGCATTGTGTGCCTTCATCACCCGAGATAAAGGAGCTATTAGACAATGCACATAGCTCAACTTTCTCTATCCTTCCTGGGAGTACCAAGATGTACCGTGATCTCCGAGAACACTTCTAGCGGGATAACATGAAGCAGGAGATTGCGGAATATATATCAAGGTGCTTGGTATGTCATCAAGTTAAATCTGAGTGACAAAAGTCCAAAGGCATGATGCATTCATTTCCTATACCTATGTGGAAATGGGAAAATGTTACTATGGAATTTTTCATGGGTCTCCCCAAGACGTCAAAGGGAAATAATGCGATATGGGTTGTGGTTGACTGACTCACCAAGACTGCCCATTTTATCGCTATTCGGGAAGATCTCTCGCTTGAACAAATTTCAAAAATATATGTGAAGAAAGTGGTGAAATTGAACGGTGTTCCACTCTCAATTTTCTCTGACCATGATCCAACGTTCACATCTATGTTCTGGAGGAGCCTTCAACATGCTTTCAGTACTGAATTAAATTTCAGCACGGCCTATCACCCCCAAACTGATGGCCTGTCTGAAAGGACTATTCAGATGCTTGAATAAATGCTAATATCCTACTCTCTTGAATTCAAAGTTGGTTGGGATCATCAAATCCCATTGGTTGAGTCCTCGTACAATAATAGCTTCCACTCGATTATTCAGATGGCTCCGTATGAAGCTCTTTATGGGAAGCGATGTAGAACTCCAACCTGTTGGAATGAAGTTGGAGAAATAAAGCTACTTGGGCCTGATCTGGTTCAAGAGATGGTAGATAAGGTTCAAGTAATCCAGAAACACATCAAATCTGCTCAAAGTCGGAAAAAGAGCTATGCTGACAACCGTCGAAGGGACTTGGAGTTTGACATTAGGGATAAAGTCTTCCTTCGAATATCTCCATGGAAGAGAGTCATATGATTCGGGAAGAAAGGGAATCTAAGCACAAGGTATATTAGCCCCTTTGAGATCCTTGACCGCATATGAGTCGTGGTCTATTGTATTGCACCTCCACCGAATATGGATCAAGTTCATGATGTGTTTCATGTATCACTACTGAGGAAGTACATACTAGACCCCTCACATGTACTAAACTCAGAGGTGGTGCAGCTGGAAGATAATCTCTCCTATGAGGAGCATCCAGTAAAGATTCTGGATCGGAGAGATAAGATTCTATGCAACAAGACAACCCATCTTGTCAATGTTTTGTGGAGGAACCATATGTTTGAGGAAGAAACTTGGGAACCAGAAGAAGCAATGAAGGAGAAACACCCTCACCTGTTTTTGCAAAGTGAAATTTTAGGGGCGAAATTTCTTAAGGGGGGAAGAATGTAACGACCCAAAGTTTTTAAATGGAAATTCCATTCTTATATTTATGTCATAAAATAACATGAAATCACAACATAATGAACTACTAAGTGATGAGTGATCTTTAAACATATGTGTGTCACTTATGTGTTTGGAATTTTGAAAATCTGACACAGACGGTTTTGTTCAAGATGATTTTTGGAGTCTTATGAAACAAAAATAATTTTTGGTGAATAGTGACCTACCCTTATGAATAGTAACATACCCTTATGAATAGTAATATTACCCTTATGAAAAGTAAATCATCCAACATAAGAGTAACATTACCTATGAATAGTTAAATAAAATTTAGACATCTTAGAAAGTGACAATTTGACCTTAGTAAACGTTTTGGTATTTTCTAAGTCATAAATAATTAATTATAATTAATTAATTAATTTAAAAGAATATTTATTTCCCTAAAATGTATTGAATCAATTTCTTATAGTTTTTAGATAATTTTATAAGACCCTATGTAACTTTTGAAAGCACTATAAATCAATTTTAATCTTAAAAATTGTTTTTTAAGTAAATTATGATTTTAATTTAATATTACATTAATAGTATTTCAAAAATTATTTTGGAAAAATGGACTTCAATTTTGGATTCTACACTTCGATAAATGGTTGGGTTAAATTTTTTGGATTTTTCTGAGATACTTGAATTTTTTATGAATAGTGAAATACCGTAATTTACAAAAAAAAAGCTAAATAAGCTAATTATAGGGTCATGTGAGATGTTCTGATGATGAAAGAACACTTGGTTCGGGATTACATTATAAAATTACTATTCTTTGTCATTCAAGACTCACTATTCCTTGTCTTAGGGGAAATTAATAAACTAATGAATTTTATATTAAGGAAACCCCTCTCCCCTCCACTATAAAAGCCACCCTTCACACCCTCATTTACTCACACCTCTCAAGCTCTAATACTTATCTAAACTCTACCCAAACACCTTAACTAGACACTCCCCCACGTCCAAGAGCTTCTGGTCTCATGAAAAGACCAATATTAGTCCCTTAAGGAGGTTCTCAAGAGGAAGATTCTCAAGGTAATTTCCCTCCCTCTTCTCCTTTAATTTCATTTCAAGTTCAAGTTCGTTTCTTGATCTCTCGCAACCTATATTCATAAAAATTGTATTATAACACCATTATTATACACATAATGTAATTTTATGATTCTAATGGTATATTATATCATCCAACCCCCTTTCCATTTTCCTTTTATTTTATTAAAGAGAACGTTGTTCGTGTGGTGTTAATTTATCACCTACAAGAATGACATGCTTTCTTCTTCCATTTCTACCTTAGGATCTGGTCATGAAACCATTTTTATGGTTGAACCATAATATTTTATATTTATTATGTTCTATTTAAAGTTCTTAAAATAACATATGGCCATATTACCAAGTGATAAGTTAAAACAAGTTCGTTGTGATCCAGAAACTGCCCAAATTGACCCAAATAACCATCATCTAATTCTTATCTAATGATTCATCCACATGGATATAATATAATTCATTATAAGATCATTAAAACTCTTTTAATATCATTAATGACATGTAATATCATTTCTTTATGTTTACTCATGTTCTACCCAAACATCAATTTAAGAATACAAGTGAACCACCCAAGAAAAAGCATAAAAACGAACATCTCCGAACAATGTTTTTTAAACTCTATAAGTCATCCAAAGGAACATAATATGACATAATGAAACCATAATTAACCCTAATCATATAAACATGGTTATATATTTCTAATTAATGAATATAATTTCATTATACAGGACATTAAAGATAAGGAAGCATTCGGGTACAAGGTAAGAGGGAAATTCTCGAACCCAACTTTCACCCTTCGGGTTCTCCCTCTTTCACTCCATTTTTGATATAGTTACTCCTTAAAGATCATTTTTTCATAATTATATTACATTTTCTAGGATATAAATGTTTTATACTAATGTTTATGTCAATAAAAGTTTTTTCCAAAAGAACTCTTCTTTTAAGAACTCACCTTTTTCCTCTCATTCAAGGTTGATGGTTCTTGTATCAAGTATGTTGTTCCCTCTTTCTTTTGAGAACCCAAAGTTTATGAATGTGTTATTATGAGATGAAAACCATTACTTTTAATGGGTCATTTATGTTCATTTATTTTATATGTTCATTTTGGCATGCATGATAAATTATAATGTTATGATGTGACAGGTGCGCCCGGAATTATATAGCGCAATATGAATGTTTAAATGTGACGGGTGCGCCCGGAATTATACAGTTCTCCAATGCATTGGGTAAAGTGATGAATATCATGAGTAAATTTGAAATTATGTGTGAACAAGATTCTAGCTTGGTTAACAATTATGTGTGGTAGTTAACCACTAATACATGATGTTTCATTTTTATGCATTGCCACATTTCAAGTCTTTTATTTATGCTCCTCTCATGTTCATGATCTTTTGCCTATGTTATGATTATGCTCACCCCATGATATATTTTTCTTATCTATCCTATTACTAGACTTCTATCTCACCCATTTTGATGTATATCCTTCGGTGGCTACATTTACTAAGGAGAGTAAAAGTGCCAATAAGATGCTAGAGAAGAAGAAATTAAATAAATGTTCATGCTTGTTGTGTATTTGTTATGTATGGTCCTAGTTTTCCCAAGACACAAAACCTTTGGATCTTCTATGTGTAATACTATTATGTTTCTTATATTTGAAATGATGTAATAGTAATGTAAGAAAAGGTTGGGTCACTATACTCTACATGGATTACGTGTGTTGATACGGTTTCCATTCCTTCCATAGGCTCCATTTCTAAACAATGGCATACACTAGATTAGTTTATGAATCGCAATACATAATTCCAAACTCAGAATACACTTAACATAAATTGAACAGTTTATGGATATAATCCATAATCATAAAAATGTTTTCTTTGAGGAGGAATATACTCATAAATCCTTCATAATGGTTTGTAAAGAAAATGTGAATTATCCTAAGAATATCCCTCAGGAGTGTCGTAACCAAGAGTATAGTAAGGCATGTTGTCGTGTACCAGGATACCTCGGGTCAAGCCCAAAACTCTTTATTAGAGTATTAACTCCTAGGTACATCTGTTCCAGAGCCGCCTCTACCTGCCCGTATCTAGACAGGGATGTATTTCATGGAAAATACACAAAATCTCTACATTACCAAAATTCTTGGAAGATTTTCTATACTAATCCTCGAAGTCTATATTAGGGTAATGTTATTTAATAAGAGTTTTTATAAATCTAGCTTCCAAGGATTATACTAAATTTCTTATGATACCAACTGTAATGCCCCAACCCTAGTTACCTAGAGTTAGTGCATTATTACATAACATTTTCATGATCACAAAATATCGAGTCTTGAAAGACCGATTAGTTTAGTAGTCTTGGAAGTACTAGATACATTCATAAGATTTACATTACATTATAAAATGAAAAACAGCAACAACATTGTCTCTATTGACCACACTCATATCCCTTAGACTATCCCTTCAATTCAGTCATAATATATTTCTTCACATCCTAGGAAAAATAAAACAGAGAAAGGGGTGAGCTCAAATGCTCAGTAAGGATAACAATATAGCGGAAACTTTCATAAATAAGATAAACATTTAAGGAAATGTATAAGACTAAAAAAATCCTTTTAAACTTAAACTTCATCATAATATGAAAAATATAAATCAAAATAATTACATTTACTTATTCTCATGGATATTCTACTAGTCGAATAATCACATGCAATATCAATAGCCAATTTTATAATGATGGAATGCATAATTCCGGACATCATAATCACTTAGTCAATGCCTCATTCAAAGACTAAAAATAAGATTTTGTAAAGGACTTGTTCCAAAACACTAGTTTGTCTCATGAGACCTACTGATACAATTAGAATTTATAGTAGGCTCCATTCGTCACTTACTAAGTCCAATGCATTCTTCATATAAAAATGTTGAAACATAACATAAACATTCGTATTAAAACTATCATATGAAATGTTAATAAATTAACCATAAAACATTAATGGTATAAAAATAACACATACATAGTCAATCATATCACAAAACCTTGCATACAATATGAAATATTGTATCATAACATCAAACAAGTGTAAAATCCCTAAAAGGATGTTGACATAGATGAAATCAAAAGTCTTTGAGAGAAATATATCTTCCTATTTTGAAATCATTTAAAAGTCATGTAATTATAAAAGAAAACATTTATTTTTAAAATATTCTTATATGATTTTAAGGGAATATTTAAAGGTGTTATAACGGTGGAGAATAGTCCCACACTCCATATAAGTTAAAAAACATTTTTACCTTAATTTGACGAAAAGGTCATAAAGTACCTTCTTTGGAAAACGATGGAAATATTACTTTCAAACCATTTTATGAAAATTAAAACAAGGATATAAATTAATTTAACCAATAGTCTAGTAAATAGTAAAAATGTTTTGAAATGCATTTTTAATAAATTTGGATGCGGATGATAAAGAGGTCCTAGTAGATAATCACGTATAAACAAGCTTGAATAATGAAGAGATTGTAGAATTCACCATTACCTTGTACATTTCCTTAGTAAATGGAATATTATCCTCTTATATAATAGCTAAAAAATAATTAAATTATACAAGAACAATATAAATAAAAATTGTATCATATATGATATTCAAATATTACTTTGTTTATAATATTTCAGTAGTTTCATTGTTTCGGGTGTTAACTAATTCGTTTTATATTATATGCTTAGTTACGTAAGCCATGTTTTTTATGGATAGGATTTATTTGAATCATATCCAGAATGATATTAAGTTATTTAAATATTATTTTTAATCATCAAATTAAAATTATTCTTGAATGGTTACGATGGAAAAATGAATCTCATCGTGCTCATGGAGACGGTAATCCGTACGTACGCACGAGTGACAATATGATTCTTTCGATATTAAAATCATATGTAAATAGATTTTATATCATATATAAAGAATATTTAACATGATATATTTATTATTTAAATAAATTATACATCATTATTATACCGATCTAAATAATAATGTATTGAATAATAACTACACCATGACGTGGAGACGGTAAGCCGTACGTACGCACGTATGGTGACTTATTCATTCATATGATGGATAGAATAACGAATATGGTTATACAATTTTTATAATAAGATAATAGTATGTATAAGATACTGGAGTTATTATTTTAGAATGGAAACAACAAAGAAAGAGGAAGTGGAAAAATAAATGAACTTGGAAGAGGTGATGAAATATTTACATCTTATTCGGGTTCTTCCTTTTGATTTGATCAAAAGGGATCTTTAAGTTGGATTTCTGACCCAAGTAAGGCCTCTAGGATGAAGTTAGGTTACTTGGAAGGATATTTGGGCCGGGTTTGGCTGAGACAAATGGCTTTGGAGGTGTGACTTTGAGAGAAGGGGAAGTACTCTTTTATAGGAGAGGTGAGGGTCACTTTAGGAAAAGTTTGAAATATTATTTTATTATACAATCATATTCGGTTTATAATGGATCCAAAATGATTTATTTTTAGGATAAGGTGGGTATGGGTCTAAAACCTCTCAAACAATAGGTTTTAGACAAGTTTCGGTCACCATATTAACATAATCTTTTAGATTTAACTCTTAGTTAAATTGTTTAACTTTTACCATGTATTCTTGTATTATTATAATAATTGGTTAATAAACATAATATAAAATGTAAAGTTAATCTCAAGTGGTTAATTAATGATATATCTATAATTATATAAGTCATTCTTCCAAACATTATATTTTTAGTAATATTATATCAATTAATAATATAATATTTATTTTAAAAACTATTTTATGTCAATTTTGACACTATTTTGTATTTTGTTTTTGTTGAACTCATAATAGCAATATTACTTCGAAAAAAAATCATTTAATAATCCCTAAACTTTCATAGTAACCTATAAAATTAGTTTAATTCATCAAAAGTCTTAAATTACATTTATTTGTATATTTATAATATTAAATATTTTAATCTTTCATTAATAAGGTAATTACTGCATCATCATTGTGTCATAAATAAATTTAATTATTTAATGTCTAAAAATTATAAATAAAATACCATTATGTAGGAAATATTTTTATATTTCTAATGAATATTTATAGTTAAATTTATCTTATGTATAACCCTATATTAAAAATAGTTTAGTTATTAAATATTGAATTTAACACTTTTAATTCTTCTTTAAATAAAATAATAATAAATGTCCTAATCTAATCCCAGTTGACCAAAAGGATCATATTTTATTCCTAAGGATGATTTTGGTCTAAAAAAACTTATACAATAGAATTAGGACATGTCTTATGATAATTATAATATCATATTTACTTTTAATTACCCTATTTACTTTTAACCGTGGCAAATAAAAGTCAAAGGGTATTATTCACCAAAAATTATTTTCATCTTATTGAACCACATTTTACTTACTGATTTCTACTGTGTCTCTCGGATTTTTGAAATTCAACTCATAGAAGCGTTAAAATTAAGTTTTATGCAAATTTACGAATGCTCTTAGGAGGTCGGTAAAAGACGGTCAAAAGTTCAATAAAATTTTATATTTCTAAACTTATTTAAAAATGGATCCAATTAATTACAATGAAGTTATATAGGTATTATGTATATATTTTGACCTAAAATAAATTTAAATAAAATAAATAATTATTTAAATAAAGAGTCGGTTTTAAACAATAACGCAGTGTTTTTCACTATTCATCAAAAATTGGAAGTTTTCAGAAAAATACTAAAAATTCACCCTAAGTTAATTTTGATATTTTGAATCCAAAAATGAAGTCCATTTTAAAAGATAAAATTTATAAAATTTCAAAAAGTTGGTATTACTATTCATAAAGTCTAGTTTGATTGGTTGTGGTGTGTTAGAACTCGAAGTTGTATACAACGCAAGCTATTGTATTATTCAAAGAGAAATGTACCGTGGAAGTTTGGGTTGTTACATTGAAAATGGGTTTTTAAAAGGAAAGGGTATCTCAATATCCAGAAGTGTTTTTCATGTGGGTTTAAAAAAGTTTTTGAAGGGTTTTTTGGAGAAATGGAGAAAATTTAAAAAAAATCATGATATAGTACTTGGAAATTTTTTATTACGATGGTTGAGTCCATTACATCTTATGAATATGGGTGAGTCTGATATAGCTTATATGTTGGGTGCATCCATATAGCACTCCAATGCATTGGGAAATTATATTGGAAGTTAATCATATGGTTATTATAATTTGTAATGGTTATGTGAAGGTTGTATAAAAATAAATTCCCAAGAAATGTGGATTTTTATGCTTTATTATGATTTTTCATGGAAATCATTTGATTTTAGAAGTTAATCAATGTTTATACAGCTTTTTGGGTAAAAAGGTATGTTTTTTAAAAAAATGTTTTTTTGGTTCTCAGGTTTTCTAAGAAACCCTCATCATTATTATTTTTACATCCTGATTTTTATAGGTGTTTTATGAAAAAAAATTGAAGAAAAGTTTTTTTCATGTGTAAGTATATGATTATTTGAGCTAAATGATTATTATAATAAAATAAAACACCCTTTTTATATTATGGTTTTAAAATGGACTAAAGGTTTTATTTATTCTTTTTATATATCTTACTCAAATTGATATCCTCATCCAACATTTTAAAACTTTATTCATAGGTCTTAAGTATGGTAAGAACAAATAAGTCTTTAATTTTAAATTCATGAAGATTTCTCATGAAAAGAAAATGTGTTTATTTTTAAAAGTTTTGTTTTTTGGAAAAAATGGATACTAGATAGAAGTGTTACTCCAAAATCCTAAAGGCCTTATTTTTTCTATTTATTTTTGGATAACCCCCTATTCAAGGGTTGAGGGGGAACCCTTACATGAACCGTAGGCCTATCGCATAAGACCCATACATGACTCAAATTCTTGGAGGCACAAGGTATAATAGATGACCTTAAAGACCAAAGATCTAACTACACAAAAAACAGACGCTCCCTAGAATCTGCATCTTTAAAGGTGTCTATATCCCCACCTTCCATGGTTGATCGGCTTGAATTACCCCATTCAGTGCTAAAAATGCCTGGTAACAATGGAAATTTTCATACCCTCTCATCCTTCCATTCAGTTATCTCTGCTCTAGTGTTTTCTAATTTCTCTAAATCCTCTTCTAGACCTTGTCGTATGTGGTCTACCGAAGATACTTCTTAGTCTCTAAGTCCTGAAGGCCCATGTGTCATGAAGACCATTAGTGGCCCAAAGGCAATGTGGCCTAAAGGACCTTGGTGGCCTGAATTCCATGTGTCCTGAAGTCCTTGGTGCCTGAAAGCCCTAAAACATGTAGGCCCAAACTGGTGGCCTGAAGGCCCATATAGGATGAATAGTTTTGTCTGATATATTTCCCTTTAGTACCTACTATGGTACTTCTATAGTAACCTATAAATTCACCTCCACCCAGATTTGATCCTAGGTCTTTCAAATGGCAAGTATGAGCCTCTACCACTCGGTTACAGGCTCATTGGAAACTAAATAGAAGTGTTCACTTTGTATTATATGATTTTTATATGTGAGTGTTTGACCTTAATATCTAAAACTCAAAACCATAATGGTATTTAGGTATGAAATATGGTAAATTATAGTATAAAGAAAAAAGAATATGTAACATTTAAGGTTTGGTCATTATGGTTGGTATTGTAGTAATGTTTAGATAACATTATGGGTTAGAATACTGTTAATAAAATCCCTTAAAAGATTTTATTTTATAGTTAAGTGGAAATGATATAGAATTTCAATATTCTCATGTTTATTTTTCTAAATTAAGGCTATTCAGAATGATTTTCCATAGAATAAATAGGTAATATTAAGTAGGAAGGAACCAAAGGGATGATATCCTTCTGAATCCCCGACCAAGAATGATTGGAATTCAAACAGAATAGTTTTTTATAGTGATGGATCAGTTGAAACTAGATATAAATGGTAGTGGTGTCCATGTAAGATTGAAACTATGTTCACTATATAGGGACATGTCTATAACGGTATATTTCATGAAACAACACAACCCAACATTCAGTGGATCATCTAATCATGTGATAGCTGAAGCATAGATTAGAGCCTTAGATAAGATAATGAAGTTATGGGTTATTCATAGAATCAAAAGTTAACCCTTTTTATTTATGATTTTGAAGTTGATGTCGATTAGTGTTTGTCAATGATTAAAAATATTAGATAAAGAGAAGTTATTGATGTCTAGGAATGGGATGAATTAAGAATATTTTCCTTGAGAAATATTTTCCAAATATTTTCGGACATAGAATGGAAAAATAATTATTGAAATTGAGATAAAAGGAGGCATATTTTTCAGGTGTGTCTAAAGAAAATTTCACCCAATTGATAAGGTACATCCCAAATTTTACCCAGGATCATTATAGTAAAATTAATCAGTTTTGCACATGATTGAGACCAAGATATAAGAGGGAATTAGCTTCCCATGAATTAAAAATTTATGAGAAACTTGTTCGACGTGATGAGAATGTAGAAATATAGTATACTTATGATCATGTATCTCGTGAAAATAAGCAGAATAAAAGTTATAGATGGTAGGAAATAGGGAATAATCCGTAAAATAAATTTGGGGGTATGAAAATCTAGTTCCTATCTTATGATAAGTGTGTTAAAAATTATCTAGGATAATGTATTATAAAATTTTTGAAGTCTTTTTGATGTGGAAAGTTTGGACATGTGGATCATGACTATAAGGAAAATGATCAAACAAATAATGAGAAGTACATGGTAAGATGTTTTAATCCTAATTAGTTGTGGATTTATAACAACATGTGTCCAAATTGAGTTACTCAAGGTGGAAATCATCAAGACTAAAAGTAAAAGTGTTGAGATGGTATGTGAGTATGATATACTCTATAATACCAAATGTAGGATCTAAATAACAGAGATACCGTATGTAGTATCTAATGATATTCAAAATACAAGAGGGGTGAATTTTATTATTTTAAAAATTCCTTTGGAACTTTTAAAGTGGTTATGTTTAACAAGGTTAAACAATGTAATTCACAAAACCTCTTGTTCTATACACTTTCTTGAATATGGAAATATGATTCCAAGAAAGTGAATCCAGAAAGATGGTTCCGAAAAATTAAACTTAATGAAAGTTTACAACAACAAAGATTCTACCTTAAAGCATATAGAATCTAACTAAATCAGAGTACAAGTATAAGGAAATATAAGATATTTGTACTTTACTCAACAATACAAATGCAGCGGGAAACTTGTAACAAAACAAGTAACAAGGAGTAAATATTTTAACCCAAAGAGAAGGGTATCCAACAATCTTGGATAAAGGTACCTTGATTTATACTTTCAAAAAAGTTTGTCTTACCCACCCCAGGGTAAGCCCTCAATTCGAAGATTGGAGTCTGTCTTGTTATCCCCGCAAGCCCTCAACTTCAAGGTAGTTGGAACCTCTGTCTTCTTCAGCAAGGAAGTCCTCAACTTCAAGGTAGTCGGAACCTCTGTCTTCCTATCCCCGGAATCCCTCGAATTTAATTAGAAACATTCAGATTCTCACAAAGAAAATCTAAACCAAAAGTTCAGTATGCACTAAGCATGAGAGTCTCTCTCTAGAAATCACTTCAACAGCATCTAATCTCTAGTGTCATAGAACAGTATATTGAGCTCTTTTCAAATGAGCTCCTATTTATAGGCACAGTACCAACAGTCGGCTCCCTCTTCCAACAGTTATATTTTTCCTTGAATTTTGGAGGGACCTGTACCCGTGCCACTCAAACAATGGTTAGTTAGTAACTGAATGCACAACATTGTTTAATAACAAAACAAGTGTAAGAAAAAATATGATTATGTAACCAAAATCCAATATTCGTAATGTAAGTAAATAAAAGATCAGAGTCTAACCAAAAATGAATTAGGAGTCTATAATACAAGGATATTAAGATTCTTTTTTCTAGGAATTCGGAACCAGAACTCTATAGAATTCCGGCGTCTGAATTTCAAGGAAATTCTGAATTTGGATCCACAAGAATTCAGAACCAGAACATTCAAAGTTTGAAGTCAGGGTTCATGAGAATTCGGAGTCAGAACTTATAAGAGTTCGGAGTCTGTATTCAGAGAACTCAAAGTTAGAACTCAGAAGAGTTCGTAATCATAATTCATATTCAGAATTCAGATTCATAACTCAAAAGAGTTCATAATCAGAATCTGTATTCAGAATTCGGAGTCAAAACTCGGAAGAGTTTGTAACCAGAATTCTGAGAATTCGGATTCTAAAACAAAATTCTTCATATCTAGGTGATTACAGGATTTCAAGGTTTTGGTTACAAACTGAATTTTTCACTTAGAAAAAATTATGATATGAACAATGAACATGGTAAGTTTAAATTTCCTTGGGGAAGGAAATTTTTCCTTATAGAAGTAAATCATAGGGTAAAAATAGATTTGCCTTGAGATAAAGTGTTTGTGATTTTCAAAACAAGAGGAATGGTAAAGTCATAAAGAAACCTTAATGACTCAAAAATCTCCCCAAGTATGAAGGAATGGAAAATTCCTAAGGAAAACCTTATTGACTCAACAATTTCCCCCATTTTTGAAAGCACAAACATCCTTACGAAAAAGAATATAAGGACTTAGAAAAAATTTCTAGACTTTGAAATAATACTTATCTCCCTTTTCACATTGGAAAAGATAAATACAACTACCTCCCCCTTAGTATTTAAAACACTAAGGATCATATTCTAGATTTCTGGAATGAGATTTTTTATTATCTTGAGTACGGAAATATCTGTAATAAAAACTCCCCCTTAGATAAACTCCCCCTTACTTAGGGATATTTCTTCTTTACATAGCATTATTTTTTTTACTTTATCCCCCTTTGTGATTTTCAAAAAGAATTTGAGGGAATGGAAAAGAAATTATAGTACCTGAAATATTAGTACAAATCATGAAAATATAAGTGAGAAACCAAAATTTCATTAGAATAGGAAGAATTTGTACAAGGAAGAAAATACAATAAAAGATCAGATTAGATCTATCTTCCATCCTTCTCCTTGGGTATTAATTTCTTCATAATGATTTTCAGCTTCTTTAGCTCCTTGTGGTATTCCTCTATTTGTTTCTCTAAGGCTTTGATCCTATCATCTTGTCCCTTCAGAGCCTCTTTCTGAGCCTTCAACAAGTCATCTTGCTTTACTAGCTTTTCTTCAATCTCGATCTTGAGATCCCTTTCTATTTTCTAGATTTGAGCAACAGAGTTCAACTTCCCATTAAGATCTTTGACCTTCTGAATCCGAGTATTCTTATCAGGGTTTATATTTTCCTCAAATCTATTTATGAGAAACTTTATTTTTCTATCTTCTGTATCAAAAACTTCCTTAACATCATCTTGAAACTCATCAAGCTCTCTCATATCTTCAACTATAGTCTTTGACCATGTAACACCCCAGGTAAAAAAAGAATATGAAATTTTTATATTTATCCCTATTTGTGGAAAAAATATTAATATTAACTTAAAGGGAATGCTATGCTCGATGGCGTACCCAATACGCGACAACGAGTTCCTTTGAAATCTTACGTTGCACTCTAATAATAAAATAATATTATTTTAAATGGTAGTTAATGCCTAGCCATTGTAATGGAGGGAAAGAACAGAACTAACTAAAAAATGATTATATATGTTTGTCAAATATTTTTACTTTTTACAATAAATGTTAGTGGATTAAAAATGCGAATGAATCCAATTTTAAGCATAAACATTCTAATATTCTTTACAAGGTTGATTAACCGCCTTTTGATGGAGAACCTCTTTTAAATCCACTTTTTGACAATTTTATGTGTTATATTTGACAAAATACAATTCTTCTTTAGAGTCGGAACATCCAAATTTACTTTGTGTAAATTTTTGGTATTTTTTCGATAAAGTTCATTTTTAATGAATAGTGAAAAATGTTTTATTTTAATTCAAAACCTTTTTTTAATATAATTTATTTATATGATTAGATTATCTTTTGAATTGGTTTTAAAGTGAAATTAGAATATATTTTTACCATTTAATCCAATAGTGGTCATTGGAATTAATTTCACTTTGAAATTGGACTTAAACTAGTGTCAATCTTTTAATAGATATTGTTTCTTAAAAGCAAGCTATTTGTTTTGACAGTGGGAATTAATTATTAAATTAATTAATGCAACTTATATGTTTTGAATTTTGTAAAATAGAAATAATTTTTGAATTCGG
Organism: Viscum album; assembly: GCA_963277665.1. NCBI lineage: Eukaryota > Viridiplantae > Streptophyta > Magnoliopsida > Santalales > Viscaceae > Viscum > Viscum album. Next base: position 1,175,284,800 of record OY728141.1, on the reverse strand, counting down.
AATATCAAATATAGCTTAGTGTGAATTTTTGGTATTTTTCTGAAAAACATCAATTTTAGATGAATTGCGAAACCACTAAGCGGTAGTTTAAAAACTGATTTTTCGTTCAAATGAAACTTTACCACTTTTGTGATTTTATTTTCAAAAATCTGACATACATGGTTTTCATTAGGATTTAAAATTTGGTTCAATGGGATTAAAATAATTTTTTGGTGAATAGTAACTTTTAAGTTTTTAATCGCGATTAGAGGTAATTAGTGTAAATTATGGAAAAAATAATGTTTTAATAATATGAAATGGCCTTGAAAAATGTCATACCCTTATTTTATGAGTCATGGCCGACCAAAACAATCCATGGGTCAGCTTGGGGACCCCATGGAGCCACTTTGGTTGGAAAATGACATTAATAACTTTTTATTTAAAGTTAAAATTAAAATGTCACAAACATATGTTGTTTTACAAAAACAATTTTTACATGGAGTTATACAAGTCATTTTTTTTACTATAAATATTAATTATAAATATAAAAATATTTCCTACATCATGATGTTTTTTTCATAATTTTTAGACATTAAATAAATTAAATTATTTATGACACCATGATTATGCAGCGATTACCTCATTATTTAACGATTTAAATAAAATGAAAAAATAATGTAAAATATAAGACCTACACTTGTCAAAAACATATTTTATGGGTTTATTTATAACTCTTATCACCTTATCCTAGAAATTTATAATTTTGGGACCTTTAAAATCTGAAAATCATTTTATAATAGAGTAAATGTTTATAACTTTCCAAGAGTGCCCCTCCTCAGCTCTTATAAAAGGCCCCCACCTCTACCACCTTACCCACACCTCTCAAGCCTTTGGCTCGGCCAACCCCTGCCCATTTCATCTCTCCACATCCCTCTATTCATCATTGAATCCTCACCTTTTGGAATAATCCTTTCCAAGGAAGCCTTTGAGCTCCAATCAAAAAGAGTTACCTGATTTAAAGGTAATGCCTTCCCTTGTGTTCTTTTGTTTTATTTTGCTTCTCCAACCCTCTAAAATCTTTTTATTCCTTTATTTTGTAACAACACCAGTATCTTAAATATACTAGGATGTTGTTATGTGAGTTATTCGAGCTAAAATTACACACACCTTCATCTAATGGTTAAAGAACATATTGTTTCTGTGGATGACGAATTTCTGCCTCACGAAACGATGATTGTTCAATATTCTCTTAACACCTTTCATGGTGGACATTATGATGTCACTATAATTTATATATGATATATATGGTATTTATGTTTTCTATATGCTTCTAAATTTTATATTTAAAATGTGCCTTTGTGCTTTTCATGTTGTGCAAATGTGATAATTTCATACGAGAAAGTGTGCACTACCGCCCCCTCAAGTGATGTGAATCGTTCATGCAATACATGGAATGTATAAAGAATGAAATTAATGTACATATGTGACCTATATAACATATATATTATACTTTAATTATAATATATATATCTCTCAATTATTTTTAATTCCATTAATATGACAAAGAAATGAAAGTAGCGTTAATGCGTACGTACGACCTACTGTTTCCATGAACGGTGCATTTCATTTATTTTTATCTCCAAATATTATAGAGTAATATAAAATGAATATGTATTGGATATATATGATATTTAAATAATTAATACTATTCTAGAGATGATTTACTTATAACTACATGGACAATCATTTTCAAACAAATTCATTTTTGACTCATGTACTAAACATCGACAAAAACGTCTGATATGAACTCACATTATTAACCAATTATTATAACATTATAATATGTGATATGAAATGAATAATAATATTTAAAATAGGTCCTTAATCAATTATAAATTGACCAAAGTTTATTATTCAAGAATATAAAGAAACAAACAAGACTAGTCGGACTTGAGGTAAGGGATCCTACCTCTCTCTTTCTTTTTAAGCACTCTCTTTTACGTCATTTCCTTTAAGCTCGTATTTCTTATGTTTGGGGATGTTCTTTTATATTCCTCTTACTTAAATTTTTATGTTCATATGATGAGAGACCCTGTTTGATCTCATCAAACCATTTTTGGAAGTTTTAAGTGGCGTCGTTAGGCTACCGAGTTTTCGTAAGGGATTTTTCATCTCACTTTTATTCCCGTGACATTTATGCTACGTTTTCCACCATTTCCTTTGAGTGGTGTATGTACTACGCATTATTCTACTATTTTTGTAAAATAATTTCGTTTATGGGTATTTACATCTTCATTTTATGACCCTTCTTCCATGGGGTGTACGTTTCGAAAGTTACCCAAGTCGGTAAGGGAACCATTCACCCTCCTCTTTCTAAAAGACTTATTTTGTTATGTATTTTAATTCACATACTATTATGTTGGGATATGTTCTTCTATATCCTTATTGATGTAAATTTTATTTCCAAGTGATGAGATACCTTTTTTATCTCCCATCAACTCATTTTCTGAATTTTGAAGTGATGCTGTTAGCCTGTCGAATTTTTGCAAGGGAGCTTCTTAACCCAATTTTGATTCTTTGGTGTAAACTTTTACCCCTAGAATATGTCGTTCTATGAATATGTGTGAATGAACTCTAATTGTTTTACACTTAATATCCACTTATATTTGGTGTATTCGTTTTTCACACATAATTATGTAATTGATTTATCCTTAATCTAAGGATACCGTCTTAGTAAGGGACTTCGTCTCAATCTCTTTTCATTGAGGCATATTTTGTTTATACACATATTTCTTTATACAGTGTATAAACCCCTTTGACTTTTACTTTTATTCAAAAGAAATCTTTTTTATACGAATCATTTTACTAAACGACAAAAAGTATGTTTCTTTTAATGTACACGGTGACAACGACCTTTCCGCCACCGCGAGTATTATTTGATATTTGGATTCCTCAACAAGCCGTAATATTTTTTAAAAGTAAATAAATACCATATACTCTTTTATGTATTTTGTTATTGAAAATGGTTCTGATAATGGATTTTTTTTAGTCAATATATTTAAGTGATGTATTTTTATTGAAATATAGAAATGTTTTCTTTCATTTATAATTGTTTTATGTATTATGATTTTGTAATTGTACTTGGACATTTTTCGGGTGGTTACGGGATAAACCATATGACGGGTGGTGCCGTGAATACAAGGACAGGTGGTTACTTTATAACCTCCAATGCATTGGGTATGGAAGTCGGTCGTAGGGATATTCCATTAAGTATGTGTGGAAGTCGACCGTATGGTTATTCCATTTATGTATGTTTATGTCCCAAGTTACCTTTATATGTTATGTGTTCATTATATGTGTTCCATGGTAATCGTTTGGTTACAAAATGGTAATTAATGTTCTTTTAGTCAGTGAAGAGTTTTTACTACTTCAGAAAGGTGAAAAGTATTACATTGGTAAAGTATTCATGGTTTACTTGTTGTTTTGAAAAACTAACAGTTTTCCTTCTTTGTGTATCCCTTTCTGGGATTTTTATGCTCATCCCAAGTTTTTGAAATGTTTTCCACACGACTTAAAGATGAATAGGGTCAAGGATGGGATCAAGGAAAGACATGCTATCTAAAACATGGAACTAGACATGTTTCTTTTTAAGTGTTTCTTTTATTTTATGGAAACTTAGTAGAAGTGTCTACTATGTAATCTTTTGAGATGTAATAGTTATGACCTAATTCTCTAAAACTCTAAACCTGAAAAGATCCTCAATGTGAATTATTCATTTAATTCAATATTAAGTAAGGTTTAAGGTCGGGGCCTTATAGTTGGTATCAGAGGTCAGTTTAGATAACTTTAGAGGTTAGGGTATTCTCTAAGCATAAGTGACATTACCATAATGGTTAGGATTTCAAAAAGAGTACTAGTTTTAGATAAAGTGAATGAGTAAGTATATCTTAGTGTTTATCTTCCTCATTAGTACATGATGGTTTTTTAGATATACTCACACTGGCCTTTTTGGTTTTAGTAAATGGCTGGATCTAGCAGGCACCAAAGTAACAGTGGATGTGAAGGAAACTGTGACAGTTTTTTGAGCGAGCAACTGAATGATATGGGAGTTGTAATGAGAACTCTTGTGTTTATCCTCAACCAACTATCTGGAGTCATGATTGACCACCTAAACCTTGGTGATTTCTATATGCATCATATATGCGAGAAAAAAATCCCTACGGAACTACACATAATAATCATAAAGGTATGTGTGTTCAAAAACCTATGTGTCAAATATGTGGAAAGAAAAAAAATAGGAAAATGTTTCAAAGGGACGTAAATATGCTATAGATGTGGAAATGAAGGTCATAAATCAAGAACTAGACATGGAAAAAGGAATCATCTAGCTGAACTCGAGGAAATGGAAAGAAGTTCATTCTAAGGGATCAATTGAATGTTTTAAATGTGGTGTGCATGGTCATTATGAAAACACATGTCCTATGAAGATGTTTCGGGAATGGGATCACCAAGATCGTACAAATATTCGTTTAACAATACCTAATGTCATTCCGATTGAGGATGAAGAAACTGACAATGACCAATCAAAGGTATAGATTATTTCATAACTTTTGTTTTAATATTTTGGAATCTTAGGATATGATTCATGATTTTGTTTGTAGGAAAGAAGTATTTCAGAATAAGTTGGAAAGGAATGGTTAATGGATCATGAAGAATGTTGAATGAGTAAGAAGTCAACATATAAGGGATTCAAGAGTTATGGTGAAATTCTTAAGATTATTAAGTCTCTTTTGATGATGGGGTTACATTAGAAGACTTTTTATAGTATGTGTAACCCTGATGTTTGATATATGAAGATTTTATTCAAGGAATTGTTATATGTTCTTTTGTAGACATAGTTATAAAGAACCATTTGGGTTTATATGATCCTTACTTTTGAGGTAATTATGGGTTACTATATGTTATGATGGAAAGTGAAAGGCATGAGATAAAATTGAGGTTAAATTATGTTATGGTTATTTTTGATGATTTTATCTCTTTTTGGGGAATTATTTGAGAATTATATAGTTTGGAAAAAGGACAACACACAGACCGTGTGACAACCCGTCGCGTCGGACAAAGCTGCGGGAATCGAACCCAGAACCAAAGTGCGACTGGTATTTATCGCCTACCACTGGACTACGTGAAGTCCCTGGTTAGTTTGACTAATTCTTTTTAGTTATATGATTTTATGAATTAAGAGTAAGTTTATTTTGGGTTATCTATGGAAATTATTAACCTATCATAGAGGATATGTGATTAGGTTAATTAATTTTCAATACGAGACTTTAAGAGAAACTGATGTTGTTTGGAGATAAATGATATGATTTAACTTGGAAGACTATGTGATTAAATCATTCAAATATTTGGGTTTCAATCTTAGTTTGTTTTACTTATGGTCTTCGTTGAACTTTGGGTTTTTTTGGACAAATTTTGGAGATTAAGAATATATTTTCTTTTTATAAAGGGTTATCCTTTTCTGGATTATCTGATCTTGTACTAACCTTTTTGGTTTTGGGTTTGGTTAAATTATAAATACATGGGAAGTATATAGTTCTCTTTTGTGGATTAGGTGATTCTCTTTAAGTAGATTATAGTACTCTTAGTGTGAACAAGCCATCCTGAATACTCATCATTTGGAGAAAGTATGAGTTTGTGTAAGAAATCTAGTTGAAGTTGAAGTCAACATGACAAGTAAGTATGTTTCCTTAAGATAAAAAATAAATTCCTCAACGAAAAGAAACTTAAAAAAATGTTTTCTGTTAACTTTTCCTACTGGGGAATCTAATACCGTTTAACCCACCACAAGTTTGTGATTTTCTTGTGGTTAACTTTCTCCTAAACATGTTTTCTATCACTCTCCCTCAGAACATGACCCTTTTCTTTTGCTTCCATATCCATGTTTTCTTACATGGAATCATAGTATGTGTTAGATCAGGTGACCTCTGTACTTCTCTTTCTTTCTTTTAAAGTGATTGTTTTCCTGACTCTTGTTCCGATGTGGGACTTTCAACGATGTTTCCGAGCCCAATTTTAAAATTGCGAGGACGCAATTCCCTAAAAGGGGGGAAGGATGTAACACCCCAGGTAAATAAAGAATATGAAATTTTTATATTTATCTCTATTTGTGTAAAAAATATTAATATTACTTTAAATGTAACGCTATGCTCGATGGCGTACCCAATACGCGACAACGAGTTCCTTTGAAATCTTACGTTGCACTCTAATAATAAAATAATATTATTTTAAATGGTAGTCAACGCCTAGCCATTGTAATGGAGGGAAATAACGGAACTAACTACAAAATGATTATATATGTTTTTCAAATATTTTTACTTTTTACAATAAATGTTAGAGGATTAAAAATGCGAATGAATCCAATTTTAAGCGTAAACATTCTAATATTCTTAAAAAGGTTGATTAACCGCCTTTTGAAGGCGAACCGCTTTTAAATCCACTTTTTGACAATTTTATGTGTTATATTTGACAAAATAAAATTCTTCTTTAGAATAGGGACATCAAAATTTACTTTGTGTAAATTTTTGGGATTTTTCCGATAAAGTTCATTTTTTAATGAATAGTGAAAATGTAGTATTTTAATTCAAACCCACTTTTTAATCTAATTTATTTATATTATTAGATTATCTTTAGAATTGGTTTTAAAGTGAAATTAGAAAATATTTTTACCATTTAATCCAATAGTGGTCATTTGAATTAATTTCACTTTAAAATTTGACTTAAACAAGTGTCAATCTTTTAATAGATATAGTTTCCTAAAAACGTGCTATTTGTTTTGACAGTGGGAATTAATTATTAAATTAATTAATGAAATTTATATGTTTTGAATTTTGTAAAATAGACATCATTTTTGAATTCGGAATATCAAATATAGCTTAGGGTGAATTTTTGGTATTTTTCTGAAAAACTTCAATTTTAGATTAATAGTGAAACCACTAAGTGGTAGTTTAAAAACTACTTTTTCGTTTAAATAAAACTTTACCACTTCTGTGATTTGATTTTCAAAAATCTGACATATATGGTTTTCATTAGGATGTAAAATTTGGTTCAATGGGATTAAAATAATTTTTTTGTGAATAGTAACTTTTATGTTTTTAATCGCGATAAGAGGTAATTAGTGTAAATTAAGGAAAAAATAATGTTTTAGTAATATGAAATGGCCTTGACACATGTTCTACCCTTATTGGATGAGTCATGGCCGACCAAGACAATCCATGGGTCAACTTGGGTACCCCATGGATCCACTTTGGTTGGAAAATGACATTAATAACTTTTTATTTAAAGTTAAAATTAAAATGTCACAAACATGTGTTGTTTTACTAAAACATTTTTTACATGGGGTTATACAAGTCATATTTTTTACTATAAATATTCATTAAAAATATAAAAATATTTCCTACATCATGATATTTTTTATATAATTTTTAGACATTAAATAAATTAAATTATTTATGACACCATGATTATGCAGCGATTACCTCATTATTTAACGATTTAAATAAAATTAAAAGATAATGTAAAATATAAGACATACACTTGTCAAAAACCTATTGTATGGGTGGATTTATAACTCTTATCACCTTATCCTCTAAATATATAATTTTGGGACCTTTAAAATATGAAAAGCATTTTATAATAATGTAAAAGTTTATAACTTTCCAAGAGTGACCATCCTCTCCTCTTATAAAAGGCCCCCACATCTACCACCATACCCACACCTCTCAAGCATTTTGCTTGGACAAACCCTGCCCATTTCATCTTTCCACATCCCTCTCTTCATCATTTAAGCCTCACCTTTGGGAATAATTCTTTCCAAGGAATCCTTTGAGCTCAAATCAAAAAGAGTTACCTGATTTAAAGGTAATGTCTTCCCTTGTGTTCTTTTGTTTTATTTTGCTTCTCCAACCCTCTAAACTCTTTTTATTACCTTATTTTGTAACAACACAAGTATCTTCAATATACTAGTATGTTTTTATGTTAAGTATTAGAGCTAAATTTACACACACCTTTGTCTAATGGTTAAAGAACATACTGTTTCTGTGGATTGCGAATTTCTGCCTCACGAAACGATGATTGTTCAATATTCTCTTAAAACCTTTCATGGTGGCCATTATGATGTCACTATATTTTATATATGAAATATATGGTATTTATGTTTTCTATATTCTTCTGAATTTTATATTTAAAACATGCCTTTATGCTTTTCATGTTGTGCAAATGCGATAATTTCATACGAGAAAGTGTGGACTACTGCCCCCTCAAGTGATGTGACTCGTTCATGCAATACATGGAATGTATAAAGAATGAAATTAATGAACATATTTTAACTATATAACATATATATTATACTAGAATTATAATATATATATCTCTAAATTATTTTTAATTCCATTAATATGACAAAGAAATGAAAGTAGCGTTCATGCATACGTACGGCCTACCGTCTCCATGAACGGTGAATTTCTTTTATTTTTATCTCCAAATGTTATGGAGTAGTATAAAATGAATATTTAATGGATATATATTATATTTAAATCATTCATACTATTCTGGAGATGATTTACTTATAACTACATGGACAATCATTTTCCAACAAGTTCATTTTTGACTCATGTACCAAACATCGACAAAAACGTCTTATATGAACTCACATTATTAACCAATTATTATAACATTATAACATGTGATATGAACTGAATAATAATCTCTAAAATATGTCCTTAAGCAATTATAAATTTACCCAAGTTTATTATTCAGTAATATAAAGAAACAAACAAGACAAGTCAGACTTGAGGTAAGGGATCCTACCTCTCTCTTTCTTTTTAAGCACTCTCTTTTATGTCATTTTTTTAAGCTCATATTTATTATGTTTGGGGATGTTATTTTATATTAATATTACTGCAAATTTTATTTTCATATGATGAGAGACCCTATTTGATCTCATCAAACCATTTTTGGAAGTTTTAAGTGGCGTCGTTAGGCTGCCGAGTTTTCGTAAGGGATTTTTCATCTCAATTTTATTCTCGTGACATTTATGCTACGTTTTCCACCATTTCCTTTGAGTGTTGTATGTACTGCCAATTATTATACTCTTTGTGTAATATACTTTCATTTATGGGTATTTACATCTTCATTGTATGACCCTTCTTCCATGGGGTGTACGTTTCGAAAGTTACCCAAGTCGGTAAGGGAACCTTTCACCCTCCTCTTACTAAAAGACTTCTTTTGTTATGTCTTTTAATTCAAATACTATTATGTTGGGATATTTTCTTATATATCCTTATTGATGTAAATTTTATGTCCAAGTGATGAGATACCTTTTTTATCTCTCATCAACTCATTTTCTGAATTTTTAAGTGACGTCGTTAGGCTGTTGAATTTTTGCAAAGGAACTTTTTAACCCAATTTTGATTCTTTGGGGTAAACTTGTACTCCTTGAATATGTCGTTATATGAATATGTGTGAATGGACTCTGATTTTTTTACACTAAATATCCACTTATATTTTGTGTATTCGTTTTTCACACATAATTATGTAATTGATTTATCCTTAATTTAAGGATATTGTCTTTGTAAGGGACTTCGTCTCAATCTCTTTTCATTGAGGCATATTTTGTTTATACACACCTTTCTTTATACAGTGTATAAACCCCTTTGACTTTTAATTTTATTCAAAATGAATCTTTTTTATACGAATCATTTTACTAAATGACAAAAAGTATGTTTCTTTTAACGTACGTGGTGACAATGACCTTTCCGCCGCCGCGGGTATTATTTGATCTTTGGATTCCTCAACAAGCCGTAATATTTTTTAAAAGTAAATAAATACCATATGCTGTTTTATGTATTTTGGTATTGAAAATGGTTTTGATAAGGGATTTGTTAAGTCAATATATTTAAGTGATATATTGTGATTGAAATATGTAAATGTTTTCTTTCATTTATAATTGTTTTATGTATTATGATTTTGTAATGGTACATGAACATTTTTCGGGTGGTTACATGATAAACCATATGACAGGTGGGGTCGTGAATACTAGGACGGGTGGTTATGTTATAACCTCCAATTCATTGGGTATGGAAGTCGGCCGTATGGATATTCCATTAAGTATGTGTGGAATTCGACCGTATGGTTATTCCATTTAAGTATGTTTATGTCCCAAGTTACCTTTATATGTTATGTGTTCTTTATATGGGTTTTATGGTAATCGTTTGGTTACAAAAGGGTAAGTAATGGTCTTTTAGTCAGTGAAGATTTTTTACTACTTCATAAAGGTGAAAAGTATTACTTTGGTAAAGTATTCATGGTTTACTTGTTGTTTTGAAAAACTAACAGTTTTCCTTCTTTGTGTATCCCTTATTGGGATTTTTATGCTCATCCCAAGTTTTTGAAATGTTTTCCACAGGACTTAAAGATGAATAGGGTCAAGTATAGGATCAAGGAAAGACATGCTATCTAAAACATGGAACTAGACATGTTTCTTTTTAAGTGATTTTTTTTTATTTTATAGAAACGTAGTAGAAGTGTCTACTATGTAATATTTTCAGATGTAATAGTTATAACCTAATTCTCTAAAACTCTAAACCTGAAAAGATCCTCAATGTGAATTATTCATTTAATTCAATATTAATTAAGGTTTAAGTTCGGGGCCTTATAGACCAGCTCACCATTTTCTTACAAGATATTTTGTGGGATTTATAGTTGATAAGGAAGTTATTGTAATCAGCCTCAATATTTATGAACTTATCCATCACCATAGATATAGAATCTGGTTTTTGATTCAAACTTTGTTAAAGCATCTGGCATCTGGAATCTATGCTTGGAAAAATCGGAATTATCCCAACAAGCTTCTTCAAGGATTGGACTACGAAATCATGTCCCAGAGAAGATGATTCTGAATCTGACACTTTTCATGGTGATGGTTCTTCCTCTAGCTCGACAAGATTCCTCTTAGAAGATGCACCAGCTTCCTTCTTCCTTCTAACAACTTTGGTTGGTGTGTCAACAACCACCTATTTCCCCTTGTCAGTTTTCAGAACAGCTTCTTCATCCGGAGACTCATGCTCACTTTCAGACAACTGAACAATTCTATCTTCATCAATTTTTTCTTTCTCGGCTCCTACCTCAATATCATTAGGATGAATGAAGTCATGATTACGACTCTCTTCCTCAGATAAATTGTTCAATTCCTCTTCAGCCTTCTCATCAATTCCAAGAGTATCATGTTTCGAAGATCCGGCTTGAGAAGTTCGGATTGATAATTTTTTGGATGCACTTTCCTTGTTGTTAAAGTCTTAAAATTTCTTTATCATATTAGATGTGTCATCACTGCATTAATCTTCTTGTTCTTATTCCACAGCTTCATTTTCTTCAAAAACCTTTTCATGTACTTTTTCCAGTGTCATGAACTTCTTTCCCCGAAGTCTCAGGTAAGGGTTCAACCAAGAAAGATTTCAGTACAGGAATGATCTTGGATGCTATTTTAGTGTCCCCCAAAAGAGATTGGACAATTTCAGCCTTAGACATTTTCTTCTTAATGTTCTTATCTTTGGCTTGCTTCTCAAGCTCATCGGCTGCCTTCTCTTTTTAAGATTTGGCCTCTACAGGATCCAATCCAAACTGTGGATCTCTTTCCTTCTGGTTATTTTCTTCTTCTCTCCATTTGGCTACTACATCATTCGTATAGGCTTTATACTTCTTGGGATTTAGAGGTTCGGATTGAGTTTCTTTGGCCTTAGGAGTTTTCTCTGTTTCTTCTACTTCCTTGAGTTTCTACTTTTTCCAGCCTTATTCGACGGTTCAAGCTCTTCTGCATTCTTTGGAACAGCTTCTTCTTCTTCCACTAGTAGATCATAAAACTCTCCTGACTCCTTAGAAAAACCAACATTCATTATTTTCAATGTATCATCACTTACTAACATGACTTTTCAATTCCTCGGCTTGGAACTGCAAGGAATCTTGAAGGACTCAAGACACCGAACAATCAACTTAGAGAGTAGGGCAGGATACATGATTATTTGTGCTCTCAAATTCCCATTCCTGATATTATCTATAGTAATGAGAATATGATTCATCATATTTATCTTCCTTAGATTTACCAAAAAATCCAAGATATACATATCACTTTTCTTCAATGTGTCATTATCACCCTTTATCGATATGATACAACCTAGAACCTATAACTCAAGGATTCGATTATTTTTAGATAAATGAGCAATCTTTGCAGTCTTGACATATGTAAGTCCAAGACACTCCATAGCCTTCACCTTTACAAAACTTCCTCGAACTTCTGGCAGCTTGTGGGAACAGAACTTGGCTTCCCCTTCATAAGACAACCCCACCAAGCTAGCATCCTTGGTGTATGAAAGGGCATAGGTTTTTTCATAACTCTTGAATGAAAAATTATCTCTCCCATCTTACTTAAAGAAACAAACTGACTCATAAAACTCAATGAGTAGATCCGGATACACCGGTCTTGAGCTCCAGGCTTTGATATGCAAACACTTTTTTGTCTATTGAGTTTGATATTTTTGGAGATAATAGAATCATACTTATTGAAGAAATTGGGAAGCACCAACCTCTCTCGGTATACTTTCCACTCCGCAATCATCTTAACAGAAGACATATCTTGAGAAGAAACTTCACTAGACATTCGGAATTGAGAAACCTTTGAAAATCTAGAATGAGCTTTTGAACTAGGGCATAAATTTGACACTCAAAAGATTGATAACTGATGTGGGACAACCATTGGGGGTCCCCTTTTATAGGTTTTGATGCGACAGTTCATTTTCCCTTCTGAATCCAATGGCTGAGAATTCTTATAATTAGATCTAAAGGTTGAAAATATAGAAAAAAGGAAAATTTGGTAGGATCCAATCTTTTGATTATTTTGAAAGAAAACATTAGGATTTAAGGAAACTAGAATCCGAGAAACTTTAAAAGAAACAAAAGAAACTGCCTGCAAGTAAAAAGTGATTACGAAAACCCAAGAAAGAGTCATATCATTCATATTTCATGGATGATTATTTGTAATAGGTAATATTCTTCATCAAGATTTTTTTAAAAAAAACTATGAAAACTTCCATTACGAAAAAAAACTTCATTACGAAAAATTTTAAAACTTCATTGCAAAAAAAATATGAAAATATTCAATTTGAAAAATATGAAAACCTTCATTACAAAAAAAAATATGAAAAAATTCAATACGATAAATATGAAAACAAAACTTTATTACGAAAAATCTGAAAAACTTCATTACGAAAAATATTGAAAACTAACAATATGAAAAGTATGAAAAACTTCAATAAAATGAACTCCTCTTATGAAAATGAGTTTATTACTGTAAGGAGATTGATTCAACATATAGTTAACAAGGAAGATTACCTTATGGTTATCATTCCTAACTTCTGTGTAATGTATTCAAATCTATTTGTGGGTAAATATTTTGTGAAAAGATCAGCAAGTTGATCTTGCATTATGATAAATTGAATAATGATATCACCTTTTTGTGTGTGATCCCTAAGAAAATGATGCCTAATGTCTATGTGCTTTGCACGAGAGTGATGTGCAGGGTTTTTACTAAGGGAAATGGCACTTGTATTATCACACAAATTTTTTGTTTTGGTAAAACTTATACCATAGTCTGTGAGTGTGTGTTGCATCCATAACACCTGAGCACAACAACTTCCAACTGCTAAATATTTAGCTTTAGCAGTGTAAAGTGCCACTGATTATTGCTTCTTGCATGACCAATAAAACTAATGAATCTCCTAAGAAATGACAAGTTTTAGATGTAATATTTCTATCCATTCGACATCCACCAATGTCAGCATCCAAAAAACTTTTTAAAACACAATCATTTCCAGAAGCATAAAAGAGTCTTAAATCCATGGTTCCCTTTAAGTAGAGAAAAATTCTTTTAACTGCCTTTAAATGAGATTCCTTGGGATTGGATTGATATCTTTCACATAAGTATACTGAAAACATTAAGTCTGGATGACTAGCTGTCAAGTAAAGTAAAATTCCTATCATACCTCTAAAAGATATTTGATCCACTAGTTTCCTGGCTTCATCAAGATCAAGTGTGTTTGAGGTACTAATGGGAGTAATTATACTCTTATTGTTATCATATCCATGAGAATATCTTTAATATACTTATGTTGGGATATATATATTCCTTCTGGTTTTTGAGAGATTTGAAATCCAAGGAAAAATGTTAACTCACCCATCATTATCATTTCAAACTCATATTTCATTATATCTGCAAAGGAATCAGTTAAATATTGCTGAGTTGAACCAAATATAATGTCATCAACATAAATTTGAACAATCAAAACATTTTTCTTATATTTCTTTATAAAAAGGGATAGATCTATATTTCCCTTAACATAATTATTTTGAAGCAAAAATCTTGTAAGTTTATCATAACAGGCTCAAGGGGATTGCTTAAGTCCATACAAAGCATTGGTAAGTCTAAAAACATGATCAGGATGTTTTGTATCTTCAAAACCAGGAGGTTGTTCAACAAAAACTTCATCTGGAACATAACCATTAAGGAAAGCACATTTAACATCCATTTGAAAATGTTTTAAATTAAAGAATGCTGCAAAGGCAAGTAAGATATGAATAGATTCAAGTCTAGCTACTGGAACATATGTTTCTTCATAGTCTATTCCTTCTTGTTGATTATAGCCTTTAGGAACGAATCTAGCTTTATTTCTAACAATGATTCCATTTTCATCAAACTTATTTTTAAAGACCCATTTTACACAAATAACAGAAGTTTCCTTAGGTCTTTCAACCAAGATCCAGACTTTATTCCTTTTGAATTCATTTATCTCATCTTGTATAACTTTAATCCAATCATCATCAACTTAATCTTCATCAGTGCTTTTTTGTTCTAATTGGGAAAGGAATGCTATATGTTCTAATTCATTTCTTAAGGAACTTATAGTCCTTACATGTTGATTCACATCACCAATGATGCTATCACTAGGATGATTCTTTAGAAACAACTGATTTGGGTTTTATAAAACCTATTCATCAATATAGAGAAGGAAATCTTTTGGGGTAAATGCTTTAGAAACATTTTCTAGGGAATTTTACTTATCAGAAGGATCTTCTAACAAAGTTTGATAATCATTTTTTGAAAATAAACCCGAAGATGTAGGTTTGGGTTGTTTAAAAACAAAATGATCAGTTTAATCAAATTTCACATGTACTATCTCATTAACAGTATAAGTTTTTTTATTGAAAACTCTATAAGCCTTAGAAGTTGTGGAGTAGCCTAGGAAACTTCCTTCATCATATTTTGGTGTGAATTTATGTAGATTATATTTAGTATTCAGGATGAATACCTTTCAACCAAAAACCTTGAAGTATGAAAGTCTAGTTTTTCTACCATTCCATAACTCATAAGGAGTTTTATTAAGAAAATTTCTAATAAAAACTCGATTTATAGTATAACAAGCAGTACTTACATCTTCATCCCAAAAATATTTGGCTATAGAATACTCACTCAACATGGTTCTAGTTATCTCTTGAATAATTCTATTTCATCTTTCAACAACACCATTGTGTTGAGGTGTTATGGGTGCTGAGAAGTTTTGAGTAATGCCTTTTCTACTACAAAAAGTTTCAAAATCAGAATTTTGAAATTCTCTTCCATGATCACTATGAATAGTTTTCAATAGAAGTTTTTTATCATTTTTAACTTGGGCTCTAAAACTTTTTAAATAAGAAAAAGCTTCATACTTCTTTCATAAAAAATAGACCCACTTAAATCTATTGTAATCATCAACCAAGAAAAATACATAATACTTTCCCCCAATGCTTCCAGTTTGTGTAGGACCAAAGAGATCCATATTCACTAACTATAATGCTTCAGTAGATGAGACTTCACCGGCCGATTTAAAACATGATTTATGTTGCTTTCCATATTGACAAGGTTCACAAACTTTTGAGGAATCAAATATAAGATTCTGTAGATCCTTAACTAATATTTTCATAGAAAGTTTTCATAAGTTCCTAAGGTTACAGTGTCCTAACCTTCTATTCCATAACCAAGAATGATCTTCCATTGCACTAAGTCATGGTAGATCTTTTCTCCTAAGATCTTCTAAGTTTAGTGTGTAAACATTTTCTTGACTATGGGCAGAAAGAATAAACTCTTCCTTGGAATTGTGTACTAAGCACTTTTCATTCATAAAATTCACAAGGTAACCTTCATTACATAGTTGGATTATGCTAAAGAGGTTGTGCTTAAGACCCTTAAAAAATAAAACATTTTAAATAAAAGTTTTTTCAAGAAAAAGTTTTTACTTATACCAATAATGTCTCCCTGAGAATTATCTCTGAAGGTTACTTTTCATCCTTTCGTCTTGATAATCTTTTTAAAATAGTTTTTGTTACCAGTCATATGACGAGAACATCCACTATCCATGTACCATGTATTATTGTTGTTACTTTCTCTATTTTCCTAAAAATAAGAAAAAGTTAGGTTTTCGGAATCCAAACTTGTTTGGATCTGGAAATCTCAAAAAGAAAAATTTTCGGCAGCCACATCTTTTTAGAAAAATAGGCTTTATGAAATCCTAAAGACTGGGTTTTGTTTAGGGAACAATTTTTTGCCCAATGTCCACCACACTACCACTTAGTGCAGAATGGAGAACTTTAAGGAACAAAATAATTGTTACTAAAAATCGGTTTAGAACCAGTATAACCAAAACCAGAACTATTATTTAGAGGTCGGATTTGGGAATACATTTTATCAAAATTTTCCTTACCTAAGGTAAAGTTTGATAAACACTTCCTCAAGGAAAAGATTTTGTATTTTAGTTTGATAGCCAAGTTATTTTCTTCTAAAAAATTTAATTTTGAACTAGAGTTAGACTCAAAAACATTTTTCTTAGAAATTACGTTTTCTATATCTTTAGAAAGTTTATTCTTCTAAGAATTTACTTCCTCAGTATTTTTTGAAATATTTTCAAAATAAACATTTTTCTTATCAAGATATTTAGAAAGATCTAATATTTCCTTAGTAATAATAGTATTCCTCTATTTTTCCTTATCAATCCTTTTCATGAGTTTTTAATTCTCAATCTCAAGGAGTTTGGAAAACCTAGAAACTTCTTTATAGGTAGGTAAAATATTATCTTCATCAGAAGATGATTCTTCCTTAGAAGAGTTATAATATTTACTATCATTAGCATTCAAAGATATATTGGTCATAGATTCAGCATTGTGTACCTTAGCTGTAAAAAAATTATTGTCAATAGGTATTATGGATATTAGACCAAGATTCTTATGTCCAGAAGATTCATAATCCAAAGAGTCATCTGTAGAGTCACCACCACTGGCACTCCAGGTGTCATTAGATTTCAAGACTTTCTTAGCTTAATCCTTGTAATACTTCTTTCTATTTCTCTCATAATGTTTCTTCTATCTTTCTTTTCTCTTGAGCATAGGACAATCAGGTATTATATGTCATGCTCTCTTGCATTCATAACATGTAACTTCTGAGCCTTTCTTATCTTTCCTTTCTTTCTTCTTGTATCTGGATTGAAAGTTCCTCTATCGAGCTATCTTGTTCATCCTTCTAGCAAGATTTGCTAACTGATTCTCTAAGGATTCACTTCCATTATATTCGTTTTGGATAACAACTTTCTTAGATTTGGATCTAGTAACCCTCTCGGGAGTCTTATCTTTCATATGATTATAAGTTGTAGTAAAAGCAACACTTCCATTCCCATTCTTCTTCTTTACATTATCAGAAACTCTCTTCATTCGCGTCTCATGCTGAAGAGGAGTTCCAAACAGTTCATCAAGAGAAATCTGAGTAACCTTTCTGTTCTCATCTATAGCTTTCCTCTTGGATTCCCACTCATTTGGCATAATTTCTATGATCTTATCAAAACGAGCTTCATCATATAATCCTTTCTCACCCATTGATTGTAAACTATTAAAAATAGTCATGAATATTTGTTGCATATTATATATGGGTTCTCTATAAGGAAATCAGAAACCATGATATTCAGCTATAAGCATGGCTCTTCTTGTTTCAATTAATTTTGAAGTTCTAAAGTGAGTAACTTTGAGTTTCTTCCATATAGAATTTTCTGTTTCACTAGATGAAATTTGGATACAGATATTTCTAGTCATGGAACAAAGAAATGTATTGTGTACCTTATAATTCAGTTTATATTCATTTTTTTCTTGATTGGTAAAGGTACTAACATCCTTGTCAGGGATTTTATATCCTCCAGTAAGCATAACAAAATTATCAACTCCAGTATTAATAATAAAAGTATTCATAAAATCTCTCCAGTATTCATAATAATTTCTATCGAAGATAGATGGTCTAGTTGGATTTAGATTGTCTATGGAACCTACATTGATTCCTACCGTCTCAAAGAAAATTATTTCCACAAAAACTTGTTAATAGAAAAAGTATGTAAACAAGGAAAATATTCCTAAGAAAGGAAAATATAGAATAAGAGTATCTCTAAGAAAAAATTAATATGAACTATACGAGTCTGAAAAACTGATTCCAAAAAAGAATGAGATGAATTCTCTTCTAAATCTAATCGTGAGATTAATTTAGATTAAATCAATCCTCTGATACCAATTGTTGAGATGGTATGTGAGTATGATATACTCTATAATACCAATTGTATGATCGAAATAATAGAGATACTATATATAGTATCTAATGATACTCAAAATACAATAGGGGTGAATTTTATTCTTTTAAAAATTCCTTTGTAACTTTTAAAGATGGTTATGTTTAATAAGGTTAAACAAAGTAATTCACAAAAACTCTAGTTCTACACACTTACTTGAATCTGAAAATATGATTCTGAAAAGTGAATCTGGAAAGATGGTTCCAAAAAATGAAACATAATGAAAGTTTACAACAAAAAAGATTCTAACTTAAAGTATATAGAATCTTACTAAATCAGAGTTCAAGTATAAGGAAATATAAGATAGTTATACTTTCCTCAATAATACAAATGTAGTGGAAAACTTGTAACAAAAAAAGTAACAGGGATTAAATCTTTTCACCCAAAGAGAAGGGTATCCAACAACCTTTGATAAAGGTCCCTTTATTTATACTTTCAAGAAAGTCTATCATACCCACACCAGGGTAATCCCTCGATTTGAAGATCAGAGTCTATCTTGCTATCTCCGCAAGCCCTCAACGTCAAGGTAGTCGGCACCTCTATCTTCCTTAGCAAGGAAGTCGGCACCTCTGTCTTCCTATCCCCGGAAGCCCTTGAATGTAATCAGCAACATTTAGAGTCACACAAAGAAAATCTGGACCAGAAGTTCAGTATGCACTAATCATGAGCGTCTCTCTCTAGAAATCCCTTCAACACCATGTATTCTCGAGAGTCATAGAACAGTGTATTGAGATCTTTTCAAATGAGTTGTTATTTATAGGAAAAACACCAACGGTCGGCTCCCTCTTCCAATAGTCATATTTTTCCTTGAATTTCAGAGGGAGTTGTACACGTGTCACTCAAACAACGGTTAGTTAGTAACTGAATGAAAGACATCGGTTAATAACAAAACAAGTGTAAGAAAAAATATGATTATGTAACCAAAATCCAATATTCAGAATGTAAGCAAATAAAATTTTGGAGTCAAATCAAAAATGAATTCGGAGTCTATAATACAAGGATATTGAGATTCTGTTTTCTAGGATTTCAAAACCTGAACTCTAAAGAATTTCAGAGTCTGAATTTCTAGGAAATTCGGAATCTAGATCCACAAGAATTCGGAACCAGAACTTTCAATGTTCGAAGTCAGGGTTCATGAGAATTCAGAGTCAGAACTCATAAGAGTTTGGAGTCTGTATTCAGATAACTCAGAGTCATAACTCAGAAGAGTTCATAATCAGAATTTGTATTTGGAATTTGGAGTCAGAACTCAGAAGAGTTTGTAATCAGAATTCGTATTCGGAATTTGGAGTCAGAACTTGGAAGAGTTCGTAACCAGAATTATAAGAATTGGGATTCTAAAACAGAATGCTTCATATTTAGGTGATTATAGGATTCCGAGGTTTTGGTTACAAACTGAATTTTACACTTAGGAAAAATTATGATATGAACAATGAATATGGTATGGATAAATTTCCTTGGGGGAAGAAATTTTTCCTTATAGAAGTAAATCATAGGGTAAAAATATATTTTCCTTGAGATAAGGTGTTTGTGATTTTCAAAATAAGAGGAATGGTAATGTCATAAGGAAACCTTAATGACTCAATAATCTCCCCAAGTATTAAGGAATGGAAAAGTCATAAGGAAAACCTTATTAACTCAATGAAAAGGAGGTGTGTAAAAATTATGTGCTATTATTATGGTTGACGTTGTGTCATCTAATAAAGTTTTGATAGGTATGTGTTTATTCAAATTATGACAATATTCTATTTGAATTTTGATATTCGAATTATATAATTTATAAAAAACATTACATGTAAAATTTTAATATCAACTCATGAAAAGAATATAGAACTTTTGGTAAAAAAATCCTGGTGGAAAAATTAAAGAAACAACTATTTATAGGAATCTTATCGATTTTATTAGTATGACGATATTTCCTAAAAACTTGTTAAAATTACAAAAGTATAGTTTAATATTATTTTGGGTATGGATTGTATTTCATTTTATCATGTTAAGATATATTGCATAGCTAATAATGTTTTGTTCAAGGATTTCATTCCATTCATAACCTATAAATATGCTAGGAAATTGATTAGGGATGGCAGTAAAAGTTACCTAGCTCATAATTTTTGGAAATAAATAAACAATTAAAATTATTTATATTCTAGTAGTAAATGAATATGTGGATGTACTTCCTGATGATTTTCTTGGATTTATTTTTAATTGAAAGGTTTATTTTAATATTAAATTTGTGTCTAGTGTTGATAATATTTAAAAGACCCCTAATCAAATGGTCCAAGTAAAACTTTTAGAATTGAAAAATAATTGTAGGATTTATTGGATAAAGTTTTAATTCATTATAAAATTTCATGTTAGGTTGATCCAATTTTATTTTTTAAAAATAAATACTGTTTTATGTGACTTTTTTTTGATTATATAGCCCTGAATAACATCACTATTAAGAATAATTACCATTTTCATCATATCGATTATTATTTTGATCAACTCCAAGGAGCATAGTACTTTTCCAAGATTGATCTTAGGTTGGGGTATCATAATATTATGGTTGAGTCATATGATATTAAAAATAAATAATTTTTTACTAGATATGGCGATTATGTGTTTTGTAGTTATTCTCTTTGTGTTGTCTAATTCACCAATTTTTTTATGGATCTTATGAATATAATTTTTCATGAATACTTAGAAAAAAATTTGGTTGTATTTATTAATGAAATATAGGTATATTTTGAAGTAATGAGGATCATGAAAGATGCCTAAGGATTCTTTTCTGACCTTTAAAAAATAAGCTATATGAAAATTTTAGTAAGTGTGAACTTTAATTGAAAAAAAATTATTTTCTTGATCATGTTATTTCTAAATATGTCATAACTTTTGACCCTGCAAAAATTAAAGTTGTTAAAGAGTGTCCAAGACCTAAATATTTCATGGAGATTTGTGGGTTTCTTATATTAGCGAGTTACTATAGGTGGGTTGTTAAAAACAATTCCTGGTTCACTAGCCCGCTAACATGGTTAACATGAAAAAAAGTTAAATTCATTTGGATAAAAGAATGTGATTACTATTTACAGAAACTGAAAATAATATTGATGAATGATGTTATTCTGTATTTTCCATAAAGAAATGTTAAATTTATCATCTAAAGTGATTATTCGTTTAAGGGTCTTGGTTGTGTCCTAATGCAGAATGATTGGGTAATTTTTTATGTTTCAAGAAAACTAAAGCCTCATCAGATAAATTATTCTACACATGATTTGGAATTAACTGTTCTGGTTTTTTCATTAAAAATTTGGATGAATCATTTATATAGTGTAAAATTTGAAATATATTCTGGTCACAAAAGTTCAAAGAATATATTTACTCTGGAAGAGTTGAACATGATGCAGACAAGATGGTTGGAACTAATTAAGAATTATTACTGCATGATTCATTATCATATTGGAAAACTAAAACAATGTGTCGATGATTTGGGCCTAAAAACAATGTTTTATTAACAATGTTACAATTGGAAAATGACCCTTTGGTTAATTATTTTATGAATTTTGGTCTAAACATTTTGCATGTAGTAACTTCCTATGTTTTATTTCAAGTGTCTATAAAATCTACTCTATTAGAAATAATTAAATAAGCTTAGAAAGAGGGTAATATTTTATAAAAAAATTTAAAATCTATTAAGATGGGTATGATTCTAGAGTTTAATATTTACGAACAACGTTTGATCATATTTCAAAAAATATTATATGTGCCTTGTGATTCTCAGATAAAGTTATAATTGTTTAGTGAAACTCAGAGTACCTTGTTTTCCATTGATCATGGTAGCACTAAGATGTATATAGACCTTTGGGGTTATTACTAGTTGGATGCAATGAAAATATATATTTTTTACTTTACCATAAATTTTTTTACTTGGAAAAATGTTAAATCATAATGAAAATTACTGAAGGGGTGCTTCATCCTTTTCTAGTTCCAAAGTGGAAATGAGAAAATATATCTATGGATTTCACTATTGTATTTCCAAATACATCTTGAGGTAATAATTTTATTTTTTTTATTGATATATTAACTAAATATTCATATTTCCTTATCATTCTAGATATTATGTCTTTAGATCATATTTCTCAGCTACATCTCAAGCATATAGTAAGATTACATGGAGTTCATTTCTCTATTTTATCTGGTTTTGATCCCATGTCCACTTCTAATTTTTTAAAAAGACTTCAAAAGTCATTGGGTACTGAATTAATTTTTAGCACAGCCTTCCATCCTTAATCTGGTGGATATTCAGAGTGAATAATTCCGACAATGGAAGATATGATTTGTTCTTGTTCAATAGATTACTAGGGAATTTGGGATAAACATATTTAATTGGTTGATTTTTTATATAATAATATCTATCATTCCAGTATATAGATGGAACCTTTTGTGGCATTATATAGAATATGGTGTCGGTCTATAACTTTTTGGGATAGAGTGGGAGAAAGGAAGTTAATGGGAAGAAAGATGGTAGAATAAATTGTTGAGAAGGTTAATTTGATTCAAAAATAAAATAATATTAATCATGTTGGTATAAAATTTATGTAGATAACCAAAGGAAATATCTCTCTTTCAAGGTAGGTGATCATGTTTTTCTTAAGGCGTATCCATGGAAAAGTGTTCTGAAATTTAGTGAAAAAGGTAAACTAAGACCATAGTTTATTATACCATATAAAATCCTAGAGAATGTTGGATCAGTTTACTACTGAGTGTCCTTGATTATGAGTTTATTCTAGGTATATCATGTATTTCATGTTTCAATGTTATGAAAATATATGCCATATTCATCTCATATTTTCATCCCTAGAGTAGTTTAGCTGGAATAGAAACTTTCTTATGAGGAATAACATGTTCTGGTTCTTAACCATAGAGAGAAAGTATTACACAACATTTTAATTCACTAGGTTAAGGTTTTTTGAAAAAACCATATGATTGATTATGTAACATGGGAATATGAAAACTCTATGAGGGAAAGATATCCCCACTTGTTTAATGAGTTAATAAATTTACACGGATGCAATTTCAAAAAGAGGGGAATAATGTAACAACACAAATAATTTCAAGATAAATCATTTTCATGTATTTTTAATATTTATTAATTATATTTCATTGATTTATATTCATTATAATAAAATAATATAATTTTTCATTCAAAAGGGAAAAATTATTTCTAATCAAATTGGGTTTTCATGTATTACATGGTTTTTTAAAAGATTGATTTAAAAATTATATAATATTAATTTTAAAAAAATAATTTCATTCTAGTATTCATCATTTCAAAATTATATTCGGATTAATTTTTTATAATTTTCTTAAAAGTTTTATTTATCAATAAAAGTGAAAAATATTGATTTTTATTGAAAATTGTATTTTCTATTAAAGTATTTAAAAAGTAAAATTCTATTTTATAATAGTTTTCAAATTTAATTAGGCCCTTTTTTTTAAATATAATCCTATTATAGTCTTTGTAATAAATTCTATACTTGTATTTAGTATAAAATCATTTTTGTACTTAAATGGTTATTTTAATTGAAAAACAGTTTTGTCGCATTTTGCGGGTTTAATTTTAAATTAAATATTACAAATTTTATATTTTAAACAGTAAAAATTGGATTCCATATTTTGAATATGAATGTCCAAATTTTTTAAAAAGGTCACTTTTATTTTTCATCATTATGAATAGTAACCGTAGTAAATTTATGTCACCTTAGTATGGGAAAATGGGTAATTTAGGTTAAAAATAATATGATAAGTGCTCAAAACTAACCATAATACTTGCCTTAATTTTATTATTTTAATCAATATCACCCATAGACATTAGAATGTACCATATATGACCTTTTTTCATTTTTTCATAATTTTTACCTTTATATTATTTATATAAAGAAAAGTTGAAAATGTCATTCTTTTTATTTTATTATATTTAATTTTTTTACATAGGAAAAAACATAGGATATTTTCATATATAAATGTTTATTTTAAATATGAATGATTTATTTTTATCATGATAATTTATTTATAATTTTTAGTGATGAAATAATTACCTTAAAATCTTACGTAACACTAACACAGTAATTATCCAATTATTAGAAAAATAAAATAAATGATTGAAAAATATTAAAATTAATATAAATTGAAATAATTGTTTGTTTAAATGAATTTTTTAGATAAATATAACATTTTTTTTAATTTTTAATGGTATATATTCAAATTTTATTACATTCATGTTGTTTCCAAAGTAAAATTAAATGAATAGTTCAAAAATTTACTATAAGGATATTTTATAATAAATAATGTTTTATTAAAATATTTAAAAATATTAAAAATATTTTATTCATAAAAGTTACTGGGATATGGTTTATTATATTAACCATTCTATTTATGGGTTTGTTTTCCTTTTATAGTAACTATATTGACCCCTAAAGAGTAAAAATCATTTTTTCAGGGTAATAGTTAAAATGATTAATGGGGTGTTAAAACAAAAAGATAAGGGTCAAAACAACACCTAAACCTGTAAAAATTTTATTATATGAGATTATTTCAACACATACTCATCCTGGATTATAAATAAATTATTTTTAATCCATTTGGACATGAATATTAATTTATATTAATTTAATACTTTAAGTAATTCCAAGAGTTCCCCTCCCCTCACTTATAAAAGGGAGCCTCCTCTCCTCATTTTTTCACACTTAAAAAGTATTTTGGTTCAGCCAAGACCTACTCAAATACTTTAATTACATCCCTCCCCAAATCCTAAAAGTGTTTTTTAATCATAAAATCTTCATAGGAAAGATTTTGGTGTAAACCTTAAGAGGTTGTTTGAAGAATACGTATAGTTCTTAACCATGAGTTTTTGTTTTATATAATATTATACCTATTTAAAATCTTCTTTAACAATGATAAAAAAATAAAACCAGTATATTTTATATACTTGAATTTTATTATGTTAATTTCATAACCTATATTCATCTCCTATTCCATTAAATGGGAAACAAAACCATCGTTTTTGTGTATCACAAACTATCACCTCGTGAACTGATGTACTTTTTCTTCCATCACCATATCTAATGGTTGGTTATAATAATGGATTTAATATTTATATATATATATATGTGATATCCATGAAATATTTTTTATTCTAAAAATGTACTATATCATTTACCTTCTTACGTTCACATTCACTGAAAAGTGATAATGTCATTCATGCGTACGTGTGGACTACCATCACCACAAAGTGATTTGGTTCTCTTTTCATCACCACATCACATGGATGGTATATGTAAGTGTATTTAAAAAATAATATTGTAATAAAGATATAATTTCATTATAAAAACATAAAATAATAATTTCATTCTTTCCATAATCATCATTAAAAAATGGAAATGTTGCTCATGCATACGAATGGCCTACTGTCTCCATGATTGTAACAGAGTTCATTTATAATAACTATATTTTATGGTTTTTTTAAGTTATAATTTATATATTAAATTATAATTATTTCATGATTATTATTTTGGAGATAATTTCTTAATGACCTCTTTGACCATAGTCAAACTACCAACTTCATTTTGTACATAGTATCTGAGTATCATCAAAACGCCTAGAATAAACTTAAATAATTAGGTAATTGCATATAAAAAAGTAGTAAATAAAATAAAAGAAATAATAATATTGAAAATTATTATTAAAAAATTATATAATTAACCTAATTTTATTATTTAGTAAGATAAAAGATGTTTTTGATAAGTCGGACTTGAGGTAACAAACATTATTTTAGAAGTCCTCTTTTAGAGTCTCCCTTAAAACTGTTTTTCTTCCATTTCCATATTTTTTAAATATAATATTAAATTATTTATATGGAAATAAAATAAGTATAAATGAAATTTTATGTTTCTTTTGACATTCCCTCAATTTTCTTCAAAAGGAATCTTGTTTCATAATGTTTTTAATTTATTTACAAAAGGAAAAAGAATTGTACTATTTTAACATATACGACAACAAAAACTTTTCTCACCACTATAAATATTATTTTATGTTTAACTTAATTTATAATATTTTATATTTATTTAAAGAATAACTCATTTCCCTCTATTATATTTATTTTTCTATTTAAAATGGGTTTTTAAATATAAAGGGTATTTTTATATCTGAAAGTGTTTTGCATACGGGTTCAAAATAAATTTTCAAGGGTTTTATAATGAAATGGTGAAAGCCTAAAATATTTTATTCGTGATATGGTACTTGGAAATTGTTTATTATGATATTTGATCTAGATATATCTCCTGATGATGTTTGATCCCAATATATCTTATTCGATTGGAGTTCCCAGGTAGTACTCCAATGCATTGGGTAATTATATTAGAAATTAACCATACAGTTATTCCAATTTGTAAGGATATTGTAAAAGTTTTATGAAAATGATGTCCCAAGGTACCAAAATGAATTTTATATGATTCGTTATGATTTTTCATATAAATAATTTTATTTTAAAATGTACTAAATGTTTATACCCATTTTGGGTTAAAATGAATGTTTTATGAAAACAAATCCTGAGTTCTCATGTTTTCTATGTAACACTCATGATTATGATTTTTCCTTATTTATTTTTTATAATGTGATTTATGAAAATATTTGGGTATAAAAGTTTTTTTTATGTATAATTAAATTATTACTCTAGCTCAAGGTTTGTTATATTAAAGGAAAACTCCCTATTTGATATCAAAGTTTTAAAATGGACTAAAGGGTTTACTTCTTATTTTTATTCCACTTATTAAAGTTTTAATGCTCATACCATGTTTTAAAATGTTTTTCATAGTGTTTAAGTTTGGGTATAAACCAAATAAAAAGTCAAGTTGAAATTCATAAATATCTCTCATGAAAATAAAACATATTTCTTTTTAAAAGTTTTGTTTTGTGGGAAAATTGGATACTAAATAAAAGTGTCAGATTTTTCATATATGGGTTTTTTATGTAATGTTTGTTACCTAAATATATAAAAATATAAACCTTAAAGATATTTGTGTATGTAAGAAGGTTAATTATAGTATAAATACACTAGAATATTTAATTTAAGGTTGAATCATTATAATGTGACTAGACATTTAGTGCACTTTAAATTTTAGTGAGTATCAGAACCTCAAAAGTTCTGATAATTGAAGGTGAGAAAGGACAATAGTAATTCAAACGAATATATGACTACTTGGAATTGAAAATTTTCAATGTGTATACTATAATAGTAGGAAGAACTGGTTGAATACCTATTCATGGGAGGTTGTAAATATCACAAAATAACGGAAGGGATTCTAGTATAAAAAACAAATATTTTTGGTAGATAGATCAGCTGGTGGGAGTCGTTATAAAAAACACTAGTGGGATGTTAATCTAAAGATCCCATCAAGTGATAGACCACAATAATCATTAGTGATCAGGAATTATGAGAGTAAGTCTATCAGGTATTTCATAACATTTTCTATACTTTTAATCACTTTTCATAATACTATTAGGGGATTTGTGTCTTGGATCATTCCAAACATAGAAAGGATTTAGTCAACCACATCAGGGGATAACCTGGTAAAAATATTTGTGTTTTTTTAGTGGTTTCATTTGCATGAATATGGAAGAGGTGATACTCTAAATAATGAGGGTTTCAGAACTTTATTGATCATAGAGATTGATTTTAAAAGAGTAAATTATAATAAAAAATAACTAATTCAACCCCTCCCTCTATTAATGATATATATGAACCTAGTCCTTACACATTCCAAGATTAGTAAAGTGTGATTGAAGATGAGTCTTTTTTTATCTGAAGCTATAGAAGCAGAGGAGCCTTGCCTATGTTTGATTCATGTGTAAAGATGTTCTGATTATTTGATTGTATTTGTTCCATGTTCATTTGTAGGATGAAGAAAAATATAGTGGGATATAGATCTCCTTAATGCTACAACTTAAAAATTGTTTAAGAATGTAGTCCAAGTGATTGATGGAATACCTGAGATGAGTTGAAGTTTGAATTTATGAAGATGATTTCTGGAATTGAGAATGTTAGTATACTACTAATAGGTATCTCTCCAAAGATTTATATTTTTAGTAAAATAATATTGTTTGATTAAATGTGATGTAAAACCCCAAATGAATATGATAATTTGGTTGCTAAAGATGATGAAGGTTGATAGCTATAATGATCGAGACAAGTCTGACTGGGAAGCTCAAATTATTGAATGTCGCTGAGTTCAAACCCATTCAACTGATAGAAATTTAAGGTGGTCGTTGATGAATCAATCAAGGCCAAAGGGAGTTATAATAAACCACAACTAGTATTATAAAACATATAATCCAAATTAATATTGGGAGTGGAGGATGAAGAAGAATCACTCAAGGGTGAGTTTGGTGCCTAAGAGCAGTGACTACCAGGCCTAAATACCTCTGATCATGCCTAGGATTTTTAATCTCTACTCAGATCCAAGTAAAGCCCACAACTCAACTAGACAAATGTATTTTTTCATCCCACTTAATTACCCATTACCCTACCTGACCCAAGCACATTTAGGCATGGTTAATAAAACCCACACCAACCAGCACATTCATAATATTCCTCATGAAAAACCTCAGGCAACACTCATCTTATACTGCACCATGAAGAAGTGAATCAAATCAACACAAAATTATTCTCAAAGGCATATGGATCTTGATCATTAGATGAATTTCTAAGTTTTTAATATTCAAGATGAGCCAGCCTAATAAGATCCAAACCCTATAAACTGGAAAACTACCAATCATCTGAAAAACTCATTACTTGATACTGAAATCAAAGAGGATGAAGAAGATGAGTGTGAATGCCTATAAATTTATTCTACTTATCCCATTTGAAAAAATCCATCATCTATTAATTATATCTAGAAACTTATATAATTTCAATATTTAATTTCAATTATAAATTATGTGCATTGTTCAATTGCATTGTTCTTCTTCTCCTCCATTCGATTTGTGGTTTCTTCAACCTATATGTTGTGACGTGATCACTCCAAAGTCCATGAAATTTGATTAATAACTCGGGGTGAATTACTAGGGGAGGTCCAATGTTTCCTGAATCCTAATTACAATTTTTTAAGTTTACATTCAATTTTGATAATGCGGGGGGGGGGGGGTGTTTTTGGATTGGTGTAGTGATCTTCCACCTTTCCTATCATTCCTTTAGTTTAATTCCAACCTCTACTAATCATTCCACCCTAATTTTGTTTCTCTTCATTTATTATGGAATAGATGGAAATGGGAAAAGACAAAAAATGATGGATCTTGGTGTACTTAGGTGACATGTCTGTGTTTGAGGCAGTTCAACATATAAAACCATTGTGGAAGTGAATTCTTTTGTGCCTATGCGATTTCCCAAATTGCATATGATTTTTCAATTTTAGTAGTGGATGGTGATGCATGAATAATATTGATTTTATTATCAATTGGATCATGAATTATAAATCAATAATTAAGGTTATTAGTGATCTAATCGTTGATTGATTCCTTTTTCCCTGCTAACAACTATTTAGTATTTTTGTTGCTTTGTGTATTCATGTCCAATCAGAAAACCAAAACACCAACCCCAATTCTAGCTACCTCTGAAACATATAAAACAACTAAAATATTAATAAGTGATCTAGAATAGTGAATACCCAACCATACACAACACCTTAGTAAATGAACCTGTTTAACCACTAAGATTATTTCCATGATTTACCAAAAAAAATTAGGGCCATACAATGGGCCACTCATCAACTTGGTGTTGCAATTAAGGAACCAAGTTGAGTTTTCAATATCTAATACACAATTTTAATAATGTTTACTTATTTTCCATAAAAATAGATTCCTTATCTCATAAGATTTTTTAACTCACTTGTGTGGCCAAAATAATGATTAATAATTATGTTACAAGTTATCATCTGCACCCTTTTGATCATGGTGAACATATTGAAAAACAATACTCCCTAGAAGAACTAATGAACCAATATATTAAAACAATATCGGATATTAAAAACTAAATGGTAAGGAAGGAAGTGAGGCAAGATCATAATTCTATGAGGAGAAATTCTTAAAAAACCAATGCAAAACTACTCTGGTTGGGGAGGAAACCCAAAATGTAGGGATAAATACACATCTCTTTCTTATCATCATAAACAATGTTAAAACACTGATTATGGGATCCAAAAGAGTGAAATAAAATATATTACGAACAAACAATATCAGGATAATTCTCCCCCCCCCCCACCCACATGAAAGAATAATATTAGGAGGTAGAGGAAGAGGAAATTAAAGATCAATTTCTACTTATCGCAACAGCCAAGGTCAAGGGAAAACTAGATGAACATGAAGAATAGGAAAACCTATATGATCAAAAGTGTATATAATATACTAAAAGTGGAGAAAATTATAGTATATATATATAAATATTAAAAAAAATTCAACTACATTAATAAATCTTATCGGATGATGTTTAATACTGGTACACTTTATAAATAATGTTAAAAAGAATTTATAATAAATAGAATAAACTTTTCTATAACTTGCACGGTGGAAATATAAATTTGAAAAAACAAGTAAACCAATATTTTATAAGGTACATAATAAAAATTTACAAAACCATTATAATAAATTATTGACAATTTAACCTTAAATGTTATGTTAGTCTCTAACCTAACTTAAGGTATTCATGATATTAACCCTTCCATAAGGTCTGGCTTCTTAGCCTCATAATCCTATGATCAAAATGATCGGACATAGAATTGTTTGTGTAGCCTTAGGAACACTCGATCATACCAATCAAAATAACCTTATTTCTCTCAAACCTTGAGATCCCTTGATCAAAAAGATTAGACACAACCATTAAAAAATGAAAACTTATTGCATGTTACAATGATATCCTTACAACTGAATTACTTAAGGAAAAACTCTCTGATGTTTAAAAATAAGTAGTATTAAGTAACAATACTTTAAAAACACTTTGTAGAAACTATAGATCATTGATTTAAATATAAAATTCATTCTCATTGAATAAGTGACTCTATATATAAGCAAACTCCAATGGTCAAATTCCGCATTTCTAAGAGGTGGTTACAATGGAATCAAATGAAATCCTTATTCACATGGAAATTTAAGGACAACAACTCTATCTAATGGTCATCATGATTTACACCACTACAGTGTATGAAATGTTTCATCTAGTAAAATGAAATAACTTTGTATGGAAGAATGTATAAAATTATTTGTATGATAGGTTTAATAAAAGTTCATATGCTAAACTTATAGGTATTTATCTGTTAAGTTCAATATGATATATTTTGAAAATCTTCATTTAATGGACTTTGTTACACTTTTTATATATAAATTATAAACTTTCCATCTGGTGAACATAGTGTATATTCTTTCGATTTACTAAGTACATTTCCATCCGATATACACAAGAAAAATCCATCTAATAAAAATGATAATCTATGTATGGTAATTCATTAATTTTTCTCACAAAAAAACTTATAAAATTAGGAAATAAAAAATTTATAAACAAGAAATAATATAAAGAGTGAATTGTGTTTTTTGAAAGTAAGTTTTGAAAGAGTAGAAATTTTTCTTTCAAATCAACAATTTTCCCTTTTTTGAAAATCACAATACGCATCATTTGAAATTCTAATTTGAAATAAAAACTTTGAAAACTTATTCCCCCTGACTTTTATAACTATCATGAAATGTACCTTTCTCCCTTTCTCTCGTGGGAGTTGTCATTTTTCCCAATTATATCCCTTTGTGATTTTTAAAAAGATATAATAAGAAAGAGATACTAGATAGAAATTATTCCCTGATATGTTATAAAAATATTATAGACAAACAATATTTATGAAGTTGAGAAAATATATCATGCATACAAAAAAACATTATCCAATCACATCTAACCAAAAAAATTATGTTTGCTTATTACATCACATTTAAAATTTCAAAAGAAAATCAATATTTATTTAAATGTTTTTTAATATTCGCCTACTTATTTATAAGGTCATCTTGATTCTTCTTTGAGTCTGTAACTATTTATTTTAGTTTTACAGCATCTTCAAGTTCTAAAATATTATTTCCTCTCATAGAAATATCATGATCCTATTTCATCGCAAGGGTATTTATATAATCTATATCCTTTTAGCATTCATGAAATTCATAATTTTTGGTATCTATATACTTTGAAACAAATTCTTTTTCACTTTTAATGGCATCCAAATTTTTATCAAAGAATTTTATATCACCCTTAGTGTAATTCATCCATCTAATAACACTATTCATATTTCTATACTCCACATTAGAATATCCATTTAAATAATTGAATTCAACTTCATTCTAAATGACTTTTTTAGATATTTTTTTCAAAGATCTTGATTTTTCCAATAAATCTACTTTTCCCTATATCTACATAAAACGTGCTTGAATATTAAAAAAAATGTATAATTTAATGCCCCAGACCCTAGAATCTTAGATCTGATTGATTAATTTATTTTATAGGCTTGATTACAAGAAATTATATCCCTAAGGATGGACCTATTGAGAAATTTTGTAAAACTATATTACAAATATGATACATGTATCACATTGTGAAAATATAAAATAAAACATAATACAGAACAAGGAATAATAAAATTCATCATTGAAAATTATTCCAAGATTTCATCTTCATATCCTTATAAAGGAAACCAAATAAGGGTGACCTCAAATTCTCAGTAAGGGTAAATACAACGGAAGAAATAATGAATCTATGAGCATAATCATCATGGGAAGGTAAATAACTGATCACAAATTCCATATAAATAACTTGAAAAGGAATAATCAATACGACCTGGTAGATAACTGAAATAATATCAATTTAATCAATAAAATGAGAATGAAATTCATCCATAAATATGTCAACTATAAAATCTCATAGATAATAATAACAATAACTAAATTATCAATAAAGGAAATGTTTAATTATTAGACACCATGTTTCCCGAGAGCATGATTTCTTTACCATCAAGATTTATTCTCAAGATAGTTCAAATTACTTTGATTTTTTTAAATGATTCTTCTCGTGAGACAATTGATGCATTGATGGGATTTCATTAAATGATCCCCAACTTATATCGTACTTGTCTATTATTCTTCGAGATAAATGTGATGGTTTTATCACTAACTGATTTCATCTCATGAGACTATTGATGCGTCAAGGGGATTTAATTAACTATTACCCAAACCCTATAGTACATGTCTAAATAATTACTTATATATTAAATAATTTATTTAATTAGTGAACAATATTCCTTATAAAATATCTATATTGAATAAAAGAAACATATTTTAAATAATTCCCCAGTTAATCAAAATACTTTTAAAGTGAACACCATATTTAAAAATGGTATAAGGATTATGAAATAATAATATCTATTTCATTATAAATGGATATTTAATGTATAATAAAAATGATCATAAGGAAGTGACTGTTTCAATAGAAAGTTAACAATCACAAAAGAATGTGATATTGCAAATATAACTTTTACCAGTTGGTGGTTTTCTAGTCACAACCCTTTGGATGAGATAATTCAAAGTAAAACATTAAATGCCATGAATATAAAAGAATTCATGATATAAAAAATCCAAATGGGTAGTAGATGCACCAAAAAATATAATTATGTGGTGAATATGACATTTATCTCATGGATGTAAAAAGTGAGATGAAAATCTATTACCTTGAGTCCAAATTATCATGTGTGTATTTATCTTCATAAATAATAAGCTTCTATAAATTATTTACTTTATTCAGAAAATTTTTCAAGTTTATTATTACTTTTATTCCACTTATTACAATTTTATATAAATTTATTTAAAAATTAAATTTATGTCAGTGTTTTGACCAAATTCGGATCATGTGTAAGAAATGACTTTTTTAGGTCAAATATGACCAAAGGGGTAATTATATAAAAATATAAATAATAATAATCATGAAATAATTATCATATTTATAAATAAATTACTATTTTGATACTAATTATGAAATATGGTTATGAAAAATGAGGTAATGTTACAATTATGGATACGGTAGGTCATACGTACGCATGAGTAACGTTCCCATTTTTCAATGATTGTTAAAAAAAGAAGGTAAGTAACATTTATATTTCCATAATTATAATTATATCATATATACCATATTATTTAATAATATATACTTATATATAGAATTATTTTTACGCAAAAGGAATCACATCTCTTTGAGGATGTGGTAGTCCATATGTCCACAAAGAATGCTTTCACTTTTTCAGTGTGTGAAAAGGTAATAAAGAAAATGATATATTATATTTAAAAAAATATGAGTACATAATTAAAATAATATATATTTATTTTATTTCACATATGTTTAATTAAAATCATCCTTAATACATTCCATGTAATGTTTGAATGTATCACCTCGCATTGAGGAGGCGGTAGTCCGCATGTACATAAACTATATTATCGTATTTACACAGAATGGAAATAATTAAGTTATGTGTTATATGAAAACTCCATATGTATTAATATAAAATAAATATCATATATATAATATAGAAATAGGTTTTCCATAATAATTCTCAACTATTACAGGTGGTAAAGGAAAAATTAACGACATCGTTACGCGAGCTGGTTGTTCATCGTACACACAAATGATAAGTTTGTTAATCATTTGATGGAAGTGTGTGTAGGTGTATGTCTAAACAATAACATAAAAACATATAAGTATGTTTAATAAAATTATGTTATTAAATATTCATGGAATAAGAATAGTTTAGTGTGACAAGAAATAAATAAAACATAAATGTATGTTTGAATATTGTTACCTCTTTTCAGGTAAATCCTTTTGGTTTTCACAAAAGATCTTCCTTGGTTGGATTTCATCCAAAAGTGAGGACTCTAGTTTTAGGGGCGTTATGTTGGGATATTATTTGGGAATATATTTTATGATACCAAGTGGATTGAAAGGTGTGCAGAGTGGGAAGATTGAATTCCTTTTATAGTGGAGGAGGAGTGGCATTCTGGTAAATACCAAAAGGTAAACACTATTGGGAGGTCTCCCTTTCCAAATGTGCTTAAAAAATGGAAATATATTATATTAAATGGGAATTATGGTCTATAAACACTCACACCTAAAATATCATTTTTATCATTATGTTCCTTAGTCTTTAAGTTTCATTTTTTTTATCATTTTAATTTTTATTAAAGTAACTAGTTTTCCATCCAATGTAATTTAACTATTAAGAATATATTAAATTTTGATTTATTAAAAAATATAGACCCAATTATTTATAAATATTATATATAATTTATAAAATATAAATCCCATTAGTTTATGAAATTTATTTTAAAATAAGCACATGTAACGCGCAAAAACATTACTTTAACCCAAACCGTGGTAATAATGTTTTTACTTTTTTTTTTTAAAGGTTGGGGCTGAAGCCTCAATTTTATTTATAAAGCAAACAAATGTCCTCTTTTAACTGGGTAGAGGGAGACCCATTAAAATCCCAAAGGCCCAGTGGTCTTGTAGCCCATTACATACCCCTTAGGCCCAAAATTTTGGCCAATAATGTTTTTACTATCTATGGGTCAATATGTTAATTATAAAAAGATAATTAGGTCCATGAATGGAACAAGTTTTATATTTAATAACACATACTAATCACTTGGAAAAAGATATTATTTTATCAATTTTAAATCATTTAACGAAATACCAATTATTTTAAAATAACATTAATGTCAATTTTGAAATTATTTATTTAATTTTAATTTAAAGAAATCAAAACAATATTGTAATTAAAATATATTAGGTTCAAAACTATGAAACATGATATATTCATATACATAAATAATTCAATACAATAATTCATTAAATTTACTTCCCTTATAATTTTTTTATTATCATTTATTTGGTTTAATTATTAACTAAATAATCCATGTGTTAGAATTTGTTAAGTGTTTAATGTAACTGATTAATATCTAAAAATTATAGATAAATTATAATGATAAAAAAACTATTTTAAATTTAAAAATAATTTCTATAACCTAAACTGTGTAGCTTATTCAAAACTCTAATGATTTATAAGAATTAAAAGAAATGAATATGCATTTTCTATCTTTTTCTTTACATAACTTATTATATGGTTAAATTTATTAGAATGTGTCCCAATAACACATAAAATTATAACCAAGAGGTGGTAGGATCTAAATATTTGTATAAAATGGTTTTTGGACAATTTATTAGGTCATTCTTAGCCCTTATGTTTTCGGTTTAGTGCCTTGTTAAGCTTAATTTTACCTTAATCACTATAATTAATTTCAATTAATTTGACTAATATTTTTGGTCAAAAAAAAATTTTATCTTATTAAACTATAGATATTATAATGATTACAAAAATTCTAGTCTATTTTTACAAATTAAATTCATATAAGTGTCAAAATTCAGTTTAATACTAATCCCATGGATGTGGCGAGAAAGAGGGTTTTTAGTGCAAAGGTGTTTAAAATTTAATTTAGTATTTATATATAAATTAAATATAAAAATGATTCTAATGATAAATAATGTATTAATAGATATATGATTTATATATTTTTACTTTTAAAAAAAATTAAAATATTATTTAACATTAAGAATTATTTATACAAAATGGTGGTTTTCAACTAAAATGAAACTGATTAGAAAAATACCATAAATTCCCCCAAAGCTAATTTTGAAATTCCTAATTCAAAAATTAAGTTTATTTTGAAAAATAAAATTTATAAAAGCATAAAATTTTATTTTTAAAATAATTGCACCATTAAAAGTGGTTAAAACTCGGTATTTTGTTTAATGCAAGATAACTCAATTTTTTTTTGTATCGTAATCTTAACATGGTATTTCATATAAAGAAATCTTGAAACAAAATAAAATTTATTCTAAAATTAGAATATTTTAAATTATTATGGTGTTTAATTATCCCCACCTTAGTTAAGTTTTTTTCATTAAATTTAAACGTGATATCAAAAATCTTGGGTTTGATATTTGAAAATACTATTGTTGGAAAAACCCACATCCTAAATAGGGTTAATAATGAATATTCTTAATAAGAGGGAAAATGAAATAAAATTTTCATAACAAAAATTGGAATTAGAATACAATAACATTAGTGAAAACATAATCATGGAAGAAAAATAAAACTATCAAGTTTTGATGGAGAGTGATGGAGATCATGGTCAGCTGAAAGTTGATGAACACAAATTCATAAACTAGAGTAATGAAAAATCTCATTGATATCATAAAAAATGATAATAATAGGACAATTTTTTTATTTCAATGCCCTTTTCCTAGAATTGATAAATTTTTTCATACTCTAAGAATATAAGTAAATGTACTTTTCTATAGTATTTTACTTTTATTACACCTTGAACTATTTCCACTTCTTCTATTTGCATAAGATGCTTCATATAGTGAATTAATACATTAATCTCTAAAACCTCATTCAATGATAAACTCAATCAATTTCACAAATAGTCAAATTTTCCAAATTTTTATGATCCAACACTTTTTAAAGAAGTTTTTTGAATTTCTAAAGTGATCTTATTATTAATCTAAACAACATGAAGTAGTTTTCTAATCATCACATACCAAACATGTGAACACCCTCATCATTTTTTCTCTTGAAGCATAGTAATAACTTGAATTACCCTACAACCTTATTTGAAACATACATTTTTACTTATTATTTAAGTCAGAAAAATTTTATTTGATATATTCCTTAAATCCAAAAGTTTTTTAAACTCCGTCAATTATCGAATAAACCACTTTTTAAACAAACCATTAATTATTTCTAAGGTATTTGGTACTATCTAATTTACTTTATCCAAATAGATCATCTCATTATTCTAACATACTTATCTCAGAATCAGGAACATATTAAAGGTTATATTTTCCTTAACCATATGTTTTATAAAAACATAAATTTCTACTGAATCACTTTTATTTATACCATTTAACATATTATCTCAAATACTTAATGAAAAATTACTAAAATATAATCTTTATCTATTATATAATTTTTATAAACATTATAAACTTGATAAAATACAAAACCTACATAATTATTAAATCCAAACATAAGAACATTAATTATTCATCTCTATCTATAGTAGTATCATAATCTTTAACATGATCTATTATCCTCTATTATGGTATATTCCTTCGACACATGAAACTTTGAATTGTGTAGTTTCCTATCTCTATGCAGTTGAAACATTGTACACTGGGAACTTTTTTTTATCCATGCAATCATAACAACGGTGAACTTTATTTACACACTTATAAAAAACATCCATTCCTTTTAAGAAATTACCAGGATGATTATTTCCACAATTATTACATGTGGGAAAATACTTTATTCCCTTATTTCCATTAGCTATATTTTTTCCAGTTATCCTCTTGTTCTCATGCTTCCCTCTAAATCCATGATACTTAGATAAATCATTATTTGTATTATTAGAACCTAATACTATGTCCTCATATGATGATAATTATTTTGATACTAGTTACCTTTGAATTATTATCTTAATACCATAAAATAAATGTTCTTTCTTACTCTTTGGATCATGTGCATTGGTGAGATTCACATTCCTTCTGCTATGTTCCATTTTTAAATGAAAAAATAGACTTTATTAGATCTTTTCATATACAATAACAAAACTAGTTAAATACATAACATTAATTTAAAATTTTATACATATCCAATCTCATAAACATAAACATTGTTTCTTTTGGATGTTCTTATGTACTTATCCTCAAATTCTATCATTTTCTTATGTACTCTAATCTATTTTTTTCAAAATCTAGTATAAAAAGTTTCTAATAAAATTCCTATGATACCGATTTTAATGCCCCAGAGCCCAAAATCCTAGAGAAAGTGCCTTAATTTATTACCTTTCCATGATTATAAGGAATAAAATCCTGAAGGACCAATCAGTTTAGCTATTTTGGAAAACCAGATTACTTACATGATACCCATATCACATTGGTAAAATTGAAAATAAAACATAATATGTAATAACTAATAATAAATTTAATCATTGAAATTCATTCCAAGATCCTATCTTCTTATCCTGGGGAAAGGAAACAAAATAAGGGTGAGCGAAAATGATCATTAAGGGTAAATAAAATGGAAGAAATAATGAATCAATGAGGAAAATCACCATATAAAGGTAAATAACTAATCACACATTCCATATAAATAACATTATAAGGAATAATCAATATAAAATGGTAGAAAATTGAAATAAATTACATTTAATTAATAAAATAATAGTGAAATGAATCTATAGATATGTTAATTTAAAAATATAGTGGACAATAATAATAATAACTAAATTCTCAATAAAGGAAATTCTTAATTATTGGAGGTCATGTTTCCCAGGAATAAGACAACTTTATCGCGAATATTCTCAAGATAGTTTAAACTACTCTGATTTTTTCAAATGATTCATCTCATGAGACACATGATGCATTTAGGGGCTTTCATTAACCGGTCCACAGCCCGTATCATACGAGTCTATTCTATGTTGAAACAAACATGAAGGGTTTATCACCAACTAAATTCATCCCATGAGACTATTAATACATTGAGGGGCTTTAATTAACTAGTCCCCAGCCCATATAGTTCATGTAAAAATTATTCCTCACATATTGAATAATCTATTTAATTAACTAACAACATGCCTTGTCAAATATCCGTATTGAATAAAAGATACGGATTTATCGATAATTCCCCAGTTAATTAAATAATTGTCAAAGTGGAAACCATATATAAAAATGGTATATGGTTTAGTAAAAAATAATATACATTTCATGTGAATATGGATATGTAATTTACAATAAAATTTATCCTCAGTGAGTGATTGTTTCAAGTGAAAGTTAAAAATCGTAAAAGAAAGTAATATTGCAAAGATAACTTCTACTAGTTGGTATTTTTCATGTCAAAACCCTTTATATTAGATAATTCAAGGTATAAAATTAAATAACATGAAGATAAAAGGATTCATGATATAATATATCAAAAAGGGTAGTATATATAACATAAAAATAAGTAAGTGGTGAATATGACATTTATCTTATGGATATAAAATGTGAGATGAAAATCTCTTCCCTTGAGTCTGACATGTCACGTGTGTCTTTATCCTCAAGAATAATAAACTTATTCTAATTATTTACTTATGTCAGAAAATTTTTCAAGTTTATTATTATATTTATTTCAATTATTAAAATGTTGTATAAAACTATTTAAACAATTAAGTTTATGTCAGTTGTTTTGACCAAATTCAGTTTTTATTTCAAAAATGACTTTGGTAGGTCAAATTTGGCTAAAGGAGTCATTATATTAACATATACAGAATAATAATCATGAAATAATTGTAAAACATATACATAAACTATTATTTTTAAACCAATCATGAAATATGTTTATGAAAAATGAACTAAAATTACAATCATGGAGACAATAGGTCGTACGTGCGCATGAGTATCATTCCAATTTTTCAATGATCATTATGGAAAGAAGGTAAGTAAAAAATATCTTTTATGAATGAAAATTATATCATAAATTTGATATTATTTAATAATATATACTTATATATATAATTATTGTGATTTATAAGGAATTGCATCTCTTCAAGGAGGTGGTAGACTACACGCGCACGAATGACATTGCCATTTTTTTAGTGTGAAAATGTAATAAATAAATGATATATTATATTTACAAAATGGTAATTATTTAATTAAAATAATATATATGTATTTCATGTCACATTATTTTAATTAAACCCGTCCTTAATACATTCCAAGTAATGTGTGAACGTATCACTTCGCTTTGAGGAGGCGGTAGTCCACACGTCCACAAATGATGTTATTATATATACAAAAAATGGAAACCATTAAGGTATGTGTTATATAAAAATTATTGAAGTATTAATATAACATAAATATCATATATATCATATAAAAATTGTGTTTCTATCACAATTCCTAATCATGATAGGTGGTAAAGGATAAAATGAACGACATCATTCCGTGAGGTGGTAGTTCACCATACACATAAAAGCTTTGTTTGATACCCATTTAATGGAAGTGTGTGAAGTAGTAGGTCAAAACCTTTGCATAGAAAAAATCTCAGTATATTTAGTATATTTATTTTATTATATAATCATGGAATAAGAATATTTTAATGGGAATATAATGAAAAAAAACATAAATGCACGTTTGATGATTATTACCTCTTTTCGGGTAACTCCTTTTGGTTTATGAAAAAGAGCATACATGGTTGGATTTATGCCAAATTTAGGACTATAGGTTGATTTTATGGATTTTTTGATCTTATTTCATCATATTTTGGATGATACAAAGTTTATTGAGAGGTTTCAGTAAGGGGAAGAGTGAATTCCTTTTTATAGTGGATGAGGATTGGCATTCTTGTAAATACCAAAAGGTAACACTATTGGGAGGTATCCATTACCACATGTGATTTAAAAATTAAAAAAATAATGGATTAAATGTGAATTATGGTTGATACACTCTCAGAACACTCAAAAAGAAAATTATTTTTATCATTTGGTTCCATAGCTTTAAGTTTCATTATTTTTGTCATTTAAATTTTTATTAAAGTAACTACTTTTCTATCCTATGTAATTTAACTATTGAGGATAAATTAAAATGATATTTATTAGAAAATATAGACCCAATTATTTATAAATATTTTATAAAATTCAAAATATATAAATCCTATTTGTGTTGGAAATAAATTTTAAAACAAATGTTGGTAATGCGCAAAAACATTTCTTTAACCCAAACCGTGATAACAATGTTTTTACTATCAATGGGTAAAAATGTTAATTATAAAAGATAATTTGGTCTATGAATGGAAAAAATTTGATATTTAATAACACATTCTAATCACTTTTCTAAATATAGTATTTTATTAATTTAAAATCATTTAATGAAATATCATTTATTGTAAAATAAAATTTATGTGAATTTTGACATTCTTTACTTAATTTTCATTCAAAGATATCAAAAAAATATTAAAATTAAAATATATTAAGTTCATATATGTGTAACAAGATATATTCATCTATAATAATAATTTAACACAATAATTCATCAAAATTACTTCCCTTATAATATTTTTAGCATCTTTTATTTTGTTTAATTATTAACTAAATAATCCATGTGTTAGAATTTGTAAAGATTTTATTGTAACTAATTAATATATAAAAATTATAGTTACATTATCATGATAAATAAACTCATTTATCTTTCAAAATAATATTTATAACCAAAAATATATAGCTACTTCTATACTCTAAATATTTATAAGAATTAAAATCAAGGTAAATTTGTTGTCTTTTTATTTACATAAATTATTATATGGGTAAATTTCATTAACATGTGTCCCACTAACTCAAAATATTTGAATCAAGATGGGTTATGGTCTAAATATTGTTAGTAAATGGATTTTAGACAAGTTTCTAAGTCATTTTGGCCCTTATGTTTAAGGTTTATTCCCTTTTAAATCTTTATTTTACCTTAATCACTGTAATTATTTTAATTGATTTCACTAATATTTTTTTCAAAAACTATGTTTGTTTTATTAGACAATAAATATTACACTTATTACCACAATTTTTTTCCATTTTTTCATATTCAATTCATAGAATTTGAAAATTTATTTCTAAATCTAATCCCACAGACGTGGCGAGAAAGTGGGTTTTTAATATAGAAGTGCTCAAAATTTCATTTAGTATCTATATCCAAATTAAACATAAAAATGATTTCAATTACCTAAATTAGAATAATATATATATATATATAATTTATCTATTGTGACTTTAAAAAAAATTAATATGTAATTTAACATTAATAAATATTTAAACAAAAAGGAATTTTGCAACTAAAATGAAACTTCAGAAAAAAATACCAAAAAATTTCCCTAAGATAATTTTTATTTTCCAAAATCAAAAATGAAGTTTATTTTGAATAAAAAAGTTTATAAAAGTTCCAAAAAATTGAAATAGTTTCATCATTAAAAGAGGTAAAACTTGGTCAATATTGTGTTTAGTGTAGGCTTAACATGGTGTTGCGTATAAAGTAATCTAGGAACAAAATAAAATTTATTATAAAATAAAACTATTATAAATTCTTGGGGTGTTACATAATTCCTTTATGTTTTTAATAAATCCAATGAAATATTTTATCATAATCTATATTCTCTTTTTACGAGTGTGTGTGGTATAATTTATAAAAACACTAGAAACTTCTAGTAAAGATGGACCTATAACTATTGGCTGAGTTGAATCTTATCTTTTAATAAAATGATATTGAGACATATACATGATATCAAAATCATCATTCATAGATCTGTTTGATGATTTTGATTCATATTTTTAGTCTTCATTTTAATGAGATTCTTCTTCCTCTGGTTTACTGAGATAAACATATTACAATGACTGTGAGGATAAATATATTTAAGTATTAAAGTACATCTCATCAATATCCAAAAAAGACCTTAAATATTGAAAGTATTCATAATTATTATTTTATTTTCTCTTCCTTATTACATGAGATAGTTTTATGTGATTAGAAGTTTCATTAGTACCTTCATTTTCTTCACTGTTATCTTCACCCACTTTTTCAAAAGAAATTTTCACACTCTCAAAAAAGTTCTTACCCTTATCTTTTCCAAAATTTTGAGGAAAATACTCTATTTTACTAGATGAATGTTCTATTGGAAGATCGAATGGAGGGGTATTTGATGAGGAATG
Organism: Viscum album; assembly: GCA_963277665.1. Taxonomy (NCBI): domain Eukaryota; kingdom Viridiplantae; phylum Streptophyta; class Magnoliopsida; order Santalales; family Viscaceae; genus Viscum; species Viscum album. The sequence continues at coordinate 1,175,240,191 of OY728141.1, read as the reverse complement.
AATAGAGGTGTTGTCTCTTATTCCTTTTCTACTTCAATATTTGTAGGAACAACATGTTGACTAATAAAAACTTCATTATGAACTAACTAATAATAATTAATAAAATTTTGAGCCACCTTGTCTTTGTTTTATTTTGTAGCCTACTTATTATTCATATCTTCTTCTTTCAATTTTTTTAACTTACTCCTTAAAAGCCAAAACTTTGGATTCATCCAAACCAAAGGTTGTATCATCATTCTTTTTTTCTTATTTCATTTTCATAAACTCGATGAAAGTTACATGAGAAATTTTTTCCATTCTTCATGGGAAATGGAGGATATTTGAAATAATATTCACTTGTATTAATTTTCTCTAAAACATACTTTTTAAGATCATTCACACCTCCAATGGACGGACCTTTTGTATATTTATCTATAAACTTTTTCAAATATTCAATAAAGATAAAATTATTCTTCTCTATAGTTTCATCACCAAAGTGAGAATCTATTTCTCTTACTGGTACAGAAACATTCTTAATCTTCAAATAATTCATGAAATTGACCATAATTTTGTTGATAAACCATGGATATATGAGAATTTTGAGCTTATCCATTCTAGTCTTGATAGCTTCATCATTACACAACAATAAATTTATAATATTTAACTTTTTATTATTTCATAATAAATCTAACACATTGATATCCTGAACTTTCAAAGTATCTCTATCTCTTTTCCTTGTAATTAAGAAGTTTTGAATTCACATTTAAAATATCCTTTATTCCGGTGAAAGATGAAAAACATACCTGAATTCCTAATAGGAAGGAATCAAATAGGTTTTCTCATAATCTTTGTAAAATGTTCTATGTTTCTCAGGGAACTTATGAGTTTATAATAAGGCTTCTTCTTCCGAAAGAATTTCCAAAAGTTTGAAAATCTTTTTGATGTTGAGATTATATTTTTTTCCAAAAAAATTAATGAAAATTTATTCATCCCATAAATTTCATTGAAATTGGAAAAAATATAATATTACCTTACTATCAATAGATAGTATAAATAAAAATACACTTTAGAAACATATAGGGATTCCAACCCTTGAAACAAAATCGTTTTTTTTTACAATATATTCATACATATCAAACCAATTTTTATCAATATTTCTCTCTTTCATAGATTCTCTTCTGTAAAAGTCATCAAATGATTCCATGAGGTCATATCAGATAAACTAAAAATAAACATATAAACCACAAAAACCAATGGATGAACTTCAAAAACAAAAAATGTAAGTCTTTGAGTTTTATCAGAAAAAATGTTCTTATGATGAAACCTGAAAGTTTGTAATTAATTTTTGAAATTTTTTTCACAAATATTATAAATAGAACAAAAAGGATATACCAAAAGATAGGAAAATGTACCGCATGGGGAAATTTTTTATAAACATTCGTATAAAATTTTGGACAATAAAACAAACATATTATATTTCAGAATAATGAAAAAAAATAGTTTGGTTCATTAAACTTTGGAAGAACATCGATTCGATGAAACGTAAGAAGTTTCTAAAAAATCAATATCCAAATATTTTGGTTTAAAACATAAGGAAAAAATATAAAGGAGAATAAAATAAGAAAAATGTATCATATTTTATAAATGAGTTTTTCACTATTAGTAGACAGGTAAACATGAAGTAGATAAATGATCACTTTATGTTCATCAGTCCAAGCTTCTATTTAATTTATTAAAATCTATCAGAGTTTTGGGGTTTTGTAAATATATCAATATGTTGTTATTGTGTTATGATAAATTGTAAAATAATGTCTCCTTTTTATGTGTGATCATGAAGGAAATTGTGTTTTATATGTACATGTTTAGATCATGAGTGATGTTCTAGGTTTTTACAGAAAATTATGGCACCTTTATTATCAAGAAAAATCAATATTTTATTAAAACACATGCCAAAATCAGTTAGTGAGTGTTGTATCCACAACACATAAGCACATAAACTGTAAACTTCTACATATTCAGCTTCAGGAATGGAAATTTCTACTGAGTGTTATTTCTTAGTAGACTAAGAAACTAAGGCTTCTCCTAATAAATAAAAAGTTTAAGATGTACTTTTCATGTCAATTTGACATCCACTAAAATCAATATCTAAAAAACTTCTTAGTTTAAAATCATTTCCAAAAGAATAAAATAATCAAAGACTCATAGTTCCCTTAAGTTAATGAAAATTTCATTTAACACCATTAAGATGGGTCTTTTTTGGATTATCTTTAAATATCACACATAAGAATATATAAAAAATTAATTTCGAATAACTATTTGTAAGATATAGAAAACTACCAATTATTACTCTAAAAAATGGATGTAATGGTTTCTTAGTTTCATTAATATCAAGGGATTTTGAGGTTTCAATAAGAACATTATTATTATTACGATTTTTATATCCAAAAATTTAATGTAAATATTCTATATACTTTTGTTGAGATAAAAAGGTTTCTTTTGGTTTTTGAGAAATTTGTAAACCAAAGAAAAATATAAGTTCCCCTATCATGATCATTTTAAACTCAAACTTCATAAGATCTAAAAAGGAATAAAAAATATATTTTTGATTTGATCCAAAAGTGATGTTATTGATAAAAATTTAAATAATTATGGTTTCCATAAAAACTTTTTAAATAAAAATGTTTGGATCAATAGATTACTTAACAAAATTATTTTAAAGTAAAAACCTAATAACTCTATCACACCAGACTCTTTGGGATTTTTTAAGTCCATATATTTCTATAGAAATTTTATAAACAATATCAATATATTTTATGTTTTCAAAACTAAATGTTTTTTCTACAGAAAATTCCTCCTATACATATCCATTAATAAAATAAGACTTCATATTCATTTGATAAAGATTAAAATTTAAGAATTCTGTGTAGGATAAAAGTGTACAAATAGATTAAATTCTAGAAATTATAGAAAATTTTTATTAATATTTTATACTTTATTGTTGATTATATAGTTTAGATATAATTCTTAACTTATTTATTTCAATTATTCCATTTTCATCATGTTTATTATGGAATACCCAATTTACTTGAATCATTGAAAAATATTTAGGATACTCAACCAAAGCCCAAAAAAATTCTTATCAAATTCATTAAGTTCATCCTATATTTCTATTATCCAGTCTTCATCACCTAAATCCTCATCAGGAGTTTTAGGTTCGAACTATGATAAGAATGCACAGTGTTCTCCTTAATTTTATAAGGTACTTCTAGATTTTATTGGTTGATCTACATCACCAATGATATTATCAGTGTGATTATTCATTAATATTGTATGATTCTTTGGGTTTGTAAAAAAAATATTCAACAATATTTTTGGTTTCTTATTTAGAAATAACTTAATAAAATAATTCATTAGTTGTTATCCCATGTGATAATTTTTCCAAAATTAGTAAAAAATGGTTTTAAAAAGACCATCCAATGTTTTGATTTCAGGTTTTTTTAAAACAAAAGTGTCTATTTCATCAAATTTAACAAGAATTTTATCCTTAACAATACTTTTATATTTATTAAAAATGTGGAATTCCTTACTTTTTCTAGAATATCCAATAAAAATTCACTTATCGTTTTTTATAGAAAATTTATGTAAGTTATCTTTAGTATTCAAGATGAATATTTTACTTCTAAAAACTGTAAAGTAATAAAGTTATAGATTTCTTCCTATAAACAACTCATAAAAAGTTTTATTAATAAAATTTATGATTAAAACTCAATTTATAATATAAAGGGTAGTAATAAATTTTTTAGTCCAAAAATGTTTAGAAATTGATTATTCACTCAGCATGGTTCTAGTAAACTAATAAAAAACTCTATTTATTCGTTCAACTACATCATTTTACTAAGGTGTTCAAAGAGATAAAAAATTTATAATTACATTCTAAATACAAAAAGTTACAAAATCAGAATTATCAAATTCTCCACCATGATCACTTAAAATAGTAACCAAAGGTAGAATTTTTTCATTTTTTAACATGGCATAAAAAAATTTGAAACAAAAAAAATGTTTTTTACTTTTTTGTTATAAATTAGACCCATATATATCTAGTATAGTTGTCAAGAAAAAAATATACCTAGTATTTTCCATCAATACATTAATTTTGGTTTGGACTAAATAAATCCATGTGCATTAATTGTAAAGCAACAGAATTTTAAACTTCATTGATAGACTTAAAGTTGGACTTATATTGCTTTCTAAATTCATAGAAATTGCAAACTATAGAAGAATTAAACCTGAGCTTTGATAGATCTCTAATGATTCCTTTCCTAGAATGTTTGGATATATTCCTTATATTAAAGTGTCCAAACCTTCTATTTCATAACCAAGTATGATCCTACATTGCACTTAGGTAAAATAGATCGTGGCTTCTAAGGTCTTATAAGTTAAGAGTGTATACATTATCATCATTATTAGTATAAATAATACATTTAAATTCTAAACATTTAATGTCATATTTATCATTCCTGAAGTTCACAAGGTATCATTCATCACATAATTAAATTATACAAATGAGATTGTGATTATGAATTGAAAAATGTAAAACATTTTGAAAGTAAAGCTTTACCACAAATTTCAATATCACCAATACCACATATTTCTCCATAATAATTATCTAATAAGTTTAATCTTCCACATTTCATACTGATAATCTATTAGAAGAATTCTTATTAGCATTCATATATGTGGAACAACTACCGAACATTTACCAAATATTTTTGTAGTTGTCATTTATCTTATCTCCTTGAAATAGAAAAAATAGAATTTTTGTACCCAAACCTACTTGGGTACAGAACTATTTTAAAAAAATACTTTAGAAATTCACATATGATTAAATTTTTTATGTCAAATAGCTGATAATTCTTTAGAAATATATGATTTATAAAAACCAAAAGATCGAACCTTATTTAAACAACATTTATACTTCTAATGTTTACCTCTCTGATATTTTTTATAGAAGGGTGTAGATTTTATAACGAAGTAATTATTTTGAAAATGTGGTCTCGGAATAGTAAAATAAATATTAGAGGTATTTCTATGTGGTCTCAACTATATGTAAAAATTATCAAAATTATACTTCTTAGAAGTAAAATTTGATAACATAATTCAGACTAAGTATTTCAGATTTTAGTTTCACATGTATATTATGATCTTATTTATTTGAACTAGAAGTATATTTTTTTATCTAATTCTGATGTATGATTTGAAATTTCTATGGAAAGTTTTGAAATTATTTAATTTTCTTTAACAGGTTCTTCATTAGCATTTCATATTATTTTTTAGATTAATTTTTATTTCTTATACAAAAAAGTTTCATATCTTGTAACTTCTTAAAAAATATGTCTAGTATTCTCATCATCTAATTTAATAACTATTTATTTTTATGAATAAGTAGAATATTCAACATATGAATCAGGATAGCTGGAATTTAAGGTTAAATTTTTAAGGGATTCATAAAATACCTTTTCTATGAAGCATTGGTCGGTTTTGGGAATACCCACATAGAAAGCCAAAACATTCTAATCTTCATTATGATTATTTGAAGAACTTTATGAGGAACTATCTCCACCACTTTCACTCTAAGTGTATAAATCTTTCAAAGTTTTCTTACCCTTGTTCTTATAGAACCTTATCAAATTCTTATCCTCCTTATCAAGCATTTTAATTTTGGAAAATCTAGTCTAATATGACCATGTTTCTGATACTCATAGAAAATCATCTTAGAAGTGTGTTTCTTATCCCATATATCCTTTTGGTTATTATTATACTTATAGAGAAAATCTTCCTTGCCAAAAATTATATTCATTATTTTAGAAATTTGATCAAGATCATTATCACTTTACTTTAGATAACTACTTTCTCCCTCCACTTTATATTTCTTCTTCTTTGAATGTAACGCCCCACCACTAGAAGCCCAAAACCGGTGCATAACTTTATTACATTGAAATGATTTCAAGGAATAAAATCCCAAAGGGACAACTAGTTTAGCAATATTAGAATCCATATCACATACAAGAATATTACATTACAATTTAAAACATAAAACACAACATATCAAATTCTTGAGAACACCATTATTATCATATATTAACTCTCCAAATCTGTAATAAACATTTTGGCATCCTGGAGTAAAATAAAACATAAGAATGTGGTGGTATAAAATGCTCAGTAACGGTATGTGTATAGAGGATTCTATTATAAATGAATAATCATAAACCTTATGTTGAGGTGTATAGCTGAAAAACAATCCATTCAAACATAATATTGTATTTAATATGGAAATAATAAATCAAATGAGTTCATATAAATAATCACATGAGAATGATACTTAACCAAGGATATTATAATAGTTGAATAATCACATGGAACACCAATAAAATTATCATAAATATGGAATGAATAATGTTGGACATCATAAACATACCATCAAGGCTTTTCCCAAGACACCATACATAAATGGGTAATAAATTAGTCCAAACCCAATATAGTTTTTCACATGATACATATTGATTCCTCGAGGGGCTATAGTGGGCCTCATCCATCACTTACTAGGTTCAATAAATTCCTTTTATGAAGGGTTAAAAATAATAAACATAAAAATTCATATTAAAACTAATATACAAAATGTGAATTCTTTTACCATAATCTATGAATGGTATCAAAATTGCACATCCATAGTAAAATTTAATCATAAACCATTAAATGAAATATGGATAATGATACCATAAGAGATAAAACTCAAATAGGAATAAGATTATACAAGGATATTAACGTATATGAAAATACTCTATTAAAATCATTAGACATTTCTTTAGAGAAATATCCCTTTTTACTTTGAAATCATTTATTAAAAATTCATTCATTTAAAAAATAAAAATATTTTAAAAAAAGATATTTTTAATCAATTTGTCTCATACCACATGAAAACATTTGAGTAAAAATTTGAAAATTAACATTTTAAAACATTCATGTCCTTAAAAATAAATTCAAAACCCCTATTTTTATAACATTGACATGAATGAGAATAATTTAGAAGGATAAATCGTAAAAACATTTAAAATGATGTTTTAGTTAAAGAGTCCCTTATATAAAACCATAAAAATATTACTTTTCAAAAAATTTGAGTGAACATAAAATTAGACATAAAATTTCCTTTATAATCCTTTTATATTCATATAAATAAATATAAAATCAAGAATATTGAAATGGAAAAATTATTAAATCTATAAAAATTCAATGCTTTCCATAAAACTTTGAACATTTAAATCATAATCTCCATGAAAGAATGAATTTACCAAAACATTAAATAAAATGAATATAGATAAAATATGGATAAAAATTTTCATAGTAGTTTTATATACACATTATAAAATATGGTGGGTATATAACATCAAACAATGTCTCAATGAAAGGAGATTGAGATGAAGTCCCTTACCTTGCCTTTCCTTTTGAGTCAACATCTTTTAACCTATAGTATAATGGTTTTAAGCATTTTATTAACTTATACCAGAACAATACTTATATTTATTATACCATGTAAGATCTTATATTATCTTATCACCCTTTTTCTAATAGTATTTCGTTATTTCCCTTGTTTTGGGTGTTAACTACTTCATTTTCATATGCATGTTTTTTCATGAATGTCTTGGTTATTTTGAAAATGATATAGATAAAATATATCCAGAATTATAAGAATATCATAGATTTAATATTTATTAATTATATAAAAAATTTTAATCATTCTTTAATGTTTAACATGGTGAAAAAATCTCATCATGTTGTGAAGATGGTAGGCCTTATGTATGCACAAGCGATGGTATAATTCCATTAATTGTAAATTGGTAAGTAATTTGATGGTGTATTAATTATAAAAAAACAAAATCATGTCATATTTATTATTAATATCCATTATATTTATCATTATAACCATCCAATTATTGTGTAGAGATGGTAAGTCGTATGTACGCACACATGGTGGAATTGTTTTTTGTAGGAGGGGTAAAAAGAGGAATATAGTTATACCATAATTATAATAAAATATCAGGATATAGTTGATATTATATTTATTAATTTAGTATTGAAATAACAAAGGAATAGAATGTATACTAATAATAGAACTTGAATGAGTTGGTAAAAAAATTACCTCTTCTTCTGTGGACATCCTTTGGATCTCCTTTTAGGGACACTAGGGATGGTCTGTTAGAATACCAGAACCTCTATAACTTATATAAGAATTTTTTAAGGAGAAATTTGTGGGGTTGGGTCGAGATATAAGGCTCAAAGATGTGTGAGGAGGTGAGGGAGGAGGTTCCTTTTTATAAGAGAGGGGAGGGGCACTATTGGAATCCCTTAAAATATTAAATCAATATAAATTGATGTTCAATTTAAAATAGCTATAAAGTGATTTATTTCAAATATTAGATTATTATGGGTCTAAATAATCTCAAAAAATTATTTTCAGAGAATTTTAGGTCACATTATTTACCTTAAATTTTGGTTTTAAGTCTAGAAAAAACCCTCTAAATCTTAGTGTAACAACGTGGATTTTTACTCATTGGGGTTAATATAGTTAATATAAAATGTCCAACGAACCCCAAATGGATAATTGATAAAATATTTAACCTTATGATAGTTATTGGGTCAAATTTTATATTTTTATGAATTTTATATCATTTAATATAATATTTTTTATTTTAATGTATCATTTATGTTAATTTTAATACTTTTCATTATTTTTCTTTTTAAAAATATCCTAACAGTATTATAACATCAAATAAAATGTTATAATATATCACTAACATGTGAATTTTATTAATAAAAAACTTTTATCTCATTAATTATGTCAAATTATATTTATTTTAATATTTTTAATATCGTTTTTTTGATATTTTAATTAATTAAACTATTAATGCATCATCTTTATGAAAGCCTTTAATTAAATTATTTCTTCCATAAAATTTAAAAATAAATTATCATGATGAATATTAATTTTTTATCTTTAAAATTACTATTTATATACTAATTTATATTTTGTATAACCCTATATTAAAAAATAATTAATTATTAAAAATATGTGAATGATATTTTTAACTTACTTTAAATAAAAAATAATAAATCCAATTATCTTACCCAAGTGGATTAAAAAGGTTATAATTTTTTAATAAGGTTTATTTTGTTCGAAAAAAACTCATACAATGAAATTAGGATGAGTTTTAGAGTAACTTTATAATATTATAATATTATATTTACCTTTAATTATATGATTTACCCTTAACCGGGGTAAATAAATATTTACTAAAGTTATTATTCATAATATCCGAAAAATAATTGATCTAATTAGAATAAAAATATCATACTAATTACAACTACTTATATCCATTTTTTCAAATTCAATTCACATAAGTGGTTAAAATAAGTTTGACACTAATCTCGTAGATGTTGCGAGAAGGCGGGTAAAAGAGACATTCAAAAGTTCATACAGTTTTTAAATCTAATTTTAATATAAAAAATGATTCAAATGAACTATATTGGATTAATATATGTATTATTTATCTATTGTGACTTTAAAAATCAATTTAAAATAATTTAAAAAAAGTTAGTTTTTAACTATAATGTAGTATTTTTCACTATTCATCAACAAATGAAAGATCTCGAAAAAATACAAAAACATCCTCATAAGATAATTATGACATTATGAATTCAACAATAAAGTTTATTTTGAAAAATAAAATTTATAAAATTTCCAAAATTAAGTTCTAAAATAGGTGTTCCATTAAAAGGCGATAAAATTTCCCTTTTAAAAATATATGTTTTTATATGTAAAATTGGCTTTGTCCATATCTTATGCCTATAAAATCTATTGGATGAGTATCAAAAATATTTTATTGAATTTATAAATTATGTTTATTTAATTACTATAATCTAAAAATAGTGATTTTATAAACACATTTATTCTTATTTAAATAGTTTTTTAGTAAAACATTTCCTTTTATTTTATATATAATTAATTGATCACCAAATAATTAATTATATATACATGTGAAAACCATATTTTCATAATTCAGTTAATACTGTTCATTCATACCATTCTAACAACTAGGTAAAATTTAAATAATAATATATATTTGTTCTTTTAAGCTCGATGTTTCGTATTATGTACGATATAAAACAAAGTGTTCCTTTTAAAACCCCTAGATGTTACATTGATGGTTTGGAAAGTTCTTCACATGATATTGATTTCATATATGGAGTATATGTAGAAGAAAATGCTACACCATTCATCCTACATCTCTTATCTTTCATCCCTTTTTAGTCTACTCACATATTTCAGGAGAGTTCTAATCAAATCATCCAAACATAGCTTTTTAAGATTCTTAATACCATCAAGAGATATTTTCCTGGATTCCCACTAATTTGGAATGATATATATAACTTTCTCAACCAACTGGTCATCCATTAAATATTTATCTAGTTATTGTATATGGTTTATTATATTCATAAAGCATTGATTCATCTGGGAAAATGGATCACCTAGTAGAAAATCAAAAACTTTATAATCTACATGTAACATTGCACTACTTTTTTATATAACTTTACAAGTTCCAAAATGAGTCAATTTAACTTTCTTCCAAATATTTTTAGTTACTTCACAAGATAAAATATGATTGTATATATTTATATTCATTGAACATAGAAAATTATTTCTGATATGGTAGTTAAGTTTATATTCTCCATTCTGTTCTCTAGTGAAAGTAGTAACTACCATTTATGGAATGTAATAGATTCTAATCAACATAACGAAATTTACCATGTCAGTACTAATAATGAATGTTTTCATATGATCTCTCCAATACTCATAATAAGTTTCATCAAATATTAGTGGCCTTATTGGATTTAGGTTATTAGGTGTCCCAACAAAAAAACTATCATCTTAAAAAATATACTCTTTTATACAAAACACAGTTAGTGTAAAAGTTTATAAAAAATAGAAAACTAATTTGATATCACATATAGGATCAAAAGAGTTTAGAATATACAATAAAAGGGGGTGAATTTAAGTTTATAAATATAACACTTACAATTTTATAACCTCTTTAAGAAATTTTATCAAAGGATGTTTCATACCAATACACTGTATAAATAGGGTTATAAAGAGTTTATAACAAATAGTATAAACTTTTCTATAAATTATATAGAGAAAATATAAACTTGTAAAAATAATTAAAACAAACTTTTCTAAATTACATAAGATAAATTTAAAAAAAATTATAAGAAATTTTCCATACTTTAACATACAATTTCAAAGAATTATGTAACCTAACTTAAGGTATCTAAGATATTAACCCTATTGTAAGTTATGTCTTCCTAAACTCATAAGCCCTTGATCAAAATGTTCAAACAAATATCTACTTCCATATCCTCTGGAACCCTTGATTAGACCAATTGTAATAACCTTCTATCTCTCAAACCATGAAATACCTCACTCAATAAAATCCAACGTATGTATTACAAAATAATAACTTAATTCAATTTAGAATTATATCCTCACAAATGAATTCCTTAAGGGAAAACTCTATAAATTTTACAAGTAATCACTCAAAATTTACAAAAAATTTCAAAACATTTAACAACAACATTATAATGTTGATTTTAAAAGAAAAATCCCCCTTCTCATCAAAAATGTGACTCTATTTATAGATAAAATCCAATGGTTATATTCTTCATTTATCATAGGTGGTTTTAACAGCATCAGATGAACTCCTTCTTCACTTGGAAATTTCATCAATGATTAATATGATTTTCACCACTATAGTGCATGAAATGTTCATCTGATAGGTTTGATAAAAGTTTATTAGGTGGAATTTTGGGTCACTATATGATAAGTATAGTCCGATCTACTTTATAGAACATCATTTAAAAGACTGAGTTTTACTTTTGTTGATAGACTTTATAAACCATATATCTAGTGAAATTAGTTTCTATCTATTTTATGTACAAAGTACATTCCCATTAGATATACTTAAGAAAAATCCATCTAGTAAAAGTGATAATCTTTATCTGGTAAAATAGTAATTTTTCATACAAAAAAATTAAGAACTTGGGAAATACAAAAATCAGAACTCTGTAAGAATAGAAAGAGGGAATTTTTGTTTCTAAAGTAAGGTTAGAAAGTGTAGAAAGTGTTATTTTGAATCAATAAAACCTACCCATGTTTATTATTGGATACATCTACCCTGTGGCCCTCCACTTTGAAGAATAATTATAAGTTTATACAAATGAGGGAGATATTATTTCATTTGACTCATTATTGATTGATTTTAGTAAATCACATCTAATTGATCATTCTTCTTATGATGTGAATTCAGAATCAACAGTAATATTTGGGTCCCTAGAGGTTGAAAAAGGAAAGTTCCAGAATTTCAAGCAAAGTTAGAATTCCAAGTACTACCACCATCTACACTAGAAGACTTCCAAAGAGAATTTCACTAAGAAAATGAACTAAAATCTAAGCTATTAAAGTAATTTAATCTTCCCAATAAATCAAATTATTTTAATCATCCATTACATGAATTAAAACATCAATTTCATTGTGTTTTTTATGAATCCTTAGCTGAGTTGTACACACCCTTGAACTTTGGTGATATACCTGAGTCAGTTATATGTGAGGAATAATTAGAGTTGTAATTTGAAGAAGAGTTTTCATAGTATGAGGAGTTAAATGAATATTTTTTTGAAAATTTACTGAATTTATTTCTAGAAAAATTTGAATAATTGTATTTATTATAAGTGGACAGGAACATCCTATAATATAGAGATAGAGTAAAAGAGTCCCTCTACCTATTTCCCACTCTCATGGACCCCAAATTTAAAAATACCCATAGGGTGTAAAATAAATAATGTCAACATGAGGACCTCTAGTAGAATAATCAATCTAGGAAGAGATGGGGAAAAGGGAGAATGTTTTCCCAACCCCCTCCCACCAAAGATACTGCAATGAAGGAAGAGAGAAATGTCCCCCCAAGTCCTGCCTCCAGTAGGCCCCAGGTTGGTGACTAGAACCAAGGGTATAAAAATCTCATGAAATGTGTCGAATTACCCTCTATAATAATTTAGGATCAAGAGATAAGATGAATTATCCACAAACAACTCCAAGATAGACTATAAAATTTATCCAAAATCATCCCACAATGTATGTTTAAATAAAAATGATATGTGTAAATGTATCCAAATTAAATACCCAAAATCAAAGCTAAGAAGTGACACAAAAACTTTCCAAAGTTCTGAGCTATTAATGTCCAGCACAGCCCACAGAGTCCTCCTAGAAACCTAAAAATAGTTTTATATATATAGGTAGATCATACATGTATAATCGGTAGGAGAAACCAAATTCTCTTGTTCATATGTTAAAAGAGAATACTAATGAACCCATAAGAAAAATAGTAGAACCAAATAGAAACTACATAGTTATACTAACCAAACTCATCCTCACCATAGCTCACTCACTAAATAACACATCCAAGTATAATATCATAATATAAAGCATATTGATAAAGTGTACCCTACAATACTTTCCCACTGATTTTTCACTCTCACACCCCAATGTTGTACATCATAATGCTCCCACCTCTTATGTATAACATAATATCACATCACATCCCACCCACAGATACCTAGTCCATCACATCTCATAACCATTGTAGTAGGGTATCATTAACATGAAGGACATCAATATTGTGTCATCCTCCTACCATGCTTGACCCCCACCCTAAATCATATTATCACATCTCACCCGAAGACACCAGGTATATCACATCTCATCACATTACATATAGATAGTGGAACTTTTGATATATTTCCATCACAGCCCATGCATATCACTAACACCTGTAAGATGGGGTGGGGAAGAGCGGGTAGTCATCCATCTATCCTCCCACAAATATGTTGGGAAAAACAACCCCCAATATATATATATATATATGGTTTTTGAAACAAGGTGACCGACATGTGTGTGTCATGTAAATAAATCAAAATTAAATATAATGTATATATAATAGCTACAAACAAACTCATCCTAAGGGTTCACAAAAAAGGTTCCAACCAACTTACAACTTTCCCCTACATTGTTGCTTTATTTAAATGCATAAAATCTCATAACAATATATAATATATTAACCATGTCCAATTAAATCCTACTTCTAGATTATATATTATATCCCCATTTAAATTAAAATAATTAGTGCATTAAACACATTCCATCCCATTAATTTTTATTTAACATCCCACCATTTAAACCACACAGCTTGTCACAGTTTATTCTTCTATTACCAAATCCATGTTAATTCCAATAATACTCGAGAAACTATCAGAAAAAAATCACACAATAGGAATCAAAACTCAACATCCCAACAATCACATCCAAATTTCACCTTCTGTCACATCACAACCAGTTTTTCAACCCTGTTGCACAACCACAATGCAACCACTATTAAAGCCCCACTGAACAACCACATCACATCCAATGCCCCCTATACTCATCACAACAACTCTACCGCCCAAGCATCGCATGAAAAAAGCCAAGACACAACACATAACTACATCTAGAAACATGTTACATCAAGCACATATCATTTTCCAAATTGGGCATTGGGGATTTCATTCAACTCTACTTCTTTATTTAAGGGCGTTATCACACAATCCATATATCCTAGGGACACTAATTAATTAGTTTAGTATAAGTGGTTAACCATTTATTTATGTAGGTGTCACAAAAATCACACAATATGGGAATAACATCATATATAAAAACTAAAAAAATAAGGGCTATCGGTGACCATGATTTTTAGTAATACAATAACATAGATTGATCCAATATTGAAATATCAAAAGGTTATAAAATCATATGAAACATCCTCTTTTCCCATACCGAATTCATTTAACGAATTCATTTTTATTCATTACTTTAGATCAAACCATTTCCAAATAGATAAAAGTAAGAACCCTTCCTTAAATGATACACATAAAAGATAAATGAATGAATTCTCTACCAAGAAGAATAGTGCTTTACAAAAATTTGTTTCACCAAAAAAATAGGGGGTGTGCATAAAAGAATAAAGTTCCTTCATGGAGAACTCGAACCAACACCAGCAACATGTCTCCATGAAACCAAGGAAAAATTCTTTATAACCTTTCATCTAAAGAAAAAGAATGACTAAAATAACAAAAAAAAAATTCTCTTTTTTAAGATTATATCCAAAACCAGTGGGATTAGATACAATTTTAAATTGTCCATTAAAGGTGGTTATCATCAAATCCACAATCTTGAACCATTTAAAAAGTCTCCAAACGTTGATGAAATATAGGATATAATTATTCTCTTTTAAAATGGCTTTAAAATTAATTAATTAATGCATTAAAACCATTTTTGGTCAAATAAATTTCAAAAAGGGGAAATCTAGAAATTTCTAGAAAACATGAAACACTATAGAGTAATACCACCAAGGTGCCACCGTTGGGTGCTACCTCTATGGTGTGACCATGATGTTCTACCACCGGGGTTATACCCTCATGTGCTACCTCTAGGGTTCTACCATCGGGTGATACCACCAGGGTGCTCCCATAGGGTGCAACCGTGATTGTGATATCATCAGGTGCTACAGCCAGGGTGCTACTACCAGGTGATAGTGTTAGGGGGCTACCATCAGGTGCCTCCTCTAGGGTGCTACTGTCATGTGTCACTATGATAATGTTACCATCATTTTCTATCAGCAGAGTGCTACCACGAGGTTCTATTTCTATGGTGTTACCACCAATATGCTACCGCCAAGTGTTACCTCCAATGTGCTACCGACAGGTGCCACCGCCATGGTGTTTCCACCAGGTGAAACCTCTAGTGTGCCACCATCAGGTGCTAAATCCAGAGTGCTACCTCCATGTGTCGCCAACATGGTGCTTCTTGAATGGTGTCATTGTCAGGTGCTACCTTCAGTGTGCTTCCATGAGGTGCTACCGCCAGTGTGCTACCATCAGGTGTTACCAATAGGGTGCTACTATTGGGTGATACTACTAGTCTCAAAAACACCCATCACTTCCCCTAAACACCTGAATCATTAGATTTACCAAAAATTAATGGGTCATAATGTCTGAAAAATTACATTTTATACCTATAAAAAATTCATTCCCTCAATAATTTAAGTCCAACCCATAAGAAATTAAAGAAAATATCTGAACAACCATCCCTTCAGATACATATGAAGGATCTCATTATATCTGAAACACCACCACCAAATGAACTTTCTAACCCTGGAACCAAAAACAATCCAACAAATTGTACTGCCCCAAACATACAAATCAAAAAATTACATCTTCCATGTCAAGATATTATCCACTATGGGCAGCACTGACTCGCTCGCATGGGTTTAATTGCATCGCAGTTAATGAACCTCAATTAGGAATCAGATCCTACCCTTTTCGTATGTCAATAATTTATCACACATCATACATAACAAACTATGTAAAAAACTCATCTCATAAAACAAAATGATCTAAATATCACATCACATGCAACATAGAAAATTAAAAACTCAAAACAACTCCAGGTACTAGGAATGCATCTTCGTCTCTCACTCTCAATTACTCTCCTCTGTGACACCATACCTCAATATCACACAAAAAAATGGAATGGTTTATACACATATCTCCTTATCTTGGAGGTCATGTATCTCTAATAGACACTCCACAAACATCATGTCGTCCTTAGTATCTACCTCTCCCTACTAAATGATATGGGAGTCATAATGAAGATAATGATGAAGCTGCCAGATATGGAAGACATCATGGATCCTCTCTAGCCATAGTGGAAACATAAACTGATATTCCACCTCACCAAATTGTCCCAACATCTCAAAGGGACTAGAAAATCTTGGAGAATGATTACGCCCCTACCAAACCACAGCAGACCGCGTTGAGGGGAAACCTTAAAGAAAATCCCCAACCTCAAACTCCAAGGTACTCTTCCTATGATCAGCATAATATTTTTTTAGGTATTATGTTACTTTCATCCTCTCATGAAAAAGTTAAACCTTCTATGCTGTTATTTTTACCACATTAGGACCAAAAACTGATGACTCTTCAACCTCATCCTAGAACAACAAATAACAACATGATCTTCCATAAAATTCCTCAAATGGAGCCATGTTAATGGAAGAGTGATAGATATTATTATAAGAAAACTCAAACAAGGGAAATTGTCAAACCCAATGTCCACCAAAGTCCAAGAAGCATGATCACAAAATATCATATAGTGTCTGCATGGTATGCTCTATTTTCCCATATATCTGAGATTGGAAAGCAATGTTGAGGCGTAACTGAGTGTCAAAAGCATCTACAACCCCCTCCAGACTCGTGAGGTAAAACATGTGTACTGATCTGAGATAAAGTACCATGGGATTCTATGCATCCACACCACCTTATCCACATAAATATTTGACAAAACACCCACTTTTCTCGAATCTATGATTACTAGGAAGTGATCTGATTTCATTAACTGATCTAAAACTACACATATTGAATCACATTATCTCATATCATAGGGTAACCTTGTGGAGAAATATATTGATATTTTATCCCATTTTAACTCAAGAAAATCTGAGGGATGTATCAAACCACCAAGAACATAGTGATCTGGCTTCACCTACTATAAAACTAGACATCGGGCTACAAACTCCGCCATTGATCATTTCATCCCAGGACACAAAAATTATACCCTCAATCCACGATACAACTTTAAAACCCCTAGGTGTACCACTAAAGGTGATATATACAACTCATGAATGAATCCCTCATGCATCTCTATGAAAACAAAAATCCATCCATGAAACATCATCTAGTTTTGGCCATACACTAAGCATCCCTTTGGATCATCACCATGGCCAATACGATTGTGCATCACCTATGCCTCACAGTCTCCCCACTAATACTCTTCCGTCTGTTGCATTAAATAATATTGCACAATCATATGAAGTAAGAAGCCTCTTCCATCAACCAGCCTCATATCTAATCGTAGGGATAGAAAGTCCTTCATCACTATCCAAGCATCCACATACTCCCAAAAAACATCCTTCTATGACTTTCTTCTCAAATCATCTTCAATGAAATTAACCTTTCCTAAGGTGTAAAATATCTATAAATAATAGTCCTAAAGAAACTTCATCCACCTCCTCTATCATATATTCAGATCATTTTGAGAAAATATATACCTCAAACTATTTTGATACATGAAGAACCTAATGTTCTCCCCAATGAGGTAATTTCACCACAACTTCAGCACAAAAACAATTGGTTATAACTTTAGATCATGGGTGTATTAGTTACAATCATGAGTTTTTAACTTTATAGACCCTTAATAGATCACTTCCTTCAACTACCTCAAGAAACATCTCAGTCCCAAACAGGACACATTGTATAAAACCTTAATAACACACACTCCTCCAACTGCTGAAGCACTATATAATTTACCAACTTCCCCGTTATAAGGTTAAATGTTTCCTAACCATGATCATTATAGATGAAATATTGGTTTCTCTTGGTCAATGTTTTCAATAGTACTATAACTTGAGAGAAATCAGGAACAAACCATTGATAATATACTCTGAGAACAAGGATGGTATGAACCTATGCCATGTTCTTGGGTTCTACCTAAGAAAAAACTTCATTGGCCTTAAATGGGTCCACTACCACACACTACTATGACACCACATTCCCAAGTAAATTCACCTATCATGTCCAAATATTACACTTGAATAAATTTACAAAGAGTTGGTGGTAACAAAGAAGCTGTAAAACAACTATATGATTCATAGCATGCTCCTAGTATGAATTTCAGTAAATCAGAATTTTTTTATGAAAAAAAATAGGATCTAGTCCAATAATTCACAAAACATGGATTTCATGAGCCACATGAACATATCTAGTGAGTTAATTACACCAAAAGGCATGACCATGAATTGAAAGTTCCCATAACTACATATGAAAGAATTATTCTGGATATCTCCATCCTTCACCCCCAACTGATGATATTTAGACCACAAATCAATATTGGAGAACCAAAAATCTCTGCTTAACTTGTCTAAAAGATCATAAATCCTTGTAATAGTGTAGCAATTCTTGATTATCACCTAGTTCACCCTTTGTTATTGTATACACATCCTCAAACTACCATCCCCCTTCTTATTGAATAACATCAGAGCACCCCATGGTGACACACTAGGTCAGATTAAACCCCTATGCATCATATCATCTATCTAAATCCTCAAATATTGAAAATCATAAGGTGTTATCTAATAGGGATCTATCAAAATTGGATAAGAACTAGGTTGCAAGTCTATTATGAATTCAATGTCAAGTCATGGGTGTAGTGCCACAACCTAATCAAGGAAAACATCAAATAACTCCTCGATAACTTTGGGGGCCTCCTTTATCCATGTTTTTATTGATTCCACAAACAACTCATTCACCAAGGAAAGAAGGGGCTCAAAACCATGACTTTACACCTAGAAACCCCGAATGCTAATGGAAACCACATGTTAGACATCTACATATGAGAAAACTACACTTCTCTATAAGTAGTTGATAATAGTATGCATAAAATAAAACCAATAGATGTCAAGTATGACATCATATTGTTGCATCTTAAGTAAGAAAATATCCACATATGACTGATTTCCCCCATCATCATTGCACATCCCTAGCACACATCAAACAAGGTAGTCTAGCTTCTGACTGGTGTAGTCAATATTAAGGGCATGGGACACCTCTCTACACATACTCATAGAGCACAGAATACAGAGGTTGCAACAAATATTTATTATCTCCCAAATAAAACAAGGAAAAAATGAGGGTACACGATAAATTGAGCATACCTCAAATGATATCGGATCCCTCTGGTGGTGGTGCATCCACTTCTTGCAATTGAAAATACATATCTCCTCTGTCTATCTGTTGATGAACACCTCCATGAAAATGCTCTAGTCGAGGTCCCTAAGGGTAAGTTACATCCAGATGTTGACCTCTACCTACCATATCTACTCTCGACATAGCATAAGAATATTTCCCATGCTACTGTAATGGACTTGTTGGTAATTATAACTAAGGATTACACTAAACCTATCCACCTCAACCAAACTGAGATCAAGTAGCCATTGGAAATTGATCCAAATCATTTCCACAGACACCACACACAAAACACAATATTCTGAAGTCCTCGAAAAGAGCATAAAAACCATTATCCCCAAAATTATGGAAGGGAAGATGATGATCCCAACTCCCTACTAGTCAAAACCTCGAAGGACCTAGAACCTAAGACCTACCACTAACAACTCTACTCCTCAAAGAACGTTGTTGGATCCCCTCATGTTGTAATCCTACTCATGAGTGAATCCTCTCAATCACTTATTCCTTCTTTTAAACCTCAAGATATGTTGGATACATAAAAGGAGTAGCTTCATACAAGATCAAATGATGGAGTTCCTCCTCAAGATGCCTCACTCAGTACTCCTAATCTAGAAAAAAATATGGGGAAAAGCATAGACGATCCTTGAAATTGATCTTAAGCTACCACATATTCATACTCCAATGTTGAATGGAGAGTAAATCCTAACTCTTCATAGACTTAATGATCAATGAAAGAAACTCCTCCTAGAACTCATTTTGGAATTCGACTCATGAAACAAATGTCTCCTTTCACTCACCAAGGTACACTGTAGACCACTGATGTGTAGCTCCTTGAATTTGAATAACTGCCAAGGGGACCCAGTACTTAGTTGGGGCCCTGATCAAACTAAAATTTATCTACAAATCTTCTATACAACTCTCTATCTCAATATCAAAAATGATTCCCCTATACTTTCCTAATGTCTTCCACTGAAAATATTGTAAATTCCTCTTCCATTGATCATCATCCTAAACTCAATAAACTCTCTAGTGATCAAATGGGTCAGTCTGTTAAACCTCCACTGGCTGATCCACACCCAGACAATGACCAGGATCCATAGCTAAAAATCCAAAAAAAGATTTATTAATCCTAGTAGTATATAATTTTATTAAGTTTTATTTAATTCATTTTAACATAATTAAACATTACCGTATCCAAAACCATCCAATTAAAATAAGAACACAATTAATCCTGATTCATTTACCTATCATAAGTCTCCACCCTACAAGTAGTGCCAACTCACTTAGTTTTTCAATAAGCTCAAAGTCTATACAAATGATCACAGGGGGCCCTAAAATCCCATATCCTAGTCGGTCTCCCTGGCCTATGTCACGCACCAAGGTTAATTGGCCCAGTTTCCATACCCACCCATGAAATACGCATAGTGCCTAAATCCAAAACCCATCCAATCACTCAACCATCTCCTTTGATACCACTCTGTCATAACCCCCTCTCACTAAAGATAATGCAATAATGGGAGAGAGATAATGACCCCATAGTACTACCTCCAGTAGGCCCTGGTTTGGTGACTAGAACCAATGGTATAAAATCTCATTAAATGGGAGGTGTTATCCTATATAATAATATAGGATTATGATATAATATTAATCATCCAAAAAATACAACACATAATATAAAAAGAATCCAAAATCACAAAGAATGTATATATAAAACCGATACAATTAAAAGTATCCAAAGTAAATACCCAAAAGCAAAGCTAAGAGTGACACATTAAGTGTCCAAAGGTCCAAGATAGTAATTTCAGGCATGGTCCATGAATTCTTCATGGAAACCATAAAATGGTTTTATATAGATAGGGGGATCATTAAGGTATATTCATTAGGAAAAACCAAAGTATCCCTGGAACATGTGAAAAGAGCATAATAATTCACCAGTGAGAAAAAATAGTAGAACAAAATAGCACCTACACAAGTATACTAACCAAACTCATCATCATCATGGATCACTCACCAAATAATGCATCCAATTATAACAATGTAATATAAATCATATCGATGAATGGTACCTCACACCACTTTCCCATTGATTTTCCGCTCTCACACCCCAACGTCAAACATCTTGGGGATCCCACCTATTCATTATAACATCACATAAAATTACATCCCACCCACATAAACCAGGGTCATTATATAACATCACATCTTATAATCAGTGAGTAGGATATCATGAACATAAACGATATCAACCTCGTGCCCACCTCCAGCCATGAACGACCCCTACCATAAATCATCTCATCACATCTTGCCTGAAGACACTTGGTAGATCACATCACATATAGACATTGACATTTTTGACTTCTGTACATCACAACCAGTGCCTATAACCAATTCCTAGAAGAGTAAATATGGTAGATTGGGTAGCCATTCATCCATCCTCCCACTGAGATGTTAGGAAAACACCCCCCAAATATATATATATATATATATATATATAGGTATAGGTATCAGAACATGGTTCTCAACATGGGTGGGTCATGCAAAGAAATCAAAATGAAGTAATATATATATATACATAATAGTTGCACACATTCCCATCATAGGGGTTTTCAACAAGGCTACCAAACAACTCACAACTTTCCCCCACTATGTTGTTGCCTCTAAATGCATAAAACCCTACAACAGTCCATAATCCACAAACTATATTCAATTAAATACAATTTAAAAATTATCTGTTATCAGCCCATTTTAGTTAAAATAGTTAGTTCATTAAAAACTTTCCAAACCATTAATTTAAATTTACCAACTCAGCATTTAAATCATACATCTTGTTATAGTTTATTCTTTCTGCATAAAATCCATATTAATTCCAATACTACGCAGGAAACTATCGCAACACAACACACAATAGACATCAAAACTCAACAACCCAAAAACCACATCAGGCTTACACCTTCCAACACATCACAACCATTTTTTCATCCCCAATTCACAACCACACCGCAACAACCATCACATCCCTGTTGCATAACCACACCACATCCACTGCCCCCACACGCATCACAACAAAGCCACCACCCAAGCATCGCATCAACACAGCCAGAGTAAAACACAGAAACACATCCACAAAAATGTTTCATCACACACATAAGGTTTTATAGATTTATAATAGGGGATTTCATTCAATTCCACTTATTTATTTAAGATCATTATCACGCGATCCATATATCCTGATGCACCCAATTCACTAGCTGGGTATAAGTGGTTAACCATTTATTTAAAATGGTGTCACAAAAATCACATAATATGGGCATCACATCATATATAAAAACAAAAAAATAGGGGCTACCAGGACCAAGATTTTTAGTAATACAAAAACATATATTGATCCAATATAAAAATAGCCAGAATATGTAAAAGAATGTGAAACATCCTCCTTCCCCTTACCAAGTTCATTTAAATAATTCATTTATCTGAATTAATTTATATCAAACCATTTACACATAGATAAACTTAATAACACCTACCTACATGATACACATAAAGGAGAAATGAAGGAATTATCTAACTAGAAGAATAGATATTTACACAAACTCCCTACACCAAAAAAACAGGGGTGTGCGTACAAAAGTAAAACACCCACATGGAGAACTTAATCCAACACCCACAATAAAGATCCATGAATATAGGGGAAAATTATATATAAATATTATCTCAAGACAAAGAAATATCGAAATAAAAAAGAAAGTATCTTCTCTTTTGAATGATTAGATCCAAAACCAGTGGAATTAGATACGGTTTTAAATTGGTCATTAATGGAAAATCTCATCAAAACCACACGGTTGAACCGCGTAAAAAGTATAAAAATTTTGAATAAATAGAGGATATAATTAACCTAAATTAATAGTTCTTTAAAATTAATTAATTAATACCTTAAAACCATTTCTCTTCAAAGAAATGTCAAAAGGAAAAAATTTTGATATTTCTATAAAACTGGAAACATTGTAGAGTGAAACTTCCATGATTCCATTGTCAATTGCTACCGCCAGGGTTCTATCATCTGATGCTTCTTCCAGGGTTCTAAAATTAGGTTCTAGATATGGTTTGTTACTTCTAGGTGCTACCTCTAGGGTGCCACCATCGGGTGCTACCACAGGCTGCTACCATTGGGAGCTATATCTAGGGTGCTACCGTCAAGCTCTACCTCCAGGTTTCTACTACCATGTGTAACCACTAGGGTGTTACCTCCAGGTGTGACTGGTAGGGTTATATCACTAGGTTAAACTACCAGGGTGTTACTACTAGGTGTGACCACAAGTGTGTAACTACCTGGTGCCACCGCCTGGGTGCCACCATCAAGGTTCAACCACCATGTGCCACTGTAAGGGTGTCATTTCCAGGGTGTCACTACCAGAGTGTCATGGCCAAGTGTCACCACCAGGTGCCACCGCCAAGTTCCACCTTCAGATTACACCACTAGGTGCCACCACCAAGTGGAAATCATCATGAACTACCACCATCGTGTTATCATTAGGTGCTTTATCTATCCTCAAAAAACACTCCATACTTCCCACAGGCACCTCAATATTTATATTTCCTGCAATGTAATGGTCCATAAGGTCTGGGATTTTAAAAATGTGGGGGTTTGTACCACACAATCCCAACATTCCAAAAAAATTGTGATAATCCATGGGATTGTCCAGTTGTGGACAATCAAAACAACAACCCCTCTTGAGCAGGATAACCCAATATTTTATTTCTCTATCAATATTTTTTTAATTTTCAAAGTTTTTAATAAATTTGAAATGTTTAATTATGTTTTTCTATGGGTTTAAAATAATTGTAAAAAAACCTATGAGATCTACTCATGTTTTCTACAAAGTATCCAACGGTGAATTTAGGACAATAAGAATCAGGTTTTTTATCCTTATTAGTTTTTTGACACTAATAATTATTAATATGTATTTCATTGATAAATTGCGTGAATAAAAATCAGTGAGGGTAGTATAATAAAAAAGTGTGGGGGAATGGTCACAAACTTGTTTGAGATCATTTTTTAAATTATTTTTATGATCCATTTTCTTAAAATCTAAAATTATAAATATTTGTTTTTATTTTATTTGTGTTTTTTAGTGTGTTTTTAACTAGAAAATTTGATAATCTATGTTTTTCTGTCTATTTATAATAGCATGTTAGTATTTGAGGATTTCACTGGTTCTAAAATTTTGAGATATAGATAATTACTGAGTAAATTTCACCTAGGTTTTCAGGGATATTTTTCTTCAAAAACTAGTAAATATGTTTTCAAAAGAAAATTACTTAATAAAATCAAAATTTTATCATGAGGAAACTGATATTTTGAACATAATATGAGGTATATTATCCATTAAGAAAGGGAACACCTCTGGGATCCAACTAAAAATAATTTGATATAATTACTTTTAAATCATATTAAAATGGTAAATTGGGATTCCATAGTGAATCCTTGTGAAATTGAGAATTGTGTTTGAGAGTAAATAAAATCCATCTCTAAATTCAATAAGTGTTTTTCACAAATACATAGCATAAGAAAATTGAATAATGTGCCTAATTTTTTAAAATGAATTCATTTAGGTGAGGGTAATATTTAACCTAGATGAAGAAGGGTAAATTGTCTTATAACAAATTCATTTGAGTTGTATCAATGAAGTGGGAAATAAAACTTCAGTTTAAGGAAATTGGGATAAATGGATAAATATAAATATCATTTGATAACATTATTTATCATCAAAGTAGGATATTTTATTAATAATTAGGAGGGAAGGGAAACACACTACAAGTTCGGGAAGTTCTAAAGTAATGTAGTCCTAGGGAATCGGCCTTAACAAAATCAACACACTCAGTAGGAAAAGAACCAAAATTAGAGTAAATAATATGAGTATTGTTATGGTTCCCCTTTGAGTTAAGGCTATCCATGACAAGATTTCCTTCCCTCCATATATGATTCAAGTTTTCATGACCAATAAATTCCTTGCATTAATGAATAATTTAGATAATAGGCTATGGGTTTTATACCTTCCTTGGTGGGATTTGCATAAAACTGAAGTGTATGTTTAAATTTCTATGAGCGAGATATTACCAGAGAGAAAAATCACCTACCCATTAAGAAAAATCCTTCACCTTCACCATAATAGATTCACTTTTTCTATAAAATATACTAAAATAAATCACCACTGGTCCACTAGAGTCATGACCAACCCCTTTTACTTTCATGATACCAAGGTTTCATCAACCGTCAGTGTTGATATTGAAGACTTTTCAAGGTGAATTACATCATATCCATTGGTCCAAAAAATAAACTTGATGAGTAGATGATGAACACATACTTCCATGAAAGATAATTTTCATAGACTGGTATTTATCCAAGAATTTCATAAAGACCCCCGGATCCACCTCGAGGCACCTGGACTGAGTTAGCATCACCAGATAGGTGCTTGTGCAACCATTCACCTAATATTTTTTCCTAGAATTCCATATGGTCCAGTAGCCTAAGGAAATCAAAGTGGACCCCACATTCCTGTCCATGTTGTTGCCTTCCAATATATAAAACCATCACCAACCTAAATATTATCTCTTATAATGTTCCCAAAACTATTCCAAACCATCCTTTCCCATTCACCTTCAAAGAAGACGTGATAAACCGATTCATCTTTGGGGTTGTAATTATAGAAGAATTTAGAAACCAAATTGATACCTTTATGTTTGATAACATCATCGATCATAAAAGTGTAGTTCCAGATGTGACGCACAAGAAAATGTTACTTGATCAGAATTTTTCTACACTGGAGAAGTTTTCTGACTCCCTATTCTAGACTAACTTGGAACGAAAGATGGTACTCCTTGGCCAAGAAGATCTCAGATGTTGTACTAGTGAAAACAAGTTTGTTGGGAACAGAAGAGCAACGGATGCAATTGAAAAGATCTCATGGTGACTCATCAAGGGTGGCTTGAATAAAACATGGAAATGAACAAGATTTAGTAAATGAGATATCAGGGGTTTGGCATCATAGAATGTTGAGGGTATTTCACACCCAATTTTTTTTCCTTTATTTGATCTCACCACGATTAACAGTCCACCTTGAATGTTTCTAGAATTCTGGTAGATGAATATAAATAGGATAGATACTTAGATTCATATAAGAGGCATGATAATTTAATCAATGTATGAATCTGGGTTTTTCTTATTTAGGGTGTGTGTATTTAAAATTGGGAAGGATAATATTTTTTTAGAATAATATTTTTAGTAATTGACAGTATTATATGGTGTTGACATTGTTCAAGTATGGGGGAGTGATCAGAGTTAAAAATTTCCAAATTTTAATTAATTTTAATTAGAGATTAACCCCATAAAGTAAAAAAGATCCAAATATTTAAGTGATTTTTTTAAATTTTTTAAAATTTATAAATTAATTGTAAATAGGATAAAATAAATGATTTCATATGTTTGATTAATTTTTAGATGTAATTAATAATCCCTTACTTGATTGGGAATTATGGTGATAGTTATTTTATAGGTTTTCAATTTTAAAATTTTATTATTTTATTCAACATTAAAATTACTCTATAAAAACTCACATTTAAATTTCATTTGTGAAGAATAAAAAATTAATTTTGTTAGATGGTGATTTTTAAAGAATAAAATTTTAATATGGAAATTTATTGTTTTTTTAAATGATGAACTCAAATTAATTTTAGTTTTCAAAATTTGGAATTAAATTTAAAATTATAAAATGTAGTTGAAAAGAAAAATGTATTTGAATTTTATTGTTAATATTCAGTTGAAATTAATTTATATAGAATCTTGTCTTATATATATATATGCACACACACAAATATATTCAAAGTGCATATTGATGTCGAAATTTAGAAAAGGAATGTTGTCATGTCATCCTTCTTCAATGAGTGATCATTCATGCATGCCAATAAATTTATAAATGGGAAATAATTTGTGCGACTCTTTCCTAGACTTCCTTCTATATGGACTTATTAAACGATTCTCATGATTCCATATCGTTATTCGATGCACAACACTACCTCCATATTGAAAAACATCAATGACTTGTTCATTTTTTCCAACAAGAGACTGAAATCCTCATTTTTACTTTGAGGTTTCTAAAATTATGAAGAAGTCTCAAAGTTGTGGTAGCATAAAATTGAAAATTTATAGTAATGGAGTTTTAATGATTAAGGACTATCTTAAATCTCAAGTAAATATTGATGAATCTTTGAGATTTTCAGATTATGAACAACTCAATTAGAATCTAATATGTTCAAGGATATTTTTCAATCTCGGTGAATAGAACCATTTACAAGTATGAGATATGTGTTGCGTCTATTTTTGGATGAGTTCAAAAAATGGAGTCCCATATGAAGAAAAAGAATGTCTTGAACTCCAATGAATACAACTCAAACTCAAACCAGGCATCATGAAGTCGGTCGATCGAGACCTGGACTTGATAGAAGAGTAAATGAGGTCAAGTCTTGTTGACATCAATCAAGTTCAACTAAAGATGAGGCTTTTTCAATCTAAAGTTTTCGAATTAGAAGAGACTCACTCGTGTGAATATGATTCAATTGTTTTTTGGTGTTTGTTCCATGCTTAGGTGAAGACTAAGTAAAATTAGGGTGGGACCCCAAGCTCCCCAATGCTACAGTTCTGTAATTGTTGAATAATGAACTCTAAGTGCTTGATGGAATGCCTGAGATGAATCAAATTTTAAATTTATGTGGAAGATTTCTATACTTGATAATGTTTGTAAGTAACTAATGGGGATCTCACTAAATATTGTTTTTATAGAAAAACAATATTGTGAGAGAAAATGATACATTCAATGGTGAATAAATATGACAAGTTGGTCACCAAAGATGATAAAGGATAGCGACACTGATGATCAAGCCAAGTCTAAATATGAAGTTAAAATGAGTGATTGGAATTGAGATCAAACCCATTCAACTGAGTGAAATTGAAGGTGGTTCTTGTGAAATAAATCGTGGATGAAGGGAGTGGCAATGAACCACTAGTGCTCTTATCAAACAAGGAATTTGATTTGAAGTTGGGAGTGGAGGATGAAGAAGAACCACTCAAGGAGGAGTTTGATGCTCAAGAGCAGTAGCGACCTTTACCAAAAACATCTGACCAGGATTTTTATTTTTAAGTTCCACTTAGATCCAAGTCAAGAATGTAGCTCAACTATTCCATTGTATTTTTGAATCCCGCTTTAATACCTGCTAATCTACCAGAACCAAGCACATGAAATCCCGTTGATATTATAACCTGAACCAGTTAACATGTGCATCATCTTCCTCCTGAAAAACCAGAGACAACACTCATATTCCACTGCATCATGAAGCAATGAATCAAATCATCTCATTATTATTCTTGATGTCATATAGAGGTTGATCATGAGAATAATTTTTGAGATGAGAAGATTCAAGATGATACCACCTAATAAGATATGGCCCATCTAAACTGGTCTTGGGATACGTTGGATTGGTGTATCCTCATCCTCTTTGGATGATGTTGGGTCGAATTCTTGTAGGGTATACTGAACACCAGGCCACAACTATGTGGGTTGAGTTCGACAGTGAGATCGTTGGGAGTTTCAATGGGAAATGCACTCTTACTTTGGGGGTCTAGGGAACGAAGGGCCACAACCCAGTTTTTTGGGAATTGTAGAAACTTTGAATGACTGCAGCAGGGTTGACCGACTGATACTAATAAGGTATTGTAGTAGTCCGGACTTTGGAATAACTACAGTAGAAGCTATAATGTTGGAGACAATGGTATTATAGCTCTATGAACTTATTACCACCAACCACAGTAGCAGCTTGGACATGGGTGGTCACATCACATTAGCAGTCTATACTTCCTTCCACCTTTCACTGTATCCCAATAGACTTTTTTATGAGGTTTTTGGAATAGTTTTTCAACCTTATTATTATCCCATTTTAAACAAGGATTTTTGTGACTGTAAGAAACTCTGAGATCTCCCTATAATTTTGCTTTTAAATCATAGTGATATTTCTGCCTCTCCATGGACGTATGGATTATTTCAAAACCACTTAAATCATCATGTACTATGATATATTCTTCTCATTATTTTATCATTGTTTTATTTTATCTTTTCTCCATCTAGAAACTTGTGGTTTTTTCATGAATCCCAACATTTCCACAACATTCTAATCATTTTAGAATCTCACTGCTTAACACTGAACTCAAGGAGGAGTATTAAGATAATCCTGAATACCTATAAATTTCTTCCCCTTTTACCATTTGAAAAATTTTATCATCTATCAATTATAAAGATAAAATTTTTTAATTCATGTATTTAATTTCAATTCTCTTTTAGTTTTACTGTTTAATTTTATTATTCTTATTCTACCACATTATATCTATGATTTCATCAACCTATTTTTTGTGACATGGTCACTTCAAACCCTATGAAATTAGAGTAGTAAACCAGGGTAAATTCCCAGGGGATTTCCATAATTTTCTAAATCTCCATTCCAATTTCTTATGTTTTAATTAAATTATAATGACATAGTGGGTGTTTTTTTGGATTGGTGCGGCAATTGTACACATTCCCTACCGTTATTCCAATTTCATTCTAACATCTATCGAGTATTCCTCTCTTGTTTTAATTCTCTTCGTCTAGGATGGAATGGAGGGAATCTGAGAATGAACAATAAATGACGGAGATGGGTAGACTTTGGTGACATGTCCTTAGTTGTGGAATGTTCATCATATGAAACCATGGGGAAGTGAATTTTTGTGTTCATTGGATATTTTCCAAAGTGCATCGTATCTTGCAATTTTAATAGAGCATGGTGATGCATGAATGATATTGGTTGCATTATCAATTGGATGACAACAACATAAATGGTAAATAATGGTTATTAATGAACAAATCTTGGATTTATTCCATTTCCTCACTAATAATAATCTAGTATTTTTTATTTTTTATATTATTATTCATTCACACATAATTAGAAAACCAAAACACCAACCAAAATTCTACTTTCTTCAAAAACATAGAAAATTATAAAAATATTAAAAAGTGGTCTAGAATAGTGCAAACCTGACCACACACAACTCATTGGGAAATGAACTTGGTTGGACACTATGTTTCATTCTAGGTTTTATAAATTCTATTTTTTGAGGGCCCTGAAATAGGCCACTCATCAAGGGAGTTACTGATTTGGTATACCAATTGTCGTGGTAATGTTTTTTTAACCATGATTTCAGGGAAAAATATTTTATTAGTTGGATATTTGATGCTTTCTATATAAGTAAGTGGAACATTTGTTCTATGTGATATGGTTGAAGAGGTGATAAATTAGAAATCAAGTACTTGATTTTTATTGCTTATAATGATTACATGTACTTAGTAATCTATTTTTTAATTTTGATAAATTATTATTGTAATGGAAAGGAAACAATTGTGTCTCTCCCATGAACATATAACTCATTATCTGAAGCACATTAATCCCTTATGTTCTTTAATTCTATTATGGTAGACTTCCTTTTTATTACATAACTTTTCATTACATTTTACAAACAGAGGATCTTTAAAGTCTAGTGTCCTGGAAATCATGAACAATAAAACATGAAAACATAAAACGTTATTTTAAAATACCTTTAAAAGATTCTTAAAAATTTCATCCTATGTAAAATTACTGCATTCATAACCTGGAGACATACATCAATGGTAAGGGTGAGCTGAAGGCCTTGTAAGGATAGAAAGGGAATCAGTTTACTTGTGATATCAATAAGAACTTGATGAAAACTATAAGACATGAGCAATGGAAAAAGAGGTATATCATAATTAAAATAACATGAATAATAACTTCAATATGTGGATAAAACATTTAATTTAGATATTCATGAACATATTATCTAAGTTTATCCCCAAGGTTTCATAAAAATTACCAAGGTTATTCACCAAGGTATTGTGATACTTGTCATCTCTGGAGATTAAATTCTTTACCCAATGCATTAGAGTGCTATCAGGGTGAACCCTTGATATATCTTTATTTTCATGTTATCCACATATATCATAATTAAATATTTCATCAATAACCCATAGAGAAAAAAATAAATGGGTTTCCTTTCAAAATCATGATGTTTTAAAAATTCTCAAATTCTTGATTATTATGTCATTTGTAACCCATAGAAACAGAGTGAGGGTTATATGTATGTAAATTCCAGAATAAATAGATCAATTTTATGTATTGATTAATATCCTTGGAAATTAAAATATATTTGGGTGTTCACATAAATAATACAAGATAATTTCTTGAGAAAAAGAGAGAGATTTTTAGAAGAAAATTCTGCAGCATAACAGCTATATTACATGGTTTTAGAAAACATTGAAAAGAGAGAGGAAAAAATCCACCCACTCATAAATAACTCATAATACTGTATGGGAATAGAATAAAAAGAAATAATATAATGTCATGTATATTTGAAGGAAATATAATATGAAAATGAACCTTGAAGGAAAAGAGAAGATGTGATTTCTTTTACGAAACTTTGGCAGCTAACAGCGTCACTTAAAAAATCATAAAATTATTTTATGAGAGAGGAAAGGGTATAAAATAAATTTAACATAAAATTTATAATAATAATGATATATAAGAACATACCCTCACATAATAAAATGGAAACCATAAGACATAACATAAAGGAAGTCATGACTTATAAGAGGAGGGTGAAAGGTTCCCTTACCTTGAAGAGTGACTTAGAAAGCTCGAAGGTTGGGATCTTGGGGGATTGAGGGAACCTTGGGAGGACTAATTGTGAGGTAAAAAGATAATAACATCGTTGATAAGGATTTTGGAATTAATGGAACGAGGAAATGTCTTGGTGTTTATAGAAAAAGTAAGGGAATATTTAATTAATTTTCAAGGGACACCTCATCGGTGGTATTTGAAAACCCATGGGCTTTACCATGGTATTTTCCCATGGTATTGGCCAATTGGGACACCTCATAACATATATTACTATTCAAAAGTCGACCAGATTTATTACATCATGATTATATCATTAATGATGTCATTAAATAACTGAAACTCAAAACTATATTTTTACTATTCAACGAAAATTCAACTATTTCAGAAAAACCCCAAAAATTTACCCTAATCTAATATCTATGTTGTGAATTCAAAATTGAAATCCATTTTATGAAAAAAAATCTAAATATTTTTAATTTATTTTTTAAATAAAATCATTATTTATTCCAAATAAACAACTTTAAATCTATAACTCATTTTGTAACACCTTGAAAAGGTAATCAAGGTCTCATAAAATTATTGTATAACCATAAGACAATAAAGTAATAATTTATGATTACATTTTATGAAAATACATTTCCATTTTAAATTATTAAATTAATTATAAAATTGTAAATAAAGTATTTATGACATACAAAAATACCAACACTTATACTATGATCATTTTTTCACTTTTAAGATGTCTAAATTGTATTTATACATTCATGGGTGAAGTTTCTATTTTTTGGTTGATTTACTATTCATTACTATTCATAATGGTATGTTACTATTCATTCTTTACTATTCACTTAAAATTATGTTGATCTTATTAGAATCAAAATTTCTTACTGGTCACAACTGTAGAGGACCATTTTTTGAAAATCATTTTACATTTTTAATTATTTAAAGTTTACATAAATATTTTAAAATACCCTTTTTTCCAAAATTCATTAGTAATATGGAACTTCTAAAAATTCATCCTACATTTATCCGGACATTTGAAATTCACAAATTTTACCATAAGAATAAATAACAATTTTATTTATACCAAGGGATTACAAAAAGTATCTAAGGCCTCGTTACATATCCCCTTATAACACCAGCATAGGGCCTAAGTGTAAGGTGTGTTATAGTGATATAATATTGGGGCGGTTTGGATAACATTTCCTGAGTGGTGATTTCTATCAGCTTGAACTTCTCCCTTAGGTGATTCCATTCAATCTTCACATGTTGAAGCTCAACTTGGGCTTGGTCCAGAGTAAATCCCAAAGATGCTACCTCCTTACCAAGCTCTAACAGATGGGCTTCGTACGACCCAAGTCTGTTGGATGAGTCCATCAACTCTACTTTTTGTATTAATTAACCAAGATCACTTGTATTTATAAACAATAATTGAAACATAAAGATTTTAGTTTCTAATGGACATATTGACCAATGGTCATATAACAGTTGAAACCCAATGATCTCTTTTAATTATACTCACTTAATTAATTAAAGGATATAGTTTTCTTGAGTATAAAATAACACACAAATTTAGGAAATAAATATTATTAAAAAGTCTAGGTCATTACATTCTTCCTCCCTTAAGAAATTTTTTCCCCGAAATTTTAAATCATACCCTAAGAAGAGAAAAGGTGTGGGTACCTATGCCTCATAGACTCCTCTTGTTCCCACATGGCTTCTTCACGTTTGTGGTTCCTCCATAACACCTTAACAATGTGGGTAGTCCTATTATGTAGAACCTTGTCTCTAAGATCCAAGATCTCCACTGTCCACTCTTCATAAGAGAGGTCATGTTCTATTTGTACCACCTCTATATTTATTACATGTGAAGGGTTAGGTATGTACTTCCTCAAGAGGGATACGTGGAAAATATCATGAACGTGTGCTATATTTGGAGGGAGTGCAAGCTGATAGGCCACTACTCCTATGCGATAAAGGATTTCATAGGGGCCAATGTACCTAGGGATGAGCTTCCCTTTCTTACCAAACCTCATAAATCTCTTCCAAGGTGAAATTTGAAGAACGACCTTGTCACCAACATCAAACTCCAAGTCCCTTTGATGGTTGCTGGCATAGATCTTTTTCCGACTCTAAGCATCCTTAATGTGTTGTTGGATGGCATGGACTTTTTCTATCATCTCTTACACAAGATCAGGCCTAAGAAGATTTATCTCACCAGCTTCATCCCAACAAGTAGGAGTTCTATATCACTTACCATATAGAGCTTCATAGGGTGCCATTTGAATTCTTGATTGGAAGATATTGTTGTAAGAGAACTCAACTAAAGGGAGATGTTGATCCCATCCACCTTTAAATTCCATTGAGTATGTTCTCAACATATCCTCAAGTGTTTGAATAGTCCTTCCAGATTATCCATCAGTTTAGCGGTGATAGGTCGTACTGAAATTCAATTCAATGCTCAGAGCATGTTGAAGAATTCTCCATAATTTTGATGTGAACCTTAGGTCATGATCAGATATGATAGAAAGTGGAACTCCATGTAGGATTACCACTTCCTTCACATAAATCCTGGAAAGTTTATCAAGATATAAATCTTCCCGAATAAAGATAAAATGGTAAGTCTTGGTGATATGGTCCACAATAACCCATGTTGCATTGTTTCCCTTGGAAGTTCTCAGAAGACCAGTGACAATGACCATAGTGATATTTTCACACTTCCATACTAGTATGGGTAGCGGTTGCAATACCACTTTAGGAAGTTGTCGCTCTAGCTTCACTTGTTGACATACTAGGCACCTTAAAGTTTAGTAAGAAATCTCCCTTTTCATATTATCCCACCAATAATGATCACGAAGGTCCCTATACATTTTTGTGCTTCCATGATGTATAGAGAAAGTAGAGCTATGAGCTTCATCCATCAGCTCCTTCTTTATTTCCAGAATAGATGGAACACATATTCTCCTACAAAATTTTAGTACACCTTCTTGATCAATATTGAACTCAGAAAACTTCCCATCCTTCCCAGCCTCAAACTTCTTCTGTAATAAAGGATCTTCTTTCTGAGCTTTCTTGATCTTCTCTAGTAATGATTGTTGAGAAATTGTTTGGGTTAGGTTTGGTGATTTCCCTTCCCTTATAATTCTCATGTCCATATTTACTAGGTCATTGATCAAAGGATATCTTTGAATCCTCATCATGGAAAGAACAAATGGGTCTTTCCTACTTAATGCATCAATGAATTTTTTTTCTCTTCTAGGATGATAATGAATTGAACAATCATAGTCATTGAGAAGTTACAACCATCTCCTCTATCTCATGTTCAATTAATTTTGTGTGAAAATATACTTCAAACTTTGATGGTATATGTATATATCACATTTCTCCCCATAAAGATAGTTCCTCCATATCTTCATAGCAAAAATGACTATATCCATCTCCAGATCATGCATAGGATAGTTCTGTTCATGACTCTTCAACTGTTGAGATGCATAAGAAATGACTTTTTATTTTTGCATAAGGACGTACCCAATCCCTTTCAGATATGTATCACTAGAAATAACAAATATTTCCCCAATTGAGGTCAAATTTAACATGGGTGCAGTAACTAATCTCTTCTTCAACTCTTAGAAACTTTCCTCACACTCCTTTTTCCAAATGAACTTGACCCCTTTTCAAGTTAACTTTGTTAATGGATTATATAGTCGTGAAACTTTATTCAAAAACATCCTATAATATCCCACTAACCCAGAGAAACTAAAAATATTAGTTATTGTTGTAGGTTGATGCCACTCTTCTACCACTTTTGCCTTTTCAGGGTAAATTGTGATTCCTTCACTGGTAACAATGTGCCCCAATAAAGAACCTTATTGTAACCAGAATTCACATTTACTGAACTTTCCAAAAAATCCTCTCCTTCCATAGAGTTTGAAAAATAACCCTTATATGATCCTCATGCTCCTCGCGACTTTTGTAATATATCATAATATCATCAATAAAAACTATCACAAAGTTATCAATGTAGTCTTTAATGACTCTATTCATAAAATCCATAAAAATAGAGGGTGAATTAGTTAGTCTAAAGGGCATAACAACAAACTTGTAATGCCCATGTTTTGATTGGAAGGCAATTTTTGGAATATCTTCTCTCTTCACCCTCAATTGATGATAACCAGATCAAAGATCAATCTTAGAGAATAATTAAGCCCCACTAAGTTAGTAAAATAAGTCATCAATTCTTAGAAGAGGGTACTTGTTCTTTACTGTGATCTCATTTAGTTCTCTATAATCAATTCATAGCCACATCGATCCATCCTTATTCTTTACAAAGAGAACTAGTTCTCCCTAAGGAGACACACTTGGTTGGATAAACCCCTTCTCCAAAGGATCTTGCAGTTGTTTCTTTAATTCCTTTAGCTCCACATTTTCCATCCTATAGGGGGTCTTTGTTATCAGTTGAGATCCAACTATGAGTTCAATGGAGAACTCTACCTCTCTTTCTGGGAGAGGTCTGGGTAACTCCTTAGAAAATATGTCAATGTATTTCTAGATGTCGGGGACATTTTTTATCCTTATACTCTCATTTCCTACTTTTTCTTCACCGATCAACTCCATAAAGAAATATATAGGAGGTTATTATAGAAAAATATTAGGTTGAGATATCTATCCTTGGAAGATAACTGTAGGTTTCCCATTCAAAGACTACTGAGATTTCCTTGCTTCTACATTTGATCTTAGCATTATACTTTTAGAGCCAGTCCAACCCTAGTATAATGTCGAATTCCATCATGGGAATGACTACTATATTTGTGATAATATCGTTCTCACTAAAGTAAATACTACAGTTTCTAAACACTAATGATGCTTGGATAATCCCACTGGAATTCTTGATTGGTAACTCTACTTTTAGAAAATCAGGGGTTGATTCTAAATTCTTTGTAAACTTGGAGGAAATAAATAAATGAGTAGAACCAGAATAAAAAAAAGTACTTTATAGATTTGAGATAACATTAAGTGTACCTACCACCACATCATTTGGATATTCAACTTTATCTGTAGTTATTGCAAAAGTATGACCTTGTTCTCTTGGTCAATGCTGAGGCTGATGGTGATTCCCCTCCACTGCCCTTGGATTTGGACAGTGATTGGAAAAGTGCCCAATTTTTCCACATTTATAGAATTATACATCAGGTAGGGCCTGAACTATCTTCCCCTTGTCATTAGTGTTGGGAAGTTGAGGGTTCACCTCACTACGACAATTCCGTGTGATATGGTCATCTCTTCCACACTTGTAGCACTTCCCGCTCCCAAGCAAGTAGTTTACTAAGTGCTTCTTCCCACATTTATTACATGTGGGATGTTGCACATGCTTAACTCCTCTTCCCAGATCGAAGATCCTCCCAAAGCTTTGCTCCATCAATCTCTTATTTTCATTGGATTTATAAGACCACTACGTCTCACCAAACTCCAATTCAACTTCAATTTTACCCCGCACAAACTCCTCATAGCTGTCAGAGTCTTGGGTGGATAGATTCTTCTACAAATGAGGTCTCAGCCCACCAAAGAATCTATCAACCTTACTATTTGAATCCATGACAAATCTAGGGGTGTGACGTGAAATCCTTGTGAAGTTCATCTTGTATCTTCCCACAGATTCATTCTCCTTCTACTTCAGCTTGAGAAACTCCTTCTCCATTTTTTTCTCATCAATCGAGGGAAAAACTTTCTGAATAAGATCCCTCTAAACTCTTTCCACTCTATAGATTCAACCTCCACTCTTGGCCTTGTGTTTTTAATCAGTTCCCACTACTGATCAGCTTCTCCATCTATAAGATAGATATCTAGGGTATCCTTATCTTTCTCTAAACAGTAGAGCACAGAAAATATCTTCTCTATAGAGCTGATCCACTGATCAGCAATCAATGCTTCGGTCGATCCACTGAAGTTTGGTGGTCATTGATGATTGAAGGACTCAACAGAATTTTGTTCCCTTCTCAGTGAGATCAGTCTCTCGGCTTGATTCAAGTTATTTCTCATAACTTGAGTCAGTTGGTTCATCATTTTCATGAATGTTTCCATTCCAGCTTCCATCGGAGGGTTGTCAGCACATGGTCCATTGCAGTCACCATTTTCACGGTTCCTCCTATTTCCCTCCATTTTCTAAAATAATAAAACCTCAGTGAGAAACTTATTTGATTTATGAACCTTTTATCTATAAATTATTTTATGTCTTAAAAATTCATGATTTAAACAATTACATTTCTCTATAAATCCTTCATAATGATTCATAAAGATATTATGATTAACCAAACATATCCCCCGGGAGTGTCGTAACCAAGAGTGAATCAAGGACTTTTGTTGGGTACCAAGATACCCCGATTCAAGCCCAAAACTCTTTGTCGAAGTTTTCACTTCTATGTACATCTATTCCAGATCCGCCTCTACATGCTCATATCCAGACAGGGAAGTATTTTCTTGATAAACCACTTACTCAATACTCACCAAAATACTAGGAAGTTATTTAAACTTTTCTATAGGGTTTTTACTAAATTTTTCATATCCTAATTTCCATAAATAACTAAACTATCCTTTGATACCAACTATGTAATCTTGCATTTTTTTACATAACTTTTCATTACATTTTAGAAACATGGGATCTTTAAAGTCTAGTGTATTTGAAATCAGGAACAATAAAACATGAAAACCTAAAACACTCTTTTAAAGCCCCTTGAAAATATTCTTTAAAATTTCATCCTATGTACAATTACTACATCTCATAACCTAGAGATATACATCAAAGGAAAGGGTGAGCTGAAGGCCCAGTAAGGAAAGTAAGGGAATCAGTTTACTTGTGATATCAATAAGAACTTGATGAAAACCATACAACATGAGAAATGGAAAAAGAGAAATATAATAATAAAAATAACATGAATCATAACTTGAATATGTTGCTACAACATTAAATTTATACATTCATGAACATATTACCATGGTTCATCCCCAAGGTGTCATAAAATTACCAAGGTTTTCACCAAGGTATCATGAAACTTGTCATCTCTGGAGATTAGATTCTTTACCCAATACATTAGAGTGATATCAGGGCACACCCTTAATATGAAATTATTTTCATTTTATCCATGTAGATCATAATCAAACATTTCATAAATAACTCATAGAGAATAAAATAAATGGATTTTTTTCAAAATTGTGACGTTTTAAAAATTCTTAAAATCATGATAGTTATGTCCTTTATAACCCATAGAAAGAGAGTGAGGGTTATATGTATGTAAATTATAGAATAAAATAGATCAATTTTCTATATTGATGAATACTCTTTGAAATGAAAGTATATTTGGGTGTTACATAAATAATACAAGATAATTTCTTGAGAAAAAGAGAGATATTTTTAGACGAATATTCTGCAGCCTAACGGCTAAATAACATGGTTTTACAAAACATTGAAAAGAGAGGGGACAAGATTCACCCACTCATAAATAACTCATAATACTGTATGGGTGCAGAATAAAAGGAAATAAGATCATGGTATGTATATTTGAAGGAAATAACATATGAAAATGAACCTTGAAGGAAAAGAGAATATGCGATTTCTTTTACGAAAATTCGGCAGCCTAATGGTGTCACTTATAATTTTAGAAATTCAGTTGATGAGAGTGGAATGGGTATATAATCAATTGAGCATTAAATTTACAGAAATAATGATATAGAAGAACATACCCCCACATAATAAAATGGAAACCAGAAGATATAACATAAAGGAAGTTGTAACTTAAAAGAGGAGGGTGAAAGGTTCCCTTACCTTAAAGAGTGGATTTGAAAGCTCGAAGGTTGGGACCTTGGGGGATTGAGGGCACCATGGGAGGACTTATTGGGAGGTAAAAAGACAATAACTTCGTTGAGGAGGATTTTTTAATGAAAGGAATGATGTAATGGCTTGGTATTTATAGCAAAATTGAGGGAATATTTAATTAATTTCCAAGGGACAACTCATCGGTGGTATTTGAAAAACCATGTGTTTTCCCATGGTATTTTCCCTTGGTATTGGAAACTTGGGACACCTCATAACATATATTACTATTCACAAGTCTAACAGATTTATTACATCATCAATGTTGTCATTAAACACCTGAAACTCAAAACTGTATTTTTACTATTCAATGAAAATTCAACTGTATCAGAAAAATCCCAAAAATTTACCCTAACCTAATATCGATTCTCTGAATTCAAATATGAACTCCATTTTATGAAAATAATTTTCTAAATATTTTTAATTTAATTTTTAATTAAAATTATTATTTATTCCAAAGAAATAACTTTAAATCTATAACGTGTTTTGTAACACCTTGAAAAAGTAATCAAGGTCCCATAAAATTATCGTATAACCATTAGAAAAAAAAAGTAATAATTTATGATTACATTTTATGAAAATACATTTCCATTTAAAATTATTAAATTAATTGTAAATTTTTAAATAAAGTATTTATGACATACAAAAATACCAAAACTTATACTATGGTCATTTTTTCACTTTTAAAATGTCTAACTTGTATGTATACATTCATGGGTGAAGTTTCTATTTTTTTGTCCGATTTACTATTCATTATTATTCATAAGGGTATGTTACCATTCATAATTTACTATTCACTAAAAAATAATTTGATCTTATTAGACTCTAAATTTCTTACTGGTCACAACTGTAGAAGACCATTTTTTGAAAATCATTTTACATTTTTAATTATTTAAAGTTTACATAAATATTTTAAAATACCCTTTTTTACAAAATTCATTAGTAATATGGAACATCTATAAATTCATCCTATATTTATCCAAAAATTTGAAATTCACAAATTCTGCCATAAGAAGAAATAACAATTTTATTTTTACTAAGGTATTACAAAAAGTATCTAAGGCCTCGTTACATAGCCCCTTATAACCCCTACATAGGACCTAAGTGTAAGGTGTGCTATGTTGATAGAATCTTGGGGCAGCTTGGACAACATTTCCCGAGTGGTGATTTCTATCATCTTGAACTTCTCCCTTAGGCAATTCCATTCAAGCTTCACATGTTGAATCTCAGCTTGGTCTTGGTCCAGAGCAAATCCCAGAGATGCTACCTCCTTCCCAAGCTTTATCAGATGGGCTTCGTACGGCCCAAGTCTATTGGATGAGAGCATTGACTCTTCTTTCTGTATTAATTAACCAATATCACTTGTATTTATAAAAAATAATTGTAATGTAAATATTTTCTTTTCCAATGGTTATATTGACCAATGGTCATATAACAGTCGAAACCCAATGGTCTCATTTAATTATACTCACTTCATTAATTAAAGGGTATAGTTTTGTTGAGTATAAAATAACACACAAATTTAGGAAATAAATATTATTAAAAAATTTGGGTCATTACATTTATTATGTTCTTCTATTGAATTTATTTTTACTAATTTTCAATATGTTTGAGTTCACTTGATTTGCATGTAATGTTCATCTTTTTATGGTGAGTATGGTGTAAAGACTTCCTATTTATGATCCAATTATCCAAGGTAGGTAACTTCTTGACATAACATATTTGATGTGCAAAGCCTTTAGCATGAGAAATTTTGAGGGATTGAAGGTCTTGGTTTCAGTGATCACATAGTACCCCACCTCTTGATACATAGTTATCGCACTATTTGTAATAACCATGCACCCAACTATGAAAAAGGGGGAAGGGGGTTCTAGTATCATTTTTCAAGGTTTGTTAGACCATGTAAGATCTCCCAGTAACCATGTTGTTGATTTTAGTGTATGGGGGTGACCTTAATAGTAGGAGAAAATATAGTTGAAACCATATGGCCAAACCATATGTTATCTCCTAGTGAAATAAGTTTTTTACACATAATTTTACTAACTATGCGTCTTTCTTATTTTTCTTAAAAATATAAAATGTCTTTTATGTCATTGTTAAATTTAACTCATCTACTCCTCCCTCTCCTCTATTTATATTAAACTAGATTCCCCCTAACCTAAAATCTTTTTCTTCATTCTTTAGGGATTCCCCTTCTATTTTGGTGGATTCCTTTGAGGTAAGTCTTGACTCCCCTTAGTTCTCCTCTTATTTTCCTCTGTTTCCATGTTCTTACATCCCCCCTATGTATTAAAACCCTTGATCTCTATGGGTATCAAACCTAGTGTTATGGATGGGGGATTAATGAGATTTATTGGTTTTTTAATCTTGTGTAGATCCCTCATCATCTCTTATGGTTTAAAGTGAATGTGAGAAGTTTAATCTAAATTTGAGGTAGGTGTCTCTACCTAATTAGTATTTTTTGGAATGCATTCAGTTCTTGAGATTTCATTTGGTTTTATTTATGTAATATTCTTATAATGATCTAATGTGGTTTTTTATATTCTTTTTCATTTAAATTATTGGAATTTTTGGAATGAAATAGTGATTTTAAATGATTTTCCTTAAAAATTAGTTTTACACCTAAAAGGTGTTTAGTAAAATGTTTCAAAAGTGGTTTTATTTTCTAATGGGTTACAAAGGATATTTCAAAATGGGTTTTCTTTTTGATTTGTGTTATACGAAGTATGTTTACCTTTTATTATGAGGTTGTGTTTATATTGGTTGTATTCTTGATGATTGATTACACATGGGATGCCCTGGGTGAGTTGGTAATCCAGAAGACTACATCCCTTGTACAGATTGTGTGATGGATATGTAATGTTTCCCAATTAGACTGAGAGAGATAATTTGATGGATCATAAACAATGTGAGGCTTTGATATCTCTTATGATAATTAGGTTCATGTAGGTTAGTCGATGTTTCTTAATTGTGTCCTAGTTTCCTTAGACCTATAGGTTTAATCCCATGATGTATGTATTGTAATTGATTGAGATGTGTTGATACTTATTTCCCATTTCATTATTTTTATTTGATTTTAATAATTCTTTGTTTCCATCGGTTTTAATTTATTGTTTACATGTTCATGTTATTTATAAAACATGGCTTATTTTAAATAAATCTGTGGTTTTTATGTAAAGTTTTCAGTGAAAGGCATTTGAAATATAGTTTTTAAACTAGAACTAATAGTTTTCATTATGAAATTAATTATGTAGATTCATGGTGTCCCATTGAAATTTTCATCACACCCTGAATATACCCATGAGTCGAATACAGACTTGGTTTCATAGGATATTAGTAAAGGAAAGGGTTTCATGCAGTTGGACAGGTCTTGTTGATGATTCTCATCCTTACTTGGTATAGTGGGGGTGGTGATCACAGGTCATCGATAGTTTGAGATCGTGAGTAGTATTTTGAGTTCCTCAATGATGTTAGGAGATATTTTGTATTGGCCTCTTCTTACTTGACTATATTTGGGATTATTTTATTTACGGAAGTTTATTATCACATCATCTACATTAGTGTGCGATGTTTATGAGTTATTAGGTTATCATTGCTACATTATGAAAAAAATCCTTTCTACATTTCAAAAATGATTATTTATGTGCATGGGTTTCCCACATATGAACGGTATATACCAGATTTTTTAGTATAATATGTGATATAGTTATTGGATTATGAGGGTTAATCTATTATCGATAGTTATATCTTGACACTCGGATACTTTTCTCTAACCCATGAAAATTGGTGACACACTTTGGGCCTTGTGTCAAGGTAGATCAAGTGATGCATCAGGTAAAACAAGGCTAGTTCATTACATTTAGCATTATGGAAATGTGATGAGATTAATATAGAGATTGTAACTAGATTTACAAGATCTATGAGGGTTGGGATATTATTTGGGTCATTGTGGACTACCTAAAAAAATTCCCACTTTTTACCCATAATAGAATCCACTATTGATGATTTGTGAAAGTTACATGTTAAATAAATTTTGAAGCTTCATGGAGTATCGGTTAATATCATTTTTGGTTGAAACCTTTGATTTATGTCTTGGTTTTAGTAATGGGTTTAGTGGGATTTGGGTACTCATATAAATCTAAATACAACTTATTACCCTCAAATGGATAGCCAATCCAAGAAAACCATTCATATTGTTGAAGATATATTATGAGCCTATGATCATCACTTTTGAGGCTCATGGTGAGATCATTTATAACTTGTAGAGTTCTCTAGAAATAATAGTTATTGTTTTCATATAAAAATGGATACCATTGAT
This sequence comes from Viscum album, assembly GCA_963277665.1. Lineage (NCBI taxonomy): Eukaryota > Viridiplantae > Streptophyta > Magnoliopsida > Santalales > Viscaceae > Viscum > Viscum album. Next base: position 1,175,195,264 of record OY728141.1, on the reverse strand, counting down.
TCCCTCTATGGAAGCCCTTTTCATTATCCTATGCATTAGATACAAATTGGTGATTTGATGAAGCATTTTTGTGCACGCTCTCAAAAATATTTATAACGAAGTGCAGAACTGGGGCTAACCAAGGTCGTTTGATAAGGCTATTTCAGGCATAAATTTTATAATGTTTTAATGTATTAATTTGTGTATTTAAATGAATTTTCTTTAAAAATGTTGGAAAATTTGACTTTTTTATATTTTGTGATAAAATATAATAGATTTATGAAAAAGGAATGAAAAGGGGTGAAAATATGAGTAAAATGACCCTTCTCACCATGACAGAAGTGAAGCGGTATGACACTAGATTTTTTAGGAAGAATGAAGCTATAAATTCCAAAAAAAAACACGGTTACACCTTGTGTGCCACAAGTACACGTAGTGACTTCATCAGAGAAGTAGGCCACCTCCAAAACAAGTCAAGATGAGCATACACATTGTCACCGAAAAGTAAACATCGTGTACCTTCAGTACATGATGTGACCGCAGTCAAACTTCCAATTTATGAATGATATTTTTTTAGGATTCTTACAGACACGAAGGAGACATGGACAAGTTGTACACGATTTGTAGGCCAAGTACACATCGTGTATGTGGTAAAATTTCCAAAATCTGAGCCAAGATCCATACACGCATCATGTGGATTCACAAAAAGTGGATTGTCATTACATGTCATGTACTTCAAGTACAAGTCATGAAATGGGTTAGGTAGAAGCTTTCCAGACCCTATAAAAAGAGCCCCTAACTCCACCTTTGGAGCATTCGAATTTGGCTGTAGATGAAATCCTGGAGCAAAGTTGTTGTGCCTCCCCAAGTAATTTCATTATTTCTCTTTATGTTTTATTTTCTCCCTCCCTTTTATTCTTTCATCAATAGGATGATGGGGTAAACCCATCTTTTGCTAGGGTGATCTAATCAAAGGGGGAAGGTGTGTAGGATTTAATTATTTTTATTATTCATGCAGTTGTTTTGTGAAATTTTATTATTCAACTTCCAATCCATATTATTTTTATTTTATCGTGACCATAAAAATTCAAATCAAAAAGGCATAATTAAAATTTTTCAACTGACTACCCTCAAGACAGCTTGACCATTGTCAACTTTAGGGGAAATCATCTTTAAAAATGGTATCAGGACAAACATGATTTGGAAACACCCTAAACTACTAGATCAAGGGAAATAGGGGATTGTTACGTTGAGAAAGAGATACCATGACCATTGGATCTTCCTCATCTCGACTCTGACACCAATCATGAATTAATCAACTGACTAGATGCAATTGCACCAAAATCTAAAAATTACCAAACCTTAGCACGCTTCATAAAATCTATTTTCACAACAAATCAATAAATATGTTTCTTTTCATATTTCTTTCTCAAATCAATAAATCCACTCTTTTCTCACCTTTTTTATCAATTTAATAAATTAAATCTATTAAAATTATAAATAAAATAATTCCACCATCCATGTGTATTGACCACAAAATTACACTTTACTAAATTTTTAATTAATTGAGTAGCATAGTTTGGGTTTTATAAAAAAAATTCATAGTACCATAGGGAATTAACAACGCCCTTTGGGGAAATTATCGTTCTATTGATGAGCTTTCACGATCAAACACTAACTAATTTTAATTCAATTTTTTATACTTTTTATTTATTATATAAAATTATAAGAAATGAAATACCTTTGTGATAATTTTTTATAACAAAGTTTTTGTATTTGATGAAAACTAACCTTTTTGTATCATAAAATTTTGTTTTCCATGAATCAGATCAATCTGTATTGTATTCAGTTCATCGGATTGAAAGGAATTAGAGGGAGGATGTTTTTTTCTAGGATTATATCTTCGTTGTAATCATAGAAAGAATGAAGTTGTTGAAGAGTTTTGAAAGAAGAAACTGATTTCAGGAGTTTTAAAGTTTTCATACTTTCTAAAACAAAATTAGACAACTTTTTTCTGATCAAGAAGTTCTCATAAGTCATGAAAATGTTTATTATAAAAGCTTTTGAAGAAATGGTGGAGTGATTTGAACAATTTAATATTTGAAAAATGAATTTTTGTAATCATATTTTCATAATTAGATAATTGTAACCAGCATTCTATAGTGAATTATAACCATCATTCTACATAGAATCATAACCATCATTCTGATAGAATTGTAACTAGATTTCTATAGAGAATTGTAACCATCGTTCTAATAGAATTGTAACTATCATTCTAAGAGAATGGAAACCAATATTCAGTAGAGAATCATAACCATCATTCTAAGAGAATTGTAACCAGTATTCTAAGAGAATCATAATCAGCTTTCTGAGAGAATCATAATTAGCTTTCTGTAGAGAATCATAACCATCTTTCTGAGAAACTTTTAACCATATTTTTATAAAAATCGTAACCAGAATTTTGTGATAATCAGAACCAGATATAAAGTGGAAGGGATAGTAACAATTGTATTTAGGATAATCAAAAGATTCTAATGGGATAATAAAGAAACATATTTTAATAGGTAAAAAAATAATTTATAATGATACGATTATGAAGAAGAATGAAAGTAATCGAACTTGACATTCATTTTTACAAAAAACTCGAAGAAATCTAAGGAAGTTTGAAAAAGTCAAAGATGAAGTTTAAATGTGAGAGATTTTTGGAGTTTTGAGATTTTAGGAATCTATAAATATTTCAAGTTTCCTATCTTTGTTTCTTGATTTGATTATAAATACTTCCTTTTATCATTACTTCATTGTCAAATTTTCTATACTTGTGTAATAACCCGGTTCTTCCCTTGAGGTATGAGTCTTTTTTTTTTGAGTTATTTTTGAGAAAACAAGGGAAAATTGGGTAAGTACTGGAATCATACTTTCACATGGCCATACATAGGGTTACACATCGTGGAATAACAAGAACATTTTTGTACTCTATGTCTGTGTAAGGGGTCTACATGGCATGTTGGGGTTTTGGTAAGGTAGAGAGAATTAAACATGTACACGCCATTTATTTCCTTCCACATTTCGTTTAGTAATGTTGGAAAGAACTAGAAAGTAAGTCAGAAAAATGTAGTTTTATTTGGAATAGTAAAATATCCCACATGGCATGTAGTCTCAAGTACATGCCCTGTATTTTATTTTTTTCATTTTAATGGGAAGTATCCTAGTTTTATGGTTCTGGAAAAAAACCCTCACAAACTAGCTGGAGGGGACTCCATTTTACACTTGATTCTTCATATGAAGTCCAATTTTAACACCATCAGATCCATTAGAACCACCTCAGAAAGATCTCAATTCCTATTAAGTTGTTCTTCATAATTTCTTCTATCAACCATGTTATTGGAGTTTGAGAGTTTGTCCTCATTGTGTAGATATACCTTATTCTTTACTGAATTAGAGGCTAGTACTGGATGAGGATTATCGTATGAGTACAAGGTAGGTGGTTCATACATTGTTTTTGGTTTTTGTGTACATTTGGGGGTTGAGGATTTTATCCAAATAGTGGGTTTTTTAGTAGAACCCTAACATTGAAATTTAATTTGATTATTATTCCTTGTGGGATATCATTAGGTATTCCCTTACCCTTTTTATAATTGATCAAGGCTAGGTGAGGGGTCATTTCTCAATTGGTATATTTTTCCAAGAGTGCTAAAATGGTTATATTTGATTTGATTTATTTAAATAGATGCATTTAAATTGTTAAGTTATATTATGTTGTTTAGAGGCATTCAAGGCCTCGGTACAATTGTGTTAGAACTGGTAACATAGAAAATTAAATCTATTGAAATTGAATTGATTTCTTAAAGTGAATTTTTTGAATTGAATTATATATATATATATATATATATATATATATATTTGTTTATGTGTGTGTGTGTGATTATTGAGATTACATATGATGGAACTCATGGCGTTGTGTTGGGTGTGGCAAGGATTTTCTTGAGTGAGGATGAGCACTGGTTGGGAATGGTCTGAATTACATTGGGTTGTCTGACCATAGGATTGGGTGTCATAGAAATTGCTTTGAGGTAGTGTAGCTATTAGGTTGGGAATATCCTTGGATACATTGATGGAATGACCATCGGATTTGATCGACATGGTCTCAAGGGCACGAGGTGCCAAAGATGTTCTGCATTGGGTTCTTTTTTGTGATTGTTGCTCACCCGTGATGGCCAAATCCCCAATATGATTCATGTGAACATTGGTTAACTCTCTGATGAGGTGGTTTTGACTGCTTGTGTGGGTATAGGCCCTTGATATTTTTGGTTTGTGAGTTATCAGTTTGGGGGTTCTTTCCATAAGAATCCACGTTGAAGGTGAGGAGCCTTCGGGTGATAGCGATGAGGATATTGGGTTGGGGGTTGAGGCACGTCGTGATTGAGTTCATGTGTCTGGATATTTATTTGAGAACAGACATAATTGTTCCTCTATTTATTATTTGAGGATAGACATCATTGTTCCTCTTGTTTTCATGCCTTGGGTAGGCGTGAGCTTTCAAGTGGGGGTCCATGGGACCGGGTTATTGTTATTTGGGTGTGCCTATGGGACATCCTTACTTTGACACATATGGTGTCAGGTTGCATATGGTGTCAGGTTATATGATTAAGGTGGAACCTAAGGGTTCACTAGGGCTTGGTGACTACATGAGTACCTTGGGGCATGGGCCAAGGACTTTATTTGCTTCTGAGATTTTGTTGTTGACTGAAGTAGGTGACACTCCCTGGTGGCTGCTGAGAACCAATGGAGGTTGTTTTTATTTACTGCATCGCACTGCTTAATTTATATAGAGATTCATGTATTCTTAGACACACATACTAGGTATGCACCATTGGGTGGTATCCTACTGAGACTCGTCTCACACCCTACACGGGCCATTCGGGACACGTGTATACATTATGTTTTTACGTAGAGGTAATGGACCAACTTCATAAGTTGGATCATTGTACTGTTTGGCATGGAGACTGCTATAGACCTTGAGTTCTTACCTAGATAATGTTTACTTTCATTTATATTTCATTCATGTATCATCATGTTTATTATTTTTATGTAGCTATAGTGGTTAACCATGGGTTCCCTTTGTGTATTGACATGTATGACCTGATATGGATGCATGCCTTGTTTGTTTCAATGGTATTTACAAGTGGTGTTTAGTATGCTGTCATATTTACTTTTTGATATATTTTTTTCTATATTTCTTCCATTGTTTATAGATATTTAATATGATTCTGCTCTATGAGTCAGGTTTGAGTCTGTTGAGTCTTTTATTTTCTTATATATGAGGCTAATATTCTCAAAACAGTAACTTTATCTTCCTTTAGAGGGTATAGCCTACCCACTATACATGTTTACACCCTTGATACTAGTTAGAATCCTTTTTCATTCATAGAGGAGCGCCTAAGGTCAGTGACACCCGGCCCATTTAGCACTATTCGGGCAGTTGTTCGAGTCGGGATGTTACAAAGTGATATCAGTGGAGTTTCTTTTTCCTATTTTATTGGTATTACTATTTTGTATTATGAAATATTAGAGATAGTTTGATGTAGGAACTAGATTTTTAACTTGTTCTTGGGTGCCTATAGCCCCATGTATGAGGGGTGTATTGAGTTACCTTGGGTGGGTTATGCTATTTTTCGTTTTCTCAGATTACTGTTTATATGATTTCCACCTTGGTGGCTCAATTGGTTTGTGATGATTATTGGTTGTGATATACAACCCTTGACATGGTGTGGTAAGGTATGAATTAGACTTTGGCGCTATAAGGAAAGGCATGGCATCATGGCTTTTGATAGGAATGTTTTTAGGGTATTCCAATTTCATATATACATGTATGCCTTGTGAAGTGATAATACGATGTGAATAATATCAAATTCCATGATGTGATAGAATTTCTTATTTTATGAAATGTGATCTTCAATGATTTATATATTTGTAGAATTTCATGTACCAAGGTATTTGGGCCTATCTCCTATACAATAAGGCATGTTTTATGGTTGAGGTGATGTTGATCATCGGGATTGGGTGACTTGGTCATCAATTTGAGGCAACGATGGTTGTTAGGATGGGTGTTGCCTGAGGTAATTTTGATACTTAGTTCTGTTAAGGGAGGATAATGTGGTCATGAGGCTGGGATGTTGTGGGTCAAGGTTGCGGTGGGGGAGAGTAAGGTTAGTTTTTATGTTTTTTCTCTTTACTACTTTCCCTATCTGCATTATATATATATATATATATTGTTGTGTATGTGGGATGTATAACCATTTATGGTATTCAGAAGGTTCCTCCTATATGACTCGATGGAGCATTAGGCCCATGATGATATAGTGTCACTGGAGCATGATCAGGTTCAGACCCCTGAGGGGAAGGCAGAGCATGAGATGTAGGTACCGGCTTAGTGACAAGATTAGGTTTCGGATCCAGTGTAAGTAGGGCAGTTTCTGGGTTTGACTGTGTTCAGGCCATGGATTGATCATAAGATATAAACTAGTAGGGTAGGTGTTTTATAGGTAATTGATAGAGGTGATCAAATCCATCTATGGCTTACCTTACTTGGGAGTTCCAGTCACAGCACCCACTTCTTTTTCAGGGTGAGGGTGGACTATATGAGGTAGAGAACTAGATGGAGAGCATGAAGATGATCTTCAATCAGTTCGAGATGCCTCCATAGTGGAGATTCAATCTAGAGACATACATGCTGAGAGAACTAGAAAATCACTGGTGGGATGTACAGGTATAGGCTCGTAGACACAAGGGACTAGCCTGGAAGGAATTCAAGGATATATTCTTCTACCACTTTTTCCCCAAGATGCTGAGGGCACAGAGATCTCGGGAGTTCATGAGAATTCAATAGAGTGACATGTCTGTCATGGACTATGCAGCAACATTCACTGAGTTGTCCTGTTTTTCACTTGGTATGGTAAGTGATGAAACCTCAATGGTGAGTCACTTCGAAGATTTCTTATGGAACTCCATAGGAGTTTAGGTAAATATCTTTAGGATGGACTCATTCTTAGAGGTGGTGAATCATGCACTCATATTCAAGGGTAACCTAAAAGATTGGTCTCACTTGGGCCAAGAAATGGATTCAAGTGATGGTTCATATGGAAGAAAACAAATTTGGGATGAGTTCCAATAGGGCGGTCAGGCCATGGACTCAACTAGACCACCTCGTAGAAGTTTGAAAGTGGTTTTCTTTCAGTGTGGGAAGCTAGGTCATGTATGAACTTAGTGTGATAGGCCTCCAAATGAGTTTAAGGCATGTGGAGAGGTCCAGAATCTTGATAGTTTTTGCATGCATCCTTCTTAGATAGCCAGATGATAGGGACCGAAGTAGGCACAAGATTCATAAGTCCGGTTAGGATTGGTACAAGGTGAGGGTAGTCGAGGTTCAGCTACATGTGGATGGAATTGAAGATTTAGTAGGACCCAACCATGGGGTCAGTGGCCGGGGACTGGTGTGTCATCGTAGGGAGGTTTGGCTTCAAGAAGACATGTGTCAGGCCAGGTGCATGTTGTGGAGCTGTCAGGGACTGAGTAGGCTGGTGAGTCGACGATAGTTAGAGGTACGTCCTGGGCATGACCTTGATTTTCTTTTTCTTCTTTTGGTGTGGTCTGTTAAGGCATGTCTATTTTGAGTGCATGAGGTGAACAGGATATATATGGACTGACCAGACACTGGTCAATAGTTCGGCACCATATCGGGTGCGTGATTATATATGTATGAGGTGCTTGGTATCAGGAGCTTTGTTATATGCGGGTTACATGAGGTGATTAGGCATTAGGAGCACCGTTGGATGTTGGTTACTTGAGGTGATTAGGCATCAGGACATCCATGGAATGCTGGTTACTTGAGGTTCCTTGGGAATTGGAGCATCAAGAATGTGGGTTGTGATTTAGTTACGAGGCCCTCAGTTGTTTTGAGCATCCATGGGATGCAGGACCTCATTGTTTCAGGGATTCTATGGGCTCAAGGCAAGAACTGATATTGTGCGGGATATAGTTGGGTGTCTGAAGTGAAATGGGAGCACCTGATAAGGTACAGAGGTGATGAAGCATCACGGGTGGACCATGGGTTCAAGAAATAGGTCTATGGACCTTTGATTGATTTGAGCTTTGGGATGGAATTTTTCTATAGTGTTCTTTCAATGCCCTTAAAAGTAAAATTCAAGGACAAATTTCTTTAAAGGGGGAAGTTTGTAAGAACTCGGTTATTCCCTTGAGGTACAAGTCTCTTTTTTATTTTTTATTTTGAGTTGTTTTTGAGAAAACAGTGGAAAACTGGGTAAGTAATGGAATCAGAATTTCACACGGCCTGACTTAGGGTTACATGCCCTATAATCCCAAGAACATGTCGTTTACTCTCTAGTCGTGTAAGGTGTATACATGGAGTGTTGGGATTTCAGCAAGGTATAGATAATTAAACATATACACATCGTGTATTTCCTTCCACATGTTGTGTAGTCATGTCGGGAAGACCTAGAAAGTAATTCGGTAAAACTTGGTTGTCTTTGGAATAGTAAAATAACCCACATGGCATGTAGTCCCAAGTACACACCATGTATTTTATTATTTTTGTTAAAATGGGTAGTAGCCTCATTTTCTAGTTTTGGACAGAACCATCATGAACTAGCCATCTAAGAATTCAATCTACACCCAATTCTTTCTCTGATGTCAGATTAGAACACCATTAGATCCATTAGAACCCCTCGGTAAGCTCTCAATTACTCTCAGGTCGTTCTTCATAATTTCTTCTCTCAACCAAGTTATAGGAGTTTGAGAATTTATGATCATTATATAGATCTGACTTTTACTAGACCAAATTATATTCTGGTATTGGTTAAGGATTACCGTACGAGTACAAGGTTGGTGGTACATACCTTTTCTTATGTTTTCTTGGACATTTGGGGGTTGCGGATTTTAGCGCAATGGTGGGTTTTTGAATGGAACACTAATATTTAATTTTAAATTGATTTTTATGCCTTGTGGGATGTATTTGGGTATTACCTTACCCTTTTTATACTTGATAAAGGTCGAGAGAGGGACCGTTTCTCAATTGGGATATTTGGTCAAGGGTTCTAAAATGGTTATATTTGAGTTTCTTGATTTAAACTTCTACGTTTAAATTGTTAAGCTTGATTAAGCTGTTTAGAGAAATTCAAGACCTCTTTGAAATTGTGTTCGAACTAGTAACATAGGAAATTAAATCTATATAAATTTAATTTTTTGATTAAAGAGAATTGTTTGAATTGAATTATATTTATATATGTGATGCTTGAGATTACATATGCTGGAAACCTTGGGTTGTGTTGGGTGTGGCCAAAATTTTCTTCACTGATGTTGATCACAGGTTGGGAATGGCCAGTATTTCATTGGTTTGTTTGACCATGGGATTGGGAATCATGGAATTATGTTTGAGGAAGTGCAACTATTATGTTGGGCATGTCCTGGGATACTTGGATGACATGACCATCAGATTTGAGTGACATGGTCGCAGGGGCACGAGGTGCCAGAGATGTTGTGGCTTGGGTTCTATTTTCTGATTTCCGCTCACCTGTGATAGCCAAAGCGTCGATTTGAGTCAAGTGCACATAGGTAGACTCTATGATGAGGTGTTTTTAACCAATCGTGTGGGTATAATCCCTTGATAGTTTCAGTTTAGGTATTATCAATTTGGGGGTTCTTGTCATAGGAAGCTACGTGGAAGGTGAGGAGCCTTTAGGGGATAGCGATGAGGCTATAGGGTTTGCGGCTGAGGCTCACCATGATTGAGGTTGTGGGTTTGGATATTTATTTTAGGACAGACATCACTGTTCCTCTGGTTATTATATGATGACAGATATCGTTGTTCCTCTAGTTTTCATGCCATGGGAAGATGTGAGATTTTGAGAAGGGTTCCATGGGATCGGGTTACTGTTATTAGGGAATGCATGTGGGACGTCAGTACTTTAACACACGTTGTGGTAGGGGGAACATGGTGTCAGGTTATTGGATTGCGGTGGAACCTGAGGGTTCACCAGGACTAGGTGGCTATAGGAGTACCTTGGGGCATAGGCCAAGAACTCTATTTTCTTCCGAGATTCTAGTGTTGACCAAAGTAGGTGACACTCCCTGGTGGCTGTTGCGCACCAGTGGAGGTTGTGTTTATTTACTGTATCGCACTTCTTACTTTACATAGAGATTCATGTATGCTTAAACACATATACTAGGTATGAACCATTGTGTGGTATCCTACTGATACTCATCTCACACCCTACAGGGGCCCTTCTGTATGCATGTAGACTTTATGGTTTTACGTACAGGTAAAGGTTCAGCTTCATGAGATGGATCATAGTACAGTTTGACATGGAGACTGGTATGGACCTTGAGGTATCTCCTAGCTTAAGTTTACTTCCATTTATATTTCATTCATGTATCATAATTATTATTACTATTATGTAGCTACAATGTTTAGCCATGGGATTCCTTTGTGTATTGACATGTATGACCTTCTATGGATTCATGCCTTATTTATTTCAGTGGTAGTTAAAAGTGTTGTTCAGCATGCTATTATATTTACTTTCCACTAAATTTATTTCTATATTACTTATTCTATTTACTAATATTGAATATGCTTCCTCTTTGTGGGTCTAGTTTGAGTCTACTAAGTGTTTTATTTTTTTCATGCATGATATGATATTATGCTTAGACTAGTACCTTTTTCTTCCTCAAGAGGGTATATCCTCCCCACTATACAACTTTACACCCTCACTATTAGTCGGTAGCCTTTGGCATTTGGGAAGGTGGAACTAGGGTCAGTGTTACCCTGCCTGTTTAGCACTGTTCAGGTGGCTATTCCAGTCGGGATGTTACAACATGCATGAAAGGTAGAGCACTAGAGAAATTGATGTGAAAGTTCTCATCTGATTGAAGGAGAATTGTTTTGAGCATTCTAGAAGAGTTTGAGTTTTTTTACAGACTGAGTTTGAGTTCATTATATTGAAAGAAATTGGATCCAAAATACATCATCATTATATTAAAATAAATCGAATCCATATTACAGCAGAATTGTATTGAAAGAAATTGAATCCATATTACAGCATCATTGTATTGAAATAAATCGTATCCATAATACATCATCATTGTATTTAAAGAAATCAGATCCATATTACAATAGAATTGTATTGAAACAAATCTGATCCAAACTAAAACAGTATTGTATTGAAAGAAATCGGATATAGATTTCAGCATCATTATATTTAAAGAAATCGGATCCAAATTATTGCATCTTTGTGTTGAAATAAATTGGATCCAGATTACAACTATATTATATTGAAATAATTCAGATCTATATTACAACATCATTTTATTTAAAAAATAGGATCTAGAATCCAGCATCATTGTATTGAGAAAATCAGGATCCGGTATCATCAGATTGAGAGAATCGGATACAGCCAAATCGGACTAAGGATTTGGACTGAGCATTTGTGAAGCAGTTTCAATAAATAATTTATTCCTTATATTGGCTCAATTATTTTAAAATTAAACATTTTAAACTAAAGGGAGTCAATATAATCATTCCAATTGGTAGATATAAGGTTTCTAACAGGAGTTGGAACATTTGGAATTCACTTCTTCATAATAGTGGATTTCCATAGACCCATGGGAGTGTGTATGGAAAGGTCATAGGTTCTCACTCTAAGGATGAACCTTGGAAATATTGTTTTCTTTTCTTTCTTAACTTCTTTTTAATGCATGAGTATTCAATAAAAGTTTATAAGGATATAAATATTTACAGTTTGCAGGGGTTAAGTTTCTAAAAGTTTTGAAACTTAAAAAAGGTAAACAATTGATTCCCCCCCCCCCTAGTTGTTATTAGGTCCTTGGAACCTCAATTGGTATCAAAGTGAGGTTCCCTTGTCAAATCCTTATCATGGATAATATCAATTATTTCAATAGTAGAGTAATTCATACAATCGATGGAAATAATTATTATGGATAGAAAAATAGGATGATTCCTTATCACATATCTCTTTCCCTTGATGTAGTGGATGTTGCTACTATTGGTTTTCCACCTATTCAGAAAGATGAACCCATGAAATTTTCTAATAATAGAAACATATAAGTTGATGGAAAGGCTTGAAATGAAATCCTTATATCCTTATTAGATAATTTTTATCATAAGGTGATGGGTCTCAAGACATTAAAAAATATATGGGACAAGCTGGAAATTGTTTTCGAAGGGAATAAAAAATCCAAGGAAGAAAAGATACAAATATGGTTTAGTATGAAAGAATAAATTATAATGAGAGATGATGAAAAAAATGACGAATACTTTACTACAGTAAATGAAATTTTTTGTAATATCAGAAGATTCGGAGATGTCTTAGAAGAATATATAATTGTGAAGAAACTCTTGAGAAACTTTCAGGACATGTTCAATTCTAAAATTTCTGCTTTAGAAGATAAGGATGATCTATCTCTTAATGAGTTGCATAAATTTCTTATTGTTTATAAAATGAAGAAAGATCCCATCTTTAAAAATAATATGAAAGACGAAATGGATATTGAAGTTATAAGAAAGTTGAATATACAATATGTTGATGAAGTCGGTCCTTATGAGTATGATGATAAGGAGGATTATTAGTTGAATGAAAAAATAATGTCTCCCATATCCAATAAATATTGAAGAGGAAGAGGAAATTATGGAGAAAATATTCCTCTCAAATGTTTTGAGTTTGGTTGAATCAGAAAGTTTTCTATGAATTGCCTCGAGAAGAAATTTGGTTAATATCAAGATGATTATGATGAAAACATTTGATGGAAGAAGTGTAAAAAAAACGATAATGAATATAAGACCTCCAAAAAATTCGAGAATAAGTTTTTCGGAAAGAAAAGAAGTATGTTGAGAAAACAAAAGATTCCTCCAAGAGTGAAGAAGGTGATGAAGAATCTTATATAGAGTAGCATCTCAGAACCAAACTTGTTTCATGTCTTGAGCAAAATAAAACTATTAAGAAAGAAATTAGTGTACTGAAGAAAGATCATAAATTATTTTCTGATGGAATAAAATATGTCATTAAGCATGAGGATGAATACATTTAGGATATTTTAAGTTACAAACATAGAATTACTGAACAGGGAAAGATGATTGAAGATCTTGGAAAGAAGCTAGAAGCTAAAGAAGAATATATTAACAAGTTACTATCAAAAATTCTTGAGTGTAATATTACCTTGATAATGATGAATGAGAACTTAATAAATGCTATATAAGTAAAAGGTGAGACTTTTAAAGTTGTTGAGAAGGCTCATTACAAGAATCATGTGAAATCTTCTCTTACCAAAAATAATGTTTCATTTGATTTTTTTACATTTCAGGTTATGGAAAAGGTATTGGAAAAGCTTGGGTAGAGAAAGAAATTGATAAATCTTTCAATTCTAAAAAATTATAAAACTCACTCAAAAGAAAATGTGGTCCACATACCGAGTATGTTAGAGCTGAAAGAAGTTACCATCCTCAACAAAGTTTCTATAGAGAAAGATATTACTTGAATATAAAATCAAGATTTAAAGGCTATTACTGGTGTTGTGGAATCTATGGGAATAGGGCTTATAATTTTTGGTCCAACATATCTCTACCTGGAAGAAGATACAGAAAAGTGAAAGAAATAGTGAAAGAAGAATGATTAAATTTTCTAACTCATAGAAAGTTGAAAAGGTGAATTCTTAATATGTCAGAAACATTCCAATGAAAAATCAATTTGAATGTCTGGAGATGTTTTTGGAAGATGTGATCAGTCTGATCATCATGCCAAAATATATATGAAACTCCTTCCAAAACAGGTATCTTATGATATAAAAGAAAATAAATATGAAAATAATAAGTTTGAGGAAAGATCTATTATTGTTGAGACAGCTTTGAAAGCAAGTAAGAGGAACAAAACATGGATTCTTGATAGTGGTTGTTCTACACATATGACAGGTAATATACAAATATTGAAACATGTTGAAATTCTGGATGGAGGAACAATTACTTTTGGAAATGAGTGTTCCTTAAAAATTAGAGTAATTATAATGGAAAATATTGAAGCAGATATATTAAAATCTAAGGAACTTTTACTTTTTGATGAGCTAAAACATAACTTACTTATTGTAAGTCAACTTTGTGATGATGGAAAATAAGTAATCTTCAGAAAGTATTCTTGTATCATCAAATGTTTAAAATATGTAAAGTCATTATAAAAGGAGAAATAACCAATGGAAATCTATTTCAAATAGGATAATTCTATAACTCCTGACACATGAGTTTTGAAAATGAAAACAAGTTTTTCCACCAAAGACATGTCCACCTTGGGAAAAAACATGAATAAACTTTCTAAAGTTGATGTTGTCTGGAATTTCTATAATTTAAATGAAGAGATGAAGATGTTTTTATTACTTGATAGAATGGAAAGATGATTAAAAAAGGTAATAAAAGAGTTGATATTCAACATAGCATACCACTTGAGCTTATTCATTCTGGTCTTTGTGGGTCGCTGAGACATCAATCAACAAAATGGTACTTATAATTTATCACTTTTATCAATTATTTCACTCAGATGACAAACATCATGTTTATGAAGAACAAGTGAGAGGCTATTGAAATATACAAATTCTTTAGAAAATATATTGATAATGAAATGGGTTTTTCTGTAAAGAAGATAAGAACATATAATGGTACTGAATTCACAAACAATTCTTTTGAAATATATTTGAGAAATCAAGGTATCAACATCATTATAGTGCTCCCTCTACTCTAAAACAAAATCGAGTAGCAGAAAATAAGAATAGAATCTTGGTATAAATGGGAAGAATTATGTTAGCAGAATACAAACATTCAAAATTATTTTTGAGAGAAGTTGTTAGTACTGTTGTACATGTTCAAAATAGATGCTTGTTGAGACTGAAAACCAACATGGCTCCTTATGAAATATGTTATAACAAAAAACCTTCATTGAAATAATTTAAATTTTTTATAAGTCCATGTTTAGTAAAAATAAAAAATCCGGATTTGAGAATGTATGATGAGAAAGAAGAGGAAAGAACTTTTATGGGTTATTCAAAAAAAGGTAAAAGTTAGAAATGTTGGAACAAATGTTTACACACAAGTCAGTGGACTCATATGATGTGAAGGTTATTGAAAATAAATTTTCATTTACAAAAGTTGTTAAGAATACTGGGGAGGATACATTAAAGAATTCCAAAACTAGTGAATGTTATCTAAACATTCCTTATCAAGATTCAGATGAGTCATGTGATGAAGAAATTTTAGTTGGGAAAGAAACATTGAAATTTCTTACCTTATGAAAGTATGTTGAATCTAAAAAAATAATTGGGAATCAGAAGGCTTAGTTTCAGCCTAGAAGGATATTGAGATTAGATAATCAGACTTCACTTATCTCAAAAGTTTAACTAGAATCAGTTTTAGAGGTTATTCAACATAAGGAATGGATAGATGCTACGAATGAAGAGTTGGATCAAATTGAGAAGAATGAATCACAATAAATTGTTCGAAGTACACCCAATAATAATGTTATAGGAACAAAGTGGGTTTATAGAAACAAATTGAATGAGCATGGAGAAGTTTCAAGAAACAAAGCATGAATTTTTTTAAAGGATATTTATAGGTGGAAGGTGTGGATTTTGATGAAACCTTTTCCCCCATTTCAAGGCTAGAAACTATTCAGATGTTTCTTGCAGTGGATTGTCATCAGAATTACAAGGTTTATATGATGGATATAAAGTCATATTTCTTAAATGGTGATATTGAGGAAGTATTTTACATTTAGCATCCATGTATGTTTTTACTTGATGAGTATGAAAATGATGTTTTAAAATTTAAGAAAGATTTATATGGACTGAAACAAGATCCACATTCTTGGTATTCGATGCTTGAAAATTGTTTGAGAATAATGAAATTTTCTAAAGGAAAACTTGATATAATTAGTAAGTTAAAGATGTTGACTTCAGAACATTAATTGTAATTGTTTATGTGGATGATATAGGTTTTATGTGGATGAAAAAAGGTTTGTGAAGAATTTTATGAAGATATGAAGAAGAACATTGAAATTTCAATGTTGGGAGAATTATCTTTCTTCTTTGGATTATAAGTTCAACAAAAGGAAAAAAATACATGTTCTTATCCTAATAAAAGTATGGCAGGGAATTGCAAAAGAAATTTGGAGATGATGTTTCATGGTTATACTGATGTTGATTGGGTTAGAGATTGTAATGATATAAAATCAACCTCATAAAGAACATTTTTCTTGGGTGAATGTTTTTTGAGTTTGAATAGTAAGAAACAACGTTCAGTAACATTGAGCACAACTGAATCTGAATATGTTGTAGCTAATCAAACTTGTAATCAAATGTTTTGGATGAAATTTAAGTTATAATATTTGAATTTGAAAGTTTCTTAACCATTGAAGATACTTTGTGATAATCAAAGTGAAATTGATATTTCTAAGAATCTTGTTCAGCATTCAATATCAAAACACATTTATATAAAGTTTCACTTTATAAAACAGAAAGTTGTGGCTGGAGATGTTTTGCGGGAATACTTTTCATCAAAGTATCAAATTACTGATATCTTTAAAAAAGTAGTTCCAAAAGAATGTTTTGTGGAACTTAGGAATCAACTTCATGTTTATCCTCCTCCTATGTCTTCCTAAATGTCATACATAATAAACCCCACCATGCTTTGGATTATTTTGACAATGGGGGAGAGAAAAAAAACTTCTCTTCTTTTTATGAATCTGAATCTATGGTTATCATATAATGGGGGAGAGTGAAAAGAAAAGTGAGAGAAAAAAAAGTTAAATAAAAAGAAATTTAGAAAAGAAAGAATGGGGGATAGAAAAGGATGTATGAAAAGAAAAGTTATGAGAGTTTATCTTTACATGGCCACAAAATTTTCTTTCCACTGAGGGATTCAATTCCTTCAAAAAAAATACTTTATCTAGTAGTATGGTGTTAGGACACTCTCTTTTGAGAAAGGATATGTTTTAATAAAATTCAAAAAATTTGAGTTATGAAAAAATTATGAGAGTTTGAAAAGTTGTTCATGAGGGTTGTCAACAAATCCAACATGGGATATTGAAATACATTTGTGATAATTTTTCATAACAAAGTTTTTGTAATTATTGATAGCTACCCATTTTTTATCAGAATGTCTTGTTTTCCAAGAATCAGATCTATATGTATTGTATTCAGTTCATAATATTCAAAAGAAATAGAGGCAGGATGTATTGTTTTCTTGGAGTCTATCTTTGTTTTACTTAGAGAAAGAATGAAGTTGCTAAAGATTTTGATAGAACAAAGTGAATTAGGGAGTAAGAAAGTTTCCATAATTTATAAAAAAAAATCAAATGATGCTTTTATGATCAAAAATTTCCCATAAGTCATAAAAACATTAATGATAAAATATTTTGAAGTAATGGTGAAGAGGTTTGAATAATTTTAGAGTCGAAAAATGAATTTTCATAATCATATTTTTGTAATCACTAATCATAACCAGCATTCTACAAAGAATAATAACCATCATTTTGTAGAGAATCATAACTAGCATTCTGTAGAGAAACATAACCATCATTTTGAGAGAATCGAAACCATTTTATGTAGAGAATCGTAACCATCATTCGGAGAGAATTTTAACCCTCATTCTGAGAGAATAAAAACCATAATTCTATAGAGAATCATAACCAAAATTATGAGAGAATCACAACCATTATTCTAATAGAATCATATTCATCTTTCTCATATAATCGTAATCATCATTCTATAGAGAACCATAACCATATTTCTGAGATAATTTCAACTAGAATTATCTAAAAATCATAACCAATATTCTGTGAAATTCAGAACCCGATGGAAAGAGGAAGGGATAGTGAAAAAAATTCTATGATAATCAAAATATTGTAATGGGATGAGAAAGAAATAGATTGTAATAGGTTGAAGAAGAATTCATAATGAGTCTTTTATGAATAAGAATTAAATACGTCTAACTTGACATTCAATTTTGGAAAAATCTCATAGAAGTATAAGTAGGTTTGAAGAAGTCAAAGACAAAGTTTAAATGTGAGAGATTTTAGGAGTTTTGAGATATAAGGAATCTCGAAAGATTTCAATTTTCCTACCTTTGTTTCCTGATTTGCCTATAAATACTTCCTCAGATCATTAGATAATTTTTTAATTTACTATAAACATGTGGAAGGTGGAGAGATATATAAATTAAAGTGGAAATTCTCATCTAATTTAAGGATAACTATTTTTTTAGAATTATAGAAGAGTTTGAGTTTTTTATAGATTGATTTTGAGTTTATTATATTCAAATAAATCGGATCCAGAATACATCATCATTGTATTTAATTAAATTAGATCCAGATTACATGGGAATTGTATTGAAAGAAATAAGATCTAGATTACAGCATCATTGTATTGAAATAAGTTAGATCTAGAATACATAATCATTGTATTTAAAGAAATCAAATCCATATTACAGTAGCATTGTATTGAATGAAATTGGATCTAGATTACAGTAGCATTTTATTGAAAGAAATAGGATCTAGATTACAACATAATTATGTTGAAATAAATTGGATGTAGATTATAGAATCATTGTATTGAAAGAAATCAAATATAGATTATGGTAGAATTGTATTAAAAGAAATCATATGAAAATTACAACATCATTGTATTGAAAGAAAAAGGATCCAGAATCCAGCATCATTGTATAGATAAAATCTGGATCCAACATCATCATATTGAGAGAATTAGATCTGGCCAAATCAGACTGAGGATATGGAGTGATCATTTGTGGAGCAATTTCAAAAAAGACTTTATTTCTTTTATTGGCTCAATTTTTTTAAAATAAAACATTATAAACTGACAGGAGTCAATATAATCATTTTTATCGGGAGATAGGAGGTGTCTAATGGGATTTGGCACAAGTTGTATTCCCTTCATCATAATAGTGGATTTCTATAGACCCATGGGAGTGGATATGGAAAGGATGTTGGTTCTCCCGCTGAGTAAAAACCTTGTAAATATTTTATTCTTTTCTTTCATAACTTATTTTTTCATGAATGACTATTCAATAAAATTTGATAGGGATTTAAATCTTAAAAAGTTACAGGGGTTAAGTTTCTAAAAGTTTTGAAGCTTATAAAAAGTAAACATCTGATTCAACCCCCCCCCCCCCCTCCCATCTCAATAGTTATTCGACCCTTAGAACTTCAAGAAATAGATATTTGAGAAATGAGAATGAAAAAGTAAAATTAAACATGAAAATTAAACAAAAACAGAATGAATGACGATATAATTATATTAGGACAAATGAGACATTCTCGAGAGAATCACCCATATTGAACCTTCGTTGTCTTATTATTGGTTTCAAATTTACTTAATGAATACACTTCATCATATGTGTGAACATCATCCTCTGTATATGTTGTCAAATATATGGTTCTCTCAAATATCACCAAGAGACCACACATCCACCTCCTCAATCGAGGGATAATATTGTGGAAGTGAATAACAAACCTCAGGTGGTAAGTGGATACACAAAAGACACCTTGACCACTAAGATTATCCTCAGAATAACTCTAATAAAATAAGAACAATTAATCATGAATGATTAAAGTTTTGGGATCAACACTAGAATACTCCCCCCAGGAACATCCTTGGGCTAGCTACTCGTGAACATGAACATAAGAGTTCACAATGGAGAAGGTCAGAGTGGAAACAAAAAAGATATAAATAAAATACGATATAATAAGAGGAAGAAGAATGATAAAATATACTAAAAATATAAAATATTATTAAAACATAAATGAAACTATAAAACTATAAAAAATTACCAATATGGCTTCCCCCAAGTTAACAACAACTTGAAATGAAGAAGAAACTCTCTTTTAAAGTAAAAAGAGATAAAAAAATTTGGATCCAGAATCATCCTACAAATTTTTCCATGTGTTATCCCAATTTAATGCATGAATTTGTGAAAGTAGTATTATTAAAAATTGTTCCTATATTTCCTATATTTATACCCAGAAAATTTGATCTTTATAGGAAAATTTTTTAGAGACATATATCCCATTTACTCAGGAAATTTATTCTGGATAGGTGATTGTTCGAATTCCAATTCAACCAAATTACCATGCATTTATTTCCTTGAACATGAAATAATCAGGTGTGTACACCTTAATAAAATTGGTTCCCCCTGATGTTTTATTACTCCATAATTAATTTATATCCATTTGAACCATCCCATTATGAGATATGGTCCCAACATCAGAACTCTTCAAATATGTTCACTGTTTTTGAGGCCCAACTTATGAGATGATTTTGGTCCTTCAAGTGATGGACTGAACTTTTCACCTTGAAGAATAAAATGAATACCAACATTTATATAATCCTAAAAAAGAATAAGTTTTCAATTTTTATCCTTGTAGAATATTTCATGCCCAAAATAATTTAATAAATTAAAACTGTTAAAATCCAAAATATACCATTTTTACAATTAAGCTCAAAAATACTTCTAAAACCATAAAATGTAAAATATTTCCCTTAAAATAAAAGTTAGGTGTAATTAAAACAATAAAATTAAAATTAAAATAATTGAAAATATTTTCTCTTTCAAATTATTCGCACTTAAACATTTCACTCCTTTCTAGTCATCTAATATCTCAATCAAAAGAAACTTCCCAAAGTATAAATGACAAAACAACTCAATTATCATATCAAGGAAAATATAATGCCTCCTACGTTGAAAAAAATTTCCTAACTCCTCAAAAATAATAAGATTCCATTAAAAATCATGTTAATCATCACATGAATTTTTTACTTACCTCTCTAGAAAAATATTTATCTCTCAATCAAGGATTTATAATGCGGTGTTTTTCTCATTCTCAAGAACATGTGTGATTTAAATGGTCTTTCTATAATCATAATTTCTCCATGACAAAGAGGAAAAAATGTCTCAATCATGAGGTATTTTTCTTTGGATTTTATAAATCTTAGTTTTGGAAGGTTTTAAATGAAAAAAATACATCTAATGTGGAATGAGAAGGGTTTGTCTCTGAAGTGAATTAAATGCATGAAAATGGTTTTACTCAAGAATGGTGTTCTCCTCAATAAGCTCAAAAATGAATCACCTCCAAAAACATCTTTCTTTATGAAGTTCCTACTTTGAATTTCATAATCAATGATAAATTTCTTCCCTCTTTTACTCAATTTTTAGCATTGTTTCAGCTTAAATTTAGATCTTGATTTCCTTCTAGAATCAACTTTTTGAGGAAAAGAGATATAGTATTTGATCTTTAAAAATTGGTGGACACCTAGACCATATTTGTACAGATATTTTGATACACTCATACAGAATCCATCATGGAATTTCTTCCAAAAAATTATCAATAAATATGAGAACACATTCAGTTCATCTCAAATGAGTTTTTTAGGAAACCAAATTATAGCTCATCTTCTCCCTCCCAAACACTTGATTTCAACAATAATCATGCATTTAACTTCTATAGTGGGATGTAAAGGGATAAATGGATTGTAATTTGGATTCCTAACAATTTATTTCATGGATACTAGAGGCTTAATAGAGGTTATATGAAAAGTTAGGCAAAAATTAGATTCCAATTTAAAATGGTATTTCAAAATGGTGCCTCAATCATTCGTAACACATTCCATGAACTCTAATAGCTTTGAAAAAAAGAAAAAAATTTGTGGATCACACAACATGTATCAATACTCTAAATAAAAATAGAAATGTAAAGAATATGTAAAATAGTTTTAGAAACATCTCAAGTTGGGCATGGTATTCAATTTAGATAGCACTAGTGATCATTAATTTCACAATCAATAAAACATCATCAAATGAACAGATAGGAAATCAAGAAAAAAATCCATTAGTACTTGTTAATATCCTCAAAAATTAAAATAAAGAAATTTGATAAAAAAAACTAATATGGTTTTAATTTAAAAAATCATTTGATTCATCTCAATAATCCTAAAGACACATAAAAATGAAAACAAGGAAACCATAAAAAATCAAAATAAAAGACATGAAAATAAAATGAAATCACGCACAAAATTCCTAAAAATAGACTAAAATCCCTCACCTACACTTATTCCATTTACTACCTTATTTTTATATAAAATATTAAGAATAAAGTTTTTAATGAAAAATTTAAATTGGGTGTCAAATAAAATAAAGAAAAGGAAAGGAACGACCTGATTTATTTTTTAGTGGAAGCATTGAGTTAAGCTCCTGGATACTACCACTTTAAAACTACAAGAATGAAATAACAATAAATAATTAAAATAAAAAAATAAATATAAAGAGGATATAAAAGGGATAATTCTTGGTTTATACTCCAAAGTGAGTGCTAGGTTTTTACTTCCCCTAGTCATGCAGTTGTAGTGGATTATCTTCAATCAGAATGTGGATGTGGTTTCTTTGAGATAAACCATCACATGTGACATTTCTTAGTATCCATGAGTAATCTCTAAAATCATAGAACTCCAAATAATATAATAATGTTCACAACCACTAGGAAATAAAAAATAGAAAATATGAGGTCCATAGTGGGATGGAAAAGAAAATAGGGGCACTTCCAATTGACTTTTGTGGTGTCCTCCTTAATATGGTTTGTAAATTTATGTTGAGGAGGTAGTCACACAACAAAATAATTTTTTAGATCTTATTATTCAATAAAAACAACATTTGTGGTTTCTTCCATAAAAACTAAGATCTTATCCATTTGTTATGTATCATAAATTTTAGAAAAGGGAATGTCAGAAAACAATTCAACTTGAATAAGATTAAAGCATGATGAATCAATAAAAATACTCCCTTTTAAGTATGTCGTCTTGGAAATTGATATCTTTTGGCAGGACTATTGGAAACTAAATATCTAAAGTTTAATCTTCAATATCATATTCCAAAGAAAGAGATAGGTACAAATGTGCTGATATTTCGTTATCAAGGATAGGAATATCATGTTTTAGGTTATCTTCAAAAATGTTATTATAGGAATCTTCGAAATATTGTTGATCTCCCATAAGTATATAAGATGACATTTTTTCTTCATGGACCTCCTCAAGAAATGGTTGTGTGTGGGATGATTTGATTAATTAATTTAGAATATCCTTCTCACATGACTTAGGTTCTTTAACATAAAAAATGATTGGTGAAATATCTTCCACCACTCATTTTGATTCTAGTTCCGGTTGAGGTTAATATTGCTCTTGACATGAATGAACATATTCCAATAGCCATTCCATTTTTCTCTCTAGGCCCTCTATTTATTATATAAGTTATTGAATCTAATATTTTTTTATTTCTTATTCCTGTTGCACCTAAGAGTAGTCAGTCCATGCATAATAATAACAATTTAAATACATCATAAACAAAGATGATTTTTTAGTTTTTGAAATTTAATCTTTTTTTTGAAAAAAAAAATTAATTAAAAATGTGAATTAAAATAGTGATTGAAGACCATTTGAACCCTATTTAATGGTTCCAAATTAATAAATCATCATTTTGAATTATCTCAAAAATATTTGTAACTAATTGCATCATAGGGGCTGACCTAGGTTATTCTCTTGAAGAGATTTTATGATCAAACACTAACTACTTCTAATTAAATTTTTTATATTTTATTAATTATGAAATAAAAATAAAATAAATAGATATTTTTTAAATGAGAATGAAAAACTAGAATTAATCATGCAAATTCAATGCAAATAGAATGAATGCAGATGGAATGGTGTTAGTAATAAAGGATACATTTCCAAGAAAATCACCCAGATTGAACCTTCATTGTCTTATTATAAGTTTCAAATTTAACTAATGAACACAGTTTATAATATGTGTGAAAATACTCCTTTGAATTTGGTTGTGAATATATGGTGCTCTCAATGATCTTTGAGATACCACACATCATCCTCCTCGATTGAGGGAGAATATTGGAGAAGCGAAAGATAAACCTAAAGTGGCAAGTGGAGACACAGAGGTGTAATTACCACTAATACCCCCCTCTGAATAACTATAAGAAAATAAGAAACATTAATAATTAATTTTAAAAGGATTAGGATTAATAATGGATTACTCCCCTAGTAATATCTTTTGGTTATCTACTCATGATCATGTGCATAAGAGTTCATAGTGGAGAAGGTAAGGGTGAAAACACATAAGATAAAAAAAATATGATAGAATGAGAGGAATTAGAAAAATAAAATAAAATAAAAATAAATAATATTATTACAACAAAATGAAACTAAAAAACTATATAAAATTTTCAACAAAGGACACCCCCAAGTTTCAAACATCTTGGAATGAATAAAAAACACTCTTTTATACAAAAAATATGTGAAATTTTTGTCTCCAAAATCATCTTTCAAATGTATCCATGTGTTATCCCAATTTAATGGATGAATTTGTGAAAGTGTAATTATTAATATTTTTTATTATATTCATATTATTTCTACCCACAAAATTTCATATTTATTGGATACATTTTGAGAGATATATATCCCATTTACTCTAGGAATTTATTCTACACAAGTGACTATTTGAATTGCAATTCATCCAAATTACCAAGAATTTATTACCTTGAAAATGAATAAATAAGGTGTTTAAACCTTAATAAAAAAATTTCCCCATAATATTATATTGTTCCATGTTTAATTTAAGCTCATTTCTAACATCCCTTTATGATATATTATCCCATAATCATAACTCTCCAAAACTGTGCACAGTTTTTGTGGCCCAACTTTTGAGGTGATTTTGGTCCTTCAAATGATGGATTGAGCTTTGGGCCCTGAAAAATAAAATGAATAAAAACATGTATATAAACCTAAAAAGAATAATTTTTCAATTTTGATCACTGAATAAAATTTTATGTCCTAAATACATAAATAAATTAAAATAGTTAAAATCCAAAATAGGCCATTTTTGCAATTAAACTCAAAAATGCCTCTAAAACCATAAAATGTGACAATTTACATTAAAATAAAACTTGGGTGGGGTTAAAACATTATTTTTTAAAGTAAAATAATTGAAAATATTTTCTCTATAAAGATTCATATTTCATTGGTTCTAATACAGTTTAGCAGATGTCAAAGCAATAAAAATTGATTCTAAAATGACTAAAAACTACTAAAATATTCTAAAAGTCGTATATTGGTTGAAAAATATAGACTTTGGAATTTAAGGTTCATTTTCATGTTTTACTCCATGATTGGACAATATTGGGTCCCTAATTCATGGGGAAGTAGGGTAATTTGACTCTAAGGTTCGTCAAACCTTTTCTTATCTTGAACAAAATTAGACAAACAACTATCAACTCACTTTGCCTCCAAAATTTTGGGTTGTACATAATTTATTTTATATTTTGAAACTAAATAAATATATACATTTATATATTCCATTTTTTTATTTTATAATAAATACTCTTTTTGGTTTATTCAGATTCTACATCCATGGGATGAAAATGAAAACCATGCATATAGGAAAAATCCCAAAATTATCACAAATTCAAATTTAAAACAGATAAACACAAAATCACTTCAGATAAAGGTCCATACCCCCTTTGAATTAAAATTTTAAAAATAATTTAACACATCACAGACTCAAACACCTCAATCCATGAACCCTAATGAAAAAACTGTTGTCTTTATTGCCTCTCTCGTTAGTAAGAAAAACCTCTAAAAACGAGACAACTTTATTGTCATGAAAACCAAAACAGATCTACTAAAATGACAGAAAAACATCAGCATCTGCTCCCCTAGGAAAAACCACCATCAAGGATAATTAAACACAAATAACATTGTACCATCATGAATATATAATACATGATAAGTGGTATCACCAGCACTAAAAAACACAGTGCACCATCTTCACTAAGCACACCCTCACCAAAATTAGACCAAACACCAGCGAAGACTTCCATATTATAAGTAGTAATGAAACCATAGGAATATGAACCCATGAATCAACATTGAGTGCCACCACTATAAAATTCCTAAACCATCACATTCACCTTCATAATAGACTGAGAATAGGGTCTGGAATAAAAGGAAAGGTAGCAAGGTAGATGAATGGGAGAAAATGAGGATGATTCACCAAAAACTACATCCAACATAACCCAAAACTACCATATAACCATCATGAAAAACTAGTATGGGGTTTATAAATAATGAATTGTGAAAATTTTTTTGATGGTATCAATATTGAGGTAGATATTTTCTATATACAACAAGATATTTGTATCATTGATTGGAGTAAAAAAGGGTTCTAGGAAAAGACTATTCCATTAGTTCATATTTTATGGAAACATGGGATATTACATAATAAAACCATGGAATAGAAGCTTTAAATAAATATTTTAGATCAGAATGGTGATGAATACACAATAGGGGGAGAATTTTGTCCCTTTAAAAACACTTGAAAGTTTTAAAATGGATCCCCCTTTTCAATTTGGAAAGAGATATTATTTCCTTTTATTTAAATAGATAATTCAGTAGAGTGATAAATAAAATAACATAGTAATTTTTATAATGGTTTGGGATACAAAGATCATATATTACACTCCACCGACACTCTCTCTATGAGTTTGGTGGTTTTTACCGGCAGGTCCTTTTCCTAGGGATCTCTACATTTGAGTGAAATCAAATGAAACTTGTTACAAAAGATTTTACAAGGATTCAAATAGGACAAAAAAAAGTTTTCAAAACTTCCACGAACTAACCCACCGAGGTCAAACCCATGACTACCCCAAGTCTATCTCTAATAGGATAGGGTGTGGTAAATAACACCGAGTAGGAATATCCTAGAAATGGGAGCAATTATCCCAAAGTACCAATACACACACACATATCCAAGAACACATAGTGATGAAATGTAAAACAATTTAAAAAATTCATGCATACATCTAAGATCCCACAACAAAGTATGATAGTAAAAGTATTGAAAGCGAGAAAAAAAGGGCCAAATACAAGCCCAACCAAGAAACTGTAAAAGTACAACCTAATCCAAGGTAAAGGATGAAGTCAAATGCAATATCCTAGTAAAAAACCTTAGGCTTTCAAGTTCTAGATATTCTCTAATCACTCCCTTTCCTCCCAGGGTACTTTCAAAAAGGATTTCATCTACATAAGACATGGCACGTGTAGGAAAATACCATGCAAGGATGAGTATAAAAACACTCATTAGGACACCCTGAAATCAATAAAAATAAAGATTCAAGTATAGTCAGCTCAATAAATTATATAAAAATCAATGTATAAAAAAACACCTAGATATACTCAGGAAAGACACTATGCCACTGGGTGGCAATAACCAACTAAATCCATAGCATTCTACTTGTAGCAACGCCCATTGTGGGATAATCAACTCCATAAGTCATTCTATCATCAGAGACACTTGATAAATATGTCTACCTCATTGGAACCCACAAAAATAAATCTCACTAGTATAATAATACTATGATATACAGATAGGGGGTCGTGCCCAGAACTGTTGGGGGACACCACAAACCCAATCCGGAACAACCCGCTATAAAGGGGATTATATGTCAACGATACCACAAACCCTAAAAATAATCAATGGTAGATGGATTATTAACTCCCTACTTAGGGAGTTCACATCGATTCCACAAACACCACCTATGGAATAAAGGATGATAGAGGATCACACTCTAGTCTCATGGAGGGACATTATAACTCTATCTAAGACTCGGCCTCTAGAGGGGATCACAATCTAGTGATGTGGAAGTAATTCCAAATTTTACCCTTGTGGGAAAATACCAATGGAATTCCCTCAATATATATTGGTCCAAACTAATAAAACTAAGATCCAAATGCACTCTTAAAGGCGGTACACGGCGTGTACTAGGGGTACATGGAGTGTCCATCTATCCTGATGCTTTCCCATGTGGAAGAGCCCACATGACATGTATTCTCCATATACATGGAATATATAAGGACTACATGGCATGTAGATACATATGGTATGTTTCCCATGACTCGTGGCTATTTTCATGTACCAAGGTCCTGTTTGTGTACCGGTTCGTGTACACCAAGTTGTGTCCATGTGTTAGTACATGGTGTGTCATCTAGCCATTTCATTTTTCTTGTGTCTGTTTACTCTCTGAAGTACATTCCTAGGCACATGTAGGGGTCAAACGACATGTGATAGGGGTCACACTCCTTGTGTTAGGATTCAAACAATGTGTGATTCTTAACTCTAGCTGAAACTCTACTGTCGTAGCTAGGGGGGCCACACAGCATGTAATCCTAAAGTACACATTATGTTGCCCATGATTTCCATATTTACTTATGTGCCATCCCACACCTCATTAGATCCTCCTCCCTTGATGAAACCTATATTTTTGGGTTTGTTTGGGCATTTTTTCATATGATCTTGGTATTTTGGGTCCCGAATCCACTCGGAGAATAATCCTCCAAGAAAAGTAGTCATTGTATGTCAAAACTGGGAAGAATGGGATCCAAAAATTCATTTGTTCTATTCTCGATCATCCACTTCCATTGTCTCACCGTGACTGTATTATCGATCATGAACCGCACCCATAGTATCAATACATTACACCAAATAATGGTTTTTCAATGATCGAATGTTGGGTATTCATCGAACCATGGGCCAAAATAGAACACCCATGATGAATGTGTGAAGAATAGAGGGATAGATTTTCAAGACATATAATGTTTAGGAAAGAACCTCATTCATTGTTAATTTGGTTGTGATTAATTATAGTAGAAAGGATGAATAAAGAGGGATAAATCAATGAAAAATTTAAACAATTCTATCAAATTTAAATCTACCAGCAATGCATAAATCAATGTTGTTCATGGAATTCATCTATGTTCAAACTATATTGAATAACAGGATGAAAAAATCAAAAAGAACAAAATCATACCTGGAGTTTGGATTGATCATTGATTAAGAAAATTTGTTTTTTATTTATTGAAGAGATCCACATATTATATTGGTGTGATGATTCATGATCTGATCTCAATCCGTCATCGTCCACCAAGAAAAGCTCTCAAATATTTGTCTGATCCTCCATAGTTTGAGTGGATAACCTTGATGAAAAACTTATAACTATAAATTTAAAGGATAAATAGTCACTGAATCAAATGGTAAACAAAATAAACAATTTATTTCATTTATTTCATTTAATTACACCCGTGATGAATTTTTCACAAAGACCTTGCACTAAAAATTATTATGTTGTTACTGGGGTAAAACATGTGTTCTAAACTCAATGGTTCCCATGTATTTTTTATTTGGGAATACATTTATGAGTTGTTCTAATTTTTTAGGAAAAATTCATGTGTTTTCTATTTAATATACTTAATATATTTAAATCCTTTATTCATGGAACATCAGGCCTCAAAATCACATTCCTTCTGAGTGCCTAGTCTTGAAAAATAATCCATATAATATCCAATAAAATGATACATGGAAAATATGAGATGTTACATTCCCCACAACTTAGGGATTTAGACCCTGAAAATACTAAATAATGGCTACACAAAGAGATGTGGGTACTCAACACGAATCTGATCTTACCACTCACATGTGCTCTATGGAAGATTCATGTGTTGTCATTGGACAAGAACAAGGGGAATCAATCACCCATGAAGGATCCTCTCCTACTGATCCTCGATCTCCATTGGGTACTTTACAATGGTATCTCCATCCTTGATGTCCAACTCACCCCAGTCGATACCGTGTGATGGGTTGTGCATGTACCTACTCATCTTCAACAAGTGGATGATGTTGTGTATCTAGACTAACTACATTAGTAGATCTAAGTGGTATGTCACCTTTACAAATCTATACATTATCTATAAGGGGCCATTGAATATCAGAGATAACTTTCCACTATAGCTAAATCTCCTCAATACATGTTGAGGTGAGACCCTCAGGAAGACATGGTCTCCTTCCTGAAACTCAATAGGTCTTTAACATCAATCTACATAAGACTTATGATAGCACTGTATAGTCTTCATCCACTCTTGTATGATCTTCACCTTCTCTGTAGTAGTTCATACTAACTCTGGGTCCATGAGTACTGACTCACCTAGATTATCCCAACAATGTAGTGACCTATAGTTCCACTCATACCAAGACTCAAATGGTGTCATATCATTATGTAATAGTTGTTATTATTGTAAAAAAACTCCACCAAGGTTAGTTGATCCTCCCAACTACATCCAAAGTCCAACATGCAAGCTCGCAAAATTTCCTCCAAGACATTGATGGTTTTCTCTATTTGGTTTTCGTTCTGGGGATGAAACTCTATGATCAAGCACAATTGAGTCCTGAAATCCTTCTATAATCACCTCTATAACTAAGATGTGAATTGATCATCATAGATAGAGATGATTTTCAAAGGAACTCCATGGAGTCAAACTATCTCTTTCACGTAGAGGTGGATCAATCACTCTACTAAACTATACTCTCTAATAGCTAAAAAGTTGGTTGAAAAGGTGAGTCAGTCTATAATCACCTAGATGGAATCATGTCCCCTAGATTTATATGGTAATATGATCATAAATCCCATATAAATCTCATCCCACTTTCATTATAGCACCTCAAGAGGTCAAGACAAACCCATTGGAACTTGGTGCTCAGCCTTCATGTGCTAACAAGTAAGGCATTTAGAGACAAAATTAGGAACTCCCTTCATCATACCTGGCCACAAAAACTAGAATCTTTGGTCCTGTTACATCTCTTCCGGACATGGATGTACCTACAAAGGGGATATATGAAACTCCCACAACACCTCCTCCTATAGAATCAATGGTACCATCACCAGCCCTCTGAAAAGAATAATGTTCTCCCCACCTTTAAAATATTCATCAGGAGAATGTACAGTGGATATATGAGTATGTAAGGTCTCATAGTAGGTTTCTCTACACTAAGAATCCTTGATACTCTATATAAGTGGTTGGGTAACAACCATCTACTGAATATATGAATCACTATCCTTGTCCATGAAGGAAAACTACAATGAGTCTAACTTCTCTGATACCTTGGCCAACAAATGGGAACAAGATCTCCTATAGAGGGAATCTTCCACCATGTTCCCCTTCCCAAAAGTATAGAAAATATCAAAGCCTTAGTTAGGGGGGAACTAGATCCACCACCTCTATCTCAATTTTGGATCCTTATGAGAGAATATATATTTGAGGCTCTTGTGATCAGAGTAAACAATAAATCGCTCACCCATTAAGTAGTGTCTCTTCATATTCAATGTAAATACTATTGCTACTACCTCAAGATCATGGGTCACATAGTTGTTCTCATGAGGTATCAACTAGAATGAACTATAGTAAATAACTATTTTCCTCTACATTAGAACACAACCAATTTTTATCCTTGATGCATCGTAGACCATTACATACCTGACACCCTCCTCTATCAATCTTAATATGGGAACACTCTTCAACCTCAAGCTTATGTCATGAAATAACTACTAACACATTTTCTTCCACATGAAAGGATACCCCTTTCGATTCGAAGTCATCAAGGGTGTTGCGACTCAGGATATGTAGGTTATAAACCTCTAATAGTACTATGTTAAACTAATGAAACTCTACACCTCGGTAACACTCTTGGGTGGTTCCCAAGAAACCACTGCCTCAACCTTCACTGGATCCACTGTTATTTGATCCACTGAGATGACATGTCCTATAAATTAGACCTCTTGAATCCAAAACTATCACTTCAAGAGATTCAGAAAAATATAGTGCTCCCGTAGTGTTTCCAAGACCATCCACAAGTATCTCACGTGATCCTTATTGAACATTGAATACACTAGGATTTCATCGATTAAGACTACTACTATCTACCTAAAAAGGGCTGGAAGATCTAGTTCATGAGTTTAATAAACATTTTTAGGGAATTCCTCAGGATGAACAGAATCACCAAGTACTCATAGTGACTGTAACAACATCTAAATATTGTATTCAGAATATCCTCGTCCCATACTCGCAACTGGTGATATCCTAATTTGAGGTCAATCTTTGATAACCATCGTGCCCCTATCAACTGATCAAAGAGGTCATCTATCCTTAGTAGTGGATACTTATTATTCATGGTCACATGACTCAATAAAAAATAATACACATATAACCTCAAGCTCCCATCCACCTTCTTGGTGAAAAATACTAGGGATGACCATGGGGAAACACTAGGTCTCACAAATCCCATCTCTTGCAAGTCCTCCAACTACACCCTCATCTCTCGAAGCTATACCAGAGCCATATGATATGCCAGTGCAAATATCGGTGTTTTCCCAAGATGCAAGTTGATACAGAATTCCATTTCTTGATGGTCCCTCAACCATCCGGTGATCACGTTCATGACAGTTTGGACAATATTGAGCCATATTTCCCCAACCATCATAGGATAAATACTACCTCTCCCTTGGCTGATTCAATCCTACCAAAGAGCCCTACACCGCTAGCCCGGAGTCCTAGGATCTCCTCATGAATCGTATGACATGATTGGATCCCTGTGACCATTATTGACTACCAACTGACAAGGTCTCTGCTACTGGGTTCCCACTACAATCTCCCACTACCGATGTCTTCTCATCAATAAATCTATCCACCAACAAGTCTCACTTAATAACCTCAGCATAGGTTGGAATGAAAAGGGATAATATTTAAGCTTTGAAGTCCCAGTTAAATCCTTTCTCAAGGGTTCGATCACTGAAGAACTAGTCCTACACTATATACAAAGAGTAACATGAGAGATTAGTAATCCTTAATTAGTACATGTTGACATTTCCCTGCTGTAGATTCAAAATCTCTTGTATGTGTACTGATCATAACAAGGCTATATAGAACTCATCTATGAAGAGATGCTAAATTTCTGTCCAAGTGAGAGTTGTATCATCATGTGACTGAGTCACTAAGATCCACCATCACCTAGTAGATCCCTAAATAGCACCCATCATGAAGACTTCCATCTGATATTTCGGCATCCTCACAAGGTGGAAAATGTGAGTGAATACCTCTAGCCCATCCCCATCCACCTAGGGTTCTAGATCAACCTGAAACCTATGAGGTCACTTCCATTGAAACTCATGAAATTCACTCAACCTGCATGCATCCTGAACTGGTACTTTCAACTATAGATACTTCTAAATGGGTTTTTTTATAGCTGGTAAACCACCTGGAGGTTCTATATCTGGTACAAGACTATGTATCGACGCCTCATCACTAGGTGGATCATCCTTGTGATCATGTTGTGGAATTCTGACTGGATGGATACGTGGGCACATGCTAAAATAATACAAGATGTACCATAGTCAAAAGAGTATATTAGGGGATCTGACTCAAAAAGGACATAGAAAACACAACCATTACTTTATGATGCATATACCCAAAAAAAAATTACCTACAACCAATGCTTACATGTACCAAGTCAGAAAGAAGGTGATCAAATTCCCGGTATATGGATACGTTGGTCGTCGCATCAACACTAGAGTCTCTAGCTTGAAATCGGAACTCAAAACCCTAAACACTATTTCCCCAAACCAATCTCACTGACTCTGGTCCTAAGGTAGAACCAACCTGATCTAATACCACTCTGTCATGACCTAACATGGTGTGGTTCAACTCGTGACTACCCCAAGCCTACCACCAATGGGATAGGGGATAGAAACCATCCCTAAGTAGGCATATACCACAAATGGGATTCATTAGCTTAAATTACCTATACACATGCACATATCTCCAAGCCTATATAATTCTGATATGTAAAACAACTAAATCAATTCATGCATATATCTAAGACCCCATAATAGAGTAAGATAGAAAGAACTGAAAGTAGAAAAAAGGACCAAATACAAGCCCAACCAAAAAACTATAACCATATAACCTACTTCAAGGGTGAGGACTAAGTAAAATGTAAGCTCTTAGTAAAACAACTTGGTCTTTCAAGCTCCAAATATTCTCCACCCACTCTTTGTTCTCCCAGAACACCATCAAAAGGGTCTTTATCTGTAAAAGACATGAAACATGAGTGAAAATCCCGTGTAGGGGTGAGTATAAAAATACTCAATAGGATAACCTCAAAAGACTAAACATGAATTTCCAATTATAGTCATCTCAATACAATATATAATAATAAATGTATAATTGAAAACACCATATATACTCAGGAAATACACCATGCCACCAGGCGGTCATAACCAACTACCAAACATAGGATTCTGCTCGCAGAAATTCATTTCTGGGATAATTCACTCCATGAACCATGCTATCATCATAGATAC
The DNA here is from genome assembly GCA_963277665.1 of Viscum album. NCBI lineage: Eukaryota > Viridiplantae > Streptophyta > Magnoliopsida > Santalales > Viscaceae > Viscum > Viscum album. The sequence goes on along the minus strand of OY728141.1, from coordinate 1,175,160,912 downwards.
TTGGAGAAGATGTTTAGATCATTGGGACCCACCCAAAGAAATATCACTTATATAAGAAGTCTTGGATACACAGATAGGGGGTCGCGCCCAGAACCACTGGGGGACACCATGAACCTAATCTAAATTAACCTAATATGTATGGGATTGTATGTAAAAAATATCACAAACCCTGCCAATATGGCCTGTTAGATAGAGGATAAATGCCCTACTTAGGGAAGTCATGTCGATTCCACAAAATCCACTTAAGTAATAAAGGATAATAAAGGATCACACTCCAGCCTCACGGTGGGACACAACAACTCTATCTAAGACGTGACCTCTTGAGGTGGTCACAATCCAGATATGTGGATTTAATTCAACATTGTACCATCTAGGGAAAGGACCAAGGGAATGTTCCCAACTTATAATGGTTCATAATAATAAAACAAATATTCACAAGAACTCTAGAAGGGGGTACGTGGCGTGTACTATGGGGTACATGACGTGTACACCTATCTACATGCATTCCCATGTATAAGAGCCTCAAATATCATGTATTATCTATATACATGTCATTTAGAATGATTAAAAGGTGTGTATATACACACAATACCCTTCTCGTGTCACTTGGTTGTGTTTTTGTACCGAGGTTGTGTCTGTGTACCGACTCGTGTACACTTAGTTGCGTTTGTGTCCTAGTACATGGTGTCCCATCTGGATGTATACTTTTTAACGTGTCTGTGTACTATCCAAAGTACACTCTCAGTCACATAGAAGGGTTCATAGTCCATGTGATAGGGGTCACACATTATGCGATCCTTAACTCTGTCTGAAACCCTAGCGATGCAACCAGGGGGGCCACATGGCATGTAATCTCGAAGTACACGTCATGTTGCTCATGATTTATAGATATGATTCTATGCCATCCCACACCTTTTTGGAGCCTCTTTACTTACTAGAACCTATATATTGGGTTTCTTACAAGCCTCTAGTCATCTTATCTCAGAATTCTGGGTCCCAAATCCACTCGAAGAATGGTCTGTCAAGAAAAACTGTTACCATATGTCAAAACTGAGAGGAATAGAATTCATAAATCCATATATTCCACTCCTGATCATCCACCAACATTATTTCACCACAAATTCACTATCGATCATGAACCTTGGTTGGTTAATCTATCAATTTTACTAGAAAATGTTCACATAATGATCAAATATCAGTTATTCATCGAACTGTGGGTCAAAAGGGAATACCTACAATGAATGTGCAAAGAACAGAGGGACAATACCACAAGACATTAAAGGGTAAGGAATGAACCTTGATTGTTGTTCATTCAGACTCAATTAATTATCATAGAAATGATGAAAAAAGAGGTATAAATCAATGAAAAAATTAAACAATTCCATCAAATTTAAATCTATCAGTGATGCATGAATCAATTCTGTTCGTGGAATTGATCTACGTTTATTTGGGATTGAAGAATAGGATGGAAAATTAAAAATCACAACATCCTACCTAGATTTTGGATTTATATTTGATGAAGAACTATTTATTTTCCATAGTTGATGAGATATATGGACTCCTTTGGTGTGGTGATCCATGATTCAATCCCGATTTTTTGTCTTTTTTCAAGAAAATCTCTCCATTGATCATCTGAACCTCTAGGGTTTGAGTGGATAACCTTGAGGAAAAACCTATAATCTTACATTTAAAGAATAAATAGTCACTACATCAAAAAATAAACAAAATAAATTAATTATTTCATTTATTTCATTTAATTACACCCACAGTGATGTTTTCTTAAAGGACCCATACAGATAAATATTATGTCATACCTAGGGAAAAACCAAATTCTGAACTCAATGGTACCCTCATATTTTTGATCTTGGACTCTATTTAGGATTTATTCTACTTTTTTAGGAAAAATACACATATTATTTTTAATATACTTAATATATTTCATATATTTATTCCAAACATATCGGGCATTGGAATCACACATTGTCTGAGTGCTGAGTCTTGAAAATAATCCATATAATATCCAAAAAAATAATACATGGAAAATATTATTTTTTTATAGAAACACTCCACACCTGAATGTTTAGAAACAACTAGAAAATACTTTGGTTGGAAAAAATATCATTGGAAGCATTCAGATGTAGACAATTAAACTGATAGAATAAGGGGTCATCCAAGGAATAAAAGAATGTCTTTAAAGAACAGTCTTTATGAAGAATATTTAAATTTACTATATAAAATATATTTAGATATCATATCAGTAGAAAAAAAAACTTCTCAAAAATAGGATAAACTCATTGATGTATATTATAACATGTACCTCTAAATTATAGTCTTGAAAAATTACTTCAACAAACTAATGTATATAAATAACAGGTAGATACAACATCAGAGACAACAAGAATATTTATTATAAAATCCCGATGATTTTTTATAGATTTATCTATTAAAAAATCATAAAAACTAAGGGATTTTCCAAATATTTGACTCTTAGATATTATCTAGATAATTTTTTGAGAATAATTAAGAAGATTTATTTATACGTGGTAAAACATATCTGAAAATATATATAGATAAATCATGATCTTAAAAAAGTTTGGTGTATTTCAAATTTGAAATAAATTGACAATGAAAAACATAACATCCCTTAGAAATAATAATTAATTAATTAATTTTTTAAAGATCATTTGAAATAGTCTTTGAATCACTTTAATGATATATTTATTCTAGTGAAATCATAGAAGAAATATCGAAAAATTCAGGTTTTAAATATCATAGGAAAATGATTCAACACAGGGTTTCTCTGCATGAGGATAACTCCAAAATTATAGTTCACAATGTATGCTTGAATCGAAACATTGAATACCAAAGAATGTGGTTTAATACCAACATTAGGTTAACATACTAAATGTTGGATACTCAAACATGGGGTTTATTTATGAAAGTTAGGTTCTCAGATATAGCTTTCAATTAAAATGTGAGGTTCCAAAAGTGATGTTAGGTACATTACCATGATGTTCCTCATCAGAAGTTAGGTTTCCATACATAACTTTCAACTTAAACATGGGGTTCCAAATGTGTGGTTGTATAGAAACATTGGGTTACAACAACATTTTTGAAAAAATAATTCATGACTTCTTTGAAATTCCATGATAGTTTTTTATAATTAAACATCAGTCAAATTATAATAAAATAACATCCAAAATTCTAGAGAAATGGAATAAATATTCAAATAAATATAATCCTAAAATACTCTTAAATAATCTTCATTAGTAAATAAAATGAGGGTGTTTGTGAGCATCAAAATCATTAAGAAATTAATGAGAAATTACTAGATCATAATTTGTATACCCAACCATATCACTCTTTTAATGATCACAAAACTCATATAAATATAAATAGAGGTTAATTAAACAAATATCAGAATGATGTGTTTACCTGGATTTCTCACCCTTTTCTAAGATAAAAAATAAAGTATAAAATTTGTTGAAAATGCATTTAATGTTACAGAAAATAGTATGTGGATGTTATATAATACAAAAATAAACATATTAAGATGCATGATGAGAGGAATAACAAGAGGAAAGTTCTTTAGAGGAATATGATTTCATGGTTAAGGGATATATAAGAGGCAGGTTCACAGCCTTCAGGTCCACCATCAAATCCTTCAAATTATGGTTCATCATGCCTTCCCACTCTTTCACCAAAAACCTTGATTATTAACACATATTTAGCACTTAAACCAGATTCAGCTTTAAAAAATTATAATAGTTTCAGAAGATTTAGGATATCTATTTATCATGTATTCTAATTGGTTGACCAAAAATCTATCTTTTGGATCTATATAATACAACCTTCTAATTAATTCTATATATTTTTCTAGAAAAGTGTGAAGGGAAAAACTATCACACTGTAAACCTTGAATCATTTTTCCATGGCTACAGGATCATATAATAAAATTTATACTCTTATTAAATCATCTATAGACTCTGATCCACTATAAGTATATGTTTTTCCCTAACTTAAACTTGAAACTTTTAAACTTTCAAATTGACTTTCCAATAAATTATTCAATTCATCAAAATAAAGTTTTATAAATCATTTTTCCTTTGATATTTTTAGAATGGTCAGAGATATTGCTTCTACAACCATCAAAATATTACTTGGAAACTAAATTTTATTTCAAAATATAATACTGAGTCTATAAAGACTCAAAATCTATTTTCTAAATATATAAACATCTCAAATATTAAATAAAATTCCTAGAACTATAATGTTATGTTTGAAGTTTTACAACTTTATATTTTAATAGATCAAACCTGAAGAATAATATTTCAAAAATACTTTGAACATGGGATTCAAAACTAGAATCATCATTAAATTAAAAGAGTACTTACTCAACCCTTGAAAATGGTTATCTAAATTCAACTAATTTAAGTGATTAAACTTCTACACCTTTACCAGAATGAGTGGAAAATTCTCTAAGAGCTTTTGTTTCCTTTTCATTCTCTTCTATAGTCACTAATATAAAATTAGGCTATATCCATAGACCTATAACCACATTTTTATAAGTCCATGGATATAAGGTAATTTATATACATTGTTTATTTTAAACCATGTCTATAGGTTAATATAAATATATGGTTTAATGCAATCTGTGGTAGTAGGTTTTATTTTTTAACCCATGTGTGGCTCTCCTCTCTTACCTGTGGCTTATTCCTAATGATTCCTCCCATCATCATGTTATTAATCCCATATTATTCTACCCTGGAACTCTTTTTACACATGATTTCTCATATCCTCATTCCCTCCCATATTATTCTACCCTCACACGATCTATGATGCTGCACTGTGACATGTTGATGTTGATTCTGATTGCGACCTCTAGGAAACTCAACAAGGGATTTTCCTGTTATGTTTTCTTGCTATTGGAGGATACCATGTAATATGGTTCATCCATACCTATAATTTTATTACACATACCCTTCATCATGATTCTTCATTCCCTCTATCCCCTTCCTCACACATTGCTTCTCCATTTAGAGTGCCGGTCGAACCCTATTCTGTAGAGACCCGTATCTTGATGTACATTGACTTTACATTACATTTGCGGAATACTTAGTACATAACAAAAAAACACACACACAAGGATCGTAATAGTTTAGTCTCTTTGGAAACTCGGAATATAATCTTCTAATCGTGGTGAAAGATCTTCAAAATCTCCCATAAAGATCTTCCCTTTTTTTTACCTAAAACCCTTCTTTATATCCTGGGGAAAAGAAAACATAAAAGGGTGAGCTCAAATGCTCAGTAAGGGTAAACAAAAGAAATATCAATCACATCATATACATAAGCACATAACTTTTGGAAATCTTAACCTGCAAAAGAGATCATAATTTCATAACATGGGGTAAATCATGGTAGTGAAATGTAATCACAATAATCATAACTTAAAACATGAAACTTTGTGGAATTCACACATAATCATAGAGAATCATTTCTTGTTAGTCAAGACTCATTTCCAAGACTATCTTAGTGGACAAAGTCCCTTTCTGAATCGAGTAACCCTCGTTTCAGTCCTATTTCACTGAACCGGTATAACCTACCATTCCAGCCCTGTCTATCTCATGAGATATAAAATCTTTACCCAATGCATTGGAGGGAGATATAGGTCCCACCCATCTCATAATGATACCATTCTTATGTGTTCCACAAAATCATAAATCATACATCATTGCATAACCCATGTAATAAAATGGGATTCTTAAACAACATGACATCATAAAACAATTCATATAAGATAAAGGAATTCATAAAAATATTTCCATCACAACATAATCAAATCCATGTAATAATAGGGATAAAAACAGAATCCTTTTTATTATCTTAGATGGAAAATAATTTTGATAAAATACTTGAACTTCATTCTTGAGGAAAATATCCTTTCTACTTCAAAAACACTTTTCCTTTCTTAACATGTCATACAATTTTAAAATAAAAGAAGTTGATTAAAAATAAACTTGAATACTTGTAAAGGAAGCTTCTTGGAAATAATTTTTTTAGAAATCCATTCATGTCGTATAAGTTAAAAAAACATTCTTCGTACTTTTGTCGGAAAAGTCAAAAAGTACCTCGTACGAAAAACGACAAAAGATTCCTTTCATACATATTACTAAAAACTCACCGAAGGGTAAAAATGGATTTAAACAATTTTAAGTGGATGAAAATAATATTACATATTGATGAAACATGGATGTGTATGATAAAATACACCCCAGTAAATACTTACGAATAAACAATCTCGGATAAAAATGAGATTGTGATATTTCCCTTACCTTAGGTCTGATTTGCTTCGTATGTGTCCGAACCTCCTGTATAATGATTTAAATAATGTCATTGACTTATTACAGAATCATATTCATTGTTATTATATCATATATGGTTCACTTATGACATTATATTACCCGTTCTTTTGTAAATTCCATGTTAATGAAGCGTTTTGCGTAAAATCGTTTCATTTATCGTAGGTGTTTTGACTTGTTGTTCTTGACATTATTAATACTTATATCATGATTTACTTACTTCCAGAATATAAAATATGATTTATATATCATATATATTCAGTATATATATATATATAATAGATAGATAAATGAAATGAAAAACACCGTTCATGGAGACGGTAGTCCGTACGTACGCATGAACGCTGTTTTCCTTTCCTTATTGTCTTGAATGGAAGTAAGTAGATGACATACATATACATATATACATAAATCCAGTAGCTTTATAATGTCATATATTTCATTATTATTTCTTATATATACTTTGTAATCATTCTTAAATGGTTAACATGGAGAATGAATCTCATCGCGTCGTGGAGACGGTAGTCCGTACGTACGCACGAGCAATGATATCGTTCCCATGGCCGTTGAATTGTGTTGAAGTGTATGTATACTATTTCAGTATCAATATAACTTTATAATAATCATGGATAGTTACTCATTACATCATTATACACATCCAATTAAGGTGGTGACGGAAAATAGATTACACCACGGCGTGGAGACGGTATTCCGTACGTATGCACGCGCGGTGATTTCCTTTCTCCGTGGGATGGATAGAAGGTTAATTAGAGTTTTTTCATATTTATAATAACATATAAGTATATAATAAATACTGATGTTATTACTTTATCATGAAACAACTAAAGAAGAAGAAGTTGAAGAAGAAAGAAATTGAAAAGATCGGTAATGGATATTACCTCTTCTTTGGAACGCCTCTTTGAATCCTCCACTTAGGGAACTAAGATTAGTCTTTGAAGAAGACCAGGACCTCTAGGATTATTCTAGGGAAGTGGAGAGCAGAAAATGGAAGGGGTTGGCCGAGATTGAAGGCTCAAAGTTGTGTGAGGAAGAGAGGGAGGAGGTTCCCTTTTATAAGGGAGGAGAGGGGCACCTTAGGAATATCTCAAAATATTATTTTATATTAAAGTCAAAATCGGTTTATAATGGTTCCAAAGGGTCTTATTTCGAAGCTAAAGTGGGGATGGGTCGAAATCATATCAACCAATAGGATTTAGACAAGTTTAGGGTATTATTTTAACCTTATCAATTAGATTTAACTCTAAGTTAAATAATTTAACTTTTACCGTGTCTTTTTGTTTTCTTTCACTATATGGTTAATACACTTACTATAACATGCCAAACGAACCCCAAATTGTTTATTATTAATATATATATCCTTATCTAAGTCATTTTTCCGAACCTTAGATTTTTAGGACTAAAATAACAATTAATAATATAATATTTGATTTAAAAACTATTTTGTGTCAATTTTGACACTATTTGGTATATGATTTTTTTGAAAGTCATAAAAGAATTATATGTTCGAACAAAGTTGATTAAATAAACACTAATATATCATAGTAACCTATAAAATTAGTGTAATTCATAAAAAGTCTCAGATTACATTCATTTGAGCATTTATAACATCAATTATGTTAATATTTCCTTAAAAGGGTAATTACTGCATCATCGTTGTGTCATAGATAAATTAATTTATTTAAAGTCTAAAAATTATAAATAAAATATCATTATGTAGGAAATATTTTTATATTTCTAATGAATATTTATAGTCGAATTTATCTTATGTATAACCCCATATTAAAAATGTTTTAGTAAATAAACATTGATTTTAACTCTTTTAACTCTTCTTTGAATTAAATAATAATAAATGTCCTAATCTAATCCAAGTGGGCCTAAATGATAATATTTTACACTTAAGGTTGTTTTTGGTCGAGATAAACTTGTCCAATAGGATTAGGACATGTGTTAGGGTAATATTAATATCATTTTTACCCTTAATTACCCTATTTACTTTTAATCGTGGTAACTAAAAGTAAAAAGTTACTATTCACGAAAAATTATTTTCATCTCATTGAACCACATTTTACTTACTGACATCAACCGTGTCTCTCGGATTTTTGAAATTCCATTCACAGAAGCGGTAAAATTAAGTTTTATGAAAAATTTAGTTTTTTAACTACCACTTAGTAGTTTCACTATTCATCAAAAATTGATGTTTTTCAGAACAATGCCAAAATTTCATCCTAAGCTATATTTAATATTCCGAATTCAAAAATAAAGTCTATTTTACCAAATTCATAACATAGAAGTTGAATTAATTAATTTTATAATTAAATCCCGCTGTTAAAACAAATAGCGTGTTTTTAAGAAACAATATCTATCAAAAGATTGACACTTGATTATGTCTGGTTTAAATGTGAAATAACATTCAATGACCAACATTGTATTAAATTGTAAAAATATATTCTAAATATACTTTAAAACCACTCAAATTAATAATTTATCACTATTAATTATTTCTATTAAAAAAGTTGTTTTTTAATTATAATTTAGTAATTTTCACTATTCATCAGAATATGAAAGTTATCCGAAAAGTACCAAAATTTCACCTTAGGCTAAATTCGATACTCCGAATCCAAAAATGAAGTCCATTTTGGGAGCTAAAATTTTTAAAATTTAAAAAGTGGTTATTACTATTCATAACGGCTAGTTTTAATAATATTTTAATAGCATATCGTTGTTTCGTGAAACTCAGTATTGCGTACTACACACGCTATCGAGGAAGGTTGCGATTGCGTGTAATGCAAGGCAAGTCAAGGATGCGTGTTGTGCAAGCTCCTTTTTGTGTTGCGTACAACACAAGACATTAGTGAAATTAAAAAGAATATTTTTCATAAAATCTCGGGCTGTTACATTCTACCCCCCTTAAAATGAATTTCGCCCTCGAAATTCGTCGGGGTTATAAATAGTTTACTATTCGAAAGTTTCTTTAATAGAAACTCACATCGTAAAAAGGAATACCAAAACCAATCTTTAAAAACAAATGTATGAAATGTAACGGTTACCCAAATAAACTAATCATTGGGTTTCCACATAGGTGAAAATATGGATATGGAAGAGAAATCTAACCATCATGTTCTGATGGAGAGTGGTAGAGAACATGGCTATGGAAAAGCCAGTAATCACAAATCCATAGATTTGTGATGATATAAGGTACCATGTAATTCATCAGGTATAAGATCACTATGACAACATTTTTGGTTTTCAAGATCATTTCCCTAAAGTTGAAAATTTTCTTAGAATAAATACTTACTTTATTTTGGTACAATCTCACTGTTGTTCGTGCCTTGAACAATTTCCACTTCATCTCTTAAATAAATGAAGTTGAATTTGTTATTCGTGAAGTGTTAGCAGATCATGTGATAGAATGACGGGTCATTCCATCTGTCTCAAACAAAAGGTCAGCAAAAATTATATACATAAGTCGATCTATAGTGAGATTAATCATATATGGTTCCTAAAATGGACTTATACTTCATATATCATACTGAATAATATAATAAAACTAGTTTATACTAAACAGGGACTTCCTGTAGGCCAGTGGTAGGCGATAAAGGCTAGTCGCACTTCGGTTGTGGGTTCGATTCCTACAGCCTTGTCCGACGCGATGGGATGTCGCCCGTCCTGCAGGTTGTCCTTTTTCTAAAACTACATTACTATAACATCCCATCAATAATATCGAATAAAAAAAACTTCTATCCTTAAACAATACTCACTTATGTCCAACATAATCCATTTCAATATTTAGGCTTATCCATAATACTGCAGTCCACTCTCATAACATAGTGAAAACGATTACCAGAGATTTAATACCATCGTTGATCCCCATATATCATAAGATATGTTTTGTTGGTCACATTCCAAACATTCAAAGTCCTTAATCATGTATTCTCTTGAATACCTTAGTGAAAACATGAATGCAGTTTAAAGTTAACACTTTCCACATACCAAAATCCTCAAAATTCTATATACTCAAACCATGATATCACTTAGTCCTTATATCAATCATGAGCTCATGAATACTATTAAACATTTCATTTTCTCGTTTTCCCTTCATTATGCGCATATCATCTTATTTCCAAAAAATATCTCAATCACTTTGAATACCACATCAATAAATATTGCAATACTCAATGATACAACATTATTTTGGAATCCCATTACATAAACACTTAATCACTCCACCACATCGTTGTCATATTCAACATTGCCAATAGTGATCGTATGTGACTTCCCTTTGTCCTTTGCCTTCAGTGGTTTCTCATGTTGATCATCACTAACCCTTGGATTAGGGCATTTATTAGCATAATGCCCCATTTCCTTGCACTTGAAGCATTGAAGTGTTGGTGGTTCATTCTCTGCAGTGTTTGCTTTATTCACATCATTAGAAAACCTTTTTCCATTACTTCGACACTCAGCTGCTCGATGACCTTCTTTTCCACACTTAAAACATTTTCTAGTCCCTTTAAGACAATCTCCACCATGCTTCTTTCCACACTTTGAGCATAAGGAAACATTCATCTTCTTTTCACCATTATTCTGAGATTTCTCCTTGAACTCCATCTTTCGTTTCTTGTCAAAACCATGAGATGGATATGTAACACCAACTTCCATTTCTACCTTGATAGCACAACGCACAATTTCTTCATAGCTACTAAAGTCTCTTATAGCTAATGCCCTTCGAAGACTTGGTTTTAAGCCACTGAAAAATCGATCAACTTTACTTTCAGGTTGGATGATAATGCCAGATGCATACCTTGCAAGTCTTGTAAAATTCGCTTCGTATATACCAACAGATTCATCATCCTTTTCCTTTAGTTCAAGAAACTCCTTCTCCATATTTTTTCGAAGAATACGAGGGAAGTACTTACTGAAAAACAAGTTCTTGAACTCGTCCCATTCCATGGACTCAATTTCATCTCTTGGCCTCGTATTATTGATAAGATTCCACCATTGATCAGCTTCACCTTCCAAACGATATACTGCTAAGATGACTTTATAATGTTCAGAACATTGAAGAACTGAAAATATCTTTTCAGTGGTACTGATCCATTGTTCAGCAACAAGTGGATCGGAAGTCCCACTGAAAGAAGGTGGACGTTGCCTCATGAAGGACTCAATAGAATACTGTTCCTTTCTCTGCTCATTTGGAAGTCCAGAATGATTCATAACTTGTGTAAGGATAGCAATAAGATTTTGCACTCCATCTCCCATAACATTTGTTTGTTCAGGAGGACAATCATTGCATTGTCCATTGCATTGATCAACACGGTTCCTTCGGGTTCCAGCCATCGTCTAAAACCCAAAAAGAATAGTGTGAGAGGCAAAAATCATGCTAGGGAAAACAACATAATAAAGGTGGAGTATCCTCAATATCTAACATCTTAGGTTAAATTCTATGATCGTTACCATAGTTCTAGGACTGTATCCTATACGTATACTTATCCTTAGGGACATCCCTAGACATACCTTATAAATATCTCTAGGTATCTCACTAACGTTTTCGCATCCTAGTTTCCAAAGGTTGACTAAACCTTTCCTCTGATACCAACTGTAGAGACTCGTATCTTGACGTACATTGACTTTACATTACATTTGCGGAATACTTAGTACATTAAAAAAAACACACACACACAAGGATCGTAATAGTTTAGTCTCTTTGGAAACTCGGAATATAATCTTCTAATCGTGGTGAAAGATCTTCAAAATCTCCCATAAAGATCTTCCCTTTTTTTACCTAAAACCCTTCTTTATATCCTGGGGAAAAGAAAACATAAAAGGGTGATCTCAAATGCTCATTAAGGGTAAACAAAAGAAATATCAATCACATCATATACATAAGCACATAACTTTTGGAAATCTTAACCTGCAAAAGAGATCATAATTTCATAACATGGGGTAAATCATGGTAGTGAAATGTAATCACAATAATAATAACTTAAAACAGGAAACATTGTGGCATTCACACATAATCATAGAGAATCATTTCTTGTTAGTCAAGACTCATTGCCAAGACTATCTTAGTGGACAAAGTCCCTTTCTGAATCGAGTAACCCTCGTTTCAGTCCTGTTTCACTGAACCGGTATAACCTACCGTTCCAGCCCTGTCTATCTCATGAGATATAAAATCTTTACCCAATGCATTGTAGGGAGATATAGGTCCCACCCATCTCATAATGATACCATTCTTATGTGTTCCACAAAATCATAAATCATACATCATTGCATAACCCATGTAATAAAAATGGGATTCTTAAACAACATGACATCATAAAACAATTCATATAAGATAAAGGAATTCATAAAAATATTTCCATCACAACATAATCAAATCCATGTAATAATAGTGATAAAAACAGAACCCTTTTTATTATCTTAGATGGAAAATAATTTTGATAAAATACTTGAACTTCATTCTTGAGGAAAATATCCTTTCTACTTCAAAAACACTTTTCCTTTCTTAACATGTCATACAATTTTAAAATAAAAGAAGTTGATTAAAAATAAACTTGAATACTTGTAAAGGAAGCTTCTTGGAAATAATTTTTTTAGAAATCCATTCATGTCGTATAAGTTAAAAAAACATTCTTCGTACTTTTGTCGGAAAAGTCAAAAAGTACCTCGTACGAAAAACGACAAAAGATTCCTTTCATACATATTACTAAAAACTCACCGAAGGGTAAAAATGGATTTAAACAATTGTAATTGGATGAAAATAATATTACATATTGATGAAACATGGATGTGGATGATAAAATACACCCCAGTAAATACTTACGAATAAACAATCTCGGATAAAAATGAGATTGTGATATTTCCCTTACCTTAGGTCTGATTTGCTTCGTATGTGTCCCAACCTCCTGTATAATGATTTAAATAATGTCATTTACTTATTACAAAATCATATTCATTGTTATGATATCATATATGGTTCACTTATGACATTATATTACCCGTTCGTTTGTAAATTCCATGTTAATGAAGCGTTTTGGGTAAAATCGTTTCATTTATCGTAGGTGTTTTGACTTGTTGTTATTGACATTATTAATACTTGTATCATGATTTACTTACTTCCAGAATATAAAATATGATTTATATATCATATATATTCAGTATATATATATATAATAGATAGATAAATGAAATGAAAAACACCGTTCATGGAGACGGTAGTCCGTACGTACGCATGAACGCTGTTTTCCTTTCCTTATTGTCTTGAATGGAAGTAAGTAGATGACATACATATACATATATACATAAATCCAGTAGCTTTATAATTTCATATATTTCATTATTATTTCTTATATATACTTTGTAATCATTCTTAAATGGTTAACATGGAGAATGAATCTCATCGCGTCGTGGAGACGGTAGTCCGTACGTACGCACGAGCGATGATATCGTTCCCATGGCCGTGGAATTGTGTTGAAGTGTATGTATACTATTTCAGTATCAATATAACTTTATAATAATCATGGATACTTACTCATTACATCATTATACTCATCCAATTAAGGTGGTGACAGAAAATAGATTACACCACGGCGTGGAGACGGTATTCCGTACGTACGCACGCGCGGTGATTTCCTTTCTCCGTGGGATGGATAGAAGGTTAATTAGAGTTGTTTCATATTTATAATAACATATCAGTATATAAGAAATACTGATGTTATTACTTTATCATGAAACAACTAAAGAATAAGAAGTTGAAGAAGAAAGAAATTGAAAAGATCGGTAATGGATATTACCTCTTCTTTGGAACGCCTCTTTGAATCCTCCACTTAGGGAACTAAGATTGGTCTTTGAAGAAGACCAGGACCTCTAGGATTATTATAGGGAAGTGGAGAGGAGAAAATGGCAGGGTTTGGCCGAGCTTGAAGGCTCAAAGTTGTGTGAGGAAGAGAGGGAGGAGGTGCCCTTTTATAAGGGAGGAGAGGGGCACCTTAGGAATATCTCAAAATATTATTTTATATTAAAGTCAAAATCGGTTTATAATGGTTCCAAAGGGCCTTATTTCGAAGCTAAAGTGGGGATGGGTCGAAATCATATCAACCAATAGGATTTAGACAAGTTTAGGGTATTATTTTAACCTTATCAATTAGATTTAACTCTAAGTTAAATAATTTAACTTTTACCGTGTCTTTTTGTTTTCTTTCACTATATGGTTAATACACTTACTATAACATGCCAAACGAACCCCAAATTGTTTATTATTAATATATATATATATATCCTTATCTAATTCATTTGGCCGAACCTTAGATTTTTAGGACTAAAATAACAATTAATAATTTAATATTTGATTTAAAAACTATTTTGTGTCAATTTTGATACTATTTGATATATGATTTTTGTGAAAGTCATAACAGAATTATATGTTCGAACAAAAGTTGATTAAATCAACACTAATATATCATAGTAACCTAGAAAATTAGTTGAATTCATAAAAAGTCTCAAATTACATTCATTTGAGAATTTATAACATCAATTATGTTAATATTTCCTTAAAAGGGTAATTACTGCATCATCGTTGTGTCATAAATAAACTAATTTATTTAAAGTCTAAAAATTATAAATAAAATATCATTATGTAGGAAATATTTTTATCATTCTAATGAATATTTATAGTCGAATTTATCTTATGTATAACCCCATATTAAAAATGTTTTAGTAAATAAACATTGATTTTAACTCTTTTAACTCTTCTTTGAATTAAATAATAATAAATGTCCTAATCTAATCCAAGTGGGCCTAAATGATAATATTTTACACTTAAGGTTGTTTTTGGTCGATATAAACTTGTCCAATAGGATTAGGACATGTTTTAGGGTAATATTAATATCATTTTTACCCTTAATTACCCTATTTACTTTTAACCATGGTAAATAAAAGTAAAAAGTTACTATTCACCAAAAATTATTTTCATCTCATTGAACCACATTTTACTTACTGACATCAACCGTGTCTCTCGGATTTTTGAAATTCCATTCACAGAAGCGGTAAAATTAAGTTTTATGAAAAATTCAGTTTTTTAACTACCACTTAGTAGTTTCACTATTCATCAAAAATTGATGTTTTTCAGAACAATGCCAAAATTTCATCCTAAGCTATATTTAATATTCCGAATTCAAAAATAAAGTCTATTTTACCAAATTCATAACATAGAAGTTGAATTAATTAATTTTATAATTAAATCCCGCTGTTAAAACAAATAGCTTGTTTTTAAGAAACAATATCTATCAAAAGATTGACACTTGATTATGTCTGGTTTAAATGTGAAATTACATTCAATGACCAACATTGTATTAAATTGTAAAAATATATTCTAAATATACTTTAAAACCACTCAAATTAATAATTTATCACTATTAATTATTTCGATTAAAAAAGTTGTTTTTTAATTATAATTTAGTAATTTTCACTATTCATCAGAATATGAAAGTTATCCGAAAAGTACCAAAATTTCACCTTAGGCTAAATTCGATACTCTGAATCGAAAAATGAAGTCCATTTTGAGAGCTAAAATTTCTAAAATTTAAAAATGGTTATTACTATTCATAACGGCTAGTTTTAATAATATTTTAATAGCATATCGTTGTTTCGTGAAACTCAGTATTGCGTACTACACACGCTATCGAGGAAGGTTGTGATTGTGTGTAATGCAAGGCAAGTCAAGGATGCGTGTTGTGCAAGCTCCTTTTTGTGTTGCGTACAACACAAGACATTAGTGAAATTAAAAAGAATATTTTTCATAAAATCTCGGGCTGTTACATATTCCTTCTACGAGTGGACCGCACATGAGTGTTAATGCCAAGTTCTCCTATATTCAACAAATTGAATGATCCCTTTTTCTTCTATGAGTGGAATGTACATGTGTTTTAACTAATACCTTCCATTATTGGGACTTGTTCACGCTGACCCCTATCTCTTCTAAAAACCAAACACCTCCCACACCTCAGAGTGAGTCTTATTCTTTTATCCACACTATTGTGTTGCATTATCCTCATTTTTATTTATCAAACCTTCCAGAACCATTCTCAGTAAACATAAAATGTATATCTAATGTATTTATTTATTCTATAAACCTTTTTTAGCTATGTAGCTATGTTTGATGTTGTAATATAGCATTTAACGTTGTTTCATTGGATCTCATCATAGCATTTTACATCAATTGTCTATAGATTTTATTATTTCATTCTAGAAGGACTTTTGAGGAGAAGGGAAATCATGTTCTTAATATATCTATTTGTTTTTAGGTTTTTTCACACCGTTTATAATTCCATGAGATATTAATTTGGAATATATCATGATATATTATTAACCTTTGGTAATAGATGGATAATTTTACTTTTCAACTATATTTCATTATACAATATGGGATAGAAAATATGATTGTTATGATTAATAATGTGAGGTGTTCATATATCATTAATTTTTTTCTTTATTTAATCATAAAATATTTATATTGAAACATGAAATGAAAACTACTAATTTCAATTGATTCAGTTAAAGTAATGATTTCACACACAATGTGTTGATTCTCCAGACTTTTAATCAATTTAGTTGCCAAGGTTCTCCAAAATTTAGGATAAATAATGAATATTCTCTCACTAAATGATCTAGTTAATAATTCTTATGATATATAATGATTCTATGGAATGTGACACCACATCCCTAGAAATAATTATAAATTTTTATAAGGGATGGTTGTCATATCGATTTCAAAAAATATATAGTCTTAAATAATAGTAACATCAATATTTCTCAAAGGAGGTTAGTACATTAATTTTATCATTTTTATTATATGTTATCTATTTGTATGTAATGATCAATCAATATTTTCCCCCCACTAGATGCCTAAATCTATTAGTTATGTAAATATTTTCATTAATGGATTCTTTTTTGAATTAAGAGATTTAATCCTTAAGTGAATTATTTATATTCCATGAGATGAAAGGCTATAGTACTGGTAATATTAGAATAACACAAGATATATAATGGTTATTAAGACTTGTGTAAAGGTACTCAAAGAATTTCAATTTTTTTAATAGTATTTTGGACCTGTGTAGTGGTTATGCACTTAATAGGAGAGAATAAGAGATCTCGAGATTCAATACAACAAGTCATTTGAGAAATTCTCTTAGAATAACCAATGATTCCAAAACATTTTTATGGAAAATGTTCTCTTCAAGGGGTTGAACATGATTTCTTTTGAAGATTATGAGAAATAATTACCTTACTCTACATTTGGATTTTTGGTGGTTCATTAGTTTATTATTGGTCACCCTGAATTTATAGTCATCATAAAATGAATTTAATTTTTTGGATTTGTCATGTTTTCCATTAAATTGATCAAACCTTAACATCTTTTTCTTAATTTTTTCATTTCAAACTTATCAATACTAGAAAAAAAACATGGACCCTTAAAGGCCATCCAATGAGGAAGCCAAAATTATCTGTAGATTTTCATCTAGGAAATGAATATTTAATTTTTCTTATTTGGGTTTAGTTAAACCAAATTCATATTCACAAAATGGATGAAATTTTTTTAATGAATATCAATAAAATGATTGGTCATATCATTTAAATTGACACTAACACTATCATTGAACATCAACCCCTAGTTTCCCACATATATTAAGTTGATGTCCCTAATCCTATTTCAAATTTCAAATAGATTAACAATGTTAAGAAGTTTTTTCTCATCATATAATCTTAGATAACCCCCTTCTTAGTATTTGATATTCCATATCAAATTGGTGTAGTGTGACATAATGAATTTTCTACATAGAATCCATTATTCATACTAAAATTCATGGCTCCCAATACACATGTCACTCTCCCCATTATTGGTTTTCCCTCCATTTTGTACTTCCCCTCTATCCCACTTTTCCTATCGGTCTCCCCCCTTCTCATGAAATTATTTATTTTTAGGAACCAACTACCTTCAAATATTCATAATAAATATAATTAATTAATTAATCCTGGTGTAATATAATTTTCATATTTATTAATATATCATTTCTTACGTATATTCATAAATTAATAAAACTCTTTCTGTGTATGTTTATAAAACATTCCATATGTATTAAATACTATATGTACAATTTAATTTTTCATATTTATTAATAATAATTTCTCATATATATGAATTATAATAAATTCTATACAACTCATTCTTAAATTACAGTTCTATATCATGAAAAATACTTATAAATTTATATTCCATCATGAACTATATTTTGAAGGAAAAAACAAATTTACTTGTCAATAGTATGTGGATGTCTATTTGGATGCATGATCCCTTTATAATTTGAGCTCCCAAGGGGTTGTTAAAAGTTTTCAAAATAATTTCAATAGTTTTATTTGTTATTATCATAAAAATGTGATACTCCACTAGGATAGTTAATCTAGATTGGAAATGAATATTTAATAAGGATGCATTACTTTTGCCTACGGTCCTTGTAAGGGTTCCACCTCACCCCTTGAAAGGTGGATTATCAAAAATCAATAAAAAAAATGAAGGCCTTCGGGCCATTGGAAAAAGAAGTATGTATCAATTTTAAGAGAGTTTATGGGAACATTCAATGAATTCTAAGAATACTCACATGGGATGTTATCTCTAAGAAATCCCTTTGGACCTATCTCATTAAAAATAAAATATTGATTTCAGGCTAGTTGACTTTTAGGTAAATGAACTCTCACATATGGAATGAAATATAAGATCCCATATGTGACATCCTTGACCACTCATATTGGATTTTCAATGGGGGAGACATAGATTTATATAGAGGAAACTGGTCTAGAAACTGTCTTTTTTTATAGGTGTCAAGTCCATGATATCAATTATAGATAATCCCACGTCCAAATTTACAAAAAGTGGTTTTGAATGATGAGTGGAAGTCCCTTTATCTCTTAGTCCAATTATTCATAAAGCTATATGTTTGTTTTTTCTTTCATTATTCCTCAAGAATTTTTTCCACTTCTAATTATCATAAGATGATTCTTATCAAAATAATTTTGATTATAGGGCCTATAACATTTTTTTTAAATCCATCCCTATCATTTTTAATTTTCTAGTGTTGTTTGTTCGGAATCAATAACTTCCAATAGATGTTGTGGTGAAAATTCTTAGCATACCTATCACCTAAAAATTATAGTGTTGTTAGAATTACATCATGTAGTAGATTCATTACATGTTTTTTGATTGTGAGTGGGTAGGAATTATATAGTTTGATCTAGGATGTTTTTTGGGGGTGAATATATTTTTAACTTCTGTTGTTCATTTCATTGATACATGTTCTCAAATCAATATTGGAGGGTCTTTAGTTTCCAAGACATATATTATTTTATTCACAATAGGTTATTGGGTTACATGAGAGCAATGAAATTAGTACTAAAAAATGGTGTGATATGCAATATAGTATATATAACTTTAAATTCATTGCCTTGTTCATATATTTGTATTTTTTGTGTAAAAACATTCACCTACTAATGTTCCTCATTAATTGAGTGCCTGGTGCTATTCAATGGAGGGAGCCTACAAATAAGGAAAATTTTGGTCATTGGGTGAAGTTGATATCCTCTCTCCTGGGGTTCAAACTCAACTCATATGGATTCTGTTTTAAAGGAATTAAATATGATGGAGGTATTGTTCATGATTACTGGGGTTCATTCGTCATTTCTTTCTCTTCTTTCAAAGGATAAAGAACCTCCCTTATTTTCAAATTGAATGATTTTTTATATGTTTTAACTATTTGAAATATGAAAAATATTTCCCTTTCAGATATCGAATTGGTTTCATATTTAGTTGGTAGATTCTTAAAGGGATCCTCTCCCATTCACTAGAGAATCTCTTAAATCAAAGAGGCTTGTAGAAGAATGATTCACCAAGGATTGATGATCTTACATACATGGAATAGGGGTAAGTATGTGGAAGATTTCTTATCTTCTAGGATCTAATTGGTAACACAAGTTTGGGTTCTTTTACTTCAAAATGTAAGGATTTTGTTTATGTGGATTCCCTTGATCTTCATCATTTCATAACTCCCTAAGTATTTTTTTTAATTTCTATGTTTTTATTATAAAAAATACAATTTTAAGTCTATTATTTATAATCATATTTGATTATATATTTTTCATAGATCTGACCATAATAATTAGTTTTATGGTATATTTTAATTTTTACTAGGTGCATGACATTATTGGAACATCATGTTACAATATTGGAGTAGTATAATTAATTATTATAGTTATCTAGACTAGATGGAACCCCTATCGTATGCACTTGGGTTTTATAGTTAATTCATTTACTCCAAAAATTGTTCCTAACATCTTTAAATCAATATATAAAATGTCATTCAATAATATTACCTCTTCTGTATAGCATTATTTATGGAAGCACCATACATTATCATATATTTTGATTCTTTTATATGTAATTTATTATACATTCACATGTATGAATATAAATTTTATCAAACTTCAATAACATTCATGCATAAACAAAATAATGATAAGAAAAAGTAACTCATTAGGTTGATATAAAGTATGACAAATAAGATGATAATTGTAATATAAAAAACCCTCAGAACATACACATTTTAAAATTATGAAATATGGAAGGACTGCAATACATAACTATTAGATATATATCCTTATACATATTCTTATGTTTATTCAAATTCTAATTTTGATACCAACACGAATAATATCATAAAAAAAATCATTCTTAAATTTCATATGATTATGATCCAAATTATTCTTACACAAATACTAAATGATAAAAATTTTAAAAGTATAATATATTCATCCCAACAAATATTAAGAGATACATTTTTATAATGCTTCTGGTTATGCTTCAATTTTAATATAAAAACATTGTAATAATATAATATATATTTCCAATAAAGTACTTTTTCATCTTCTTATGATCATGCTTATATAAATATTGAATACATACATACATATTTCTATTCCTATTCTCATTCTAATCCTTATAAAATTACTAAAATACACACATTTTGATGTTGATATAGAATATGTTTATGCTTATTCTTAAACACTTGCTGAAATAAAATCATATAAAAAAATTAATTGTGTGAATTCCTATGATTATGTTTCTATCCATTCTTATACAAATACTATGATACATATAAAATTTTAAATACCATAACATAAAAGTATTGTAAAAAATACAATAATATATAAATCATAACAAATTAATTTTCTTTGTCTTATTATTATACATAAACTTTATTATTTACATACATATGCTTATGTTTATGGTTATTATTACACTAATGTATGTATCAAAACTTAAATAATACACATTTTTCATATTTTCAGTGCATATTCATTCTTATGTTTGTAGATATATTGTAATATTTATACATTTTCTTGTTTAAAGTTCTTATATTTATCCTTTTAGAAATACAAAAATACATACACATTATTATATATTGTAATATAAATTTTTCAACAATATGTCTATGTGTTGCATTATATTAACATTATTAACATGAAAAATGTAAATATTTTTATATGCAATAGTTTTCATGATATTAATATATGAATAATGTGTGCAATTGAATCATGTTTTATCTATTAATGACATTATTTTTTCTTGCAGATAGATTTGTTTCTTTCACTAAAAGTTACCCATTAGAGTAATTTATTTTTAACATTTCTACCATATTCTTCATATATTTTTTGGTATGTTACATTCAAGGAATTATATATTTATGAAAACCTTAATCTTTATTAACCTGTTATTAAAAAACAAGATTTTTTTGGGATATTTCATGCCAATACATTTTCTATCATCATCCTTCAATGATGAAAACCATTTAAATTATAGTGACCTAAATTCATCACACTACAACAGTCCATAAATCATATAAGTATTAAATAATAAAATACATTGTGTTATAGATTATCATTAACCATTAATGATGTGGAATCTTCAGACTATAGTGATGAAAAATGTGCACATAGTGGTTAGTTTAACTTCTCTAGCATCCTGTTTTAAAACCACAACAATAATGTTTTCATACCACATTCTAGAAACCATGTTCTGAGTATTCATATTTTTTTCCATTCAATATTATCAATACATATTTTTTTCACTATATATCTTATTCATCATCAATTAAATGAAATAAATCTAGTACTCGTTACATTAATTATATATGTATTAAGATTCTATATCTCAAAAAAAGTGTTGGGGAGTGGATAACCAATTTCTTTTTCTTATTGTGTTTTTTTTTGTTTTGCTTTCTTTTTTTAGTGTATTTGTTTTCTAAAAAAAGGAAAAAATTATGTTCTATTTTTTAAAATGTACAAAGTAATTTATAAATATTTTTTTGGAGGTTTTTTAAAACTTTTTTGAGAAAAAGTGGGAAATTATAATTACTTTTAAACTCCATGTTAATTGTGAAGAATTTGATCTTATTATTGATATTCAAAATCTCAAATTATTTTTGAGTTATTTTACCCACTATTTTCCTAGAAATATGGTTTTAGAAATAAGTAGTGAGTGTGATTGAAATGTTTTAAGTGGAATTTAGATTATAATATGAGGAAACTAAGGGAGAGTTATAATTGAATGTTCCCTTTGTTATAATTTTAATTCCACTAAAATCTATTCATTTCACACATGGAACTAAAAAAATTATTTAATTAAAGTTAGATCAATTGATTTAATTCATTTATATATAATGATGAAAGATTTAGTGGAAATAACTAAGAAAATTTTTCTCACTTTTTCTTGGTAGTTAGGAATTTCTATGAGTCTATTCTATCTTGTTAATTTAATAAATTTTCTAAATAATTATAAATGAACTAGAATTGGAAAATTTGATTTAGAATATGTTTTTCATTGAAATACCTGAATATGATTTGGGTGAGATATTAAACTTTATAAATAATTTAATGATTTTTTTTCTGAAAATGTAAATACCCTTTGAAGTTATGACTAAACCTTTCCACACATTTACATATCAAAACAAATATTGATTTTTTATTTTGGTACTATTTCATTATTTTACTAAAATAAAAAATGAGAAAACTTCATTGTTGTGTTGCATTCATTATAATCTATTGTAAATGTTGAACCCTGAGATGCCCTGAGAGGGGAGGGGTGAATCAGCATGTCAACTTTTTATTTTAAAGTATCTGATCCTGTTCCCACGTTGGTAGGAACGTGTTAAACCTGTATAATGGATAAGAATAGAAATTAAACAATCACGTGAAAAGTGACCATACAACTCTTTTACTTGGTTCACCACAAAGGGCTACGTCCAAGGAGCATACGCCAACAGTGTTTCACTCATACCAAAATCCACTAATCTTTACTAATTGTGGAGTAAAAGAGTTTGCACACAGTCACTCTATTCTAGGCACACTACCTTTACAATAATTATGGTATAGATCACAACATCCCTCGGTACACTTCTGTCGAATCCTCCTTGATCATTACCATGGTAGAAGTCTTACTCAATTTATTGACTTGAGGGTCTCTTCAACAGATTTTCATTGAATACTATATCTCAGTCCATCATGAGATGATTCTCGCATTGAATTCCTGAATTGATTCACTTTAAATCACTGAACATGCACGCAATATTTGGAATTTGTCACTCAAGATAACTTTAACGCAACCCCTTACTTTTTTTGCAGCCCTTATCTTTCGCACAACAACAATAAAGGGTTCACTTGGTATTTTCAGACTAAAATAACACCTTGCACACAAGATTAGATCTTTTCAATTCTTTTACATGAAACTAAAACCTTTATATGAAACTTTAAATTTTACACGCAAATTCCATTTTTACGCACAACTTTTACGTTTTCATGCAACTCCCTTTTCTCGCAATGTTTACACACATCAGAGATTGGATCTTCACTAAGTCATCAGCCTTACTGAATGAGGGGTGTCACAACTTATTTATAGGATTCACTAACCCCCATGCGCAAAACCCACTGTGTCGCAAAAAAAATATCATTCTACGCGCAATGATTTTTCCACAGGAACAATTTTTCATGCCCATCTTCAGATTTTTTATGCATCTCATGCCTTTTCTAATTTTCATCATTCTAATACTGAATCACCTTTTGTGCAAAAAATCCAACCAACTTTAAATATTGTGGAAAAACGAATTTAGCACACATTCCATGTTTTTGTATGCCACTCCATTATCTTGCGCACCTTCCTTTTCCAAAAATACATCTCTCTATTTTTTTATTTTCAGACCCAAAAATTTATAAAACACTGGAAAACAGCGCCACCTTTAGTATTTTTGCTCGCTTGAAATGTATAATCCCTTTCCTAGAAATATTCTTGAACTTCCAATTAGGATTGACAAAAAACAAAAACCATACTCCATTTCCAGCATCGGTAGTGGTTTCAACAGTAAATATATATTTCTAGAAAAAAATTAATTGAAAGTATGGATTTGATTAAAGTAAAAAATCTAGTTATGAAACATTTGTTTTTGGAAAACAATTTATTATTTTTTAATGTGTTAAAACCATTGATCCAAACTGGTTCTGTGTACTTATTTATTTAAAATTGTTTCTTTGGACTATGATTTTGGAAGTGATCTTTGAAATAGTAATTTAATTTGGGAGAACTACCATGACTTTTATTTTAAAAAATCATTGATAAAATCTTTTCATGCTTTCATTGTTTTACTGAAATTTTCACTTAGTGTAATGTTTTCAAAGAATTTTCTAATGTTTCATGTTGAAAAAAGCTTTATATTAGAATTATTTTCAACAAACCTTCATATGAAATGTTTGGACATAACATGGTATTTTGATTTAAATATTGCTTTTATGTTTGATGATGAATCTTGAACTACTAAGCTCTAACTGTTAGAATATTCTTGGATCTCCAGTATGCATGATTCTTGGTAAAATCTATGAATAATAGTGAAATTTGAACTTTGTATTATATTACTTTGAAATTGTAATTTTTTCAAGTATATTTGAGTTTAATTTAACTATGTTTCCTCGATTTTATTTGAGTTGGTGTGTCAATTTGTTGTGTGATTGAATGTGATTTTTAACCCAGTTTTCTAAAATTTGGTTGTTAGATTAGATGATAGGGTTTTGAACTTCATATTCATGAGGTTTTTTCATTCTTATGAATTCATAGAAAATGTATTGCCTCAGAGTTTCATAAAATAATTGTGGGGGAGTGATCAAACTATATATTTCATAAATTTTAATATGTAATTCATTGTTTTATTCCAACAAATTCCATTAAAATCCATGGAATTACTATATTTTCACATTTCCAAAGATTTTATATAGATAAAATAAGTACGGATTGATTTTTTTATTTTAGTTATAATATTTGTATGTCTTCATTAATTAATTTTTTTCTCATTTATTTTTGTTCAGTTTATGAGGATTCTTCTGCTCCTACCATTGATTTAGGAGAATATGCCAATGTGGATGTCAATGATGGTGTTGGTGGTCTGAGAGGAGGTGATAATGATATTGGTGTTTATAAAGGAGATGATGAGGGTCACTATGGTTCTGATGATACTGATATTGAGGTATATTTCATATGTATATTTTAATCTTAGTATATACATTTAATTTTATCATATAATTATTTTAGTGTTTGGTAGATGTTGTGGTGTATATTGTTTTGGGGTTTTATGGAATTAGATTTTTGTGTTAATGGAGGATAGATGTGGTTCAAATTAATTGTTGTAGATTTGATAGTCTTTTTGGAGTTTACATGACCAATAAGAAAATT
Source organism: Viscum album (assembly GCA_963277665.1). NCBI lineage: Eukaryota > Viridiplantae > Streptophyta > Magnoliopsida > Santalales > Viscaceae > Viscum > Viscum album. The sequence goes on along the minus strand of OY728141.1, from coordinate 1,175,134,719 downwards.
TAACACATTCCTTGAGGAATAATAACTTCTCTTGTAAAAAAACACTATAGTGTTTTGTAAATAGGAACCCATATTAGTGAATCAATCACCAATGAATCTTGTATGAGAAAAATGGAAGAAAAAACCCACCCAACACCCTCTTTCTTTGAATTCATGCATTTGGTCCTATAGGTAGTTCATGGCCAGAACTTTCTTGATGCATGCAAAGAACACCTCCAGCATAATCACCCAATCAAACCCTATGGATTCCACCCATTTGATGGATTTGTGCTCTACTAGACATGAAGGTATCTCATAGTTCAACATAGGTAACTACAAAACCTTTAATTTTAAACTACATGTAAATACAAATATAAAAACCTCATTTTCTAAAAACCACTTCTTCAATCCAGCTATGATCATATCTTTGGGGATATTTAATCCTTTTATTTTATTCTTTCAAGACCAAATAAGAGAATCCAATTTTCTGAGGATTACTCTTTGTCTTCCCTAGATAATATTTGCAAGAGTTTCTTTAAGATAATTTTAATCCCAAAACTGGAATTATCTTTTTTTGAATATCTCCTCACTAACCAAATAATTCAATGTAATTACTAACTCTTCTCTCTATCATAGATATGAAAATATACTCAGGATCTCTTATTTTATTCTAAAAAATTGTAAATGAAATTATTCTATTCTCTCTTATATCCCAAATATACTATATATATTTCTATTATTTTCATGAAAATACCCATTAGATAAAGTGTTGTAATCAATTCTCATTCTTCAATGTCTCCTGGATTATATTATTCTTACTATACAAATTTAATATAGGAATTATATTTTATTTAATATGAATTCTTTCTTAAAATATATATTCATTACTCTATTTTTAATTTCCATAAAAATCTAATTTGTATGTTTGAAATAGCCTCTATACAGACAACTTCCTTCCATAGGGTATAGTATTTACTATCTCATCCATTTTACTGTGTGGTAATATTCACTGTAGTATGGTTTGAGTTAACAAATAAGTCCATAATTTCTAGCCAACTATATTCATATTAATTTTACTAAAATTGAAGCATGATTCTTCAATTATTATATTCCTTATAATCTATTACACTTTTGTATATTCTCTCATGGTTAAATGTTCAGTAGTTATAAACTCATAATCCTTTATTTCTTCCCAAAATAGACTCTTCATGACATTAATAATGTGATGTGGTTGAAATTTCACCAGGTGGGATTTTGGTCTTTTTCAAGATGATTATAGTAAATCTATTTTTAGAAACATTATTTTCATTCAGTGTTCTGTTATCTTTAAGAACTTTTCCTTGATGAATCGACATATTCTCTGATGCATGATAGATATCAGGTCCTTGAACTGTTTATATATTATTTTTCACGTCAGAAATAGTGTCTTTGGGTTTTACGTCAACTTCGAAGTGGGTTCCCTTAAATATATTCATGAAAACTTTAATATTATTCCTTATTTTATTATGGTGTATATTAAAACTTACTTTTTCCACTGCCCTCACTATTGCTTCCAATTAGGCCATTGCCACTGATTATTAGTATTTTCCTCAAAGATGATCCTACATTTGGGGTTTATATGTTTATTGACACTATATTGCATTTCTTATGAACTTGGCTTCCAAATGTTCATGTTTTTAGTGATATCCATATTTTTTTGTGTTCTGGTGTTTTTATGAGTTTTAGTAGGGTGAGGGATGTAGTAGATATGGTGTTTTTTTCTAGAAACTAGAAGTTGTATCCACTATTGTAAACTATGGCAGTATACTTAGTGTTTTTTTAAATAAAGAATATATTCACTTTTATAAAACATGGCAGTAGACCTATTTACTTGGTTTTAACCCAAGTAGTAGGCCTATATCCACAGTTCTCAACTATGGATATACAATATAGCTGAATTATCTATAGTCATAATTAAAAACTATTGCCATAGTTGTAGCCCTATTTCCACACCAATTGGATCCATTGTTATCCAAACCATTGTTATTAATTATATCAATGGTTTCTTAGCCTATATTCATGGTAATAAACTATGGATATAGCTTGAATTTATAGTATTGATTCCTTTCCATATACTTTTAAAAAAATAAATTGATTGATCCTCAATCAATTCAGTTGTAGCAGCAACTGGGATACTCACTCTATATAGTGAGATTCCTTGACATGAATTTAATCTAGTCTTTGATATCCTTGAGAATGAGAAGATTCTATTTTTATTTATAAAAATTGAACAACTTTCTCATCTCTTCCTTATCTTAAAAGATCTGGTTTCACAACCTATTTAGAAAAAAACTGACTTGGCTACTCAACTCTTTCAATGGATACATGAAGTTATATCTCCATCATCCTTAGAGATGAAACAACCTCAAGATCTGCTTCTGTAGAGGGTTCTTGATAATCTGTTTTAAGTTGATGTATTCCTCCAACTCTGGAACTAATATTTTATTCTAAATTGTTTTTTCTTCTAGTAATGATAGGGATATTTTTATCACCAAATGATGAATCTTCCAAACCTCCAGTAATATGTGGCACACCAGCACCTCCTTTTACTCTAGATTCTCCAATTTCTTCTACACAATGCCTTACAGAACAAGATAACTTCAAAAATGTGTACTCCCCCTTTGCAAGACTGTTATATAGCTCTTTTCCTTCAATACCAACTGGAATCAAATTACCTATTACCTCTCTCTACACTCCAAAATAATACAACAATTATTAGTATTCCAACAAAAAAATATTACTATGATGACATCTTAACTCTATCATGATGTCATCAATAGTCTATATATTATAAAGAAAAAGAGACACCAATATACCATATGGATAGAAATAAATCCTAACATGTTTTTGACAAAAATGCTTCATGTAACTTAACATATACTAGATTATATTAATCTTGATGTCACTTAATATCAAAAACATGATACACATGTCTATAAATAGAATTTTCTATGATTTAATAATCCTCATAACTACTTCTATTAGGTTAAACTTTACCAACACCTTTTGGTCAGCTTCTACATCCTTCACCAAAATATTTTTAATTTTAGAGGTCCCATATAGAAATAACATAATATCTTAATTCTTATGAACACCATATTTGATAGATATAATACTGAAATGAAATTACCCTTCATGGGGACACTTGAAGAATTGATTTGTTTATACTGATGAGATTAAAAACTCTTTATCGTTCACTTTTGAAGCAATGACATCTTCAATCTCACAAAATATATACTGATTGTTTTTATAAAACTCATTTACCACTCTTTATAAAATATACATATAATTAAATCTCTCAAACATAAATTTAAATCCTTGAAAACTCAATGCTTACTTTAGAAACATATTTTTCTGAAAAAGACACTCAAGGTCCACAACTTTTCCTTGTAGAACTTTCTGCTCTGAACTTCAAGGCCTCTTCCTATTCACACCACTAGGACCATCTTTGTGATGCGAAAAGTAATGGTGGGATCAATGAAGTGATGGAAGATTCATGGGAGAATAAAAGGGAAAAAAACAAAATAATAGGGATAAGATCTATGTATTTTGTTTATGAAAAATCTCTACGTCCATAGAGAGGAAAAATAACTTTACTATGAAAAAAATATAGGATCACAATTACATGGAGATCTCATAGTTTCTCACATATAAACCCTAGCCTAAAATGGGATAATAAAGAAGATGAATTATTATACCACCAACCACATAGAAAGTCCACATCACTATAGTGAACAGTTGTTGGAAGTCCACATCGCTACAGTGTCATGGCCACCCAAGTCCAAGGTGCTATAGTGGCTAGTGGATAGATGTCCACAGAGATATGATACTAATTTCTCCAAAGTTATAGGTACTATAGTAGTTGTTCCAAAGTCTACACTACTACAGTGACCTATTAGTTTCGGTCGGTCGGCTCTACTTCTATTGGTCAGAGTTGTGGACTAGTGTATATTGTGGTTCAGAAGCATTCATCTCAATAATCATCTAGAAAGTATTGGGATACACTAATACAATAATATCCTACTTGAATCATGGTCTGTTACATTTATCTACATTGATGACACTGACTAAGATAATTTACTTAATCTGATCTCTTACTCTTCTTCAGTTTCAAGTGTGGTTATTCAAAACTTCAATTTCAAGTTGATGATTAATAAAATACCATTTTTTCCTTTTGTTATCTCATAGTGTCCTCCTATATTCTACCTCTCATACTCCATTCATAATTGGATACTAATAGATACACAATAGTGCATCAACTTCTATATTACCATCAGCTTCATCAATATATCTGTTGGATTGTTTTTTCCACAAATCTTCTAAAATATCATAAAACCTTCATGTATAAAACCTCTGATAAAATGATATTTCAACTGAATTTTCTTCATCTGGGCATGAAACACTAGTTTCTTTGAAAAATTTATAGAACTATGATTCTCATAGTGAAATACATTTTCCTCTTTATTTCTACCCAATTCATCCAATAACTTCTTCAACCAAACCATCTCCTTTACAACTTCTATTACACTAAGATATTCTTCCTCTATGGTGGATAGGGCCACCACCTTTTGTAGTTGACATATACATCTCACTGAAGTTCCTCTATAGGTAAACACATATCCTTTGGTGCTTCTCATTCTGTCAATATGACCTCCTTGTTTAGTATCCACATACCCCAACAATGATTTTCCTTTCCAAAAAAACACTGTGATGTGTCCTTGCCTCTATTAAGATACCTCATTATCCTCTTCAAATATTCCCAATGTCTCTTTACATGATTATCCATATAGATTCTCATAACTCCCACTGCATGAGAAATTTCAAGTCAAGTAAAAATCATGGTATATATCATAATTCCAATAATTTATTCATATGGAACCTTTTCCATTAAATCAACCAATTTTTTGATATTCAGTGATTGATCCTTTGATAATTTGAAATGAATCACCAAGGGAATAGAAATAATATTTTCTTCCAACATACTGAATATATTTAAAATCTTTACAATGTTTTCATCTTGTGATAACATGAAGGTTCCATCTACATAGTCTCTCTTGATCTTCATCCCCAAAATCGTGTCAACTTCTCCAAGATCTTTTATCTTGAACTCATTGTCCAACTACCCTTTCAACTCATCAATCCTCTACGTACATGATCCTTTAATGATCATGTCATCCACATATAGAATAAATATAATATATTCATTACCAAACGACTTAATGTAGAAACATTAATCAATGACACATCATTTGTATTTATTTTTAGACATAAATGAATCAATTTTTCTGTTCCACTTCCTGGGTGCCGGCTTCAACTCATACAATATCTTTTGGAGTTTTCACACTAGGTCTTCCTTCCCAGACTCAACATATCCCTCTGGATGCTGTATATAGATTTCCTCCTTCATATCTCCATGAAGGAAATTTTTCTTCACATAAAGCTACTCAAAATATAGTTCTATTGAATTCATAATGTCGATAGCCACCCGAATGGTGGTAATATTTTCTATACGTGAATTTTTTTTAGTGAAATCCACTCCCTCCTTCTGTTGAAAACCTTTAACCACTACCCTTTCCTTGAACCTCCTCTTTCCATCATGTTCTTCTTTAACCCAGTATACCCATTTGTTCTACAATGCTTTCTTACCTTGTAGTATATGTTTTAACTGCAAAGTATTATTTTCATGTAATGAAGAAATTTATTCCTTCATGTACAACTCACACTTTATCAACTCCTTCAAATGAATTTATTATTCAAAGAATTCTGGTTCTACACCTTCATTCAATAAAAAATAATGTAAAAATGTTGAATAGCTATGCACGAGCCTTCTAACCCTTGTTGATCTCCCCAAATCCACTTCTGGGGTAGGATCCACTGGTTCTGGTGTCTCAATCTCTAGTACACCTTCAAGCTCCACTTTCTTTTTCCACTTTGATTCATTGTTACCATTTTTATATTCAGCTACATGGAGATCCTTATAAGTGACACCTTCATTAAAAATCATTTTCTGGCTCCTAATGACTATCTTTTTGAGATCATCCCAAAAGAGATAAACAAACTCATCAGCACCATAGCCAATAAATGAGCATAGTTTGGACTTAGCATCAAGTTTTTTCCTTTAATTAACATAAATATATAAATATTAAAAACTAACAAAGACTGATAAATTTGAGTTCCTACCTTCTTACCATACAATAGCTCCTCGGGTAGACATTCTCCCATTGGAAAAGATATACTCCTATTATTAAGATGTGTTTTCACGTTCACTGCATCATCCCAGAAGGTCTTGAGTAACCCTAAATGTAGCCTCATGGTCTTGGAATTTTCATTTAGTTCTCTATTAATCCTTTCAGTTACAATTTTTTTTTGTGGTATTCCAAGGATAGTCTTCTCCCAGTGAATTCCATTATTGTAATTGAATTATCTGAACTCATGAATGCCATACTCTCCACCATTTTCATACCTCAAGCATTTCTTCTTTTATCCTGACTCATTATCCACCATGTTCTTCCACTTCTAAAACACATTAAACACATCATATTTCCTTTTTAGAAATAAACTCATACCTTCCTTATTGAGTCATAAATAAATGTCACATAATATTGTGACCCAACAAGGTATTGTACTAGTGTAGGCCACCAAACATCATTTTTCACCCGGTCTAGCTTCTCATCCTTTGGTGTTATGACTCTTTTTTCCAAATACACCTTCTATTATTTCTAAAGATACAATCTTCATATAGGCCAACATCAATGACTTTGGATCTGGTAGAAATCCTTTTGTTGTTAGCACCTTCATCCACTTTCCACTCTTGTGGTCTAGCCTGTGGTGATATAATTTTAAATCTTAGAAACCATTTATTAATGCAACAATGTCCATGAAACTTTCTATGGTGTTTTACAAGGTACTGTTATTTTCTCATCGAGCTATGACCATGTCTCCCTCGGTGATCTTCTATACACCACTAATGTACATTATTCTAAAACCTTCATCATTATGTATTTAGAAATAAATAATATTTCTTGTCAATATAAGGATATACCACACATTTTCCAAAAACAATAAAAATCCCACTGTTGTTCTGGATCTATTCATCTCCTTTCCCCACAATTTTCAAGGTCTCGTCATCAACAAGATGTACCTTTCCAAAATTTCCAGAAATAAAATTGTTTATGAAACCCTTCTCCAAAGTGGAATGGAAGGATTCCCCTAAGTCTAAAATCCAAGAGTCCATAGGGTTATCCATGCTTAATAGAATCACATCATCAGTTCCTTCACACATTGTGTTTTCTGTATTAGTTTCAAGCACCATCTATTTATCTCTACACTCCTTCTTGACATGTCCTTTATTTCCAAAAATCTAGAAAGTATGACCATCCCCATTTTCCTTATCTCAACTCTTTCCTCTTAAATTTGATAATACTCTATGATTGTCTCATTGCACATATATTCCTCTTTCATCAACACTTATAGAAGAACCAAATAATCTTCCTAATTCTCTCCTCTAAATATACTCACTATGGATCATGTCTTGCACATCCTTCAGAACCAACATTGTATTCCCCAAAGAACAGCTCATGACTATTATAGTTTCTTCCAAACTATCAGGTAACAAAGACATTAAAATCAATGCATATACCTCATCATCAAGAACAATATCTACCGATGACAATTGACTTATTGTAGTGTTAAATTCATTAACATGATCTAAAATAATCCTCTCTTCAACCATTTTTAATCTGAACAATCATCGCATCATGTACTCTTTGTTTGATGTTGAAGGATTCTTGTACATTTTCGTGAGAGATTTCATCAACAAAACCATCATCTTCTACTATAAGATGTTTAATGACATTTTTTTAGATAACATAAGGAATACAACTCCAGAAAATTGTTGATCTAGAAACTCCCACTTTGTTTGCTCCATGTTCATTGACATTAAACCCCTAAACAGCAAGTGAAACTTCTTTTGGTAAAGATATTCTAAGATTTACATCCTCCAATAACTGAAGTCAGTTCCATAAAATCAATCTATATTCACCTTGGATTTTTCCATGACCATTATTCAATTTTAGAATTCCAAACTCAATCTATGATACCATTTTTTTTTTAAAAAAATGGCGGGACCAATGAAGGGACAGATGATTCATGGAAGATTAAAATGGAAAAAAATAAAATAATGGGAAGAAGATCTTGGGATATAGAGATTTATGTGTTTTGGGAAAAATCCCTATGTCCATAGAGAGGAAGAATCAATTCACTATGAAAAAATTTGAGACCACAATTATAAGGATATCTAAGAGTTTCTCACACAGAAACCCTCACCTGAAATAGGCTAATAACAAAGATGAAGTACTATGACTCCAACCGCATAGAAAGTCTACATCACTACATTGAATGGTGGTTGAAATTTTGTGTCACTATAGTGGCATGACCACCCAATTCTAAGGTGATATAGTGGCTGACAGTTAGAAGTCTATGAAGATATAATACCTCTATCTTCAAAGTACAATTTGTTGTAGTAAACATGCCAAAGTATGAACTTCTATAGTGCATTATCTCTGTCAACCAATTAGATCTATTGTAGTTGGTCACTACAGTGTCATGGCTACCCAAGTCTAAGGTGATATAATGGCTGGAGGATGCAATTCCATGGATATATAGTGTTATTGTCTCAAATTTATGAGATGGTATAGTAGTCTTTCCAAATTCTACACTACTACTATGCACTGTTAGTGTCGGTCGGTCATCTCTATTGTAGTTGGTCAAAGTTGGGCCTCGCTTGCAGTATGGACCAGAAGCATTCTGCATAATCATCATTTAGAATAGATTAGTCTACACCAATACAACACCTCATTTTTCATCTTAGTCTTCACCATTACAATAAGTCAAATGTTTAGGGTTTATAAAAGCTAGGGTTCACAATATAGAAGTATTGAGAGATCGAAAGGGTGAAAGTTCAAGGGTATGAGAGATATAAGGATTAGCTCTGATGGTTTTAGGTGATGGTTTGGTATCTCAAGCTAATAATCTAGAGTAATAATTTTAGTTTTTTAAAATGAAAAGAATACTATATAAAATACAAAAATGAAACTTTAATAGAACATATTCAAAAATTTAATAAACATGAAAGTAAATAAAACATAAAAAATTAATACTTTAGGATAAAAAAATTATTAATATTAATAAATATGAACAAGAATATTAAAATTTTAACTTCAAATTAAATAAACCTAAATCCCCCTTAAATAACTCTAAACAAGTTATTGGAAGTGGTTTAGTTAAAATATAAGAAATTTGATACTTAGTATTAAAAAATTTGATAGATATATCCCATTTTGGGGCATGATCCCTTAGAAAATGATGTCAAATATCAATATTATTATCCCTAGAATGAGTCATAGCATTTTTTTAAATATTAATAGTGTTGGTATTATCACATTAAATTGGAATATGATAAAAAAAATTAGGTCCAAATTATAGAATTGTGTGTTTTTCCCACAAAACTTGTGCACAGTAACTATTGACAGATCTGTATTCAGCGTTAATAGTTGACAATGTAACTGAATATTTTTTCTTACAAGACCATGAAACCAAGTACTTTCCTAAAAAGTGACAAGTACCTTCATTTTTTTCTATCTAATCTAAAAATTCCAAAATCAGCATCCGGATATGAAATTAAATTAAAACAATAACTTTTTTAATAAAGAAAAGATAGAGAAATAATTCCTTTTAAATATCTCAAAATCCTTTTAATGCTAGTTAAATGATATTTTTTTAGATTTGATTGAAATCATGTACATAAAAAAACATCAAACATGATATCCAGTCTACTAAAAATAATATATTGAAAATTATCTATCATACCTCTATGTAACTTATTTTCAACTAGTTTTCCAACTTCATTCAAATAAAATTTTACATTAGTACACATAGAGTTGTATATGTATTACTCATTTCCAGTAAATAGTTTTTCAATAAATCAATAATTCATTTACTTTGATTTAAAACATTTCAAAAATCCTTTTTATAAATTTTAAATGAAAGAAAGAAATTTAATTCTCCCATCATACTCATTTCAAACACTTTGTGTATAAATTTTGAAAAACAATTACAATGTATTTGATTAGTTGAACCAAAAATAACATCATCTGCATAAATTTTAACTCATAAAGTATCAGAAGAAGAGTTTGTATTTAAATTATTAGGATCATATAAGCCTACTAAATATCCATTTTTTTTAAAAGAACTCAATCTATTATACCAAGGCTTTGGAACTTGTATAATACCATAAATAGATTTTGTAAGTTTAAAACCAAATTTTTTAGATGAGGATTTTCAAAACCTATAAGTTATTCAATATAAACTTTCACCACTAAATTCCTCATATTCTATTCCTTCCTCATAATGTTAACTCTAGGATCTATCCTAGCCTTATTCCTAGTAACTATACCTATATCTTCATGCTTATTCCCAAATACTCATTATATTCATATGACTGGATGGTTTTAGGGCCTATCAAATAATTCCCAAACATCATTCCTTTTAAACTACTTTATATCTTCCTATATATCAAACATCAAACTCTCATCATCTAAGGATTATTCTATAAACATAGGTTTAAATTGGGATAGAATGGAAAAAGAACTCAACTTAGTTTCCAACATTTCTTCTAATCCTAACACCTTAACCTAGGTCTCCTATAACAGTATCTAATCGGTGGTTCTTAAATGTTATAGGGTTTCTAGGTAATACACTTTCATATTCACCAATTTCATGTTCTTTAAAATTTTATTGATTTTGTTCATGTTCTAATTTACTTTCAAATTTTATTATTATAAGAATAAAGCCTCAAATTATTCAAAGAATCAATAGCTTCATATGATTTAATTATGTTACGATAAAATAGATCACTTTCCTCAAAATTATCATGAAAAGATTATTCAAATATCCTTTACTTTTAATTAAACACTCTATACACGTTAAAATTAGCAAAATACCCAAGAATGATTCCTTCATCTTCCTTTGGATCAATCTTGTCATATTTTTCTTTAGTATTCATGATATATACCTTATATCCAAAAATATTAATGTATCCAAATTTATATTTTATATTATTCCATAACTCATAAGGTGTATTTTTAAGAAAATGTCTAATTAAAACTATTCATAATATGGAAATTTGTATTAACAACTTCTTCTAAAAAATAGGTAGTAAAAATATATTCATTCAATAAAGTTCTAGTCATTTCTTTAATGGTTCTATTTCTTATTTTTATAATTCCATTCTGTTGAAGAATTCTTAGAGAAAAAAAGTATCTTCAATGCCCATATTTGAGAAAAAATAATAAAAATTTCATGATTCTAAAATCCTCCTCCATGATCACTACTAAATAAAATTATTTAAAATAATTTTAATTTTTTAAAAACAAACAAAATCTCAAAAAACTGAAAAAGATTCACCTTTAAAATTCAAAAAGTAAACCCAAGTAAATATGTAAAAATCATCAATTAAGAGAATTCCAATGAATATGTAATCTAAGATTGATACTCTATAGTGTCCAAAAAAATCATATGAATAAGTTTTAAAGGTTTATATGTATCAACCATGTTAATTGTTTTTGAAAGATGGCATATAATACTTTCCAGTTTTATAGGTATCACAAAGTCTATTCTCATCAAACAAAAGATTGGGCAGATCAGAAATTGATTTCTTCTTAGATTACATTGATAGGGAAAATATATTTCAAAGAAAAAGCCTTTTATGCCATATCTAAGATTCACTTATTTCATCACTTAAATAGTTCACTTTCTATTGACATAAGGAACTAATTTCCAAAGTCTAAACATTTTAAGTTCTATGTTATTTAAACTTAAGTATTTTATCCTTAAAGAAAGAACAATAATTATTAGAAAAAAATCAATATAAAATTCATTATCATAGAGTTTAGAGATACTTATAATATTATGCTTCAATCCTTGAACATAGATAACCTTACTGATCAAGATTTATTTTGGATCTCCAATTGATCTAACTCCAACAATAATGCCTTTATCATTGTGACCAAAGGTAACCAAACCTCATCAAATTTTAATAGTAATTGAAAATGTAAAATTCTCCACTCATGTGCCTTGAACAACCACTATCGATATACCATATTACATTTATTTCCCTGTGGATTTTCACCTAAAAATCAAACCAAAACTTTTTTTTGGTACCCAAATTTTCTTGGGAGCTTTAGAGGAAAATATAATGGTAGCCATATCTATTTAACCTAGCGAGAATTAACTTTAGATAATTCTCTATAAACATAGGCTTTCTTAACAAAAATAATTTGAGGATTCATTAAGCAGTAAGTATTAACATAATGTCTTCTAATTACACAATTAAAATAGGTAACTATTGACATGATGTGATTCTTTGAAATAGGAAAAAATAATTTCTATATAACTTTGATTTCTCTCCATTACTACCAATACCATATCTTTCTTTTATACACACATTATTTCTAATAATATTATTTAAAGACTATTCTACCTTACTAAACACATTAAAAACACTTTTAAAATATTCAACTTTTTCTAGTAACTCTTTAATTTTTTTCAGGCTCAGTATAGTTTGAATAATATTTTATTAATTTTTATTTTAATTATTGGTGATTCATTAACATGGTATCTTTTTCACTTAATACAACATTGTGAATATTCATTATAGATTTATGATTTTTCATTTTAAGGACTCAAATTTTTCTTATAGTATAGAACAGTATTCAAAGATTTTATCATTTGAACAGTATTAAGAATTAAAGTCATAATATTAGAGATTGTACATCATATTCTTTAGTCATAAATAACTTATTTGTTTTTTTATTTTATTTCTCATATTCTAATTCATAACTTGAATAGTTTTTTGAGTCTTCAGAAATACATTGTTTATCCTTCATAGATTTCTTTCCTTTTCATTCATAATATGCATTCATCTAGAGAGTTTTCTCCTTATCTGATCTTCTTTTCTTATTTATCTATAGGTAATCAGGTTTGATATGCCCCTACTACTTGCATTCATAACATCTGACCTCTTTCAGACCGCGACCATTCTTCTTAAAATCATTGAATGACTTATTTAATCCTTTATTCCCTTTAAATAACTTGTTGAATCTTTTATTTATGTGAGAAATTTCCTCTCCATAGCTTCAAAAAATTGAATCATTTTAGGATATAACATCCTTCTTTAACATCTTTTCACCTTTTGAAATAGAAACATTAAGAGTTTTATTTTCCTTTTTGATCATTCTGTGATCTTAAGTCTCATATTTCATTTTATCTTTGTACATAATTAGACTACCAATCAATTACTTTATCATTAATTTTTCGACATGAGATTATTGTATAATTGTAGTAGATATTCTATTCTACTTAAATGGTAAAACACTAATTACTTTTAACACCTGATGTGGTTCTAAAATTGGAGTTCTCAGGGAAACAACACCATTGACAATTCCATAAAATCTTCCATTTATTTGAGTAATAATATCACCATCATACATTCTGAAATTATCAAACATTAATTTTGAATTATTATACCTCAACCGTATTACATTATCTGTTCCTTTATAAGAAACGATATTTGTTTTTCACATTTCATAATAAATGGTGCACTTAGAGACACTGTTGAATTCTTCAGGTCTATGTTCACAAATAATTACATTCATGGATCTTGAATATAGATCATAATCAGATTATTTAATAGCATATCATATTTTTTGATCTTCCATGAGGATTTAATATAGCTTAAAGACCTTAATATAAACTTTTAAACAGAGATTATTCAAATAGATAATCATACGAGCTTTCCAACATCCATTATTTTCACTATTGAAATATGGGGCCCTGTTCATTGACATAACTTCTTTGAGTTTATCCATTAACATATTTTTCATATATATATTAAACTCATTCTTTCTAGAACTTAACAAGATTATTCAAAGGGCCCATATTTTGATACAAATTTTTATTTTAGAATGGTGATGAAGACACAAGATGGGGAGTGAACTATGTCCTTTTAAAAACACTTTAAAAATTCAAAACGGACCCCCTTTGCAATCTAGAAATTGATATTGTTCCCTTTTATTTAAATATATTATGAATTTTAATAATAAAGAAAATAAAATATCAATTTTTATAGTGTTTCAGTGCTCAAATATCACCACATCTACTCTAAGAAAACTCTCTCTGCGAGTTTGAGGGTTTTCACTAGTAGATCTTTTTCCATGAGATTTTGACAATTGAGTACAAACAAATGAAACTTGTTTCAAAATTTTTTACAAGGCTTAAAATAGGACAATAAATAGTACTTGAAACACTCCACACCTAAGTGTTTAGAAAAAACTTGAAACGAATTTGGTTGAAGAAATTCTCATTTAATGCATTTAGATGCAGATGATACAATTGACAGAAGAAGATATACTCATAGGGTTAAAATAAATTAATCAATGCATGGTCTTTATGAAGAATCTCCCAATTTTCTATAGAAAATATATTCAAGTATCATAAAAGATATAAAAAACTTCTTATAAAAAAGATAAACACATAGTAGAATATTATAACAAGTATATCCAAAGTGTAGTCCTAAAAAAGAACTTCAAGGAACTGCATTAGATAAATAACAGGTACATATAACAGCAGCAGTAAAAGGAATACATCTTAGAAATTCTTGACCTAATTTTGAAGAGATTCAACTTCTATAACTTCATATAAAATAGAGAGTGTACAAAAATAAACTCTTAGATATTATCTAGATAATTTTTTTGAGAATAAATAAGAATCTTGATTTGAAGCTGGTCAAACAGATCTGAAAATATCTATAGATAAATCGCCATCTTTAAAATAATCATCATTTTTGAAAATAAAAATAAATTAGCAATGAAAAAATTAACTTCCCTTATAAATATAAATGAATTAATTCATTTTTTAAGATCCTTTTAAATGGTATCTTGATCTCAATAATGATATAATTGTTCCATTGAAATCATACAAAAAATATCAAAAAAATTATAAATATCAAATCTCACAAATGACTGATTCAACATGTAGTTTCTCAACATGATGATAACTTTAAAACCCCAATATATCATAGTACATTATTTCTTCAAAGTAATTCAATAACTTTCACTACACGCAACACCGAGTTCTAGCGTACCATGACTTACCAAACAAGTCGTTCAAAAGCGGTTATGAACAGTATTAACTGAATTTTAAACTTTTTATAATCCTTATAATTTTAGAATCCATATTATGATTTTCTTAGACATAATGTAAGAACAAATACATTTTTTCAGATAAAAGAATTATTTTTCAAAAAATGCAATTTTACCGCCTTTTAATGGCGAAGCCTTTTTAAATCCAATATTTGAAACTTTTATATATTTAATTTGACAAAATAAACTTCTTATTTAGAATCGGGACATAATAATTTAGTTTCAATAAAGTTTTGGTGTTTTTCTGATAACTTTCATATTTGGGTGAATAGTGAAAAATACTATATTTTAACAGAAAACAACTTTTTAAATCAAAATAATTTATATTGTTAAATTATAAATTTTAGTGGTTTGTAAATATAAATAGATTATATTTTTACCATTTAATCCAATGATGGTCATTTTAAGTAATTTCACTTTGAAATTGGACATAAACAAGTGTCAAACTTTTGGTTGTTATTATTTCTTAAAAATACACCTTTTGGTTTTGACAGCGGGAATTAATTTTAAATTAATAAATGAAACTTATCTGTTTTAAATTTGGTAAAATAGACTTCATTATTAAATTTGGAATATCAAAATTATCTTAGGGTAAATTTTTGACATTTTTCTGAAAACTTTTAATTTTTGATGAATAGTGAAAAACACTGAGTTATAGTTTAAAACCGAATTTT
This sequence comes from Viscum album, assembly GCA_963277665.1. Taxonomy (NCBI): domain Eukaryota; kingdom Viridiplantae; phylum Streptophyta; class Magnoliopsida; order Santalales; family Viscaceae; genus Viscum; species Viscum album. The sequence goes on along the minus strand of OY728141.1, from coordinate 1,175,118,770 downwards.
TATTTAAATAATTATTTATTTTATATAAATTTAATTTATGTAAAAATAGATACATAATACTTATATAATTTCAATGTAATTCATTGGAGTCAGTTTATAATAATTTTAGATATATAAAAATTTTATTGACCTTTTCAACATCTTTTACCAACCTCTTAGGAGAATTTGCAAATTCACATAAAACATAATTTTCCTTCTTCTGTGAGTGGAATTTCGAAAATCCAAGAGACATGGTTAATATCAAGGAGTAAAATGTGGTTAAATAAGATAAAAATAATTTTTGTGAATAGTAACTTTTTACTTTTATTTACCACAGTTAAAAGTAAATAGGGTAATTAAGGGTAAAAATGATATTAATATTACCCTAACACATGTCCTAATTCTATTGGACAGGTGTATCTCGACCAAAAAAAACCTTAGGAATAAAATATTATCATTTAGGTCCACATTGATTAGATTAGAAAATTTATTATTATTTAATTCAAAGAAGAGTTAAAAGAGATAAAATCAAAGTTTAATAACTAAAAAAATTTAATATAGGGTTATACATAAAATAAATTTGATTATAAATATTCATTGGGAAGATAAAACTATTTCCTACATAATGGTATTTTATTTATAATTTTTATACATTAAATAATTTAATTTATTTGTGACATAATGATGATGCAGTAATTACCTTATTAGTGAAATATTAAAATAATTGATATTATAAATACCCAAATAAATATACTTTGAGACTTTTAATGAATTACACGAATCTTATTTCTTAATATGACATGTTAGTATTGATTTAATTATGTTTTTTCGAATTAATCATGCTGTTATGAGTTTCACATAAATCAAATACCAAATAGTGTCAAAATTGACATAAAAGAGTTTTTAAAAAATATATTATATTATTAATTGATATTAAATTTCTAAAAATATAAGGTTCATCCAAAAGACTTATATAATTATTTTTGTATCATTAATGGACCACTTGGGGTCTCTTGGATGTATATAGTAATTTTATTAACTATATAATATAAAAATACAAAGTGACATGGTAAATGTCAAACTAATTAACTAAGAGTTAAAACTAAAAGATAAGGTTAATATAGTGACCCAAACCTATCTAAAATCTATTGGTTGAAAGTATTTCTACCCATCCCCACCTTATAATATGAATAATCCACTTTGGATCCATTAGAAACCAAATATGAATTTATTATAAAATAATACTTTAAGTTTTTCCTAAAGAGTCCTCATCCCCCTTATAAAAGGACACCACTTATAACCAATTCTTCACACCTTAAATACATTTTGGTTTGGCCAAACCCTACCCAAATATTCTCTCAACTTCCCTCAATTCTACCTATAGGCCTTATTTTGATCAGAAAGTCATCCTAATGATCCATTTTGATCAAATCAAAAGGAAGAACCCGAAGAAGAGGTATTGTTTTCACCACTCTCTTTCAAGTTCCTTTCTTCTTCAACTTCTTCTTTATTTGTTATTTCCATTATAAAATAATAACTATAGTATATTCTATATACTGTGATGTTATTATAAATATGTAATAACCAAATTCATTATTCTATTCATCCCATGAATGACATGTCACCATACGTGTGTACGTACGGCCTACCGTCTCCACATCGTGGTGTAATTGTTATTCAATATATTATTATTTAGATGGGTATAATAATGATGTATAATTCATGTAAATAATAAATATAACATTCAATAATGATTATGTATATATGATATACCATCCAATTATAAATTATTTTAATATCAAAAGAATGATATTGTCGCTCGTGCATACGTACGGACTAACGTCTCCACGAACGCGATCAGATTCATTCCCCGTCATATCCATGCAAGTATTATTCTAATTTGATGATTAAAAATAATGTTTAAGGACTTGATATCATTCTGAATTTGAATAAGATACAACCTATCCATAACAAACATGACTTATGTAACAAAACATATAAAATAAAAGGAGTAAGTTAACACCTGAAACGACGATAATACAAAGATATTATTAACAAAGAAATGTTAAAAGATCATATATGATATCATATTAATGTATATGATTCTTGTATAATTTAATAACAATTATTTCACCATTATACAGGATTTTAATCTACCCTCAATCAAGGAAAAGTACAAGGTAAGGGTTTATTTCACAATCTATTTATTATCCGAGATTGTTTATACGTAATTATCTACCGGGACCTCTTTATTATCCACATCCATGTTTCTTAAAAATGTATTTCAAAACATTCTTACTATTTTACAAAATATGGGTTAAACTCATTTATACCCTTGTTTGACTTTATATAAGAAGTTTATAAAGGATTCTTTTCTTCATTTTCCAAACAAGGTCCTTTTTATCCTTTTCAACAAATTTAAGGTAAGAATGTTTTTTTTAACTTATACGGCGGGTGCGGCTATTTTCTATCGTTATAAACTCATCAAAGCTTCCCTTAAAATCTTAGAATAATATTTTGAATGTAAATGTTTTATTTTATAATTTTGTGACTTTTAAATGATTTCAAAATGAATATTTTAATAATTTTTGAAAGGTACTCTTTATCAAGATCATAATTTTAAATATTTTAAAGATTTATCTTTTTAAATATTTTTAATTAATGTCCATGTTTTCAAAATGATTTTATGGATTTATTTATATGTAAATGAATGTTTTGAAATGATAATTATTTTCAAAAGTTTAAAAGTGGTATGGGAAACTTTGATTCAAAAATCTCTTTTAAATTACTTCCTTTATAAATGTGTGATTTTTAAATAATTTTACAAAAAGGTTATTTCTCTCAAAAAGTTTTACTCATCATTTTCAACTATATTAGCATCCTTTACTGGATATTATTTTTTATTGAGGTTGATTTATTATGATACAAAACTTATATATAGTATTGAAGGTTTTGTGATATGTTTTACTATGAATGTGTTATTTTTATACCAATCATGGTTTATGGAGAAAGTATTTATATTTCGTATGCTAGTTTTAATATGAATGTTTATGTTATGTTTAAACATGTTCATATGAGGAATGCATTGGACTTAGTAAGTGACGGGTGGAGCCTGCTATAGCTCATTGATGCATCGGTAGGTCTCATGAGACAAACTAGTTTCTTGGCACGAGGCCTTGAAAAAATCTTATTTGTAGTCTTAGCACAAGGCTTTGGCTACGTGGTTATGATAGTCTGGCATTATGAATTACATCATTATAAAAGTGGGTATTGATATTTCATGTGATTATTAAATTAGTAGATTATCCATGTGAATAAGTAAATGGAATAATTTCATTTTATTTCTACCATATTATACTGAAGTTCAAGTTTAAAAGGCTTTTGTTTTAGTTATACATTTCCTTAAATGTTTATGCTTATTTATGAAAGTTTCTACTATATTTTTATCCTTACTGGGAATCTGGGCTCACCCCTTTCTGTGTTTTATTTTTCCCAGGATGTGAAGAAGTGTATTGTGATTGATATGAAGGGTTAATCCAAGGGAATAATGGTTTTCATAAAGTATTATTTATGTTGTTTTGTATGTTATAAAGTGTAATGTAACATTCATGTATGTAATCTATTTTCCAAGACTGCTAAACTGATCGGTCCTTCGGGACTTGATTCCTTGTAAACATGCCAATGTATTAAAATAATACACCGACTTTGGGTAACTAGGGTCGGGGTGTTACAGTTGGTATCAGAGGAAGTTTAGAAATAACCTTGGAAGCTAGATTTAGATAAACTCTGATTAGAGCACATATACCTAAGATATAATTTGAGGATTAGTATAGAATAACTTCCTAGAATTTTGGTATTGTAGAGATTCTGTGAGTTTTCCGAGCAATACATCCCTGTCTGGATACGAGCAGGTAGAGGCAGCTCTGGAACAGATGTACCTAGGGGTAAAACCCGAAAACACTGCTTTGAGCTAGACTCGAATGGTAACTGGTGCATGAAAATGGGCCTTGTTGTACTCTTGGTTACAACACTCTCGGGGTATATGCTTTGGATAATTCTCATTTTCTTTACAAATAATTATGAATGGTTTATGAGTATATACATACTCAATGAAAACATATTTATGATTATGGATTATATCCATAAACCGTTCAATTTACGTTAGGTATTTTACAATTTTGGAATTATTGTAATTCATAAACTGACCTAGTTTATGCTATTGTATAGAAATGGCGTCCAATAGAAGGAATGTGAACTCCAGTAATACGTATGATCCAAATAGTAGGAAGGATCATATCTTTCACAGTATTAAGCCAACATTTAGAAGGGAAATAGTCTCCCATGAATTCTCAACATATGAAGTAATGGTATCTTGTGTTAATAAGATAAGTAATGAATTCTCGGAGTCCAGTGGATTTGAAGGGAAGTAAGAGAAGAAAATGATGGAAGAGAGAAAGATGGATAAAGGTAAGAGGGAAAAGAATAATTTTCCCATATGTGATAACTGTGGAAAAAACACCCGGAAACTTGCCTGAAGGGAATGGGAGTTTGTTATAAGTGTGGAGAAAAAAGGACACCAAGTACGTGACTGTAAGGGTAAGAAAAAGGTTTCAAATGAACAATGATTCATCTTCAAGGAGTTGGGACACTACATGAACCGATGTCCAAATCATCATAGTATTCCCCAAACGATGCTATTGGATAATAATCAAGTTATGATACTACCACAGATGAGGAGGAATAATTAGAGTTATTATGTTGTTATTAGAGAATTATGTTATTTGAGTGTTGTATCAACAATGTACTCATTATAATAATTATGGAGTATATAAGGATTGTAATGCAGTACTATTTCATTAAGGACTTGAGATTGTGTGGAACAAAGAAAAGTGACTCAATAGCAGGTTAAATTTTTGGAAAATATATGGTTGAGAGAAAGATAAACCATAATATGGTTCTGATGCTGAGGTAGTTATTTTGGAATAATACATGATTGATTTGGATAAATTATATTAGATATTCTTCATTACCTTGAAACTGATTAATGGTTTGTATATTCCATCATTGTTGGTGTTTACAACATTTTTGGATAGGAGTATATCCAGTATTCTATAAGGAATAAGGGATCATGAATGTAATCAATAAGATTTTATGGTAATTCAAGATGTTGTAGTGTTTTAAAAGAATACATGATGAAGGTGTTCACATGTTATTACATGGAAAAAATGATCTTCATTGTGTTTAAATTCCTTATAAATTTTGGATAGTGAGATTATTTTTTGATTTCCATAAAAGGACAACCCAGAGGTCGGGCGGTAACCTGTCGCGTCCGGTAAGGCCGCGAGACTTGAACCTGCAACCAAAGGGCGAAAAGGGTGTATCACCTACTACTGACCCATGTGATGTCTTGGACTGAATAATGTAGTTTTTTAAGGGTCTGGTAGATGAATTATGAATTCATTTTTTTAACCCTATAAAAATAGGATAAATATAATATTTTTTTAATTTCTTTTATCTTTCAGTGTGAAAGATGAGTTTTTGGTAGGAATTAGTTAAAGGATGGAACTCTACTTGTCAATTATATATTTTTTTCTCTTATTCTATGAAGAAATTAATTCTTAATCTTTAGGTAAGGGATAGTAAAACTAAAAATGTGTTATCCTAATACCTTATGTTTTGTGGAACCGATGATATTTTAAATCATCATAGATTGATGGCTTTGAGGCCCTCAATTCTACAATTGTTTGTGATTGATGACCTCAATCACTCCCTATAAATATTTATATTTTTACTCCAATTATGTGTCTCTAATTTCCACCAATTTTCTCATAATTGAGATCATAATTTGGTGGTGACTTATTCATTCCCCTTTTCCTCTTATTAAGACTAAATTTTATTAACCCAATTTCCGATGTGGGTTTCCCCACAAAGGTATTTTCTATTTTCAACCTTTTATTTTTGAAGAACAATTTCAAATTGTGAGGACGCAATTTATTGAAGGAGGGAAGAATGTAACGCCCCAATATTTCATAGTACATTATTTCTTCAAAGTAATTCAATAACTTGCACTACACGCAACATCGAGTTCTAGCGCACCATGACTTACCAAACAAGCCATTCAAAAGTGGTTATGGAATTTTGAAATTTATATAATCCTTATAAATTTATAATCCATATTATGATTTTCTTAGACATAATTTAAGAACAAATACATTTTTCCAGATAAAAGAAGTATTTTTCAAAAAATGCAATTTTACCGCCTTTTAATGGCGAAACCTTTTTAAATCCAATATTTGAAACTTTTATATATTAAATTTGACAAAATAAACTTCTTCTTTAGAATTATGACATAATAATTTAGTTTCAATAAAGTTTTTGTGTTTTTCAGATAACTTTCATATTTGGGTGAATAGTGAAAAATACAATATTTTAACTGAAAACAACTTTTTAAATCAAAATAATTTATATTGTTAAATTATAAATTTTAGTGGTTTGTAAGTATAAATAGATTATATTTTTACCATTTAATCCAATTATGGTCATTTTAAGTAATTTCACTTTGAAATTGGACATAAACAAGTGTCAAACTTTTGGTTGTTATTATTTCTTAAAAATACTCCTTTTGGTTTTGACAGCAGGAATTAATTTTCAATTAAGAAATTCAACTTCAATGTTTTTAATTTGGTAAAATAGACTTCATTATTAAATTCGTAATATCAAAATTATCTTAGGGTAAATTTTTGGTATTTTTCTGAAAACTTTTAATTTTTGATAAATAGTGAAAAACACTGAGTTATAGTTTACAACAGAATATTTATTTAAATAATTATTTATTCTATTTAAATTTAATTTATGTCAAAATAGATACATAATACCTATATAAGTTCAATTTAATTCATTGGAGTCAGTTTATAATAATTTTAGATATATAAAAATTTTGTTCAACTTTTCACCGTCTTTTACCCACCTCCTAGGAGAATTTGCAAATTCGCATAAAACTTAATTTTACTGCTTCTGTGAGTGGAATTTCGAAAATCCAAGAGACACGATTAATATAAAGGAGTAAAATGTGGTTCAATAAGATAAAAATAATTTTTGGTGAATAGTAACTTTTTACTTTTATTTACCACAGTTAAAAGTAAATAGGGTAATTAAGGGTAAAAATGATATTAATATTACCCTAACACATGTCCTAATTCTATTGGACAGATGTATCTCGACAAAAAACAACCTCAGGAATAAGATATTATCATTTAGGTCCACATTGATTAGATTAGGACATTTATTATTATTTAATTCAAAGAAGAGTTAAAAGAGATAAAATAAAAGTTTAATAACTAAAACACTTTTAATATAGGGTTATACATAAAATAAATTTGATTATAAATATTCATTGGAAAGATAAAATGATTTCCTACATAATTTTATTTTATTTATAATTTTTAGACATTAAATAATTTAATTTATTTATGACACAATGATGATGTTGTAATTACCTTATTAGTGAAATATTAAAATAATTGATATTATAAATACCCAAATAAATATAATTTAAGACTTTTAATGAATTCCACGAATTTTATTGCTTAATATGACATTTTAGTATTGATTTAATTATGTTTTTTAGAAGTAATCATGCTTTTATGAGTTTCACAAAAATCAAATACCAAATAGTGTCAAAATTGACATAAAAGAGTTTTTAAAACAAATAATATATTATTAATTGATATTAAATTCCTAAAAATATAAGGTTTGGCCAAAGGACTTATATAATTATACTTGTATCATTAATGGACCACCTGGGGGTCTCTTGGGTGTATATAGTAAGTTTATTACCTATATAATATAAAAATACATAGTGACATGGTAAATGTCAAACTAATTAACTAAGAGTTAAAACTAAAAGATAAGGTTAATATAGTGACCCAAACCTGTATAAAATCTATTGGTTGAAAGTATTTCTACCCATCCCCACCATTAACTTTAAATAATCCACTTTGGAGCCATTAGAAAATGAATATTAATTTATTATAAAATAATACTTTAAGTTTTTCCTAAAGAGCCCTCCTCCCCCTTATAAAAGGACACCACTTCTAACCAATTCTTCACACATTCAATGCCTTTTGGTTTGGACAAACCCTGCCCAAATATTCTCTAAAATTCCCTCACTTATACCTAGAGTCCTTATTTTTATCATAAATCCATCCTAAGGATCCCTTTTGATCAAATCAAAAGGAAGAACCCGAAGAAGAGGTAATGTTTTCACCACTCTCTTTCAAGTTCATTTCTTCTTCAACTTCTTATTTATTTGTTATTTCCATTCTAAAATAATAACTACAATATATTCTATATACTGTGATGTTATTATAAATATTTAACAACTAAATTCATTATTCTATCCATCCCTTGAATGACATGTCACCATACGTGCGTACGTACGGCCTACCGTCTCCACGTCGTGGTGTAATTATTTTTCAATATGTTATTATTTATATGGGTATAATAATGATGTATAATTCATGTAAATAATAAATATAACATGATAAGGATTCTTTATATATGATATACCATCCAATTATATATTATTTTAATATCAAAAGAATGATATTGTCGCCCGTGCGTACGTACAGACTACCGTCTCCACGAATGCGATGAGATTCATTCCCAATCGTATCCATGCAAGTCTAATTCTCATTTTATGATTAAAAATAATTTTTAAGGACTTGATATCATTCTTAATATGAATAATATACAACCTATCCATAACAAATACGACTTATGTAACAAAACATATAAAAGAAAACGAGTTAGTTAACACCCAAAACGACGATAATACAAAGATATTGTTAACAAAGCAATGTTAAAAGATCATATATGATATCCTATTAATATATATGATTATTGTATAATTTAATAACAATTATTTCACCATTATACATGAGGTTAATCTACCCTCAACCAAGTAAAATTACAAGGTAAGGGTTTATTTCACAATCTCTTCATTATCCGGGGTTGTTTATACGTAATTATCTACTGGGACCTCTTTATCATCCACATCCATGTTTCTTAAAAATGTATTTCAAAACATTATTAAAATTTTAAATAGTATGGGTTAAAGTCATTTATACCCATTTTTGACTTTTTATAAGAAGTTTATAAAGGAATCTTTCCGTCGTTTTCCAAACAAGGTCCTTTTTAACCTTTCCGACAAATTTAAGGTAATAATGTTTTTTTAAACTTATACGGCGGGTGCGGATATTTTATACCGTTATAAACTCATCAAAGCTTCCATTACAAGATTAGAAGAATATTTTTAATGTAAATGTTTTATTTTACAATTATGTGACTTTTAAATTATTTCAAAATGAATATTTTAAGAATTTGTGAAAGGTACTCTTTATCAAGATCAGAATTTTAAATATTTTAAAGATTTATCTTTCTAAATATTTTTAATTAATGTCCATGTTTTCAAAATGATTTTAAGGACTTATTTATATAGACATGAATATTTTGAAATGATAATTGTTTTCAAAATTTTCAAAGTGGTATGGGACACTTTGATTCAAAAATCTCTTTTAAATTACATCCTTTATAAATGTGTGACTTTTAAATAATTTTAAAAAAAGGTTATTTCTCTCAAAAAGTTTTAATCATCATTTTCAACTATATCAGAATCCTTTACTGGATATTATTTTTTATTTAGGTTTATTGATTATGATATAAAACTTCTATATAGTATTGAAGTTTTTGTGATATGTTTTATTGTGAATGTGTTATTTTTATACCATTCATGGTTTATAGAGAAAGTATTTACATTTCGTATGCTAGTTCTAATATGAATGTTTATGTTATGTTTAAACCAGTTCATATGAGGAATGAATTGGAATTAGTAATTGATGGGTGGAGCCTGCTATAGCTCCTCGATGCATTGGTATGTCTCATGAGATAAACTAGTGTCTTTGCACGAGGCCTTGACGAAATCTTATTTGTAGTCTTGGCATGAGGCCTTGGCTATGTGGTTATGATAGTCTGGAATTATCCATTCCATCATTATGAATGTGGTTATTGATATTTCATGTGATTATTAAATTAGTAGATTATCCATGTGAATAAGTAAATGGCATTATTTCATTCTATTTCTGCCATATTATACTGAAGTTCAAGTTTAAAAGGCTTTTTTTTTAGTTATACATTGCCTTAAATGTTTATGATTATTTATGAAAGTTTCTGTTATATTGTTATCCTTACTGGGCATCTGAGATCACCCCTTTCTATGTTTTATTTTTCCCAATATGTGAAGAAGTGTATTGTGATTGATATGCAGGGTTAAGCCAAGGGAATAATGGCGTTCATAAAGGATTATTTATGTTGTTTTGTATGTTATAAAGTGTAATGTAACATTCATGTATGTAATCTATTTTCCAAGACTGCTAAACCGATCGGTCCTTCAGGACTTGATTACTTGTAATCATTCCAATGTATTAAAATAATGCACCGACTCTAGGTAACTGGGGTCGGAGCATTACAATAACTCCAAAATTATGGTTCACAATGTATAGTTGAATAAAAACATAGAATACCATAGTGAAAGGTTCAATACCAATGTTAGGTTAACAAACTAGATGTTAAATACTCAAATGTGGGGTTACCTCATGAAAGTTTGGTTCTCAAACCTAATGTTGAGTTTAAACGTGGGGTTGTAAAATTGATGTTAGGTACTTTAACTTGATGTTACTCATAAAAAGTTAGGTTTGTAAACATAAATATCAACTTAAACATAGGATTCCAAATGTGGGGTTGGATACCAACATTGGGTTTTAATATATCTTTTTTAATAGTCATTTCAGACTACTTTAAACTTCTAAAATACTTTATAGAGTTAAACTTCAATCGAATTATAAGAAAATTGCTTTCAGAATTCTCGAGAAATGAAATAAATATTCAAATAAATATAATCTTTAAATCCACTTAATGATAATTCATTAGTAAAACAAATGAGTATTTTTGTGAGCATCAAAATCAATTATAAATTAATGAGAAATTTTCGGATCAACATCTATATGCCCAAAAAAAGTTTCAATGGTAAAGTACCTCAAAAGTGCCATTGAAGCTTACAAGGGATGAGAATAATGATAGTGGGGAGTTTAAAATAACTCCCATATTTCCATGTTAGTATTCTTCTTAATTTTATATACTTTAATGTGAATCTAGTATTATATTAAGTCAAATAAAAATGGGATTTCAATTGAATACAAGGGATGAAATTAGTGTATAGTTTCTAGTGTAGCATTTGGTACATAGTGAATGGGTAATAGGTACCTAGTAGTATCTGGCATGTTGTAAATAATTTTATCAATAACATTGGGTAACTTTTTTCCTTATATTGAGAACTTGGTAGACTCCTGGGTTTTTGTTTTTAAAGTATAGCTTAAATGGTTCATTTGAATTTAAAATCAAAACTTATAAATCCTTGGCTTGTGATTTTGAATTCATTTAGACACCTTAGTTACTTACTCAATATTACACTCATCATCTTCTTCTCTATAGTGGATCCCTATAAGAATCTCGTCAAGGTTTCTTTTTAGTGGATGAAAGAGATCACAATTAGAAAGTCATTGGTAGCTGCATCCTCTATTCTCCTTATTTTTTTCCTAATCTTCAAGGCAATGTGTTTAATCTCTAAATCATATTCATGGGGTTTTTTGAATTCATAACCTTCCTTTGGGATCTCTTTTACAAAGTTTTCATAGGATTTAATATTTTATGAATCAAACGTATTGAATTTATTAACCTTTAAAGATTTATCCTATTATTAAGGTACCTTCAAAATCCCTAGTAATGTCTACTCAAGGTTGGTTTAATCCCTATGGTGGTGATATACTCTCTTCCTTTGAGCATTAAAAGTGTGTTTGAAACATGTTTTGGTAGGTGACCCCTCATCTCTTCCATATCATTATAGTGTTAAAGTTGGAATCAATATAGGTCTGATTTATAATGATTAAAAAATAAATTTACATCATTAATAAGGTTTTCTTAAGTTATTTTTCTTATTATGAAGACCACTTTTATAAAGAAATTTATGTTTCAACAAGAGTACACTTTTTTTCCTCATATTCTCTACTTTAAAATTGTTTAGTCTACTAGACATGTTTTTTTTATTTTTCATGTTACATGTTATACAAGTTAGCTTTTCGGATATGTTTTATTGTTGTCCATATTATGGTTATACACTATTTATCTTATTAAATATGTTTAATGGGATTTTTTTACCAATTTGGGTTGGGTTGATTCATACTTAGTTTTTTTCATGTTCATTCCAATGGTTTAATTATTATTGACCATGTATAAGGGTGTATATTTTTTTATAAACTATAAATTTGTATGTCAGATATTGAAAGATAGGTTATTAAAGATGAGATGGTCTTAGGGTGCCTCATCTTTTTATACCCATTTCCCCTTTTCTAAATGGATATTCTTAAAGGTTCTATAAATATGTATTCACCATGCCATTTCCCCTAAGACAGGTTATTTGAACTAAGGTGATCTATGTTGAATCTTTTTTTTAATTTTTGTTGTCAATACATTTCCAGGTTGATGAAGGTGTTTGACGACCAAGGGATACAGTTTATAGTAATGAATTTTTCCAGTAATTGTTAAATTTTTGGGCATGAAAATCATATGAAAGTTCAAAGTGGATTTCATGGGAGAATTTTTTCCATGTTGGTCATATAAATTTCATTATAGTTTCACGTGCTAGTGAGGTAGTGCACTTGATTGTGCATCTATCATGTGCTGGTTTTTTCACCATGCAAAGAAAAGAGGCGTCGTGCAAATGGATATGGTATAATTACATTACATGTTTTATAGAGCTGAAGGATACATGAAAGTCGAGGTTTTACCTATAAATAATGGGTTAATACACTCATTTATGGTTAACAATAATTATAAGAATTATTTATAGGCTCTCTAGTTTCACAAACCTCACTTGAGTGAAGCATATAGGTAAAGTAGTTGCTTGAGGATAAAATTATGAACAAGGTATAATGAATTAGGGATGAGCAAAGAACTTATGAAGCAAACTAAATTTTACAAAAAAGGTAGAGAAAAGATAGTAGAGGGAACCTACTTGGGTGAACTCACCTGAGCAAAGGGAGTTCCATCAAAAATACTTAAGTGAATTGACTTGGGTGAAATGAAGTTACATGAAGGGAACTGGGTGAAAAAATTAGGGAAAAAGGGACTTGGGTGAAGACATAGTAGGGTGAATCAAAGCCTAGGAGAAGACACAGACTTAGGTAAACAACCTAGAAAAAATTTGATGAATTCATTGGAGCATCATATTCAAACCAAACAGATGTGATTCTCATACAAAATTCATACCAATTTTGAGGCGGCCTTCAAGTCACTAAGTTAAGGAAATATTTATCCAAATCAATGTGAAAAATAAGATTCGATGGAGATGATCTGAAGGAGGAAGTGAATTATCCCTGAATTTATTATAAAGATAGTGTTTCTAACACAAAGTGACCAAAAATTGTAATCCACCAATACTAATGAAGCATCGGTGGAATTTGGTAGCACATCGCTGATGTATGCTCCTTAGATTAGACCTTAGAGAGAGAATAAAAACCATAGTATTATTCACCTCTGTGAATGTAACTAACCTTCAAAATATGAATATAATAAATAATAAAAAATTAAAACATAAAACCTATTCACTGATTACCTCTAAATGAAGGAAAAGTGGAGAATGGATATCCTCAAAATCCTTATTTATCATTTTTTATATTTCATGAAAAAATTGAGCAACAAAAAAACCCACTGGGATCATGGTCATATTTCCTCTTAAGTGTCTTTTTAGAATTCAATCTCAAACAAACCTCCAAGAGTTTCACTCTTCTAGGTGTATTGCTTGACCAAGTAAATGAAAAGATCTGTGGATGAGGAGGATTTGTTTACTAGTAATCAAACAATTAAAATAAGAATGTTTCATATTCTCTCAAGTATAATATAATCCACATTCAATCAGGCTTCATCAACTAGCTTGCTTCAAATTACAAGGCCCAATGCGTGAATTCCATTACCTACAATTATACATACTAAAAAACACATTTTTAGTAGTGAAAAATTCATTAAAAAAATCTAAACAATAATATTGACCAATCAAAATTAATATTAAATATTATTTAAAATATATCAATAAATATAAGTAAAGAAAATATTTTCTTGTAAGGTCCCAGACCCTTCTAAATTTTTCTTTTTCATGTTTCTGAGGTCCAAGGTGCTTGGAGTAAGCATCGAGCAGGTTCGGTGGAGTTTGGGAGATGAAATGTAGAAGGAAGTATTTAGGATATGACTTGTAGTTCACAACATGAGTGAGTAGTTCATGGATTGAAACATGATTCATAGCTTTAGAAAGGTTGGTTCATAGGGTGTGAGATTAAGGGGATGAGCTGACATTTCATTGTGTGAAATGGTGAACGATTGGATTTGATGAATCTATCCTCGAAAACTCACAATGTGAACATGAAGATAACGATGAGAATTGATCCAGCTTTATTGGATCTAGGAGATGCATTTTTTAACAGGTATTAAAACTCTATTAATTTATAACATGAATTACACATTCACATTATGAATTTTTTTAGGAAATGTTCATATAAATTCTATCGCACCCTCAGTTTTTTTTGTGAAAGTGGATGCCCTAGACCCAAATTAAAGTGTAATTTTCAATTATAATGTCATATATATAAATAATTATGTATGATTTTATCTTAAAATAATAGTTTTGATACTTCTATATACACTATTTATATAGTAATATCCTTATATTATTTTTCATATCAATAGGTTATAGAAGTCCATAGCTATAATGAAAACCACAAAATATTATGACATTAATCTAAACATATGTCCTATAGCCTTAATACATTATACTTTTTGGACACTGATGGTGTTTTAATATCAAATATTGGGGGAACATAAGCATTGAGACTTATTCTCATGATGTTCACACTTGGTAATCTTAAGTGGAGGATATTATGTACACTGACCTACCAATAAGAACACCACGTCTTTTAGGTGTCATTGGTTGTTTCTATTTACATGCACGTGTATTGGTCTCTCGACTTGAGAACATTATAAATGTGTACCATTTGATCACATACATTGATTCAAGATTAAAACCATGACATTTATGTTTTGGTGAGGTAGCTTACATTGGGTGCATCATTGCTATCATGACATTGGTTGAATGTTCAGGATAGATTTTTTTTATTTGGAAAGAATGAGATTTCTCAGGACCAGTTGACCAGAATGGTAGTATATTTATTAAATCCATGGTCATGGTTATTAATGGTAAGTATATCTAGTAATTTCACTAATAAATAAAGGATGATGATATGAAATGTGAATCCTTATCTATAATGTATCATGAGAAAAAATAAAGTATATTACATGATATGTATTTGTAGGAGGTTGTCATTGTTATGACTAAACCTTATCTCCTTAGGGTTATTGATGGGTTGTTAAACTATGCTCCTAGTCTATGAGTATTACTCACTAATATCAAGATAATTTCCTAGATTTCCACTCACAAAGCATATTCATAAGCTTGGTCAATTCTAGTGAATTGGGGTTTAAGACGTGGTGAGCCCTGCTGTGGTGGTTGGGTAATGTCCAATTTTATACAATCACAAAAGAAAAAAATAAATTCAATATTATTTGAGTTTAGAATAATAAAAATTGTATTTATTTACTTATTGTATTCATAGTTTATTCAGTGAATATAATGATGAAATATTTTTCAAAAAAAATATTTAACATTTAATATTTTGAGTTCGTTAAATATTCATGAAGAGACAAGTTGATTTAATGAATCATAATTTATTACATAATATAGTTTTATTGTTACAATTCAGTGATAAATTACTTATGATCATTATGACACGTTTGTGAGGTTATAAGTTTTATTTTGGGCATTAAATTAAGGGTTAACTTATTAAAATGATTAAGTAAAATTTAAATAAGTTTAACCTATGTATATAATAATTTTAAAAGTCCAAAATGTAAGTGAGGAGGATTCTCTCTAATTTTCCCTCATCTCACCCTCTTTAAATTCCTATAGAAAGAAAGTGAAGGGAAGATCCTTGATTTCTCAATGAGAGTTCAAGGATCTTTAGTTTGATCTCTCATGATTATGATTAAGTTGAAGAGCCTCTGATTCTATAAGATATCACCTGTTTTTTATAGGTTGATGATTGATCAAGCTTCTAGAACACATGTGAATGATCTAGACAGTTTTGGGTTTTGATTGTGATTTTGATTTAATTCTTCTATTTTAATTATCCATTTTTATTAAAGTGCACATGATCTATGGGTGAATCTATGTAGGGGTATACCAGATTTGATGTTTCGACGTAAATATGGACCAAAAAATTTTAAAAATATTTTTTTCATTCTTCTACAATCCCTTGAGTACCTTTTGGGTTTCTCTCAAGAACCAATGATTTATCCTGAACCCTAGGCATCTAGAAGTTCGCTTTCAATGTGTTTTAAATCCATTTTGACTTGGATTGATCATCATCTTTCTATGTAAAATATGTGGTGATCTTTATTTACTCTCATGCTACCTTTTCATGTTATGGATATCAATCTCAATCAATATCATGGAGTTCTTTTGATGTTTATTAGCTTGATTGTTGTGTGGAGTCCTTATAGGGTTGTAGATTCCTTGTAAGAGAGGTGATTGGAAATCTATGTTGGTCCATTATCATTTAAAGAACATTGAAATCATTGAGGTAGGGAATTCATTACTTATCCTATTTTATGTGCAATATTAAAATTATCATGTCTTATCTCTTTGGATAATGGTGCAATTAACCTTAATGAAGACTAAATTGGATTAAAGGATTGGTTTGGGTTGTAGCGATCGCATGTGTTTATGTCATGTTAATGGTTTGTCTATTGATTTTTAAGATAGTGTGTCATTTATGATTATTATATTGTTTATCATGTTTTTTGTGCTTGTAAATTGGATAAAGAATGTAAAATTGGTAATGTTTTTGGCTAAATAACATAGGCATGTCTATTTTTTAATGTGCTTCTTTAAATTGATGTAATTGGAAATTATGTTTGAAACATGTTTAAATAATTAGTATTTTTTTATAGTTGATGTATTAGGTTGTATGTGGTTCTAACCTATTATAAAATGAACTGATTAATTCAATACAATAAACAATTGGTAGTTTGATAAATATGATTGATTAGGTTCGAGCGAGCATGTTTTCTTATGAAATCAAAATGACTTGGTTTTAAGGTCTAGATTCCCTATTGACTATTTGTTGTTTGTTTTCTACATAGTGTGATTTCTCTGGATGAGGATCCCAGCTATGTGATATGATGTGAGCCTAGGATGGTTGATGGTTTGATGAGATATAAGTGAGGATGCCCAGGTTTGTTTCCACAATTAGTGCCTCATAGGAAGGATGCATAGTGATATGCATGGTGGTGTCGAGGATGGAACTGTGACTGATGGAATGGGTTGAAGCTGGGATTTATCATTATTTTTTGTGCTGAAATCTAGGATTCTTGCTTGATTATGAATCTACTTTAATGGAAGGGTGGTCAAGTTACCTGTTTCTACATTCCTTTCCCCATTGTTTGATGAAGCTGGTTGTGCATGTTTTATGCATCTTTTATGATAGCTTAGGATGATTCATAGAGTACCCAGAATTATGGAATGATAATGAATTTTAAATGTTATAACTCATGGGGTTGGAGGCTTAATGGAATATTGTTGATGATAATTCTTGAAGAACTATGGGATTAGTTGGACTATGCCAGGAGGACATGGAATTGGCTAGTAATTAATGTAATTATGAAATGGTTTATATAAATAATTAATTAAAAAGTTTCTTGAATTTTTTTGTCATTATTGGATATCTATCCCATAGCGGTGGCAGATGAGTGTCTAAGAGATGATAGTTGTGGTTGAGGTTAAGGCTTGGTAGTTTCCATTTGTGTGTTTTGTGATCTATATATATACTTTGTATGTTATGTGATTTAATATACTACCCCACTCATATTGGTAGGTTGACTGACACCGATGGACTCTGGAGGGTTTTTTTCCAAACATCCAGATTGGTGAGGAACAAGTGGCTAACTACCCCCTCTTTCTCTACCCTCTTCTACTGGTATCATTATGTTTCGGTATGAATGATGGTTAGCTTTCAAATATATGTGTGTAGAGGGTTGCAATGACTTGTGGTTATTTCACATAGTATCTCCAAATATATTATCATAAGTATTATTATAAGTATGTTGTTTATGTATTGTGATATATTATGATAAAATACATGATATGTGTGTTATGGAGGCTCTTGAAAACTACTTAGTTTCTATTTGAAAGTAGGATGTTAAGGAAGATATATTGTGATGCATGAGGTGAATGATATGTTACAGTAGGCAAGGTGTTTTCAAGTAAGATTGTTTATTTAGATTAATATGGAACAAGACGTATGAAATTGGAGTAGAGAAGAAAACTAGTGATGAATTGGTAGTGGGTACCTTCATTTGATATTATGTTGAATATTATACTATTGATTATATGTGAAACTTAGTGAGAGACCCATGGTTAGGCTAAAAACTTATAATACCTAATTAGGTAATGTGTTATATTCACTTGTTTATTTACTTTTATTTAGTATGTTTTCTTTATCTTTTGCACAAGAGGCTCTGAGGAGGATCCTACTGAGTATACCTATTTTGGCACTTGTAGTTTCCCTTTTTCAAAGGATTCAGTTTGTATGACATTTCATGAATGTATTAGGATAAATTTTGTTATAAGCATGAGTTTTTTTATGGTTTTATCTTGTCTCTTGTTTCAGGTGTTCTTCTTAGAGGGTAATATCTCTATTTCATGAGTATGATATACCCCTAGTGGTTTTCATCAATCTATCACCTATTCGAGGTGGGATTTGGTTATCATTGTCTTTTTTCTATCATTTATAGCCTAGGGTGCCTTGGGGGATCATACAGAGTGTATATTTCATGGGTTTATAGGTCAATGCTGTCAATTGAGCCTATTATTTATGTAAACTAGCTATGACACTGGTATTTAGGGATCCCCCTATGATCTAAGGTAATAAAATTTAAGTTTAACAAGCCTACTAAGTGAAGTAATGTTGGTTATAGGATAAATTCCTAGGAAAGGATCATGTATCATTTTTTTGTGTCTATATTTTAAATTGGTATACCTTGGGGTTAGATTGAACCTCAATTAATTAAATAAACTTAAATATTCCATATTTCGGGTTTAGGAGTCTCTTACTGTTTGTTCATTTTCAGGTATGTCTCCAGGTCAACATCCTCATTAGGTTTGTGTTGAAGATGTTCCATAGGATGTGTTAGTGGATCGTTGTAGAGTTAAGTTCGACGACGAAGACACATAGAGGACACTCCAAGATTTTTAGTTACATAGTCTGTAGAATTATGAGGGATTCATTTGAGAATCAGTGACAGAATACTGTTTGGTGGATGTGGAGATAGTTTTCAGTTAGATCCATACTTATAAAGATCTTTGAGTTTCATTGGTGGAGATAATTGTGTTTGGGAAAATTGGTTAATGGTGGTTCTTGCTCCACGATGATCATGAGGAGTCTATTGTTTTGTGGGAGATGTTATGGGATAAATTTTGGGTTGAGTTTCTTTTTTTCGACCGCAAAGGAGGCTAGTCATCAAAAGATACTTACCCTTTGACAAGGGATCTGTAAAGACCCTAACCCCAGTAGTTCGGAGCTGGTGTCTTACTTTATTATATTTTAATAATAAATAAGTAAATCAAATATTTAAGGAAATAATAGTTTATTAGATTTGGTAAAATATATATTAAAAAAACATTAAATTAAAACTTGAAATGAAATACAACATAGTAACTCTATTGAAGACACCCCTATTCTATAAGATTATCTCTACATATAAATCATAATATAAATCTTGGAATTTTGGGAAAAAGTAAAACATAAGAAAAGGGTGATCTCGAATTCTTAGTAAGGGTAAGAAAACAACATAATCTATCATAAATAATCATAAAAAATAAGGCAAGGTGGGTAACTTAGAACTCATACCATTAAAACATAATCTTGAGAATAATATGAAACGAATAAAATATGATAAAATAACATCATATAAATAATCACATGAAAATGATACATACCCATGGATATTATACTAGTAAAATAATCACATATAATTTCAATAACTAATCTCATAATGAGTGAATTCATAATGAGGGACATCATAAACATACCATCATGGACTCATCCAAGAAGTCTACATAAATGGGTTAGGCCTCAGCCAAAACCTAGTCTAGTTTGTCTCATGAGACCTATTGATCCATTGAGGGGATATAGCGGGCCCCACCCCACACATACTAAGTCCAATTCATTATTCATGTGAAAGGGATGAAACATAAT
Source organism: Viscum album (assembly GCA_963277665.1). Taxonomy (NCBI): domain Eukaryota; kingdom Viridiplantae; phylum Streptophyta; class Magnoliopsida; order Santalales; family Viscaceae; genus Viscum; species Viscum album. The sequence goes on along the minus strand of OY728141.1, from coordinate 1,175,098,317 downwards.
CAACATATACATTCATATTGAAACTAGCATATATAATGTAAATAATTCCCCAATCAATAAACACAATCCTAAACTATCGAGAGTAATCTGATGAATGGAATCAAGATAGTACATCTATAGTCAAAATGATCATATACCATTAAATACAATATGGTAGATGATATAATAAGAGATAAACATAAATTAATCACAATATTAAACAAAGTTTGTAGAAATACCTGAAAAGACTTTAACAAAATCATTGAAATTTTCTTGAGAGAAATATCATTTTTTTACTTTGGAATCATTTATATAAAAAGTCACACAATTATAAAAGAAAAAATTTTCTTTTCAAATAAACTTTTAAACATGTAAAGGATTCATGAAAACGTTAAGGCATCAAGAAAATGTGAAAATTCTCTCATATTGTGTACATTTAAAAAACATTTCTTTTAATTTTGAAAAAAAGAAACATTTTAAAGAGTATTTTTAAAATAAATTGTGAGCATCGTATGACACATAAAAGTAATAATTATAAAATTAAATATTTTAAAACCATTAATATAAAAGGATTCATGATATGATATATAAAAGGTAATTATACATAAACCAAACACAAGTAATAAGTGGTGAATAATTCATATTTCATATAAATAAAAGTGAGATGAGAAAACTCTTATCTTATGTCAGAAAGCGTTCTGCACTTGTACTTAATATCTTACATACTAAAATTAGGTTCATTAATTAATTAATTTAAAACTTATTTAACATATATTTTATTTATTATAATTTTATTAAGTTAATTTATGGTCTTTTCGATGAGTTGTAATGATTAATTTTGTTGTTCTGTGAGCATTCATTTCATGGTTTTATAGATGGTTCCCTTGTGTATAATTATGGGAGTTATTGTCAAATGGGAATAACTTATATAGAATTGAAATTATTTATTATTTATGAACAAAAATAATATTAAATGGTAACATATACCATTTTGTTATTATTATGATTCAGTAGAGAAAATGTTGATGAAAATGATTTAGTTTATTTTGGAATTTTTTATAACTATCCCGAAGTAGTATCATTAAATTAATTATTACGATTATATATTGGTTATAGAAGATGATATAACTTATAATATTTATATTATAGTCTAATTAAACCGTAATAATTATTTTATGAACATCTTGGAAGGTAGTAATGAAAAACGAAAACTCTTCATCCATGAAGGCGGTGAATCGACACCTCAGGGATAATGTTTTTAATTTTAGAATAAAAGAATAATAGAAGAGACTTGATGATGGATATTCTATTAACATAATAAAATTTCACTATATTTATTATAATTTCGTTACAATCCCACTTTATATATGGTAGTTTAGGGAAGGATAAGAAAAGAAAATAAATTAAAAGAGAAAGAGGGAGGATTGTACCTCTTCAGTGTCGTTTCCTTGAGAACCTCCTTAAGGAACTTAGAAATAGTCTTCTGGTGAGACCAGAAATACCAGAATGTGGGGAATGGGATTGAGAGAGGAATTGGATATAATATAAGAAATCTCCAAATCTTATAAGTTTTAAGGATAAGGGGTGGTTATGGGTGGTATTTATAATGGAGGAGAGGAGTATTTTTTGATTATTTTATTCATTAGTTTATTATTTTGGCTCAAGACTATCAATAGTATTGATTCTTGTGAGTAAATATTGTAACTAGATCATTTTTCTTAGATATAATGGATACTTACATCATATATGACTCAACAGTTAATAAAAAAATTATTTATTTACTTATATTGTAAAATACTATAAATTAATGTATTTAATCATTCACTAAATAATCAACTATTTTAGAAAAAACCCCAAAAATTCACCCTAACCATTTTAAAACATGTATATTTCAATAATTGAATCCATTTTATGAAAATAATTTTCTAAAAATTATAAATTTAATTTTTAAATAAAATCATCATTTATTTGAAAATTGAAAATTTTAATATTATAACAGATTTTATGACACTTTGAAAAATTAATTATGGTCACATAAAATTATATTATAATTATAATGAAACAAAATATTAATTTATGAATATATTTTATGAAAATAAATTTTCTCTTAAATCATTATATTAATTACAAAATTTTAAATAAACATTTATGTTTCACAAAAATACCAACACTTAATTTATCATTTTAAAAACATTTATTTACTTATTCCATAATATAATTATATCATATTTTCATTTATGAGATACCTAAATTTAACTTATACTCTCATAGGTGGTGTTATTATTCTAATGGGTATATTACTATTTCTAACAGTTACATCACTATTCCAATGGTTAAGTTAATAGTTAATATTATATCATAGTTCATTTAAACTCGTTGTTGCATGAAATGTAAGCTATCAAAGATTCTAAATTTAAAAGAGACATACCATAAAATATTTGGGTGTTACAATATCGCCTCCATAAAAAATTTCTTCTTTTAAATTTCTATAATGTCATCTCATAAAAATATTTTGGTGGTTATTCATCATAATTTCATCTATTTCCCACATCACCTCTTCAATTTTATGATTTTTCCAAAGTAAATTTACCAGTAAAGTCATCTGATTCCTCAACACCTATTCTCTAGTGTATAAAACCTGGATAATCATGTCACATTAAGATAAACCATTTTCTGATTCTATTTATTCATAAGTAATAACATGTGTTGGTTATGGCATGTACTTCATTAATAAAGAGATATGGAACACATCGTGTACTTTAGAAAAGCTAGGTGAAATTTCCAAATGATAAGTCACATCTCCAATTCTCTCTGGAATTTAAAAAGGTCTAATATACCTAGGGCATAATTTCCCTTTCTTACTAAGCCTTATTATACCCTTCCATGGAGATACTTTCAAAAGAAAAAAAACATGATCTCCCACTTGAAACTTGAAATCCTTTATCTGGTTGTTAGCATAACCGTTTTTCCTTCTTTGACCTACTTTGATATGGTTATGAATATTCTTTACCTTTTTTGTTGTTTATTCAATAAGTTCTAGGCCTACAAGCTTCCTTTAACCAACATTATTCCAACAAGTTGGTGTAAAACATCTATTGTCATATAATTATTCATACAGTGTCATTTTAATGCTTGAATGGAAACTAATGTTATAAGAAAATTATACTAAAGGTAAATATTGATCTCATATGGATTTAAATTCAAGTGATCGTGATCTCAACATGTATTCTAATGCTTTAATAGTTCATTCAGACTATCTGTTGGTTTGGGGGTGATAAGAAGTACTCAAATTAATCTCGGTAACCAAATCCTTTGAAATACATTTCTAGAATTTTGAGGTAAAATAATGATCTCGATTAGATACAATCAATAGTGGTGCACCGTGAAGTCTTAAAACATCCTTAATATAGAGTATTATAAGTTTCTCCAATAGAAAATCCACCCTTATAGTAAGGAAATCTATGGATTTGGTATGTAAATCAACAATTACCCATATTTCATCATTGTTTCTTGGATTATTTGGTAATCCAGTGAAAAAATCCATAGTCATTTCATCCCATTTCCAAATAGGAATAGATAGAGGTTTCATGAATCCTCTAGGATGATGTCTTTTATCCATCACTTATTGAAAAAATAAACATATTGACACATAATCAGAAATTTCATGCTTCATATTATCCCACCAAAAATGTTCCTTCAAGTATTTATACATCTTAGTGATACTAGGGTGTATAGAGAAATTAGAGCTATACTCATCATCTAATAATTCACTTTTTACATCAGGTAGATTTGGAACACAAATCCTATTCCCAAATTTTAAAATTTTATCTTCATATAAGAAGTCTTCCAATTTACCATCATTCACAACATTAATTTTCTTTTTAGAATTCTCATCATTATACTAGGAACTTCTTATCCTTTCCAATAAATATGGTTTGGAAATCATTTGAAAAAGTAGTGATGTTTCACAATCCTTGATAATTCTCATATCCATGTTTACTAGATCCATGTACACATGATCCCTATCAATCCTCATTTTGTTTAAAATTCCATGATCCATCCCTCTCAATGCATCTGATACCTTATTTTCTTTCCCTTATTGGTAGTGTATTGAACAATCATAATACTTGAGTAGCTCGAGCCATTAAATTTGCCTCATGTTGAGTTATTTCTGTGAAAATATATATTTCAAACTCTTGTGATCTGTATCTATATCATATCTTTCACTATATAGATAGTGTCTCTATATCTTCAAAGAAAATATTAAAGCTGCTAACTCAAGATCATGAGTTTCATAGTTATGTTCATTAGTTTTTAACCGCCTTGATGTATAGACAATAACTATATCATTTTTCATAAGGAAACAATTCATCCCTTTCTTTAATACATCACTATAAATACCAAATCTAGTATTTCCTGATGGTAGAGTAAAGATCATTGCATTCACTAATATCCTCTTCAATTATTCAAAGCGTTATTCACATTACTTTTTTCAAATAAACTTAACCCTTTTATGAGTAATCTTGGTTAATGGGATAGATAATCGGGCCAAATTATGAACAAAACACCAATAGTAACCTACTAAACCATTGAAACTACATACCTAGGTTATGTTCGCTGGTGTAGGTTATTCCTGGACTACCTTTGTCTTCGTATGATCAACTGAGATTCCATCCTTGGAGAAAACATGGCCATGAAAAAAAATGTTTGAAGCTAGAATTTACACTTACAAAACCTCTCATATAAATATTTTCTTCTAATAGTCTCCATAAAAATTCACAAGTGGTTCCCAGGGTGCTTGTAGCTTTTAGATTACACCAAGATATCGTCAATAAATACCACAACAAAATTATTAAGATATTACTTGAATACCCTTTTCATTAGAACCCTAAAAATAGAGGGCTAAATAGTCAGTCCAAATGGAATTACTGTAAACTCTTAATGTTCATATCTTGTTTGAAATATTGTCTATGTAATATCTTCCTTTTTCACATTAAATGGATGATATCCATATCGAAGTTCAATATTTTAAAAATATTGAGCTCCATGAAGTTGGTTAAATAATTCATCAACATGAGGAAAAAGATAATTGTTCTTTATCATAATAGCATTGATCTCTCTATAGTAAATGAACAGCCTCATAGGTCCATATTTCTTCTTAATGAAAAGAAGAGGAGATCCCCAAGGTGAAACACTAGGGTGTATAAATCTCTTATCACTCAATTTCTCTAGTTGTTTATTTAACTAAATTAACTCCACTATAGTTATTCTATATGGATACTTTGATATAATTCTTTCTTTAGGGATTAAATAAATAGAAGACTCAACTTCCATCTCTTGAGGATGTCTAAGTAATTTCAATGTATAAGATCCGGACCTTTTATGGATTTGTCTTGGGATTTTTTAGGTACTCTTTTGCCTTATGTTGAGTAATTTTCATTTTGTTTTTACCTTCGGGTATGTTTGGGTGTAAATTTGAGAAAAATGAAAGAAATAGGGTATTAAATGGTTGGCGCCTGGTTTTCACTAACCGTATGGCCCAACACAAAAACCATGAAACCCCAGATAGTGGGGATTTTTATGGTTGGAACATGGTTTAGGCACACATTTAGGGGAAAATGTGCACCCCTTCCCAGCAAACTGTGCTCGGATTATTCCACTCGAAAATTATATTTTTAATCACCTGAACCCACAAAACTCACCCTAATCAAGCCAAACTTGGACCAAATTAATTTATCTTAGTTTTAGAGCCTCTTGGATGGATTCTAAGCCTTCCTGACCTTCTATTTTTATGATTCAAAGCCCAAATCAAATATCTACACCCCTCCCTGTAAGAGAATCCGACCCCGCTTGGTTTTCCGTTCTTCCTTCCTTCCTTCTCTAATTATTCTGGTGGTTATTCTTCTTGTTTTGGGATAGATCTAGATATAGTATTGAGGATCTAGATATAAATTATAGAGATATTTATTTTTTATCATTATTTAGGTTTTAGATCCAGATCTTGTTTTATAGCGTTACTCTGTTACATTTTGGGGATTTTCATTGGGTGATTATTTGTCAATGAATCGAGGTAGGTTGTTTATTATTCAAATCCCATAGTCTTGATATCAATTATGTTTATGTGATTGTAGAATTTATAGGGTTCATTTATCAATTTTAATTCATAATTGTATTAATTAATGGGGTCAATTAATTAATTAAAGAATTAGGGATTGGATTGAATAATTGAATCATTGAATTGGGAATAATTAATTATTCAATTAATTATTAAAATTTTAAATTTTAAATTGGAATAATTAATTGTTGAATTAATTATTGAAATGTTACATTGTGAATTTGTAATAATTAATTGTTGAATTAATTATTGAAATATTGAATTATGAATTGGAATAATTAATTATTTAATTAATTAAAGGGATTGATGTAATTAATTAATAATTGGGTTAATTAATGGAATTAGGGTTATTAATTAATTGTTAAATTAATTAATGAAATTTATGTGATTAATTAATTTGTTGGATTAATTAATGTAAATGGTTTGATTAGTTAATCATTAGATTAATTCATGGAAATGGGTATGATTAATTAACTGTTGAATTAATTAAAGGAATGGTTTGTGAAATGGATATTAGTTGTATATCACTTGATTTTGATTATGTTCGCATGGAGTAGCACATGGGTTAACCGGGGTGTGAGGGAGGGACTACCAAAGGACCATGAGACACTTCGGAGTAGAAGAATATGACAGCTTTTATTTTAATTATCGACGGACCATAAGAGCCTTTGGGGAAAATACCATGACATTTTATATTTTGATTTCCAAGAGACCATGAGATATCTTGGAGTTCATCCAGGGAAAAGACCATGAGAGATTTCACCTTTTCCTAGAAAGAAATTATGCATCGTTTATTCTCACTCACATTAGAACCTTGAGGTTATAGCCCTATGTGTACATTTCTCATGTCATATTGATATAAATGTTTTATGAATTTTATAAAATATAAAATGTGATAATTAATAGTAACATAGACATTCAGATATGAATTGTGATAATTAATTCTACCAATGGTTTAGAATCTAGCATTATCCAAAGTAGGTATTGAGGTTCGGGTGTCCTCAGGAACCCAGAGGTTTATGTGGTTAAATAAAGAATAATTGATAATGTTATAACTATTTACTTCTATATTGTAATTATTTATTATAAAATTTAATAAATTTTTTTGACTATATATTATTTTATACACCATTGGTGGTGGCCTATTGAGTTGTACTCACACCCTACTCAGGCTTCCTGATTGCTACCTGAATAGACTTTATGTTTGCAGGACAAGATAAGGGAAAAGGCCCTATGTTATATGGTTGATTTGGGGACGGATCATGGATGAGGGAATCAGATGTGGTTTAGGACCCTCTTTAGATTTATAAGTCTCTTTAATTTTGAGTTGAATTTTGACACTTGCCATGTACTTTATAATGGAATATTTACTATTAAGTTTTGATATTTTATTCCCAGTTTTGGTCATCTTGTGATCTTGGTAATGTTCTATTTCTAATTATATGTTATTTAGTTGTTTTTTTCTTATTTTATGCTAGTGTATTACTCTAATAAAAGAGTTTATACTATTTTCATGATCTATATTAGACCCTTGCTTCTATTCAACATCCCATAGCATACAAGGAGGCACGCCTGAGGTCATGTGGTAGTCTGGCTCAGGGCATCGGTGTGTGGAAACCAGTTCGAGACATTATAAAGTGGTATCAAATTGAGGTTTTGATCCTCCAACTCATGGGTTATAGGCCTAGAGAAATTTCATTCAGTGGTTTATTGGGAGCATCCCAAGAATGTTTTTTATATCTAAATATTTCTAGGTTTAGCTAGATATTATCAGATATTCATTCAAGACTATTCCAAATTGGTAGAGCTGCTTGCAAGCTTGAATAAAAAGGGGATAAAGTTTGAATGGTCAGAAACATGCAAGAATGCATTTTAGGGGTTGAAGAATCATTTGACATTGGCACCAATATTGATCCTACCTGATCCAAGTGAGGAGTATACAATGTATTGTGATTATTTTGGGATCAGACTTAGAGCTATGTTATGCAAGGAGATAGAGTTGTGGAATATGGGTCTCGATAGTTAAGTCCACAAGAATGGAACTACCCTATGCATGACCTTGAGTTTGCAGCATTTGTTTATGATTCCAAGTGCTGGTAACATTATCTGATGGGTGAGAAGTTTATTGTGTATATTAATCACAAGAACTTAAAGTAAAACTTCCACCACTGAGATTTGAATCTTCTTCAGTGGATATGGGTTGAATATATGCATTCATTTTATTTCAAACTAGAATATATACTCGAAAAAGGAAATAGTGTGGATGATGCTTTGAGTAGAAAACCTCAGACTCGGGTATTTAAGGATTCTAGTGTTGAGTTTTAAATGAAGACTCTACCAGTGAAGATGGATGTGGTGGTTTGGGAGTGCCAGGAGCAGATATCACTCATATCAGTTTTAGTGGAGTCTATACTTTTGAACCTGATTAGAGATGGATGGTATCAGGATCTAGAGTTATTAACCTTGAGGTAAATCCTTAGAGGTGGGTATTCACCTTTATATTGGATCATAGATGGGGATGAGATCATCTATGTCAGGAATCAGGTTGTTATGTCTATAAGAATGAGAGAGGAGTTGATATGGGAATTTCATGCCTCGATGTGGGTGATACATCTAGGTTTGAAAAAAATGTATCTTGACCTATGATTATAGTTTTAGTGTTTGGGAATGAAAAAGGAAATAGCAGGTTTTGTGATATGATGATACACCTTTTGGTAGGTGAAGGCCAAGTATTAACGAACTTGAGGTTTACTACAGTCATTTCTCATTCCAGAATGGAAGTGGGAGGACGCGACCATGGACATTATGGTGGGTCTTCTGAGGAAACATTAAAAAATGATTTTCTTTGTTTTTTTGTGGGAAATGTAACACTCCAATCTTCCATAGTATGCTTCCATTTTAAATAAGTCAATAGCGTGCGATGTAGGCAACACCGAGTTCAAGCACACCATGACATATCAAACAATCCATTTAAAAAAGAAGTTATAAATAGTATTAACAACATTTTGAATTTTATATATCTCATATAATTTTAAGATTCATAATTTTTGTTTCTTAGACATAATGTAAGGACAAATTCAATTTTTCAAATAAAAGAGGTATTTTTCAAAAAATGTAGTTTTTCTACCTTTTAATGGCGACCCCTTTTAAAATCCAATATTTGAAACTTTAAAATATTAAATTTAATAAAATTAAAATATTATTTATAAGTGGTACATAAAACTTATTTTTAGATAGATTTTTGGTACTTTTCTGATAACTTTTATATTTTGATACATTGTGAAAAATACTAAATTCTAATTAAAAATATCTTTTTTAATCAAAATAATATATACTGTTCAATTATAAATTTGAGTGGTTTTAAAGTATAATTAGGGTATATTTTTATAATTTAATATAATTTAGGTCATTAGAAGTAATTTCACATTTAAATGGAATATAAACACATGTCAATATTTTTATAGTTTTTACTTCTTAATAACCAACTTTCTAGTTTTGACAACATGAATTAATTTTAAATTAATTTCTGCCAACTTTGTATTTTGAAATTGGAAAAATGGATTTCATATTTTGAATCAGAAGGTCCAAATTGTGTAAATAGGTAAATTTTATTTTTTGACATTATGAACAGTAACTTCAGTAATTATTTTTATTTACCATGGTTAAAGGATAAATCAGGTAAATAAGGGTAAAAAATAATATTATAATAATATTAAATTACCCTAACACATGTCCTCATCCTATTTTATGAGATATGTCCGACCATGGGCATTATTAGGATGAGTTTTAGGACTCCATGGGACCACTTGGGTGTGATAATGACATGTTAAAATAATTAATTTAAAGTAAATATAATTATAACATAAGCATATATCATTTACTAAATCAATTTTAATATAGGGTAATATAACTAATATCTTTGTATATAAATAGTCATTATAAATCTAAAAATATTTCCTACATCATGGTATTTATTTATAATTTTTATACATTAGATCAATATATTTATTTATGACACAATTATGATGTAGTGATTACCTCATTAATAAAAGATTCAAATAAATGAATTTATAAATATTGAAATATATGTAATTTGAAAATTTTGATGCCATCCATAAATTTTCTGAATGAAATTGACATACTAGGGATGATTTAATGCCTTTTTTAAAGTAATCAAGTTTTTATGGCTTTAACAAAAATCAATTACTATATAGTGTCATAATTGAAATAAATGAGATTTTGAAATAAATACTATTTTAATAAATGATATAAAAATCATAAATTCTAAAGTTCAGACAAATAACTTGTATATTGGTACAAATGATAGAAATGATCCACTTTATGTTCTCTTTCCATTTTATAGAGGACATGGTAATATTTAACTTATTTTACAAGAGGTTAAATCTAAAAGATAAGGCTAATTTTATGACCTAAACTTGTCTAAAAACTATTGGTTTAGATGATTTAGACCCATCATCATCTTATACTTGAAATAAATCATTTTGGAGCTATTAGAAACCAATAATATTTTTATAATAAATTAATATTTTAAGATTTTTCCTAAAATGCACCTCACCTCTCTTATAAAAGGGAACCTCCCTTTCTCTTTAACTAACACTTATAAATACTTTTTGTTCAGTCAAACCCTACCCATTACTCCTCCCAACCTCCTTAACTTCATTGTAACATCTGGATTCCAGGTTCCCCCCAGAGGTGCCTCGTACCCGGTTAGTCACATGGCCTCAAGCACATTTCCCCAAATGACAGAGGCTGCCGACTAGCAGCAAGGGCCTTGGGTGTGATAGTGGGGAAACTATGCCCTCATTGGTAGAGGAACACAGTGGAAATAAACAAATAATAGTAGCGAAAGTAGTAATAACGTGAAATAAGTAAACAGCGGAAGACTGGAAGTAATAAACAATTGGAGCACATATATATAAATGATGCATGTCAAAAATGTCTAGAAAAGCATCCAAACAAGTCACAATGTTGGAATATAGTACTAAACCTAGTACATAAGACAAAAAATAAACTCCAGCAGCATCGCAAGCCTCAGCTTAGTCCCATGCTCTCCAGCTCCATAGCAATCAAGTACCTGATGTTAAAGGGTGCATGCCCTTATCTATACCTGCAGTAATATAATCTGTTTGGGCCCAAAATCATGACCCAAACAGGGTGTGAGACGAATCCCAGTAGGAAACACCCAAATATCTGTGCCTAATAGTTAGTGAATATATATGTTAGGCAATAATAAAAACAAATTAGTAAACAAGGAAGTACTCAAAAGTAAACAATCCCACAGTTTCAATTGCATTCATTTTCATATATCAAGTAAGTAGATAATCAAATACAAGTAACACTCTAGGAATTAATAACAACCTATCTCCTATGCTTCAACCAAATCAACACAATAAACCCTCTATGAAGTACTCATAGTCTAACCCCTCTGGTTCAGCTTTAAAAAAGACTCTTTGAGGAAGTAATCACCATCAATTCCCCCTATGGTATCGTATCAATAAACTACAGACACTCTAGGAAAGGACTTAACATCCAATTCCCCCAATAGTCTCACAACATGGAACTATAGACACTCTGAGAGAGTACTCATGTCCATCCCCCCTATGGTCTTGCATCGTCAAAGTATAACTGACACTATTGGAAAGCCCTCAACATACATTTCTCCTATGGTCCACTACACTAGGTTCCCACAGCACTGTGTAAGTCCATCGTGCACAAATGATATTCTGCAGCCAAAGTAAATCAGAATATAATACTTGTCTAAACAGCTTCAAAGCATGGCACAAGCAAGTCAGATAATATCACTCCATCCTAACAACATTAGGCATGGAAAACTAGCTTCCTAACCAGCAAAGCTAGACCAAATAGTCAATATCAAAACAACATGGAAAACACTTCCATAGCATGTAAATTAATCCTATTCACAAAAAAACAACCTCTACTCAGGAACACAAGTCATAGCAGGCATTAACAGGGATAAATCCCTAAACACGCAATACCCCGTTCTAGGGTATTGGGCACTTTAGCACATAATATTCAATGAATAACTACAAAAAGGAACAAATAACCTACCTCGTAATTGTACGATTGATATACTCCAGCGTCAGCCCTTGAATTGACCTAAAACGTGGTAGATCTATAAAAACATCCAAAAATTTCAACCAATGATAACTCACGACAGAGGATAAATCAAGAGATGAGGTTCTAGAAGAAGGAAGAACTCACCATGGTGATTCCAACGCAATAAACAGTGGATGAATCGAAGAATGGATGGCAGGTCGAGGGATCGGAGAAGAATTGTTGTCCTCGGTCGTTGCTGGATCAGATGAGCTGAGAAGAAGAGGTTTCTGTCAATTACACGCAACCCCAGTCCAATATAACAATTAAAAAGAAAAGTACACGGCATGTCTTTTATAATCACATGGCATGTAAATGCCTTTACTAGTCCCCACTTTAGGTAGTCTCCAGGTCACCCCACACAGCCATGTACTCATCCGTTACATGGTCAGTACATGGCTACCCGCGGAAACTGGGTACACGGTGTATACTCTAAAGTACACGGCGTGTACTCCTTAAATTTCCAGATTCTCCTCTTTTTTTCAAAAACAATAGAAAAGAAAAACCTATACCTAAAAATAATGTCTAGGTTCTTAAAAACTTCCTCTCTTAATGAAATTTGTCCCCAAATTTCCCTAAGAAGGTGGAAAATAAGACGAATCCTCAAACATCTCTGGCCACTGTGATCACACATCAGTCTCCCTCTCCTAAGTCTCGTCCTGTACTCGCCCGTGCTTCCATAGTACTAATACCATAGGAACAGACCGGCCCTGAAGAACCATCTCACTGTGATCAACAATCTAGATTGGATGCTCCTCGAACGATGTGTCCACCTCTAACTCAACCTCCTTGGGTTGAAAAATATGATATGGGTCTGAGAAGTAATGTCGGAGCTGAGAAACGTGAAAGACATCATGCATAGACCAGTACTTATGAGGTAACTACAATCGATAGGCAACTGGAATGACTCTCTCTAAAACCTCAAACAGGCCGACGTATCTCGGTGAAATCTTACCTTGTCTTTTAATCCTCCTGTGTCCCAACCATGGTGTGACACGTAGGAAAACCTGATCTCCGATCTTGAACTCCAGAGGTCATCTCTGTCGATTATCATAAGACTTCTATCATGACTGTGCAATAGCCATCCTCTTCTGAATCAACTCTATTTGTTCTGTAGTCTCCTGAACAAGATGAGGTCACAACATAGCTGACTCTCCTGCCTCCAGCCAACATAGGGGTGATCAGAATGGCCTACCATACAAATCCTCAAAAGGTGTCATCTGAATAGTTGATTGAAAACTATTATTGTAGGCAGACTCCACAATAGGTATGTGCTTCTACCAAAAACCTCCAAAATCTAGGATTCATGCTCAAATCATGTCCTCCAGCACATGTATCGTACGATCGGGTTGGCCATCTATCTGGGGATGGTAAGCTGTACTCAAAATTACCTATATACCCAAAGCCTTCTATAGTCCCTGGTAGACCTAAGAAGTAAAATTTGTGTCCCTATCTAAAACATTGGAGTGAAGAACCCCATGTAAACATACGATCTCTTAGATTTAAAACTTTCCTAACTCATCCAAAATGAAGGTCTCCTTGATCGGTAAAAAGTGAGAAACCTTCGTGAGTTTGTAAATAACAACCCATACTACATCATTCCCTTGAGGTTACCTTAACAAACTTATCACGAAATCCATTATGACATCATTCCACTTCCACTCGGTAATGGGTAACTGCTTCAAAATCCTTGTTGGTCGTTGATGCTCTGCCTTCACCTGCTGATAGGTGGAACACCTCATGAAAAACCCAGCAACATCTCTCTTCATACCTAGCCCCCAATAAGGATGGTGTAGATCTCGATACAAATTGGTGACACCAAGATGAACAGACCAAATTGAGGAATGAAATTCTCGAATCAGCTCCTTGTGTATGTCTACTGGCACCCACAATCTCCCATGAAAATTCAAGATATCATCCCCACCTACTGTCCATCCAGGAATCGGGTCCTCTCTTGACACACTCTCCCATAAGGACTAAGCCTTCAGAATCTGATAGCTACCTCATTCACACTCAATCAATTAGATTAGATGTAATAGAAAAAAAAAAGAAACGTCTTACCATGTCTGTCATGCACCTCCCAATTTATCTCAGAGAAAATATCCATAAGCTTCCACTCACTGCTGGCCTCCTGAACTGCCTATATCTGAGTCCTTCTGCTCAACGCATCAGCTACTGTGTTGTCTTTCCCAGGAATGTAGGCAAGCTCAAAATCAAAGGACTGAAGGTACTCATCCCACCTTCACTGTCTCATATTCAGATCGCGCTGAGTAAAGATATACTTGAGACTTTTTTGGTTAGTGAAAACCATAAAATGCTCTCCCATAAGATAATGTCTCCAACAGCGTAAATCATGAACAACTGTAGCCAACTCCAGATCATGCATCAGGTAATTCCTCTCATGTGGCCCCAACTGCTAAGACCCATACACGACGACACCTTCCCCTTACATAAGCACTACTCCCAGTTCGATACCTGATGCATCATATTATACAGTATAGCTCTTTCCCAGATCTGTAAAAACTAGTATCGGTGCTAAATTCAACCTCCCTTTCAACTCCTGAAAGGCTGACTCACAAGAATTTATCCACAAGTACTTTTCACCCTTCTTAGTGAGGCCTGTCAGTGGCACTGATAAGTGTGAAAATTCTTCTATGAAATGTTTGTAGTATCCATCCACCCCTTGAAAATGTTGTACCTCAAAGATGTTCTTTGGATTCTCCTAGTAAACTACTTCTCTCACTTTCTCTGGGTCTACTGATACTTCTTTCTATGAGATAAGATGACCTAAGAAGTGAATATGGTCCATCCAAAAGTGGAATTTTGAGAGGTTAGCATATAACTAATGCTTTCTCAGTGTAATAAAAAAGATCTCAAGGTGTGTTTCATGGACGTGTCAAGTGGGAGAGTACACCAAGATATCATCTATGAAGACTACCAAGAAAGAATCCAAGTATGGATGGAACACTCAGTTCATCAGTTCCATGAAAAATGCAAGCACATTCATGAGACCGAATGGCATAAACATATACTCGTGTAGACCATACTTGGTCCGAAAGGCTATAAGAGGTAAATCTGATGGTCTAACATGTAATTGATGATAACTGGACCTCAATTCAATCTTTGAGAACACCCAGGCTCCACAAAGCTGATCAAAGATATCATCAATCCTCGGAAATGGATATCGGTTCTTGACCATCAACTGGTTTATCTTCTGATAATCCACAAAAATTCTGAGGGTATTTTCCACCTTCTCTGCAAACAGGACAGGTGAACCCCAAGGAGAAGTACTGGGTCAGATGAAAACCTTATCCTATAACTCTTTTAACTGCTTTTTGAGCTCCTGTAACTTTGGTGTATCCATCCTATATGGAGTAATGGACACCGTTGCCGCTCCTGGAACAAGCTCAATAGAAAATTCTACATCTCGATCTATAGTCAAACCTGAAAATTCTTCTATAAATACATCCTGAAAACAATCCACCACTGGAGTAAAGTACATCTGTGAAGTCTCCTGGTCATCTAGATATATACTAGCAATATGGTTTGTAACTCCTCCCAACCCATGATGCTTGGGTCCTTCTCTACTCACCTGGACATCCCATTTTTCTTTATGTAGAAACAAACTACGCTATGATGAAGTAAAACTAAACCTATGATGATAGCAATCGACAACAACCTAGAAGGGAACTGACCAGTCCATTCTGAGAATGACGTCATAGCTCGTCATCTCTAAGACATAGAGATCCCATAAGAAGTGACACCCACAAACCTCAAGAGGTAACTCCTTGCACTGACTTACAAAAGATGTTCTAGTCTCTAATGAATTGTCCAGTTTCAAGACATTAGCATAAGTTAAGATACAAAGCCCAAGGATCTCCACAAAATCAACAGATATGAAACTATGGGAAGCCCCTGTATCGAAAAGTGTAGAAGCTAAAATTGAGGCAACTAGAATCGTACCAATAACTGTAGAGGGTCTAGGATCCTACTCCTTTTGGGTCTGATCCACTGTAAAAGTTTAACCTGCACTGTGGCCTTGTGACCCTGCCTGACCACCTTGAGCTGATCCACCCTATTATCTCTAAAAGTCTACTGACTGGATACCACGGTCGTGACCTCCACCTTGACCTAAACGGCCGAAAAAGTTCCAGTTCCCAGACTGATGATAAATTGGTGGCCCTGTCCCGGTATGAGGAGTTGAAAAAAACCTTTATCACCAGCTTTTGGTGAGAAAAACTGACAGAACCGCTAAAGATGACGCATATTTCCACAAGATCGGCACTCCATTGGGTCTCTCGTCCAATGTGGCCTCGTATGCCTGCTCTTCCCGCACTGGTAGGACACCACTTGGCAACCATAAGAAGTATCCCTCTTACTTGGATCCCTGTGCGTAGACTCGCTATGGCACTTCCTTCTGTTAGTAGGAGGGGTACCAACTCCGGATGTCGAGCCTCCCTTACTCACAGCTCTAGAATACCTCATATTTCACTCTGTGATCAGCGCCTGGTTGACTATAGAGGTGATGGAAGTCAACCTGAAGATGTTCACCTAAGATCAGATGTCATGGGGTACCAACTCTGGATTCCGAGCCGCCCTGGATCATAGCTCTAGAATCCCTTAGATTGTGCTCAGTGATCAATTCTTGGTTGAATATAGCTGTGATGGAAGTCAACCTGAAGATGTTTACCTGAGATCGTATGTCATTCCTAAGACCATCCTCAAACTTCCTCACCATAAATAACTCATCACCTCCTAGGATGGGTTTGAAGCAATGTAGCTCTGTGAAGCGAGAAGAATACTCCATAACTGAAAGAGCACCCTACTTAAGATTCATGAACTTTTGGGTGCAGTCGGCCCTCAAAGTATCTGGGTATAAGTAATCATAGAAGGTCCACTAGAACTCATTCCAAACCATAACCTACTGGTATCTTACCTGTGATATCACATCCCACCATATCTTGGCGTAATCCTGAAGCATATACATAGGGAGCTTCCCCCTCCTATCTAGAGGCATATCCAGATGCTCGAAGATAGATAGCATGGATTCTAACCATGACTCTACAGCCTGAGGTCCTCCATCCCCTGAGAAAGTGGGAGGATTCTGCTTCTGAAATACCCGTGTCAACTCTTCCATAGACAGGTCAGGATGTGGTGCTCCCTAGAGGTCTACATAAGCCTCATGAATCCCTCTCAAAACTGTGCATTAGTACCTATATCTAGGATAATGGCTGGGGCCAGGACTAGTACGAATAGAGGATCTGCTGGTAGTCCCTGATCATCCATGTTTGGTGTCTATTCACTGCCCTAAATATGGCTTACAACCGGAGGACGCCGCGGTGGCATGACTCTACAAGGTCAAGCGCACACCTTAGATCAAGATTATCAAGGATTGAAACTTATAAGAGCAAGAAAGTAATAGAATAAGGAAATAATTAAAAAAAAATTAAAAGGTGGATACATGGTGTGTACAACTCCTAAACGGCATGTTCTTTTAAGATTTTATATGGATGTGTACTTTTTCCAACCTTGGTTGTATAACACCCCATACACATGGTGTGTTGTCCTATCACACGGTATGTACTTGAATCCTCTTCCCCTACCTGATTTCTTCTATACTACTTAACCCACACTGTTATCCTAGAGCAAGACTACACAGTGTGTTTATACTATACAATGTGTGTACTAGAATGAACTTCACCGATCTGTTTTGTTAGTCACACGACCAGTTACATGGATGACTCTACATAGTGTTTTTGTGCCAGACACGATGTGTAATAACAACCCATAATCCACCCATGTCATTAGTCACACAGTTGGACACATGGCTCCTAAGACACGACTTCACATAGTGCACACGGCATGTCCCACCCACAAATTCCCAACCCCATGTCTTTTCCCACACAGCATGTGACACGGTTAGAGACTACAGGGTGTGTACATATAGTACACAGTGTGTACTTAAGAAAAATAGTTCCTTCCCAAAAAAAAGGATACATGGCGTGTATTCAGCAATACACATCGTTTATTTTGTTTTTTTTCTGACAATAATCCTTAGAAACTACTCTGGAACCCAGAAAAACACTCAAACAGACATTAAAGTGCCAAATTCTGATCCGTGAGGGTCCATACTCCCCGCGAATCAAATTTTTTCATCTTATACATGTCATATATAAGCATAACAGTGCAATGATCCACAAAATTATGATCCATGAGGGCTCATAACACCTCAAGAACCAAAGTTTGGCATTCATTCAAACGAACCCTTAAAAAATTCAATACCCTGTCAAATAATAGGTATTCTATCAGGGCATATATCACAACATCATGAATATCTAGCACAACATCAATCACAACAACATGAAATCGGTAATGCACCCTAAATGGAATGGAAATAATGAATGACATGTGATCTCTAGAAAGTACATATATGATGCATGAGATGGAATACCCTCATCTCATCAGGTTGCAACATAAATAAAACCTCAATAACATCAACAATAATAACACAATACATGTGAATCACCCAACGGTGAAATCAAATCGACTATAATAATCAAAAAAATAGAAAAAAGAATGCAATATAGAGGTAAATTACATTTTCCCTATACAGGGGTTATCTACACCCATGAACAGTTTATTAACAACAACCTATTCCTTCCTATCCCTAACTATAGGATCCAAACAGTAAGTCAAGAAGAAAAGAATCCCTTTGATACCACTTTGTAACGTCCCGGTTTCGGGTGTCGCCCATAGGTGCCCCGTACCCGGTAGGTCACATGGCCTCAAGTGAATTTCCTCAAACACAAGAGGATACCGACTAGTAGAGAGGGAATTGGGTGTGATAGTAGGGAAACTATTCCCTCATTGGTAGATGAACACATTATAAATAAACAGATAACAACAACAGAAGCAGTAATAACATGCAATAAGTAAACAGTGAAATACTTGAAGTAATAAACAACTGGATAACATATATATAAATGATGCATGTCACATATGTCTAGGAAAGCATCCAAAAAAGTTACAATTCTAGAATATTGTACTAAAAAGTACAGAAGAAAATAAATAAACTCCAACAGCATCGCAAGCCTCAGCTTGGTCCCATTCTCTCCAACTCCACAACAATCAAGTACCTAACATAGAAGGGTTCTTTCCCTTATCTATACCTGCAACAATATATTCTGTTTGGGCCCAAAAGCATGACCCAAATAGGTCTTGAGACGAATCCTAGTAGGAAACCACCCAAAGATCTGGTCCTAATAGTCAGTGAATATATATGACAGGCAATAAGTAAAACAAAGCAGTAAACAAGGAAGTACTCAAAAGTAAAAAATCCTACAGTTTCAATTGCATTAATTTTCATATATCAAGTAATAAGATAATAAAATAAAAGTGACCCTCTAGGAATTAATCACATCCTATCCCCTCTAGTTCAACCAAATCAACACAAGAAACCCTCTGGGAAGTACTCACATTCTAACCCCTCTAGTTCAGCTTTAGCAAAGACTCTCTGAGGAAGTATCCACTGTCAATTCCCATTGTGGTCTCATATCAGTAAACTATAGACACTATGGGGAAGCACTCAACATCCAATTCCCCATCTATTATTTCAATGTGGAACTATAGATACTCAGAGGGAGCACTTACATCCATCCTATCTATGTTCTCACATCGTGAAAGTATAATAGACACTTTAGGAAAGACCTCAACGTCCATTTCCCCTATGGTCTAACTACACCAGGTTCCCACAACACTGTGTAAGTCCATCGTGCCCAAATGATATTCCACATCCAAAGTAAATCACAATATACTACTTGGATAAATAGCTACAAATCATGGCACAAGAAAGTCAGATAATATCACTCCATCCTAACAACACTGGCTATGGAAAACAAGCAGCCTAGTCGGAAAAGCTAGACCAAATGGTCAATATCAAAACAACATGTTCAACACATCCATATCATGGAAATTAACCCTATTCACAAACAAACAATCTCTACTTAGGCACACAAGGCATAATAGGCATTAATAGGGCTAAATCTCTAAACATGCAATACCATGTTCTCGGGTATTGGGAACTTTTGCACATAATATTCAAAGACTTACTATGGAAAGGAACATACCACCTACCTTGGCATTGTATGATAAATATACTCTAGTTTTGGCCCTTTAATCTACCTAGAATGTGGTATATCTATAAAAATGTCCAAAACGTTCAACCAATGATATCTCATGAGAGAGGAGAAATCAAGAGATGAGTCTCTAGTAGAAGGAAGAACTCATCGTAGTGATTCCAACACAATCGATGGAGGTTTAATTAGAGAATGGATGGAGGGTTGGAGTCTTAGAGAATAATCATCGGCCTTGGTCGCTCCTGGACGAGACAAGCTGAGAAGAATAGGTTTCTGTCGATTAAATGCGACCCCAGTCCTATATAAAAATTAAAAATAAAAGTACACAACATGTATTTTAAAAGTACACAGCGTGTAAATTACTTTAACGGGCCCCACTTTAGGTAGTCTCCAGGTCACCCCACACGTCCATGTACTCAGTCGTTACACGGCCAGTACTCGGCTACCCACAGTAACCGGGTACACAGCATGCACTCCTTAAATTTAAAGATTCTCCTCTTTCTCTCAAAAACACCAGAAAAGAAAAACCCATACCTAAAAAGAAGTTATGAGTTATTACATTCATCCTAGAGACCTAACTTTGGGCACAGATCCATCCTAAGGAGCCATTTTTTTCAAATCAAAAGGAAACACCCGAAGAAGAGATGATTGTTTTATCCCTTCTTTCAAAGTTCTTTTCTTCTTCTACTTCTTCTTTCTATATTATTTCCATACCGAATTAATAAATCCAGTATCATCCATATACTGAGATGTTAATATAATTATGGGAAAACTATATTCATCATTTTATCCATCCTACAAATAATAATATCGCAATTTGTGCGTACGTATGGCTTACCGTCTCTATGTCGTGGTGTAATTAGTTATTCCGCGTTATATTATTTGGATGGGTATAATGACGAGTATAATAGAAATAAATAATGAATATGAAATGATTATGATTCTTTATAATTAATATAATATCTAGTTACATTTCATTTAATCATTAAAAGAATGATATCGTTACTCATGTGTACGTACGGCATACCATCTCCACGACGTGACGAGATTCATTCTCCACATTAACCATCTAATAATGATTATAAAAATATATATATTATTCATGATTATGAAATATATGAAATAATAAGTCTACTATAATGATATATATATATATACATATATTTCATTCACTTACTTCCATTCAATACGATAAGAAAACGGAAATAGCATTCATGCATACATACGGCCTACCGTCTCCATGAATGGTGTATTCCATTTTATATATTTATCTATTATATATATTTATATTATGAATATATATTATATATAAATCATATAATATATTCTAAAAGTAAGTAAATCATTATCTATGTAATATGGTCAAGAATAACAAGTCAAAACACGTATGATAAACAAAGCGATATTACCCGAAATGTTACATTAACATGGAATTGTTAATAAATGGGTAATATAAAGTCATAAAAGAATAATATATGATATAATAGATATTATAATGATTCTTATATAATTTAATAATATCTTTAAAAATATTATACAAGAATTTTAGACACGTATGGAGAGTATCATATCTAAGGTAAGGGTTAATTTCATAATCTATTTATTATCCAAGATTGCTTATATGTAAGTATATACTGGGAAATATTAATCATTAAATCCATGTTTCTTAAAGAAAATTCAAAAGGAATATTTATAAGGTTTTATGGAAGTGAATATTTAACTAGATCATCATTTTAAATGTTTTAAATATCTATTTTTCTAAATCTATTTAATTAATGTCCACGTTTTCAAAATGATTTTAAGGATTTATTTATATGGACATGACTATTTTAAAATGTTAATTCCTTTAAAATGATTCAAAGTTGTATGGGACACTTTGATTGAAAAATCTCTTTTAAACTACTTACTTTATAAATTGTATAACTTTTAAATGATTTCATGAAAAAAGGTATATTTCTCTCAAAGGGTTTTACTGATCATTTTCGACTATGTCAACATCCTTTACTAGATATTATTATTTATTATGGTTAATTTATTATAATACAATATTCCATGTTTTATTGAATGAGTTATGATATTTTTGACTGTGGATGTGATATTTTTATACCATTCATGTTTTATGGTTTAAGTATTGACATTTTGTATGCTAGTTTTAATATGAATAATTATGTTATGTTTCACCCTTTTCATATGAGGAATAAATTGGACTTAGTAAATGACAGACAGGGCCCGATATATCCCCTTGATTCATTGGTAGGTCTCATGAGACAAACTAGTGTCTTGGCACAAGGCCTTGATAGAATATTTGTGAATGGTCTTAGCACAAGGCCTTTATGTAGTATTTATTATGTATGACATTATGCATTCCCTCATTATGAAATTAGTTATTGCATGTGATTATTCGACTAGTAGAATATACATATCCATGTTTATATGGTAATTTTTGATTTATTTTTTCTATATTATGTTCAAGTTTATGTTTAAAAGGCTTCTATTTTTATTATGCATCTTGCCTTAAAATTTTATAGTTTCCGCTGAATTATTTACCCTTACAGGATGACAAGATGTGTATTATAATTGATATGAAGGTACAAACTAGAGAAATAATGCATTCTAAAAGGATTATATATGCTATATTTTATGTTATAAATTTTAATGTAAAGTTTATGTATGTAATATATTTTCAAAGAATGCTAAATTGATCAGTCCTTCAACACTTGATTTATTGTAATCATGCCAATGTATTAAAATAATGCATCAGCTCCGGGATTCTAGGTTCGGGGAGTTATAGTTGGTATACAAGGAAGTTTAGAAACAACCATGGAAATAGATTTAGAAAACTTAGATTAGGGATCATAACCCCAAGATATAATTTGAGGATAAGTATAGAAGAACCCCCTGGAATTTTGGTAAAGTAAGGATTATGTGGATATTCCAAGAATTACATATCTGTCTGGATACTACATGTGGACATGGTTCTAGAACAGATTTACCTTGAGGTGAAAACTCTGAAAAGGTGTTCCAGGTTTGACTCGGGGTAACCTGGTACACGACAACAGGCCTTACAGCACACCTAGTTTGACACTCTTGGGGGATATTCTTGGGATAATTCATATTTTCTTTACAAACCATTATGAAGTATTTATGAGTAAATATGTCCTCAAAGGAACCATATTTATGATTATGTATTAGATATACATAAAATTTTCAATTTATGTTAAGTATTTTACTAGTTTGGATTTATGAATTATGATTCATAACCTAATCTAGTGTATACTATTGTTTAGAAATGGCACCTAGTGGAAGGAATGGAAATCTTATCAATGCACGTAATCCATGTAGGGATTTCCCTTCTATGCAAGATAATGATAGTGGAGATGGTGACACAACTGGTGCTGAATAGCTTTAGGTTATGAATAATAACCTTACCTGTATGGATCACCCTAATCCACAATGTGAATGATTAATGTTATATTTCTTCATGAGACAACAACCTCCAAAAATCAATGGGATGACAAATTCATTTGTGGCTGAGCAATGGATAAGTTCCTTAGATAAAATATTTCTTTCTTTGGGAATTAATGAAATGGAAAAGGTTTTCATGGAAGTTTATCATCTCTCAGGAGATGCGGATCAATGGTGGTCATTAATTCAAAATACAAAGGAGGATAAAGAAGTAGAAAATATGGAATCGAGGGAGTTTAAAGAACTTTTCCTAAATAAATAATTTCATCGTGAATAGCAAGCTGATATGGAAAGGCAATTTTTCAGCCTGAGGAAAAAGGAGGATGAGAATGTTTCAAATTATAAGGCTAACTATATAAGCTAAGGAATGATACAGACTACATATATAACCCAATAATTAATATTGATCGATTATTTTATGGGTTAAAACCTTTCCTCTGACGGTCATTGGTCTCATAATCTTTCACATCGTATGAAGATATAGTCTCATGTGCTATAAAGATGGAAAAGGATTTCTATAAGTTTTATGACATTAAAATAAAGAAAGAGAATAAGAGAATGGTGGATCCAGAGACAGATAAAGGGAAAAAAGTGAAGTAAGTATTTTCCCTTATATGATAATTTTTGGAAGAAACACCCTAGTACTTGCCTAAAAGTAATGGGAGTTTATTATAAATGTGGAGAAAAAGGTCACCAGGCTCATGATTGTAAGGGAAGGAAATAAGTTATGCAATGTTATAATTGTAAATATATGGTAAATTATGAAAATAATTGTTCAAAGCATCAAGGAAATATATCTCAGAAGAAGTAAATGGATCAAGGTCAAGCTTATGTTGTTACTACGGTCGAAGTGGGATAATTAATATATTTTTATTTTTTGGAGTTAAAAATTATATTATGTTTATAAGAAGAATGTGATATATATAAGGATTGTACTGTAGTACTTTTTGTTTTCATTAAGGTTTTAATATGATGAAGTCAATCATCTATTCATTATGTGACAATAAGAGCAACATTATTTTGTTTTGGGAATCTGATGTTACAGTTGATTTTGGAAATTTAGAGACCTTTTAAAGAGAGTTTAGAGAGAATTATTTTCAATAACTCTAAAAGTTTGAATGTATTAAGTTTAAATTTGTATAGTATTGTTTAAGGTTAACAAATTTCTTAATATTACTTTTGGAATGTTATAATACTATAGTTTTAGAAAAAGGACAACTTGTAGGTCAGACGATAACTTGTCACATCAGACAAGGATGTGTGAATCGAACTTAAAATCAAAGTGTGACAAGGATTTATCGTCTACCATTGGCCTACAAGAATTCCCTGGTTAGTAAAACATAGTTTTCTTTATTTAAATGGTATATGTTTTTATTTTTAACCTTGTATGATTAAGGTAAATAGAATATTTTTTTGAGTTTTGTTATCTTTTGAAGAGAAATATGAGTTTGGGTAGGAATTATTTAATGGATGAAACTTTACATGTAAATGAATTATTCTTCGTTGTGTTCTTAGTCTATGAATTAATTATTCAACTCTAGTGAAAATATCATAAATGTTTTCCTAGTACATTCTTTTTTCAATGAATCAAATGGTCCCTTGGATCATTGTAGATTTATGGATTTTAGAATGTTAAATTTCTCCTAATAATATTCTGTATCACTCTCCATTAGAAATTGATGGTTATTTTTCTCTTCCATATCCATGTTTTCCAACATGGAACCATATTTTGTGTTATTTATGGTAACCTTTATACCTACCTTTATTTATTTTAAAATAGGGGAATCATTAATCCATTTTTCAATGTGGGATTTCAAATAAGATATTTAGAAATATCAAACCCCTAGTTTTCAATCCTGAGTTTCAATTGAGAGGACGCAATTTACCAAATGAGGGGGTAATTCTACACCCCAAGATTCTATAGTACATTTCCTTTTTAAATAATTCAATAGCATGTAATGTACGCAATACCGAGTTCAAGTGCACCACAACCTATAAAACTAGCCATTTAAAAGCAGTTATGAATAGTATTAACCACATTTTTAATTTTATATATCTCATATAATTTTCACATTCATATTTTTTGTTTCTTAGACATAATATAAAGACAAATTCAATTTTTCAGATAAAATAAGTATTTTTCAAAAAATGTAGTTTTTCTGCCTTTTAATGGAGAACCCTTTTTAAATCCAATATTTGACACCTTTATATATTTAATTTGATAAAACTAAATTCTTATATTGAATAGGGACATAAAATTTTAGTTTTTACAAGTTTTTGGTACTTTTCTAATAACATTCATATTTTTACGAATAGTGAAAGATACTAAATTTTAATTGAAAATAACTTTTTTATCGAAATAATTTATATTGTTAAACTATAAATTTTCGTGGTTTTAAATTATAATTATATTATATTTTAATAATTTAATATAATTTAATTCATTGTGAGTAATTTTATATTTAAATTTAACATAAACACATTTCAATCTTTTGATGGTTTTTACTTCTTAAAAAGACGCTTTCTGGTTTTGACAGCGAGAATTAATTTTAAATTAATTTCAACCAGCTTTGTGTTATTAACATTGAAAAATGGATTCCATATTTGAAATAAAAGGTTTCAAATTAATTAAATAGTTACCTTTTATTTTTTTGACATTATGAATAGTAACTTTAGTAATTATTTTTATTTACCATGGTTAAAGGGTAAATCAGGTAAATAAGGGTAAAAAATAATATTATAATAATATTAAACTACCCTAACACATTTAATAAACCTATTTTATGAGATATTTACAACCATAGACATCCTTAGGACTATTTTAGGACCCCATGGGACCACTTGGTTGTGATAATGACATGTTATAAGAATTAATGTAAACTAAAGATAATTATAACATAAACTTATATCTTTTACTAAATCAATTTTAATATATGGTTATATAACTGATATCTATGTCTATAAATATTCATTAGAAATAGAAACATATTTCCTACATCGTGGTATTTTATTTATAATTTTTATACATTAGATAAATATATTTATTTATGAGACAATTATGATGTTGTGATTACCTCATTAATGAAAGATTCAAATAAATGAATTTATAAATGTTAAAATAAAATTAATTTGTTCATTTTGATGCCATCCAAAAAAATTTCAATTAAATTGAAATATTAGATATGATTTAATTCCTTTTTTAAAAGTATTAATGTTGTTATGACTTTAGAAAAAATCAATTACTAAATTGTATCAAAATTAACATAAATGAGATTTTAAAATAAATACAATTTTATTAAACGATATAAAAATACTAAAAATATAAATTTTATCCAAATAACAAGTATAGTGATACCAATTTCATAAATTATCCACTTTAGGTTCTCTTGTAATTTTATAGTAAAGATATTAACCATGTAGTATAAAAATACAAGAGGACGCGGTAAGAGTTAACTTATTTTTCAAAGGGTTAAATCTAAAATATAAGGTTGATTTTATAACCTAAACATGTCTAAAACATATTGGTTGAGAGTATCTAGACACATAATAAAATTATCCGCTAAATAAATTAATTTTTATCTATTATAAACCTAAAATATTTTTATAATAAATTAATCTTTTAATATTTTTCCAAAAGTGCCCCCTCACCTATCTTATAAAAGGGCACCTTCATTTCTCTTTAACTCACACCTCTAAAGCCTTTTTTTCGGCCAAAACCTAACCATTTATCCTCCCAAACTATATCAATTCATCTTATATACCAAAATTTGGGCATAGAGCCATCCTAATAATCCCTTTTGTTCAAATCAAAAGGAAACACCTGAAGAAGAGGTAAGTGTTTTATCCCTTCATTCAAAGTTCATTTCTTCTTCTACTTATTCTTTCTATGTTGTTTCTATATAAAAGTAATAAATATAGTATAATACATATATATAGATTTTAATATAATCATTTGAAAAATATATTCATCATTTTATCTATCCTATGAATAATAATATCACCATGCATGTGTACGTATGTCTTACCGTCTCCACGTCGTGGTGTAATTTGTTATTCCACATTACATTATTGGGGTGGGTATAATGATGAGTATAATAGAAATAAATAATTAATATGAAATGATTATGATTCTTTATAATTAATAAACCATCTATTTTAATATCATTTAATCATTAAATTAATGATATCATCACTCGTGCGTACGTACGGCCTACTATCTCAACGACGCAATGAGATTCATTCTCCACTTTAACCATCCAAGAATAATTATAAAAATATATATATTAAACATAATTATGAAATATATGAAATAATAATTCTACTATAATGATATTTATGTATGTATGTATTTATGTATGTATGTACATATATTTCATTCATTTACTTCCATTCAATATGATAAGAAAACAGAAACAACGTTCATGCGTATGTACAACCTACCGTCTCCATGAACGATGTATCCATTTTATATATCTATCTATTATATATATTTATATTATGAATATATATGATATATAAATCATATTATACATTTTTTAAGTAATTAAATCATGATCTAAGTAATATGATCAAGAATAACAAGTCAAACCACGTACGATAAACAAAGTGATATTGCCGAAAATGTTACATTTACTGGGAATTTTTAACAAATGGGTAATATAAAGTCATAAAAGAATTGTATATGGTTTAATAAATATTATTATGAATTTTATATAAGTTAATAATATGTTTAAAAACATTATACATGAGTTTTGGACACGTACGGAGAGTGTCGCATCTAAAATAAGGGTTAATTTCACAATATATTTACTATTCGTGATTGCTTATATGTAAGTATCTATTGAGAAATATTTATCATTCATTTCCATATTTATTTAAAAAAATCAAAAGTAATATTTTTAAGGTTTTATGGAAGGTACTCTTTAACTGGAACATCATTTTAAATGTTTTAAATTTTTTTTCTAAAACTATTTAGTTAACGTCCATGTTTTCAAAATGATTTTAAGGATTTATTTATATGAACATGATTATTTTAAAATGTTAATTCCTTTAAAAAATTTGAAAGTGGTATGGGACACTTTTATTTAAAAATTTCTTTTAAATGACTTCCTTTATAAATTTTGTGACTTTTAAATGATTTCATGAAAACGGGAAATTTCTCTCAAAGGGTTTTACTGATCATTTTCAACTATGTCAGCATCCTTTCCAAGATATTATTATTGATTGAGGTTGATTTATAATAATAAAATCTTCTATATTGTATTGAATGAGTTATGATATGTTTGACTATGGATGTGCTATTTTTATACAATTCATTTTTTATGGTTAAATTATTATAATTTTGTATGCTAGTTTTAATACGAATGATTATGTTATGTTTCCCCCTTTTCATATGAGGAATGAATTGGACTTAGTAAGTGACAGTAGGGGCCCACTATAGCCCTTCAATGCATCGGTGGGTCTTATGAGACAAACTAGTGTCTTGGAACAAGTCCTTGATAGAATATTTTTGAATGGTCTTGGCACAAGGCCTCAGCATAGTAGTTATTATGTTTGGCATTATGCATTCCCTAGTTATGAAATTAGTTATTATATGTGATTATTTGACTAGTAGAATGTCCATGTGCATGTTTATATAGTAATTATTGATTCATTTTTTCCATATTATGTTCATGTTTATGTTTAAAATTATTTTTTTTATTATACATCTTTCCTTAATAGTTTATAGATTCTGTTGAATTATTTACCCTTAGTGAGCATCTAAGATCTTCCCTTTTTATGTTTTATTTTCCCAGCATTCCAAGAAGTGTGTTATGATTGATATGAAGGATTAAACTAGGGGAATAATGAAATTCTCAAAGGATTATCTATGTTGTATTTTATGCTAAAAATTTTAATGTAATGTTCATGTGTGTAATCTATTTTCTGAGACTACTAAATTGATCAGAAAATAAGGAATTTGTTACTTGTAATCATGCCAATGTTTTAAAATAATGCACCAGATCTAGGCTTCAGGGGTAGGGGCATTACAGATAGACTAAAAAAAAATAGTGCATTTATTACCTATACAAGATCCTTTCTCAGTGGAATAGTTGGTAGATTTGTATGTTCTGGAAATAGTCCATCTGTATAGGGTGACAAGGACTATAGTTTTAGACTGCGATTCATGATTTTATTCATTATTATGATAGGGATTACAGAAGTAACTTGGTGCACTAGTTTTATTGAGTATAGCTTTCCACCCAAGAAAATATGGGAAGTCATAGCATACTATATGGATACTTGAGGATATATTGTGAGCATTTGTCCAAGACATTGGAAGATCTTGGTAGAAGCACCTAGATTTGGTGGAGTTTTATAATAATGATAGTTATCAATCAATGATGTTGATGGAACCATACAAGGAACTTTAGGGTAGGCCAGGAAGATCTCTTATATGTCATATAGAGGTAGGTGAGTTAGAATTTTTGGGACTGGGTCTCTTACAGGAGACATCATAATAGGTTCAGGTGATTCAGAAACGTAAGGATACGGATCAGAGTAGAAAAAAGTCATATGTTGATACAATTTGGTAACCCCTATATTTTATAGAGGGTGATCGTGTATTCATTTGGATGTTGCCTAGTTTGGGTCACTATAGGATAGGGAGACTGGGTAAGTTGGCACACAGGTTCTTTGGATAGTTTGAGGTTGTTGAGAGAATCGCGTCAGTGGCATATCTATTGTCTCTTCCATATAAATATAGTGTTATTCATGATGTTTTCCATGTATCACAACTTTGATGGTATCACCCTGACCCTTATCATGTTATCGAGGTGGATGATTTTGACCTTGATATAGATGCATACGTTGAGGAGAATATGATATGTGTGTTGGATCACAGTGAGAAATTTTTGTGGGGAAATACCGTACTGATAATTCGTGTGTTGTGGAAACATGGGTGTGTTCAGGAAGAAACATAGGAAAGGGGGGGAAATATGTGGGATCAATGGCCCAATCTTTTTAACTCTGAATCTTAGTGATGCTTAGGAATAAAGCTTGAGGATGAGTTGTTATAAGGTGTGATGATTGTAAGATCTTGACCTTTTATGGAGTTTTCTTGGGCTCATTTGTAGGTACTATTTTTCCTTGTGTTGAGTAATTTTCATTTTGGTTTTATATTAGGGTGTGTTAGGGAGGAAATTTGAGAAAAATGAAAGAAATAGGGCAGTGAACAGTTGGAGTATGGTTTTCTATAACTGTGTGCCTCAGCCCAGCAAACTATGAAAACCTAGACAATGGGGATTTTCACTATTGGCACATGGTTTTTCAAACTAGGTAACCCCTATAAAATAGGCACACAGTTTAGGCACACTATTAAGAGAAACCGTTATCAACTTTTAATTCCATCCAAAAATTGGTTTTTTAATCACCCGAACCCCTAAAACTCACCCTATTCGACCCAACCTCAGACCAACTCGATTTCTATCTATTTCAAATCCCCCTTGATGGATTCCAAGCCTTACCAACCTCTGTTATTCTCTATTCAAATCCAAAATCAAATATCTTCACCCTCTCGATAAGAGAATCATATCCCTCTTGGTTTTTTGTTCTTCCATCCTTCTCTTATTCATTTTGTGGTTTTTCTTCCTATTTTGGGATATATATATATATATATATATCTAAGATTATAGATCTAGATCTCGATTAGAGAGTTTTTTATTTGTTTAATCTTGATTTAGGTTTTATATATGGATATTGTTCTACGTCGTTACTCTACCAAATTTTTAGGATTTCATTTGGGTGATTGTACATTGACAAATTGAGGTAGGTTTTATATTATTAAAATCTCATAGTCTTGACATAAATTATATGAATGTGATTATATAATTTCTTGGGTTCATTCATAAATTTGAATTTCTAATTGAATTAATTAATGGGGTTAATTAATTAATTGAGAAATCGGGGCTTTGATTGAATAATTAATTTGTGGAGTTGGTAATAATTAATTATTGAATTAATAATTAAAATATTGAATTGTTAATTGGAATAATAAATTGTTTAATTAATTATTGAGATTTTTAATTGTGAATTTAAAATAATTAATTATTAAATTTCTGAATTGCAAATTGGAATAATTAATTGTTTAATTAATTAAATGGATTGATGTGGTTAATTAATCATTGGGTTAATTTGTTTAATTGGTCTAACTAATTAATTGTGAAATTAATTAATTAAATTGATGTTATTAATTAATTGTTAGATTAATTAATATAAATTTTATGATTAATTAAATGTTGGATTAATTAATGGAAATGGGTATGATTAATTAATTGTTGAATTAATTAATATAATGATTTATGAAATGGAAATTTTTTGTGCATCACGTCATTGTGATTATGTTGGATTGGAGTATCACATGGGTTAACCAATGTGTGAGTGAGGAATTACCAAAGGACAGTGAGAGCATTTGGGGAGGAAGACTGTGAGAGCTTCTATTTTGATTTTTGAAGGACCATGAGATCCTTCAAGGAAGAAGACTGTGATTTCTTCTATTTTGATTTCCAAGAGACCATGATATCTCTTGGGGTTGGGCTAGGGAAAAGACCATGAGATATTTTCCCTTTTCCTATAAATAAATTATGCATTATTTAGTCTCACTCACATTAGAACCTTGAGGTTATATCCCTATGTGAAAATTTCTCTTGTCAAACTGATTTACATGTTTTATGCATTTTATCAGATATAAAATGCGATAATGAATGGTAACATGGAAATTAAAGTATGAATTGTGATAATTAATGGTAAAAATGGTTCAGACTCTGACATAGGCCGAAGTAGGTATTGAGGTTTGGGTGTCCTTGGGAAACCAGAGGTCTATGTGGTTAAATAAAGAATAATTGATAATGTGAAAACTGTTTAATATTGCATTGCACTTATTTCTTATACAACAACATATACCATTATTGACTAGATATTGTTATAGACTCCATTGGTGGTGGCCTACTAAGTTGTAATCACACCCTACCCGGGTTTCCTAATCAGTACCCAAATATACTTTATATTTTCATGATAGAATAAGGGAAAAGGCCCTATGTTAGATGGTTGATTTGGGGATGGAGTATGGATGATGGAAAAAAAGGTGATTAGGGAACCACTTGGAAGTTTTCAGTGTATTTACTTTTGAGTTTCATTTTTACACTTTGCACATACTTTAGCATGGCATATTTACTGTTCATTTTTGATATTGTATTTCCAGTTTTTCTCATATTGTGATCTTGGTACTATTCTGTTTCTGGTTATTTGTTATTTAGTTATTTTTTCTTGTTTTATATTGGTGTATTACTCTGATAAAAGATGGTATAGTCTCCCCATGATTGATATTAGACCATCACCACTAGTCATCATCCACTAGAATATAGGAAGGAACACTTGAGGTTATGTGGCAATTCGGATCAAGGCATTGGCATGTGGTACCCGGGTCGGGACGTTACACTCTGGAAATACATCTACATATTCATGTACAATAGGAACATCCTCAATTTAAAGATCACATTTTTCATCAGTAGGTTTTATATGATCTTATTCTCCAAGAATCTCATTTAGAAAATCTACTAGAGGTGGATCCAGATATGACTCAGATGATGAATTTTTCCCTCTAAAGAGAAGAAATTTCATATCTTCATCATGAATCATAATTTCCTTCTCCTTGTAATAAATTTTTGCATTATATTTTGAAATTATGTCCATACCAATGATAATATCAAAATAAAACCTAGGTATGGTAATAAAATCAGCAATTGTATCACATTCATGTGTCATAATAGAAACTGCACGACACATATTTGTGGCAATAAGGTTTCAATTAGGGGTTTTGACTAACAAATCTCTTGTTAAGGTGAATTGGAAATATCTAATTTTTATAAAAAAAACTGGGAAGATATAAAATAATGTGATAATCCAAAGTCAAATAATGATTTAGAGAAATTTGAAAAGATAATTAAAGTTCCAACCACCACATAATTATGAACTTCAACCTCAGTTTTTGTGACTGTATAAGCCTAATCTTATTCCCTTGTCCATTTCTGGGGAAAGTTCCCTTGACGTTCAAGACATTCATGTTAATAGTGTCTCATCTTCTTACGTCTGAATCATTTCACATTTCCAACTTCATTTTTTCCTTAGAAATCATGAGCTTGGTGGCATTTTTATCCACACTTGTAATAAACTATCATTCTCAATAGGCATTTTCCATGATATTTCTTTCAACATTTATTGCAAGTTGGAAATTTTATTCTTCCCTTATTCCCTTTTTCCTTATTTCCTTTTCTAGAGTATTCATCATCTCTCTTCTTATCTTTCTTCCCTTCAAAGCCATATTTCATGGAAATTTCTTTCTTCATATTGATTTCACATGATACTATATACTAAAATGATGATAATTTTTGAGAGACTAGTTCCCATCATAGATTTGGTTGAAGACCATCAAAGAAGTTTTCAATATTTCTACTTGGATTATGTATGTAGTCTGTAGCATGTCTTTATAACCTTGTAATTTTGGATTCATACTCAGCAACCTTTTTATCCTCTATGTCTCAGACTCAAGAATTATATCTCTGTATCCACTCATTATTCACAAGGGAAATGTTTATCCAAGAAAATTTTCTTAAAATAATTCCATTCCATAATTATAATTTCATCATCCTCCTTCGTGTTTACAATTAATGACCACCATTGATCTACATCTCCTGATAGATTATAAAATATCATGATAACCTTATCTCTTTCATTACTACTAAAATCAAGAAATATCTTCTCTGAGGAACTTATTCATTTCTCATCTATGAATGGGTTTTTATTCTAATTAAATTATGGAGTTTGTTGTCCCACTAAGCGGTCTAGCATTGTTACA
The DNA here is from genome assembly GCA_963277665.1 of Viscum album. Taxonomy (NCBI): domain Eukaryota; kingdom Viridiplantae; phylum Streptophyta; class Magnoliopsida; order Santalales; family Viscaceae; genus Viscum; species Viscum album. The sequence goes on along the minus strand of OY728141.1, from coordinate 1,175,063,597 downwards.
CAGCATTTTAGATTGGGCTTCTCTATGAAATTAAAGTTATTTATCATAACCTGAGTCAGTTTTACCAGTATAGTTATATGTTTTTCAGATCTAGTTGTATCTTCAACTCCAATATCAATATCTTTCATAAGAGAGAAATCCCTACATTGAATACGCATGTTAATATGGTTTTTATTCATTCCACTAGTCTCCATTTCTAAACAATGGCATGCACTAGATTAGATTATGAAATTTTAAAACTAGTGAAGAACTTAAAGTATAACTAATATCAAAATAATAAGATTTCTTACCTCGTAAATATTCTAAAAGTTAGTTATATGGTTATATTTTCCTAAATCTAGTTTCCAAATTTCCTGTTAAAATTCCACTGATACCAACTCTAAAGACCCTTACCCTAGTAGCTTGAAGAAGGTTTCTTGCTTTATTACATTTGCAAGGATATCTCTTTTAGAATGACTAAATAGTTTAGTATCTTTTTTAAACTAAATACAAACATAATCATTATATTACAACTTGAAATTAAATACAACATAGTAACACCATTGGAGAAACCATTGTTCTCGTAGATTATCCTTTCATGTAAATCATAATATATATCTTGGAATCCTAGAGAAAATAAAACAAAAGAAAAGGGTAAGATCATATTCTCAGTTTGGTTAAGTATAATGTAGAATCTATCATAAATAATCCTAAACAATAAGTAAAAGTGAATAACTAAAAACGCATTCCATTAAAACATAATCTTGAGCATAATATGGTAAGAATAAAAGCTTCTCAAATATCATCATATGAATAATCACATAAAAATTATACTGATTCATGGATATTCAACTAGTTGAATGACCACATGTATTGTCAATAACTAATCTCATAATGAGATAATGCATAATGCATGACATCGTAAACATACCATCAAGGCCTCTACCAAGAAGTCTACTTAAATGGGTAAGTCCTCGATCAAAACTTGGTCTAGTTTATCTCATGAGACCTACTGAATCGTCAAGGAGCTATAGTAGGCCCCACCCAACACTTATTAAGTACAATGCATTCCTCGTATGAAAGGGGTGGAAAATAATAAAAATATACATTCATATTGAAACTAGTATATGAAATGTAAATAATTTCCTCCATTAGTAAACATAATTATGAACTATCCAGAGTAATAAGGAGAATGGTATCATATAATATATCTCTCATAAAAATGATAATAAACCATTCAATAAAATATAGTATATGGTGTCATAATATATCATCCTCAATTAAACCTAATATTAAACATGTGGTTTTGACATAGATGAAAATACTCTAACAAAATCATTGAAAATTTCTTAAGAGATACTCTTTTTAATTTGGAATCATTTATTTAGAAAGGTGTGCAATTATAAAAGAGAAAATTTTCATTTGAAATAACATTGTAAACTTTTAAAGGATTCCTAAAACATTAAATCATCATTAAAGTGAGAAAATTATCTCATGTTTTATAAGATTTAAAAACGTTTCTTTTAAATTTTGAAAAAAAGAAACATTTAAAAGAGTGTATTTAAAAGAAAGTGTGAGCATCGTATTCCCCATAAAAGTAATAAATATCAAATTAAATAATTTAATAACATTAAGATAAAGGGATTAAAGATATTATATATCAAAATAAAGTATACATACATCGTTCACAAGGAATACATGGGGAATAAGGCATGTCTTATAGAAATAAAATTGATATGATAAAACTCTTACCTTATGTTTGAAAGCATTTTGTACTTGTACTTAATATCCTATATAATCAAAATAGATTCATTAATTACTTAATTCAGAACATATTTAACATAAATTTGATTTTTTATAATTTTATTAAGTTCATTTATGGTTATTATTATAAGTTATAATGATTAAATTAATTGTTCTAGAAGTGTTTATTTCATGGTTTTAAGGACGGTTCCCGTATTTATAATTATGGGAGTTCTTTTAAAATGAGAATAACTTCTATAGAATTTAAATTATTAAGTATAAATGAATTTCCATAAGTTTAAATGTTAATATATATCATTGGGTTATGAGTATGATTCATTAGATAAAATATTTATGAAAATGACTTAATTTATTTTGGTAGTTTTTACAACCATTATGAACTAGTATCATTTTATTAATTATTATTCTTATATATTGGTTCCAAAACATAATATAACTTATAATATGTATATAAAAATCTTATTAAACTATAATATTTTTTTATGAACATCCTTGAATTAGGTTAGTAAAAACAAAAACATGTCGTCCACAGAGGTGGTGAATCGACACCTCACAGACGATGTTTTCATTTTTAGAATAAAATGAGAAGATAAGAGACTTGATAGCAGATATTTCATCAAAATAATAACATTCCATAATATATATTTTATTTTATTTATCATACCAATTTATATAGGGGAGTTTGTGTAATTATAAGAAAATAAAATAAAATAAAAGAGAGAGAGAGTTTTACCTCTTCAGTGTCGTCTCCTTGAGAATCTCCTTAAAGCATTTAGAAATGGTATTTTGGTGAGACCAGAAAGACCAAAACATGGGGAAAATGTTTTAGATAGGAATTGGTCAGAATATAAGAAAGCTCCAAATATTATAATGTGTGAGTAGAAGGGGTGGTATTTATAGTAAAGGAGATGGGTGTTTTTTGATTTTTTTTTATTCATTAGTTTATTATTTTGGCTCAAGACTATAAATAGTATTGATTCTTGTGACTAAATATATTAACTATAGAATTTGGGTTTGAGATAATGGTCACTTACATCATACATGACTCAACCATGACTCAATAATTCATTTATTTAATTATTATGTTAAATACCATAAATTATCATATTTTACTATTCACTAAAAATTCTACTATTTTAGAAAAATCCAAAAAATTGACCCTAACCATATTTAAATGTGTAGATTTCAAAAATGGACTCAATTTTATGAAAATAATTTTCTAAATATTATAAATTTAATTTTTAAGTAAATTCATCATTTATTTTAAAAATACAGATTTTAATATTATAACCGATTTTTTAACACTTTGAAAATTTAATTCTAGTCTCATAAAATTATATTATAATTATAATGAAACAAAATATTAATTTATGAAACTATTTTATGAAAATGACTTTTCCTTTAAATCATTCTATTAATTATAAAACTATAAATAAAAATTTATGTTTCACAAAGATATCAACACTTAATATATCACTTTTAAAACATTTATTTACTTATTCCACGATATAAATATATCATATTTTAAATTATGAGATTCCTAAATTTTATTTATACTCTCAAAGTTGAGGTTATTATTCTAATGGTCAGATCACTATTTCTAATGGTCACATCACTATTTTAACTGTTATATTAATATATAATATTATATCATGATTTATATAAGCTCAATGATGCATGAAACGTAAGATATCAAATATATTAAATATAAAAGAGGAATATCATAAAATATTGAGGTGTTACAGGAGATCTAGCATTTAGGAGTTTAGGATATGTTTCAGGACCCTTCTCTAATATGCTTTGAACCTACTCTTGGATGAGAAGGTCATGGTGAGGCATTTAATGGAGGCTTTACGTCCAGGTATCTAGATATAGGTTACTCCTATTATGTTTCTGATATATCTAATGGTACTAGAAAAAATAAAAGGTTATTGATAGGACCCTGGTCATGACCAGATCATTGTGAGAGAGGCATTTTCAAGATATTCTATGTAGCATAGTTGTGGTTTGGGGTTCCCAGTTGTATAGACAGAAGATTTTTTGGATAGTTGGGGGTGAATCGCAGCCCTCTTCATCTAGTTTTTTCAAGAGTTGCGATTCTCAAACCCCATCCAAGGGATTAGATGTCTATTTTTCTTATGGAATTTCTGTTCATCAGTGGAGAGAGTGTCTGGACTTTCTGAGAATATAGTGTGCGGCTGGTGTTTCACTTTAGGTTCCGTCATTGCAAAAAATTTAACTGAGGTAGAAATAGAAGGGTGCTCCAACCATTTATTATCATAGGGGAGACAGGTCAGGTAGAGGATATCCCTAAGATGCTCCTCATCCTCAATAATTAGATCATGGTTGTGGAGTAGATTGTGGTCAATTTCATTCTCTAGAGTTGACAGCGTTTGGTGATTTATCCATCGTTCAAGGTACTATTTTCTTATTTTATACTTGGATGCATGCTTTGTTTGATTCATGAGGTACATACTCCTTTATTTTACCTTCCACGGTCCATGATTTGGGACTTGAGGTGGAGAGGCTTCTAGTGCCCCTGGTGTTGACTATACCAGTTGGAGATTGAGCTTATTTGTATGAAGTATATAGAGACTATGAGCTAGTGTTGGGGAATCACTGATCTTGGGGAGACTTCTTATGTATGTGAATATAGACATATGAAATCATCATCATCATTAGCTAATTGTATCTGTTTCAAGCTATCTTTGATTTCTTCAGGAGATATATTATGTTCTATGATGTTGATGGAGAGTTTGTTGTGTTAATTGGCAAGTGTGGCCCTCAAATTTTTCATATTCATGCTTCATCTTTGTCTTTCATTATAGTCATGTTGATGCATGGTTCATAAAATTTTAAGTTAGTGGTTCTTCCTGAGGTTCTGAAAGAATATATCAATTCCTTTCTAGAAGAGGTTTGGGCACTTCCACTCGATGAGAGATCGAGTTTTGAATATCTACAGTTGGGTGCTTCTCAGATCTTGATATCTCTATATAGTATGGTGCATTCTGAGTTGTGGGAGATATAGATAAAAATCAATTATCTCTTGTAATTAGGTTTTTTCTGGTCAATTGTGTCACCTTGGTGTGCACTAGTTTGATTTGCAAAGAATTTTGATGGGAGTCTACATCTGTGTATCAATTGTCATCATTTGAATTAGGTGACAGTGAAGAATCACTATCCTCTTCAACGGATTGATGATCTATTTGATCAGCTAAAGGGGGATAGTTGGTTCTTGCAGATCGATCTATGATTTAGATATCATTATATACATGTGAAATATGAATATACAAAAAAGAGTGTTTTTTGATGTCGTTATGGACATTATGAGTTCGTTGTAATGTATTTATGTGTAACGAATGCTATAGTTGTGTTCATGGGCTTGATGAATGAAGTGTTATGATAGTTTATAAACCTAATCATGGTGTTTTTCATTGATCACGTTGTTATATACTCTCAACGTCTGAGAAGGGGAATGCAGAGCATCTGCAGGCAGTTTTGGGAGTTCTTCGTCATCAAAAACTATTCCGAAAGGTGTAGTGTGAGTTCTTAATAGATACATATCCCCAGTAGGTTAGAGATGTTTGGGGGGTCTCACATGAAAAAGTAAGTAGGTTTAGATTTTATAAATAAGATGTGGGGCTATAGGAGTGGGGTGAATCATTTTTTTTAGGTTTTTCCTATGCGTCTTGGGACTCAGTTGTAACTCGGGTGAGGGTGCTACAATGCCTCTCGATTATTCTTCTTATTTATTTCTTTATTATTTTCCTAATACTAATATTCTCTATAATTATTATTCAAATATGATTATATAAAAGTATTAATTGATAGTTTTTTGTGGTACTTATCATTTGTTCTAACCTGTCGTGGCGTACTCGCCAGTTTTGATCAATAGAGGTGTCTACAGCCTGCTTCTGACATAAGGAACTTTATAAGGAGGAGGCGTATCATGAACTATCTGTAGTGTTATTATCGGTTGAATGGCTTATAAACTGAGAGAAATTATTTCAATTATCAAAATGTTGCTTTATTACATGACTTCATCTCTACTCTACTCCAAATAATGCTTTCCTACGAGCAAAAAAGGAAGCAGCGCTGGGATCATCACTTTCAAGAGGAAGATGTTTTCTTAAAATCATGATCAGTATAGTGCATTGCTGGGAGAAAAGGTTGTTGTAGTAGGTTTCACACATATCAAATGGGTTGGGTGAATCTATATCTATCTCATTCTTGGATTATATGGAGATGCATGAGCAGAAGATATTTGGACTTGTGACTAATTTAGCTATAGAGGCAACCAAATCGTGCTCAGACGACGATAATAGCTGGGGAGACGAGTTTTGATACTTCACCTAGAATAAATTGATTTCAGAGGTGAATCTACCTCCTCTAACATTCAGTATACTCAAGGAACACTTGTAATCATTTTGTGCTCTGTTTATACCAGTGCTCGGCATGGGTTTGACCATGGCATCTCTTATGGGTATTGATGAAGGCACGAGCAGGACAGGCTACCAGTGGGACAACAACATTGGTCATCTTGGTCTGGAAGGATGGGATACAATTTTAATGATGGAATTTACTGGACATGTGTATTTTCAATTATATTCTCTCTATCAGATATAGTATAACGCATATTCTATAGTGCTAGAATCACTCATGTCCACAATTCAGAAAAAAAATGTGTCGTCGTAGCACGATGTTGTTATCCATTATTTGAGGTTAGAGTTGACTGAGGATAAAGTTGATGTAGAGTTGGTAAATAGTTAATTCCCTACTCTTTTGTCAGCAGATACTCATTTTCCATTGTAGGATAAAGATTCTCAATTGACATAGGCTACAACGGTGACCAAGATGCATCCTACCAGAAGTAGCTACATGTAAATGACCATTCAGTGTGCGATCCAAACACCAGTTGCATCTGGTCGGGACATGTTTTTCGTGCCAAATACAGTTGAAAAAAAATTAATAGCTTCCGAAATTTTTTTCTCTAGGGTAAAACGAGCATCCATCATGAAATATAGCCACTATAATGATGCAACCTCACATAGGAGAGACTATTGTGCATGCCAAATCTTTTGTCACATTGATAGGGGACGTCGGGGAAGCTGTGACATATGCACATGACACAGTGGATAAAACCAAATGGGTGTAGATACGGACCATGATTCTATTAACAACATTTCATGGAAATAGTAAAATACCTACTCCTATTCTATAGGAAGAAGTCTCCTCTACTTCATCTCCCCATGAAACTGGAAAATATTGAAGAGGAGTCGTAGCAGTATACCGATGTGTGGCCCATGAAGCAATGTCCACACTTTGAATAAGGTTGGTTGTCTTCTCTCCTAATAAAAACCCACAATCAATCTAGTTCTGGAAACATAGAGAAATCAAGTGTTCAATAAGAGTAAATTCCAAAAAAATTGATGACTATGTAGCATGATGTGCATTCTGCGGCATCTGGAGATGGATTTGGTGATGGAAAAATAGGGATGTAGCGGCCCCTTTCTCAAAAAATGACCTTAAATCATGTCGAAGATGAAATAAAGAGGGTTAATGTGAATCCTAGTACCATGGATCCTATGTTAGCTTCTAAAAAAAATTGAGTTTCTCATGCCATACAATCTTGATTCATGTGGTTAGATAACTATAACTAAGCAGTGGGAAAGTTTCAACTTTCCACTATGTAAGGAATTCTTGAAAATGGTATCTTGGATAAATTTTGAAGTGTACCTACATATAGGTATGTTTGATATTAATATGATAAAACTCGGAAGCATATGGATGAACAAACAAGCAGCATCCCCTAATTTTTCAACTGGGGGACAGCTCCACCTAGAGTCTGGGCCATAGGAAGTTGAGCCAACAATGGTGGATGCCACAGAAGTAGGGAGATGAATTTGGGTGATTATCTAGAGAATAGATTCATCCAGAGTATATATCCAACAATTTAAATAGGCCAAGGAAGCAAGTAAAACCATTTAAAAAATTTCTTGGCGATTTTTTGAAGAGATGGAGGGATGAAATTAGTTTATTTTCCTTAGAACTGGGTTCAAAAATGATTTCAAGGTGGGGAGTGATAGAGACCAAGCCTAGTTGGTTTTTATAAATGTTGGGGGTATCATGTGGAAAAGTAAGTAGGTTAAGATTTTATAAATAAGAGGTGGGGTTTTTTAGAGATTGGGGGAATAATTTTGTTTAGGTTCATCATTTTCATCTTGGGACTTGGCTATTGCTTGGACAAGGGTGTTGCAGTTCCTCTCGATTATTCTTCTTCTTCTTGCTTGTTTTCTTATTCTCCTTCTTCTCATATTATTTGTAATTATCATTAAAATATTATTATATACAAGTATTTATGGAGATTTTGGTGTGGTACTTATTAGTTATGGGTTTTTTAAGTTCGTTTCATTGGGGATATCATGTCCCATTATGGAGTAGTTGTAGATCCTTTGAAGTTGAGGTAGTCATTTTTTGGGCAGACTCCAAAACTATAGCGGATGTGGGGAATTTCCTCAGTCTTATAGGATATTATAGGAGGATCATACCCAACTTATCTCATATTGTAACTCCTCTAATAGCCTTGAGTATAAAGGATTATGTGTTCTTATAGATAGACTGATGCCAAGAAGATTTCAAGTATCTGAATGAGAAGCATATCGCCCTCACAGTTCTTCGAGGGAGGTCAATTGGAGGTTTTATGTGATGCTTCACTTCTTGGATTGGGAAGTGTGTCCTGATATAGTAGCGGGAGGTTATTTCTTATGGGTATCAACAGTTAAATATCCAAGAACATAATTGTGTCATCCATGGTCTAGAATTGGTAGTGGTTGTTTTTTCATTGAAGTTGTGATGCCACTACCTCATCAGTAAATGCCTTGTTGTCTTTAAGAATCACAAGAGAAAGAGTTATATATTCTCTCAACATGACCTGAACTTGAAACAATGATGATAGATGAATTTATTTTAGGATTATGAATTTTAGATTTATTATACACCATGAAAGGGTAATGTTACGGCCAATGCACTAAGTAGAAAGTCGTGCAGTGATGTTGTGCATGAATATGGAGATTATTATATACTGATACTCTCTAAAATTAATCTTGATATGGAAAAGGTTGGTGGTATAGAATTAGTTTTTCATATAATGGTGAAATCATCTTTAGTTTAGCAGATATAGGAGTCCTAGCTGTGGAATTTCGAGGTGTGAATTTCACGGGATCGAGTTGTTTGTGGTGATTCCCCTTATGGATGGCCTGATGATGAACAACATCAGGTGTTTAAGGAGAGGATTTTCATTATTTATTGAAGTGTGAGGTGGTTCTCCATAAGTTCCGCGTCTCACCTTTAGCAGTACATCCTGATTTCAAAATGATGTACCATGCTTTTAGATGTTAGTTTTGATGGTCTGGATTGAACCATGTAGTGGTGGAGTTTGTGTCCTGGTGTTTAGTATGTCAAAATATGAAAGCTGAACACTATATTACCTATGGTTTTCTCTAGCCATTAGATGTTCCTTAGTCGAAGTTAGAGGATATTTCAATATATTTTTTACTTGTTTAAATTAAGATCAAGGAAGCTATGATGTTATATAAGTGATAGTGGGCCACTTGATGAAATATTTTTAGCAATCAAGGAGTCGAGCTCAATGGAAATTTATTTGAGGTAGTATTTAGAGGAGGTAGTGAGGATTTATTAAATAAACATCCATGGAAAACAAGGAAATAAATTAACCATTCCTAAATTTTTTAAATAAAAAATGTGTTATCCAAAAGAGTTTCATTGTAGAAAATGTATATAAATGTTTGGAAGTAAGAAAATCTTGAAAAAAAATTGAGAGGAATTTAATGGTTTTAAATATAAAATGAATTGGAGCACATTAATAATATTTCTCCCATACTTAAACTCAACATTATCTTCAATGATAAATCTAAAGTGGTATAAATTTTAAAACATTTCATTTCAAAACATTTTTTTCATTTTTCATCAAAATTTTAGCATGAAAAATGAATCCCTGAGAATTTTTAAAAATGATACTTGTTTGTTTAGAAAGGATTTCATCACGCAAGAGGTTTTTTATTTTATAACATATATATTCAAGCACATAATACTTAACTTCAAATTCCATAAAATAGATTTCAATTCAAAAAAAATAAACTAGAGTATAATTAATGTTTCAATGATGATTTACAATGATTTAAAGAATGCACATAATTATTTTGATATTCATATAGAGTTAAACCAAGTATATAAATGAATAGTAAGTGTTATGTGGAGAAGATATTAATATTTTCATGATATTGTACTAAAATATTCTCTAAAATAGGTTTTTAACAAATTCTATAAGAAAATTTAATGTTCTGTATGCTAGGATCAACTGTTCTATGTGTTGGAATCAAGTGTTCTATGAAAATGTGTGTAAATATGTTTTTTGTATAATATGGGTTGTTGAACTCTTTTTTTTTGTGTAAAAAAATATTCTATGTAAATGCAATTGTTCTGTTCTAAAACACACTTATGTTCTAACCTAGGGATCTATGTTTTGTGCTTGTGATTCCAAATGTTCTGTGATAAATGTTTCTTTGAGTTGATCTCTGCTGTGGAAAGAAATATTTTGAAGATATAATGAAGTGTTTTATGGAGGCTTCCATAAATTTGTTTTTCAAATGTCAAGTGAAAAATATGTGTTCTATTCCATCTCAAACACAAAAAATTCAATGTTGAAGTGATTTTTTATCTGATCAAGCTATATATTCTATGTGAACAAAGCATAATTGTTCTATGAAGATAGATTTAAAAGTTCATAACACATATTTAAAACATGAATAGAAGTTAAAAATCATAATTTTGAAACAGGTGGATCATTTTACATAAGAAATTCAGCATGAAATAATTAACGAAGTTTAAAGTAATCTCCTGAATAGGGTATTTGTGTTCTCTAATACCATCCAATTTAATATCTCTTTCCTTTAAAATAATCCTATTTATTGTTATCAAGGTGCCTACAAGATAAATAAAAAAAATTTATTTTTTTGAAATGGAAACCCACCTATAACTCACAATGAGGTAGTGTGATTAATTTATAGATGATAAAAGGAATGAAAAAAATAACCCACACCTATGTGGGATAAAAATATTAAAAATATCTAATTTTCTAATACCTAAACACTCCCCATAAATTTGGGACATATATATTTATCATTCCCATCTTATTACACAAAAATTGAACATGTGGTCAAGGAATACCTTTTGTGAGAACATATGCAAGTTGATAAAAGGTGTGAATATAGAAGAATTCGATCGTTTTATTCTCAATATTTTCTCAAATGAAATGAAAATCATCATCATCTTCTCATGAAATATTGGATTTTTGGAAATCCTAATAGCAACTTGATTGTCACGTCACATATGTTTCAGTTTCTTAGCAGTATACCCACTTTCTTGAAGAATTTTTTATTCTCAAATAATCTCTACAGTCACATATATCAGGGCATGATACTCTGGCTCTGAACTTGATCGGGAGATAACTGTCTACTTCTTGCTTCATCATGAGATCAAATTTCCTCCAGCAAATATTGAAAAACCAGACAAAGATCTTCTATAATAGACACTCATCATAATATACATCACAAAATGTCTCAATATCTGTATGTCCATGATCATAATATAGAAGACCTAAACCTAGATCCTTTTTCACATATCTAACAATATGAAGAAAAGCCTACCATTGAATTTTTGTAAGTGATTCCATAAATTTACTCAATTTTCTAACCGCACAAGCAATATTAGGTTGATTCATTATCAATTAGTTGAGATTACCAAATATTCATCTATATCTATCAGGTGATGAAAACATCTCACTGTCAGTATGAAGTGACCTTTCTCTAGATTCGAGGGGTGAGTTAACCAAGTCATCTTGAGTCAAGCCAGTATTCTACAGTAGATCAATAACATAATTTCTCTGAGATAGAAAAATTAATTTTTTACATATGGTTACCTCAATTCCTAATAAATATCATAGTTAACCGAAATATTTTGTTTGAAAATTTTGATGCAGAAAAGACTTGAGTCGACTAATTACAGTAGAATCACTATCAGAAATAATAATTTCATCCACATAGACCACCAAAAGAATGATTCCTACTAAATATTGATGATATAAAACAAAGGAATCCTTTATTCTTTGGTAATGTGAAAGATAAGCATAACGGGGAAAAAATGGTCGAACCAAGCACATGGAGACTGCTTGAGTCCATACAGCGATCAATGAAAATGAGAAACCTTGGAGGACTCTACCTGAGTAACAAACCCAAGTGGTTTCTCCATATAAACTTCTTAATTTAGAAAACCATGAAGAAAATAATTTTTAACATCCAACTAATGGAGACTCTAGTGAGATGAGGCACTAAGAGACCATCTTTTCCACTAGAGAAAATGTGTCAAAATAATGAACTTCATATGCCTATGAATAAACTTTAGCAATAAGATGATCCTTGAGAAGTTTTATAGAACCATTTGTGTTGATTCATAATGTATATATCCATTTTCAACCAACCACCTTCTCACTTGAATAAATAGGGTCAAGATCCCAAGTGTATGTGGAATCTATAGCCTGAAGTTCATCCTTCATAGCCTGTAACCAGCAAGGATGAGATATGACCTTGAAAATAGTGCATAGTGTGGATTGAGAAACCAATGTATCTATAACTCATGAGTTATCCACAGATAATCCATAATATTACTGAAAAGATTATGAGCCTTTGTGAATAACAATAAGAAACTTCGATGATGAAGGATCAAGAGAAGGTGAGTCATCAGGTGTGGTAGTAACATCAGGTGTTAGGGTGGTGTGTATGTGATTGACTTGACCCCATCTCTCTCATTTCCTCCCACCTTTGATCATTCCCTATAGCTTCACTATCACCTTGGTAATCCACCTACACCCATTCTTAATAAACTTTTTATAGACTTGTCTGATTCTTCCTTTTGAATGTGAATCTTATCACTGTGCAAAGAATCATTAAGTCACCTATGTTCTCCGAGCAATTCCCCGAGAAATTCCCCATACATCCACTCCTTTTCATTTGGTTTATTCTAATATCTGGGGCCCAGTCCTAGTCCATCTAAATTGGATGAAAATTACTTTTTTTATTATAAAGCACTTTTTAAAGGAAAAGTGAGAAACCACATACAACCCAATCAAACTATCAGACCACCCCATCCCAGCAAGTATACCAAAAAAAGCCTTCATTGATACAGGATCCCTCAGCAAGCAGTCCTGTGCAGAAGCAAGAGCACAGAACCGATGGCGAAGCCATACCCTCTCAAGAATCCAATTCCATCAATGAAGACCTAGTGCTCTGATCCCCTTCCAGAGCCAGTCCAAGTAGCATGTTGTAAACAAGAATAAACTAAACTACAAAGAAAAGAAAAAGTGGCCCGAAGCAACCCCATCTCACACAACCCTGTCACTCACACCAGCCAGCCAGAAACACCAGCTTAAACTAAATCATTAATAAGAAATTTAATATTACCCGAGTCTGCTTCCCTAAATAGTTTCCATTTTAAGGAATAAAACTTAAAATTTGTTTCTTCCAATATCTGTTTCTCAAAGACAAACACAAGCTAGTCCCAAGTCTAAATGTACTCCTCAACGCTGATCTTTCTCTGATTGAATCCCCCTACCAAAATTGAGTCATGTTTATCAATCCAAGAATATTGTTCTTCATTAAGGGGCACCTAAAGAGACCTCCCCATCATTATATCAGCCTCATTCTCATTATCATTGAGCAGAAGGACCTGTTTAATCACTTCTTCTTCAGAGCTTAAAAGAAGAACCAAGGACTGACTATTCTGCTTCCCTGTCTTCAACTGGCTCACAGACTCCATAGTTGTCCTTTTATCATTCATCCTCTTTTCTGATCAAGTCTTCAAGGGAGGAGGTAGTGAAGAATAGTCCTTCCTTCCCTTCCTCCTCCTTGTATCCTGACTTGGTATTTCATCTGCCGAATGGCTGTGCTCATCTCCCTTGCACTCCTGCTCGCAATATCAAACTACTTCCGATGAGAGTAAAGCACTCGATTCTGCTTCGGAAAGCCTCTAATATCTGTTATTCAGGGAAATTGAGATGTGTGACCTAGAGGCAGGACCCCATGCCTTCCCCTCACCAGATCGACAACCCTCCTCCAAAAAAGGCCCCTGAAAACTTCACTGTTTTCATTCTAACAATGGTTGTGAATATTTATCTAAACTGTTCGAGTATTTTATAGATGACCATAGAAATATACATCAGAATTATTATCCTAACACACCTCAACAAAACACTATTGATGAATGAAAGAACCATCGTCTGTTAGAAGTTTCTTATGAATTTCACAGGAGGTGCGAACATGGATCCTTCATATAAAAAGGGACCTTCATGTGGGATGTGAGGACATGTACGGAGTGAAAGGGATCCATCACGCAGGTGAAAGGATAGGGGCTTGAGGTGGAATGGAGTTCGTACAGGGGTGCAAAGTTGAAGGTAGATTTCCAAAGGAGGTATCAAACATTGATAAACGGGGTGATGGGAAGGGAGATCTAAACCAGCTCTGATACCATGTTGAAATGGTAACTAATACCTCAAAATAAGGTAGGGTTCTTAATTTATATATGAGAAAAGGAATAAAAAAAATATTTCACACCAATGTGGGATATGAATATTAAAAATATCTAATATTTTAATACTCTTAATATAAAAAAATTATTAACAATACATGAAAGGAAATAAAACTGGCTTGGGGACTTGGCCCCACAACTGCCGCCCCAAACCCCAAACCCCCCTTCCACTACATCTGCTTGTGTGGGTCCCAATTAAAAATCAGTGTGTTTAGCATTAAAAAATTACTTGAAATAATAGATAAAAAAAGTAAAATTTGATGTTTTAGGTGGGTTGTAACAGGTTTGGTTTATAAATTTTGATATTTCAGTGGATCGTAATTATAAAATACATCAGGGATTAGGAATAGGTAGAAATTGTTTAAAATTATAGAGGTTTAATAGCAGTAAAGCGTGGTGGGTTTATATTTTATTCTAGAAAAACAAAAAAATAGTAAAATGAAGTTTTTTTATTGAATGAATAAAATGATTTATTTTTAATAAAAATAAGTTAGCGTACTTCTAAAAACTAAAAGAAATGTTAAATGGGATTGGGTTGAAGGGAATCCCTGTTAGTGTGAATATGTATATCCATCCACCAGGGCCAAATGGAAGTTAATTCCAGCTAGGTATCTTGACTTTTGAAACTAAAATCCATGTAGATAAAATATATAACACTTATACATAAGTATAAATTAACAGTAATTAGTTTATAATAGACACCATAGCCAAGGGTAATTTGTATTGTAAGAAAATTGATCAAGAATTACCATATATGGGATAAATAATAATGTAAAAACAAGAGTGGGAGAGGATACTCGATAGGGCTACCCATCTCTCCCACCAAAGTTGGTCTGTTGAAATAAAAAACACCAAAATATTCCTCACTACCCCCTTCACTCCCCTTTATAACCAATCCCTAACAAACCAGTTAGTTTTTTCAGCTATGACCAGTTGTTTTTTCCTCTGTAATGACCCCTCTTCCCACTTTCAAGAAAGTATTTCCCAAGATGTGATTCAGGTGTCTAGGTCTCTATCACTCAAACCTCCTTGAGAAAGGAAACTGATTATTATAGTTGATGAATTCCATTTTCCATGTAGTTAACCAAACTCCACCCCTTAGCATGGTATCCCTCTCAAAACATCCCTTCGGTTATTACTTCAATAATTGCTACATGGATGTATAATGAACAAAGTAAAACTTTATATCCACTAATATTTTATCCAATCAAGTTCCTACCAAAATTAATGATTCTTTCTAGGATCACGAAATTCTATGTATGAACACCTTTTGAAATCATTTCTATGGATGTAGAAGGCCACCAAACAGCTTGGTTATAAACATTATACTATTGAAGTTATCCATAATTTTCATGTTGTTCCTAATTTCAATATCCTAAGTGTCACTTATATGAGGAGCATGCTTGTTACCATTGTTCTAAAGCATGAGGTGTCACAACTGAAACTTGGGAATGGATTTTATTATGTTCCATTTTACATGAAAGAACCCATTCCACTTGTTATCCCATGCTTTTATTGAAAAAAATAGAACCTACCATCTCATCCAACTCTAAGAACCACCCAATTAAAATCACTGAGAAATAAGGGAAATGGAAATTTAAAACTTTTGTCAGATGATATTGCCTCAGTGTCATGAAATGTTAAGTTCATATTTTTATTGGCATTTCGGGTACTGGACCCAAAATTGTACTTGGCTAAGGGGAATCATATTCACTAAAGGACTTGATGACAAAGAACCTTTCCATATCATAACTAATCTGTAAATATTTTCGATTGTATTGATCTCACCATATTAGCTCCTAACACATTATTTTTAACCACAGGGTTTGTAGTAGATTTCTTCTATTATTGGGTACCACAAGAATGTTTAGGCATAGATTCAAAACCCACATTTCTAATGGGCTTCCCCATGAATTTTTATTTTTCACTCTCGTACCATGTCCATCCACCTTGTGTACAGTTCATAGGACCCTCATGCTGTAGTGAAACCTTGTTCGTTTCTGTGGAAATTTTTTCTCTAGGTTGACAAGGGAACCTTTCCAAAGGAAGAGAAAGTCCTTTGATATTGTTAATTATAGGATTATTGTGAGCCCCATTCTCATAGATATTTAAAATAGTGCCTTCTAGTATTTTTTTAGTGCTTTTTGGACACCTTACCCTAAAACATTCTTGGTATTGTTATGGATTTCAGAGATTTTAGTAAGCTTATCAGCTTCATCAATGTAAACAACATCTTGTTGTGCATCCTTGACATTTTATTGATTAACCTCATCCCCCTCAAGGTGATTGGAATTGAACTTGAGTAGAAATGACATAATACACAAGTTCTTGTAACAAGAGGTTGGACCATCCCTATATGAACCATTGATTTTTTATCTTCCTATGTCGTAGGTTAAGACATCATGTCACTTACAAAGTATAGTGCAACCCAAAGGCTCGGTAAAGAACATGCCCGTGGTGTTGGTTTGGGTTAGTGGATTTGGTGGACATTGTGGAAGTTGTTCATTTTGATCCAAGTGGGTTTCAAAAACTTCAATTGGTACCACTTTGGTAGAACCCCTCACACGAACAGGATACCAAGAATAAACTCATTTTTATGTATTGAAGTATGGTAGTCAGAATTAAATAGTAGATGAATAGGATAAGAAGAAAGGAGGTGCATAAGATTAAATAGATGGAGGAGAAAGTATAGGAGTAGTATACTCGAGTGGCTTTTCAAGTGCTCCCACCCAAGCTGTTGGCCTAAATCCCAAGTTTAGAAGAATATCCACATTCCCCTAACTCACCATCCTCCCCCTCTTTTTAATAGCCCTAGCCTCCCGATTTTCCTCTCATGTGGGTCCTAATAGATTCTTGTTACCCACACCTATATCCATTTGTATTTATCATTCTATAATGAATTATATTCCCCTTATAAAATATCCTTTCTCGGGATGTCCAATTATGTCTATGCACATTCTCTAACACTTGTTGTAATGACCTGAACTTTTTGAATGATAATTGCTTCCTGAAAACATCTGTTATATTATTTTATACACAAAAAAACTATATCTCTTTAATAATAAAGTGAGTATAAATTGAAACATAACCTTCATGTTTTGACCGTTATATAACTGTTAGAAAACTATACTCTTGATAATAATTTTAACGTTATAATTATTTTTTATAAGTAGAAATGACAGTGGACAATTTATGAAGAAAGGATAAATGATTGCCTTAACCAGTATATCTATGTCATACGAAGCCCATTTTTCAGATCTTGGTAGGGAATTAGCGTCACTAGGCTTCCCTCATGACCAATCCCAAGATGAGCTTCAACAAGTGAGGATTGAATGAAATATCTTATAGAAAATGTTCAAGTTAGTAGAAATTACCACTCGGGTGATGTTAGCCGAGCTGCCCCATGAATCTATCATTATCGCACACCTTACCCTTCGGTCGTATGCAGGTGTTATAAAGGGTTACATTTTAAGGCCTTAGTTACATAATTTATAATCCATTTGTATAAATAAAATTTTTAGTCCATAATTTTCATTTTAAAAATAGTTTTTCTTAATTATTTTAGATGGAATTTGACAAATTGATTTTTCATATAGAAATTTTTAATTTCAAAAAAAGGTATAATTATTATAAAAAACAAAGTTATTATGAATAATGTTTATTTTAATTAAATATCATGATTAAAACTCTCTTATTTAAAAATAAATGATAAAATAATTTTATTTTATTTTTTCAACTTTCAAAAGTTTTACTGTGAATTTTCCATCTGTTATTATTTTTAATAAATAATGATTTTTATATTAAAAATTTAGAATTATCATATTTAGAGAATTATTATAATAAAATTAATATCATTTTTCAAATCATCACTTCATAAATATGTTAGGATGAATTTAGGATAATTTTCTAAAATATTTTGTTTTGGGTGAATAGAAAAAATACAGTTTGAGTTTTTCGATAAGTTTAATGACATCATAATTATGTCATATTGATGTAATAATTATTTAACCATAATCCAAGACTAAAACTATGTTATTTTATTAATATAAAGTATTTCAATAGATTTTAATCAATTTCCAAATTTATATAATTTATTTTCCAAAATTTAAAATGGATACTTTAACTTCAAAAATGATATTTTGTAGAAACAATAATTTTCCTTACCAAAATAAGTAATATAAAATTATGGTAGAATATTATGGGATATAATTAAATAATATATGATCCAATTTTAAAATACCATTGTAAAATACCATGGGTTGGCCCATGGTTTTTCATTTACTACAACCTTGGTGTCCAATGCCTTTATTTAGAAATTAATAAATATATCTCCCAATTTTTCTATAAATACCAACCCATTTATCCATTTAAAATCACTCTAATTTCTTAATACATGAATATATGATAGTTTTATCTTCAAATAAGTCTTCTCAATGTGTCTTCAATCCCCCAATGTCCTAGTCTTTGAGTTTTAGAAGTAACTCTTCAGGGTAAGGGAAATATCAACTTATCTTTTCCTTTCATACTCTCTTTTTATGTGGTATGCCTTTAAAATTTCCAAAATATGTTATTTTTTACTTTTTATTCAATATATTTACTATATTAAGATTATTTTATGAATTTTAGGCACCTATACCGTCTATTTTTAGCATTTTCTAAATCCATGTTTCATACCCTTTATGTTGTCAGATATTCTTCTCAAAATTTCTCTCTTTTTCTCAAGAAATTATCTTATTTTATTTTCTGAATACCCAAACTCATCGTTTTTCATAGGTAATTAACCTAGATGTAAAAATTATTTATTTTATTCTATAATTAACATACATGAAACATGCCTTCCTTTTCATGGGTTAATAATGACATAAGGGTCTTTTCTTTAAGCACCTTTTAAAAAAAATGCCATGATTTTGTTATGAAACCCATTATTTTATTCTCCATGGGTTATTTATGAAATGTTTTATTATTATATATACATTTAAAATTAATTAATTAATATTAACGGTATGTTTTTACAGATATCCAATTCATTTGGTAAAAAATTCAATCTCTAGAGATAACAAGTTTTACGATACCTTGGTGAATAACCTTGGTAAGTTTTACAACACCTCGGTGACAAAACCTAGTGATATGTTTATGAATGTATCATTTAAATGATTCATCCACATTTAAAAGTTATTATTCATGTTCTTATTATGATGATATTCCTCTTTCTCTTTCCTTTATGATGTTCCTCAAGTTCTTATTGATATTTCTCAAAATCACATGTAAATTGTTTCCTTTGATTTCTCTTACTGGGCCTTATGCTCACCCTTTCCTTTGATGTATGTCCCTAGGTTATGAGATGCAGTAAATGTACCTAGGATGAATCTATGATGAATTATTTCAAGTGTATTAAAATAATTTTTTATTTTTTCATATATTGTGTACGTTATTTCCAAGAAACTAATCTTTAAAAGATCCTCTATTTGTGCAATGTAATGTAAAGTTATGTAATATAAAGTAGGGATGTAATAGTTTGTATCAAATGAAGATTTATTTATTTGTGAAAATTAGGATTTTTAAACTTTAGGAAGACCCTTAGGAACAAGTTTAAATATAGTAAAATATCCTGGTATTTTAGTTATATTAAGTGATTTCTAAGTAAAGAAATATTTGTCTAGATATGAACAGGTGGATGTGGTTTGGGAACAGATATACCTAGGGGTAAAACCTCTGATAAGGTGTGTCGGGCCTGACTCCACATAACCTGGTACATGAAAATGGTCTTTACTGTGCACCTGATTTGACACTTCTGGGGGTATGTTTTTTATTAATTATGATATTTTTATAAAATATTATGAAGGATATGTAGAAAATGTAATTGTTGTTAATGAATAACATACTTATGTTTTAAGGCATAAAATTCTTCTAGAATTATAATACTAATAAAAGAAACATGTTTCTCACTAAAATTTTATTTTTTTTATAAAATGGTGGTAAATAGGAGGAACCGTGTAAATAGTGAGCATAATGGATCAAGTGTTGATGGCCCTGTGATGGAAGATGGAATGGAAAACTTCAAGAGAATGATGAATCAACTGACATGAGTTATGAGTAATAAATTTAATCAAGTTGAGATAATAGATTATTCTAGAAGGAAACAACATTTAGTTGTGTTTTTTATGCATCAATGACCACCTTCTTTTAGTGGATATATAGACTCGTTGGTTATTAAACAATGGATAAACTCTATATAAAGAGATCTTTTCTTTACTCTTTTGATCGGAATAAGAGAAATTCACCCTAGTTATATACCTCTTAGAGGGATAAGCTGATCATTGGGGGACACTAGTTAAAAGAATGATTCTAATAATGGATATTGATGTTATAGAGTGGGATGAGTTCAGGGGAACCTTTTTTCAAAAAATATTTCCCACGTTCGATGTGAATTAAAATAGAGAAGGAATTCCTAGAGCTGGATCAGAAGGAAAATGAATCTATGGGAAGCTATTAGATGAAACTTACAAGGATTTATTAATACAACTCTAGATTTTTCATGGATCCTAAGGTAATGGTTGATAGATTCTTTGGTAGACTATGAACCCATCTATAGAAGAATCTATCCAATTGAGACTATGACAGTTATGATGAGATAGTTCAAAGTGATATGAAGGTTGAACTAGAGTTCGATGAGACGTAGTGGTCTCACAAATCAAATGAAAATAATAGATAAATGGAACCAATATTAGGGAGTAAATTTGATCATAGAAGAGGAGGAAAATAAGTGCGCCTTTCCACATGAAACAGATATGGGAAGAAGCATTCGGGGAACTGCTGGCTTGGTAGTGGTAAATGTTACAATTGTAGAAGTGAAGGCCATATTAATAGGAACTATATTGGGGAGGTAAAGCCTAAAATTCTCAACACTAATGATAAAGGAAATATGGTGTAGGCCCTGTATGAAGTTCAATGATTCAAGTGTGGACCCCTTGAACACTTTTCCGATCACTGTCCAAATCCAAAGTTAATGTAGGGGAATCACCATCAACCCTAGAATAGGTCAAGGGAGAGAGGTCTGGCTTTTTCTATAATGACAGTTGAAGTTTAAGCTCCAAATTATGTGGTGGAAGGTACTCTTATTGTTCTCTAAAAGCTATAAATTACATTGTTTGATTTTGGTTCTACACATTCCTTTATTTCCTCCAAGTTTTAAAAGAATATAGAATCAATCCCTGAACTTACAGAAGTAGAGTTATCAATCAAGACTCCTTGAGGGATTATCCAAGAATCAAATGTGTATAGAAACTCTAGTATTCACTTTGGAGAGCACAGTCTCATCACAAATATAGTATTCATCCCCATTATAGAATTCAACATTATACTAGGGATGGACTGGCTCTCAAATTATAATGCTAAGATCAACTGTATAAGAAAGGAAATCATAGTGGTCTTCAATGGAAAACCTATAGTTGTTTTCAAAGGAGAGATATCTCAGATATAGCTTTGTTTAAAAGAACTCCCAGAGACTTCTTTATAAATATTATCGGTTAATATGAATAAGGAAATTAAAGTATACAAATATAAATTGTACCCATCATTAAGGAATACATTGATGTATTTTCTAAGGAGTTACCTGAAACTCCACCAAAAAGAGAGGTTAATTTCTCCATGGAACTCACGTCTGGATCTAAAATGGTATCAAAGACCCCATGTAGAATGGAAAATTTAGAGAAATATTAATTAAAGAAACAAATCCAAGACATTTTTGGAGAAGGGGATTATCTGAACAAGCATGTATCCTTAGGGAGCACTTGTTCTCTTTGTGAAGAAGAATGATAGATCAATGTGGCCATGCATTAATTATAGAGAACTTAACAGTATCACAGTGAAGAATAAGTATCCTATTCCAAGGATTGATAATTTATTTGGCCAACTTCATTGGGCTCAATTATTCTACACGATTGATATTCAATATGGTTATCATCAATTTTGGGTGAAGAAAGAAGATATTTCTAAGACTGCCTTTTGATCAAGATATGGGTATTATGAGTTTTTTGTTATTCCATTTGGATTGACTAATGATCCTTCTATTTTTTTGGGATTTTAATAATAGAGTCTTTAAATACAACCTTGATAACATTTTGGTATATTTTATTTATGGTATTCTAATATATTCTAAAAATTGCGAGCCACATGAGGATCAACTCAGGGTTATATTGCGAACAATGAGAAAGGAGAGGTGATTCGGAAAGTTCATAAAATATGAATTTTGGTTACAATAATTTTACTTCTTGGGTAATATTGTAACCAATGAAGTAATATCAGTTGAGTGGCCTCATCCTACAATAGTAACTACGATTCATAGTTTCCTTGGTCTAGTAGGATATTATCAGAGATTTTTTAAAAACATTTTATGAACTTATAATCCACTGACCAAGTTAACTAAAAAAGGAACTAATTTCACATAGATAAAGGAGTGTAATGGAAGTTTTCAAGAGTTGAAGAATATATTGGTTATTGCACCTGTGTTAAATATACCCTCTATCTGAGAAATATTTAGTATTTTTAGCGATGAATCTCTAAAAGGGATTGGATGCATCCTCATGAAAAATGACAAGGTGATTGATTATGCATCTTGAAAGTTGAAGCCTCATCGGAATAATTATCCTACGCATGACTTGTAGCTAGTTTTGGTTATTTTTTCTCTAAAGATATAGAGGCTCTATCTTTATGGGGATAAATGTGATATATGAAGATACCAATGAAGTTTGAAGTATATTTTCACACAAAAGGAATTTAACATGAGACATTGGATATGGTAGGAACTTATAAAAGACTATTATTGTTCAATTTATTATTATCCCAAAAGAGAAAACAATTTTTCTGATGCATTAAGTAAGAAAGGACTTATTGTTCTAGAAAAGATGAGGATTCAAGGATATCATTTGATCAAAGACCCAGTAAAACTGGACATGGGAATCATAAGGGAATGAACATCATCAGCCCTCTCCCAAATGATTTCTCAACCATTATTAATAGATAAAATCAATAAATCTCAAAGAGAATATCCTTTGTTATATAAGAAGATATAGGCTATAAAAAATGGGAAGTTTCTTAAGTTCAATATTGATCAAGGTGTACTAAAATTTAATACCAGGCTATCTGTTATAAATATTCCAGAAATTAAGTAGATAATGGATGAATCTCATAGCTCTACATTTTCTATACATCCTGGAAGCACCAAAATGTATAGAGACCTCTGTGATCATTATTTATGGAATAACATGAAAAGGGATATTACCAACTACACTACAAGGTGCTTGGTGTGTCAACAAGTTAATCTAGAGATACAAATTCCTAAATGGGTATTACAACCACTACCCATACCAACATGGAAGTGTGAAAATATCACTATGGAATTTGTCACTAGTCTCCTAATAACATAAAAAAGAAACAATGTGATGTGGGTTATAGTGGACCATCTCACCAAGACTGCTTATTTTATTTCTATTAAGTAAGACTTTTCTCTTGACCAACTTTCCAATATCTACATAAAATAAGTCATGAGGTTTCATGGAGTGCCACTTTCTATTATTTATAATCGTGATCCAATGTTTACATCAAAATTCTAGAGAATTATTCAACATGCCATAAATACTAAATTGAATTTCAGTATGGCCTATCATCCCTAAACTGATGATTATCCTAAAAAGACTATTTGAACACTCGAGGACATGCTGAGAACATGAACAATAGAATTTAAATGTGGATGGGATCAAAATATCTCATTAGTTGAGTTCTCATAAAACAACCGCTTACATTCGAGTATTCAAATGTCACCCTGTGAAGCTCTATATGTAATATGGAATCCTACCTTTTATTATTTAATTTTCATTTACATTGTATAAAAAAGAGGATCTTTTAAAGTTTAGATTCTTGGAAAAAAGGTACATAATATAGGAAAACATAAAACATGATTTTAGTAAACTTTAATGGATTATTTATAGGTTCATCCTAAGTAAAATTACTTTATCTCGTAACCTAGGGACATACATCAAACGAAATGATGAGCATAAGTCCCGGTAAAGGAAATCAAGGGAAATAGTTTACATCAGATCTTGTAAAATATCAATAAGAACATGAGGAATAACAAAAAGGCATGATCAAAAGAAAAATGGGAATATCATAATAAAATAACTTTAATAATAACATGAAAATTATTATAAAAAATTTAAATGATACATTCATAAACATATCATCAAGGTTTGTCACCGAAGTGTCGTAAAAATTAATAAGGTTATTCACTAGGGTATCGTAAAACTTGACATTTCTAGAGATTAAATTCATTACCCAATGCATTGGAGCATTTTCAGGGAACACCCTTAATATATATTAATCAAATTTATCCATATATATCATAATAAAACATTTCAAAAATAACCCATGGAGAATAAAGGAATTGAGTTTCATATCAAAATCATGGTGTTTAAAAAAAAGATTAAAGATGAGATATTTGTGTAATTATTAACCCATTAAAAAGTAATGTGGGTTTCATATATGTTAATACTTGAATAAAAAATGACATCTTGGTTAACACCCCTAGAAAATAAAGAGTTTTTTCTTATTCACAAAATAAAATAAGTGAATTTCTAGAGAAAAAGAGAAAAATTTAGAGAAGAAATTTTGACAGCATAACAGGTATGAAACATGGTTTTAGTCAACATTAAAAAGAGAAGGGAAAAGAGTATCCCACTAATAAAATAATCATAATAAAGTAAAGTTATATAATAAAATTAACATAAGAATAAAGTTTGAAAATTTTAAAGGCATGCCACATAAAAAAAAGAAACTTGAATGCAAAAGAGAAGGGGAGATTTCCTTAACCTTGAAAAGTGGTTAATAAAACATGAGGATCCAGACCTTGGGGATTCAGGGATTCATGGGAGGTAAAACAATAAGATATTAGTGAAGGATAAATTGTGAGTGAAATGAAATGTAGAAATGGGTGGGTATTTATTGAAAAAGTGGGGGATTTTTTTATTAATTTCTAAATAAAGGCTTTGGACACCTAAGTAGTGCTAAATGAAAAACCATAGGCTTATCCATGGTATTTTATCATGGTATCAAACACTTCAATCATATATTCTTTAATTTTATCTGAAAAGAGTCAACCACAATTTTATATTAATTAATTTTGAAAATAATAGCAAAGTTTCCACACAATAGCATTTTTAAAGTTAAATTTTAAATTTTATAATTGGGAAATTATATTATAGATTTGTAAATTGATTAAAATACCTTAAAATACTTTATATTATTAAAATAAAATTATTTGAGTTTTTGATTTTGATTAATTATTTATTACATAATTATGTCATAATTATGATATCATTAATCATACCGAAAAACTCAAACTATATTTTTACTATTCACAAAAAAAATAAAGTATTTTAGAAAATTCTCATAAATTTACCCTAAACTAATTTCAATGTTTATATTTCAAGAATGACAATCCTTTTATCATAATAATTCTCTAAATAGGATAATTTTAACTTTAAAATATTAAAATCTTTATTTATTAAAAATAATAGCGGATTGAAAATGCATGGTAAAATTTGTGACCCTTGAAAAAATATATATAATTTATTCTTAAATAAGATTGTTTAAA
Organism: Viscum album; assembly: GCA_963277665.1. NCBI lineage: Eukaryota > Viridiplantae > Streptophyta > Magnoliopsida > Santalales > Viscaceae > Viscum > Viscum album. The sequence continues at coordinate 1,175,037,550 of OY728141.1, read as the reverse complement.
TCATATTATTTCATTAAAATAAACATTATTAATAATACATTAAATTATTGTAATAATTATATATTTTATAAACAGTAAAATTTTTGTCTGAAAAATCAATTTATCAAATTCGTCGTATTTTTCATTAAGAAAAACTATTCTTAAAATGTAATTTATTTATACAAAGGAATTATACATTAAGTAACTAAGGTATCAATACATAACCTCTTATAACACCCACATACGACCTAAGGGTGAGGTGTACGATGATGATAAACTCCTAGGGTAGCTTGGCTAACATCGCCTGAGTGGTAATTTCCACTAACTTGAACTTCTACCATAAGCGATTTTGTTAAACTTAAATTGTTGAAAATAGTCTTGGGCTTGGTCAAGAGAGAAGACCTTAACACTACCTCCCTCCCAAGTTCTAACAAAAAGGCTTCATACAACATGACTCTACTAATTGAGTTCATCATTTATCCTTTCTACATTAATTATTCTTTGTCATTTCTACTTATAAATGCTAATTATAATGTAAAAATTATTATTATTAGTATATTTTTCGATGGTTATATTATTCGATGGTCATAATTGGCCAACAATCACATAACGGTCAAAACTCAATGATCTCATTTCAATTTATACCAGCATCATTATTAAGAAGATGGATTTTTTTGTGTATAAAATAATATAACACACATTTTCAGGAAAAAAATTTCATTCAAACAGTTTGGATCATTACATGGAAAGTGTTATAGAACTCCTACTTGTTGGGATGAAGTTGGTGAGAGAAATATTCTTGGACCAGATCTTCTGTAAGAGATGACAGAAAAGGTTCATGCCATCTGACAACACATAAAGGCTGCTTAGAGTTGGAAAAAAAAGATATGCTGACAACCGTCAAAGAGACTTGAAGTTTGATGTCAGTGAAAAAGTCTTACTTAAAATTTCCCTTAGAAGAGATTCATGTAGTTTTGGAAGAAATGGAAGCTCATCCTCATATAAATTAGCCCCTTTGAAATCATTGATCGTATAAGAGAAGTGGCATATCGACTAATACTGCCACCAAACCTAGATCAAGTTCATGATATATTCCACATATCTCTCTTGAGGATGTACATATCTAACCCTTCACATGTTGTGAATCTGGGATTGCTAGAACTGAAACACGACCTCTCTTATGAGGAGTAGTCGATGGTTATCTTGGACCATAGAGACAAGGTTCTATGCAACAAGACTACCCACCTTGTTAAAGTGTTGCGGAGGAACCAAAAATGTGAAAAATTGAAGTGGGAATCAAAGGAAATAATGAGATTAAAGTACCCACACCTTTTCTCAACTGATGGAATGAGTTAAAATTTTGGGGACGAAATTTCTTAAGGGGTGAAGAATGTAACAACCTGAACTTTTTTAATGATAATTGTTTCCTGAAAATGTGTGATGTATTATTTTATACACAAAAAAACTATATCTATTTAATAATGAATTGAGTAGAAATTTAAATATGACCTTCAGGTTTCGACTGTTATATGACCATTGTTCAGTATGATCATTGAAAACTATACTCTTTATAATAATCTCAATGTTATAATTAATATTTATAAGTATAAATGAGAAAAGGATAATTAATGTAGAAAGGAGAAATGATGGCCTCAACCAGTAGAGTTGTGTCGTATGAAGCCCATTTGTCAGAGCTTGGGAGGGAGATAACGTTACTAGGATTTTCTCTTGACCAAACCCATGTTGAGCTTCAATAAGTGAGTCTTGAACGAGATCTCTTATGGGATAAGTTCAAGTTAGTGGAAATTACCACTTGGGTGATGTTAGCCAAGTGGCCCCATGAATCTATCATCGTCGTACACCTTACTCTTAAGTCCTATGTGGTGTTATAATGGGTTGTGTGTCAAAGCCTTATTTACTTAATGTATAATCCCTTTGTATAAATAAATTTTATTCCATCATTTATGTTTTAAGAATAGTTTTTCTTAATAAATTTAGGTGGAATTTGATAAATTGATTTTTCAAACATAAATTGTAATTTTCAAAAAATATATAATTATTATAATAAACTAAGGTATTAGTAATAATGATTATTTTAAATAAATATTATGATTAAACACTCTTATTTAAAAATAAATGATAAAATATTTTCTTTCAAGTGTTAGAAATTTTACTATACATTTTCCAACTGCTATAATTTTTGATAAATAAATATATTTTTTATTTAAAAGTCAAAATTATAATATTTTGATAATTATTATGATAAAATAAATATAATTTTTGAAATAAACATGTTGAAATTAGGTTAGGGTAAATTTAGGATAATTTTATAAAATGTTTTGTTTTTTTGTGAATAGTAAAAATACAATTTGAGTTTTTCCATAAGTTTAATGACATCATAATTGTGTTGTATTTATGTAATAATAAATTAACCATAATTCATGATCCAAATTATGTTATTTTATTAATATCAAGTATTTTAATAGATTTTAATAAATTTCTAAATATATAATTTAGTTTCCAAATTTTAAAATGGAAAGTTTAACTTAAAAAATGATATTTTTTGAAAACATTAATTTTTCTTGACAAAATAAGTAACATAAAATTGTGGTAAACTCTTGTGGGTAAAATGACCAAAAATTTTATCTTGGTATCTAATGCCTTTATTTAGAAATTAATAAATATATCCTCTACTTTTTCTATAAATACCCACCCATTTCTCCATTTCCTTTCACTCTCATTTCATAATCCACAAATCTCTGATAGTTTTACTTCCCATGGAGTCCTGAAAAGGTGTCCTCAATCCCCCAATGTCCCAATATTCTAGTTTTAGGAGTTACTCTTCATGGTAAGGGAAATTTCAACTTCTCTTTCCCTTTCAAGTTCTCTTTTTATGTGGTATTTCTTTCAAATTTCCAAACTATATTATTTTTTTGATTTTATTCTGTAACTTTATTGTATTAAGAGTATGTTATGAATAGTATACCCATTCCCCCGCTCTTTTTACCATTTTTTTAAACTATGTTTCACACCCATTATGTTGTCGAATTGTTTTTCAAAATTTTTCTCTTTTTCTCAAGAAATTATTTTATTTTATTTTTTGAATACCCAAAACTATTTTTTATTCTAGGTGTATTCACCTAGATTTAAAAATAAACTATTTTATTCTAGGATTAACATACATGATACTCGCCTTTATTTTCATGGGATAATAATGACATGTGGATCTTATCTTTAAGAACTTTTTAAAAAACTCCATGATTTTGTCACGAAACCCATTTCTTTTATTCTCAAAAGATTATTTATTATATGTTTTATTATGATATATATGGGTCACATTAATTAATACATATGAAGGGTTCACCCTGATAGTTCACTAATTAATTGGGTAAAAATTTTAATCTCTATAGATGACAAGTTTTATGATACCTTGGTGAATAACCTTGATAATTTTCACAACACCTTGGTGACAAACCCTAGTGATATGTTTATTAATGTCTCATTTCAATGTTGTATTCACATTTCCAACTTATTATTCATGTTATTATTATGATTATATTTCTATTTCTCATTCCTTTATGACGTTCCTCAAGTTCTTATTGATATTTCTCAAGATCACATGTAAATTGTTTCTCTTGCTTTCCCTTACTAGTCCTTACAAATACACTTTCCATTAATGTATGTCCCCATGTTATTAGATGTAGTAAATGTACTTAGTATGAACCTATGAGGAATCATTTCAAGTGGATTAGAAGATTTTTTTATGTTTTCATGTATTATGTACCATATATCTAAGAAAATAAAATTTAAAAGATCCTTTGTTTGTATAATGTAATGTAAAGTTATGTAATAAAAAGGAGGGATTCCATACTCCCCCCCCCCCCTAAATGTAGTATTGTTATCAAGACTAGAGGAAGGAAAATTATCATGGGTAATGAATGATGTCATTAAAGTCATTGTTCTGAATTGGACAGCACTACCGACGTCAGACCATATTGATATTGTCCACTGTAAGGTCCCCTTTCAATAATGGCACTCCAAGAAATTTTCTATATGATCCTTTCTATCTCATGTACTGGTTTTGGATAAAAACTTGTGTGAGTTGTAACATGACCCTCACTGTTAGCTTCTGGATGAAATTTCTATTGCCTTAGACTAGCAACAAACTCAAAAATAATGCATGGACCACCACCCCCTATGGAGTAGGGGATATAATTTGTCATTCATCCCATAAATGTTTTTTAGAAACTTGTCCCAGCACCCAAACAAGGGCTAATATGTATAGATTGATGGAAACAATAAATTCCAATAGTAAGTGGTCTCATAAAAAGAAATTTTTGTAGGTGGAACTCACAAATCACTGTAAGCTCGATCCATGATGACACACTACACAAGTTACAGGAATAGTATAATCACCTCTAGAAAAAACCAATTTCACAGCATGCGTTGTTTGAAACGAGTTTCACACCCCCTTACCTATCTTAAAAGGAAAATTTCGATCTAATTACAACATCCATTTAGTAGCCAACATGCCTTCCTAAGTCCATCTAGTATCTAGCACCCTATCACTTCCAGAGTGTAGACCTGCCCAAAAACTCTTTCAAGAACTGGCCCTTGGAGGAGGAAATGGTGGCGGGTGTGGAAGCCATGGGAATTTCTAGTGCCTTAAATAATAAAACCTCGTATGATCCACACTTGGTTTTAAATTTATTTGGAATTGAGGCTCGACTCCTTGCACCAACAATTTTTGTTGGTGGTCGTCGGCCTCAAGAACAACTGTCAACTCCCGGTTTCCACCACTACCCAATCACATGTCAGTCTCCATATCCAACATTGAAAAACCCTTAGTCTCCCCTTCTAGTTCCTTGATCATCATATTTTTGAGTGGTGGGTGAATCACATTCTGTTGTTGCATCGTTGTTCCCTCTTTGAAAATTAAGATCCACTCATTGGATTGTAGTAAACAAGGTGTGTATGGCACCCTTAGTCTCCCCTGATAGTGCCTCTAAATGCATAGTAACCTTCTATAACCAACAACGATCATGAATCCTTCAGCAGTAGTGTGGGAAACTCATGTGCACCAATTCAATATTATCCACCTTGTTGTACCCTGGTACCATTGCCACTATCGTCCCCCCTAAGTGGACCTGAGGTGTCTTGGAAACCAAGGGAGGGAAATCCATCTCAAGCTATGATGAATAATTTTCTTTAATTATGGATGTGATTTCTTTCATCACTATAGAATATGTGTTACTTTGTAGTTGACAGAGAGTAGGTGACGTACTCCGCTCATTGCAAATTTTATTTACTGCTAAAATTGAATTTCGACCCAATGCCTTTGTTTATCCCTACACCGCTATATACGCTTCCGTCTTCCCCATAACCAATGGAAGTTTCTCTGAAAGCTATTCGTTCATCTCTGTAGTCTGCGCTAACTAATGAAGTTTTGATCACCCCGGTACCTGATCAAAAAAATTTCGCAATGTGGTTTTTCACTGTCGTGTCGTCAAGCATGTCGGAACTCACTTAAAACTAATCGGGCACTAAAGATTATCAAGACACCCTGTGTGTCCAATTATCATCATGTTTGGTCGAGCGTGTACTGACCTCACACTATTGCAGCTCCTCTCGGTAACGCATCCATAATAGAATCATTTTTCAGAATTTTTTCTCCTCTTGCTAGTGGAAAGTCCTATTCTCCTCCCTGTATACTGATCATACTGTATATTTTGGATCCAATCGATGATCTTCATGTCATTAAAATGTCTCCCTTGATCAACGCACCTGTTTTCGGATAGTTGAGTTGGTAGTATTCCTCCTTTGACAAATGAGGAGGCAGCAGCAGGTCGAACCAATTCGTAAAACCCCTCACACGAACAAGCTACCAAGAATTGACTCTGTTGTATTTATTGAGGTATGTTAATTAGAATTAAATAAGATATGAGTATAAGGATAAGAATAAAGGAGATGAAAAATATTAAATAGAGGGAGAAGTATATGAGTAGCCTACTCAAGAGGCTTTGCAAGCGTTACTACCCAAGCTATTGGCCGAAATCCCAAATTTGGATGAATATTCATGTGCCCCTGACTCACCAGTCTCCCCCTATATTTAACAGCCCTAGACTCACAATTTTCCTCTCACATGGAGCCTAACAGCTTCTTGTTACCCACATGTTTTCCAACTATGCCCACACGGTATCTCTAACACGCTTTCTCTAAACTCCTCAAAGGAATGGACTGAAGAACATACTAACACCTTACCCACCAGACAGCTCATATGTTAACATTTCCATATTTTCCCTTTTTAACAATGATAAACATTCATCCGAAATTGTTTGTGTAATTATATTGATTGTATTTTTAAAATCACCATTGGTCACAACTCCATATTAACAAATTACTTTCATCTTCCATTATATCTTTGATTCTCATCTTAGGATATCTTATCACAACCCATGGGAAAAATAACTCTCGCACTGTTTCTCAGGTTGATGTGGGATTGATGATGCAAGATCCTTGAACTACTAGTGAATCCCTAGGTCATTCTCGTCTTCTTTGGGAATGTATTTTGAAATTCCATGCCACTGAAATTCTCTATTAGTATTTATTGTAATATCAATCACATTGAGTCTAGATGGATTTCAACCATCACAGTAAACCAATGGATGGTAGTTCCTTTCATACTAACCTGAGCCAACTAAATCATAATTTTTAAAGGTGTTCAATATAGTAAGTCACAAAGGTCTCTTGGGGATGTGGCATAAGGCATGAAGTGCAAAAAACACCTTATTAAACTAAAGAGTGTGTCATTAAAATTAATGTACATTGTTTTTAGTAATAATTTAAATTTAAAAAAGCCTAAATTCAAAAAATTTGGTTCAAATTAAAGTACATATCATCCATCAATCAAACCATAATCGAATAATAAAATCATAGAGAATATTTATTTTGTAATGAATAGGGATAATTTCATTATTGGGGATTGATTCTACTGGTGAAAAAGTGTTGGAGTCATGAATGGTGGGGTGTCTTTTGGTTTTTATTTTTTAAAAGTTTTAATAGACTTTGATACCTTATATTTTTTGTCCTAAAAATAATATTTTTTTCCTCAGTTTGTCATAGGGGAGACTCTTCTCCAACCCGGTGCCATATTTGGCCTAAAATATCATCTTTTTTAACCATTTCTCCACCCATCACGTCTTTTCACCATCAATACACCAACATTAGCACCCAAAAAATTACTTTTTTATATTTGAGAATCTAGATCCACTGCCCCTCTTAGAAAGTCATGCACCTCAATGCTTTTTTCATGCCTCCTTAACAAATTAAGGATCACACCTTACCTCATCCATGGAGAGACATCCATTGTGTTCCCCACAGCACCCCGTGTAAAGGTGTGCACCTCGAGGTTCCTTTAACAACTATAATCAAGAATTTGGAATCCTTGGTCGTCCAATGAATCAAAAAAAGAGCTCTACTCAAGTGATCCACCCAATTGGATTAGTGTCATCAAATGCTGGTAGCTTAGCTCATTGAAAAATAGTCATGGGATAATATGTGTCAATGGTTTCAATCTCCATCCCAAGTGCACCTCTTTCCTACTTCTCTATGACTCCAACTCTGAAGGAGTGCATGCCCAATTCCTCCTTGGTTTCTTAGTGGCATGCAACGTTCTTCAAATATATATTCATACTAAAATGCTAATTATAGATTCCCGAAATGCCACCTAGTCCTTTATTTTGGGCGTAGTAAAATCTTTTGTGGACACCAGGCCAAACTATGCTTCTTTGATAAGGTCCTTCACCCTCATTCTGGCAATCGCCTCCCAATGCAATGCTCCAGAAGAATGAGAGTTTCCCAGAATCTAGTTTGTTCTTATTGTTCTCAATTCTATCAGATCGATGTGAGCCTATCTTGATATTCATGAGTCACTTTTCCACTATATCGATTAGTGTTGTCATCATCTCTTCTCCCCTGAAATAATGTCTGGCAAGTCAAGCCAAGTGATAGACACCACAACCAAAGGAAAATTGTATTGCAAGAAGTGTTAGAAAGTAAGTAGGTAAAAGGAAAAGATGGATTGAACCTTGATGTGTGAATTGGATTCAGTGTCCAAAAGGGTTTGATCCACCCCACGTTGATGGTGTAGGGTTCTCGATGGAAGTATCCCTCGAGGTTTTCACCAAGGTTTTGGGAAAATCATACACCAATTTCTGATTCCTCAGTCACATCGATATTGGCATAAATCTGGAGAATATCTTGGATTGAAAAAATTCATTAACACATAAGTGATCTCGACATCTCTTATTTATAAATCTGAAATGGTAGGATTTACACCGGTACGATCTAACCGTTTCATATGAGGGGGCACATGTTTGGAATTTGAATAAATGAATCCCTAAGGTTTTGACTAATTGAGCCATTAGTCATTTTATTTAATAAAATTTTTATTTTATTTTTATTTTTTGTTTTATTTTGTTATATATATATATATAACAAAACATTCCCTGGGTTCCAGACTCAATCCCATACCATCTCTTTTGGATCAATGACATATGAGGCGAGTATACGGTGAGATCCGGGTATAGATTCGCTCTTGGAAACCACTCAGTCGGCCGGGTGGAGGGACCATGGAAATCGATTTGGACTCTCAACGTCCCCCAAAAAATATGCCAATTTTAGTGGCAGGTGTGCACGGGTACCCTCCCAACCATGAGCCTTCTCATTTACCGACATATGGTCAGTGCTATTTTCTTCCCTTTCTGCCCGCATATTCCAGAAACCCCTTTGTACGCCATCATTCACTGCCCAGAAGCTAGGAAAATTTGGAATAAATGGGGTCCAGCTCTAGGTGCACCTCTGGCCATGGTCTCCAACCTACCCGATCTTCTGATGTGTTGGTGCTCCTCTATCTCACCAGCTAACACAGGCTCACTTTTCACCCTGTCCTGGATCATTTGGGTCCGGCGTAACGACGTTATTTTTCATCACGTTCATAAACCTCCCGAGTTCTGGATTGAATGGGCCACCTCATGGATTAAGGGATGGAAAGACCACAATGGACATTATACGCCATGTGTTACCCCTCCTTTACCTCTCATTGGAATCCTCCAATAGAAGGGATTCTTAAGATTAACATGGACGCATCTCTCCCCAAGGATAGGATCGTTGCCCTTGGTCTCCTGGCCCAAAACCATATGGGGAAAATCATTGCGGCAAAATACGAACCACATCATGCATGCTGGGAACCTGCAGTAGCTAAGGCCACTGCCATCCTTGCTGGTATGATGCTCACTATGGACTAGGGTTGGGTTGATATCAACATTGAGTCTGACTGCCTCACCACAATTGATGTTATTAATCATCACGATGGCGGACTCCAGTCATTTGGCCCCATCATCAGGAGAATTCTCTCACTTTGCCAATGCTTCTCATTATGCACCTTCTCCTTCACCAAAAGGGAAGGAAACAATGTGGTCCATCAACTAGCAGCTTTAGGCCCATTCGATGCCAACCAGCTCTGGATGGATAGTTTTCCTTCATGGATTTTCACTTGTACGTCTGTTGACCTTCATCATTAATGATATCTGTCTTTATTCAAAAAAAAACATTTTACTAAATATATATTTTTTTAAACAAATTAATATCATTTTGAAAAATAGATATTTTATTGATAAACGAAATCCCATAACTCCTTGAATAAGAGATCAGATATGGGACTCTATCCACACTATCTAATGTAGGGTCCATCCCTTTTAAAATCCACCTCATCAATCCAATTGAATAGTGTTTTGACCAATAAAAACACTCCAAAATATTTTTCAATAAAAATATAACAATACCTCGCTTTTATTAATAAATATTAATTCTTAAAACCACAGGTGAGTCATTATACATAATAAAGGTATCTTTCAATTTAAACCTTTACTTAGTATCAATATCTCAATATTTTATCAGATTTATAAGTTTTTGAAACATTAAACTTATTAATCTTTAATATAAACTAAATACATCATACATCCAATTAAACTTTCATCCAATGTCTCATTTTGTATCACTTTTATGTCCATGTTCTTATAACCTTTTCATGAACTCTCTACATAGTAAACTCATTAACTCCAATAAGAAGTGTTACCACATCTAAGTTCACATTGGAAAAATATTAAATTGTGCTTCTGTTATTAGAGAACATAACTCATTCAGTATTAATATTTTTTTTAAGATTTTATAACTCAACCTATAGTCATAATGATTGATATTGACACCAAAATTTGGGGTTTTAATTGTCAATATCAACAATCATCTTCGTAACTTGTTTTTACCCATTAAACATTTTTATTAGTATCTACCTAAAGAAAGTGTTGGGTTTCCATTACTGAAATGATTTATTCGATGGTATTTAACCCCATTTCTTTATTAGTTGCACGAATAATCTCTCTCAATAGATATTTTGAAAATGGATCTGTAAGGTTTTTACACGATCTCGCATAAATAATTACTATGTTACCATCTTGTAACAATTATCTCAGATAATTGTGTCTCAAAATTATATGTATAGGATTTCCATTGTACATGAAACTATATGACCTTGCTAATGTTGATTCAATATCACAAATGATAGAGATAGGAGGCATCAGACTAGGACACAATCTAATATCCAATAATAGATTCATAATCCATTCAGCTTCCTTTCCACATGCCATTAAGGTGATAAACTCTGACTCCATGGTCTAATTCAAATACATGTTTGTTTCTTTCTCACACAAGAAACAACACAACCTCTATGAGTAAACAACCATACATAATTGGGTTGGTTATCACCAATACTGGTAATCCAACTTGCATCGATGCATCCTTCTAATGTTGAAGGATAATCAAGGTAGTATAAACTTAAATCTTTGGTCTTTCCTAGGTATCTAAAAATTCTCGTTATACATATCCAATGATCCACACTAGGATTACTAGTATATATAATCATTTCACATACTGAAAAAGAAATATCAGGTCTAGTTCAATGCATCACATACATTAAAGAACCAATTACACTAGCATACTCAAGTTATGCTACAACTCTACCCATATTTTTAAAAAGTTTAACACTATAATCAAATGAAGTATTGACATCCTTGAAACCAAGATGATCAAATTTATTTATCATTTATTCTATGTAATGAGACTGACATAAAGAATAACCCCCATTATGTTTCCAAACTTTAATACCTATAATAGTATCAACTATTCCAATATCCTTCATTTTAAACATAGAAGATAAGTAATTATTTTTCTCAATTACACTTATCATATTGGTTACAAAAATTAACTTATCATCCATATATAGACATAAAATAACTCCATATTATTTTGTAAACATTGAATAAATACATTTATCCACATAATTATGAGAAAATCCATTAGATAAAATAATAGAATTTAATTTCTCATGCCATTGCTTCGGAGCTTGTTTTAGACCATAAAGAGATTTAACTAGTTTACATACTTTGTTTTTGTTACCTAGTATAACAAACCCTTATAGTTATTCCATGTCAATCTCTTCATTTAATTATCCATTTAAGAAAAAAAATTGACATCCATTTGATGAACAAACAAGTTATTAATTGAATCTAAAGAAAATAATATCCTTATTGAAGTAATTTGAGCTATAGTGGAATAAGTATCAAAATAATCAATCCTTTATTTTTTTTAACCTTTGGCTACCAATATGGATTTAAAATCTTGAATTTTACTATTGTAATCCTATTTTTTTCTGAAAACCCATTTAATACCAATAGGTTTTGAACCTCTTGGTAAATCCATAATGACCCAAGTATTATTCCCCATAACGAAATCCATTTCATCATTACTTGATTATTTCAAGAAAGAAACATATCTAGAAGTCAAAGCCTATTTATAATTATTTGGCTCATCTCTATATTAAATACCATAGGATACTTATTCAAAAGATGATTATTTTTATCCCCTTAAATAAGGAAAATTAAGGAATCTGTAGAAATAAAATCTAGATGTAAATGTTTCCCCTTCCTAATTCTTGTACTCCATTTAGGTTTAACTCAAGAATAATCATTATTCTATACTATTTTATATAAACTAGATGGATTACATGACATAGGGTATGAGTAATAACTTCCTCCACATCATCTTTATAAAAATTATTTTCAAAAAATTCTACATCCCTTGATTCAATAATTATATTAGATCCCAAATCCATAATTCTATATGCTTTTATATTTTCTGTATATCTAATAAAACCACCTTTAATTTATCTAGGACTCATTTTATTTATTTTAGGACCAGAACTCTATATTAAACTAAACACCCCCACACTTTGAAATAATAAATATTAGGTTTTATACCTCTCTAAATTTCATAAGGGGGTAACATTGTTTCCCTAGAAGCAATCATATTATGAATATGACATGTAGTTAATAAATCTTCTCCCTACAAATTTAATGGTGACATAGATTTATTAATCATGAAATTTACCATTTCTACTAATGTGTGATTTTTCCTTTCAGCTAAGACATTTTTCTGAGGTGTGTTAGGAGCATCTCTTTGGTGAATTATTCCTTTTTATTCACAAAACTCGTTAAACTCATTCATGAAGTATTCACCACCACTATATGAGAATAAACCATTAGTATTTTTGTTTAATTTGTTTTAAACTTCTTATTTGTACTTATTAAACACATTAAAGGCTTCATCCTTTCTTTTAGGAAGATATATATGTAAATATATATTGCAATCATCACCAAAAGTTATAAAATATATTTTTCCTCCATGAGTTAATAAGCCATTTAATTCAAAAATATCATAATGAACTAAATCTAACATATCATAATATCTTTCAACACTATTAAAATTATTCTTAACTATTTTAGATTCTACGTATGTTTCATATTAATTAAAATCATTTCCAAAGTTAATCATGTTTAACTTCTTCATTACTTTTAATGAATTATAATTAACATGTGCTAAACAATCGTGCCACAAATTAATAGATTCAATCAAGTAACCAGAATATTCAATCATATTATTAATAGAAAGTTGATACATGCCATCATTGGAGTACCATTTACCCACAAATGTGCCTCCCTTTGACAATATAAACTTTTTGGATTCGAATGAATCCTGAAATCCATTTTTACACAGAAGATAGACATAAACTAAGTTCTTTCAAATTTTGGGGACATACAACATAGTTAGAAGTGTCAACTTCTTCCCAAAAGTAAAATCTATCTCCACACTTCCTTGTCCGCTAAAATTAATGCTTGAATTATTTCCAATATGTACTTACTTTGCGATAGTACAATCTTCAAATGTTTTGAACATCGAACAATCCTTGCACACATGTATTTTTGCTCCAGAATCAAGCCAACATCCCATCTACATCAAAGTCATATTGAATTTATATATCATTGCGACTAGATTCTATTCAATCTGAATATTTGCAGTAGGTTTATCAAATTTCTTTTGATAGAGACATTCCATTATAAAATTCCCTAGTTTTCCACAAACAAAGCATTCTCCATTCTTCTTGGAAGGATTTCCTTCCTTCTTTAAATGTTGAATTTTCTTTTTGACATATAAGGAGGAATTTGGTTGTGTCTTTCCCTCAATGATATTAACCTTGGTATCAGATTTTGAATCCATACCCATGTCTCTCAACATGAATTCTTATTCAATATGAATAAGCTTTTTCAATTTCTCCAAGGAAATATCATCACTCTTTTTGATGAGTGATTTACCAAAATCCTTCCACATAGGTGAAAATTTAGCAATAATTGCACCCACATGAAAAATTTATTGTATATTAATCTTAAGGGAAAGAAGTTTATTTGATAAAACTTTAAGCTCATGAACATTCCCCAATACAGGATTATTATCCACCATCTTTTAGTTTAGATAATTTTCAATAATAAACTTATTTGTAACTTCTTCCTATTCTTAGTATTTAAAGTCGAGTGCATCCCAAATCTCTTGATCGGTTTTCATTTGATGGAAATATTCATAAAGATGATTTGATAATGTGTTGAGAATATTTCCTTGACACAAAACATCATCATCTTCACGTTTCTTTCTCATTGCTCGAATGTGCTTGATTTGAGTCATGTCAACAGGTGTGCCATTTGAAGCAGGATCCTTAGGAACGGAAGGAATATTTGGTTCCATAATGTAAGAAATATTCAATACTGTAAAAAGAAACATCATCCTGTATTACCACCCAGAGAAGTTATTGCCATCAAAATGGTCAAGTTTTACCATGTCCTAGTTCATCACTTTGAGATTTTTGGAATCCATCTTTTATGTTATTCCTTCAGTTTCAAACCCTTTTGATTGTTAGAAAATAAGTAGACAGGAGGTGAAGATGGATTGAACCTTGATGTATGAATTGGATTCACTACCCAAAAGGGTTTGATCCACCCCCATGTTGATGGTGTTGGGTTCTCAGTGGATGTATCTCTCGAGGATTTCACCGAGGTTTGGGGGAAATTGGACACCAATTTTTTATTTCCACCACTGCACCGATATTGGGAGAAATCTAGAGAATATATTGGATTGAAAAAATATGTTAACACATAAGCGATCTCAGCATCACTTATTTATAAATCTGAAATGTTGGGAGTTACACCAGTTCGATATAACCGTTTTGGATGAGGGGGAACCCATTCGAAATTCAAATAAATGAATCCCAATGGTTACGACTAATTGATTCATTAGTCATTTTATTTAATAAAATGTTTTGTTTTATTTTGTTTTTGTTATATATATATATATAACAAAACATTTTATTAAATATATATTTTTTTAAAACACTTTAATAGAATTTTGAAAAATATAAATTTGATTGATAAACCAAATCCCAAAGGTCCTTTTTATAAGATATGAGATATGGGACTCTATACAAACTTTCTAATGTGTGATCCCCCCTTTTAAAATCAACCTCATCAATCCAAGTAAAGAGTGTTTTGACTAATCAAAAAACTCTAAAATATTTTTGAATAAAAATATATTAAGAAGATCCCTCTAAAATTACAATATCATGAGGGGAAAGAAAAATTGAAAAATGTGAGGGGATACTCAGGGGGGGGTCCCAGCTCTCTCATCCAAGTCAGTCAGCCGAAATGAAAAACACCAGAATATTTCTCACTACCCCCCTTCACTCTACATTATAACCAATCCCTAACAAAAAATTCATCTATGCTAGTTATGAATAGCTATTCTTTCCTTTAAAATGACCCTTTTACCCCCCCCCCCTTCTAGAAAGTATTTTCCGGGCTGCGAGGGTCTAGGTATATCATTTTATATACATAATAGGTGGGTAACAAGTAAAATTTTTAATTTTTTCCATGAAATATGAATCATTTATCATTTTAGTTTCAAAAATTTATATTTTTCAATTATTTTCAAATCAAGGAGTCATTATTCAATTTACTTTCCTGTGAAAATCATATTTTTTATCAAACGCTGCTATTGGTTTCTCTAAAAATGATTTTTCATTCTCAAAATCTAGTTGAAAATATTCTTCTAATCTAAATCAGCACCTATATTATCAATGAAAACCAAGTGATCTTCACCATCTTAAGATTTAAATGCAATGTTAGTGGAAACGGGTAATTCAAATTCTATGTTTTCCATACTAATAGAGTATTCATTTTCATTATCAAAAAATTTCAATTCAACACACATAATTTCTTTCATCCCACCAAAATGAATAATTGTGGAGCAAATACTATCACTCAATCTAACAATATCATTATAATTAGAATGCAGCTCAAACTTTTCATGTTTTTTTTATTTTTATAATCATTTTACAATTCAGTAAGAAAATTATAAAAATTGAAGTGAGTTTCAAATTTTTTATTATTGAAAAAATTTGATTCAGGAACAACTTCATATAATCTATATGAAATTTTAGTTAAGAGTCAATTTCAATATTTTCAAAGTCAATTTCAGTAAGAAAAATTTTACTTTTATTAGAGAATAAACATACATATTTTGACTTAAAATAATTGAATTCATATTCAAGTGGAATATCAAAGCTGCGACAAAAAAACCTCTATATCCAATTCAACCTGATTTTATTTATTTCCCGCTTCTTTTTCATCAAGAAAGTTATCATAAATGTAGTGATCCTATAAGATCTTCCAATTATTTATTGAGTTGTCAAAATACACATCAAAGGGAAGAACATAATTTTGTTCAAATTCAAATAAATTAAAAGAAAATTATTTCAAATTTGAGTCTTCTCCATGATTTATCTTAGTTTCAATGTATTTTTATGTTTGGATGGCCTCTAGAAAATATCCAGCAGTGATCGGAGGTAGTAATTTAATCTTCTCTAGGATCTCTTCAAAACAGGTTAGCATAAAAGAAATATCAACTATGTCTAGTGAAATAGGAAAAGGTACTGAATTTTGATTATATAAATTGGGGAGATCTCTAGGCATTTTATTTACTAAAAATTTATTCCACTAGTCATATAAGTCTTGTATATCTCCTTCTATTATTTTAGTATGAAGTTTATTTAAAATTACATCCCTAGGTATTTCTATATATAAGTTCAAGGATCATTATTACATTAACTTGTCTCTTAAAGGTTCATTAATATAATAAGTGGGTAATACAAAAACATCCTTTTATTCTACATATCTTTGAGCTTTAAATTCCTTAATAGTAGTGGAAATAATTCCCATTTGTTTATTCATTTCATCATGTTCTCTAAATTTTTGTTGACATTTTTTCCCTAAAGTCACATCACTTCGAAAATTGTTTATATGTGGGCCAATCCAATACCACTCATTAGAACCTATCTTTTATGAGTTATAAGGCCAAGAATAAGATTCATCATACTGTTCTTGGTTTCAAAAATTGTCTTGATTTTGAAAAAAATATATTTTGAAATGCATTAGGATTTTGAAAATTGTTTTGATTTCAAAAACCATTTGGACCATAATTTTTTTTAAATTAATTCCCAATTGGTTCAAGATGTAAGATTGAGGTTGATTCATCAAGTAACAGTATGAATATAATTGATTAGATCTAAAATAATTGTTTTCCATTTTCAATAATTTTTTCCCATTTTCAAATTGGAATCAAAGAAGTTAACAGTTATCAAACACTCACAAAATATACAACATAATAAGAAAAAATAGTTATTAAATGTATTCACACCAAGAAATCCACCAAAAGTGATAAAAAAATTCTATAAAAAGATTGTGATAGTAAGAACACAACAGTTTTCAAAGAAGGATTTATCAATGAAGTTTTATTTTTTTGTGATGTCGTACTTTTTTTACCCTATAAATGTTATTATGTTACTAATTTAAAAATAATAAATAATAGAAAATGATATTTTTTTTGAAAATTTTGAGAGATGTATGGTTCAAGAATGGATTGGAACCGTGTATAGTATTTGTGCATCATGAGAAAGTTGTGGCAATGAATGTTTCATGGTTTGATGTGGAAACATCAGGATTCTCAACAACAGAAAGAAATGATTCACAAAAGAGTAAAAGGGAAAAAAATAAGAAGAAGAAGATCTTGGACATAGAGACTTATGTGGTTCTGTAAATAATCCCTATGTTCACAGAGAGGTAGAATATCACTATGATTCAGAAGCACAATCAATAGGGAGTATCATAGCTTCACACACACAAAAACCTTATCCCAAAATGGGCTAATAAGGAAGAAAAACAAAATTCCACCAACCACATAGAAAGTTTTTTGTGCTATAATGAAAGGTGTATGGAAGTCTACATCACAACAGTGTCATGACCACCGAGGTCAAAACAGCTACAGTGGCTAACAGTTGGAAGTCTACGTCACTGTAGTACTGTTGACTCCAAATTCTAACATGCTACAGTAGTCGTGTTAAAAGTCTGCACTACTATAGTTCCATGTCGGTGTTAGTCGGTCAGCTCTACTATAGTGGTCATAGTTTCTACAGTGCCCCAAAATTTGGTCTAAGGACCTTTTTCCCCCAAACCCTTGGAGTAGGGGCGCATTGTCTCATGAAACCCTCAACTAGATCATTGTGGATCTAGACCCACAGAATTTCGAGCTAGTGCATAGTATGGGATTGAAGAATTTGGACCAACAACATTCATAATAGATCGGGCTACACTAATCCAAAAATATCCCACTTGGAGCCTGATCCACTACATTGAACTACTTTGATGCCACTAACTAAGAAAACTTACTTAATATGACATCCTCCTTTTCTTCACTCACCAATACCATGTTTTACATTCACAAATTCAATTTCAAGCTGGCGATTCATGAAATAGTAGTTGTTTTCCTTTTTTTCTCCCATGGCGTCCTCCCATATTCTACCTCTCTTCCTACGTTCATCAGTGGAGACCAACAGAGACACAGTAGTGCCTTAACTTCTGAATTACCATCAGCTTCGTCAATATGTATTCCGGATTTTTGGTTCCACAAATCTTCTGCAATGTCACCAACTCATCTTGTATCAAACCTCAGATGAAATGATACTTCAACTGAATGTTCTTTTTCCAAGAATGGAACACTAGGTTATTTGAAAGATGTGTAACACTCTAAATGTCGCAGTTCAATACATTCTTCTCTCACTTTCTTCCCAACTCATCCAAGAAGTTCTTCATTTATATCAACTCCTTCCCAACTTCAGTTACAACAATGTATTTTTCCTATATAGTGAATAAATCCACCACCTTCTACAATTTTAATATCTATATTACTTCATTTCCTCTATAATTAAATACATAACTTGTGGTACTCCTCCTATTATCAACATCAGCTCCACGTTCAGCATCCACATACCCCTACAATGAATTTTTTTCCTAAATCATAGTGATACCTCCTTGCTTCTCTTAAAATACCTCAGTATCCACTTCACATATTCTCAATGTTTCTTTCTATGGTTATCTATGTATCTTCCCACAACACCCACCACATGAGAAATGTCATGTCGAGTACAGACCATGGAATGCATTAGGATTCTAACAACTGATGTGTATGGAACCTTTGTCATGACCTCAACCTCTTCTTCCATCATTGGTGATTGCTCCTTTGATAGTTTTAAATGGTCCACCAAGGTAATAAACATTGGATTTTCTTAAAGCATACTAAATATTCTTAGAATATTCCCAAATTATTCATCCTGTTATAACATTAAGGTTCCAGTTGTATGGTCTCTCTTGATCTTCATCCCCAAAATCTTGTTATCTTCTCCAAGATACTTCATTTAAAACTACTCATATAACTACCTTTTCATCTCATCAATCTTCTACATACATGATCTTGTAATGATCATGTCATCCACTTATAGAATAAATATAATATATTCATCACTAAAGGATTTTATATAGAAACATTGATCCATACCAAATCATTTTTTTGCATTTTTATTCATAAATGAATCAAACTTTTTGTTTCACTTTTTGGGAGTCTCCTTCAATTCATATAAGCTTTTCAAAAGTTTCTGCACCAAGTCTTCTTTCCCAGAACCAATATATCCCTCGGGTTGTTTCATATAGATTTCATCCAAATCTCTATTAAGGAAATAAGTCTTGATATCAAGTTTCTTAAGGTATAAATATTCTGATGTAATTGTACTAAGAACCACCTTGATGGTGGTAAGATTCACTATAGGCGAAAATATTTCAATGAAGTCCAAACCTTCCTTCTGTTGAAATAATTTCACCACTAGCCTTACCTTGTACCTCCTATTTTCTTCATGTTCTTCCTTGACCTGGTATACCCATTTTTTCTTCAATGCTCTCTATCCTTATGGTAGATGTGTCAACTCCTAGGTATTTTTTTCATGTAGTGAAGAAACTTCCTCCTTCATGGATAACTCCCACTTGCTTAAATCCTTCAACTACGTTGCCTCTTTAAATAATTTTGGTTCCCCGCTGTTAGTTAATAAAAAATAGTGTAAGGATGGTGAATACCTCTGCACATGCCTTCTCACCCTTGTTGATCTCCTCATCCTAGGTTCCACCAGTTCTGATGTCTCATGATCAGGTACACCTTCGAGATCCACATAATCTTTAAACTATGATTCTTTGTTCTCATTTTCATCTTTAACTACATGGAGACCCTTGTATGTGACACATTCATTGAATACCATGTTCTATATCATGATGAACATATTGTTGAGATCATCCCAAAAGAGGTAACCAAACTCCTCATCACCATATTCAATAAAGAAACATGTCTTGGACATAGCATAAAGTTTTTACCTTGCATTAGCATCAATATCTACATAATCCAAACTTATAAATACTCGTAAATGTGAGAGTCTTGCCTCTTTACCAGACCAGATCTCCCTGGGTAGACATTATCTCATTGGTATAGATGGACTCCTATTAATGAGATATGTTTTCATGTTCACTTCCTAATCCTATAAGGTCTTGGGTAACCTCGAATGTAGCCTCATGCTCATAGCATGTTCATTCTATTTCCTATTCATCCCTTCAGCTACACTATTCTATTGATGTGTTCCAAGGATAGTCTTTCTCCCAATTAATTCAATTATTTTCACAGAATTCCTTGAAATAATTACTGTCATAATCTCCACCGTTATCTGGCCTCAATCATTTCATTTTTCTCCTAAATCATACTCCACCATGACCTTCAACTTATGAAACATCTTAATCAAAAGATATTTTCTTTTTAGAAAGTAAACTCATACTATCCTAATTGAGTCATCAATAAAAGTAACATAATATTTTAACCCTCCTAGGAAATATATTGGTTCATCCCCACAAACATCAGTGTGCACTAGGTTTATCTTCCCAGCCTTCGGTGTTCTACCTCCTTTTGCAAATGATACCACATTCTTCATTCCAAGGATGAAATATTCACATAATCCAACTTCCACTGACTTCATCTCTGGTAGCATCCTTTTTTTTGTCAGCACCTTCATCCCCTTCTCACTCATGTGGCCTTTTCTATAATGCCATAGTTGAGAATACCCATTAGCAATTAATTATGCCACCATGTTCATGAAAGTGTTGTTCATGTTGTACAGAGTACCATTTTTTCTCCCCAAGTTATGACCATATCTCCCTTGGTAATCTTCCAAGCACCACCAGTAAACATGGTACTAAAGCCTACGTCATTGATTTTCCCAACAAAAATGAAATTTCTTATTAAACTGGGTATATACCTCATGTTTTACAAAACCAGTAAACTCTCATTGTTGGTCTTGATCCTTGCATCTCATTTACCCAGAATCTACAAGGTTTTATCATCAGAAATATGTACCTTTCAAAAATTTTAAGAAACAGAATTGTTCAGGAAACCCTTCTTTGATGTATAATGGAAAGACTCTTCTGATTCTAAAATCCAAGACTCCATAGGGTTATCCACACTCAAAAATAGCACAACTTCAGTTCCTTCAGCCACCGTGTTGGCTCTACTGGTTTTAGGTCCCTTCTGTTTTTCTCTACACTCTTTCTTGACATGTCCTTTCTTCCCGCATGTCCAGAAGGTAGGACCAGCCCCCTTTGCCTTGTCTCTACACTATCCTCTCGACTTTGATCATCCTCTGTGATTGTCTTTCTGTGCATATCTTCCTATTCCTTCAAAATTCAAAGAAGAACCAGAGAATATTCCTGATTCTCTTCTTTAGATATCCTCATTGAGGATCAGGTCTCATACATCCTTCAAAACCGGCTTGGTATTCCCCAGATAACTGCTCATAGTTGTTACAGTTGCTTCACAAATGTCAGATAAATAAGAAATAAAAACCAATGCACATGTCTCATCACCAAGTGCAATGTCCACCGATGTAAATTGCCTTATAATGGTGTTTAATTAGTTGATATGATCTATGACAATTCTCCCTTCAACCATTTTTAGATTAAATAATCATTACATCAAGTGCACTTTGATTATCACATAGGGCTTCTCATACATATTAGAGAGAGATTTCATAATTCCAATCATCATCTTCTCCTATATGGTGTTGAATTCCATGTTATAGGCTAATGTAAGGTGCTAAACACCTAGAACCTGTCGACCCAGCAACTCCCACTCTGACTACTCCATGTCCATTGGATTTAAACCTAGAAGTGGAAAATGCATTTTCTTATAGTAAAGATAATACTTGATTTGCATCATCCTATAACTGAAGTTAGTTCCATTAAATGGGTCAATCTTTACCTTTACTTCTTCTATATCCATCATTAAAATCAATAAATCTGAACTCAACCACCGATACCAGTTGATGTGGAAAGGTCAAGAGTCACAATGACAGAAAGAAATGATTCACAGAAGAGTAAAAAGGAAGAAACAAAAGATTAATAATATTAAATTGGATACAGAGATTTATGTGGTTAGGGAAATGATCCCAACATCCATGGAGAGAAAAAATATCACTATGATTTGGGATAAAAATTTATAGGGAGTATAAAATCTTCACATGCACAAATAAACCCTATCCCAAATTGGCTAATTAAGAGGATGAAAAACAATTCCACCAACTGTGTAGAAAGTCTATTGTGCTACAATGAAAAGTGTCTGGAAGTCCACATCGCTACAGTGTCGTGGCCACCCAAGTCAAAAGTGATATAGTGTCTAGTAGCTGTATGTCCATGTCTCTATAGTACTATTGAGTCCAAATTCTAACCTACTACAATAGACATTCCAAAATTCTTCACTACTACAGTTCCCTATCGGTGTCGATCGGTCATCTCTGATAGTTGTCAGAGTTGCTATAGTTATTTATTGATGAAGGTTGGTCATCTCTGCTACAGTGGTCAAAGTTTCTATAGTTCTCCTAAAATTTTTGTTGGGAACCTTCATCCACCATATCAAGTGCACGTTTCCCCCTGTAACCCCCAATGAGCTCATGAAGAACTCAACCCACGAAGTTGTGGGCTGGTGCACAGTATGGACCGCAAGAATTTGGCCCATTAATATCCAAAACAGAGTGGGCTACACCAATCCAACATAGTTATTGTACAGTTTGAAAAACCACGTATACTAACCAATCATTTCTATAGGTTGACACAAAACATAATTTTCCATGTTCCGACCTCCTAAGTGTAAGGGTTGGTGTCCTTAGAACCAACTGTTTTGCACTTTTATTACATGAATGTTCACTTATTATATATTTTTCATTGTTCTGCATAACTATAATATAATAATGTCCTGGAATATTTGTTACATTAATAAGGTCATAGAAGATCCCCACTATGATGAGAACCTTGAAATTATATAACAATATTCTTAAATAAAGTTATGCGGTTGGATGACATACTATTATAGGACACATAGTATACAGACCGTCATGTACGAGTAATCCTAAGAAGACGAGACTCTCTCTCATGGAGTTCGCACTTGGTAATCTCCAAAATGGGAGATTATGATAACAGACCCGCCAGTAGTAATTCCGCATGTCTTGGTGTCATCGGGTATTGCTATCTACGAGCGTGTGTAATGGTCCTTAGACTGGAAGATTATCATTAACTCATGTCATGACTCGCACACTTAGATTTACTGACGAAAACCGTCACGTGGATAGTTGGCAGGAAGTAGGGTACGTTGGGTGCATCACGAGTGACATTTTCTTAATGGATAAGTCGAGGAAGGATTTGTCCCTTCCATTTACGGAAGTTGATATCTCGTCCCTTTGATTGAAATAGAACTATCGCATTAAATTCCATGGCCATGGTGTGAACGACGAGTTTATTTCAAGTAGTCAAAGAACGAAGGATCAAGCATATAGGTTTATGACACTGCCATGAAACCTTCTTGATGAGATATTGAGACAAAGGGATTAAATTACATAGTAAGCATTCTTATGAGGTGATACGTCAATGCGGCGTCAACTTATTTCTCTTGGGTGCCTTGACCCGTTGCTAGACAGTAATCTTGGACTTTAGGCAAGCCCACCTAATGCCAATGAGAAAGAGTCCTAGAAGGTCACACACTAAGTGTATCCAAGTATCTCAAGTTGAATAAATATTATTCTCGTACGTGGTTTAATAATTATTCAAGGAATCCTAAGTTGTTTTAAATGATGGAGGAAAAATAAAATAAAACAAGTACACGCCATGTATTATTAAATGTACACACCATGTAGTTTTATTTTGGTAAGGAAATGAATAAATGAAAACAAGATATACACGTCGTGTACATTTAATGTACACGCCGTGTAGTTTTCAATGAAAAACAAGTACACGCCGTGTATTTATTATTACACGCTGTGTAGTTTTTCCAGTCAGGATTTTGAGGATATAATATCATTTTATTAAATGATATTTATTATAATCAGCGTGAGTGCATGTTAAGGAATTAATTATTCGACATGGGGGTTTTCAATAAGAGTTAATGAAATAAATGAAATGCGTAACGCGTTTATTTATTGTCATAACTCTACAACCTCAAACTCAATTATAAATATCCTCACAACCCCAACTCTTTTCCTACACAATAGAATCGTTGTGCACAACATCTCTGGAGAATTATTTCAAGGACGAAAGAACCTCTTCCTTCAAGAATGCTCTCAAGACTGAGAGACATCCTCTTCCATCGGATCAAGATAATCTAAGGCGGACAATGCAAGCAAAGGCTTCTCCACGCTAGCACCCAGAGAATCCTTTGGAGATGTCCAGAGATATGAGGTAAACGTGTGGATCACCACTAGAGTGAGTCTACACTTGGCTTCTGCGACGCAACAACGGATCACATCGACAACGTGATCAAGAACATCAACAAATAAAGAACACCCAAAAGGTATTTATTTATAGTTAATTAAATTAATTATAATCAACCTGTAACGATCCTTGTTTGTGGTTCCGAGACAAACCATCTTCTTTATCTTTTTCTGTGATTCTATCCGTGGATACTGGCGTTTATCTTCGTATTGATCCCGGATTGATCATTTCTAATGACAAAAAGCCAAGTGGTCACATCCACCCACGCGCTTCTGCTGCGCCCGGAACCTTCAAATGGTATCAGAGCGAGGTTACAACGTTGATTATAGTTATTTAATTTTCGTTGATAATTTACGCATTTATATTTGATTCAATTCGAAATATATCATTCTATTAATCTGAATAAATGAGATCTATTCTTCCTCCTTTGTTTCTCGATTCATATCAAAGAAACGACCTTTTAATTTTGATTTTGATTAAAATAAAAATGAGGAATTCATCCGGAGGAGTCGCTCTTTCTGTCTGTACAACACGAGATTACATGGTGTGTAATTAAAACTGCACGTCGTGTACATAGGTTCAATGAACCGGTACTGGTCTGCCAAACCACGCTGTGTGAATTGATTATGCCTAAGTATTAATCACGCCATGTTGACCAGAATTGAACAACACTTGGGAACCGGAATACATGGCGTTTATGTTGGAAAAACACGTCGTGTAGTCTGATCCGGTCCAGGTGAAACCGTGTACAAGGAGAAGCCGTGTTCCGCGTACACAGGATTGCCAAGCCGGTTACCGCGTAACAAGGAAGTACATGCCATGTATGATTCATCTACACACCGTGTAATCCATAATTTCCAAAGTAGAGAAAACACGCCAAAGCCCCGGCGTGTACTTTGGAAACAAGGTGAAAAGAAATACACGCCGTGTAAATATAAACTACACGCCGTGTACTTTCCAGAAATGGAATTTCACCAGGTTTCCTCCAATGTATAAAGACCCGTACAAGGAATATGGATGAGAAGAATCTCAAGGAAATTCAGAAAGGAATTTAAGATAAATAATTGATTAATTATAAGATCATAATTAATGGAATTAGAGCGCTACTTATCTTAAATGAAAGAGAGATTAAAAGAATTTGAATTCTAAATATACATAAATGTTGTTGCATGTTGTGGGTGATCATGAGCTAGACCAAAGACCCTTTGTATGTGTATGGTTTCATTTAAATTTATTTAATTTAAATTTTTTGGCCTGTGAGCCTTCTTCCAATAAAATGTAGGGTCTGCGTGCCCATGGTTTCTTTAATGTAAACCCATGTAATGGAGGATCCCCCAAGCCAGTGGAGATGGTTCAAATCCCGAATTCGAGGCGAAAATGACGCAAGAAGATACAAAGATGGACAGGTGGGAGCTGCAAAACACGAACCAATAGGTTCAAGGTGTTTTCCCTAGGTCAGGTTTATCTTATCAAAACCACTAGATAAGCTAACCAATAGAAGCTCATGATCATGCCATCTTATTTTATTTCTATCTGATTGCATGGTTTATTTATTATGTATGTGTTGTCGCGATCACATAATTAATAAAATGAACAAGCATGAAAATATGGAAAAAAGTAAAAACCAGACTATGCGTAAACATTATCAGAACATGGTTAATCACTTAAGAAAGCATCACTTAATATTAACAAGCATGTGATAATGCGAAACTACGCATAAAGGAATAAAATCCCTCAATACCATATTAAGTCAGACCAAGACTTCCGTTACCTGATTAAGGGAAAGACTCAATAAAACTATGTGTTTGACCAACCCTTGTTGGGACACTTACTTTTATAAAGGAAGCCCTTATGAAATGTTTCAGGTTGACTTAACCATATTACATCAAGAGAAGTAGCCCTTGCTAGACTTGGTGTAATATTGGAGGCAAGAGTTAAGGAAATCCAAGTCAGGATTTCAGGATTGGGGAGTCCACTCAACAGATCAAGGAACTGTAAGCTCACATTTGGAAAAGACCTGCCTACCTAAATACCTTCAAATAGCTTGACCAACCCTTGTTGAGGTTATGCAAAGGGAAATATAGATCATTGCCACTAGAATGTCAAAGCAACTAGACATTCCGAGTTCAATGGTGAGTTCCATTGGGACTTGATAAAATAGTGGGAGAATTAATTAATTTATTATTTCTCATAAAATGTAATAAAAAAGATACTGATAAATCTGCTCTTTTAATTTGTAGAATCGAAATGACAAACTCATCAACCACATTTTCTCTATGATCAATACTAGATAAAGACAATATCCTCACCGGCAGTAACTTTCAGGAATGGTTTAGGTGCATTCGGGTTATCCTACGCCATGAACGAAAGTTTTACGTGCTGGAGTCCTCACTTCCTGATTCTCCTACCCCAGGGGCGAGTGATGAAGATTTCCTGGTCTATGATCAACATTTGAACGACGCTCTCGACGTTCAATGTTTGATGCTATCATCGATTTATAGTGAGCTCATGAAGTCTCATGAAGACATGGATGCCTATAGCATGCTCGAGCACCTCCGTGGTCTATACCAGGAGAGAGCAAGACAGAAAAGGTTTGAGATCTCCAAGGCTCTATTTCAGAGCAAGCTTGTAGAGGGTGCCCCAGCCGGGCCTCATGTAGTCAAGCTCATTGGCTACATTGAGTGCTTGGAGGTTCTAGGGTTTAAACTCCCCGAAGAACTGGGTACCTATCTCATTCTTACATCACTCCCCCAGAACTTCTCAAACTTTGTTGTGAACTTCAATATGAACAACATTGAGAAGTCTCTGTCTGATCTTCTCATCCTCATTCGCCAAGTGGACACTGACATGAAGCGTGAAAATCCTTCTGTCCTCATGGTGAATAAAAGGAAAGGGAAGGCGAAGAGCTTTAATCCCAAAGCTTCTTCAAGGCCTTCCAAGAAAATTAAGATCAAAGGGGAGGCAAAGGAACATGATGTTGTTTGTTTTGCATGTGGCAAGAAGGGACACTAGAAGAAAAACTGCACCCAGCCAAGCAAGCAAGGAGAAGCTTCAGGTGCATTTGTTATCGAATGAAATCTATCTATTTCTACTAATTGGGTATTAGATACTGATTTTGGTTCTCACATCTGTATCCAAATACAGGAACCAAGTAGATTCAGGAAGATTGATCGAGGGGAGGTAGATCTATGAGCAGCCAATAGATCCAGACTTGCTGATGTGGCTGTTGGGGACTACCACCTCACATTGCCTACGGGGATGGTCTTAGTTTTGAAAGGATGTTATTATGTACCCTCTATAACCAAAAACATTATTTCAGTATCCAGATTAGATACTGATGGATTCATCTTCAATTTTGGAAGTGGATGTTGCTATTTTTATAAAGATAGCATTTGTTTTGGTATGGCACATTTATATAATGACCTTTATGTGTTAGAATACACAAACCAAGTAATGTAAATCAATAACAAAGTTAATTCACATGAATCATACCACACCCAACTTTGGTATCACCAGCTAGGTCATGTCAATGAGAAACGTTTGACAAAATTACATCAAGATGGGTATTTATATTCTTTCGAACTAAAACCACTTGGTGTATGTCATGCGTGTCTACAAGGCAAAATGACCAAAGCCCCATTTAGTGGAAAAGGTGATAGATCTAAAGAGCTTCTAGAATTATTTCACACAGATGTGTGTGGACCATTTCCAGTTGAAACAAGGGGTGGGTTCTCTTACTTCATAACTTTTACTGATGATTTTAGTAGATATGGATATATCTATTTAATGAGGTATAAGTCAGATTCTTTTGATCATTTCAAAGAATACAAGAATGAAGTTGAGAACCATCTTGTTAAGAAGATTAAGAAACTCCGCTCAGAAAGAGGAGGAGAATATCTTAATTAGGACTTCGTTGATTTCTTACGGGAGTTTGGGATTCTATCTCAACTCACTCCTCCTTACACACCGCAGTGGAATGGTGTAAGTGAAAGGAGGAACCTCACCCTATTGGACATGGTGAGATCAATGATGAGTCATGCGAGTCTTCCATTATCCTTTTGGGGATATTCATTACAAACAACAGCGTACATACTAAACCAAGTACCAACTAAATCGATAAATGGTATTCCATACGAGTTATGGAGTGGACGCAAAGCCATGTTATCGAATTTACATGTGTGGGGTAGCGAAGCATTTGTTAAGGCCTCTTCAGGTAACAAACTTGCACCCCGAGGAAAAAAGTGTATCTTTATAGGATATCCCAAGAAAACAAGGAGATATTACCTATACAACCCCTCAGACAAAAAGGTTACAGTGGCAAGACACACCATATTCCTTGAGAGGGAGCACATCTCCAAAAGAGATAGTGGGAGCGAGATAGACTTCAATGAAGTCGAGGCTCAAGATACACATGAGTTGGTACAAGAACAGATTCCACAAAGCCCCGTGGAAGAACAATCTGTTCCAGAGACACAAGAACTGCGTAAGAGCACGAGAGAGGTGAGAGAACCAGAACGATATGGTTTTCTTGTCACCTAGAATGGTGACTCATTATTGGTTGACAATGATGATCCTATTATCTACAAGGAATCAATTGAAGGCACAGACGTTTCCAAGTGGCAAGAATCCATAAATTCTAAAATGGATTCCATGTACCAAAACCAAGTCTATATTTTGGTAGATCCTCCAGTTGATATAAATCCTATTGGTAATAAATGGGTATTCAAGAAGAAACTGGACATGGAAGGGAAAGTCAGCACCTACAAGGCACGACTGGTTGCAAAAGGTTTTAGACAGCGTCAAGGAATTGACTATGATGAAACCTTTTCACCAGTTGCAATGCTGAAATCCATCAGAATCCTATTGTCCATTGTTGCTTACCATGAATATGAAATTTGGCAAATGGATTTCAGAACAGCTTTCCTTAAAGGGAACCTCCAGGAAGATGTCTACATGACACAACCTGAATGGTTTGTGAATCCAAAGGATGCCAACAAGGTATGCAAGTTGCAGAAATCCATTTATGGATTAAAGCAAGAATCAAGATCATGGAACATTCGTTTTGATGAAGATGTAACGGAATTCGGCTTTGTTATGAACAAATGTGAGCATTGTGTCTACAATAGTTTTAGTGGGAGTGCAGTCGTTTTCCTAATAGTATATGTTGATGACATATTACTAATTGGAAACGAAGTACCTATCTTACAGTCAGTTAAGGCATGGTTGCATAAATGCTTCTCCATGAAATACTTGGGCGAGGAAGCATATATTCTTGGGATCAAGATCCATCGTGATATATCCAAGAGAATGTTGGGCCTGAGTCAAAGTACATACATTGACAAGATACTGAAGAGATTCAGTATGGAACAATCCAAGAGGGTATTGTTACCAGTGTCACGTGAAATTCATCTTTCCAAGAAAATGTGTCCTCAGACACATGAGGAAAGAAAGAGAATGGAAAGGATCCCTTACGCATCCGCGATTGGGACAGTCATGTATTCTATGCTATGTATGAGGCTAGATGTTGCTTACGCATTAAGTGCAGTAGGAAGATATCAAGCTGATATAGGAGACCTCCATTTCATGGCATTCAAGACTATACTTAAGTATCTGAGGCGTACTAAGGATATGTTCCTGGTTTATGGAGGAGATGAGGAACTAGTCATCAGAGGACATGTAGATGCTAGTTTCTAGACTGATCAAGATGACATGAAGTCACAGACTGGATACATCTTCAGTTTGAATGGAGGTGCAGTGAGCTGGAAGAGATCAAAACAAAGTGTGGTGGTAGATTCTACAGCAGAGTCCGAGTATATCGCAGAATCTGAGGCAGCTAAAGAAGCAGTATGGATGCGAAGCTTCGTCCAAGAGCTGGATGTTGTACCGAGCAGTAAAGATCCTATCACACTCTATTGTGATAATACTACAGTGGTGGCACTTGAAAAAGAGCCAAGGTCACATCAGCGGAAAAATCACATACTTCGGAAGTATCATCACTTGAGGAATTTTTCTCGGAGAGGTGAAGTTGTAGTGAGCAGTATTTCCACGGAAGACAACGTGGCAGACCCATTGACTAAAGCCTTGACTCAGCAGAAACATGATAATCATGTGAGGTCTAGCGGAGTAAAAGTCGTAGGCAGTTGGCTCTAATCCAAGTGGGAGTTTGTAAGGGTTGGTGTCCTCAGAACCAACTGTTTTGTACTTTGATTACATGAATGTTCACTTATTATATATTGTTCATTTTTCTGTATGACTATAATATAATAATGTCCTGAAATATTTGTTGCATTAATAAGGTTATAGAAGATCCCCTCTATGATGAGAACCTTGAAATGATATAACAATATTCTTAAATAAAGTTCTGCAGTTGGATGACATACTATGATAGGACACATAGTATACAGACCGTCATGTGCGAGTACTCGTAAGAAGATGAGACTCTCTCTCATGGAGTTCGCACTTGGTAATCTCCAAGATGGGAGATTATGAGAACATACCCGCCAGTAGTAATTCTGCATGTCTTGGTGTCATCAGATATTTCTATCTACGAGCGTGTGTAATGGTCCTTAGACTGGAATATTATCATTAACTCATGTCATGACTCGCACACTTAGATTTACTGATGAAAACCGTCACGCAGACAGTTGGCGGGAAGTAGGGTGCGTCACGAGTGACATTTTGTTAATGGATAAGTCGAGGAAGGATTTGTCCCTTCCATTTATGGAAGTTGATATCTCGGCCCTTTGATTGAAATAGAACTGTCGCATTAAATTCCATGGCCATGGTGTGAACGACGAGTTTATTTCAGGTAGTCAAAGAACGACGGATCAAGCATATAGGTTTATGACACTTCCATGAAACCTGTTTGATGAGATATTGAGACAAAGGGATTAAATTACACAGTAAGCATTCGTATGAGGTGATACTTCAATGCGGCGTCAACTTCTTTCTCTTGGGTTCCTTGACCCGTTGCTAGATAGTAATCTTGGACTTTAGGCAAGCCCGCATAATGCCAACAATAAAGAGACCTAGAGGGTCACACACTAAGTTTATCCAAGTATCTCAAGTTGAATAAAGATTATTCTTGTACGTGGTTTAATAATTATTCAAGTAAGCCTAAGTTGTTTTAAATGATGGAGGAAAAATAAAATAAAACAAGTACACGCCATGTATTATTAAATGTACACACCGTGTAGTTTTATTTTGGAAAGGAAATAAATAAATGAAAACAAGATATACACGCCGTGTACATTTAATGTACACGCCTTGTAGTTTTCAATGAAAAACAAGTACATGTCGCGTATTTATTATTACATGCCGTGTAGTTTTTCAAGTCGGGATTTTGAGGATATAATATCATTTTATTAAATGATATTTATTATAATCATTGTGATCGCATGTCAAGGAATTAATTATTTGACATTGGGGTTTTCAATAAGAGTTAATGAAATAAATGAAACGTGTAACGCGTTTATTTATTTTCATAACTCTACAACCTCAAACTCGATTATAAATATCCTCACAACCCCAACTCTTTTCCTATATAAGAGAATCGTTGTGCACAACATCTCTGGAGAATTCTTTCAAGGAAGAAAGAACCTCTTCCTCCAAGAACGCTCTCAAGACCGAGAGAGATCATCTTTCATCGGATCAAGACAATCTAAGGCGGACAATGCAAGAAAAGGCTTCTCCACACTAGCACCCGTAGAATCCTTTGGTGACGTCTAGAGATATGAGGTACACGTGTGGATCACCGCTAGAGGGAGTTTACACTTGGATTCTGCGATGCAACGATGGATCACATCGACAACGTGATCAAGAACATCAACGAATAAAGAACACTCAAAAGGTATTTCTTTATAATTAATTAAATTAATTATAATCAACCTGTAACGATCCTTGTTTGTGGTTTCGGGACAAACCATCTTCTTTGTCTTTTTCTGTGATTCGATCCATGGAGACTGGTGTTTATCGTCGTATTGATCCCGGATTGATCATTGCTAATGAAAAAAATCCAAGTGGGCACATCCACCCACGCGCTTCTGCTACGCCTGGAACCTTCACTAAGACCCCTCAATACTTTATCTGTATAAAAAAATTGGGTATTTTATGTGATTGTAAATTTTATGAGTTATGTTTCAAGTGATTTATCTATGTTTTATGAAAATACAAGTAAAGGGTGTGTTATACATACATACATACATACATACATACATATATATATATATATATATATATATATTTGGTGTTATTATTTTTATATGTAAATTATGCTTTGAGTTTGTAAATTGATGTAAGGATATGGTATTATTATTATATCATTTTATTTATTAGGGGGAAATATATAGGGAGACTTTTATATGACACTACAGAAGTGGTGATTTATTGTTATATTATCTTTATAATTATTATTATTATATTATTATTATCAGAAAGAAAATGAAAAAAGTTGTAAAATTCTCTCACTCTCTCTCTCTCTATTTCAATGAACACACATAACCCAAGAGAGGAATTTGTAACAATTAGGGTCCGCCGGTACCCCAACTGCCCCACAGACACATGTTGTCCCCTCCCTGGGGCCCACCCATGTGTCTGTATGGGTCTTCAAACTAATGATTGTTTTGATGGGCCAACACATGTTTCTTCTAGTGTATTTTTTCCTCACTTGCATACACCATGGAAAAATTATCATGAGGTCACCAATCATGATCACTACTCCAAACAAAACCTCTTTAACTATAATGTTCTAAACAGGTAGTCCTCCGAAAATAAAGGTGCACCATTGTTGACATGAGTAATAATATTTAGTCCTTTAACCCTTAAAATTTATGGGGTGTTACATTCACCCCCCCCCCCCAGAGCATAGTGTCCTTGTTGTAAACCCTACATCTCAACCCAAGCAGTGTCACCGCACTTCCAGCTGGGTTACACCTCTAATACCAATGCAATAACTGGGCCCCACATACACCCCAGTTTTCATGGAAACACGTTTTCCTTATCCTTGAGCCCCACCCAAGTGTATGAATGGGTCATCAAACT
This sequence comes from Viscum album, assembly GCA_963277665.1. Classification (NCBI taxonomy): domain Eukaryota; kingdom Viridiplantae; phylum Streptophyta; class Magnoliopsida; order Santalales; family Viscaceae; genus Viscum; species Viscum album. Next base: position 1,175,003,864 of record OY728141.1, on the reverse strand, counting down.
AATTATTGTCCCCATAGGAAAACATATGTTCTTTCTAGTGTGTTTTGTCCTCACTCGCACACACCTTGGGAAACTTCCCAAGAATCCACCCATCTTGATCACTACTCCAGATCAAACCTCTTTAACTATGGAGTTCTAATTGGGTAGGCTCTCAAAAAGAAAGGTGCATTGTTGACATAGTTAGTATTATTTAGTATTTAAACCCTTGAACTTTCTAGGGTGTTACAAAATCATCCATGAAGGTTCCAAAGTAGTTTTTCTTTTTTGATTTCTCTTATTTTTCCTCTCTGTATCTTCCTCTCACCCTCATCTCATATATAGTTCTTGGAGAATTGTGGGTTTTCTAGGACAAGGAAAACCCCTCAATTTTCATTGGGTTTTCAGTGTCAAGAGGTTGCAAACATCCTTGATAACCCCTCTTCATCATCTATCACTTATCAAAGGTGCATGGTTTCGTCAACATATAGGTAGTTTTCTATATGTAATTATTTTTATTGGGAATTATCTTGATTCTTTATATTTCCAAATGAATTTTCATGCTTATAAAATACATGTATATTTAATTTATACTGGTTTCTAAGGTTTTTATATTTTTCTTTCCAAAATCATGTTATGTAAAAAGAATTATTTTAGAATCATTATTAAAATATATCCTCATATATTTTAATGTATGAAAAGTGTTTAATAAAATACCTTTGAGGTTATTTATCCTTAAAATGATTTTAGAGTGAAGATTTTGTATAAAGGCTGATTTCTATAAAGGGGTTGTCAAAATAATTCAATGTGTTATTTTTTTAAAAGTTAGATTTTATGAAAAAGGTGTTCAGTGAAATGTTATTGAGGATTGTTTTGATTCTAAAGAATTTATACATGATGTTTCAGTTATGTATGGTTTTCTATAAAATGGTTTACTTGTGTTTTCATTGAGTTATGCATTAAAAAGGGATGTTTGGCATATTTGATATTATTATTACTATTGGTTCAAAGACACTTTTATCCTTGGTTTTGAAAATCAAAATACACTCATACAAGGATTTGATTTGATTTAAATATATTGATGTAATTTATGTTATGCAGTTTTAATTTCCAATTACTCGAGTCCTACTTAACTTAGTTGTTTGATCGCTTTTACTATCATGTGTGAGGTGATGTCAAGATAGAGTTGATCAAAAGACCGATACAGTTGAAACCATACCTAAAGAACTCAGAATATGACCATTGAGGTTTGTTACAACATAATCTATAAATAGAATCAGAGGCATCATGGAGTGAGAGATACCAAACACACTAATTTTTATATTTTGGAGTTTTTGTGCATCATCTCGTTTTGTTCAGAGAGATTTATTTTGTAGTTGTTTTTCAGTGTGTGATAATAACCATCATCTTGTGAGGTTTTTCCTTGTAAGTATCTTGGGTTTTCCTTCAGTTGTTTTTTTCTTTAAAGTTATGTGAGATCAAGGAACTTCTAGAATGTGGAGGTTTCTCTTTTTATAATCTTGTTGATCGAAATAATTCCAAGTCTAATAATTTGTTCCTTCTGAACATGTTTTTTGAAGAATCCCTAGAGTGGACTGGCTGCCAATCATTTGATCGAGGAGGGGCTCGGGTTTAAAGTATCTAGCACCTTCTAACGAGTTTTCAGTTGAGGGGATTTCAGGGTTGAAATAGAGATAATTTGGTACATATTACAAACTACCTACCTCATTGGTTTAAAATCCAAGGGTTTTTTTATTGTAATTATATTTGGTAATAATATCCATTTTGGAGTTTCATGGATTGTTATCCGGAACTCTATTCATTGTTTTTGTCATTATTCTATTACTATCATTTTGTTGATCACATTCAGAAAGAAGTATATATTTTCCAATTATATTAATACATATTTTTTTACTACTCACTGATTATTCGATGAAGTTTTTGCATAAATTATGAAGATTTTACATATCACCTCATTGCATTAATTTACTCTTTTTGTACTCTTTAGTTTATTTAAACTTTAAAAATATAAGTAGATAAAAATTTACTAATTTCAAATCAATTTATTATTTGAGTGGGAGAAAAATTGTTATTTGTTATACTATAATTCACCCCCTCTTATAATGTCATATCTTAACCTTTTGGGCCAACATATGGTATTAGAGTAAGTCTTTTCTAAGACTGAGTTTTTTTAATTTACTGGAAACTATCTCATTTTCCTTACACTAATAGTGTTATAGACGAAAGGTTTTTTTATATTATAGGACTTCCAACATGAAATATTAAGAACCTGAATCCTAGTCAGTCACTGATAGAGACCATGGAATCTAGAAATTATAACCTAGGAAGAACATTCTAAAAAGGGGAATAAGGATCATGCAGAGGAAAAATAGCTCGGGAACTACAGTTGTATATTAGGGGTCCTATGCATGGAATGGGGGATTATTAAAGGAAGTATGGAAAGGAATTTGTTAGATTTTTATTATCCCATAGGTCTTAGTCAAGTGTGTGAGTCCTCTCGTACATTTCTTATATCTTCTCTCTTATTCTCCTCCTCCTTCCACATATAATTTTTCTTCTTAATTTCTTGAATGTAAACTTAAGATTCCACTCATGGTTGGACTATTGGAGAAAGGGTCTTAACATTTGGTCCAACCTTCTAGAAACTTTTCAGCTGTAGGAGGAGTGACATGACACTAGAGATGCGTCATCTAGCTTGCCTTGAAGGGGTGGAATCACATCTGGAAAGCGTGAAGTCAATGCTATACAAGGTGGATTCAACAATGAAAAACAACACAAAATGGTTCGAATAGAAACTGAAAGAATAAGATGAATTCAGGAAATACATGGTTGGTGTGATGCACCTCCTAGAGAAGATGTTGCAGTAGGAAGATGAGTAGTCATCGTTGGTTGTGGAAGAAACAGGTAGGCATTCAGATGAAATCGGTGACAAAGTCACACGGGGGGATGCAGTTTTGTCAGTAAATACATTTGATAATATAAAAAGTAAGTTATCTACATGATTTTGGTTATAAGATGATTCTCAAACATCAATGATCATGGAGTAAATGGAGAAGAAACATAGAGGAATGATCGGGATGTAGTACAAGACCATTTTCATGTATGATCAGATAAAAGTAGTTTAAGGATCTGAACTACCTGTGTTCAATAAAAGAGATCTGAGAAGCTGGAACACCCGAGTGAAAGGGTTTTTATGAAATAATTAATGGATAAAGGTATTGTAAAAGTCCCTATAAAGTCATCCTTATCCTGATCAAATGATAATCGGATGATGGAAAGGTTAGTTAGAAAACTCAAAGGTGTGTACCGAAATAGGGGGAGTGTTCTCCTGTTATAGTTTCATCTAAGGGCTTGGGTGGGAGAGTTGAAATTATATCATGTAACTTCATGACCCTCAATTATTCCTCCTCTTTTAAATCAAATTTTCATGTACTAATCATCCATCTCTTCTTTGAAAGACTCATACAACATTGGATTACATTTCTACATTTGACCCCACCACATCAGTCCTATTATGAATTTCATGGGGATGGTGTGAAGGAGGAAAAAGGCCACAGTATGTGAAAAGATGAAACTGAGACAACAAGGCTATACAGTTTACCTGTAGGATTTTTCAATACACGTAGGAGTTGTGATGAGTCTTCGATCATGATAGTGACTCCTCCCAAACCTAGTTCAAAGTTGAGGAAATCATTGTAGTTGAGGGAGATAAATACTTTGGATTCATCCAGGAAAGATTACTAGATTCATGGAATCTATCCAAGATATTACTTGTCTTCTCCGAATGACATGATTCTTCTTTCCTTGGGAAATAGAGGGCATGCATTTGTTGTTTATGGAGCTGGCACTAATTGATATATTTGTTGAGGAGCAATATAGTGTGCTCGGGCCTTCTATCCTTTTATTGAGAATTAGCATAGTGGGGTTCATAAGGGGAGCATGTGAGTTTGTAGTGAGGAAAATATTGTAATTTTACACTTTAATTTTTTATTAGCCTAAGGGATTAAGTTGGCATCTAAATCGATGGGAGAGGGGGTATGTTGGAAAACTAAGGTTGTTAGGTGGGTATCTTTGGCCTTTAGAGAGGGTGTACATTGTAAAACTAAGGTTTTAAAGAGGTTAGCCTTCTCTTGTGGAGAGTGAGTCTCCTAGTAGAGTGAAGATCTTCCAAAGAGTATGATAAGGAAGTGATCATAATTCTAAAAGTAAGGTTTTCATTCTAGAAATTATACTTATATTTTTCTAAATAAAATTCATCTCTATCGTCTTTGGTGCTTTCATTTAGACAATCGAAACACGATCGGATAGGGTTTCATGAAGGAAATGGTATTGTATAACAACCCTTCTCTTTATTACATATTTAAACATGATTTTTTTACATAAACTTGAACTTAAGACAAATATGAGGATCAAGAGATCTAGTGTCTTTGGAAATTAGAATCATTACATAACAACTTAAAACATAAAATACAACATCTTTATTGAAAACTTCTTTTACATAACCACAACATTCCTTCGTACTTAGCATTGCATGGGATAACCTAGGACATACATAAGAAAATGGTGAGCTATAAATCCCAGTAAGGGAGTAAACAAGGCATAACATGAAGAATAAAATACATGTTAGTAAATAGGCATATCAATAGATAATAATATAAACATGAACATAAAGTTATGATATAGCATGATTATCATAACACGGAAATGTGGTAACGACATACAACATGATATTAGTATGAGACAAGGCTCATTGCACAAGGATTAGCATGACTAAACCCTCATTTCACATGGATTAACATGAGTAAACCCTCATTGCACATGATTTATCATTAGTAAACCCTCATTTCACTTGGAATATCATGATACTAAACATTACCCAATGCACGGGAGCGTTGTCAGGGTGCACCCTTCATAAATATTTCATTTAATGCATAAGTGTGCTGCATGGATCATATAACATGGAATCATTCAACATAATAAGTTATTACATGATTAAGGAATGTAGAATAAATACATGTAAGTACCATTAAATAATTATATGTTTATAAAGGTGAATACCCTTGATATATAAATGGGTATGGTATTCACTACACGATGATTTTGGCTTGGAAAATTGCAGTGCAATTTCGGCAACATAACGTCGTCATATGGAAATTCATAAGTTGGGTTGATGGGAGAGAAAGGGGTATCTCATAATTTATACATGAAATTTACAGTAAGTGGATCATGGAACATAATATACAAACATATTAAATATAATTTAGATTCATAATATGGGAGAAATACTTGAATGGAAATAAGAAGAGAGAAATCCTTTACTGAATTTCGGCATGGTAACGGGTGTACACGGAAGGCATTAATGAGAGAGAAAGGGGAATCTCGTCATTAAAACATAAGGAGGGAAGTATGGGGGAGGTGATAAATAATAACCCAACATTTTTAATTGAAAGTAGAGGGTTATAACAACATAAATAAACTTGGATAAAAATGGTAAAGGAAGGAATCCCGTATGAAAATTCTGCATGGTAACAATGCACATAAGGGTTCATAAGAGGGATAAATGAGAGTGAAAGGGATATCATCATTTTTATGTCAAATTGGAAGTAAGTAGGATATTTAATAACACATAAAAACCTAGGAATAAAATAAATTAAATGACATAATATGAAAGGAATGTTTGGTAAAAGAGGAGGGTGGAAGATCCCTTATGGAATTTCAGCATAGTAACGGGTGTGCTTAAAGGATCATAGGGGGGATTGATGAGATTGAAAGGAAGATATCATCATATACAAATCAAATGGAAAGTATGGGGGTCATGTAACATCATAACCCATCATATAAATATGGAAATTAAGAAGCATAATGTAAAATAGTGTCTTGAATGGAAATAAGAAGAGTGAAATCCCTTACAAAATTTTGGCATAGTAATGGATTAGGTAAGGGTCAAAATTAGGGAGGATAAATAATAACTAATTGAAATAATATCATATGGACTGTAATATAATTATTATAAAATAATCATATTATAACCATTCTAAATACAAGAACTACTTTCAAATAAGATGCTTGAATTCAAAAGGAGGAGAGGAAAGTGAGGATCCCTTACTTGGAAGTGTGATCCCAAAGGCTTGGGAGAGGCTTATTGGGAGATTGAGGGTGAATTTTGAGGACTATAGGGAGTATGGGGAAGATGTTGGTCGGGTTCCAAATGGTTTTAGTGAATATTAATGGGAGTTTGGGTGGTTTTATATAGGAAATGAGAGAGAATTATTTATTATTTAGGTTTTGGACACTACACATTAAACTAATCAAACCCACAAACCATACCATGTTTTTCCCATGGTTTATAACAAAGGGTATTGGTATATAATATTTTATAATTCCAAGTGCTGAAAATATTAAAATATTTGGATTGATTATGAGGTGGTGAGTCACACTCTCAAGGAAATCATTTTACCAGGAAAGTTCAGTCAGAGGAATAACCTCTGACCATTTATTAAAAGAAATAAAAGTGCAGTAAATAAGGAGATGGATGAGGGCGAACATCTTGCCCAAACCCAATGAGAAGTCCCCACCAAACATATCCAATTACAAACCAAACCATTACACCCAAAACCAAAGACCCATACTGCTGATTCAACACTTCAACCGTTCATCATCTTCAAAAACATCAAAACTTCCAGATTTCAACAGCATATCTTCACTGCAATTACTGCAACCGCGACTTCATTCCAGAGATCTTCCCGAAAACAGATCAATCACAAAATCATAAATCCAGAACGAACGGCCATCGATCAAACACAAACCCATCTTCACCAAATCAGAACCTCAAAACAGCTTCTATCCGCACCAAAAACCACCAAATCAAAACTCCTCCCCCCTCCAAGCCATTGGAGCCAACCCTGAGCAAACCGTAGCACGCCATGGCCGATGTCGATCCAGGATGAAGCCGAGCAAGGAACAAGATCCGCCGGAGCTGAGCACATCAACGCCGAGCACACCGCCGCCGTGACTGAACCGAACAGCAGGTCCCACGAAGCCGACGACAAGCCCACCAAGTCGACGACGATCCGAAGCCGCGACGAGATCCTGAAACTAGGGACGAGCCAAAGCCAACACTGGCACACCAGATCTAGCACCACGCACCTGGATCCGCAAAGAGGACCTAGGCCCGGAAGCAACGAAACCGTCACCGAGCCGAGATCCCGAATCCGAGACACTCGGAGTCGACGCACGCCAACGCCGAGATGAGATCCCAAATCCAGGAGAGCCGAGGCCACCTCTGAGCGCACCAGAGCCGACGATGAACACACCACAGCCGAGGCAAGATCCCGAAGCCGAAACGAAGTTGCTGCTGAGCCCAAAACGAATCCGGACCACGCGGAACTGACACCCAACGACGCCAAGCCGAGCGAAGACAGCCGCCGCCGAGGTCGGGCCATGCCGGAGGAGGGAAGAAGGCACCGAAAAATGGAAACCCTAGACCCGCGGGGGAGAGGGAAGTCGCTGCCGCTCAGAGGCTCTCATTCTCAAGGAAATCATTTTAAAATGTTAAAATGTTTTATAGGTTTTGGAGGGTCCACTAAGGCATTATAAAATTAATAAATAAATATAAAATAACAATATTTTAAATTTAAAACATATATTGAATGAATATATCTTTTATAGTATTTTATTACATCACTATTGGGTCATTATGATGTCATAAAACACATTATATATTAATTCGGTATTTAATTTTTTCCCAAAAAATTCGACTATCTAAAAAAATTATGAAAAAATAATCATTGGATAATTTAGATGTCCTGATTCCAATAATAATATTTATTTTATCTAAATAATTTTCTAAATATTTTAATTTTCACTTTTAAAATAAAAACCAACATTTACTCAAAATTGATGGGTTTTGAAAAAAATAGTTTTTAACCATAATAAAATATATATTTGACTTCATAAAAATTATATACTAATTTATTATTCATAAAAGTAATTTTATAATAATATTTTATTAAAATATTAATTATTTAAAAAATAAATTCAACAAAATAAATTCTTTAATTAAAAATAAAATTTATGTTTTATTGTATAAAAATATAATTCTTATCAAACTAAATAATTAATATTTTATAGAGTAAAAACAATAAATATAATTATCATTTATAATTAAAATTAGTGTTATTATAACAATATTATAATAAAATTATCAATAAAAACTTATTATAATATAATAATTTATATATTTCTAAAAAGTACCATTTTACTTGAAAATTCAATTTATCTAATTCATTATATTTCTAAGAAAAACTATTCTCATAAAGGAATTGATGAAATAAGACTTTTATTTATAAAAATGGATTAAAAAATAAGTAACTAATTCCTTATTACATAACCCCTTATAACACCCACATAAAACCTAAGGGAAAGGTGTGCAATGATGAGAGACTCTTGGGCATCTCAGATAACATCACTCAGGTGGTAATCTCTATTAACTTGAACTTCTCCTATATGAGATTTCGTTCAAGCTTAACATATTGAAGCTCAACTTGGGATTGGTGAAGAGAGAAGCTCGGTGATGCTACCACCTTTCCAAGATCCAAAAAATGAGCTTCGTATAGCTCGAGTCTACTGGATGAGTTCATCCTCTCCTTTGTCTGTGTCAAAGGGATTATTTTTAAAAACCTTAAATTTATATTAGTCATATGATCATTGTTTAATGGATGTATTATCAAAAATAATTATACCCAATAGTCATTTAAACTTAATTGGATAAAATAAAAAAATGTGCATGTGTTTCCTATATCCATAAGACATTTAATTAAATAAAATAAAGGTAATTTTATTCATGAATGTTCAGGTCGTTACATATTGGAAGTGGTTTGGAAGAAGTGTGACTATGTATAATCACATTAATAGAGAGAAAACTTACCATGTTAGAAGCGATGGTATTGGAGTTGATGTTGGGAGATTAGCGGCATGAAAACTAGTTGTAATGAAGCTCACACTGAGTCAGATGGAGGATGGAGTGAGTTGTTTGAAGTTTGAGGCTGAAGAGGGAGATCGTGTGAGTTCCACAGAAGAGGATGAAAATGGAATGTGTATCCAAGCACTGGAGGAGTTATGTGTGGTTTCAAAACAAGTTTAAATTCATACCTTCACTGGTGAGGTCCCTATGACGTGGATTACTTGGGATGAGATTTAATTTTTGATTCATCATACATGAAAGGATATGAAGGTACTTATAGCACAGTTGTGCATGAATGGGATGGTCCAACACTGAATCATTTAACAAAAGCTAATAAAGCTGAAAATAACTTGGGCATAGCTAATGGAGAATATGTCAAGGTGATATGACAACACATCAGAAGAATATCTTTTCATCTACTTGAAGGAATGACAACATGTGAGGATGATGGATACTTTCCTAGATGATTTGGAATGGATATCCATGAACATACCTAATTTGATCGACAAATACTTTATAAGGTTTTTTATTAGGAGGTTGAGGTCGGAGATCAGGGGTAAAATCTCAATGCATTGGCCAAAAAATAAAGAATGTCTACTTACCCTAACACATAGGGTAGATAGGTATCTCATGGTGAAAGGGAACATCTGATATTTCGAGATTCATGCAAGGAAATTGGTTCTAGGGTGACAAGGGATGAGTTTCAATTCAAATACCATTAAAATTGTTACAAGTGAAGATGATAAAGAAAGGGAAAGAAGAGGGGGAGAACCACCCCATTGGAGAGGAATAATGAACTTATCCAGGGAAGAATTTGAAGATAGAAAATAAAAGGGGTTAAGTTACACCTGTGATAAAAAATTAGTCTGGGGCATAGAGGTCCTGAGAATGGTTTTAATTAAATAGTCTAGGAATTTTTGGAGAATGGTGGTGTAGAATAAATAGAATTAGAACCTTTTGATGAAAAAAATATAGTATCAAAGACATTTGGGATATGGAGATGTTGGGAACAATGGTTTGTGTGTAGGAGGAGACGTATGGGAGATGGATAGGAAAATGGAATATCAAATACATATGGGAGATAGAGATTCTAGGCACGACGGTCTGTGTGCAGGAGTGAGAGAAATGTTCTATATTCATGTTAATAGAAGGAAGTATCAAGGGATTTCCACTGTTGATTCTAGTGGATAGTGGAGCAAACCACAAATTCATTTCTAAGTGGGTGTTATGGTATTTCCCCACACAAGTATCTGAGACAATGACTATTTACATTCATTTAGGTGATGGCCACCCCAGGTGAAGTCTTAAGAAAAATGTAAGACACTGGAGATCAACATGGGTGTAGAGTAGTTTGAAGTAGAGGCATAGATCTTTGACACTACCAAATTTGACTTGGTATTGGGAATTTCATGGATAGAGATGTTTCAATATGTTACAACCCATTAGAGGAAGTTTTCTATGAGTTTTGAGAGAGGGGAGATGAATTACCCTACCAGGGGTGTAGCTACTGCAGAATATACCTGAAGCCTTACAATGATACTTGGGAGGGAGGATACCAAGTTAAAGAGATGAAATTGATGACAATGAAGAAGACTTAAATGGAGTAATTTTAGCTAAACCATGGACAACATAACCATTTAAAAATATTGTTGAACCAGTATTGTGTGGTGTCTGAGAAAATAAATAAATTTCTATCAGTGAGGAAGATAGATCACACCATTAAGTTTAAGGGAAGGGTTGAACCAGTAAACATCAGGACAAATAGATATACATATCAAATGAAAAATGAGATTGAACTGCAAGTTCAAGAGTTACTAAAGTAGGGATTGATCACCATCCCCTGCTCGAGTCCTATAATAATTGTAAGGAAGAATGGTAGAGACTATCAGATGTTTGTGGACTATTGGGTTTTGAACAAAATGATGGTGTCTGATTGGTATCCATTTTTCATAATTGAGGAAATGTTGGATAAACTACATAGAGGTAAATACTTTTCCAAGATAGACCTGAAATCCAGGTTTCACCATGTTTGAATGAAGAATTTGTGGGAAAATGGCATTCAAGACACACGAGGGGAATTATGAATGTATGGTAATTTTTTTTGGACTTATGAATCCTCCTACAACTTTCCAATAAAATATTAATGTAATCCTTCTAGAAATGTTATGGAAGGGGGTATTTGCGTTTTTTAATAACATCCTTGTTTATAGAAATATATGGGATAAACATTTGGAGATGTTGTAGCTATTTTTTCAACTAATGGAAGGGAAAGTGTTATATATTCTAATAAGAAGAAATTTTATTTTGGCCAAAAATCACTAGGGTATCTGGGACATGTCATCTTAGTAAATATAGTAGTTATAGATCCTGGTAAGCTGGCAATATTGAAGAATCAGTGGGTATCGAGGACAACTAAATAAGTTAGGGGATTCTTATAATTGACCAAATATTATAAGAAATTTATCTAGGGATATGGAAATACAACCCAACCCCTAATAGCATTGAAAAAGAAGACATGGTTTAAGTGGACTTCAGATGAGCTAAAAATCTCAAGAACAGTATGACCATGACTCTACTGCTAGGACTGCTATAATTTTCACAAAAATTCACAATTGAGTGCAACACATCTAGTTCTGGATTAGGTGTTATTATAATGCAGGAAATACCCCTAGATTATTATAATAAAGTGTTGTCTAATAATAATTTGGAGAAATCAATTTATGAAAAGGAGATAACGGCGTTGGTTTTTTCAATGCTGCATTAGCATGTCAATATTTGATGGGTAGAAGGTTCAAAGTTTACACTAATCACTGGAGTCTCAAACACATTATTAGCCAAAAAGTAATGTCGATGGATAAATAGTGTTATCCAGATAAAACTTTTGAGGTATGATTTTGTGGTGATCTACAAGGCAAGAAAGGTAAAAAATGCTATAGATGCCTTATCAAGAGCAGAATCAGAAGGGAGTTGCAAGTATTTGGTTATTTGAAAACCACATTGGGAAGATCTTCAGATGGTGAAAGTAGAAGTGTGAAAAGATGGCAATTTAGTGGAAATGGTGAAGGTCTTACAATGCGATAGCACCTTGAAACCGGACTATTCCTATAAAAATTGGTTGTTTCTCTATGATCTTGTTGTCACGACACATCAAATTGATAATGTTTTTAAGGTTGATTTATAGTATAGGGTAGACCCTATATCGTCTCTCAATAAGAATTGATAGGTTTAGAGTGTATTTTTAATAAAAAGTACTAAATGAGGGGGGGGTTTTAAAACAGTTTAAAAATAATAATTTAATTTAAAGAGTTTAATAGTTTAAGAACCAAGTGTATTTCTAAAAGTATGAGAAAAAGAGTTCATTGTGATTTTACTACAAACATTTCATGTTCAATGTTCATGGAAATTAATCAGGTTTTTATATAAGTCTTTGACTGAAATTAATCAAAACATTGATTTCTTTCCAAATTTTTATATCAAACCACATTGAGCCAAACCTTGACATAACAATTTTATATCTAAGGTCCATATCTCATTCATGGTATAATAACATCCAAAGCAAATTGAAATCTCTAATAAGTGGGGAAGAAAATGATTATTTTTATGTCTAATCGTAACAACACAAGTGATTTTATTCATCTATTCATAACTTTTTTATACCCCCTTTAGTATATTTCATGTAAAAGTTCATAATTGGTGTGAGATACTCATGTTTTAATGCTAAATATAATTTTATATCATTATTTGTAGTAGTCAAATTGAGTCAGTTTAAAATTTTAATTTATAAATCTAACCCTATTTATCCAAATATTATGGTTCTTAATTTTTATTATTTATTAATCAATTTCCAACATATCATTAGAAGGAAGCTTTGGCCAATTTTTTCCATTTGAAGGTTTATATGGGCCACATAAGAAGGCCTAAAGAATCTATGAAGAAAATGGATCATCCATGAAGATATAATTTATGGGATCAATATAAAAGTCCAAATTCATTAATTCTCCATCAAAATTCGTGGGAAAATCCAATTCATCTTGGATAAAAATTTCAAGTTCCAACTCTACCAAAAAAGGGTCCAAATGATGCTTTTAATTCTAGCCCATCATTCTGTCCGGGAATTAAAATCAGTACACAATACTTGACTTTTCTCCTAATATATACATCCATTCGAGCTAATATTAGGCAGTGTGAAAGAAAATATATATAAGGTAGACTTTGTAAGAGAAATGGTTTGTATTTCAGGGCATCTTACAATTAAAAAACTCATTCATATTTCTTCCTTCTAAAAAGTGTTGATAAAAATGAAAAGATTATAATTTTTATTCAAACCACCATAACATTGGATCCTTATGTCCAATAGCCACAAAATTTTCAAAGTAGACAGAACACATGTATATCTACAAATTTAAAGAATAATAAATCTCAATATTCTATTGTCTTGGTGGTCCAATATTTAATCCAATTAGAGGGACATATTTGGAATAAAAATAGTCCAACTCATTGGGCTATAAATACATCCCCCTCCTCTCATTGCAAGGAGTTGGAATTTAAGCACTTAAGTAGGATTTTTGGAATGACTAGATCCTTTACAAGGTGTTGGGAGGACTTTATTTTATCTTGTTTCAATAATATATACCTCTACTCTATTTTTATTTTCATGTTCTTTTCCATTCATTTACATTTCGAATATTGTAAGTGTTTTGTTGTAATTTTGTTTCAATATAAATACATGTTTATTCATAATATCTTCCCCTCATATAAATTCTTTAGTTTAATATTAATGTTATTAAAATAGTTTAAATAGATTTAAAAACCATTATCTTATTTCATTTTCTCATTCAATCTAAAGTGTGATTTTTCCTCTCTTCCCATTTTGTGTGTGTGTTCAGCGCACCTCTCTTTTCTTTTCCTATTATTTTTATTTTATTTTAAACTCATCACCATAATAATTAAAACTAGATTAATAAACATCTAACTAGCTGAGTAAATCTACTATTTGGGTGATTCATAATTTGTGGATATTAAGTGACTTATAGTTTTTTCTCGTTCAGTATTATTTAGGTTAACATTTTTTATGTTGAACATAAAATGTTATGGATTAATGAAAATTTTTGCTTAACATATGGATTCCATGGATTATTGGAACCATAAATACACTACCATATACAAGTTTTAATTGATATTAGAACCCTAGTTAAGTTTATACTTGAATTAAAGCCTTAACACTTGTGTATTCTGATCAAAATTATCATTTGAAGTGGGTGTTAATTTAATGCAATATAAATAAAATCTCAATGATATCATAAGATTAAATCCCCAATAATGAACTCACCACAATCTTTATAAAATTTTTAAATCAATCTAAATCAATCAATTATTTCATTTTATCTCTGCAAACACCCCCCCCCCCATTAAAAATACAAATCATATAAACAATTGACTATTAAAAAGTATCATCGTTGAGGATTCGACCCGAATGCTACTATACAAGCAGAGCACCGAACCCTTGAACGGTCAATAGGAAAAAATTGGTCGCACTTAAAATGGCTTCGTTTCTAGGGATAGTTCCTTAAGTAGTCATTAGTTTTTGGTTTTTGTAAAAAAAGTAAAAAAATAACCAAAAAAAATCTAAAAAAGAAAACACAAAGAAAAACCTGCCTTCTCATAAAAATCATAAATGTAAAAAAACACAAACAAAACCCCACCTTCTTAATCCTTCAAAACTTATCTGAATTCCTCGTAGCTTCCAAAAAAATCCCTCTAATCTTTTTGACCCTGAAACTCGGATAACTCTTTTCCAAATTAGGAGTAACATTAGGGATAGTCAAATCACTCTTGAAACTTTCTTTGTCCAGGCAATTGAACTATAAAGGGATAATCCAAGGGAACAAACCTTAAAAGAACTAGTTGCCTCTAATATGAATTACCATCCCCTTGGTATTGACTATCCAAACATTGAGGCTGATTTCAAACTCAAATCAGGTTTGATTCATCTTCTACCTCATTTCCACGGGCTACCCGGTGAAGATCCACATCTTTATCTCAAAGAGTTCCAAGTGGTGTGCTCTACCATGAAGCCTCAAGTGGTTTCTGAAGAAAAAAATCAAACTTTGAGCCTTTAATTTCTCCCTAGATGACTCTTCCAAGTCATGGATCTACTACCTCCCACCTGATTCCATAAACTCGTGGATTGAAATGAAGCGTCTCTTTTTAGAAAAAATATTTCATGTTTCTCGTACCACTTATATCTAAAAGGAAATAAGTTGTATCCATCAATTCCCCAATGAATCACTCCATGAGTAATGAGAGAGTTTTAAAATGCTTGTGGAAACTTTCCCACACCATCAAATCCCTGACCAACTCTTGATCCAATACTTCTTTGAGGGGTTATTGGATATGGAGTGAACTCTAATTGATGACTTAAGTGGTGGTGATCTTGTTGGGAAAAATCTTGTAGCTGCATAAGATCTCATAAGCAATATGGCTGAAAACACACAACAATTCCATACTCGATCACATGCTCAAGTAAAACAAGTCCAATAGAATCAATCCATAGAGCCCAACAAGATGATCGAGTGGGTGAGCGAACTTATAGGTCTTGTGAGACAACTAACAGTGGCTGCCAAAGCCCCAACCTCATCTTCTCCACAATCTCTATGCCCTGGACCTATCAAGAATTGTGGAATCTATAGATCACTAGCTCATCCAATAGACACATGTCCACAACTTCAAGAGGATCCATCTGATTCATTCGGTCCAATGGAGCTCAATGCAGTATATACTCCGAGGAACACCAACCCTCAATAATCAGGTCAGTTCATTAAAAACTTCAACCAACCCCACTATGTTACCTTCCCTTCTACCTTTAACCAAGTATTAAGGTATGGTAATCCCATTTATCATCCCCCTCAATTCCCTCATCAAAATCCAAACCAATTCCAATATGGTCAAGGTGGTGGTAACTTCCAAAAACCTTATCCTTTTGTTCCTCAACCTCAGAGGATCAATCCTCCTCTTTCTCCTCCTAGATTCCACAATCCTAATGAGTCTTCCCAATTCCCAACTCAATATAAGAACTTTCCCAAGAACCAAAATCAAGGTAATCCCAATATGGTACAGGTATCCTCTTCCAAGAAACCATGGGAAATCATTGTGGAATATCTTTCCTTCTTTACCCATTCTAGCCTTAAAAACATTGAAACCCAAATTGGATAACTTGCATCCCACCATAGCCAGCACAAACCATCAAATTCTTCCCAACTCCCAGATCAACTATTGCCTAACCCCAAGGGTAATGTAAGTGAAATTGCACTTAGATTAGGAAAACAAATTTACAAGCCTTGTGATAGATCCTCAAATAAACCTTTGACTATTGATCTAGAAAATGAAAAGAAAAAAACCCCATAAAATGAACATGAATCCATTGTCTCACCTCTTTCCATTCCTCTAAGGAAACCAATTCCTTTTATTCAAGTAGTCTCTAAGACAAGAAAGTCCTTTGAACCTAATCCTAAAATGATCTATATGTTTAGATGTGTTGGGGTAAAAATTACCCTCTTAGATTTCATCAAACAAATTCCTAAGTATTCTAAGTTTCTTAAGGAATTATGCACCCATAAGATAAAACATAGGACCATTGCAAATGTTTAAACCCAATAGTTCATACCAATGAAGTGAAAAGATCCATGGACCTTTACGGTTCCATTCCAAATAGGGTGTTCCAACTTTTATGATGCACTCATAGACCTAGGAGCCTCGATAAATGTCATGCCCAATCCATCTTCTCCAACCTTGATCTAGGTCCATTACACCCAATGGGTGCTTTCATCCAATTAGTCAATTGAATCACATCTAGTCCTGATGGAATAATTGAGGATGTACTTGTCCGAGTTAATGATCTTATCTTCCCAATTGATTTCTATGTCCTTGACATGGAAGGTGATATGACCTCTAATCGATCTCCCATAATTCTAGGAAGACCATTCCTCCTAACAGAAAGAACTAAAATTGATGTCCATGCGGGCATCCTATCCATGGAATTCGGTGACCAAGTGGACAAGTTCAACATTTTCAAGCCATGTGATACTCATATTAGGACCACTATTCCTTCTTAATCCATGCTTCTGTGGACAATTCTAAGAGTCAATTGAATCCTATTCAATCATGTTCATCATTTTCTAATGATAGTGGAGCTTGTGATATTTGTACCATGATTAACGAAGTCATAAATTGTGAAGTTGATGTGGACCTCTCATTCATAGACTCCATCAATCTAGAGAATCTTGAAAAGTCTCTAGAATCCCATATCAACTCTGATATCTACTATTCCACCTTGGATATTATTAAGGAAAATGAATCAAAAACAACTGAAATAACTTCCTCCATTCCTAAGTGATCTATCCCACAAATGACAGATGAGACTGATCTGAAACCTCTTCTAAAAAACCTAAAATATGCATTCCTCTTAAATGATCACTCTTTTCCTATAATTGTCTCTACCAAACTTACTAAAACAGAGGAGTCCAAAAAAATTCAGGTGTTAGAAGAAAATAAAAGGGCCTTAGGTTGGAACCTAGATGACATGCCAGGAATCAAACCTTCTCTCTATATACATCACATCCATCTTGAGGAGTTATCCAAACCAATCAAACAACCACAAAGAAGACTCAATCCAATCATACTTGAGATAGTTAGGGAAGATATTACCAAGCTTCTCCAAGATGGTATTATATACCCAATTTTTGATAGTGAATGGGTTAGTCTGATTCAAGTGGTACCTAATAAGGGTGGGATAACTATTTTTACAAATAAACATAGAGAGGTGGTCACAACTCGAGTGAAAAACAAATGGCGTGTATGCATCAATTATTCAAAATTGAATGATGAAACATGAAAAAATAACTACCCTATTCCATTCCATGATCAAATTCTAGAATGATTATCTGGAAAGTCACACTATTACTTTCTTGATGGATACACTGGCTATTTAAAAATACCAATCACACCTCAGGACCAATAAAATACTACATTCACTTTCCCCTTTAGATCATATGAATATAGAAGAATGCCTTTTGGACTTTTCAATGCTCCTGCAACATTCCAGAGGTGTATGATGAGTATCTTTTCTGAATTCATTGATAATTTCATGCAGGTATTCATGGATGACTGTACTATTTATGGTGAGTCATTTGAATCATGCTTGAAATCACTCTCTCTGGTCTTACAAAAGTGTGTAAAATGCAACCGTGTGCTGAATTATGGGAAATGTCACTTCATAGTTACTAATGGGATTATTCTAGGGAACATAATTTCACAAGATGGTATTCAAGTTGATCCTACAAAAATTGAGGTGATCCAATCTCTTCTTGAACCCACAACAATTCTACACATCCATTCATTCCTGGTTCATTTCGATTTCTACTGAAGATTCATCCATAACTTCAGTAGGATTTACCTCCCACTCACTCAACTACTCCAAAATGATGTTATATTCCATTTAGATGAGGCTTTCAAGAGTTACTTCATCGAACTCAAATCTGTTCTTACATATTCCCCAATAATCTAACCCCTAGATTGGTCCTTACCATTTTAATTTATGTGTGATGCTTCTGATAGGTCTATTGGGTATGTTCTTGGTCAAAGAATAGAAAATATTACTCATGTCATCTATTATAACTCAAAAACTTTGGATGAAACTCAATCTCACTACACTGTCACTAAAAAGGAACTTTTAGTAGTGGTTTTTGCCTTAGATAAATTCTAGCCCTATCTCTTAGGTTCCAAAATCATCATCTTCATAGACCATTCTATTATAAAGTTCTTACTCAAGAAAATTGATTCCAAACCAAGGCTAATAAGATGTATTTTAATGCTCCAAGCTTTTGAAATTATGATTGAAGATAGACTAAGAAAACAAAACCTCATGGTTGATTACCTAATTAGAATTTCTAATTCTTCTCATTCTGAAATAATTATCCTGAATTCCATAATGAGAACCTCTCATCTCTCACCCCAAAGTTACCATGGTATGACCCAATTATAAATTACTTGGTTTATGGTGTTTTTCATGAATTTTTTTCAAGAGAAAATAAACTGAAGCTAAAATTTTATTCTAAATTCTATTTTTGGGAATATAATAAACATTAGAAAATTGGGGCTCACATGGTAATTAGGAGATGTGTTTATGAATATAAACATTCCTCCATCTTGGAATTTTATCACTCAATGCCTGGTGGTGGCCACTTTGGACCACAGAGGACCTCCTGAAAGGTCCTTGTATTAGGATTTTTTTGGAATTCACTCTTCATGGACTCACATGAGTTTTGTAAATCATGTCCCACTTTCCAAAAACTTTACACAATTTCTAAAAGAAATGAAATGAGCCAAAATAATTTAATTTTCTGTCATATCTTTAATGTTTGTGGCATTGATTTCATGGTATAGTTTACACCTTCCAATGGATTCTCATATATTATTTTGGTTATTGACTATGTTTCTATGTGGGTCGAGGATAAACCCACTTCAAAGGGTGATTCACGTACTATTAGTGAGTTTATAAAACCCATATTTTCTATCGATTTGGAACACCATGTGCCTTAATAAGTGATTTAGGAACTCATTTCTATAATCGTACCATGGAATATATTTTTAAAAAGAATAGGATTGTACATAAAACTTCAACTGCATATCACCCCCAAACAAATGGCATGGATGGACTTTCTAATAGAGAAGTGAAAAGAGTGCTTGAGAGAATTGTAAATCCCACCAAAAAATACTGTCTTGAAAGACTGGGTGAAGTACTTTGTGATTATCAAACTACCTATAAAACACCCATTTGGATTTCTCCTTTTAGGATATTTTTTGGTAAAACATGTCATTTACCAATTGAAATCCAACATAAGTCATTATGGGCTGTGAAAACTTGTAATTTTGATTGTGAAAAATCTGGTGAAGAGATATTGTTGTAGTTAAATGAAATGGAGGAGCTTCGACTTGATTCCTATGAGAATTCCAATATCTATAAAGAAAATTACAAGGTACTCCATGAAAAACACATCCTACTAAAGGTATTTCATGAAGGTGAAAAGGTAATGCTCTTCAATTCTCGATTTTGACTTCACCTAGTAAGCTTGATTCTTATTGGGAAGGTCCTTTTATTATTACTAATGTTTACCCATTTGGTGCAGTGCAATTCCAAGACCCCTCTTCCAAAAGGAAATTCAAAGTTAATGGATATTGGTTAAATCATCACCATGAGAGGACACAAAATCTAGGAATAAAATTGAATTCCATTAGATCCAAAACTTCTACAGTAGACCCACCACTGGATGGGGATGACAACCCAAAAAATCCAAACTAGGGGGCACCTCTTTCACTTTAACTCTCTATCCCTCTCTACATATCTCTCTATATTTTTTCTTCTTCCCACTCTTTCATTTTTTTACCGATTTCTTCATTAAACCCTTTCTTTTTCTTTTTCTCTTTTTTTGGTGTGTATTTTAAAAAAACTAAAAAAACTAAAAGAAACTAAAAATTTCAAACAAACTAAAAGAGTAATACTTACTCACTATCCACTTTTGAAATTTTTTCCAACCATTTTGGGGAGTCAAAAATAAATTCTTTCATCACAAAAATTTTGTATTTTCATCATAAATTTGGATAAATAATCATGTTTCAAAACTAAAAAAATTTGAATTCTCAATTTTTGATTTGGAAAATGATTCTTCCCCAACCGTGAGGAATAACATTATCTTTCATGCTAAGGTCACCTATGACCATCTTTTCATTTTGTGCATTTTTCACCCCTTATTGTGAGTCTTGAGTTTGGGGACCTTCGAGTTGAATTTCCTACTTTAGTGTGCATTAATATGATAAAGGCATTTTCTGAACCACGTGAGAATCACAATAGCCAAATATCCTCACATTTCCTTACATTAATCATCTTTCTGAAATCCCCTTCAAGCCTATGAAAAACTTTTCTTTGCTAGCCACATTACAAGCATAATACCTTATCCCACCCAACATCTACATTGAATTATATCACATAATTTATTGAAATTTAAGTGTGAGGGGGAATTGATTTCATTTTGGGTATCCATTTATTAATTTTCAGTGTGTTATCATATTCTTGAGGGAAAGCATCAATTTTAGTGTGGGGAATATTTTTTTCATTTAGTGAACTTTGGGAATGGATTTTCATTTATGTAATTTTGCACATTCTATTGAAAAGTGTTCAAAAAAATCAAAAAAAAAATCAAAAAAAAGGAACAAAAAATGGGTTGTGTCTTGGGAATGTTAAAAATCACTCTTCCTCAACCTTTTATCTTGTTATAACTATTAAAATTATTGTCATTAGGAGATAAAACATGGGTTTGGATATGAGTGTGATAAATTTTCAAGTTCAACTTTCAAAAAAAATAAAAAAAAATAAAAAAGAACACTTATGTCATTGGGAGAAATTTTGTTTGGTAAATATTTCATACTCATCCCATTAAAATTTTCTTCCTCATTTGTGTCTTTATTATCACAATTATTCCCATGTAAATATTTGTTTCCATAACCTTCCATGTCTTATTTCAAATTGTGCATTTCTTTTTCTATGTTAGTGTTTTACCCCTATTTTCCTCTCTCTTGGATATTAAATTCCTACCATCCCATAGCCACAGAAAAGACCCATAAACAAGACCTCTTGATTCTTCTGCACTTTAGGATAGATAATGTAAGCTGAGAGATCTTTCAGACTCTAATATTTTCACTTTTGGTTGGTGAATGAGTGAACCTCCCTAAATTAATTTTTATCATCTTGAGAGAAGTGATTTCTGAGTGCCCACATTTTCCATTTCTAAATTTGAGTATGAAAAATGAATTGTTTTTTGATCCTTGTTTCTATAAAAATTTGTCATGTAATTCAATATGGATGAGTGAAATGGTCTAAACCTACCCTAATTGGGGAAAACAAAATTTAAATATTTTTTAGTGAGTAAGAATGATTTTTTTATGTTTTTATATTTATTGTACATGAGGACATGCAAAAGAATAAGTGTGGGGGAGTTGATGTTATTAATTTATTCATAACTTTTTGTATACTCCCTTTAGTAAATTTCATGTAAAAGTTCATAATTGGTGTGAGATAATCATTTTTTAATACTAAATATAATTTTTTTATTCGAAGTCATCCAATTGAGTCATTTTACTATTTTAATTATAACTCTCACCATAATTATCCAAATTGTATTTTTATTTATTTTTAGTTTTCCTTATTCAATTTCCAACATATCATTAGAAGGAAGATTTTTCCAATTATTCCATTTCAAGGGTCATATGAGTCACATAAGAAGGCCTAAAAAATTTGTGAAGAAACTAGAAAATCCATGAAGATAGAATTTCTGGGCTCAATCCAAAAGTACAAATTCATTAATTATCCACAAAAATTCTGTGGGAAATATAATTCAACTTGGATTAAAATTTCAAGGTCCAAGTCTACCAAAAAAGGTCCCAAATGATTCTTTGAAGTATAGCCCACCATTCTATACGGGAATTAAAATTAGTGCACAATACTTGAATTTTCTCCTGATATATACATACATTAGAGCTGATATTTGTAAGTGTGAAATTAAATATATAGGCGGATGAATTTTTAGAAGAAATTGTTCAGATTTTAATTCATCTTCTTATTCAAAAACCCATTCACATTTCTGCCTTCGAAAAATTGTTGATAAAAATGGATAGATTAGAATTGTTTATTCAAACCACCATAACTTTGGATAATTCAGATCAATGGACTCCAAATTTTCAGAGTAGAAATAACACATGTATATATAAAACTTTTAATAAGAAGATATCTCAATATTATGCTTTCTTAATGTCCCAATCTTCGAGCCAAGTGGAGGGACATATTTATAATGAAAACAGTCCAACTCCTTGGGCTATAAATACATCCCCCTCATCTATTTAAAAGTAGTTGGCATTTCAGGACTTAAGAAGGAGTTTTGGAATGACTAGATCCTTTACAAGGACCTGGGAGTAAATTCCTTGATGTTTTTTCAATAAGCGATACCTCTCCTCTATTTTTATTTTCATGTTCTTTTTCGTTCATTTTCATTTGTAATATTGTAAGTGTTTTGTTGTAATTTTGTTTCAATATGAATGAATGTTTCTTCATAATCTATTACTCTCATCTAAATTATTTAGTTTAATATTAATTTTCTTAAAATATTTTAAATCAAGTTGAAAACCATTCTCTTCTTTCACTTTCTCATTCAATCTAAAGTGTGATTTTACCTCTATTTACATTTCGTGTGTGTGTTCGGTGCACCACTCTTTACGTTTCCTTTTATTTTTATTTTATTTTAAACCCATGACCATAAGCATTCCAAACAGATTAATAAAAATCTAAATTTCTGAGTAAATATACCATTTGGGTGAGTCATAATTTTGGGAAATTAACTGATTGAGGACTTTTGCTCGTTGAGTATTCTTTAGGTTAACATTGTGTATGTTGAACTTAAAATGTCATGGATTAATGACATGTTTTGTTTAACATATGAATTAAATGGATTATTGGAACCATAAATACACTGCCATAATTTTAATTGAGATTAGAACCCTAGTTAATTTAAGGCTTGTATTAAAGCCTTAACACTTGGGTATTCTGATAAAAATTATCCTCTGAAGTGGGTGTTAATTTAATGCAATGTAATGTCAATCTCAATGATATCATAAGATTAAATCCCCAATAATGAGCTCATACCAATCTTTATAAAATTATTAAATCAATCTAAATCAATCAATCATTTCATTTTAGCTCTGCAAACACCCCCCAGTTCAAAATAAAAAACACAAAAACAATCCACTATTATAAAGTATCATCACCAAGGATTCAAACTGAGTGCTTCTATACACATTAGCAGAGCACAGGACCCTTGAATGGTCAATTGGAAATAATTGGTTTCACTTCAATAAGTCATGTACTCAAGACTACACGCTGATCGATTATAAGTAAAGATAATTCCTTTTGATTCAATCAAACAAACCATTCAAACATGAATCAAAGTAATATAATTCAAAATGAAATGTTTTTTAACCCAAAATAAATCAAACCAGTAGTAGTACGAGTGATGGAACTCCCTTTACAATATGTGTAGCTCCCTCACAATGAACACGCACTTTTATCCCAACATCAAGAGAAGGAGGAAAGTCGTGTGGAACTCCTTCTTCATCCTAGACCCCCATATGGGGATAGGGGCCCCCATAACTTCTAGGATAATGTAAGGACTCCTCTAGAACTCTAAAATGGAATAGATTTTCTTCTGGTTCTAACTTGAAAATAGGGAGCCCAAGTTATCATTTTATAGAAAATTGGAAGGCGGTTTTGAGCCCCCAGATTTTGAGAAACCAATTGGGCCATGGTTTTAGACCTATAGACAGTCTTATATCACCTTTAAGAAAATAAAAAAGTTGTATCCACACCTCCTAACTATCTCAATTGAATATTTGGAACCATTTGGACAACTAAATCTTGATATTTCTTCATAACAAAGAACACTTCTTTTGACTTCGTGAAGATTCGGTGTCTTTGTCAGATCAGTCTGGTGGGCCACCATATGGAATAATTAAGCTTTGGTTCCTTCATAAAAGATGTATCCAACTGAATTTTGGAACATCCCACAAAATATCATCCCATTTGGATGCACAGTTTAGTAGTATTGTGCAGTTGAGTCCACTGGTGTGCTTGGATTTTTCACAGTTTGGCCCATTTTTCTTGAACTTCATCATGGTCCTTCCAAATTACCTCCACCTAAAATGAAATTATCAAAAAAAGTAATATTTAACTTTTTAACAGTGATAAATGTAAAATAATTGAATCAAACATGAAGTTAAATGTGTTATTATTTTTATAATTTTCAATACAAAACTAATTTAGCATAGTGGTGTAAGGGTGAAAATGAAACAATGAATCGTGGTGTGATCACACCCCCACACCTAAAAATTTTCACTCATGGTCAATGTAATATTTCCAAAAATTATACATGAATATATTTCAAACTTCATAAAGATTTTAAATTCAATGAAATTTTAATTCCTAATAGAAATATGAACAAAGAAAAAATCACATTGGGGAGTTATTCTCAGTGATCATGGAAAAAGATGTCTCAAAAATTGTATCAGAATGAAATTACAAGAGATGCATGATACCAATAGAAGAAAATAATTCAAAAGGTAATAATGTCACTAATTCTCCACGTGTGTGTGTGACAACCATTTAGTGCTATTATTTCCACTTTCTATTGAGTAAATATAAGTTATTTTAAAAATTGTATACTTACAGGATCCTTTCCACCGAACCTTCCCTACATCCTTTGTAATCAAATTTAAAGACACACTCACTTAATCATTCCTAGAAGTCAAACCATAATCTCCCGAACTAGATATCCCCATATGTTTTACATTTCATCACTCCCCTTGATATTTATTTGTTTTTTTTTTGATTTTTTATGGTGTATAATAGTCGGATAATAGGTACACATTCATAGGTCAATCTGGTACAGTATTGAAATATATCGGATAAGGAATGAACATATGGAAAATTCATTTTTGAAGGTAGATAAAAATTAACCTAACTTATATTTACCTTATATTAAGTAATAAATTTTCACACTTCATTGTTGGGTCCAAAGATGTGTGGAGAGATTAAGTGAAACAATTTTCCCACAAACTATACACACAAAGAGTACCATTATTCTCAAAGGTTTCAAAATGATACAACTATTTATATCATTAACAAACAACCAAATATCAAGAGAAAGTCACACCATATATTTAATTCTTTATGAAATGCACATTTCATCAGAATTTTTTTTAATGTTAAAACAACATGAAATAGATAAATTAATCATACATTTTCAATAACTTCCATGATTAAGTGGGCATAGTTTTACATGATTAAGTGGGCATCAAAAATTATCATTTCATCACAAAAGAGAGACAGTGAGGGGGGAATAAGTGAAAATACAATCCAGCAAGCCAAAAAAGAGAAAAATAAGAAAGATGATGAAAATTCCTAACCCAGTAATATACACATCCCCCCACACCTAGAGTGTGAAGTTTCCTCACTGTAATAAAATATAATGTGGGAAGGAAGGATAAAACTTGGCAGGTTTCATTGGTAAGTTTCTTCATGAACTTGGAGTTCCTCTATTAGGAAATCCGAAAGAGCTTCATGGAAGTGCTTAAGTCGCTGCCCATTGATAGTGAAGGTTTGATTAATTTCTTAATTTTTTAATTTAACAATTCTAAATGGATAAACATTAGTAATTTTTTATGGGAAAAACTAGCAGGAACGAAGATTATCTAGATGCAACTTCATCCTTGCATTTTAAAGGAGGACCTTTTTTCCAATGTGGAATTGACAATGAAGGATGAGATGGTCGTGGGAAGCTTGGGTTCACTCCTTATAAATCTGAGAGTTCTCATATGAATATCTTCTCATTTACTCTAGCTCCTAAATCTATAAATTCCTTTGAGAACCTACACTGGAAAGACTAGAATTTCATTGTTTAATGGCCTAGTAGGTCCAGTGCTCTATCTCAATAGGGAGATGACAAATATTTCCAAACACAAGCCTATAAGGTGACATTCCAATGGGAGTTTTAAAGGCAGTATGGTAAGACCATAATGAATCATTGAGTCTAATAATCCAATATTTGTTGTTGGGTTGAACCATTTTTTGAAGAAATTTTTTTACCTCTCTATTCAACACATCGTCCTGACCATTGGTTTGTGGGTGATAAGTAGTAGACACTCGATGCCCAACCCCATACTAACCCAAAAGAGATTTCATTGTTCGGTTGCAGAAATGAGAACCATGGTTACTAATGATGAACCTAGGTAATCCAAACCTAAAAAAATTTGGGTTCTCAAAAATTTCACAACAGTCTTGGAATCATTAGTCCTTGTGGTGCATGCTTCTACCCATTTTGACACATAATAAACTGCCAGAAGAATGTACAAGTTCCCAAATAAATTTGGGAATTGTTCAATAAATTAAATGCCCCAAACATCAAAAATGTCATGGAAGAGAAAGGGTTTTGTGGAATTTCATTTCTTTTAGATACATTCCCCATTATTTGACAATGAGGATAATATTTATCAAAACCATGGGAATCCTAAAATAATGTTGGCTAAAAGAGACCAGGATCAAGAACCTTGTGAGTAGTCCATTGGGGACCAAAGTGGCCCCCACAAGCAAGAGTGTGGAAAAACCTAAGGGCAGATTGAAACTCACTATCGGGAACACAACACCTAAGGACTTGATCACTACATGTTTTCCAAAGGTAGGGGTCATCCAAAATATACCAACAAGACTCATGTTTTAGATGTTCATCCTAGTTTTTATTGAAATTACCAGGAATGAAAGATGCTACCAAATAATTTTCAATTTCAGCAAACCAGGGAATAACATCTTTCACTCGGTATAGTTTCTCATCAAGAAACATTTCATTTATGAGAATACAGGGGGATGAGTCAATGTCTGAGGATGGGAGTATCCTACTGATATACTCAACCACCACATTATCTACTCCTTTTTTATCTCTAATTTTTAGATTGAATTATTGAAGGAGAAGCATCCAACGACTGAGATGTAGTTTGGATTCCAGTTTCTTAAAAAATATATCAGATGTATGCATGGTCTAAGAACACAATGACATTAGACCCCAAAAGGTATGACCAGAATTTATCCAAGGAAAACACAATGGCAAGGAATTATTTTTAATTTTTGGTGTATTTTTCTTGGGTAGGGTCCAAAGTATGTGAGGCATAAGCAATGACAGGTGGATATTGGTCAACTCGTTGTGATAAGATAGCCCTAGCTGTATAGTTAAAGGTATCACACATGATCTCAAATAGTAAATCCCACCGAGGTGGTTGTATTTCCAGGGTTATGTGAGACTCCATTTCAATTTATTAAAAACATCCTCACATTCTTTATCAAAAACAAATTCTCTTTCTTTTTGGAGAAATCAAGAGAGGGGGAGTGAAATCTTAATGAATTCGTGAATGAAACAATGGTAAAATCAAGCATGACCTAGGAAAGACCACACATATCATACATTTTTTTGGAATGGTAAAGAAGAAATGGCATCCACTTTTAATTTATCAACTTGGATACCATCCCTAAAAATGACATGTCCCAATACTATACCTTGTTGCACCATGACATGGAATTTCTCATAATTTAATACAACATTCTTTTCAATACAGTGAAATAGGGCTGAATCAAGACTAATCAAACATTCATCAAAATAGGAGCCATAAATAATGAAATCATCCATGAATACTTCAATTTAATTTTCCAGGTAATCCAAAAAATACTAACCATGAATCCCTGGAAAGTACCTAGAGCATTGCACGGACCAAATGGCATCCTTCTATATGAAAATGTGCCAAAGGGGAAATTAAAGGTTTCCTTTTCCTAATCCTTGGGGGAAATATGGATCTAAAAGTATCTATAATACCCATCAAGAAAATAGTAATGGGACTTCCTAGCAAGCCTCTTTAGAATATGTTCAATGAACGGTAATTGGAAATGGTCCTTCCTAGTGTGTTGGTTTATTTGGTGATAGTCTATATAGACACGCCAACTATTCTATAAACGAGTTGAAACCAATTCAATATTTTTATTTTTAATTACTATTAGACTAGTTTTTTTTAGGAACCACTTGTACTGGACTGACCCATTGGCTATCAGAGATCGGTTAAATGATTCCAACAGCCAATAATTTTGTTACCTCCTTTTTAACAACATCTAGGAGGTTTGGGTTTAGTAGACGTTGTGACTACCTCTCTAGTTTAGACTCGTAATTTAACAATATATGATGTGTAAAAATTGATTGGATAATTCTAGGAATATCAGTAATTGTCTATCCCAAAGCTTTTTTATACTCCATCTAAAGTTCATGAATTCATAATTCATACTCTGGAGGGAGTGAACTATCAATGATGATAGGAATATTATTTCTATTCTCAAGATATGAATATTTTAAATCTTGAGGGAGTTATTTTAGTTCTAATTCAGAGGTATTTTGGATCAATGAGAGTGTGTTTGAAAGTGAGAGGTCACTAATTTCATCTAACTACTCAATGGTATCATCCTAAGATGAGGAATTATCTTTTACAAGATTAGTAGTATCATTGATGGTCATGTGATCCTCAGTGTTTAATAAATCATCAATTAACAGAGAGAGAGGAATGTTCCTATGAGGTGTGCTTCATGGAATAAAGGATATTGAAATGGAAAATGTCACCAAAAAAATCCATAGATAATGTACCATTTTGTACATTAATTATTCTTTTGGCAGTTTTCAAGAAGGTCCTTCATAATATAATTAGAGCATGTCCATTCATCCTATAATCTTTCATTTTTAGCGCATAAAAATTAGCAGGAAAAATTAAAATTTTAACCCTCACAAGAACATCCTCTAACACACCAGAAGGGTGTGTTGTACTCCAATTTTCTAATTGAACAAAAATTCTAGTGGGCTTCATTTCCCTGACCTACAATAAAGAGTAAATAGAGTGATACATCACATTTATAGAAGCACCCAAATCAATCATAGCATTGGAAAAGGAATACTCCCATATAGTGCATGGAATTGAGAAAGTTCTTGGATCATTGAATTTGGTGGGAAGTGATGGCTCTATCAATGCTAAGATGTTTCTCCCCAAGGTCGCCTTCTCATCACCTCAGAGTCTCCTTTGGTGTGTACACATATCCTTGAGAAACTTTTTGTATTGTGGAATTTTCTTCACGACATCAATCAAGGGGATGTTAACCTACACTTTCTTAAAATTTTCCAATATTTTTTTATCAAGTTCAGTTTATTTTTGTTTTCTTGGTTGGGTGGACCTTTGGGTAAATGGAATAGGAATGCTTGGTCTAGGTGACTCATCAACAGACACACTCTTGTATTTGGAAAGGCTTCTCTCGAGACAAGGTTTTTCAACATTTGGACTAACTTCAACAGTTTGGGTGGTGTTTTCCTTAGGAGGGGATAACTCTAAAAGAGGGTTAATTTGTCTATTAAGTTGATTTCCACTCCTAAGAGTGATGGAACAGACATTTCCTTTATCTCCAGGGTTGAAAAGTGGTTGAAAGGGTAGCTTACCTGACCCATGACTTTGGATTTCCCCCACTGAGTTAGCTAGTTGGCCTAATTGGGGTTTCAAGTCTTGTACGACATCCTGGGTGGTTTGTAGGAGTTGGATATTATTGTAATCCATTTGTTTCATCATGTATTCTAGGCTAGGCTCAGGTTTTGGAGGGGGGTTTTGGAAAGGCCTTTGTTGTGGTTAAGGATTTCTAGGTGGTGGTGGTTGATTACTCTACCCCAGTTGGTTACATGGTTATTAAGGTTGGTTTGAATAACCCCTTTTCCTATAGTCTTGGTTTTCTTTACACCTAGGGTTGGATGGATAGTATGGTTCTTTCCTAAAGGTTTGGTTATAAGGGTAGCCTGGAAATATTGTCTCACAACTCTCATAAGTTCCTCTCTACTGGGGGCATTGGTCATAGTAGTGGGTTTGAGAAGAACATATACCACAATGGATGGGAGGAGGAGATTGGGATATCCCTTGGGAAATAGAAATTTTTGGAAGAAGGGTACTTACCCCTTTGAACATCATGTCCACCTTATTCTAGAATTTAGTACTTTTCACCTCATCGACACCGCAAATGGGTACACTAGACCTTGAACGGAATTGTCGAGTGTTTTTTGGTATGTTCTCAATCAGGGTCCTTGCAGCAATTGGGATTTTATCAACTAGTTAACCACCTACAAGATAATCAATCATATTTCAATCAATAGGAATTAAAAATCATAAAAATACATAATTAAAAGTTGATCACTTATTTTTTGGTTTGGAAATATTGAGCATAACCTCTTAAATATCTCCTAATATTTAATAAGTGATTCCTATTGTGATTGTATTATCCCAAAAATTTCTTTCCTTATTGTTGTGGTTCGATAGGCTAGGAAATATTTTCCAATAAAAAGTATTTTTATTTCCTTCCAACCTCTAATTAGTGAATTAACATAATACAACCAATCTTTCGTAGTGTCTTCTAATGAAAATGGGATTTATATAAGCTTTACTTATTCTTCATCCATATTAGAAGGTTTTATTATGGAACACACAGTATGAAATTATTTTAAATGCTAATGTGTATCTTCTCCAGAAATTCCATGAAATCTTGGAAATAAGGGAATTAGATCAGATTTTGGTTCAAAATTGTGTACCTCGCCTTGCAATTGAATATAGGTGGGTTGGATATCAACATCTGGTGAGGTTAGTTCTTTTAATTTTTGGTTTTTTTAGCCATATTATGCGAGTTTAATTCAGTTTTAATGTTGGTTCTAGAATAAGAATAAGGAACAAGAAGAAGTTCAGGATGTGTTGTGTCCTCCTTCAAAGGGTTTTCTTGTGTGTCATGGTGTCGCTGACATAGGATCCTCTTCGGTTTAGGTTCAAAAGGTGTTAAATCTCCCAGAGTAGAACAAGTCATGCACAGAACCTACACAAGATGAATATTTTATAAATATACAACTAAAAAATAATGAATGAAGTAAATAAATAGTTACAAAATTAACAATATTTTTATAAAAAATGAAAACTAAAAACAAAAGCACTCCCCAACAACAGTGGAAAAATTTGACCTCGTTGTCATGAAAAGTTAAATTGATTATGTTTTTAAAGTTGATATATAGTATAGGACAGACCCTAGGTCGTCTCTCAATGATATTTGATAGGTTTAGTGTTTGTATTTGAAATAAAAATTACTAAAAGAGGGGTTGTTTTGAAAATAATTTAAAGAAAATATCTTAATTTAAAGAGTTTAATAGTTGAATAACCAAGTGGATTTTTAGACTTATGAGAAAACGAGTTCATTTTTTTTCACTACACACATTTCAAGTTCATTTTTCTTGGAGATTAATCAGGTTTTTA
Organism: Viscum album; assembly: GCA_963277665.1. NCBI lineage: Eukaryota > Viridiplantae > Streptophyta > Magnoliopsida > Santalales > Viscaceae > Viscum > Viscum album. The sequence goes on along the minus strand of OY728141.1, from coordinate 1,174,971,907 downwards.
TGTAAGTATTTGGTTTAAATTAATCAGAATCCTGATTACATTCCATCTTTTTATATCAAAGCATGTTGAGCCAAATCGTGACATTACAATCATATAGCCAAGATCCAGATCTCATGCATGGTATAATAACATCAAAAGAAAATTGAAATCTCAAATAAGTGGGGAATAAAATGATTCTTGTGTTGTTCTATCAGAATAACAGAAGTCACACACTCAAGACTTAACAGTGATCGGTTAAAAGTAAATAGAATTTCATTCGATTCAATCAAAAAAAAGAATTCAAACATGAATCAAAGAAATATAATTATAAATTAAATGTTTTAAAACCAAAAATACATAAAAACAGTATTATTAAAAGTCCTGGAACTACCTTTACAACATGTTTAGCTCCCTCACAATGAACACCCACTGTTTATCCCAACATCGAAAGGAGGAGGAAATTCTGGTGGAACTCCTTCTTCATCTGTGATCCCCTAATGAGGATAGGGGCCTCCAGAACATCTAGGATGATAATAGGACTCCTCTAGAACTCCAAAATGGTAGATATTTTATTCTGGTTAGAAATTGAAAATGGGGAGCCCAGGGTATTACTTTATAGGAAAATTGAAAGGTGGTTTTGAGCCCCCAAATTTTGAGAAACCACTTGACCCATGTTTTTTGACCTCTAGATATTCTTATCTCACTTTTAAGAAAATAAAAAAGTTATATACCTACATCCTGAATATCTCCACTAAATATTTGGCACTATTTGGACACCTACAGCTCGAGATATCAATAGAATATAGAACACCACTTTTGACTTTGTGCAGATTTGGTGGCTTGGACAGATCAGTCTCGATGGGCCACCATATGGATGAATTTAGCTTGGAGTACTTCATTAAATATGTATCCAACTGAATTTTGGACCATCACACAAAATATAATCCCATTTGAATGCACGTTTTAGTAGAAGTGTTCATTTGAGTCCACTATTGTGCTGGGATCCTACGTAGTTTGGCCCATTTTTCTTGAACCTTGTCATGGGCCTTCCAAATCACCTCCACCTACAATGAAATTATCAAAACAAGTAATATTTCCATTTTGAATAGGGATAAACACAAAATAATTGAATCAAACATGGAGTTCCTTTTTTTATATAATTTTCAATACAAAACCAGTTTAGCATAATGGTGTAAGGGTGAAAATGAAATAGCGAATTTTGGTGTGATCACACAACAAGAATAGTCTAGTTTTAAAAAAAATAATCTTTGATACCTAAAATTTTGCAACACTATCACGCTTCTCATGAGGGGGTCCCTTAGGTATATTGAAGATAGATAAGCGACTAGAAAATGGATTTTATTGGGATAGAATGTTCTGGGATGGGCAACAATTTGTTAAAGAATTTGTTGTGTGTGAAAGGAGTAAGTAGAAGTATTTATGTCTAGTAGGACTTTTGTGGCCACTTCCCATTTTAGAAATGGTTTGGGAAGAGATTTATATGGATTTTCTATCAGAATGTCCAGATCACAAGGCTATGAAGTGATATTTGTGGTGGTTGATCATTTAAGTTTCGAAATTCCATTCCCCCTAATCACCCTTACACATTGAAGACTGTTGTTGATGTCTTTATGAAGGAGGTTGTGCGGCTACATGGTTTTCTGCGGGCGATAGTCAGAAATAGATACCCACTCTTTACAAGCATACTTTGACAATAACTCTTCAAATTTAAAGTGATTGCCTTGAATATAGTTCTTCTTATGACTAAAAATGTGATGGAAAAACTAAGGTAGTGAACCAGTGTATTATTTGAGGGTTTTTTCTTTAAAACATCCAAAAAAGTGGGTGATGTGGTTTTCATGGACATAATTCAGCTATAATAATTCTTTTCACTCCTCAACTGGGAAAACACCTTTCAAAGTAGTCTATGGATGACAACTACCCTAGATTATTCACTACACTAGGGTAACATTGTAACTCCCTGACCCCAGAATCTTGGAGCTGGTGCATTATTTTAATACATTGGCATGATTACAAGAAATCTCGTCCCAAAGGACTGATCAGTTTAGCAGTCTTGGAAAATAGATTACATACATGAACATTTCATAACACATTCTAAAAAACACAGCATATATAATCCTTTAAGAACTCCATTTTTTCCCTAGCATAACCCTGCATAACAATCATAAACACTTCTTGGCATCCTAGGAAAATAAAACATAAGAAAGGGGTGAGCTCAGATTCTCAGTAAGGTTAAATAATTCAGAGGATGCTATAAATTTTTAAGGCAAGATTTATAATAAAAACATCAGCCTTTTAAAAAATAAACTTGAACATAATATATAAAAAATAAATCAAACATTACCATATAAACATGCACATGTATTTTCTAATAGTCGAATAATCACACGTAATAACTAATTTCATAATGAGAGAATGCATAATGTCGAACATAATAAATACTACGTCAAGGACTTATGCCAAGAAAATTAACAAATATTTTGTCAAGGCCATGTGAGAAGACACTAGTTTATCTCATGAGACCTACCGATGAATTGAGGGGATATAGCAGGCACCACCCGTCACTTACTAAGTCTAATTCATTCCTCACATGAAAAGGGTGAAACATAATATAAACATTCGTATTAAAACTATCATACGAAATCTAAATACTTAAACAGTAAACCATGAATGGTATAAAAATAGCACATCCATAGTCAAACATATCATAACTCATTCAATAAAATATGGAAGATTTTATTATAATAAATCATCCTCAATCAAGAATAATATCCAGTAAAGGATGTTGACATAGTTGAAAATGATCAATAAAACTCTTTGAGAGAAATATACCTTTTTCATGAAATCATTTAAAAGTTATACAATTTATAAAGGAATAAATTTAAAAGATATTTTTGAATCAAAGTGACCCATACCACTTTGAAACTTTTGAAAGTAATTAACATTTTAAAATATTCATGTCCATATAAATAAACCCTTAAAACTATTTTGAAAACATTGACATTAATGAAAAAGGTTTAGAAAAATAAATATTTAAAATGATGTTTTAGTTAAATATCCCCTTAAAAATAATCCTTTTGAAAACTCTTTTATGAAAGATGTACATGGATGATAAATATGCCTCAGTAAATACTTACAGATAAACAAACTCAGATAATAATGAGATTGAGGAATTAACCCTTACCTTAAATTTGATACTCTTCGTACGTGTCTGAAACTCCTGTACAATTTTTTTAAAAATATTATTAACTTATTTCAGAATCATAATAATATTTATGATATCATATATTATTCTTTTATAACTTTATATTACCCATTTATTAACAATTTCAAGTTATGCAACATTTAGGGTAATATTGCTTTATTTATCACATGTGTTTTGACTTGTTATTCTTGAACATATTACTCAGATAATGATTTACTTACTTCAAGAATGTATAATATGATTTATATATCATATATATTTATAATATAAATATATATAATAGATAGATATATAAAATGGAATACACCATTCATGGAGACGGTAGACCGTATGTACGCATGAATGTTGTTTCGGTTTTCTAATCGTATTGAATGGAAGTAAGTGAATGAAATATTTATACATATATATATATATATATCATTATAGTAGAATTATTATGTCATATATTTCATAATTATTAATAATATATTTTTATATAATCATTCTTGGACGGTTAAAGTGGAGAATGAATCTCATCGCGTCATGGAGACGGTAGGTCGTACGTACACATGAGTGACAATATCATTCTATTAATGGTGAAATCATATGTAATTGTATGATATATTATATATAAATAATAATTAAAATTTTATATTTATTATTTAAATCAATTATACTCATTATTATACTCATCCAAATAATTAAGTGTTGAATAACAAACTACACCACGATGTGGAGACGGTAAGTTGTACGTACACACGTATGGTGAATTTGTCATTAATATGATGGATAGAATAATTAATATGGTTGTACCATATTAATAATAATATATTTTTATTTATAAGGTATTGGAGTTATTATTTTAGTATGGAAACAACAAATAAATAGGAAGTGGAAGAAGAAAAGAACTTTGAAAGAGGTGATAAAATAATTACCTCTTCTTCGGGTGTTTCCTTTTGATTTGAACAAAAGGGCTCCATAGGTTTTCTTTCTAATCAAAATAAGGAATCTATAAAGAATTGAGGGTAGTTGGGAGGATATTGGATCAGGTTTTGACCGATCCAAATGGCTTTGGAGGTGTGGATTTAAGAGAAGAGGAAGTACCCTTTTATAAGAGAGGTGAGGGGCACTTTAGGAAAATCTTGAAATATTAATTTATTATAAAATTAATTTTCAGTTTCTAATAGCTAAAAATGGATTTATTTATAGGATAAGTTATTTATGGGTCAAATCCTATCAACCAATGGGTTTTAGACATGTTTAGGTCACTATATTAACCTTATCTTTTAGATTTAACCCTTAGTTAAATAGTTTAACTTTTACGATGTCTTCTTGTATTATTATAATACATCATTAATATAGTTACTATAAAATTCCAAGAGAGCCTAAAGTGGTTAATTGATGATATATGTGACATTATCTTAGTAATTTTTATTAATCTTAAATTTTTAGGACTATTATATAATTTAATAAAATGGTATTTGTTTTAAAAACACATTTATGTCAATTTTGACACTATTTAGTATTTGTTTTTGTTAAAGTCATAACAAATTGATTCATTCAAACCGAATACATTTAATCAACCCTAAAATGTAATATCCACCTAGAAAATTCTTGGATGGTATCAAAAGTTACAATTTACATTTATTTTAATATTTATAATATCAATTATTTTAATCATTCATTAATAAGGTAATTATTGCACCATCATTATGTCATAAATAAATTTAATTATTTAATATATAAAAATTATAAATAAAATAATATTATGTATTAAATATTTTCATATTTCTAATAAATATTTATAGTCTAATTTATCTTATGTATTACTCTATATTAAAAATGGTTTAGTTAACAAAATTTGAATTTAACACTTTTAACACTTCTTTAAATAAAATATAATAAATGTCCTAATCTAACCCAAATGAATCAAAAAGGGTCTTATTTTTGTCCTAAGGTTTATTTTGGTAGAAAAACACTAATAAAATATAATTAGGACATGTGTTGGAGTAATTTTAAATTATTATAATATTATTTTTTACCTTTAATTACCCTATTTACCTTTAACCGCGGTAAATAAAATTCAAAAGTTATTATTCACTAAAAATTATTTTCATCCTATTGAATCGAATTTTACTTATTAATGATAATTGTGTCCATCAGATTTTTTAAATTCAAATCACAGAATCGGTAAAATTACATTTTATGCAAATTTTCAAATTTACCTAGAAGGTGGGTAAAAGACGTTAAAAAGTTCAATAAAATTTTATATATCTAATCTTATTTATAAAATGAATCCAATGAATTACATTGAACTAATATAGGTATTATGTATATATTTTTACATTAAGATAAATTTTAATTAAAAATAATTATTTAAATTAAAAAGTCGGTTTTTATGTACTTTGCAGTATTTTTCACTATTCATCAAAAAATGAATGTTTTCAAAAAAATATGAAAAATTAATCCTAAGATAATTTTGATATTTAGAATTCAAAAATTAAGTCTATTTTACCAAATTCAATTTTTATGATTTTATAAAATTAATTATTGTTCACAAAAGGACATAAAAAGTAGTTCTTTTAAGAAAATAGTTTTTCTAAATATATAACTATTTTAACAAAACTTATACATTTCATTATAAATATGTTTTATTTATGTGAAAACATTATAAATAACATTTAAAATTTATTTTTTACTATTCATATTACAGTATTTAATTGATAAATAAATATTTTGTTTAAATAATTATAATATTAATGTGTTGTTTCGAAGAAACTCAATCTTGAATATAAGGCAAGCCAAGTTGGTGTTACATGAAATATAAGCTATTCAATTATTTTAAAGTGATAAAATACTATCAAATTTTGGGGTGTTACGTTCTCCCCTCCTTTAATAATTTCATCCTCGCAATTTGAAATTGTTCTTTGAAAATAAAAGTTTGAAAAATAGAAAATACCTTTGTGGAAAACCCACATCGGAAATAGGGTTAATAAAATTTAGTATGAATAAGAGGAAAAGAAAAATTAATAAGTCACCACCAAATTAGGATTTCGAATTAGAGAACATTGGTGGAAATTAGAGACACATAATTGGAGGTAAAACGTAAATATTTATAGGGAGTGACTGAGGTCACCAATCTCAAACAAGTGAGCAATAAATGGAAAATTGAGGGCCTCAAAGCCATAAATCTATGATGATTTAAAGTATCATCGGTTCAAAAAAACATAAGGTATTAGGATAACAGATTTTTTTAGATAATTTTTTTTAAAGAGGAGGGATTAATTTACAATTAATATAATAAGTCAAGAAAACATACTTGATTTCATTACCTTTCATAATCATAATCTCATCATTTGGTTGCGCTTCGATCGATTTTTACTTAATACCTTAAACTAGAAAATGAATGTTCAAAATAAATTTTTTTAATGCCTGAAGCATATTTTATAAATCATAAGGCCCAAAAAAATTTCCTTGATCCTCTATATGTTTACTGAAATTCAAAAGGTTAGGTCGAAGTATCCAATAAATTATACTTTAACCTCAAAAAAATATCAAGTGCTCAACTTACTTCATTCCAACCTTTAGACTTATCCAAAATACTTGTGTCCAAACTCATAGTCCAAAAAATTATATGGGATGTAAACATAATGAAGATCTCTTTTTTTCACATAATAACATGTGAATACCTTCATCATGTATTCTCTTAAGTCACAGTAACAACCTGAATTATCAGATATCCTTATTGAAAACATGTATGTTTCCTTCTTCCAAAACTTAGTGTATTATTCCTTCAGTTCCAAAAAGTTGTATACTTTATACATGATAGCACAACCCTCTTGTCAACAAATCCAAAATTAGTTCTCAATAAACTAGCATCATCCAATTTACTTATTCAAATCCAACATATCTTTATCCAAACATCATTATCTTAACATAAGGAACATATTAAGGGTTATCTTTACCTTAATCATATGTTCTCCATATATAATCTTACCCTTAAATAAATTATCTTGTCTATTATAAATATTCAGCATATTCTTGAAAATACTTAGCGAAAAACAGAAACTGAATACTCCTTATATAATTAACTTATTCATAATACTTTGATCCAAATACACAAATACTCCAATCCTTCCAATTTAATGGTTGGCGTGGAATAGTTCCTTCCTTGGTTTAGAGGTATATTATTATGTATGGTAATTGGGTTGGGAAATTCCCATAATTTTCACATATTAGACATTGAACTTCATAAAAATTGGTCACTCTATGAACCTTTTCCCCACAGAGATAACATCGTCCCCTCTATTTGAGGTATTCTTCAAGGTTCTTCTTCCATTCCTCCTGACATGTAGGAAACCAAATCTTTTTTCCTCTATGCTTCTTAAAATTTGAACATTTATAAATTTTCATCTTCTTCTTATGAAATTCATTAGGAATGTCATCAAATATTACATTGTTAATCATATATCGTTATAACTGATTCGGCATAATCACAAAATATTTCTCTCCAGTCATTATCCAATTTTGTTGCTCAAAATCACCAGATTTTCCATCAAACTCAATGTTAATCCAATTCCTTCTGGTTTCCTCCATTAACTAAGACCAGAAATCATAGGGTGAGAAACATATCTCATTGATGAAAACCACATAATAAAGGGAAGGTACTTTTAATCTATAATATCTTAGGTTTAATCCTAGTTTATCCATGATCATTACCAAAATTCTAAGGGGTTCTTCTATACTTATCCTCAAAGTCAATCATAGGGTTATGATCCCTAATCTAAGTTTTACAAAAATATTTCTAAGGTTGTTGATAAACTTACTTTAATACCAACTGTAACGCCCCAACCCCAGAAGGATGGATCCAGTGCATTATTTTAATACATTGGCATGATTAAAAGGAATCATGTCCTGAAGAACCGATCAATTTAGTAGTCATGGAAAATAGATTACATACATGAACATTACATTACACATTATTACAAAAAAATCATAAATAATCCTTAAATAATTCCATTATTCCCCTAGAATAACCTTGCATAATAATCATAATACACTTCTTGGCATCCTAGGAAAATAAAACATAAGAAAGGGGTGAGATTAGATGCTCAGTAAGGGTAAATAATTTAGCGAAATCCATAAACTTTTAAGGAAATATTTATAATAAAAACACCATCCTTTTAAACAATAAACTTGAACATAATATAGAAAAAATAAATCAAAAATTACCATATAAACATGCACATGGATATTCTGCGAGTTGAATAATCACATTTAATAATTAATTTCATAACGAGGGAATGCATAATGTCGGACATAATAACTACTACGTCAAGGCCTTGTGCCAATACAATTCACAAATATTCTGTAAAGGCCTTGTTTCAAGACACTAGTTTGTCTCATGAGACCTACCGATGCATCGAGGGGCTATAGCAGGCCCCGCCCGTCACTTACTAAGTCGAATGCATTCCTCGTATGAAAAGGGTGAAACATAACATAAACATTCGTATTAAAACTAGAATATGAAATGTAAATACTTTAATAATAAACCATGAATGGTATAAGAATAGAACATCCATAGTCAAACATATCATAACTCATTCAATACAATATAGAAGATTGTATTGTAATAAATCAACTTTAATCAAGAATAATATCCAGTAAAGGATGTTGACATTGTTGAAAATGATCAGTAAAACTTTTTGAGAGAAATATCCATTTTTCATGAAATCATTTAAAATTCATACAATTTATAAAGGAATACAATTAAAATATATTTTTTAATCAAAGCACCACATACCACTTTGAAACTTTTGAAAGGAATTAATATTTTAAAACATCCATGTCCATATAAATAAACCCTTAAAACCATTTTGAAAACATGGACATTAATGAGAAAGGTTTGGAAGAATAAATATTTAAAAAATTTAAAATGATGTTCTAGTTAAATATTCCCTTAAAAATAATCCTTTTGAAAACTCTTTTATGAAACATGGACATGGATGATAAATATGTCTCAATAAATACTTACACATAAACAATCTCAGATAATAATGAGATTGAGGAATTAACCCTTACCTTAGATCTGATACTCTCTATACGTGTCTGAAACTCCTGTATATTTTTTTTAAACATATTGTTAAATTATTTCAGAATCATAATAATATTTATGATATCATATATGATTCTTTTATGACTTTATATTACCCATTTATTAACAATTCCAAGTTAATGCAACATTTCGGGTAATATCGCTTTGTTTATCGTACGTGTTTTGACTTTTTATTCTTGATCATATTACTTAGATAATGATTTAATTATTTTTTAAATGTATAATATGATTTATATATCATATATATTCATAATATAAACATATATAATAGATAGATATATAAAATGGAACACACTGTTCATGGAGACGGTAGATCGTACGTGCGCATGAACGTTGTTTCTGTTTTCTTACCGTATTGAATGGAAGTAAGTGAATGAAATATATGTATGTATATATATATCATTAAAGTAGACTTATTATTTCATATATTTCATAATTATGAATAATATGTTTTTATATAATCATTCTTGGATGGTTAAAGTGGATAATGAATCTCATCGCGTCAGGGAGACGGTAGGTCGTACGAACGCATGAGCGATAATATCATTCTATTGATGGTGAAATCGTATAAAATTGGATGGAATATTTTATATAACAAATCATTAACATTTTATATTTATTATTTACAACAATTATACTCATTATTATACCCATCCAAATAATTAAGTTTTGAATAACAAACTACACCACGACGTGAAGACGTTAAGCCGTATGTATGCACGTATGGTGAATTTATCATTCATAGGATGGATAGAATAATGAATATGGTTGTAACATAATTATAATAACATATTAGTATTTAGAAGGTACTTTATTTATTATTTTATTATGGAAAAAATAAATAAATAAGAAGAAAAAGAACTTTGAAAGAGGTGATAAAATAATTACCTCTTCTTCGGGTGTTTCCTTTTGATTTGAACAAAAGGGCTCCTTAGGTTGCCTTTATGATCAAAGTAAGGACTCTATGATGAATTGAAGTTAGTTAGGGGGATATTTGAGTAGGTTTTGACTGATCCAAATGGATTTGGAGGTGTGAATTTAAGAGAAGGGGAAGTACCCTTTTATAAGTGAGCTGAGTGGCACTTTAGGAAAATCTTGAAATAATAATTTGTTATAAAATTATTTTTCGACTTATAATAGCTCCAAATGGATTTATTCGAGGATAAGGTGGGTATGGGTCTAAATACTCTGACCCAATAGGTTTTATACATGTTTAGTTCACCATATTGACCTTATCTTTTAGACTTAACCCTTAGTTAAATAGTTTTACTTTTACGATGTCTTCTTGTGTTATTATAATACATGGTTAATATAGATACTATAAAATGCCAATAGAACCTAAAGTTGTTCATTAATGACATATCTAACATTATCTAAGTAATTTGGCCGAATTTTAGATTTTTAGGACTATTATATAATTTAATAAAATAGTATTTGTTTTAAAAACACATTTGTGTCAATTTTGATACTATTTAGTATTTGTTTTTTTAAGTCATAAAAACTTGATCACTTCAAAACAAATACATTGGATCAACCCTAACCTGTCATATTCACCTATAAAATTTGTGGATGTCCTCAAAAGTTTCAATTTACATTTATTTTAATATTTATAATATCAATTATTTTAATCTTTCATTAATAAGGTAATTACTGTATCATCATTGTGTCATAAATAAATTTAATTATTTAATGTCTAAAAATTATAAATAAAATACTATGATGTAGAAAATATTTTTATCTTTCTAATTAATATTTATAGTCTAATTTATCTTATGTATAACTCTATATTAAAAATTGCTTAGTTAATAAAATATGAATTTAACACTTTTAACACTTCTTTAAATAAAATATAATAAATGTCCTAATATAACCCAAATGGATCAAAAAGGATCTTATTTTTATCCTAAGCTTTATTTTGGTCGTAAAAAACTTATCAAACTGAATTAGTACATGTGTTTGAGTAATTTTAAATTATTATATTATTATTTTAACCTTTAATTACCTTATTTACCTTTAACCGTGGTAAATAAAATTTAAAAGTTATTATTCACCAAAAATTATTTTCATCATATTGAACCATATTTTACTTACTTATTACAACCATGTTTGTCATATTTTTGAAATTCAACTCACAGAAGCGGTAAAATTGCGTTTTATGCAAATTTGCAAATGTACCTAGAATGTGAGTAAAAGACGTTAAAAAGTTCAATAAAATTTTATATATCTAATCTTATTTATAAAATTACTCCAATGACTTACATTGAACTAATATAGGCATTACGTATCTATTTTTATATTAAGATAAATTTTAATTAAAAAATATATTTAAATTAAAAACTCGGTTTTTATGTACTATGCAGTATTTTTCACTATTTATCAAAAAAATGAAGGTTTTCAAAAAAATGCCAAAAATTAACCCTAAGCTAATTTTGATATTTTGAATTCAAAAATGAAGTCTATTTTACCAAATTCAATTTTTAGGAGTTTTTAAAATTAATTATTGTTCACAAAAGGACATAAAAAATAGTTCTTTCAAGAAAATAGTTTTTCTAAATATATAACTATTTTAAAAAAAACTTATACATTTCATTATAAATATGTTTTATTTATGTGAAAAAATTATAAATAACATTTAAAATTTATTTGTGACTATTCATATTACAATATTTAATTGAAAAATAAATATTTCCTCCAATGGCCCGCAGGCCTTCATTTTTTATTGATTTTTGATAATCCACCTTTCAAGGGATGAGGTGGAACCCTTACAAGGCCCGTAGGCGTAAGTATTACATGGACCATAGGCCTTAGAGGAATTCATTGCCCGTAGGCTTCAAACATTACATACAACCCAAACTAACTACTTGGAACTGCTCCTCCCCAGCATCTTCATCGTGAAATCAGCTCTCCACCTTCGCATTGTTGTTCGACTAGGCATTTCCATGCATGGACAGGCTTGTCCCAATGGCAGGTTCCATACCCTCTCATTCTTTCAATCCGTTTAGCTCTGCTGTGGTGAAAGCTCATTGCTCATCCTCCTTGTAGAGCTGGTTCTTTGTAGGTTGTCTGGTTTGCATCTGCATTAAAGGTGGCCCGAAGGCCTTGAGGTGGCCCTAAGGCCTTACTGACCCGAAGGCCTGGGTGTCCCGAAGGCCTTAAAGGACTCAGGGACCAAATCGGTGTCCCGAAGGCCCAAACGGGGGCATATTCCCGGCTACTATAGTACCTGCTACAGTACTACACAGTTCCCACTACAATACTGCTACAGTACCCGGAAATTATGCCTCCGCCTGGATTTGATCCCTGGTCGCTTGGATGCACTTACGGAGTCCTTACCAACCAGGCTAAGGCTCATGTGCACATATTTCTTTTAAATAATTATAATATTAATGTGTTGTTTTGCAGAAACTCAATCTTGGGTATAACGTAAGCCAAGTCGGTGTTGTGTGCAATGTAAGATATTAAATTATTTTAAAGAGATAATGTACTATGAAATCTTGGGGTGTTACAAAGGTGGTAGAGGAGTGGAAAATTCCCTTGTGGATCGGGATGAATCAATACAACAACTATGGGAAAATCTTTATTGTGCAGAACAAGTTATGGTAAAGAGCACTAATTGGAATCGTCAGGAGGTGTCATATATGTTGAGGGACCTAGTTTGGGTCAAATTAAGAGCTAACCAGCCTAGTGGCACAAGCAATATTAGCTCCAAGTTGGGTGCACCCTATTATGAACCATTTCCAATGGCAAGAGAAGGTAGGGACGGTTGCCTATAGAGTTAGCCCACCTCCAAACAATTGTGTCCACCAAATATTTCATGTTTCTCAGTTGAAATGAATTATTTGGAAACATTTTATAGAGGTGTTTTATAACAGTTTGTGCCCTCCCGACCCATTACATTGCCAGTTTTGCTTGTTGGAGGTGTTTGGAGGAGGCTCAAAGGAGTTTGGAGAAGTTCAGTTGCAAAAATTTGTAAGAAGGGGGATTACACATCATGTAACTATATTACATGATGTGAAGTTTTGTTTTATGGCTCGTCAAGGCTGGTTCGTGGTGTAAAATATTTTGAGGTCTAAAAAATAAAATAAATTGAGAGGTGATGGATTTTTTTGGTGTAATTCGACTATGGGGAATTACATGACATGAAAGGGTATTACACGTCACGTAATACCCCTCTTCTATAACTTTTATGTTTTTTTCTTGTTGCTTAGGTTGTCAAACCCTATAGTTACAGCAACCCTTCCTCGACCCCAGGCGACCCAGCAAACCCTCTTCGGCATTATGTGGATTCCTTCATCAAGGATTGATTCTTAGCTTCCCTCTTTCAATCCGTAGTGATCCATCTTCGATCTAAGGTGTGTTCTTCCTCCGTTATTTCAGTTTCTTATAGTTTGGTCACTCCCCCCCCCCCATTTCTTCTTACCATGTGATGGTGGATGATCTCCCATTGTTCTAAATGGGATTCTCTTCAGTTTTTGTTGGTGTTGTGGTGCAGATATTACACCATAGGTGATCAGAGATCCCTTCCATGACTTGTTCTTGTATAAGGATCGTTGACAACCTTTTGAGATAATTTTTCCTTTATTTCCCTTAATTGTGCATCATGTGGGAGGGGTTTGCTTTTGTTTACCTTTGGATTTTGGTTGTTCAGAATTAATCAAAGATAAGAATCAATTAAATAAAATTTAAAGGGGTAGATGGATTTTTTTTGCATGCCCTTGCAGTTTTGATCTCTTTGATTGTGATATTATGACTATACGAGCTAAATGACCCACTAAAAATTGTGGTTGTTTGTGGATTTTCTTGCACTGGTTATGTGTTTTGTGGTTGTTTCTTGATCAAGATTGTTTGGTATCAACCAAAAATGGAAATTTGTTAATCACATATATCAAGAAAATAAATGAATACCCCAGGATTATATAGTTCTATAATAACCCTAAATTTAAACAAGTATAATTAAATAAGGGATGCCTTATAAAATCTAGAAATTTGTGATTTTCCTTGGTACATTGGGTGATGTGATGTGTGGTTTTTCTCTAGTTTGTGATGTACTATGGTTGTGAGCATGGTTTTGTGTTGTGGGATGTCTTGGGTGGTGTAATGGAATCTTAGATTGAGAGATTGATTGATTGTGGAATGGATGAGAAGTGTTGTGTAGTGGAGCTACGAAACTGGTAGTGAGGTAATGTGTTATCGGTTGGGATTGTGAGTTAGGGGTTGGTTATGTTGGTACATGACCTGATCAGGATGAGCATGAAGGAGGACAGTAGTGGTTGGTATGGGTAATTTGTCCGGAGTTTCTCCATGAGTAACATGCAGAAAGATTCACCCCATATCTAGATATTGATATATGATATATCATGGATGGGTGTTAAATGAAGAGGAAATGTGAAGTTACTTTGGTTTATCAGGTCTCTTCACCTTCTGAGAACTTTTTTTTTCTGTTTTGTGTTGTGCTTAGTATTTTCCCAGGTAGTGGTGGAACGGATAAATGACTTGTTTAATAAAAATTAATTTGGTTAAATAAATTGGTTGGGAATGTGAATCAGGTTTTGTGGCTCGCTGTATGGTGTTGTGCATTTAGAGGTGGCAGCAAAGGTGGTATTTGTGAGATGTTCTCTGTTTGGTAACCCATTGGTTGGGATTGAGTGGATGGTATCATATATGTATATACTTGTATTTTCCTTATGATTTTTATATGCACCCCACCCTAGTTGAGCACTATGTGCCAAACACCCCCATCATCAAGGGGGAGGGTGTATTTCCCAAAAAACCCAATGGGAGGATGGATGGTTGGCCACCCACTCTTCCCTGATCCCTCTTCCAGGCGGTGATAGCCCATGATTTTTTGGGTATGTTGTGGTTTGTGAGGCCCTGGTGTGTGTGGGAAATTTTTGTTTTCCCATGTTTCTTTAGGATGAGATGTGTTGTTCTTTCCCAGGTGTCTATGAGCATGATGAGATGTGGTATGTGGCTCAGGTGTATGCGGGATAGGATGTGATGTGGTTTTTAGCATAGGTGTGTGCGATCAGGATGTGATGTGGTTTGTGGACCAGGTGTATTCGGGTGGGGTGTGATGTAGTTTGTGGCCCAAGTGCATGTGGGTGGGTAGTGACGTGGTACTTTTGGAAGAGGTGGGAGAACACATACATTTTCTGTTAGTCAAGAGTGTATAATCAGTGGGAAATGGTGTGGGGTACCCAATCATCTATGTGCATTATATTACATTACTTTACATGTGTTATTTGGTGAGTGCGCCTTGGTGAGGTTGGGATCGTTAGTATACATGTTAGGTGTTTTTTGGTTCTACTGTTTTCTCATAAGGGCATTAGTATGCTTCTTTTACATGTGCATGATATACTTTGGTTTTCCTACTGAGTATACCTATATGCTCACCCTATGGATATAAAACAATTTTTAGGTTTCTATGAGGATTTCATGGACCGTGTTGGACCTTACTGGTTTGGACTTGGGATAGTTGTTGTGTCACTATTTAGATTTTCTTTTGGTATTTACTTGGAGATGTTTGTACATGTAACAGTTCTATTTTAACACATGCATGTAGGATGGTTTTTGGATTTCTTTTATATATGTCATGGATTTTTTTTGTGGATGATCCATCATATCTCCCAATCTTGTTTAAAAAGGGGTAATGCCTCCCATATTGTGAGATCTATATACCCTTGGAGCTATTCGCCAACCCGGGACCTACTGGAGGCGGGATTCGGGGGGTCATTATCTCTCTTTCTTCATTTATAACCTAAGAGGGGTATCTTTGGAGGGAGGGGATCATGGCAGAATGGTATCAGAGGCAGATGGTTGAGAAATAGGATGGATTTGGGGTTAAGCACAATGAAGATTGCATGGGTTGGTAGGGAAACAGTGTCATGTTATCTTAGTGTGTGACATAGGCCAACAATGACTGGCTAGGACATGGGATTTTAGAGCCCCTGTGATACGATGTAAGG
Organism: Viscum album; assembly: GCA_963277665.1. Classification (NCBI taxonomy): domain Eukaryota; kingdom Viridiplantae; phylum Streptophyta; class Magnoliopsida; order Santalales; family Viscaceae; genus Viscum; species Viscum album. The sequence continues at coordinate 1,174,955,643 of OY728141.1, read as the reverse complement.
ACTCTGAGCCTACCAAACAACCAAGTGAGGCAACACCATTTGTAGGGTATAGACCCTAGGTAAAGTATATGAATCATAATGACTTGAATTCTTCTTTGAATTGGATCATTTTGGGAAGATTAGAATGAATAAAAAATGAGTTAAATGCGTCAAAATTTATCTTAAATAAAAATTACATACTACTCAGGCTTAGGAGCCCTTTTTTACTTTTATGTTATGGATCCTGGTCATCGTCCATGTGTGCCTCAGGCAGTTGAGGCTTAGCAGGATGATATGGTTGATCGACGAAGGGTTAATCCAGCTGAAGAGGATTACCAGTGGTAGAGTATGTTGCATGTTTTCCATCCATAGGATTTGGTAAAGTATGAGAACATCATTTCATACATGGAGATAGAAAGATGGATCGAGGATATTGAGATCACCTGCGGTTTTATTCGGGCACTGATGGAGTACTGGGTTCCTTTGGTAGTTAGTCATATGTGAGAAGTTGCGCGTCAGTGGTGGATGCTTTATTTGGGAGAGAGGAAGGAAGCAGACGTTTTTTGGGTCAAATTTGAGACATAATTCCGAGTAGATTTCCTTTCAACGAAAATGAAGGTTGAGAAGAGGTAGGAGTTACTCTCCCTTCAGCAGGAAAGTATGTCAATGCGGGACCTTGGGATCAAGTTCAAGGACCTCATTCATTTTTCATTAGATCTATTTCTGTATGAGGAGTCTCATGTGAGACATCTCGAGGAGGCTCTATGTCCTTCGATATAGTATGCGATTACTCCTTTTACGTTTTCAACATATTTAGAGGTTAAAAAAAGTAATCAATGATCAAGCGAATGCACTCGTGAGGGGGTCCACTACAAGAGGGGAACCAACAGAGTTCTTCGAGAGGCAGGGTTATGAGTAGTAGGTCTCAGGTGCTAGGAACTTCGAGGTTTTGATCAGCAGGGAGTTGACCTCAACAATTCCATTTTTGACTTCTCTATTCACGTTCCCTTCCTATGGTCTTGGGGAGGAGGTGTTTCTTTTGTGTAGTTAGCTTCCATCTTCAGAACCTATTTCCACCATCTATTAGAGCTTAGTTTGGTGTAGTTGGATAGGTTCAGCATTAGCCTCACCAATAGTTTCCAGTGAAACAGTTTCAGTAGTGGGGACATCAAGATTTTGCTCCACCGAGGGGATATGGAGAAGGTAGAGGTTGTCCTTATGATGTTCCTCGTGTTTAGGGGCCTCAAACCGAGCATGGTCAGGGATGTAGACTGATGATGGGACCGCATCAGTCCCATGGGGATCTCTTCTTGCTTAAGATGAAACCATACAATTTCACCATTGGCATTGACTGGTTGTATTTCTTTCATTTCTTTATTGACTATTTCTGGAGGAGAGTCGTGTTTTATAACATAGATTGACAGCGTATGGTTTTCATTGGAGATCGGAGTTATCAGGTGGGCAGTCATCATGTGGATCATCTTCTTTCCTTATTGGTTGAGCTGTTAGTGGAATCAATGGATGTTGAGATGGAAGAGGTTCTCAGGTACATTGTGGAGTTCCTAGATGTTTTCCCTGAGGAGGTTGTGACGCTACCCCATCATCATGATGTTGAGTTCAGAATAGACTTGCACCCCGATGCTTCTCTAATTTGTATATACACTTATCAGATGACACCTTATGAGTTATGGGTGTTAAGGATTTAGATAGATGATATAATGAATAAGGGTTTTATTTGGCCTAGTGTGTCGCCATGGGGTGCTCTGGTGTTGTTCGCCAAGAAGGAAGATGGTAGTCTGAGGCTGTGTATGGACTACTGGAGATTGAATCAGGTAACAGTCAAGAACTGTTACCTGCTTTTGAGGATGGAAGATCTTTTCGACCAATTGAGAGGGGCGAGTTCATTTTCCAAGAATGATCTGTAGTTTGGATAACACCAATTTAGGGTGAAGGAGAGCGATATCCCGAAGACTGACTTCAGGTGCAGGTATGGGCACTTCGATTTTGTAGTCATTTTGTTCGATGTTACGAACACACTAGTTGTGTTCATGAAGCTTATGAACTATGTGTTCTATGAGTTCCTAGATCGGTTCGTCGTTGTGTTCATCGATGATATCTTAATCTACTTGAAATCAGAGGAAGAGAACGTTGAGCATCTCAGAACAATCTTGCAAGTTCTTTGACGCCACCAGTTCTATGAAAATTTGTCCAAGTGTATGTTTTGGACATGAGAGGTGCATTTCCTTAGGCATTTGGTGTCCCAGCAGGGTGTAGCAGTAGACCCATCGAAGGATAAAGCATTTGTTTCTTGGGAAGAACCTAAGAATGTGGCATAGGTTTGAAGTTTCCTTAGTCTCGCAGGCTATTATTGGAGGTTTGTACCCAATTTCTCTCAAGTTTCAGCCTCTTTGATAGATTTAACCTAGAAGGACCAAGATTTTGTGTGAAGTGAGTAGTGACAGGTAGCGATCGGCTACCAGAGTGGGAAGTTGGTTAGTTCTTAAGTGTTTCGGTTTCATGAGGAAGGGGTGATGTTTGAGGTGTTTTGTGACGCTTCCCATCTAGGATTGGAATGCGTCTTGATGCAGCAATGAGAAGTGATATCTTGTGGGTCTAGGTAGTTATGTCCCCCATGAGAGAAACTATGCCACCCATGATCTGGATTTGGTGGTGGTGGTTCTCATGCTGAAGTTGTGGTGGCATTACCTCATTGGAGAGCGCTTCGTGGTCTTCATGAATCACAAGAGTTTTTAGGTATATCTTTTCCCAGTGAGATCTAAACTTGCGATAGTGGAGATGGATGAAGTTTCTTTAGGACTATGATTTTGAGAACTCCTACACCTCAAGAAAATGGAATTTCATGGTTGATGCTTTGAGTAGAAAGTCATAGAAGGAGGTTGTTCAGGAATCTGTAGATACTTGGAGAGTGATGAAGGAGTTGGTGGCTTTACACTTGCATGCAGGAGTTGAAAGAGGTAGATGTTGTTTATTTCAAATGAAGTTGCAATCTTCCTTGATGCAGTAGGTGGAGGAGTCTCAGTGGGGAGACTCAGAGATATATGTGATGTGTGATCGGATTGGCCATGGTGATGCTCTATAGGGATGGTCGGAGGATGGTTGGAACTGGATTTCATTTTGTGGAAAGTTGTTCGTTATAGTGGTGATACAGGAGGGAGTCCTTCGTGAGTTCCATAACCCATCATTAGTGGTAAACCCAAGGATTTTCAAGAAGTATCATGGCTTGAGGATGCAATTTTGGTGGCTCGGGGTGAATCGGTAAATAGTGGAGTTTGTGGAAAAGTTCTTGGTCTTCCAAAAAGTAAAATTTGGGCATCGTGTTCCTAGTGGTTTTTTGCATCCCTTGGATGTTCCCGAGTGGAAGTGGAATGAAATCTCGATGGATTTCATAACAAGACTACCCAGTGCTCAGGGAGGTTGTGATGCTATCTAGGTAGTAGTGGATTGGCTGATGAAATCGTCTCACTTCTTAGCAGTCAAGGAGTCGGGCGTAGTGGATGACCTGGAAAAAAGGTATGTTGATGAGGTGGTGTGGCTACATGAAGTTCTGAGATTAATTATCTTGGATTGGGACACACATTTTACCTCACAAGTCTGAAGGGGATTACAGCATGCTTTTGGAACCCCGTTATACCTCTGCACTACTTTCCATCCCCATATAGATAGGAAGACAGAGTGGACTATCTAGACATTGGGGGATATTTTTCAAGCATGCGTGTTGGACTTTGGTAGATCTTGGGTATGACACCTTCCCTTGGTAGATTTTTCTTATAACAATAGTTATCACTCTTCCATTGGAATGGAGTCATTTGATGATTTGTACGGAAGACCGTGTTGTTCACCATTTTGCTGGATAAAAGTTGGGGCGACATCTGTTCTTGGTCCCGAGGTAGTGCGGAGCATGACAGAGAAGGTTCATATTGTTCATGAGAAGATAAAGGTAGCGCAAGACTGGCAGAAGTCGTATGCTGATCACAGGAGGAGGCTCATGGAGTTCGAGGTCGGGGACCACATGTTCTTGAAGGTTTCCCCTCGATGTGGGAAGTAGAGGTTTGGCAGAGGGAGTAAGATTTCTCTTAGGTTTTTTGTACCCTTTGAGGTATTGGAGCGAGGTGGTGAGGCGGCATACCAGTTGTCGTTGCCATCACAGTTGGAGAGAATTCATGACGTCTTTCACGTCTCTTAGCTTCATCGGTATCTACATGATGACTCTCATGTTCTCGACTGGGGAGAGTTGGATATCAAGGACGACATGATGTTCGTGGAGCATCCAGTAGAAATCTAGGATTTTCAAGAGAAGGTGTTGCGTGGGTGAACCATTCCCTTGGTTCATGTATTGTGGAGGCATGGTGGTCAAGAGAAGAGTACTTAGGAGCGAGAAATGTATATGCATGCCCAGTACCCATAGTTGTTTTGAGTTTTTCCTTGCTCTATTTTGTTTGAAATGTAATGTTTAAACCTTCTTTTATAAAACGAGCTATTTTCATTTGGTTTTTGATGTGTGTATGGTGTTATATGTGATAAATTACTGACGAATGAAAAGAGGATGACCTGATTCCTAATTGAGACGCATTAATCGTGATGCGATTAAACTCATATGGGTGAGGCAGTGCCGCCCAGAGTGGATAGTATCTTGACATGGAGGAAAAAATTCCCTGAGTCGTGTGTTTGGGATAGTGCAGTTTGTCGGCCATAGTGGTTTTTGGTTTGGGTTGTGCAAAGGTTGAGACAGTTGCACGGTGGTTGTGTAGTGGTGTGGTAGTGAGAGAGGAGACACTTGTGGTTGCGATGGATAGGTGGTACATTGTGTTTGTGTTTGTTTGGTGTGGTGTGTTTGGCGCATAGTAACGTTTGAGGTATGATGAGATCCTTTATAGGTATCTCACGGGGCAGTTGTTCAGACCCCTTTTCTCCAGGGTTTGGCTTTAGATTCTCGAGGGTGATAATCATTTGATAGGTATCTCATGTAATGGTCCATGCCCTCCTGGTCTGTTACATTGCTAGTTTTGGTTGTTGGAGGTGTTCAGAGGAGGCTTGGAGGAGTTTGGAGAAGTTCAGTTGCAAAAAGATAGAAGAAGGGGGATTACATGTCATGTAACTGTATTACATGACATGAAGTTTTGTTTCATGGATTGTCCAGGTTGGTTCACGGAATGAAATGTTTCAGGGTCTAAAAAATAAAATAATTTGAGAGGTAATGGGTTTTTCGGCGAAAGTCAACTGTTGGGCATTATAGGGTGTGAAATGGTATTACGCATTGCATAATACCCCGCTATTGTAGCTTTTAAGTGTTTTTTCAGCCACTCGTGTTGTCAAACCCTATGGTTGTAGCGACCCTTCCTCAACCCAAGGAAACCTGGTGACCCCTCTTCAGTGTTATGAGGATTCCTTCATCAATGATTGATTCCTATCTTCCCTCCTTTGATCTGTAGTGATCCATCTTCGATCTAAGGTGTGTTCTTACTCCGTTCTTGTTGTTTCTTCCAATTTGGTCTCTTTTCCCTCCTATTTCTTCTTTCTATGTGATGATGGATGATCTCCCATGGTTCTAAATGGGATTATCTTTGGTTTTTGTTGGTGTTGTGGTGTCGCGGAATCCTCAGATGGATGCAGATATTGCGGGAGAGGTTATCAGAGATCCATTGCATGGCATGTTCTTGTGCAACGATCGTTGACACCCTTTTGAGGAAGGTTTTTCTTTGTTTCTCTTAATTGTGCATCAAGTGGGAGGGGTTATCTTTTGTTTACCTATGGATTTTAGTTGTTCCATATTAATCAAAGATAATAATAGGTTAAATGAAATTGAAAGGGGTATAGGGATTCGTTTTGCATTCCCTTGCAGTTTTGATATTTATGAATGTGATATTGCGACTATACGAGCTAAACACCCTGCTAAAAATTGTTGTTGTTGGTGGCCTTACTTGGGCTGGGTATGTGTGTTGTAGTTTTTGATTGATCAAGATTGTTTAGTATCACCCAAAAATGGAAATTTGGTTAATCACTTATATCCATCTAATGAATGGATGCCCCAGAATCATACAGTTATGTGATAACCACTAAATTTCAACAAGTGGAATTAAATAAGGGATGCCTTTTAAAATCTAGAAATTTGTGTTTTCCCTTGGTACATGGGGTGATGTGATGTGTGGGTTTTCTCTGGTTTGTGACGTAGTATAGTTGTGAGAAAAATTGTGTGTTGTGGGATGGCTTGGGTGGTGTAATAGAATCTCAGGTTGAGAGATTGATTGATTGTGGAATGGATGAGATGTGTTGTGAAGCGGAGCTATGAAACTAGTTGTAAGGTAATGTGTTATCTATTGGGGTTGTGAGTTGGGGGATGATTCTGTTGGTACGTGACCTGAGTGGGATGAGCTTGAAGGAGGGAAGTAGTGATTGGTAGGGGTAATTTTTCTGGAGTTTCTCCATGAGTAACATGTAGAAAGCTTCACCCCGTATCCAGATATTGATATATGATATATCATGAATGGGCGTTAATCGTAGAGGAAATGTGAAGTCCCTTTAGTTTATCAAAGCTCTTCACCTTCTGAGAACTTCGCTTTCTGTTGTGTGTTGTGCTTAGTAGTTTCTCGAGTAGTAGTGGAATGGATAAATGACTTGTTTAATAAATAATGAATTTGGTTAAATAAATTGGTTAGGAATGTGAATCAGGTTTTTTGGCTCATTGTATGGTGTTGTGCATTTAGAGGTAGAATCAAAGGTGGTAGTTGTGAGATGTTCTCTATTTTGGAACCCATAGGTTTGTCTTGAGTGGTTGGTATCATATATATATACTTGTATTTTCCTTGCAATTTCTATTCATACCCCACCCTAGTTGAGCACTATGTGCCGAACACCCACATCATCACAGGGGAGGGTGTCTTTCTCAAATATCCTGGTGGGAGGATGGATGGATGGTCACCCACTCTTCCATGCTCCATCTTCCAGGAGGTGATACCCCAAGATTCTTCGAGCATGTTGTGGTTTGTGAGGCCTTGGCGTGTGCGGGCGAGTTGTTCTTTCCCAAGTGTCTTCGATATGAGATGTGTTGTGCATTCCCAAGTGTGTTCGGGAGGGATGAGATGTGATATGTGGATCAGGTGTGTGTGGAAAGGATGTGATATGGTTTGTGGATTAGGTGTCTGTGGGCGGAGTGTGATGTGGTTTTTGGCCCAAGTGTGTGAGGGTGGGTTGTGATGTGGTACTTTCAGAATAGTTGGGAGTGTAAGGATGTTTGCCGTTAGGTAAGAGCGGCTAATCAGTGGGAAGTGGTTCGGGGTACCCTATCATCGATGTGCATTATATTACATTACTTGACTTGCGTTATTTGGTGAGCGTGACTTGGTGAAGTTGGGATGGTTAGTATACCTGTTAAGTGCTGTTTCATTTTGTTGTTTTCTCATAGGGGAATTAGTATGCTTCTTTCACGTGTGAACGAAAGACTTTAGTTTTCCTGCGGAGTATACCTGTATGCTCACCCTAGGTATATAAATTTTTTTTCAGGTTTTTAGGAGGATTTCGCAAACTGTGTTGGACCTTACTAGTTCGGGTTTGGGACAGTTGTTGTGTCGCTTCTTAGCTTTACTTTTTGTATTTACTTGGAGGCTTTTGTACTTGTCATAGTTCTATTTTAAAACATGCATGTGGGATGGTTTTTGATTTCTTTTATATATTTCTTGGAGTTGTTTTGTGGATGATCCATCATATCTCTCGATATTGTTTCAGAAAAAGGGTAATGTATCCCATATTGTGAGATTTGTATAACCTTGGTGCTAGTCTCCAACCTGGGACCTAAAGGGGGCGGGTCTCAAGGGTCATTATCTCCCTTTCTTCATTTCTAGCCTAGGAGGGGCATATTTGGAGTGAATGGGTCGTGACAAGGTTCTCCCCTGAGGATTGCTGGAGGAAAGTGTGTATCGAGCAGCTATATTGGAAACTAAGCATTATGGCAGGAATCTGATGTTGCTTATTCAGTGGAAGGGGGTCGAATGAAGACGCTACTTGGGAAGAGGTTGAGGTAATAAAAGAACAGTTTCCAGCTTCCCACCTTTAGAACAAGATGAGATTTCAAGGCGACAACAGTGATAGAGGTGCTGAGGAGCAGGACAGTGTAGTCAGGCCTCCAATCCTTTTTACTTACCAGTATAGGGTGGTTCATAAGGGAAGCATGTGAGTTGGGAGTGAGGGTGGTATTGTAATTTTACACTATAATTTTCTATTATCCCAGGGGAATTAGTAGTCATCTAGCTCGATGGGAGGGGGTATGTTTGAAAAACTAAGGTTGTTAGAAGGTTAGCCTTGACTTATGGAGAGTGAGGATTTTGTGAGAGTAAAGATCGTCCTAAGAGTCTGACATAGCTATGATCTAAATTCTACAGGTAAGGTTTTCCTTTTGGAAATTATACTTAGATTTATCTCCCGAAAATTCCTCTTTATCACTAATGAAGCTCCAACCCTATATTGAGAACATACTTATCATACACAAAATTTATCCATGTCTACCAACCCTTAAAGTGGGATTTATTTCATTTGTCCTATTGACCTGGATCAAAGACAATGCTAATCAAAATGATATCCCTCAAGGCCTCAAGAAAGAAATAAATCATATAATACATAATAAACTTCATCACAATGTTGGGCCTGAAGATTGGATTAATACTGAGGCAATGCATGCAAGGATTACTCAAAATCATAGAGAATATAGTAAAGCATTTGTAGAGTAGTTAAAGACATTCTATGATGAACTCAAAGAATTTTTCAATGTCGAAAGGCGTGTGGAACAACTTACTTTGACAAGGGAATTTTTGGATAAAGAGATGCTTTCAAATGAAACATTATTTTTGGGGTGAAATAGAATTTAGATCATTTGGAGGGATCAAGCAACATTTTGGAAAGTGGATCCATCAAACTGTTAAACAATTGCATGCAATCCTTGAGTTCTCTTCGATGAGAATTGTTAGGGGTCAGTGGTGTTCGAAATAATTCTCCTGATACTGCAATAGCAATGCGTCAGAAATGACGTCTTGGTGAGATTGGCGTTGAACACTGTTCATCCCTTCTACTCAACAGATTTTTTAATGCACTTGATGATATGGGAGGTGCTCATTGGATCACAAAACATATGGAATCAAAAAATTTAAGCTCTTGGAATTATCCACTTACTGACCTGTTGGTTGGCATTCATCATCTGGGGAATTCTAATTTGAATCCAGAAGAATATATGGTGATTTTAAATAAACTTCATGTGTGGAAAGAGACCAGCATATCTGAGTGAGAAGATAGAAAGATGATGTAGGCATTAAGACTTAATGTTGTAACTGATAGATCCAAATGGCTAACTGAATAATATTCTAAAGCATTTTTTAAGAAATTCCCTCAAATAATCTCCAAAATTTATAGCCTTCTTTAAAAAGCTTTTAAAATTGCAATTAGGCCACAAGGTTGGACGGTTTTTGTTCCAGGAGTTGCTTTTGGGGCCATAGTATAGGTTGAAATCATTGTTCCTAGGATACTACCATCATCTACCATTGGACCTGTTGTGTTTATGGTCAGTAAAGCTGATGGAGATTAGGAGCTTACACCTACTGGTGGAAACATAAAAGGCAACATGCAACTAGAAGAAACATAAACTCAATATTGTGGTGTGAAAGTTGTTGCTTATTTCCACATGGTTCTTCTTGTAGTGGAGCTTGCAACAAGGGGTGTCAACTTCTTTTAAAGTTACTGCAAGGGTGGTGATACCCTCTGGCACCATGGAATTAGCAGTGAAGCTCAAACTCTAGTATATGAGACTAAAGGCAGGGCATTGATTCATTCCGTGATGAAGCTACAAGGGAAGAGGAATTCATCAACCTTAATCAGTTTCCATTCCTCGACCTTGAGGACAATATTGGATCTCAAGGAGGGGTGAGTTATAGAGATCATAAGAATCTAGAAATCATAGCCTGGGAAGCACATTCTAGAAAGGGGCATGTAAGAACCCAGTTCTTAGTTTTGAGTTACGAGCTTCTTCTTTTTCCTTTTCCTTCAGTGTTTTTGAGAAAATATGGAAAATGGGAAAAATCCTAAATTTTGGAACTACACGCCGTGTACTTTTCCACACACCTTGTACTTTTGGCCATGTGGAATGGGTACACGGGGCATGTAGCCTTGTCGGCGACGAAGGGTGTAGGAACTGACTACACGCCGTGTAGTCAGTCGGCAAGCTTAAACAGTAAGGTGGTGGAGCAGCCGACAGCTGGGCGACAGTACACGTCATGTACTTGGGATTACATGTCATGTACTCATGTCGACGGATGAACAGTGTGCCGGTGCCGCCAAATGAACAATTAAATGAAAGAAGTACACGTTGTGTACTCAGAAGTACACGTCGTGTACTTTTTTTCGGCTTAAAACAGGCAGTAGCCTCCTCATTTGGCAGAGGAGACACTTGAGCCGATTTGGATCCAAATGAGGAGGTCGGACCTTTGAAGATCCGCCAGGGGTTCGTCTGGAATCGGTTTCCCCCTCGGACGATCCCGTTGGAACCGCACGGGTAAGCCCTCTCCTCTCCTGGTACCGTTCTTACCAATTCTTTCCCGAGGGAAAGTTATTTACGTTTGAATGGGTTTTGTTCTTCGTCAAATCTATTCCGTTCTTGGGCATTTCTGGAGTCGGCATTCGGGTATAACGTTCGTTGGCATATAAGGTAGGTGGCTTGGTGTAAATTTCCAACTGTCGTGCGTTTTTGTGCGTTTTCGTTCCACGAACCCATGTTGGGGTGTCGTGTGGCTGAGGCCGTTGCTATATTTAATGCCTATAATTGCATAGGTGATTATATTGTGATAATAAAATGCTGGTTGGGATCGTTGCTTGGATCCGGAACCACCTTGGGGGTGTGTTCCACTGTTTAGTCGTTTGGCCAGGATACCCGAGGGTATGCCTTTAATGTAGTAATTGTAGAATTTCTTTGAGAGGAATTGCTTGTTTACTGCATTTTGACATGTTGGGCATGACCCGGTTATCTGTTTAGCCTGAGGGCGTTGTTGTGATTAGCCTGTGGGCACTGCACTATTTAGCCCGAGGGCTGTAGATATTTTCGGCCTGAGGGCAACTTCTTATGTGCCTGAGGACAATAGACTTTGTGCCTAAGGGCGACACTACCTACACCTGAAGGAAAAACTCTGTTATGCCTGAGGTCATATTCTGTGTTGGATACTCGTTACCCGAGGGTAGGAGTTTACGTGTCTGAGGACACTAGTTGGTTACTTAGAAATGCACTGTGGTGATTTCTTATATTAAATGGATTAAATGAATATTAAAAATGGAAATATAACTGATAGTTGTTACTTTTGAGTACTGCTTACTTTATTTCATTTTATTACTGCACGCTATTGTTGCATGCTTACACGCAGTTGGGCACGGGCCTTTGGTGGGTGCCTACTGAGATATATTTCTCACACCTTGTTTGGGTCACGCTTTTCGGCCCAAACAGATTGCGTTGCTGCAGGTGTAGATAGGGGCAAGAGTCCCTATACAGGTACTTGACTGTTACTGAGGAGTAGGAGGGCATGGGACCGAGCCTAGGCTCGTGATGCCGCTGCCAGCTGTTTTGCTTGTTTTGTTGTACTATGTATTTTGTTGTACTTTATTGATGTATAACATGTTCTGGCTGTTTTCTTAGAACTTGAACCATGTAGCATAATCACTTATATATTGTTGGTTATATCCACTACTGTAGTTTATTTCAGTTGTGTACGTTTACTGCTTCCGTTGTCGTTGTATGTTTATTTTGTATTCCACTGCGCTACACTTTGACAAATGAGAACATAGTTTCCCCACTATCAGACCTGGGCCCTCGCTGCTAGTCGGAAGCCTCTAGCGTTTGGGGAAATGCGCTTGAGGTCTTGTGGCGAACCGGCTTCGGGGCACCCGTTGAGTGGCACCCGGGATCGGGACGTTACAAAGTGGTATCAGAGGGGTTTCTTTTCTTTGACATACTATTTGGAGTCGTAGTCAAGGATAGGATGGAACGGTAGTTGGTAATAAGATGTTCCCGGGCGTAGCTAACCCGTATACAGGGAAAAGCCAGTATACCTCATATTTTTCATTCTTATGATTTTGCAATTTTATGGTTGATATGTTTTCACCGTTAGGTGACACACTTTGAGATTGTGCAGTTTATATTTTATCTATGGGTTCTATTCAGTTGGAACCCGATGAGATGAGGGTATGTCATCTCATGCATCATATAGGCACATGCTAGATATCACATGTCATGCATAGTTTCCATGCCATGTAGGTGCATTAGAATTTGCATGTTATTGTGATAGTTGTTGTGCTAATAAAGAATGTTGTTGTGACATCTTCTTGATAAATACCTGCCTTGTGATATGGTATGTTTGTTTGAGCTTGTTTATAGAATGGACACCAAACTTTGGTTTTTGGGGAGTATGGGCCCCCATTGATCGGAATTTGGTGGATCATTGACTGTTTATTGGTTATAACACGTATAAGATGTCAAACTTTGATTCGTAGGGAGTATGGGCCCCCACGGGTCAGAATTTGACACTTAGGTGTTAGTTTCAGTATTTTCTGGGTTCCGGGGAAGTGTCGGAGGCATACTGTCTGGAAACCCAGTATACACGCCGTGTAGTATTTTTATACACGTCGTGTATGCTCTTCTGTTCGGGAAGAAAAATGAACTTTTTGAGTACACGCCGTGTACCCTGAGTACACGCCGTGTAGTCTCTTCCCGTGTCACAAACCGTGTGGGCGGCGACACGGGGTAGGGAAAGGCTTGGGTAAAACACACCGTGTACGGAGTGGACACGCCGTGTAGTGTGACCCGGAGTCCGGTCGTGTAACTAACAACACGGGTCGGTGAACTCCTTGACAGAACACGTCGTGTCAATCATAGACACGCCGTGTAGTGTGACCAGGGGACTCGGCCATGTAACTAACAACATGGGCTGGTGTCACCTCTCCCTGAACACGTCGTGTACCTGTGGGACAGGCCGTGTAATCTTGTCCGAGGACAGACCGTGTGGATTTAGCCGTGTGGCTGGGAAACAGGGTGTTGTACATGCCGTGTACGGGTGTAACACGCCGTGTAGTGTCAAGCCGAGTAGTCGGTCGTGTCACAGACGACACGGGAAGTTGTAAAATAACATCGTACACGCCGTGTAAATATTAAATATGTCGTGTAGTTTTTGTTGAATGGAAGTCGTGTGGCTTAGCCGTGTAGAAGGACCCAGGAAGGGGAAAGGAAGTCAACTACACGTCGTGTAGTCATTGTACACGCCGTGTAGTCTTGTTTTGCAAATTTTGAATGCCTTCTTCCTCTTGTTTCCTTTGTGGTTCCTTCGCTTTCCAATCTTAATAATCTTGAATCTGAGGCGTGCTTTTGACCTTGTAGAGTCATGCCGCCTAGACGATCGCGAGTTGTCCGCCAGGATAGCAGCGACGATTATACTCCGGAGATGGTGGGCCATGGTCTACCAGTGGATCCTCCAGCAGAGCCGGATGCGGCGCCAGCTGTTATACCGGACACAGGCGTGGAAGCGCAGTTCCGTGAAGGCTTCATGCGGTTCATGCAGACCTTTCAGGGAGCACCGCAGGCTGCCACATCTATGGTCGAGCTGACATGTATCTTTCAGTAGCAGCATCTGCCTACATTTTCAGGGGATGGCGGACCGCAGGCTGCGGAGTCCTGGTTGGGGTCGATGCAGACTATTTTTGAGCATCTAGAGACGCCTCCAGGGCGGAGGGTCAAGATGAAAACTTACATGCTGCGTGATTCCGCCAAGAGGTGGTGGGATGTTACCACCCAGTCAGAGCATCACAGAGACATGGCGTGGGAAGATTTTCAGGTAGTCTTCTATGACTTCTTCTTTCCCGAGACGCTGAGGGCAGATAGAGATCGAGAGTTCATGAATCTGCAGCAGGTCACTATGTCGGTAATGGACTATTCTGCTCATTTTACGGAGCTTCAGCGTTTTTCACCCGTGCTAGTAGGTGATGAGACGTTGAGAGCCAGGCGTTTTGAGTATGGTCTTCATTATGACATCCGAGCACTGGTAAATGTTTTCAGGTTGCCTATTGTACACGTGATTGTGAACCAGGCACTGATTACTGAGAGGAACCTGCGGAAATCGAGCAGTGTGAGCCAGGGCGGTTCAGCACCGGTTACTGGTACTATTTCTGTTGGCAAGAGGAAGAGACAGATGGACTTCTCTCAGGGCGGCAGTACCAGTCAGAAGAATGCTTCAGGTGGCCAGGTTATGTGCTACCAGTGTGGAAGAGAGGGGAACAAGAGGTCGCAGTGTCCATGAGACCCAGTGGAGTGCCGAGCTTGCGGCAAGATGGGTCATCTGCAGTGTTTTTGCAGGGCGTTTCCACCAGTGGCTAGTGAGAGGGGTTCTGTGCAGACTCTGCATGCGGGAGCAGGACCAGTGGCTTCTTACCAGTCAAGGAACTGGAATACGTCAGGGCGTGCAGGCTGAGATGGTGGTCGTGGTCGTGGTAGCCAGACGCCAGGATCGCAGAGGCAGCAGGGCGGGACAGCTCAGGGTAGCCAGGCTGTGTCATAGGACCGCGGCACTGGGCAGGCATATGCAGTGCAACAGACCCAGCAGGAGCAGGATCCCGGACCTTCTACAGTCAGAGGTATTATTCTAGTAGCTTCTGTCTTGTCTTCAGTGCTTTTCAATACGGGTGCTACACATAGTTTCATATCTGTACCCGTTGTGGAGAGCCTTGGGCTTGGTGTTTCTTCTTCTTCTGATATCATGACGTTGGACACTCTGTTGGGGACTAGGACGGCTGGTGTGCGTCAGTGCAAGGAGTTCCCCCTTGAGGTTGGAGGGTGTCACTTCCTTTGGGACCTCTATGTCTTGGAGATAACGAGCTATGATGTCATTCTAGGGATGGACTGGTTGGTTCCCTTTCAAGCCTTTATAGACTGCTATCGTCACAGGGTGAGTTTCACATCACCAGAGGGTGGAGAGTTTCTATACAAGGGCGAGTGGGATGTTCAGGCGAGTCGAGCTGGACCAGAGCATCATGAGCGAGGTGGAGTCACAGCCCAGATTGCGAGCTTATATCTGGATGATCAGGGGACTTGTCAGACGGATTTCCCTCCAGTTGTTGATCGTTTCAGGGATGTCTTCTCAGATGAATTTTCAGGTCTACCTATGGTGCGTGAGGTGGATTTCTCTATCGAGCTTGTGCCAGGAGCAGCACCGGTGTCCATTCCTCCTTATAGGATGGTCACGCCTGAGTTGCAGGAGCTTAAGAGGCAGTTAGAGGAGCTACAAGCGAAGGGTTTTATCCAACCCAGTACTTCTCCTTGGGGTTCTCCGGTCCTTTTTTCAAAAAAGGCAGACGGTACCCTCAGAATTTGCGTGGATTATCGAAAGCTGAACCAGTTGACGGTTAAAAACCGATATCCCTTGTCGGGGATTTATGATCTGTTTGATCAGCTTCATGGAGCACGAGTGTTCTCGAAGATTGACTTGAGATCCGGATATCATCAGCTGCGCGTGAGACCATCGGATATACCGCTTACAGATTTTCGGAGAAGATATGGTCTGTACGAGTACTTGGTTATGCCGTTCGGACTCACGAACGCGCCAGCAGTTTTCATGGCTCTGATGAATCGTGTGTTCCATCCGTATCTTGATTCTTTTGTGGTTATATTCGTGGAAGACATCTTGGTGTACTCTCACACTCGACACGACCATGTCACCCATCTTGAGATCGTATTGAGTACACTGGGAGAGCATCGGCTATATGCTAAGCTCTCGAAGTGCCACTTTTGGATGGACCATATTCACTTCCTGGGTCATATCATCTCAGAGGTAGGAGTTGCAGTAGACCCAGAGAAGGTGAGAGCAGTAGTTTCCTGGGAGCAACCTAAGAACGTGTTTGAGATACGGAGTTTCTTAGGGCTGTCTAGTTACTACAGACGCTTCATACAGGACTTCTACCGCTTAGCAGCACCGTTTACAGGTCTGACTAAGAAGGGAGTGAAGTTCGTTTGGTCAAAAACTTGCGAGACAGCTTTTCAGGACCTGAAGGGAAGGTTGACATCAGCACCGATCCTGATACTCCCAGAGCAGGGGAAGAGCTATACAGTTTACTGTGATGCATCAGGGATTGGGCTGGGAGCCGTTTTGATGCAGGGCGACCGAGTTGTTACGTACGGGTCTCGGCAGTTGAGGCCACATGAGAGGAATTACCCAAAGCATGATCTCGAGTTGGCTGCAGTTGTGCATGCGTTTCGCTGTTGGAGACATTATCTGTTGGGAGAGCATTTTGTGGTTTTCACCGACCACAAGAGCCTCAGGTATATCTTTACTCAGCGTGACCTGAATCTGAGGCAGAGAAGGTGGGTTGAGTACCTACAGTCCTTCGATTTTGAGATTTCCTACACACCTGGTAAAGGTAATGCAGTAGCTGATGCACTGAGCAGGAAGACTCAGATACAGGCAGTGCAGGAGGCCAGTTGTGAGTGGGAGCTTATGGTTTTGTTCTCTGAGATGCATCTGGAGGTGCATGACAGTCAGGGGCAGACTTACCTTTCTTCTTTAGCTGTGACTTCTACCCTCCTGGACAGAGTGAGGATGAGGCAGCTATCTAATTCAGAAGGCCTAGTTCTACGGGAGTCGGTGGCAAGTGAGGACCCTCCTCCCGGTTGGACGATCGGCGATGGTAAGGTTTTGTGTTTCCATGGACGAGTATGGGTTCCAGGGGATATACGCGAGGATCGGATGCGGGAGTTTCATGCTTCGGCTTGGGCAGTTCATCTCGGGGTTACCAAGATGTACCGTGACTTGAGGCGTCAGTACTGGTGGTCGGGTATGAAGAGAGAGATAGCTGGTTTTGTTACGAGGTGTTCCACCTGTTAGTAGGTGAAGGCAGAGCACCAGAGGCCAGCAGGGCTGTTATAGCTGATTATCCACTAAATGAGGCTAATATTCATTGTTAATATACATAATATTCATGTTCTTTGTTATTCATAAACACCATTTAGTGCATTTTACACTGTGAACATCATTTCACATTATGATTGTAATACCTTCTTAAAATGCACTATTATGTGGTACATTTTTTAACATCATTTAAAGTACCCAATGATTCATCTGATTTTAAGGAATTGAATTATACATATTTTAATTTGATATTTTTGGAAATTTATCTACACTTAAATATGAACATGTTTGATTCAGGGATCAGTGGAGAATTCATGGAGGATGATGGAGATATTTGGAAATGAAAGGAAGCAATTCTGGAGAAGGTAGATTGGACACCAGCCCACTGATGAGACTGTAGGGCCCAACATACAGGCCCAATTAATCCCAAATTTCGTGGGATGCTAGAAGGCATGTATAGGAACAAATCACTCTTCATGAGTTAATGCTAATTAGGCCTCCATCGTGGTCATTTAGGTGGCCCAAGTTAGAGATACAATTCTGGGCCAGATTCTTCGGTCCAGAAAAACAGTCTACTAATTTTATCATATCTCGTAATTCGCAACTCCAAATGGGACCAAAGTTTACAGGAGGTTAGAAGAAATCCGTAGATCCATTTTATTATTCTATGGCCCACTCTGATTCGGCCATCTAGAAGGTCTTTCAGACGCGTCTGTTCGGTGAAGAAAAGATGACTGCCACCTCGGGTCAAGGGTGGAAAAATCAACTCTCCCTTACTTTCCACCCACCTATGGCCTACCACAATTAATTGAGGAGACTTGAACTGTTGGAGGCTCGACACAAGGGCTCAAAAATGCCTATTTAAGGCAGTGGTGTTGGAGTATTGAAGGATCTTTGGATGCTTTGTTCAATTGTAATGTTATGCTGCATTTTTGTTGCCTCAAATTTGTCTTTCACATGTAAGTTGTTCAATTCACTTTAGTTTCTTAATAAAAGTTCTTCTTCTACTCTTATTCTGTTGTTCTTCATATCACTTTTATACAGTTGGATCAAGGTGTGAATTTATTCACACCAACCCTTGTGAAATTATTCACACAACGGTAGAGTGATCGTTTTATTTTTGTTGTTTTCTTTACTTCTCAATTTCCTCCCTCATGAGTCTACTTTCCGCTTCCATTGAAACCATGGGATCAATGGAGGGCTAACTCACTTATGGGTTGATCCAAGGGAGTAGCAAGGGGTTGTATTGGATGTTATTTATCACCTAATTAATGTATAATCACTTCTTTAATTGGGATTTTTATTTGATGATTTTTAAACTCCATCGTCCTTGTTGAATTTAAGGCCACACACTTCAAGTACTAATACAAACCTTTACCTTGAAGTGCTCAAAAATTTGATCCTTCAAGTGTATAGGTGATTAGTATTAAAGGGTGTAGGCATTAAACCAGTAAGTGATGATGTTGTTTTATCTCCTTAAATGAACC
Organism: Viscum album; assembly: GCA_963277665.1. NCBI lineage: Eukaryota > Viridiplantae > Streptophyta > Magnoliopsida > Santalales > Viscaceae > Viscum > Viscum album. The sequence continues at coordinate 1,174,937,249 of OY728141.1, read as the reverse complement.
CATCTCAAATTTAAGAAATTGAAATCATTAAAAAGAAAATACGTCCAATCCACCCCGAGCGATAACCTAGGATCAACTCATTCTTTTAAATTGAATTAACTTAAATCTGTTAGATATATTTAAAACCCATCCAAAATCAATCCAAGTTGGCCACTTCATAGCCGAAAACAGTCCATAGAATGTACGTGTCTATAGGTTTCTTCTTAGGTCTCTGTGGATTCGATAACCCAAGCTAAACTACAAGGACCGTCTTACCTTCTTCTCTTGGGTAAATTTGAGCAAGAATCAAATTTTGGTGCCGTTGCCGGGGACCCAAGTAAGTCATCTAAACACCCATTCTATTCTCCCCCACTTCTTCTCTTCTCATCCAAATTCTCTTATCTTGTCCCTTTCTCGTTTTTTTCCTTTTGGCGCATGTCCGCCTACACCCGCGATCAATCAAACCGTCTAGTTAGGGTGGATAGTCCTGGGGTTGGGGAGTCAAGTACACCAAGGGAACTATTTCCATTAGATCCTAATCTTCCTAATACTCTAGAGTCCAAAATTGAGCCAATTTCAATGGAAGTTCTTCAAAGAAACCAACTCATAAACCCAGGTGGGAACCAAAATGGAAACCCAAATAAGGCAGCCCCAAACTTGGGGAATGCAATTGATCAAACCATGAATGACTACCTCACACCTTCCTGGACCAATGTCCCCTCATGCATTAGACACAATTCCCTAGAAGATGCCAACTACATCTTTAAACCCAATGTCCTAAACCACCTTCCCACATTCCATGGAATGGAGTCCGAGATGCCATACCTGCACATTAAGGAGTTCAATGACATTTTAGAAACCATGTGTCCCCCACATCAACTAGAATCTGCTAAGATGAGGCTATTTCGTTTTTCTTTAAAGGATCGAGCTAAAAATTGGCTAAACAATTTGAGACCATCATCCGTAAACTCTTGGGACCAACTACAAAGAGAATTCTACAAAAAATACTTTCCCCACCACAAAACAATTGCACTTAAAGAGTATCCAAAACTTTTTTGAAAAAGAGGGAGAGTCATTCTATGAAACATGGGAGAGGTTCAAAGACACTCTAAACATGGTTCCACACCATGGTTTTTCTATTCCTGAACAAGTGAGAATTTTCTATGAAGGGTTGGGTCCAGGGAACAAACAATTCATTGACATGATGTGTAATGGAACCTTTAAAAACAAAGCCCCAAATGATGCTTACGAGTATCTAGATTGCCTTTCTGAACAAAACCAAACATGGGGAACTTCACCTTATTCTGAAAATCCACAAAGAAATACTGGAATTCATACACTTAGAGAAGAGGAAAGCCTTAGGGCTAAAATCGCAGCACTCTCTAGGAAGGTTGAAGAGATAGACCTTAGGAAAGTCCATGAAATCCAAATTGTTGACCCTGTTTGCACAATTTGTGACAAAAATGACCATAAGACAGACAACTGCCCAACCATTCCATCCATCAAGGATGTTCTCTTAGGAGGACCCCCAGCGGAAGTAAATTCTTTGAACTTTCAAAAGCCTCAATATCAAAACACCTTCAACCCAAGGTATAACGACCACCCAGGCTTCCGCTGGAAAGATAACCAACAACCTATCCAACCACAGGGACAAAATCCTTACCCCCATCAGAACTACCAAACCCATAACCAGTTCCAAACCCAACCTATCCAATACCAACAGCCACCGGTCCATTTTCAACAAACCATACCACCTCCAAAATATCCCCCTGGGATAAACCAACCTACTCAAGCACCCACCCAAACTGTTCCACAAGCCTACTAGAACAATTGTGCAAACAAATGGAGAGGATGAACTCAGAAGTCTCTTCCCTAAAACAAGAACTTCAAACCATCAAAACAGGAAAGGAACCCATGCCTACTCAGGCGGTGCCATCCTCAACTTCAAGGGGAGAGTCAAGTTGTGCTCAAACAACTCATGAACAACTAATGGTTGTGACTGTTTTAAGAAGTGGGAAATCAATTGAGAAACCTGAACAACTAATTCAGAACCCACCTGAAGATTCAAACTTGGATGAAAATTCAAATGAACCACAAGATCAAACTGAGGAAACTGATAACAATGTGAAAGAAACAACTTTTTAACAAACAACCCCACAACCTGCACCATTTCCCCAATGCATGAGGGGGAAACCCAAGCCTGAACTGAGTGAAACGTTGAGGGAAATCTTTTCAAAAGTCAAGTTGAACATACCCCTTCTCGATGCAATCCAAACCATACCTGCCTACTCAAAGTACCTTAAGGACTTGTGCACTTTTAAAAGAAAATTTTCACATAAAAACCAAGTCCTTTTGGCTGCTAATGTGAGTACCACCATTCAAGGGACCATTCCTCCTAAGTTGAAAGACCCAGGTTGCTCTTACATCAATGTTGAACTAGGATAAAGCAAAGTTGTCAAGGCCTTGTGTGACCTAGGTGCTAGTGTCAATATCATCCCATATGTTGTGTACTTCCAGTTAGGACTAGAAGAACTCCAACCCATATCTGTCACACTTCAACTTGATGATCGTAGCATTAGGGTTCCAAAGGGGATTTTAAAGGACGTTCTGGTAAAGGTTGAAAACTTCATCTACCCTGATGATTTCATTGTCCCTGAAAACCATCCAAACTTAGGAAATAAGGAACAAACCCCAATCAGCCTTGGTCGTCCTTTCCTTGCAACAATCAACTCTGTTATCCGAGTCCGAAATGGGAACATGACCATCACCTTTGGGAACATGAGTCTAGACTTGAACATCTATAATGCAAGCTCACAAATAGGGGATGAAGAGGACATTCATGAAGTAAACATGATAGTAAGCATTGATAATGAATCCATGGAACATCAAGGAATATTTGATGAATGTTTAAGTCAGGATGAGATTGATTTCCTTTGTTCATATGAAGGAAGTTTATCTCCTTGGCTTGAATCATTTTCAAATTGCTCTTATGATGAAGTCTTAGGTCCAACAATCAGTGAAACCTTTCAAGAAACCACTTTCATGGAGACCACTCCAATTTCCTTCCCTAAATCTGATCAAGACAATCTAGTAGCTGAAACTTCTACATGTGGGGAATCAATCTTATCTGAAACTCTAAAAAAAGAAATTGATCTTGATCCAATGTCCCAATCTTCTGCTGAAATTCTGAACCAACCAGATCTTGAATTGAAGGAACTTCCTGCTGCACTAAAGTATGCCTTCCTAGGGGAAAATCAAACACATCCTATTGTCATTTCTTCTTATCTTGAAGCCAATCATGAGAGGATGCTTCTAGATTTCCTTAGAAAGCATAAGAAAGCCATTGGTTGGACCCTTTCTGATATTCCTGGGATTAGCCCACTTATCGGGACTCATAGGATTGTTCCAGAATCTGATTCAAAGACATGTCGTCAACCTCAACGGCGACTCAATCCTAATCTCATGGAGGCAGTAAGGAAGGAACTTCTGAAATTGTTAAAAGCCGGTATCATATATCCCATAGCTGAGAGTGAGTGGGTGAGCCCAATCTAAGTGGTTCCAAAAAAGGCTGGAATCACAGTGATAACCAATGAGGATGGAGAGATTCTTCCAACAAGGGTGAGTAGTGGATGGAGGGTCTGCATTGACTATAGGAAACTAAACTCATTCACCAAGAAGGGCCATTTCCCCTTACCATTCATTGACCAAGTCCTTGAGAGAGTGGCAGGTCATGCCTTCTACTGTTTCTTAGATGGGTACTCGGGGTACAATCAAATTGAGGTCTCCCTAGAGGATCAAGGGAAGACTACATTCACATGTCATTTAGGTACTTTTGCCTTCAAACGCATGCCCTTCGGGTTATGCAATGCCCCTGGAACCTTCCAGCGGTGCATGATGGGAATCTTCTCTGACATGGTAGGGGATTTTCTAGTGGTCTTCATGGATGACTTCTCTGTGTTTGGGGATACTTTTGAAGGATGTCTGCAGAATGTGGAGAGAGTCTTGTCAAGATGTGAAGAAAAGAATTTGGTCCTAAACTGGGAAAAATGTCATTTCATGGTTAAAGAGGGACTTGTTTTAGGCCATCTGGTCTCGAGTAGGGGGATTGAAGTTGATAAAGCAAAGGTTGACATCATTCGTCACCTTCCATCACCCAAAACTGTCAAGGAAGTGAGGTCTTTCTTAGGACATGCTGGTTTCTATAGAAGATTCATCAAGGACTTTAGTTCAATATCTTGTCCCCTTTGTGCTCTCCTAGTAAAGGATGCTCCATTTGTTTGGACCGAAAGCTGTGAGGGTTCATTCTCAACCCTCAAATCCTCTCTCACCTCTCCTCCCATTATGAAATCTCCAAATTGGAACCTTCCTTTTGAACTTATGTGTGATGCCAGTGACTTTGCTGTAGGAGTTGTGTTTGGACAACGTTGTGATAAAACTCCTTATGTCATTGCTTATGCAAGCAAATCCTTAAATGATGCCCAAATCAACTACACCACTACTGAAAAGGAGTTACTTTCTATTGTGTTTGCTTTAGAGAAGTTTAGGTCCTACCTCTTAGGATCCCCCATAACTGTGTTCACTGACCATTCTGCACTAAAATACCTCTTCCAAAAACAAGATGCTAAGGCTAGACTGATTAGGTGGGTCCTTCTCTTACAAGAATCTGACCTCACAATCAAGGATAAAAAGGGAGTTGAAAATGTTGTAGCTGATCACCTCTCTAGGATGGAATTCAAAGACAACTCAAATCACCTTTCTGTGTCTGATTCGTTTCCTAATGAACACCTATACTATGTGAGTGACTACCCTTGGTATGCTGACATAGCAAATTTCTTAGTGACAGGAGTCATTCCAAAATTCTTAGGGACTCAAGCTCGAAGGAAATTTCTTTCTGATGTTAGACAGTATGTGTTTGATGATCCATACCTCTATAAGTTCTGCCCTGACCAAGTCATTAGGAGGTGTGTTCCAGAATCTGAACAAGAGTCCATCCTTAAATTCTGTCACAGTGAGGCATGTGGAGGTCACTTTTCCTCTAAGAAAACATCTGCTAAGATTCTTCAATGTGGTCTTTTATGGCCCACCCTCTCAAGGGACTCCTACACATTTTTTCAAAGTTGTCCTAGGTGTCAACAAGTAGGGTCCATCACAAAAAGGAATCAAATGCCACTCACTCCCATCTTAGTGGTTGAAATATTTGACTGTTGGGGAATTGATTTCATGGGTCCCTTCCCAAACTCTCGGGGATACCTCTACATACTCTTAGCTTTTGATTATGTCTCAAAATGTGTTGAGGCCATTCCCACTAAGTCCAATGATCATCAAGTTGTGATTCGATTTCTAAAAGAGAACATATTTTCAAGATTTGGAATTCCTAGGGCTATAATCAGTGATCGAGGAACTCATTTCTACAACCGCCCATTCACTTCACTCATGTCTAAGTATGGTATTTCTCATAAAGTGTCAACTGCATACCATCCTCAAACCAATGGTCAAGCTGATTTGGCGAATAGGGAGATTAAGCAAATTCTTGAAAAAACTGTCAACCCCTCTAGGAAAGATTGGTCTGAGAAACTCTTAGATGCTCTTTGGGCCTATAGAACTGCATATAAAACCATTTTAGGAATGTCCCCATATAGGTTGGTTTATGATAAAGCATGCCATTTGCCAGTGGAGATTGAACATAAGGCCTTTTGGGCAATTAAGAAAATGGATTATGACCTCTCATTGGCCGGAACAAAAAGGAAATTAGATCTCAATGAACTGGAGGAACTAAGGATGGAGGCTTATGAAAATTCAAGGATCAATAAAGTTAGAGTTCAAGCCTACCAATCTAGGAATATCAAGGTCAAACATTTTGAACCGGGAAAACTTGTGCTCTTGTATAGTTCAAAACTTCATTTACATCCGGGAAAGTTAAGGTCTAGATGGTCATGACCTTTCATAGTGCATCATGTATTCCCCCATGGGGCAGTAGAGATTCAAGATCCCACAAGTGGTTACATTTTCAAGGTCAATGGTCAAAGGTTAAACCCATTCATTGAATCATTCAATAAACAGGAAATAGAGGTTGAGTTAACTGAGCCAGCCTATGAACAAGGAAAAAATTGATAGATTTAGGGTCCATGTCAGGCTAACGACGTTAAACAAAGTGTTGTATGGGAGGCAATCCATGGTTTTCAACTTTCTTATCATTTTGTTGTTTTAATAAACTTTATATTTTAAATAGGATTAATTAATCATGTTTACATTTTAAAAAAAGACTATTGATCTGTTCTTCTATTACGAGTATGGATAGGTATGAAAGGGGAGCATCGTATTCATTCGTGTCACGCGGTGTGATCCTTGAGTAATACCTTACCCAGAAAATTAAAAGAAGACAATGTATCATTAGTTTCATTTAAAAAAAATAGAAAAATAGGAAAAACCATAAAAATGATGATACTTGGAATTAAATAAGTCGTTGTGTTGTTTGTTTTGTCTGGTTTGTTCTTATTTTTGTTTAGGTACTATTTTGGGTGATATATGTTCAATCAAAGAAGGTGCCCACATCCCCTAAGAGATCAAAGGACTAATTTGGAGCAGCAAGAACTTCAACTTCAACCACCAGGTGATTTCATTCCATAATCCTCAGTTTCAATTTCCTTTTTGAACTTCCATTATCTGCCTATACTCCTTCTAAATTTTCATTTCTTCAAACACTGGGGACAGTGTTGTTTTAAGTTGGGGGGAGATAAAATAAAAAAAATGTTTTTGTGTCAAAAAAAATGAATGATTTGAAAAAAAAAGAAGTGTAAATGGAAGGAAAAATTCCTTTAACTTTGAACATGGTAATACACATTGCACACTTTGAAACTGAATATCAAATAATTTAGAATACCCTGATTCTGATTTTAATCCTTGTATAATTTCATGAGCATAGATTTTGGAAAGTGTGGCTGTCCAATGTGATATTTCATCGTTTATATTTTCATCCAAATAAAAAAGATCACAATGCACGTCCTTTGGATAGTGGGGTATTAGTTTGAGTTCATGGGGTCCCCTAAATAAATAGCATAGGTTTGGTGATCATTTTAGTTTAATATGAGTATTCAAAAAAAAATTAAAAAAAAAATTTTGCGCGTAGAGCAATGAAATGACCTAATGCGTGGCTTTCGGCACTTGGGGATCGTGACTTCATAGTTGTCTGGCCCAGAGTTAGTAATTTTATCTCTATTTTTGGTAATTTGAATTTGTTTTTGACTGAGTTAACTCGAGATGATGCTCGAGTATATGGGCTTCACTTGGTGCCCTAAGGTCTTTGAGCCTGAGAGTCATCGGCAAAGTCTCGCTACAGGGGTTGACTCTTTTGAGTGCAACTTCAATTACCATGGAAAAATTGCAAAAAAAACAACAAAAAAAAAACAAAAAAAATTATACAAAAAAAATGAATACTCATCTTAATATTGAAAGGAGATTCCACCTAGCGCTTCCGTAATTCCCCCCTTGAATAAAGATGAACCCTCATGTCTATTGTGATGCACAACACATCCTCATACTTAATTGATATTGGATGAAATATGGCAATGAATTTGAACAAAGGAATGGGCTTGGGATTGAGATCTGCTTATGAAACTATCTTGTATTAAAATATTTTGATGGGTTTCATGATTGTTTGGTATAAGGTTTTTTGGTGATCATTGTGTATTAAAATGTTTTTGGAAAAGAGAATTCGAATTTCATATTGTTGAGATATATTTTGCTTGGGACTAGCAAAACTCAAGTTGGGGTGTGATTAGCCACTAAATGAGGCTAATATTCATTGTTAATATACATAATATTCATGTTCTTTGTTATTCATAAACACCATTTAGTGCATTTTACACTTTGAACATCATTTCACATTATGATTGTAATACCTTCTTAAAATGCACTATTATGTGGTACATTTTTTAACATCATTTAAATTACCCAATGATTCATCTGATTTTAAGGAATTGAATTATACATATTTTAATTTGATATTTTTAGAAATTGATCTACACTTAAATATGAACATGTTTGATTCAGGGATCAGTGGAGAATTCATGGAGGATGATGGAGATATTTGGAAATGAAAGGAAGCAATTCTGGAGAAGGCAGATTGGACACCAGCCCACTGATGAGACTGTGGGGCCCAACATACAGGCCCAATTAATCCCAAATTTCGTGAGATGCTAGAAGACATGTATAGGAACAAATCACTCTTCAGGAGTTAATGCTAATTCGGCCTCCATGGTGGTCATTTAGGCGGCCCAAGTTAGAGATACAATTCTGGGCCAGATTCTGCGGCCCAGAAAAACAGTCCACTAATTTTATCATATCTTGGAATTAGAAACTCCAAATGGGACCAAATTTTACAGGAGGTTAGAAGACATCCATAGATCCATTTTATTCTTCTATGGCCCACTCTGATTCGTCCATCTAGAAGGTCTTTCAGACGCGTCTGTTCGGTGAAGGAAAGATGGCTTCCACCTCGGGTCAAGGGTAGAAAAATCAACTCTCCCTTACTTTCCACCCACCTATGGCCTACCACAATTAATTGAGGAGACTTGGACTGTTGGAGGCTCGACACAAGGGCTCAAAAATGCCTATTTAAGGCAGTGGTGTTGGAGTATTGAAGTATTTTTGGATGCTTTGTTCAATTGTAATGTTATGCTGCATTTTTGTTGCCACAAATTTGTCTTTCACATGTAAGTTGTTCAATTCACTTTAGTTTCTTAATAAAAGTTCTTCTTCTACTCTTATTCTGTTGTTCTTCATATCACTTTGATATCGTTGGATCAAGGTGTGAATTTATTCACACCAAACCTTGTGAAATTATTCACACAACGGTGGAGTGATCATTTTATTTTTATTGTTTTCTTTACTTCTCCATTTCCTCCCTCATGAGTCTACTTTCCGCTTCCATTGAAACCATGGGATCAATGGAGGGATAACCCACTTATGGGTTGATCCAAGGGAGTAGCAAGGGGCTGGATTGGATGTTATTTATCACCTAATTAATGTATAATCACTTCTTTAATTGAGATTTTTATTTGATGATTTTTAAACTCCATCGTCCTTGTTGAATTTAAGGTCACACACTTCAAGTACTAATACAAACCTTTACCTTGAAGTGCTCAAAACTTTGATCCTTCAAGTGTATAGGTGATTAGTATTAAAGGGTGTAGGCATTAAACCAGTAAGTGATGATGTTGTTTTATCTCCTTAAATGAACACATCTCAAATTTAAGAAATTGAAATCATTAAAAAGAAAATACGTCTAATCCACCCCGAGCGATAACCTAGGATCAACTCATTCTTTTTAAATTGAATTCACTTAAATATGTTAGATATCTTTAAAACCCATCCAAAATCAATCCAAGTTGTCCACTTCATAGCCGAAAACAGTCCATAGAATGTACGTGTCTATAGGTTTCTTCTTAGGTCTTTGTGGATTCGATAACCCAAGCTAAACTACAAGGACCGTCTTACCTTCTTCTCTTGGGTAAATTTGAGCGAGAATCAACAGCAGTTGCCCATTCCAGAGTGGAAATGGGATGATGTTGCGATGGATTTCGTGACGGGGTTGCCGAGGTCACCTCGAGGCAATGACGTGGTGTGGGTTGTTGTGGATAGACTCACGAAGGTAGCTCACTTTTTGCCGATCAATGAGACCTTCGGTGTTGACGAGCTCGGAAGGCTGTATATCCGAGAGATCGTACGTCTTCATGGGGTCCCTCGTTCTATCGTTTCCGATAGGGACGCCCGCTTTACGTCTCGTTTCTGGCAGAGTTTTCAGAGGGCCCTGGGTACACAGGTGCTTCTGAGCACAGCATACCACCCTCAGACAGATGGTCAGTCAGAGCGGACGATACAGGTGCTAGAGGACATGTTGCGCGCATGCGTCCTAGACTTTGGGGTCTCTTGGGAGAAGCATATACCCTTAGTCGAGTTTGCCTATAACAATAGTTTTCAGGCAACTATTGAGATGGCACCATACGAGGCTTTATATGGTAGGTCATGCCGATCACATTTGTACTGGTTAGAGGCAGGTGAGGAAGCTTTACTGGGGCCACAGCTCGTGCAGGAGACATCTGAGTAGGTCCAGTTGATTCGGAAGCGAATGGCTACCGCGCAATCTCGTCAGAAGTCTTATGTTGATCGCCACAGACGACCTTTGGAGTTCTTGGTCGGGGATCAGGTTTTTCTACGTGTTTCGCCGAGGCTGGGACATAAACGGATCAGGAGACATGGTAAGCTTTCACCGAGGTATGTGGGGTCATTCGAGATTCTGGAGAGAGTTGGGTTGTTTGCCTATCGGTTGCAGTTACCGCAGCGATACTGAGCCATGCACGGCGTTTTCCACGTGTCTCAGTTGTGTCGCTATCATTCAGACCCATCTCACGTCTTTCAGCCTGAGGAGGTTGAGCTGGAGGCAGATGCGTCCTTTGAGGAGCATCTGATCCGTATCGTTGACAGGAGCACGAAGGTTCTCTGAGGCCGGTCAGTTCCTCTCGTACGGGTGTTATGGAAGCATGGCCGAGTGCAGGACGAGACCTGGGAGCGGGAGGCCGACGTACGTGCTCATTGGCCAGAGCTGTTCTGAACTTTATCTTCGCCACCCTTGGAAGGGTAATTAGGGGACGAATTGCTATAAGGGGGGAAGTTTGTAAGAACCCGGTTCTTAGTTTTGAGGTACGGGCTTCTTCTTTTTCCTTTTCCTTCAGTGTTTTTGAGAAAATATGGAAAATGGGGAAAAATCCTAAATTTTGGAACTACACGCCGTGTATTTTTCCACACGTCGTGTACTTTTGGCCGTGTGGAATGGGTACACGGGGCGTGTAGCCTTGTCGGCGACGAAGGGTGTAGGAACCGACTACACGCCGTGTAGTGGTACCTTACACGCCGTGTAGTCAGTCGGCAAGCTTAAACAGTAAGGCGGTGGAGCAGCCGACAGCTGGGCGACAGTACACGCTGTGTACTTGGGAGTACATGTCGTGTACTCATGTCGACGGATGAACAGTGTGCCAGTGCCGCTAAATACATAGTTAAATGAAAGAAGTACACGTCGTGTACTCAGAAGTACACGCCGTGTACTTTGTTTTTTCGGCTTAAAACAGACAGTAGCCTCCTCATTTGGAAGAGGAGACACTTGAGCCGATTTGGAGCCAAAGGAGGAGGTCAGACCTTTGAAGATCCGCCAGGGGTTCGTCTGGAATCGGTTTCCGCCTCGGACGATCCCGTTGGAACCGCACGGGTAAGCCCTCTCCTCTCCTGGTACTGTTCTTACCAATCCTTTCCCGAGGGAAAGTTATTTACGTTTGAATGGGTTTTGTTCTTCATCAGATCTACGCCGTTCTTGGGCATTTCTGAAGTCGGCGTTTGGGTATAACGTTCGTTGGCGTATAAGGTAGGTGGCTTGGTGTAAATTTCCAATTGTCGTGCGTTTTTGTGCGTTTTCGTGCCACGAACCCATGTTGGGGTGTCGTGTGGCTGAGGTCGTTGCTATATTTAATGTCTAGAATTGCATAGGTGATTAAATTGTGATAATAAAATGTTGGTTGGGATCGTTGCTTGGATCTGGAACCACCCCGGGGGTGTGTTCCACTGTTTAGCCGTTTGGCCAGGATACCCGAGGGTATGCCTTTAATGTAGTAATTGTAGAATTTCCTTGAGAGGAATTGTTTTTTTACTGCATTTTGACATGTTGGGCATAGCCCGGTTATCTGTTTAGCCTGAGGGCATTGTTGTGATTAGCCTGTGGGCACTGCACTATTTAGCCCGAGGGCTGTAGATATTTTCAGCCTGAGGGCAACTTCTTCCGTGCCTGAGGGCAATAGACTTTGTGCCTGAGGGCGACACTACCTACGCCTGAGGGAAAAACTCTGTTATGCCTGAGGGCAGATTCTGTGTTGGATACTCGTTACCCGAGGGTAGGAGTTTACGTGTCTGAGGACACTAGTTGGTTACTTAGAAATGCACTGTGGTGATTTCTTATATTAAATGGATTAAATTAATATTAAAAATGACAATATAACTGATAGTTTTTACTTTTGAGTACTGCTTACTTTATTGCATTTTATTACTGCACACTATTGTTGCATGCTTACATGCAGTTGGGCACGGGACTTTGGTGGGTGCCTACTGAGATATATTTCTCACACCCTGTTTGGGTCACGCTTTTCGGCCCAAACAGATTACGTTGTTGCAGGTGCAGATAGGGGCAAGAGTCCCTATACAGGTACTTGACTGTTGCAAAGGAGTAGGAGGGCATGAGACCGAGCCTAGGCCCGCGATGCCACTGCCAGCTGTTTTGCTTGTTTTGTTGTACTATGTATTTTGTTGTACTGTATTGATGTATAACATGTTCTGGTTGTTTTCTTAGAACTTGAACCATGTAGCATCATCACTTATATACTGTTGGTTATATCCACTACTTTAGTTTATTTCAGTTGTGTACGTTTACTGCTTCCGCTGTCATTGTATGTTTATTTTGTATTCCGATGCGCTACACTTTGACAAATGAGGGCATAGTTTCCCCACTATCAGACATGGGCTCTCGCTGCTAGTCAGCAGCCTCTGGCGTTTGGGGAAATGTGCTTGAGGTCTTGTGGCGAACCGGCTTCGGGGAACCCATTGAGTGGCACCCGGGATCGGGACGTTACAGGGCATAAGGGTCGCAGTAGGGGAAAACACAGCCTAGGAACAACAGTTGTATGTTAGGGGTCCCACACGTCGAATAAGGGGGAGGCGGGGCTGTTAAAAGGGGAGTTGGAGAGAGAGTTGGATAGGAAGGAATTGGTTAGATTTTTGTTCGGTGAGAGGGCTTGGGTGAGTGTGTCAAGGCCGCTCATATATTTATCCCATCACCTCTCTTCTTCTTCTTCTTCTTCTCCTTCCACCAGTAATTCTGCTTCTGCATTTCTTCAAATATAAATTGAACAATCCACTCGTGGGGGACTGTTGGAGAGAGGGTCTTTACAACCACCGATTTTTGATGGTGTGAATTATGAGTATTGACATAATAGAATGTAAACTTTTGTAATGAATATTGGAGTGGAAAACTTTCTTATGATGACCAATAATTATAAAGTTCAAGATACAGAGATTATCATAGTAGTCAATCTCGGATGGTGGCACGACGCTGTGAGGTCCTATAATGGGATAACGGCGATATGGATTGCGTCACAACATCTTTTTTATCCAAAAATGGTCCAATTAATATAATTTAAATTTTATAATTATACACATATATATTCTGAAAATTTAAAATATGATAAATAAAATATAAAACAGAATAAAAAATACATATACAATAACAAAAGAAATAAAAAATAAAAACGGATGTTGAATGAAAATATTAACTAACAAAAAAAACAAAAAAAAAATAGGGATAGTATAGGGGCGCAACAGGGGAGAAAATAGAGAAAAAAACAAAGAAATGATGTGATGTGATGGGGGTCGGGGTTGGGCCAGGTCGACTCGGGGTGGAGGGTGGGGGTGTGGGGTCAGGCCAGGTCGACTCGTGGGGGTTGGGGTCATCTCATTGAGGGGCCATGGCAGCACAGGCCAGGAGGTAGGGAGTCGTCGTTGTAGGGGGTCAGACCAGGTCGACTTGGGGCTCGGGGTGGTCTCGTCGAGGGGTCGTGGCGGCGCGGGCCAGGAGGGAGTGAGTCATCACTGCAGGGGGTCAGACCAGGTTGACTAGGGGGGTCAGGGTCCTCTCATCGAGGGGCCGTAGCAACGTGGGCCAGGAGGGAGGGAGTCGTCGCTGCAGGGGGTAGGGCCAGGTCGACTCGTGGGTCGGGGTCGTCTCGTCGAGGGGTTGCGGCGACGCAGGCCAAGAGGGAGGGAGTCGTCGCTGCAGGGGGTCGGGCCAGGTCGACTCAGGGGGGTCAGGGTCATCTCATCGAGGGGTCGCAGCGGCGCATGCCAGGAGACTGCTTATGGGGAAAAAACTCATTTCTTTGGCGCTAGAACAGAGTGCGACAATGACGGCCAGGATCGCGGCGGAAGCGTGACAACCAGGATTGCGGGTGAGGCAATGCGATCACGTTCAGCCCGCAATCCATCCACCTGAAGCGGCCAGCTGTCGCTCCACACCGCGAAGGCACGATCAAGGACAAGATTTCGAGTTTGGACAACTGTGGAGATTATTCATTTCATCAGTGAAGAAAAACTTGAATATCAGACAAATTATAAAGTTCAGAATACTTTGTTGTGATCGATGTCCATAAACATATATAACCAAATTTCTTCATGTGCGACTATGAACAGAGTTCGGAAAAAGTTAGAAGTTACTCGCTTTGGGACTTCTAAGGTTCATGAAACTTGAAGGGCAGTGTTGAGAGTTGATCATCAAGCCTTTGATATTTTACCCGGTGAAAGTGTAGCACAAATGCATCAACGGTTCATGACCATGGTTGTCAATGGATTACAATCTTTGGGTGAGAAAGATCTAACGGATGAGAAGCTTGTCGAAAAAGTTATAGACATGCTTCCGAAGGAATGGGAATCAAAACAGTTTGTTATAGATGACACTAAACCAAGCTTAGTCTTGATGATCTCATTGGAACCTTAATGCAATATGAGCACAGATTAAAGAGAGATTGTGAGAAGGTGAAAGGAATGAATAGAATTGTTTTCTGTTCAACTTTCAATACCTAACCTTTCGGTTCTCAACATTCTAAGTCTATTTCTCTGAAGAGAAAGTTCAATCGGATGTTAGTCATTCGGAAAATATGTTAGAAGAGCTTTCACAACTTGCAAGACATGAATAAGATCATTGGTGAGAAGAAATGTTTGAGAAGAAAGATTCTACTAAAACTATTTGTTATGAACGTAAAAAAATCAGGGCACATCAGGTCAGACTGCTCAAGATTGAAAAAGAACATAGATGGGGAATTTAAGAAGGAAAGAAAAGTGTTCAGGGCTATCGATGACACCTGGAGTGCTAGTGAGGATCCATCCACTGACAACAACAGTGATTTTGAAAAGATTGTCGGATTTTATTCTAATATGCCTCGAAGTAATATGTACTTAATAATGGTGCTATTAGTGAGATGCTTCTTGAAAAAAAATTACCTTTAAATCAGATGATGAAAATAGTTCATCTTCATCGGAAGATGAGGAGGATATTCCATTATTTGATGAAATGGTCAGATATATGACTTGCCTAGAGAGGGAACAAAAGTTGGAAAGAGAACATGACATGGCTAAGGTAAGTGTAGCTAAAGGTGTTGAAAGGATTATTAAACTTACATTGAAAATTACAAAGTTATCTTTCGAGCTGGATTCTAAATTAAATTTTAAACAATGATTTTGTTGTGCATCATCTCATTGTGTTCCGAGAGCTTTCGTTTGTAATCGTTTTTCATTGTGAACTAAGAGTCGTCGTTTTGAGAGGTTGTCCATGTAAAGCACTTAGTTTTGCTTTATGTTGTTTTTGTTCTTTTCGATCCTATGAGATCATGGAGCTTCCAGATTGTGGAAGTTGTGTTTTTTCCGATCGTGTTGATCGATGAGCTTCCCAAGCTAGAAAGTTGTGTTCCTTCAAAACAAGTTCGAAAAAAGTAATGGCGCAGACTTGTTGTCGATCGTCTGGTCGAGGGGGGGCACGAGTTAGAGTTGTATGTTACCTTCCAACGGGTTTTCAGTCGAGGATGATTTAGGGTTGAAATGAGGATACTTTGGTTTGAATTACGAACTTTGGTTTAAAAGTGAAGGGCTCCTTTATTGGAATTGTATTTGGCCATAATATCCTTTTAGAAGTTTCCTGGATTGTTATACGAAACCTTGTGGATTGTTGTGAGGTTGTTTAAGGTTTTTGAGACATGAGAGCCTTGGGTGCTAAGTGGGAAATCAAGGATAAGTGCTCCATTGACTATGATTTCACTCTGGCTAGTGTCCCTTGGTAATGAATACACTCTAACTAGGAGTGCCTCTCGATGAAGCCATGAGGGTAGGTCATGGTCCAAGTTTTTCAGGATCACTGTGGACCAATAAGTGTTCTGCTTAGGTGTTCTGCAAGTGAGGTCCCAGATCGACTCCATAGGCTCAAGGCCACTATCCCATGTGGTGTTTATTTTTATGTTAATGTTTTATTCATGATATAACTTATATTATGATTTACTTAATATCAAGGTTTCCTTTATGTTGAACTTTACCTTATTATGTGATACACTTGATATCGTGTCTTTTATTTTGTTTTATATTATGTGGTTCCTTTAGACTCTTGTTTACTTATCTCGTGATTACACTCTTATTCCAATGCAAAATAGTTTTGAACTAAAGAGGCAAATGTGATTTGTTTTCTTTGTTATGTAAAAGTAATAAAAGTGTGTATTTTTTCTAATTGTATTTCAAACGGGCATTTAGAATTTGACTTATAAAAGGAATTAGTCTTTAGTAGTATCCTACTGGGTGTTACCTCACACCCTACATATACACCTTAAAGTGTATGTAGCCTTGTGTTTTCTTGTTTTGTTTTACAAGTATGGTTGTTAATGTCGTTGTCAGGAGTGAATCATTAGCTTAGATAGGAATCTAATGGAGGTGATGACACGCAAGGCGTTGTGTGTCGGACAAAGATAGTTGGGTTCATTTCAAGAGAGACACCCCTTGGCACTTGGGCCAACCTGGGGCGATCGGGCACGCCACTTAAGTTTGTGGAATGTCAGTTTGGGTATAGCAGCCAGGTATTCAGGTCGGTATGTAGCATTTGAATTTTATGATTTTTTTATAAAGAACAGTGTGTGAAAGTGTCTTGCCTCCCTAGCAATGGTGAGAATTTGATGAAGAGCTTTAATCACCTAGCTCTTAAAATTAATATTTCTTATTTAATTAAAATGCATCATAGTGGCACACCCTAGGTCGATCTTAAGGAGGCTCGCTAACCCGCACTGATTTTTCTATTGACGCTGTTATTTTTTTTATCTAAATAGGGTATTAAAGACTCAAACAGTGGGAGTTTATATGAAAGATGCATAAGACATGTGTATGTATATGAAGGAAACTATATGCATGCAATGAAAATGCTAACACAGGAGTAAGGAGGGCATTGTTGTCCTTGGAAGCTCACCATTGGAGAATATCATCATTCTATTAAAAGAATTGTGCTCTCTTAATTCTTATTCAATGAGTAACTCAGCATTGTTATACCCTTGAGTGTAATAACTATACACTGAGATCTCGCCATGCACATAAGTCTCCTCTTACATTAGTTAGCAATCACATAACCAAACATCGCCTTCAAAGCTCTTCTCCATCGAGTGAAGAAACGTGAAAGTGAAGGGAAGTGAAGGGAGTAGTTGAGGGAGAAGAAACACAGAAGATGAAGATGAAGGGGTCATCAATCACCTATATCAATTTAACTAACCCTTTGTGTTCTCAAAGTGGGAATATAAAAAATAATATAGAATTAGAATGTAAAACATATTTACTGGTCACCTCTCAGGGAAGAGCAGGTAGATAATTAGTTCCCCGTCGAAGGAGAAACAAGATCCCGCGCAGAAGAGCGAGAAAATAGCACGACAATCATTATTCACCACCACAGCATGAAATAAAGTTGACATGGAGAGAAACCAGAGAATACAAGATGAAACTATCAGAGCTCTCCTTGGGAGTGGGGAATGCCCCCTGTCTAATGATCTGACCTCCATTAAAATACAAGGACATTCAGAATACCTACTAAAGCGAACGGCGAACCTCTAGATAATCATTTTTCACAATTTCCATTTCACGCCAAGATTGAGAAGCCAAACCAGACCATGGTTCCTCTTGAGCTGTTTTTCAGCTTCCAATCCACATTGGTGAACTCGAACAAAACCAGCTAGGGTTCCTCGGCTTCGGATAGACGGCTGCAAGCGTCCCTCTTCCAGGTGCATCGCGCGCTCGACCTAGCAAATGAAAAGATCGACGGCTAAGGAGGCTTTGATTATTATTAATCGAGTGGTTCAGATAGCAAGCTACCCAGGCCCAACACGCTCCAGCTTCAATCAGGTTTCATTAACCAGCCCACTCCAAATGATAAGGCCCAATATATGAATTCCATTACCTTAAATTATCCACACACACACAAAAAACACACATTTTTAGTAGTATGAAATTCATTCAAAATTTTAAAACATTAATATTGCCCAATCAAAATGAATATTCAGTATTGCTTAAACATTTACGTTCTATATGGAGGTGTGGATCGAACTTATCTCTTCTCCTCATCGTTATCTTTCAATTTTGGAGCCACTTTCTTTGAAAGAGACCTCCCATTATTGAAAGGTTCTGGGTATTTGTAAAATATCATCCATTTTCACTTATAAAAAGGGGCACTCCTCTCCTCATCCCCCCCCCCTACACACACACCAAAACCCCTTAATTCCAACCCAAAATTCATCCAACCCTCTCTTAAACACTCATACCCGCCTTAATGAGTTTTTGTTTTTCACAAAATACCATTCCACCAAGGTTTAATTATTAGGTTACCAAGGCCTGCAGCGGATGGGTCGAGGATTTTAAAATTTTTTGTCGGCGGGACGACGAAACTTGTCGTCGCCGACTATCCGAACCCCAGAGAGGTCCGAGGATCTCGCATAAATTATTAAGAGAAAAAAACTAAAACGAAAAGGTACCCATTTCTAATATGAAGCTGCGGTCGACTGCAACTAATCGATGGCAATCGTCGCTTGAAGGATCCAAAGCAGGATCCATCTAGATCGTCCACACGCGCTCCAAAAATCCACTGGAATATCGATCGTCAAATTCCAGGTGTTAGCGCGGCGATCTGACAATGCTTTCGATATCCCGACAATCACCGCATCGAGATGCCTTCGATGTTGAAGAGAGATCTTGATCCGAACATCTTGGATCAAGAGTTTCTCTCTCTAGAGAGCAGGAGGAGAGAAAGGCTCTCAACTTTCATTCCATGAATGATTAAATAGTGGTTTTCACACCATAAGAGAGAGCCTCCTCCTATATTTATAGTGACGTTGATAAATACCCGGTAGGGTTCCCCGACCCCTGTTTATTTCAACATTCACTAAATAAATAATTTTGACGAACTAAACTCCGTCAAAATTATTTATTATTTTATCATATACTTCTAATATAAATATATTATGTGATAAAACCGAGTCATTTAACTCGACTCGCTATCCCTCTTAATATTAAATGAACCTTGAATATTAAAATAACATTCGTTCGGTTAATATTTTTCTTGTATTTACTAAACTCGTAAATACATTAAATAAATTCAATCCCAAATATTCATAACTTGAATATTAATGAATTTATTTAATTCTTTTGGTGATCGATAACTTGGACAACGCTCAGACCCCGTGGCGGGGCCCACTATGTCCATATACCTATTTGACTGAATAGGGTGGATTCTTGAATATGCTATTGTGTGTGACCCTCTAGGCCCTTATCTCGATAACAGTGAATAAAATCCACAGACCAAGAGCAGAGTCTAGCAACCCATCATGGCCCCTAAAGAGATAAGGATGGTCATAGCAACGACTACCATCCTACGAACACTGACTGTGTACTATAATCTCTTTGTCATTAAATATCTCATAAAGCAGAATGCACTTTTATGTCATCGTCCTTATCTTTCTTTATTATTTCTTGATCTATCCGGATGGATTTGCCTTTCTACTACTTTGGCCAAAGACTTATGAAGGCGGCATCATCCTGATCAACCAGACCTGAGATATACAACTTCCTGAACTTGGAAGTGACAAATCATTTCTTGACCATTCAACCAATGTCATACCACCAACGACGCACCAAACACAAACTACCTCGCCATGACATCACTGCCATGGTTTTCGTCTTGCATCCAAGTACGTAATCAAATGATATACATTGATAATGGTCTCAAGTCAGGAGATCAATACACATGTCTGTAGATAGAAATGACCAATGACACCCAAAACATGTGGTGTTCCTATCGACGGGTCTGTCATCATGATCTCACTACTAGAGATCACCAAGTGCGAACTTCATGAGAAGAAGTCTCAATGCTTATGAGCCCCCAACACCTGATAGCCAGACATCTATTGTGTCCAGTCAGTAAGATGTATCTAGACTATATAACATATATTTAAGATCAATGTCATTGTATCTCGAGGTTCATTATAGCCTGGGATCTGCTATAACCTATCGACACGACAATTAACCTTTGGACATTACTATTATTATAGTGGACGTAGAAAAGTCTGTACTATAATGGTAAGATAACATCATGCATAGCTAGCAGTACACATGATATGGTAATCAAAAGTACTACATAGTTGGGTCTAGGGCACCCACTATTTCAACACTCCCACTTGTAATAGTGCCAACTTGCTAACTAAACTTGTTAGATACTCACATGATAAATACCATGCTTCTGCTGAGTAATGGCTGTAACTGCTGGGCCTACCACGTTTTCGTCGCGTGGCATATCTACTATACGCGACCTCATCGGCTTGAGTAAAACTTCTCAAGATAAGGTATCTCCGAGCATATTACTTTTTTCCATTGTCATAACTTGACCACTTGGCTAGTAAGAATATCATAATTCTCATTATGATGATACTTTTCTCACTAGGTGCGAATCCAAGAACTGGAACAAATCGTTGAGATTTATAACTGCTTCTTAGCTGCCTTAGAAGCTGCAACGTACTCGGTATTTGTAGGTATGGCTACCACTATATTTTCTGAGCTTGACTCGCTCATCGCCTTTGCCTAACTGTGACACTAGATCTAATTGATCTAAGAATTACTAGTTTGTGTCCCACCATAACTAGTATACCTTCCTATCCATATTCCAGGTACATATCATTTGTACTTTCCAAAGTACAAGATGATAGTTCTAACTGCATCACTTGCAGTGCTCCTAGAAATAATTGATATCTGCCTATAATAAAGTATATCATGGTAGTATCGATTATTGTACATAATATGGCATATGTGATTGATTCATCGCTGAAGTGTATGGTATCAATTCACAAAATTAATCTCTACCCATGCTCTGAACATGTTAACCTGGAGAGATTAAGCCATGTGACATTGGCAACAATTATGAACTTGAATTATTTCAACTTGTATTTTTCAATACAATGTCACTATATGTACGAGATTGACTAGGACCAAGCAACCTATGGATCTACCTCAGTAGATCTTGTTCCCTAGAACTTAGGTTGCTACTTTAAGTCAAACATTGGAGAATTTCTTTTATTCTAATCTTATCTAACTATAAGATCAAGATCTATTTTCCATATGTTTCCGAACATATTTCACTTGGAAAACATTGGTGCTCCCACTAACCTTTGGTAGACATAAGACAAAGATTCATTTATAATGGATGCGTTAAGATCTTATTGCTTACTTTAATTCAAAACTGGATTTCGGTAACTTGAAACCTTCATTGGAATCATATTTTGTCATCATCTCTTTCTGGTTGCGTCGTTTAGACACCTTCCATGAAAGATGATCTTGACATCCAATGACCAATAGAATGATCTTAGAAGATAAGTAAAATTCTAATATATTTAGGCGTACCGACTTGGTATAAACAATCAAGCCTTATTGGTACCATACTTGTACCATCTATGTATCATTTCATTTGAATACCCACCGCAATATTCAATTTATAATCCCCTTTGCAATTTGATACATGGAATCCATTATTGAATTTTAGTTGATCTTGTCAATCTTAGCTCGTTGCCTTATACTGCTTACTTGTAGGATTTATTATTCTCAATGAATAATATATCACCGACTGTGATTAATATAAAACCATCACCATGGTTTCATTCTTCCTACATAGTATGTGTCACTGGAACATGCCTATTCCAAATGTACTTGTGGAACTTGTTCCTATGCCAACCATTTGTGCATCTCAAGCACTGACTAAGTCCAAGTCAATTCAGCTCCCACTATCTCTAATAAATATGTGCACCCTTGTATAGAAATGTAGTCTAATACATGACTACATCTTTTCTATCTTAGGGATTTAGGTAATATCTTAAGCAAATGTTAGGATAATTACCTTAGATGCACAACGTGTTTAACTTGATGCATGTTTGTTTAAATCCTAACAAACTCTTTGCATCTAAACACGTCCTATGACATAATGGATTTTCCATCATACTATGACTCATATGATATCCATTTTTTCATTTTAGTTGGCATATTGGTTATGGGTTTAATCCGTTATTTGCAAAGCACATCATGAAATATAATGGAAGTTACTACAGGTTGTAACATTGATACAACTTACATCATAACTTTGATGTATAAAATGTGCATTTAGGAATTGCTCCATGCTACATTTTGTTGATCAATGTTAATATGTAAGACTCGTTATCGATCCTCCTAATGAACATCAATACGGTGATGTAGATAAGGTAACATGCATTTAGGAATTACTCCATGCTACATTATCATGATTGATGATAGTTTGGTCAAGATATTCTTCAGCATGCCGATCCGAAGCAACTCATATCTTCTTACCAAACATATACTTCACTATTCCTTAATAACTTAAAGGAATCTCATGAATTATATTTACCTATTTCTATCCTTTGGAATAGATCACATTGTCTTGTTGAACTAACCTCAGAAGATTTGTGGCATACCTTTATTTCTAATGGTTTCTTTATCTAAACTAAGTATGTCAATAATACCAAAGGTATTTAGCTATGCCGAGCCTAAATACCATACTAGGTATATAGTTGACATCCAATTTTAGTTTTACTTGACAAAGAATCATATTACCACAACTGGGTAGGTCTTACATTTTATATTCATCATGTATTGCCATCGATTCAAGTAGTAGTGAACTATTTGTTGAGTATGTTACCCAAAACAACATTCATTCCAAAACATGGAATGATGTCTCATTATGTCCAAATGGAAACATGAGATAAATGTTTTTGGTTATACTCAACAACTTGTTCAGTTTGAGTCAATCACTTGGCAATTAGAAGTTATGTATTTCTCACTGCTGACTTAGGAATCACCTTTTCTCAGCTGCTTGGAGAAGACACTTTACTTCTAGTAATGTTTCTCTACTTACTTGGTTATTTTATTTCAATACATATATGTGAAAAGCATATTGTATTTTAATACCCAAGAAGTATGTGAGATAATAATACTTTTATTTGATGAATATTAACTGAACGAGAAGTGGGTACTTGCTTCTAGTATTTCAGTTTTTAAACTTCCATGAATTTATATGTGATTCAAATAACCTCCTATTAAATAACCAACCATTTTTCTTTGAAGGACATGATGAAGGTGCCTTTGGTGTAACTTTCCATAGTCCTTTTCGCCTTTTCATTCAATTTATTCGCCATAAGAATAAAAGATGGCGTTATCTCTAATATTCTTATTACTTGGTGAATGTAACCTTAAAGGTAATGAAGCGCTTACTCTATATCGTTCGTTTGAACCCTTAAACGAAACTAGAGTAATTGGGTGTAAAAGGTATAAGAATGGATGACATGAAAGATTATGAGCTGTCTTTCACTCTACAAAAACCGAGTGCGACCATCACATTCAAATCTTGCTTCGCTTTCTCCTCGAAAGGATCTTGGAGATGAGACTACATGTAACATCATCCATGTTATGATGTAGCAGCCGCAACTAACATCAGAATTTGATGATAGAATTATGATAGAACCATCATATGCTTGATTAATGAGTCTCCTGTAAGCAGTTTTACACCCTCACTTCTTGAGGTGGCTTAACAAGATGGGACACAAGCACCATGAATTTTCGATATAGTAGTAATGTGCGCAAGCGCCTATACTACACTTGGAATTTCATGCTTGTTTGGACATTTACTTTGTCTAATAATTATCGAAGTTTTATTGTGATATTGCTTTCTATTATCTAAAAATATACTTTAGCATATTGTACTTTTATGTGATTAACTAATGTGACATTACTGATTATTTAATAATTGAATGTCCCCCACTAATTTTTCAAATTCTAAGAACCCTTTGTACTAGAATCGGAATACTCTTGAGTATTCTAGTGGCAAGGATCCCTGAACCTCCCTCACAGTATACAAACTATGGCTACACCACTACTTGGAGGGTCCAAGGTAGGTTTTTGGTTGGCTAACCACATTAACTTACGGCTCCTTGATATGTTAAATGAAGTCCCAACTTCAAAATAATTTACTGATTTACTCAACGCTTGCCTCTAAAATTACAACAAGCTAGCTATGGCTATTTCTTTGCTGCAATTTTAGTTAAGTCGACCCACCACACAAATAAGAACTCCCTGGTAGTAAGAGGCACCCTCAGCTAAGGCATGACCGAAACCTCGAACACCTGGTTTTGTTCAAACCTGAATGATGGAAGGTTGTTTGTGACTTAATATTTTCATTGAAGGTTTTATAGGTTTTGTCTCTTGACGAATGTGATCCATTTCTATTAAACTTGTTCATCTATGTTGTCGCACTCACAACTGAACTTTAATAGAAAAACGCACGCCGCTTCTTTATGAATTTTATTATCTATTATTTTATTTATTTTCCCGCTGTTCTAAAATGCATAAAATAATAAATAAATACATAAAGACAAACTATTACCTGACTGGTCTTGAGCATAAAAATGACCTACGGGCATCATACCTGGGTCGAAGCTTGACTCAAAATGCAGCTTGCCCCTTGTCCTGTATGTTTTCTTCACTTCTGGAACATTGTATTGTCTTGGTGGGGTCCACGTCATGTCTTGTAGTACCGCCTTGTCTTGGTGGGGTCCATGTCGTTCGCCGTCTTCGTTCGAAGTACAATAATACTCACGCACAGGCGAGGGGGACTCAGGTATAAATGTACATCAAGTGGGTTGGATACGCAGGTCCTTATACATTTTAACCGAAAAATAAATATGATTCGCAAACCATCTATTTAATTAATTAAAATCATCACACACAATTAAAATAATTAATTAAATAAAAGGCAACATACATGGGTCGATGCTCAAGACCAACGAGCGGGTAAAATAAAGCGCTATAAAATTAAAATGTATTAATTAAGTATGAGGGTTATCTAAATTAAATTAAATGAATTTATTAATTCAAATAATTTAATTATTTATCGGTCCTTTAATTAATTTAATTTTAATGTCAAAATTAAATTAATTAAATAATTTAATTTAATAGAAAAATTAAATTAATTTATATGCTCGGGTATTAAAATAATTAACCAAAATTAATTTTAATTAATTTAATTTATAAACTAAAATTAAATTAATTAATTTAATTAATCTTGATTAATTTAAAGTGGTGGATCCCCAAAAATATGACTGCAGGGCCTGTGCGGGTCGGGCCATACCTGTGTAGGCCCCTGCTAGGCCATGTAGGGCCAAACTGGACTGGGCCGACCTGCCCGGACCGTTTCGGGGCCTATTTTGCCCTGTGGAAAAATAACTTGCAGGAAAATTAAGGATACCTACCATGTGTAGACTAAGGCGGGTTGGTGGTTCAGTGTCACCAACGGGGCGGCCTAAACAGGGGCGCGACGTCGGGTAGAGAAGCACGAGACGCAGTGTAGTGTCCGGTTGTGCGGGCGGCGACCAACCGGGCATGAAGA
The DNA here is from genome assembly GCA_963277665.1 of Viscum album. NCBI lineage: Eukaryota > Viridiplantae > Streptophyta > Magnoliopsida > Santalales > Viscaceae > Viscum > Viscum album. Next base: position 1,174,911,682 of record OY728141.1, on the reverse strand, counting down.
GGCTAGCGGCAGTGCCGATGTGTGGCGAGGAGGTCGAGAGGGCACAGGCCGAACCCTTCTGCTGCGGAAAGCCAACGTTGTCCCAACCACGGGTCTCCAGGTGGGAGCGAGGTCAGCTTTCGGGTTAAGGGGGGCCACCCGGTGTGGCGCCAGGAGTGGCGGAGGTGGCCGGAGGCGCGAGCCAGGTCAAGAGGCGCCTTGGGTGGCTGTTGTGGGTGCACCGACATCGAAACAGGCGCTGCCGGAGGGATCCTCTGCTGCAGCGTGTTGAGCGCTGCGTCTCTGGTGGCTGCCTGTTGTGCGCCGCATGTTGAGCAGGGTAGGAGCAGGCTGAAGGTTCCGGTGCAGCAGGTCTGTGCGGAGGGGTGTGGCGCTGCGGCTGGAGGCCAGCGAGCTGTTGGAAGGAGGCCGCCTGAGGAGCCGGCCGGGAAGAGTCAGGAAGGCCGGTGCAGGGGAATGTGGGGCAGTGCTGGGAGGACCGATGGTCGAGAGGGCGGACCTAAGCAGATAAGAAGAGCCGGCAACGACCTTCCATGCGCCGCGCGGGATGAGAGAGGGGGTCCACTCAGACCCCCTACATTTTCTTTCTTTTTTTTGCCTTTCTTTGCTTGACCCGCCAAAGCCACCCTTCCCACTTTTCTTTTTTGATAAATCTTTAAGACTTACCTTTTAAAGTATTTTCCCTTTTATTTTTTTATTATATCAAGGTCAAGACTCCTCCATTATTTAATATGAGGTCTTATCATTATTTCTAAAGGCTAAATAGCCTTTAAAATTAAATAATAATATAATTATTATAATAAAATAATAATTTATTATTATTACATTATTCTAATAATAAAATAATAATTATTAAAATAATAAAATTATTGTGGAAATTATTTTATTTGTCAAATTATAATTTTCACAATTTTAATTATATCCATTGAACCGATATAAACTTGATTGGTTCTGCTGAATGAAATAAAATATAGAACCTGAGATTAAACCGCATATTCGATCCAATCCAAAAATTTAAAATGACCATAACCCGGTCATTAGACATCGGATTGACGCGCGGTTTGAACTGTTGGGACTGTTTTTGAACCCTCCACTTAATTATAATGCAAATTTAATTTTATTGGCTCAAAAAATTTATGCGATCCCTCTGATACTACTATTAGGTTACCGGGGCCAACAACGGAAGCCGGTGGGCCAGAGATTTTAAAATTTTTTCATCGGCGGGACGACGGAACTTGTCATCGCCGACTATACAAGCCCTGAAGTGGTTCGAGGATCTCGCGTAAATTATTAAGAGCACAAAACTAAAACAAAAACGTACCAGTTTCTAATTCGAAGTCGCGGTCGACTGCAACTAGTTGATGGCAATCGTCGCTTGAAAGATCCAAAGAAGGATCCCTCCAAATCATCCACACATGCTCCAAAAATCTTCTGGAAAGTCGATCGTCGAATTCTGGGTGCTAGCGTGGCGATCCGACGATGCTTTCGACATTCCGACGATCACCACATCAAGATGCCTTCGATGTTGAAGAGAGATCTTGATCCAAACATCTTGGATCGAGAGCTTATCTCTTTAGAGAGCGGGAGGAGAGAAAGGATTTCAACTTTCATTCCATGAATGGATGAATAGTGATTTTCACACCAAAAGAGAGAGCCTCCTCCTATATTTATAGTGATATTGATAAATACCCAGTAGGGTTCTCGGACCCCCGTTTATTTCAACGTTCACTAAATAAATAATTTTGATGAACTAAACTCCGTCAAAATTATTTATTATTTTATCACATACTTGTAATATAAATATATTACGTGATAAAACCAAGTCATTTAACTTGACTCATTATCCCGCTTAATATTAAACGAACCTTGAATATTAAAATAATATTTGTTCGGTTAATATTTTTCTCGTATTTACTAAACTTGAAAATACATTAAATAAATTCAATCCCAAATATTTATAACCTGAATATTAATGAATTTATTTAATTATTTTGGTGATCGATAACTTGGAAAATGCTCAGACCCCATGGTGGGGACCACTATGTCCATATACCTATTCAACTGAATAGGGTGGATTCTTGAATATGCTATTGTGTGTGGCCCTCTAGGCCCTTATCTCGATAGCAGTGAATAAAATCCACAGACCAAGAGCGGAGTCTAATAACCCATCATGGCCCCTAAAGAGATAAGGATAGTCATAAAAAGGACTACCATCCTACGAACACTGACTGTGTACTATAATCTCTTTGTCATTAAATATCTCATAAAGCAGGATGCACTCTTGTGTCATCGTCCTTATCTTGCTTTATTATTTGTTGATCTATCCTGATGGATTTTCCTTTCTACTGATTTGGCCAAAGACTTATGAAGGTGACACCATCCTGATCAACCAGGCCTGAGATATACAACTTCCTAAACTTGGAAGCGACAGATCATTTCTTAACCATTCATCCAATGTCATGCCACCAACGACTCACCCAACACAAACTACCTCGCCATGACATCACAACCATGGTTTTTGTCTTACATAAAAGTACATAATAAAATGATATACATTGGTAATGGTCTAAAGTCAGGAGACCAATACACATGTCCGTAGATAGGAATGACCAATGACACTCAAAACATGTGGTGTTCCTATTAACGGGTTTGTCCTCATGATCTCACTATTAGAGATCACCAAGTGAGAACTTCATGAGAAGAAGTCTCAATGCTTATGAGCCCCCAACACTTGATAGTCAGACATCTACTGTGTCTAGTCAGTAAAATGTATCTAGATTATAGAAAATATATTTAAGATCAATTTCATTGTATCTCAAGGTTCTCATTATAGCATGAGATCTGCTATAACCTCTCGACACGACAATTAACCTTTGGACATTACCATTATTATAGTGGTCGCTACACTATAATGGTAAAATAACATCATGTATAGCTAACTGCACACATGATATGGTAATCAAAAGTACTACATAGTTGGGTCTAGGGAACCCACTATTTCAACATTAATCACATTCTCAAAGGAGATGATCCAAGTAGTAAGGTATATATTCCAAACACCCCTCCCTCTTTCTTATTTCTTATTAGATGTTCTCCTTTCACATATTTTTTCACCATCTTACAATCATAACACCAAAATTATTATTATACTCATATGTTATTATAATTATGGTATAAGCATTAACCACCCTCACCTTTTCCATTAAGAAAAATGAAAATGTGAATCTTGTGTTGTGCGGACTACCTCCACTATGATGCAACGTGTTTTGTCTTTCATCACCACCTTACAAGGTTGGTTCTAATAGGGAATTTAATATATAATTTTGATATTTATGAATTTTTTTAGATTCTTAAATGATAAATCATATAACTACCTTTTCTATATCTATGGAAAATGAAATCATTAACCATGTGTACGTGTGAACTATCACCTCCATGGAACGATCGATTTTCGTTTTTCATTTCGTCACCACTTTACATGGTCAGTCATGAGAATTTTTTTAAAGGATAAATATGATTTTTATGATATGAATAATTCCCTATTAATAAAAATCAAATAACCTATTAATAATATGAATGATAAACAATCGTTATAAAATTAATCGTCTTAAATAAGAAAATCGTGAAGAAAAAACAATTTATTCATACTATGTAATATTTTCATATCTATTAATTCTTTTTCCAATTTCTTAAAATCCTGATATATCACAATAATAAACATTAAATATGATCATTATTATTCTATTGTAATGATATTACAACTAAACCACCATATAATCATCCACTGATCATGGCATGTTCATGTTTGGGTCGATTTAACCACCTACTTGAACAATGTGATAAATTTTTATCATGGATGACTATGGAAATTTAATTTATAATAATATATGATATAAATAAGTACATAATGAATTTTTATTGTCTTTTAATGATAAAATTATTATTAAACTCATTAATTAAGAAAAGGCATTTTGTTCGTCAAGAATCATCAATACATGATTGTTATCGATTTCATCTTCAAGGATAGAAATGAAACACTCATCAAATGAAATTGAAAATTTATAAATCATTTTAATTCATATATTAAAATAACTTTAATTAACTTTGAATTATTTACCTCAGGATAAAAATGAATACTAACATCTCTCCTATGAAACTACTACAAACGATCAAAACTTTAAACACATGATGTGGGAAAATAGGGGAAAACATCTAATATAAATATGGATAATGATTATAAATGATCAATTTTAGGCATTAATATGGTTATTAAATTAGTTATTAATATGTTTTTGTTTTTTATACATGAATTTAAAGCACTTTAATGTAAATCAAGAGTGAAGTCATGGATTTATTTGTCCCATTTTAAACTCCATGGGACATGTTTGATATCATGTGCTATAATTTATTTTATACAGTGTATTAAATGCCCAATAACTTTCACATATGAAAATATCTTCCATTTCATGAGATTTTAATTTCCATTTCATGATCTTTCTCTCAATATCCTTTGATTCTTTCATTACCAATTCTGTAAGAGTTTCATCGACTCAATTTCTGATTCATTGGGTCATAGTCTTTCTTACTTGAATATAATTTTTTCAAGATTTATCTAATCCAACCATTCCCCTATTTTATATGGATTTTCTTTTTTTATGGATAAATTACTTATCATCATCAATAACTACTTCTTTGATAAAATATTTTCTGAAATAAAAGTGTAATGTTGGTAAGAATAACTCTCATTCTCACCAATGAATCTTTTCCTCCATGTCCATATTTTCCATCATTCCCTTGTTCCCTAATATTTTTAGGAAATATAATATGGATTATTTTCTATGATTATCATAATTCTCTTTACCCATTTTTAAAGTAGTGTTTAATACCTTTTTAATGATGTGAGATTTTAAATAAAGGTATTCCATTTAAAAAAAAGGGTTTTCCATCCTTTCAAAATAAAATGTTTTATCTTCCACTCCACATTTTTTATAACCTTTATGTACTTTCAAGGATATTTTATTTGTAACTCTTTATAATATGGTTTTCTAAGGTCTTCTATTTACTTTCTCAATAATGTTTTTAATGTAATTTGCACTTCACCTTTTATAGAAATTTCTAAAATGTTTTGCGAAAACTTTTTTACTTTCACTTTTATTCTTCCTCCAAGCTTTATCTCTTATGAAATGATGTTCATATCATCCTATATATTTTATTAAGATATGATTCATTTAGGAAAATGATATTTTTTATATTCTATAATCTTTTAAATTCATGTTATGTGATGATTTTTAATAGTTTAAGAAACAAATTCTTTTTCAATGGGTTCATCAAGATATGTTTATCATTGTTTTTAAGTGTCACACATATGTATGGATGATGATAGTTGGAGTCCTATATCACCCACAAATACATTGGTTTATGTTTATGTCTCGTGAGCTCAAAAGGGTACATGAGAGGATTTATCCCAAACCAAAGAGCACACAAAAGGATTTATCCCAAGCCAAAGGGGTGCATGAGAGGTTTCATCCCAAGGACAATGGTACATAAGAGGATTATCCCAAACCCAATAAGGTATATGGGTGGTTAGCCCAATCCTAAAATGTGATGAATGCCTTGGTGGTTAGCCTTGAAATATGGTTTATATACATATGTTTATAACACACTCTTATGTCATAATCTCATGCCTATGATTATGCTCCTTGAATCATATTTAATGTCTCATGATTCTATGAATTTTCCCACGATATATGTTTGTTCATTTGAGATCACATGTCCTTATATAATGACTTATGAACAACTATTATTGTTCCATGTTATTTTTAATAAGAAATTTATCCCCTTCCCGAGTTTTTTATATGCTTATGATCCAAATCTTGATAAAATATTAATAAGTGTTCTCTTACTGAGTGTTTGAGCTCAGCCCTTTATTATGTGTTCATTTCCCCAGGTTATGAAAATAAGTATAACTTGTGGAAATTCTAGAAGAGAGTTTATAGGAGTTTGATTAAGGATAAATGACTGTAGACTAAGATGTTTACATAGTTAATCTCTTAGAAACTAAACCTTAAGGTGATTGGGTTGTGAAACTATTTGTGACATGATTATTTAAATAATGAGATTACTGTATTATTTATGTCATGTTTAGCTTGATCTAATTTACATATATTAAAGTTGTTGTAACTGATAAGTAACCCTTATGTATAAGTGACTAACATATCAAAAATGATACATTTTATATTTAGAAATAAATGTTAACATCCATGTAGTAAGTAAGGAAATGATAAAAAATAAAAATATACTTACATAAGAAATAGTTATTGTTGACCTCACCTGTTTTGATAATCCCAATCTTGTATTCATATGTTTTGACAATCCCAATTATGTGTTCATATATTATGATATTCACAATTACTGTTGATCTACACTTTAATTATTTCCAATAGATGATCAAGTTAATAATAATGTTAAAATAATTTCTGATTTATGTTAATCTCGATTATCCTTGTTTATATAAGTTTTGAAATGATTCTAAGTGAATTAGACGTGTTTTGCATAAGACAGTCAAGTGTAAGTATCACTGACCCGAACAGAGCTACCGATATGCACAGAGCTACCGATAGACGGATAGCTACCGATAGCCAGAGCTATCGATGCACAGAGCTACCGATGCACAGAGCTACCGATGCACAGAGCTATCGATGCACAGAGCTACCGATGCACAGAGCTACTGACAGCCAGAGCTACCGATAGACAGATAGCTACCGATATGCATAATAGCCAGAGCTACCGATGCACAGAGCTACCGATGCACAGAGCTACCGATGCACAGAGCTACCGATGCACAGAGCTACCGATAAGAGCTACCGATAAGAGCTACCGATAAGAGCTACTGATGGAAGATCCTACACAGAGTCAACTGTACACGTCTACAAACAAACGACTACCTATAATGAACTGCGGAGTCAAATCCTATATCCTCGACACTATTTGTTTATTACACTAACGGCTACATTTGTTACTTTTGATGCATTTAATTTTATTAAATGATTTATGTTGCCATTTCAGGAAACCATACCAAGTACGATTGAAAATCATAATAATTCCTTCTTCTCAGCAGAAAAATAGGCATAAAAGACAACGTGTATGTACCAGTAAAAAAAACAGATACAAGAGACTTGAAGAGATCGAGCACACAGAACACACTTGCGATCAAGCTAAAAACGTGCCAAGAACAACTGGAGAACTTGCACTCACAAGACTACTACTACCAGACTCCAGAACACAGAGCATACATCGAGCAATCTATGCTAAATAAGAACTACACATAACACTTCATTTTCTGAGCCGATAACCAAGCTGAACCTGGAAGCACTGAAAGAAGAAACGATACTCTGTTTTTCAGTCAAATACAAGAGAAGGACTCATAACCGTTTCTGATCAAATCCAAAGGAGTCCAAACCTGCACTGCAATCACTAGAGACATTCTAAACTCTCTATCTTTCTCTAAGTGATTTAGTATTTGCATTACGAATAGTGTGTGTAGCCTGTTAATTATTACACACACACTGTCTCCTGAACCTTAACTAGAGGATTTTTAAATCCTCACTCACAATCTTTACATCCTTTATTTCCCATTGTGGATAGTGGTAGAGGTCGAGTGTGACCTGGACATCTTTGAGCTGTTGTTTGTTATCCCACGTATAACTGTGGTAGAGGTCTCTTGACCTGAACAGTGTGATCACTGTTGTTAACCCAGATCCAGGGTGTGGATCACTTTATATAAATTTTGAGAGGACTAAGTCTCGGCTTGAGACTGAACCTCTTGGTTAAATCTTGTGTTTTTAGTTAAAACCTATATCCATACTATATACATTTATTTCATATTCCACTGCTATTACTTTGAAATATAATTTATTTTCAAAGCTACTTTGATAGTTAAACTCGCAAGTGTTTATATTTATTATAAACCAGTAAGCTAGTTTCAAAAGTTAATTTAATCATAAGATTAAGTTAACTGAGAATTAATCAATCTTTGAGAAACTAATTGAACCTTTATAATCTGTATAAATTCACTACAATTTAATTTGTTTTTAAAATTGGGGGATTTTAATAGAAATTTTTTTTAGCAGAAATTTTAATTGGAACTCAATTCACCCCCCTCTTGAGTGTCCACTCTGACCAACATTTGGTATCAGAGGTTGTGTGTTTTGAAAAATTTTTATTTACTCTATGCTTTTCAACTGTGATTTTAGTTGTATTTTAAAGTTCTTAAAATTTATGTTATTTCTAAATTTTTATCTCTTTAAATTTTGTTTATAATGGATAATAGACTTGAGGGTGCTTCTACTAACCGGCCACCTTTATTTAATGGAAATAACTATGCTTAGTGGAAACTTAAAATAAAAATTCATCTAGAAAGCATGAGTTTTGATATTTGGACTGCTATTGAATATGAATACAAAATTCCCACTACTGATAGATCTACTTGGGATGAGCCTAAAAAGACTTCTTACAATAATAATTGTAAAGCTATGAATGCTCTGTACTGTGCTCTAGGAGATGAAGAATTCAACAGAATTTCTGCATGCAAAACTGCTTTCGAAATTTGGGATACCTTGGCTGTTTCTCATGAAGGAACAAATAATGTTAAAGAAATGATATTGAACACTTATACTATTAAGTATGATAATTTTAAAATGAAGTCTGATGAACCTATTTCTGACATGTATCTCAGGTTTAATGAGATATTCAACATGATGAATTCACTCGGAAAAGCTGTTCCACCAAAGGAACAAATTATGAGAATCTTGAGATGTCTACCAGACCGATGGAGAGGCACATCTGTCTCAATCAGAGAATCATGTGACATTGATGCTCTACCTGTCAAAGAACTTATTGGAAAATTGATGATGTATGAAGAAGAGCTCAAGGTAAACAAAGAGGAAGATGATGAGCCGAAAAGAAAATCTGTAGCTTTCAAGTCTACTGCTTTGAAGAGTAAGAAGAAGGAGAAAATACAAATGGAGGATGAGAGTTCAACAAGTGAAAACTCAGAGTATGACAGTGATGCAAAAATGGCTCAGATAGCCAGGAGATTCAAGAAATTTTATAGGAAAAAGAAATTCTTTAGGAAAACAAATTACAAAGGAAAGTATGATCAACAAGGAAAATGGAAAAAGGATTGGAAGAAAGCTGACAGGACTGATGAAGTTGTCTACTACGAATGCAAGCGAAAAGGACATATCAAAGAAGACTGTCCAAAGTTAAAATTCAAAAAGAAATATGATTACAAAGACAAGAAGTACAAGAAAGCCATGAAGGATACCTGGAGTGCTTTAGAAGACAGCACTAGTGAAGCCGAATCTTCGGACTCTGAAAGGAATCGAGCCAACATGTGTTTCATGACAAATACTTCTGAGGTAACATCTGAAACTCCTGTTTTAAATTCATATTATTCTGGAGATGATTCTGATTCGGAAAACATGTCAAAATCTGAACTATTTGAATACTGTGATATGTTAGAAGAAACATGTAATGAGATTAAAGAAAAATACAAAGGTTTAAAGAAACAGTATGCTTTAAGTGTTAAGCATAAATTTGATCTTGATATAGAAAAGGAAAAGAATGATCAACTATTAAAGGAAAATACAAAACTAAAACTGTAAAATGAGCAACTCAGAAAGGACTTAGAAAAATTCACAAATGGAAAGAATGCTCTAACTCAAATGCTAGGAAAGCAAGTTGCACCTAGATATGCTACTGGTTTAGGATACCAACCTGGACAGAGACAGTTCACCAGAACCCGATTTATTCCTAAGTCTAAAAAAAATATTGCTAGTTCCAGTTTTGGAAATTCATATGCTTCAACAGGATATTCATATGGTTATAGACCAAATAAAGTTTATCTTTCAAAATCTGTTACTTCTGTTAATTGTATGAAACCAATAAAACAAATCTGGGTACCTAAAGCCCTGATTGCTAACCTATCTGGACCCAAGAAAATCTGGGTACCAAAGTCATTTTCTGTTTAAATCTGTTTTATAGGAGACCTGCTTGAAGAGCTGTCACAAGAAGATATGGTATTTAGATAGTGGGTGCTCAAGACACATGACTGGAGATTATTCTTGCTTCAAGAGCTTAATAAAGGTTGATGGAGGTCATGTCACCTTTGGTGACAACTCTAAAGGAAAAATCATCGGCCTAGGCCAGATTGGTAACACTGACTCAGTATTATTTTCTAAATTTTTATTCGTTGATGGACTTAAATATAACTTGCTTAGTATATCTCAATTATGTGATGATGGTTTCAATGTCAAGTTTGAAAATGATTCCTGTGATGTTTTTAACTCCAAAAATGCTTTAGTATTTTCTGCTCTAAGGAATGAAAATGTTTATGTTGTTGATTTAAATTCTTTAGCTAAACAAAATATTCCTTGTTTGAATGCTTTTCATAAAGAATCTTGGCTATGGCACAGAAGATTAGGACACTTCAACCTTCACTCACTTAGAAAACTGCCTAGGAAAAACTTAGTTAGAGACTTACCTAAATTAGAATTCCCAAATGACAAAGTGTGTAATCCCTATCAAAAGGGAAAACAACACAAAGTTTCTTTTAAATCAAAGAAAGAAGTCTCAACTTCTCAACCACTTGAGTTGGTTCACATGGATTTGTTTGGACCATCAAGAGTTTCTAGTTTAAATGGGAAGCACTATGACTATGTTCTAGTAGATGACTTATCTAGATATACTTGGGTATATTTCTTAGCTCACAAAAGTGAAGCTTATTCTTCCTTTGTTAAATACTCCAAGTCTGCAGAAAATCTTAGTGGACTCAAAATTAAGACCCTGAGAAGTGATCATGGCTGTGAGTTTGAAAATCAAGACTTTGAATCTTATTGCTTACACAATGGCTACACTCATAACTTTTCAGCTCCTAGGACACCTCAGCAGAATGGTGTAGTAGAAAGGAGAAACCGAACCCTTCAAGAAATAACTAGAACCATGCTCAATGAATATGAACTGCCTATTTACTTTTGGGCTGAAGCTGTAAATACAGCTTGTTATGTTATCAATAGAGTCTTGATCAGACATGTTCTTAAGAAAACCCCTTATGAGTTGTGGAACAATAGGAAGCCTAAGGTTAATTACTTCAGAGTTTTTGGTTGCAAAGTCTTTATTCTTAACACAAAGGATAATCTGGACAAGTTTGCTTCTAAAAGTGATGAAGGAATTTTTCTGGGTTACTCTACTTCAAGTAAATCTTATAGAGTGTTCAATAAGAAATCCAAATGTGTGGAAGAATCTATTCACATAAAATTTGATGAAACCGATCCACATGAGCCTAAAACCTCTCTTGAGAATCTTGAAGAAGATTTGTCTGTTCTGGATCTTAATGATAAATCCAAAGAACCTGTTATAAAAACTTCCAGTTCTGGACTTTTTCCAGAATCTGTTTCGGTTGAACCCGAACCTACTGATGCACCTGAAGTGTCTAGTCCTAACTTTACTAGATCAACAAGAATTATAAAGAATCATCCTTTGGATGCTGTTGTTGGTAATCTTTATAGAGGAACACAGACTAGAGCTTCTCTAAGAAATCAGGTTGAACATCAAGCTTTTCTCTCCCATCTAGAACCCAAAAATATTAATGATGCTATCGTTGATGAATTCTGGGTAATGTCTATGCAAGAAGAGTTAAATCAATTTGAAAGAAACAAAGTCTGGGAATTAGTTGACAGACCTAAGGACACACTAACAATAGGCACTAAATGGGTTTTTAGAAATAAAGTAGATGAATCAGGAAACATAGTTAGAAACAAAGCTAGGCTAGTTGCACAAGGATATAGTCAAGAAGAAGGCATAGACTATGAGGAGACCTTTGCACCTGTAGCTAGACTAGAAGCCATTAGGATTTTACTTGCATATGCTGCACATCTAAATTTCAAGTTATATCAAATGGATGTCAAAAGTGCGTTTCTAAATGGTTTTATAATTGAAGATGTTTTTGTAGAACAACCTCCTGGATTTACAAACCCCCATTTTCCAAATCAAGTTTTTAAACTTTCTAAAGCTTTATATGGATTAAAACAAGCTCCAAGATCTTGGTATGATAGACTCAACAATTTTCTTATTTCAAAAGATTTTACTAAAGGGATTGCTGATCCAACTCTTTTTATTAAAATAATTTCTAAAGATGTTTTAGTTGTAAAAATCTATGTTGATGATATTATTTTTGGATCTTCTAAACATTCTTTATGTACTGATTTTTCAAAAAGTATGCAAAATGAATTTGAAATGATTTTAATGGGAGAACTTAAATACTTTCTTGGATTTCAAGTATTTCAAAATGAAAATGGTATTATTTTGAATCAAAGTAAATATACAAAGGATCTTTTAAAACGTTTTGGTTTGGATAATATTAAGGAGAGTGAAACTCCTATGAGTACAATCTGTAAATTGGATACAGATGAAACTGGGAAACCAGTGGATCAAACCAATTATAGGGGTATGATTGGTAGTTTACTTTATCTTACTGCTATTCGACCAGATATTATGTTCAGTGTATGTATGTGTGCAAGATTTCAAGCTAACCCGAAAGAATCTCATTTGCTTGCTGTTAAAAGAATTTTCAAGTATCTCAAACATACTGTTAACCTTGGTTTATTTTATCCAAAAGGACAATCCTTTGAGTTAATGAGTTATTCAGATGCTGACTTTGCTGGTTGCAAATTAGACAGAAAAAGCACTTCAGGAACATGTCATTTATTAGGAAAATCCTTAGTATCTTGGTGTAGTAAAAAAGCAGAATTCTGTAGCTCTATCCACTGTCGAAGCAGAGTATATAGCTGCTGGTAGTTGCTGTGCACAAATTCTGTGGATGAAACACACTCTCTTGGACTATGGATATGATTTTAAGCATGTTTCGATTAACTGTGACAAAACTAGTGCAATAAACATCTCGAAGAACCCTGTATCTCACTCAATAACCAAACACATTGATGTAAGGCATCATTTTCTGAGAGATCATTATCAAAAGGGTGATATTTCTCTTGAATTTATCGGCACTGAACATCAATTGGACGACATTTTCACAAAACCCTTAAGTGTGGATAGTTTATGTTACATTAGGCACGAGCTGGGGATGTTTAATCTTCACTGATAGAAATCCTCACCGATAGAAATCCTCACCGATAGAAATCCTCACCGATAGAAATCCTCACCGATAAAGCGCTGTTTTAAATCTTTTTGTCTGCTTTCAAGAATCTGAACAGTTTTTTTTATTTTTTTTATTTTTATTTATTTAACTTATGATTCCTAAATGATAAAACTAAGTCTAAGCCGCTTCTCACTCCACCGAACCCAAAACCTTTTACCTTCGAACCTTAGAACCCGAACCCTCTGCAAACCTGAGATCCCTCGAACCAGCGATGGCAAAAACCAAAATTCCTATCATCCGAGAAGACTGTGTTGAGCCTAAAGCAAAAAGGCAGAAGTCCGAGCCAGAAGCGAGTAATGCTGTTAGAACTAGGTCAGGAAGGAGACCAGTAAATCCTCATCTGCAAAATAGAGCTATTGTGATCGAAAAAGAGTTGTGTGTAGACTGGTTGCTGCCCAGCAAGTCGTTGGTGCTCGAAGTTCTGGAAGCTCAGAGATGGGTAGACTGCTTTTCAAATAACAACGGTCCCTACTACCCAAAGTTGGTAAAACAGTTTTACGAATTCGTAAGTTTCGAGAAGCTAGAGAATGAGAACTGAGTATCTTCATTTGTAAATGGTAAAGTGCTATCATTTTCATCAATATAATGGGCTGATTGCTTAAAAGTTCCTCATGAAGGTGTGTCTGGATATGTATCAAGAGCAATGCCACCTACCAGTGACATTTTTGATCATGAGACCGCGTTGAAAGAATTGACTGGTGATGGAACTCCAAGGCAAGTGGTTGCTGCAGAAATGGATGGAGAGAACAGATTACTGTTCAAGTTTGTTCAACATGTGTTGATACCAAGGATAGGAGACTTTGATAATTTGAGATATCAGGATATCTATCTCCTACATCTTTTGAGACATGATGTCAAAGTCAATTTGTGCAGATTGGTGATGAATCAAATGGAAGATATGAAAAGTTCGAAATCAAAGACTAATTCCCTATTCTTTGCTAAGCTGATTTCTGTAATGATAAAAGTGAAAGGGATAGCTGAGTCTCAAGATGAGACAGTTGTAGTGAAGAGCAACTTTTGTATCACTACTACATTTTGAAAATATATGAAGATTAATTGGAATCCGTGGAAAGGAGAATGGGTCAATGATGACCAAAAGGTATATGATAAATTTAATCCTATGGATTATCCTTCAAGGCCAAAGGATAAAAGAGATCCAGGTCTAGGACCTGATGAAGAGGAACCTGAGTACAGTGATGAGTCAGAAGAAGAAGAAGAAGAAGAGGAAGAAACTCCTATGGATGAGGGAGGAGATCCTGACTTGCCTCTAAGCCCTATTACTGAAATTATGTCTTTATAAAAGGAAGTGCTAGCAGAAGTGGAGACACCCACTAATGAGGAAGACCAGTCGGTCTCTGAGCATGTAGAGGATGAAAAGAATGTCTCTGAATTAATTGATTCTGCTGAATTGAGTCTGAGTCCAGTTATTGGAAGCTCAGTTGTACCTTCTATGGATGAAGAAAGAGAAAGAGGAGAAGCTGTACCAATTCCAGAAAATCATTTTTCTGCTGCAGAGATGGAAGTTGTTGTGGAAGATTCTGATGAAGAAAGACCAGCAGAGAATGTAGTTGCTATATATGAGAATGCACCCATTGAGGGGGAGAATCACACCAAGTTTGGAAATGTTACAGTGACTATCGAGTCTAAAGACTGGGTAGAAGACCCAGGTTTTATAGTCTTTGGTTTGGATTATCCTAATTTGGATAATGAAGTATCTTTGAATAGACCGAAGATCAGCTATGACATCAATCCTGAGTTATTACCTACTGATGTGGTCCGAGTACATGATTTAGATGTAATGAAAGAAAATCTCAAAGTCAGTTTTGTAGAAGAAGTAAAGACAATGGAATATTTTTTAGTATCCTCGATTTAATCAGTCATGGCTGACTCTGTAGTCAGTTTAGATTCTGAAAGAGTATCTACTACAGTTGTTACTACTGGTTTTGTTACAAAGTTTGACCTCAAATCCCTAAAGCATGAGATGAAGGAATCCTTCAGTACCTCTGTTGATGAGATGAAGCACTGTTTTGGTGAAGAAATGAAGATGTTATAAAGGTATTTTGAGCTTTCTCTTGGTTGCAATCTGTCAACTTTTGTGGGTGAGCTAATGGAAGAAGTCAAGGAGTTCCACACTCAAACTTCTAGGCTAGAAGCAAATCTTGAAGCTCTACGGATATCTGTTGTTGCCTTAGACTCTTTCATGAGTTCAAAATCTCAAGCTGACAAGGATTTAGCTTATGTGAAGAGTGTTGTAAGTCAGCTGTTCTCGGTGTTTGAAGCTTTCAAAACATCTATGAAGGATCATGTCAAAAATCAGGACTCTCAAATGCAAAATCTGATTAGTGGGTTGACTAAAAGCTTCAAAGAAACTGTATCCTTCTCTGTTGGTCCTCTAGTTCCAAAACCTGCAATTGATCTGAATCAATTTCGTGCTCTGATGAAGGAGGAGCTTGGTTCTATTTCAACCAGTGGCTCTGTGGACTCATCAGATTTAAGTCGAGTTGTGCTGTCTACCAGGGATTCAGCCAGAGAAATAATGAAAATCGTCCAGGACTACATGAGAGAGGCCTCTGCTTCTCAAGAGGCAATCAAGAATAAGGTGGATACTTATTTTGAAAAGTTTTATACCAAGCAACAACTGACCAACCATTTCAAACTTCTGCTTGAGAATATAAAGTTACCTCCAGTGACTCAGGCCTTCAGAGAGCAGGTTAGTAAGCTCAGGGAGCTTACTCCTGCTTTGGATAAATTCATTGAAAATAGAGATGATTTTGTGTCTGCAATGGAGAGAGGAGGAATCATTATAATGGATTTCAGAAACCTGTTGCTGCCCTTCCTGCATGTGGATGCCAGACCGGTCATTGTACCTCCTGCTTTTCCTGCCTCTGCCTTTACTGCGTCTCCAGTTCAGCTGACTCCTGCTCAAGCCATAAGAAGTCTCACACCTATGATCACTCAAAAGACTTCCCAATACAGGCCCGGCACTGTATCAGTTGCTCAGCCTCCTCTGATCATTTCTGGAATTCCAAAGTCCTCCCCAGTATCCTCCACACCTGAATTCTCTTCTGATCCCAAGGGAAAATCTCACATTGAAGATGTGGATTGCTAAAGTGGCAAGGATGTTTGATAGGAATCATTTTTTTATTCTATTTATGTAATTTTTGTCTGATCTAATACAAATGCCTTTCTTTCCACTGTCTCAGTTTATCAGTTTTCTATGTTTGGTTTCCCACTTTTTGATTATCACAAAGGGGGAGAAATATGCTCAAAAGAAAAACAAAAGGGGAGAAATATAAATGGAGAAATATAAAAGGGGAGAAATATGATCAAAGGAGGAGACTTTGATACTATTTCTTACATTTCCTTCTTTGGTACTAATTCTTTCAAACCTTATCTATGATACTATTGTATTTAATTCTACCTATGATAATTTTTGATCTATATCTTTCTATTACTATTTCCTCTTTCCTCTGATACTGTTTTCTTTGAGAAAATTGAATATTAATGTTATACTATCTAATACTATATTCTCACTATCTTAAAATGGCCAAATCATAAGTTGTGATTATCAAAAAGGGGGAGATTGTTGACCTCACCTGTTTTGATAATCCCAATCTTGTATTCATATGTTTTGAAAATCCCAATTATGTGTTCATATATTATGATATTCACAATTACTATTGATCTACACTTTAATTCTTTCCAATCGATGATCAAGTTAATAATAATGTTAAAATAATTTCTGATTTATGTTAATCTCAATTATCCTTGTTTATATAAGTTTTGAAATGATTCTAAGTGAATTAGATGTGTTTTTCATAAGACAGTCAAGTGTAAGTATCACTGACCCGAACAGAGCTACCGATATGCATAGAGCTACCGATAGACGGATAGCTACCGATAGCCAGAGCTACCGATGCACAGAGCTACCGATGCACAGAGCTACCGACAACCAGAGCTACCAATAGATAGAGAGCTACTGATATGCATAATACCCAGAGCTACCGATGCACAGATCTACCGATGCACAGAGCTACTGATGAGAGCTACCGATAAGAGATACCGATAAGAGCTACCGATAAGAGCTACCAATGGAAGATCCTACACAAAGTCAACCGTACATGTCTACAAACAAACGGCTACCTATAATGAACTGCGGAGTCAAATCCTATATCCTCGACACTATTTTTTTATTACACTAACGGCTACATTTGTTACCTTTGATGCATTTAATGTTATTAAATGATTTATGTTGCCATTTTAGGAAACCGTACCAAGTATGATTGAAAAGCATAATCATTCCTTCTTCTCAGCAGAAAAATAGGCATAAAAGACAACGTGTATGTACCAGTAAAAAAATAGAGACAAGAGACTTGAAGAGATCGAGCACACAGAACACACTTGCGATCAAGCTCAAAACGTGCCAAGATCCACTGGAGAACTTGCACTCACAAGACTACTACTACCAGACTCCAGAACACAGAGCATACATCGAGCAATCTATGCTAAAGAAGAACTACAAAAAACACTTCATTTTCTGAGCCGACAACCAAGCTGAACCTGGAAGCACTGAAAGAAGAAACGATACTCTGTTTTTCAGTCAAATACAAGAGAAGGACTCAGAAAAGTTTCTGATCAAATCCAAAGGAGTCCAGACCTGCACTGCAATCACTAGAGCCATTCTAAAATCTCTATCTTGCTCTAAGTGATTTAGTATTTGCATTACGAATAGTGTGTGTAGCCTTTTAATTATTACACACACACTGTCTCCTGAACCTTAACTGGAGGATTTGTAAATCCTCAATCACAATCTTTACATCCTTTATTTCCCACTGTGGATAGTGGTAGAGGTCGAGTGTGACCTGGACAGCTTTGAGCTGTTGTTTGTTATCCCACGTATAACTGTGGTAGAGGTCTCTTGACCTGAACAGTATGATCACTGTTGTTAACCCAGATCCTGGGTGTGGATCACTTTATATAAATTTTGAGAGGACTAAGTCTCGTCTTGAGACTGAACCTCTTGGTTAACTCTTGTGTTTTTAGTTAAAACCTATATCCATACTATATACATTTATTTCATATTCCGCTGCTATTACTTTGAAATATAATTTATTTTCAAAGCTACTTTGATAGTTAAACTCGCAAGTGTTTATATTTATTATAAACCAGTAATCTAGTTTCAAAATTTAATTTAATCATAAGATTAAGTTAACTGAGAATTAATAAATCTTTGAGAAACTAATTGAACCTTTATAATCTGTATAAATTCACTACAGTTTAATTTGTTTTTGAAATTGGGGGATTTTAATAGAAATTGTTTTTAGCAGAAATTTTAATTGGAACTCAATTCACCCCCCTCTTGAGTGTCCACTCCGACCAACAGTTATATTATACTTTTTTTTCTTTATATTATATATTTTTTAAAGTTAAATTTATAATATCTAAATTTTTAATTTAATAAAATAGAATTCGTATATGGGGTCATGATGTCAAAACTAGGTAAGAAGTTCAATGTCATTTTTTTGTGAAAAAAATTCACTAGTGTGAATAGTGAAATATGTCAGTAAATGGTAAACATGGTAAAATATTTTATATGATAAAAATGGTTAATAACCTTATAAAAAATAAACACAATTTATGTATTTGATGGAATCATGAATCAACTTACCTTTTTTTTTTGTTTATGGTTCACTAACTTCCCACTAGAAAAAAGACATTTCTTAACCATCAAGGAATTAGTATTTTCAAAAATACCCCTCAATCTTATCTATAAAATGATCCCTCATCCACCCATTCCAAACCTCACCTCAAGATTAGTTTTCTATTTTTACCTTACCCAAATTCCCTCCCCTATAATCCCTTTTCACGTTTTTTTCCTCTAGTCACAAAAATGAGTCTCAAGGCCTTCATAATAGTGAAATTCTTTAAGGGAAGACCTAATTCTTCAATGTAAACATCATCCTCATCTTAATTTATTTCCTTTATCTTATCTTCCAAACCCTTTCTATAAATAATTATTCAATTTTATAACATAATAATAATTTTTTTATACTTTTATATTGAGGTTATAATAATGAAATATTTATGGGTTTGTAATCATTCATTATTTGTAGCGTGTTAGTGATTGGATCAGTTCAACCACCCACATGAATGATTTAGGTCAATGTTATTATACTAAAGTAAGCATGGAATGATTGAAACTATTAATATCTAATGACTCATATAAAATATGAATAACTAATAAATAAGTAAAAAATTAATAATGTAATATTTTTTAAAGAAAATAAATATATATAAGGTCTTTAAATAGTTAAAATAAACTAAATTTGGTTATATCAGGAGTTATAGCACATTCGAGCAAGTCAGGGGAATTAACATAATGGGTTCTTCAAGATGGGTGCAAATAGAAATAAAAAGAAATTAAATATCAAAAATACACCTTGAACCCCTTACTCTAGGGTTCCCATCCAATGTATGCTAATAAGTCCTATACAAACTTTGATCATCTCTGAAATCCACCAAGCCACTACTGCCTCATGATGCAACCACTTCCATCAGCAACCTATAACTAGCCATAATTTATAAGGTATAAATCATTTTTAGTAACAAATCATGTGGAAAATAAGGTCATAGAATCAAGGCTTCAAAGCCATCATAAAAATAGTCTTTCTCCATCCTAAGAATTTATCTTTTAAAACAACCATTTCATTAGCATATTGAATTATTCGGTTCATTGTGAAAAATTATCTTTCACAGAATAAATTATAATCAACAATTGAAAATCACTAAGAGAAACCAAAATAGTCTTCAAGACTTAATCAATCTTAGGAGGAATGGTAAACATATTCCATGCCTCTACCATTAGTTTTCACAATATTACTATATTTATATTTTTAATCAATTTCCATGTGAAAAAATCATGCTAACAACAAAAAAGAATGGATAACACACTACCTAACAAAAATGATACAAAATAGGGCATAAAAACATGTGATAGAATATCCCAACATGGTTCATTCTTAATTCTATATATTTTATTCATTAGGTTGGTCTGTACCATCCACCCAATAGAAACATATGCATTCTAATTCCAAAATTTACATGTAAAAAAGAGACTTCTCAAATACCCTACCTCAACTAAATATTTATGAGTTTCTATAAATTAAAACTATGAGATAAGACACACACGTGAGGAAGGAACCCTAGATTAACATAGATCATGTAACACCCCAAGGTTTTGAAAATAAATATAGAATGCAATTTTATAATCTAACCATTAAACACAACTTTGTCTCTTATATGTTTTGAATTTTGAAAAATGGTCATCTAGAGTTGTGTTCAGTAAGTCATTTGGAGTATGATAGAATAAACATGATTTTTGGTGAATAGTAACATACCCTTATGAATAGTAACATGAATAGTAATATGACCCCGATGAATAGTAAATTTTATTATTATTTTATTTTCTTAAGGCTAGAAGATAATAACATCTTGGTTAATTTTTCATTGTGATAAAGAAGTAGTTGTAGAATTAGAACTGTTAATTTTTGAATTAAGTATGTTTTTATTCAAAATTAAATTAATAATATTTAGAAAATTATTTTTGAAAAATGGATTTCACTTTTGAATTCTACACATTGAAAAATGGTAGGGGTGAATTTTTGGGATTTTTCTAAAATACATTAATTTTTCATGAATAGTAAAAATACAGTTTTTGAGTTTTTGGTAGTTTAATGACATCAGAATGATGTAATAATTAAATATAAAAATATGGTCGACTTGTGTATAGTAAATTATGACATGAGGTGTCCCAAGTTCCTTAAACCATGGACAAATACAATGGGCAAGCCCATGGTTTGGCAAAAACCACTAATGAGGTGTCCCTTTGAAATTATTAAAAAATTACCTCTCTTTTTTCTATAAATACCCACTAATCCATTCATTTTATTTCATTCCAAATCCATAATCCTCGAATATCTGGTGTTTTTACCTCTCTAGGAGTCCTCCCAAGGTGTCCCTAAGCCCCCAAGGTCCCATCCTTCAAGATCTAGGAGTTATTCTACAAGGTAAGGGAATCCTTCATTCTCATATTTAAGTCGACACTTCTTTTATGTTAGCTATTTGAAATTCCCTTCTCATATGTTGGGGTTTTATTTTATTAATTCTTCTTACTATCATTTTTATTTCAATATGATGAGATAACCTTTTGTTCTCATCATTTGATTTTATGAAATTTTAAGTGACGTCGTTAGGCTGCCGAATTTTCATAAGGGATCTCTTAACTTTTCTTTTATTTTCATGTTCATCTCTTTTATTTTTCTCTCCTCACTTCCTCTTTCCAAATTATCATGATAAATCCATTAAAATATATATACTAGATTTATTTCATGTGAATGGATGACCCATCATAAATATTCTTACTCCCTCCCTTTTATTTTTATAAAAGAAATCAACGTCCATGAGGTTCCAATTTATAGCCTTCATGGACGACGAAGTTTCATTCTTCAATTTCTTCTTCATTGCTGGTCATGAAACCATATTTATGGTTGAACCAGAATATAATATATGTATTATAACATAATTAATATTCAGGAACCAGAATATGTACATATAATTATGTTATATGATAAAACTAGTTCATAATAATCCAAATACCGCCAAATAATCGAAGTGGTTCTCATCTAATGATTCATCCTAATTCCATATAAACAAATGATATAAATGACCATTAACAATTATTTATGTTCATAAATAATATATAATTCCAATCCTGGACATTTATAACCATTCCATGTGAACTCCATTACTTAAAAACAAGTGAACCGATTATGAAAATAAAGAAAATGAACACCCCGGAACAATGAAATTCAATATAATAACTTAGCAATAAGGGTATAAATGAACTAAAAATAATTATGATAAACTAAATACATGTCTCATAGGTTTTTAAATAATTTATTAATAAGCATAATTTCATATTCCAGGAGCTTAATTTCGAGAGAAGAACACGTTTGGAGTTACGGAAAGGGTTTTTCCACCCAAACTTCCATTTCATTTGAGATACATTCATTGTCTAATTACCTCAATGAAATTCTTATGTATTGTTATGTACTCATTATATATTCTGTGTGAGTATCATATATATGTTTACAAACCATAACCCTTCCTTATTATATGTATAGTTACACATTTTAAAAGGAACTTTCAAAATTGTTTCCAAAATAGAAGCCCGATTCAAGGGAATTTCTCCAATTCATATCTATTTACAAGGGCACTCTAAAATGTGTTTTTGGAAACCATTATCTTTCTAAAAATACTCATTTTATTATGAAAATACTATTTTACTTCACTTCTTGTTTTACTCAAATATTTTCTAAAAGAACTCTTCTTTTCAAAATAAAAGAGTATTTATCTCAAAATTACTTAATGATTTTATAGAGTATTTTCATTTGTTTCAATGCTCTTGTTGATTCCATGGTATTATTGGGTTTAATAATTTATGAATTCAAATACCATATTTTATTTAATGGTTTATGAATAACTTTATTGTGGATGATCTATCCTAAAACCATTCACCATATTATTCTAAATGGTTAGTGTTTATGTTCAATAATTGGTGAAAGTTAGTTACATTTTATATGATAGTTTCAATATGAATGTATATGTTGTTTATGTTGATCCTCGCTCATATGAGGAATGAATTGGACTTATTATGTGATGGTTGGGGCCCTCTATAGCCCCTCTATGCATCGGTATGTCTCATGAGACAAACTATGGTCTTGGCACGAGGCTTTGACAAAATGATTATTTTATGAACCTAGCACAAGGCTTGGACGGTATGGTTATGATGTATGGTACATGCACTTCCCTCATTATGATGATTGTATTTGTATTTAATGTGGCTATTCAACTAGTAGAATACCCATGATTATGTTTTTATTATTTCATTATTTATTCAGCTCATATTTCTGCCATAATGTGTTCAAGTTCATTATTAAAGGCATGTGTTTTCAATTATTCACCATGTCTAATGTTTATATTAACTTCCGTTGTATTGCTTACTCTTACTGAGGGTTTGAGCTCACCCCTTTCTTACATTTCATTTTCTCAGGACATGAAGAAGTAATTTATGAATGACGTGTAAGCATAATCTAGGAAACATGATGTTTCTAGTGGAATAAAATAGTGTTTTGTTTCCCTTCATGTTGTAATGATAAACTTATGTATGTAACTTGTTTCCAACAATACTAAACTATTTGGTCTTTCGAGATTTGTATTCCTTGTATGTATTCCAACATAATCAAATAAGGCACCGGATCTGGGCAACTGGGGTTGGGTCCTTACAGTTGGCATCAGAGGAAGTTTAGTAGAATACTTGGAAACTAGATTTAGAAAACATAGAATTAGGGAAGAGTCCCTAAGTTAGTCTTTGAGGATAAAAATACAAGAACGTCCTGGTATTTTGGTAAAGAATAGATTACGTGGATCATTCAAGCAATACATCCCTATCTGGATACGAGAAGGTAGAGGCGGCTATGGCATATATGTATCTAGGGGTAAAACTCGAAAACAACACTTTGAGTTAGACTCAAACGAGAACTGGTGCACTACAATGGGCCTTACTGCACTCTTGGTTACGACACTCCCTGGGGATAAGCTTAGGATAATTCACATTTTTTTACAAGCCATTATAAAGGAGTTTAATGTAAATATTCCTCAAAGAAATCATTTTTGTGAATATGGGATTAGCCATGCGTAGGATCTCAATTTTTATAAGTATTTTTAATTTAAGATTATACATTATGATTCATAACCTAATATAGTGTATGCCATTATCTAGATATGGCACCTAGTGGACGGAATGGAAATCGCACGAATGCACATGTCCCCTGTAGGTATTTTTCTCCAATGCAAGATAATGAAGTTGGCTCTGGTGCTGTGACTGGTGCTGAGCAACTCATAACTATACTGGGACAACTTACTCAGGTTATGAATAATAACCTTACCCGTATGGATCATCCGGATCCACCACGTGGAGGATCCATGCTAGATCTCTTTATGTGACAACAACCTTCATCATTAAACGGGACTACAAACCCGTTTGTAGAAGAGCAGTGGATATGTTCCCTTGAGAAGATATTTCTTGCTTTAGGATGTAATGAAATAGAGAAGGTTGTCATGGTAGTCTATCATCTATCGGGAGATGCAGATCAGTGGTGGTCCTTAATCCAAAACACAAAGGAGGAGGAAGAGATAGAAGATATGGAATGGAGGGATTTTAAAAAAATATTCTTAGAAAAATATTTCCCTCGTGAGCAGCGAGAAGATATGGAGAGACAATTCTTGAATCTGAGGCAGAAGGAATATGATAATGTTGCAAGGTATGAAGCTAACTTCACAAGATTAGCAAGACTTTCTGTAGACTACATACGAAATCCAAGGAGAAAAATTGATCGATTCTTTTATGGCCTAAAGCCATTCCTCCGGTGGGCACTGGTCTCCCAAATTTTTTCATCATATGAGGATATAGTTTCATGTGCCATCAAGATAGAAAAAGAATTCTCTAAGTCTTATGACTTTAAGGGAAATCAAGAAAAGAAAATGGTTTCTGAAAACCCTGGGAAAGGAAATAAGGAAATGGGGAAGAAGGGAAGAGTTTAATTTCCACCATCTGACAATTGTGGAAAGAAACACCCTGGTGCATGCTTAGAAGGAAAAGGAGTATGCTACAAATGTGGTCAGAAAGGTCATCTTTCTGGTGATTGCAAAGGGAATAAGGAATCCAATGATGTTCAATGATATAGTTTCCGGGATATGGGACACTATGCCAATGATTTTCCAAAACGTCAAGGAAATATTCAATAGAGAAGGCCAAGGGATCAGGGACAAGCTTATGCAATCACAACTGCATAGGTTGAAGTTCCTAATGACATGGTCACAGGTACTTTAATTGTTTCCTAAAGTTTATCCAATGCTTTATTTGATTCTGGATCATCACATTGTTTCATATATTCCCAGTTTTCTAAGAAAATTAGATATTTCCAATTTGATTTAACAAGGGAGTTGTCAGTCAAAACTCCAAAGGGAAGTATCATTGCTACAAAGTTCTGTGAATCAATTCCCATTAGGGCATATAAATGTTCTTTATCTGCTGATCTCATCGTCATACCCATGATTGAATTTGATATAATCCTCGGTATGGATTGGATTTCAGACCATGATGCAAAAATTTATTGTAAGAAGAAGGAGGTTACTATTTTTGATGACGATGATAAAGAACACCTTATATTTAGAGCAGAATCATCATCACCTGATTCTTATCTAGATCCACCCCCAGTAGCTCAACTAAATTCAATTATTGGGGAGGAAGAGAATGAAATAACTGTGGGTGAGGAAAGTAATGTTCAAATAGAGGATGTACCTATTGTGAGAGAATATATTGATGTGTTTCTAAAAGATTTACCTGGACATACTCCAGAAATAGAAATTGAGTTTTCCATTTATTTAATTCCTGGTTCAAGGCCCATATCAAAGACCCCTTATAGAATGGCCACTGTGGAATTAGTGGAACTAAATAAACAACTAGAGTAATTGAGTAATAAGGGATTTATTCACCCTAGTGTTTCTCCATGGGGAGCCCCTATCCTTTTTGTTAAGAAGAAAGATGGATATTTGTGGTTATGTATCGACTACAGGGAGATCAATGCTATAACAATAAATAACAAGTATCCCCTACCTCGCATTGATGATTTATTTGACCAACTACATGGAGATAAATACTTTTCAAAGATTGACCTTCGATCTGGATATCATCAGTTGAGTGTGAAGAAGGAAGACATTCTGAAAACAGCGTTTCGAACCAGGTACGGGCATTACGAGTTTACAGTAATGACTTTTGGATTGACTAATGCACCTTCTGTCTTCATGGATCTAATGAACATAGTTTTCAAGGAATATCTCGATGACTTTGTAGTGGTATTTATTGATGATATCTTGGTATACTCTAAATTCTATGAATATCATGAAAATCACTTGCGCATTATCCTGAAGACTCTTAGAAGACATGAATTATATGGGAAGTTTAGCAAGTGTGAATTCTGGCTTCATGAGATTTCTTTTCTTGTCCATATTTTCTCTAAGGATGGAATCCTATTTGATCCTACAAAGACAAAGGAAATAAAATATTGTCCCATGACAACAAACATAACTGAGGTACACAATTTTATTGGCTTATCAGGTTATTATCGGTGTTTCGTGCAGAATTTTTCCCGACTGGCTAACCCGCTAACGAAGCTCACACGTAAAGGGGTTAAATTTGTTTGGAAAAAAGATTGTGAAGAATGTTTCATAGAACTGAAGAGAATATTATTCAATGCTCCTATATTGAATCTACCATCGGGGAATGATAGGTGTGTTATTTATAGTGATGCTTCAAAGAAAGGACTTGGTTGTGTCCTTATAAAAAATGATAAGGTCATTGCTTATGCATCACGATAGCTAAAAATTCATGAGAAAAACTATCCTACTAATGATCTTGAGTTAGCTGCTGTAATATTTTCTTTGAAGATATGTAAACATTATATCTATGGTGAAAAATGTGAGATTTATACTGATCACAAGAGTTTGAAGTATATTTTCTCACAAAAAGAACTCAACATGAGGAAAAGGAGATGGATTGAACTACTCAAGGATTATGATTTCACAATACACTACCACCTGGGGAAGGCAAATAAAGTGGAAAATGCTTTGAGAAGAAAGGATCATGGAATTTTGAACAAGATGAGAGTTGAAAGGGATCCTATTTTCACGGATCTAGTAAAGATGGATATGGGAATAACCATGGAAGATGAAACATCAATGTTTTTTCAAATGGTTTCCAAACCATCTTTACTAGAAAGGATAAAAAGTTCTCAGGCTGATGATGAGGAATTTCAAAAGAAGATTAAAGCTGTGAATAATGGGAGATTGAGTGACTTCGTATATGAAGATGAAATTTTGAAATTTGGGAAGAGACTTTGTGTTCCCAATATACATGATCTAAAAAGGGAATTGTTGGATGATGATCATAGTTCCAATTTCTCTATAAACCCTGGTAGCACTAAGATGTATAGATATTTGAAGGAACATGTTTGGTGGGACAACATGAAGAGGGAGATTACTGATTTTGTGTCAAGATGTATGGTTTGTCAACAAGTGAAAGCTGGAAGAAAACAGTCTGGAGGAGTATTGCAACCTCTTCCCATACCTGAGTGGAAATGGAATAATATCATGATTGACTTTGTCATGGGACTACCAAAGACTCATAGAAGGAATTATCCAATATGGGTCATTGTTGATCTTTTTACCTAGTCAACACATTTTATTGCTATAAGATAAGATCTACCACTTGAACGTCTAGCAAGACTATATATTAATAAAGTTGTGAGACTTCATGGAGTACCCCTATTGATTGTTTCTGATCATGATCCATGTTTTACATCAAGATTCTGGAAAAGTATTCAGAAATCCCTAGATACTGATCTTCGTTTGAGCACTGCCTACCACCCACAAACTGATGGACAATTAGAATGGACTATTCAAACATTGGAAGACATGTTGAGGTCCTGTTTACTTGATTTTCAAGGCTTGTGGGATCAATATTTACCTCTCGTAGAATTTTACTAAAACAATAACTTCCATTCAAGTATTCAGATGGCACCCTATGAAGCATTATATGGGAGGAGATGCCGTACACTAACTTTATGGGATGATATTGTTGAAAGAAAGCTCGTGGGCCCAGAACTTGTTGAAGAAACAATGGATAAGGTGAATATTATCCAGAACCATATCAAAATATCTCAAAGTAGGAAAAAGATCAATGCTGATAACCAAAGAAAGGATTTGGAGTTTCAAGAAGGTGATCATGTTTTCTTAAAGGTATATCCATGGAAGCGTATTATATGATTCGATAAGAAGGGAAAATTAAGTCCCAGGTACATCAGACCTTTTGAAATTCTGGACCGAATTGGAGTCGTAGCTTACCGTTTGGCAATGCCGCCAAGTCTCTCCAAGGTTCACAATGTGTTCCACGTGTCAATGTTAAGAAAGTACATGCCAGACCCAACACATGTACTCACTTATGAAGAAGGGTAACATGAGCCCAATTTATATTACTATGAAGAGCCTATCAAGATTCTTGATACTCGAGAACAAGTATTGAGAAATCGGACGACTCGTCTGGTGAAGGTTCTATGGAGGAACCATAAGATGGAGGAAGCAACATGGGAACCTGAGGAGCTTATGTTAAAGTCATACCCGAATATTTTTAGGTAATATTCTGTGAATTTCGAGGATGAAATTTTTGTAAGGAGGGGAGAATGTAACACCCCAAGGTTTTTAAAATAAATATAGAATACAATTTTATAATCTAACCATTAAACACAACTTTGTCTCTTCTATGTTTTGAATTTTGAAAAATGGTCATCTAGAGTTGTGTTCAATAAGTCATTTGGAGTCCGATAGAACAAACATGATTTTTGGTGAATAGTAACATACCCTTATGAATAGTAACATGAATAGTAATATGAACTTAATTAATAGTAAATTTTATTATTATTTTATTTTCGTAAGGCTAGAAGATAATAACAACTTGGTTAATTTTTCATTGTGATAAAGAAGTAGTTGTAGAAATAGAACTGTTATTTTTTGAATTAAGTATGATTTTATTTAAAATTAAATTAATAATATTTAGAAAATTATTTTTGAAAAATGGATTTCAATTTTTAATTATACACGTTGAAAAATGGTAGGGGTGAATTTTTGGGATTTTTCTAAAATACATTAATTTTTCATGAATAGTAAAAATACAGTTTTGAGTTTTCAGTAGTTTAATGACATCATAATGATGTAATAATTAAATATAAAAATATGGTCTACTTGTGTATAGTAACTTATGACATGAGGTGTCCCAAGTGTCTTAAACCATGGGAAAATACCATGGGCAAGCCCATGGTTTGGCAAAAAACACTAATTAGGTGTCCCTTTGAAATTATTAAAAAATTACCTCTCTTTTTCTATAAATACCCACTAATCCATTCATTTTCTTTCATTCCAAATCCCTAATCCTAGAATATCTGGTGGTTTTACCTCTCTAGGAGTCCTCCCAAGGTGTCCCTAAGCCCCCAAGGTCCCATCCTTCAAGATTTAGGAGTTATTCTACAAGGTAAGGGAATCCTTCATTCTCATCTTTAAGTCGACACTTCTTTTATGTTAGCTATTTGAAATTCCTTTCTCATATGTTGGGCTTTGATTTTATTAATTCTTCTTACTGTACTTTTTATTGGAATATGATGAGATACCCTTTTGTTCTCATCATTTAATTTTATGAAATTTTATGTGACGTCATTAGGCTGCCGAATTTTCATAAGGGATCTCTTAACTTTTCTTTTATTTTCATGTTCATCTCTTTTATTTTTCACTCCTCACCTCCTCTGTCCAAATGATCATGATATCTCCAGTAAAATATATATACTGGATTTATGTCATGCTAATGGATGACCCATCATAAATATTCTTACTCCCTCCCTTTTATTTTTATAAACGAAATCAACGTCCATGAGGTTCCAATTTATAGCCTTCATGGACGACGAAGTTTCATTCTTCAATTTCTTCTTCATTACTGGTCATGAAACCATATATATGGTTGAAAAAGACTATAATATATGTATTTTAATATAATTAATATTCATGAACCAGAATATGTACATATAATTAAGTTATATGACAAAACTAGTTCATAATAATCCAAATACCGCCAAATAATCGAAGTGGTTCTCATCTAATGATTCATCCTCATTCCATTTAAACAAATGATAGAAATGAACATTACCAATTATTTATGTTCATAAATAATATATAATTCCAATCCTGGAGATTTATAACTATTCCACATGAACTCCATTACTTAAAAACAAGTGAATCGATTATGAAAATAAAGAAAATGAACACCCCGGAACAACGAAATTCAATATAATAACTTAGCAATAAGGGTATAAATGAACTAAAAAGAATTATGATAACTAAATAAATTTCTCATAGGTTTTTAAATAATTTATTAATAATTATAATTTCATATTCCAGGATCTTAATTTCAAGAGAAGAACACATTTGGAGTTAAGGTAAGGATTTTTCCACCCGAACTTCCATTTTCATTCAGGATACTTTCATTATATAGTTACCTCAATGAAATTACTATGTATTGTTATTTAATCATTATATATTATGTTTTAGTATCATATATATGTTTACAAACTAGAACCCTTCCTTATTATATGGATAGTTACACGTTTTAAAAGGAACTTTCAAAATTGTTTCCAAAATAGAAGCTTGATTCAAGGGAATTTCTCCAATTCATATCTATTTACAAGTTCACTCTAAAATATGTTTTTGTAAACCATTATCTTTATAAAAATATTCATTTTATTATGAAAATACTATCCTACTTCACTTCTGGTTTTATACAAATATTTTCTAAAAGAACTATTCTTTTCAAAATAAAAGAGTATTTATCTCAAAATTACTTAATGATTTTATAAGAGTATTTTCGTTTGATTCAATGCTCTTGTTGATTACATGGTATTATTGGGTTTAATAATTTATGAAGTCATATAACATATTTTATTTAATGGTTTATGAATAAATTTATTGTGGATGATCTATCCTAAAAACATTCATCATATTATTCTGAATGGTTAGTGTTTATGTTCAATAATTGGTGAAATTTAGTTACATTTCATATGATAGTTTAAATATGAATGTATATGTTGTTTATGTTGATCTCCGATCATATGAGAAATGCATTGGACTTATTATGTGATGTTCAGGGCTCTCTATAGCCCCTCTATGCTTCGGTAGGTCTCATGAGACAAACTATGGTCTTGGCACGAGGCCTTGACAAAATGATTATTTTATGATCCTAGCACAAGGCTTGGATGGTATGGTTATGATGCTCGGCATATGCACTTCCCTCATTATGATGCTTTTATTTGTAGTTCATGTGGATATTCAACTAGTAGAATACCCATAATTATGTTTTTATTATGTCATTATTTATTCATCTCATATTTCTTCCATAATGTGTTCAAGTTCGTTATTAAAGGCATATGTTTTCAATTATTCACCATGTCTAATGTTTATATTAACTTCCGCTGTATTGCTTACTCTTACTGAGCATTTGAGCTCAACCCTTTCTTACATTTCATTTTCTTAGGACATGAAGAAGTAATTTATGAATGACGTGCAAGCATAATCTAGGAAACATGATGTTTCTAGTGGAATAAAATAGTGTTTTGTTTCCCTTTATGTTGTAATGATAAACTTACGTATGTAACTTGTTTCCAATAATACTAAACTACTCGGTATTTCGGGATTTATATTCCTTGTATGTATGCCAACGTAATCAAATAAGGCACCTGCTCTGGGAAACTAGGGTCGGGTCCTTACAGATCACTTTAACGACTCCTAAAAAATATATCCCAACCATACCATGATTCAAAGTATGAAATTATGGAAGGTTTGTGAGAGAAGAACAAGAAGACAGTAAAAGGTATAAATGGGATAACTCACCTCTGATTGGCAATGTTGAACATCTAGAATCCAAGGATAAAAAAAGGAATCAGGGATAGAAGAGATCTTAAAATAACATAGGTTTTTCCAAAATATCAAGAGAAATGAAATAACTTTATAATGCTCCATAATTTAAAGCAGTTTAGAAATATCCCATTCGAAACATGATGAACTGATTCACATCATGAATATTAACGATGACCCCCAATTCTAGGAATGTATTCATTTTAGTTCATGAATACCATTGAGTCAATGTACTTATAATATCCCCCAAAATTCATGGTTCTTTAGGTAAAATTAATTAACACCATGAATAATAATTTAATGTCATGAATCAATTCAACCAAAAAAATTATCAAACATACCTAGGAATTCTTCCCCAAAAAATCCATGCCATGAAAAACATTCAGGCCATAAATCTAAATTCAATAACATTGTGAACTAACTATTCACACTATAAACCACCTATATAACTTGAATTTTAGATCTAATTAAATATACCTCTCCTCAGACCTTCCATAAACACCTCCAACACCAAAAACACACAATGGAATGACCTTGAAATTCCTTGGAGCTAAAATTTGCAGTGTTACTATTGTGCTGTTCTGGTTGCAGGTTCTAGGGCTGTAGAACCTGTAGCTTTTTTTTTGTCATTCATGATATAGTGGCAGTTTAAACCACTACTAGATGTATTTTTTTTCACGGTGGTTTAAACCACTTCTATGTTATGGTATTTTTTTAGGGTGGTGGTTAAAAATGCTGCTAAATATGAAAAAAATTTGACTTAGTGGCAGTTTTACCCATATTAGTGGTGGTTTTTCTGGTAAAATATTCAGGATTTAGCAGTGGTTTTAACCGCCGCTAGATTACAATTATTTTTTTAAGCAAAAACCACCGCTAAAACTAAAAACTAGCCGTGAAATATGTGTTCTATTACACTTTTCATAAATCGCCACTAAATGGAAGGAACTACCATGTGTTGAATTCCAACACAAATTTTAGTGGTGGTTTTATAAAACCGTCACAGGACCATCTAGTGGTGGTTTAAACTATCTCTATACTTGCATTTTGTCATAGTGTAATCCCATCATAGATTCCATTCTCACAAATCATACCCATAATTTCCAAAAAATGAATATGGGTATATATAAATAACTAGATAACATTTATTTAAACACATTTTATAACCTATTAATGATGAAATTTTTATCAAATAATGTGTACCGACATCTCCATTATGAAACACACGCAAAATAATTGAAATTACTAACATATGATGATGAAAATAAACATCAAATAACTAGTATATGTGTAGTAAATGATTATAATTGAATAATATAAAAGGTAATAAATATGAATAAGATAATTAAATAATTTATTAATATGCTTATTCTTTTTATACAAAAGGTTAAAGATATTTTGTGAAAGTTGGGAGTAAAATATAAGGGCTTCTCATCTCAAAATTCCCTTCTTTGAAACATGTTTTGTATTATGAAACTATTTTATTTAATATGGTGTATATACTACCTATTTGATATATTATATCATTATTATATCCATATTCATGTTATTTAATGTTCTATTTCAAGTTTTCTCTTTTAAGGGTTTTTGATTCAAAAGTTACCAAATCTATAAGAGTTTCTTTTCAAATCTCCCTTCTTTTTGGCCGAGAGTATTTCTCTTCCTTGTCCAAATTATTTATTTTATTTTATAAATTTTCTTCTCAATACTTAAATGATTGATTAAGTCCATTTTATATTTTACTTTACATTCTATACAAATTTTTTAAAAGGAATATTTTTAACATTCTTTGACAGTTCATTTTTTACTTTCTCTATAAAAGTGGGTAAATAATGTTTTTTTGTTTCTCAATGTTTTTTGCATGGCCATATATGACATCTTGACACCCTGATCCACTGATTGATTCATGGACTAGTGGTTTTCATTATACCTCAAGTGTGCATCATTGTGCACTAGAGGTTGTCAACTAGTGGTGAGGGATTGAAAGGTTATCATGGGGGACTATTCCCCCATTATCAAAGTGTGCAACATAATGGTAAATAAAATAAATAAAATATATAGTCCAAATAAAAATTATAACCAAGGAAAGTGCTGATAAATTAATACAACATTATATTCAATAATCAATGAGTCTGTCATACATACCAAACTGGATCCCCCCATGGTGGATCATACACTGGAATTATTAAAAGAATAAAAAAAATAAAGAAACTAAGGCTAACAACCTATCCCCTAACTGGTCCCAAGTCCTGCATGGTCCCATAATATAACCCATCCTAGGATGTCGAATGACAAGCATCAATAATGGGCTTTTCCTTGGACCTGGACCTATAACCAAAATAGTGTTTTCTTGGGTACCTAAGCATCATGGAGACCCAAGAAAGGTGTGAGTATAAATCAGTAGGACACCACCAATAACAACCCAAACTTTTGAATAACATTTGTTTCCTAAATTTGTGTGTTATTTAATTTTGTACTCCACAAAACTATATCCTTTTATTAATGAAGTGTGAGTATAATTAAAATGAGAGCTTTAGGTTTCAACTGTTATATGATCATTGGTCAATATGACCATTGGAAATCATAATCATAACATTATGATTATTGTTTATAAATAAAAATGATCGTGGTTGAATAATACAGAAAAAAGAGTTGATGGCCTCATCCAGTAGACTCGGGCCGTACGAAGCCCATTTGTCAGAGCTTGGGAAGGATGTGACATTGTTGGGCTTCGCTTTGGACCAAGCCCAAGATGAACTCTAACACTTTAATCTTGAATGAAATCGCTTACAGGAGAAGTTCAAGCTGATAGAAATCACCACTCGGGAAATGTTGTTTCGGCCACCTCAATATTATATCACCATTGCACAACTTACTCTTAGGTCCTATGTAGGTGTTATAAGGGGTTATGTAACGAGGCCTTAGTTACTTTTTTTAATCCATTGGTATAAATAAAATTATTATTTCTTCATTCCTATTTTAGGAATATTTTTTCTTAATAAAGTATATTTTTAATTAAGATAAATTTGATAAATTTATTTTATAAGTAAAATTGTAATTTTCAGAGATTTTTCATACATAGAGAATTATTATGGTAAAATAAACATCATTTTTGAATTTCAAATGTCAAAATTAACCAAGGAGTAATTTTTAGAAGTTTTCTAAGAAGATCCAATTTGATGAATAGTGTTTTTTTAATGAATAGTATTTGATGAATAATGTTTTTTGATGAATAGTAAAAAAAATATTTTATCATTAAATAACTTTTTTTGTGAAATGATTTTCAAAAATTTTACAAACATAGTTGTAATCAGGGTAAAAAATGTGGTTCAATATGATCAAAATAATTTTTTGGTGAATAGTAACTTTACCCATTTGGAATAGTAATTTTAACCTTATGAATGATAATTTTACCGATTAAATAGTAACATCATCCAAGGAGGTATAAATATGTTTTGGTCATCTTAAGTGGTAATGTGATATAATTATATCATAGTATAAGTACATAAATGTTTTAGAAATTATTAGTCAAGTATTAATATTTTATTTATTTAATTTAATTTAAAATGAAATTAATTTTTTTTAAATGGAGTTCACTTTTGGATTCTACATGTCAAAAAAAATTAGGGTGATTTTTAGGATTTTTCTGAAATAGTTGAATTATCAATGAATAGTAAAAATACAGTTTTGAGTTTCGGTGTGTTTAATGACATTATTAATGATGTAATCATGATGTAATAATTATGGTCGACTTGTGTACAATAATATATGTTATGAGGTGTCCCAAGTGGCCAATACCATGGGAAAATACCATGGGAAATCCCATGGTTTTTCAAATACCACTAATGAGGTGTCCCTTGGAAATTAATAAATTATTCCCGCAATTTTGCTATAAATACCAACCCATTCCTTCATACCTTTCATTCCAAATTCCTCTTAAATGAATATTTGGTCTTTTTACCTTCCCAGTATTCCTCCCAAGTTCCCTCAAGCCCCCTAAGGTCCCAACCTTTGAGCTTTTGAAGTTACTCTACAAGGTAAGGGAACCTTTCACCCTCCTCTTTTAGTCATGACTTCCTTTATGTTATGTCTTCTAGTTTCCATTTTATTATGTGGGGGTATGTTCTTCTATATCCTTATTTCTTTCCATTTTATTTTCAAATGATGAATATAACCTTTCATCTCTCATCAATATATTTTCTAAATTTTTAAGTGACGCCGTTAGGCTGCCGAATTTTCGTAAAAGAAATCGCATCTTATCTTTTCTTTCAAGTTTCTTTTTCATGTGGTATGTCATTAAAAAATCCATACCATGATCTTATTTACATTGTATTCTATCACTATATTTTATTATGAGTTATTTATGAGTGGGTTACCCTTGTCCCCTCTCTTTTTAATGTTTTCTAAAACCATGTTATATAGCCGTTATGCTGTAGAATTTTCGTCTCAAAATCTCTCTATTTTTCTCAAGAAATTATCTTATTTTATTTATGTCAATACCCAAACATATTTTATTTCCAAGGGTATTCATAAAGACATAAAAATGATATATTTGATTCTATAATTTACATACATATAATCCTAATTCCCTTTCCATGGGTTATAAATGACATAATGATCTTGTTTTTAAGCACTTTTTAAAAAATCACAATTTTGATATGAAACCCATTTCTTTTATTATATTTAGGTTATTTATAATTTTTTTGATTATTATCTATGTGAATCACATTAAAATAAATTCATATTAATGGTGTTCCCTAATATCACTCCAATTCATTGGTTAAATAAAGTAATCTCTAGAGATGATAAGTTTTATGATACTTTGGTGAATAAACTTGGTAATTTTTATGAAACCTTGGGGATGGACCTTGGTGATATGTTCATGAATGTATAAATTAAACAATGTATCCACATTTTAAAGTTATTATTCATGTTATTATTTCTATGATATTTATATTTATCATTCCTTTATGATATCACTCATGTTCTTTTTGATATCACTCAAGTTCACATGTAAACCATTTCACTTGTTTTCCTTACTGGGCCATGTGATCAAACTTTCATTTTATGTATGTATCCAGGTTATAAGATGAAGTAATTGTACTTAGGATGAACCTGTGTTTAATCCTTACAAGTGGATTAGAATAATTTTTTATGTTTTCATGTATTATGTTCCTGATTTCCAAGACACTGGACTTTAAAGATCCTCTGTTTGTAAAATGTAATGAAAAGTTATGTAATAAAAAGGTGGGATGCCATAGTTGGTATCAAAGTATAGTTTAGTTATTTGTAGAAGTTAGGATATGAAAACTTTAGGAATAATTCTATATAAAATTTTAAATATAGTAAAACTTCTTGGTATTTTGGTTAAATATTAAGTAAGTGGTTTCTGAACAAATAAATCCTTGTCTAGATACAAACAAGTAGGCGTGGATCTGGCACAGATGTACCTAAGAGTGAAAACTCCAACAAGGAGTTTTGGGATTGACCCAGGGTATCTTGGTACACAACAACGGGCCTTTCTGCACTTACGTTTTGATACTCCCAGGGGATAGTTTTGGTTAATCACAATCTTTTTATGAATCATTATAAAGGATTTATAGAAAAATGTAATTGTTGTTAAGGAATAATATGTTTAAGCATAACATTTTAAGACATAAAAATACTTTATAGTTAAAAGATTCATAAATAAAATAATCTTCTAACTAAGGTTTTGTTCTTTTATAAAATGGTGGGAAATAGGAGGAACTGTGCAAATGGTGACCACAATGGACCATGTGCTGACGACCCTCTGATGGAATCCATAATGGAAAATTTCATGAGAATGATGAACCAACTGACTTAAGTTATGGGAAATAACTTGAATAAAGTTGAGAGACCAATCTCACCATAAAGGGAACAAAACTCTGTTGAGTCCTTTATGCGTCAATGACCACCAACCTTCAGTGGATTTACTGACCCATTGATTACTGAATAGTGGATGAGCTCTATCGATATGATCTTTTCTGCTCCGCTGTTAGGAACAAGAGAAGGTCACCCTGGCTGTTTACTACTTAGAGGGATAAGCTGATCAGTGGTGAGATCTGATTAAAAATATGAGTTCAAGAGTGGAGGTTGAATATTTGGAGTGGGAAGAGTTTGGAGGGATCTTCTTCAATAAGTATTTCCCTCATTCCATGATAACAAAAATGGAGGAGTTTCTCGAGCTGAACCAGAATGAGAATAAATCTATTGGAAGCTATGAGATGAACTTCAAAATACTTTCCCATTACACCTCAAGATTTTTCATGAATCCAAATGGGAAGGTTGATAGATTCTTTAGTGGACTAAGACCTTATCTGTGGAAGAATCTAGCCAACTGAGACTACGATATCTATGAGGAGATCGTGCAGAGTGCGATGAAAGTTGAACCGGAGTTTGGTGAGACACAGTGGTCTCATAAATCCAATGACAAGAAGAGATAAATGGATCCAATTTTAGGGATGACCTTTGATAAGGTAAGAGTAGGAAATAAAGTGCAACATTACATTTGTAGTATGTGTGGGAAGAATCATTCGAGGAACTGCCTGCTCGGGAGGGGGAAGTGCTGCAAGTGTGGAAGAGATGGACATATTGCACAGAATTGTCATAGTGAGGTGAATCCTCAACTTCCCAACACTAATGAAAAGGGGAATATGGTGCAATACCTTCTTGATGTCTAATTCTATAAGTGTGGATAACTTGGTCACTTTTCCAATCACTGTCCAAATATAAGGGTAGTGGAGGGGAACCACCATCAGCCTCAACAAAGGCCAAGGGAGCAAGGCCATGCTTTTTCTATCATGAAAGCTGATGTTGAAGCTCCAAATTATGTGGTGGATGGTACTCTTATTTTTCTCTCAAAAATAGTAAGTACTTTGTTTGATTTTGGTTTTACGCATTCCTTTATTTCCTCTAAGTTTGCAAAGAATTTAGAGTCAACCCCTGAATTGCTAAAAGTAGAGTTATCATTCAAGACTCTTGGTGGGATTATCCAAGCATCGTTAGTGTTTAGAAACTCTATTATTTAATTTAGTGAGCACAATCTTATCTCAAATCTAGTAGTCATTCCCATGTTGGAATTCGACATTATACTAGGGATGGATTGGATCTCAAAGTATAATGCTAAGATCCAATGCAGAATCAAGGAAATCTCAGTAGTATTGAATGAAAAACCTACAATTATCTTCTAAGGGGAGATATCTCAACAAAATATTTGTCTAGAAGAACCTTTTATATCCTTCTTTATAGAGTTGATTGGTGAATAAGATTAAGGAAATGAGAGTACAAGGATATAAAATGTCCCCATCGTCCAAGAATACATTGACATATTTCCTAAGGAGTTCCCCAGACCTCCCCCGAAAAGAGAGGTAGAGTTATCCATTGAACTCGTACATGGATCTCATCCGATATCAAAGACCCTATATTTTATGGAAAATGTGGAGTTGAAAGAATTAAAGAAACAACTCCAAGATCTTTTGGAGAAGGCATTTATCTGTCCGAGTGTGTCCCCTTGGGGAGCACCTATTCTTTTTGTGAAGAATAAGGATGGATCAATGCAGCTATCCATTGAATATAGACAACTGAACGGGATTACAATGAAGAACAAATACCATCTTCCAAGAATTGATGACTTATTTGACCAACTTCATGGGGCTCAATTCTTCTCCAAGATTGATCTTCGATCTGGTTATCATCAATTGAGGGTGAAGAAATAAGATATTCCAAAAACTATCTTCTGATCAAGATATGGGCATTATGAGTTTGTTCTTATGCCCTTCGGAATGACTAATGCACTTGCTATTTTTATGGACTTGATGAATAAAGTCTTTAATGACTACCTTGATAACTTTGTGGTAGTTTTTATTGATGATATTATGATATATTCCAAAATTCACGAGGAGCATGAGGATCATCTAAGGGTTATTTTTCAAACTCTACGGAAGGAGAGAATTTTTGGAAAGTTTAGAAAATTTGAATTTTGGTTACAACAAGTTGCTTTCTTGGGGCACATTGTAACCAATGAAGGAATCACAGTTGAACCTGTAAAGACAAAAGTTGTAGAGGAGTGGCCTTAGCCTATAATAATAACTGAGATTTGTAGTTTCTTTTGATTGGTGGGATATTATAGGAGGTTTGTGAAAAACTTTTCATGACTTTCTAACCCATTAACCAAGTTAAATTGAAAAGGGGTCAAGTTCATCTGAAAAAAAGAGTGTGAGGAAAGTTTCTAAGAGATAAAGAAGAGATTAGTTACTATACTCGTGTTAACTTAGCCCTTAAGTGGAGAAGGATTCATTATTTTTATCAATGCATCTCTGAAAGGGATTGGGTGCGTTCTCATGAAAAATAAAAAATTCATTACTTATGAATCTCAATAATTGAAGACTTATGAGCAGAACTATCCTACGTATGATTTTGAGATAGCTGCGGTCATTTTTGCTCTAAAGATATGGAGGCACTATCTTTATGGGGAGAAATGTGATATATACATAGACCATCAAAGTTTTAAGTATATTTTCACACAAAAGGAATTGAACATGAGACAAAGGAGATGGTTGGAACTTCTTAAAGACTATGATTGTTCAATTCATTATCATCTCGGAAGAGCCAACGAAGTCGCTGATGCATTAATTAGGAAAGACCTAGTTGTTCTATCCATGATGAGGATTCAAAGAGATCCTTTGATCAATGACCTAGTAAAGATGGACATGGGAATTATAAGGGAAGGGACATAATGATGTGAGACGCACAGGGTGGCCCGATCTTCACGGTGTAGGGCGGCGGATGAAGGATGCGGTTCGGGGATAAGTGGCGGATGATGGGTATGGATAGTGGATGCAAGTGTTCAATCAATGTTATAAGGAGCGCGACCTACTACTTAGACAACACACTCAAGGGAGGGATGTGATAGCCAATCCACACAACAACGCACATGGGTTGAGGCACGAAATTGGGGGCTTTGTGATCTTGGATCACCAATCTAACTTGTAGATTGACAAGGCAGGAATGCATAAGAGCAAAGGATAAATTCGGACAATCCTCACACAACGGAGAGAAACAAAGCATAAGCTCTCAATTAAATCTTGGATCAAAATACAATACCATGGGG
This sequence comes from Viscum album, assembly GCA_963277665.1. NCBI lineage: Eukaryota > Viridiplantae > Streptophyta > Magnoliopsida > Santalales > Viscaceae > Viscum > Viscum album. The sequence goes on along the minus strand of OY728141.1, from coordinate 1,174,870,712 downwards.
TGGCTATTTATAGGCAAGGGGGAGATAAAATGGTCAAGGGTCTAATACCCTAAAGTCATAAAGGCTAAACCTACCTTGTCCCCTTAAAATTCAAAAAGATAAATTCTAACAAAGACTTTTGGAAAATTAGCACACAACTTTCCAACTATAGCCCACCGGACTTGACTTTGAGTGCATAGCCCACCGGATTTGACTTTGGTGTCCAAAGATGCCATTTCTAGAATTCTCCATGTGGGCAAGGCATCCAAATTCGTGCAACCATGTGGTACAAGCTTTAAACATCATGTTTGGGCTTGAATAAGTGAGATAATAGGCCCATTTTCTCCATCCATGCATGGTAAGATCCATTGGGCCTTTAATGAAGCGAGACGGGCGCTCATTATTGCATTCACCCTCTTTAATCTCCCACGCATCATCGAGCCTTACAAATCCAACTCCTCCACTCGGGTAATCAGATCGGTTCCTTCAACAGGGTTCGCATCATCCTCCCCCTCTTGAAAAGGAGTTGTCCTTGACTCTTTATCCTCTACACCCAAAAAAGGAGAAAGATCAAAAACATTGAAATTGGCACTTACACCATACTCACCTGGAAAAGATATCTTGTAAGAATTGTTGTTAATCTTCTCAAGCACTCGGAATGGTCCATTTCCTCGTGGCATGAGTTTTGATTTCCGCTTGTCGGTAAATCTTTCCTTCCGCATATGAATCCAAACCAAGTCACCGGGCTCAAACAACATTTGCTTGTGACCCTTGTTTGCATGATCCATATATTTTTGGGTCATCCGCTCGATATTTATCCTTGCCTTTTCATGGATTTTCTTGATGAATTCTACATTCCCTTTCGCATCCATATTAACTGCTTCCTGTAAAGGCAAAGGAACTAGATCAATAGGCGCAAGGGGGTTAAAGCCATAAACTATTTCAAATAGAGAATATTGAGTAGTGGAATGATTGGCCCTATTATATGCGAATTCCACATGTGGCAGACACTACTCCCAATTCTTGATATTCTTTTTGACAATTATTCGCAGAAGGGATGATAGTGTTCGATTCACCATCTCCGTTTGCCCATCGGTTTGTGGATGACAAGTAGTGGAAAATAGTAACTTTGTACCCAGTTTTCTCCACAAGGTCTTTCAAAAGTAACTAAGAAATTTTTTGTCTTGATCCGACACAATGGTCCTTGGAATTCCATGATGTTTGACTACTTCCTGAAAGAAAATTGTTGCAATATTAGTGGCATCATCTGTTTTGTGACAAGGAATAAAATGTTCCATTTTTGAAAACAGATCCACCACAAAAAAATGGAATATCTCCCCCTCTTGTTCCATGGTAACCCCACAATAAAGTCCATAGATATGTCCTCCCAAGGGGTGTTGGGAATTGGGAGAGGAAGATATAGTCCATGCGGGTTCAGTTTCGATTTGGATTTATGGCAAACAATTCACTTTCCCACAAATTTCTCAACATCTCTAGATATCCTTGGCCAATAAAAATGCTCACTAAGAACACTTAGAGTTTTTGAAACACCAAAATTCCCCATTAACCCACCCGAATGTGACTCCTTTAGTAAAAGTAAACGAATAGAGAAATTAGGAATGCAAATCTTATCAATCCGAAATAAGAATCCATCATGTAAATAGAACTTTTCCCAAATAACTGTAGGTTTACAATGTTCATAAGGTTCTCTAAAATCACTATCAGTGGAATATAAATCCTTAATGTATTCAAAACCAAGAATTTTTGAATCCAACAAGGATAAAAGAGAATATCTACATGAAAGTGAATAGGCCACAGTATTTTCTTTACCATTTTTATGCTTGATGACATATGGAAACGATTCAATGAATTCCAGCCATCTAGCATGTATCCAATTTAGTTTATGTTGGCTCCTAAAGTTTTTAAGAGCCTCGTGATCAGAATGGATCACAAATTCTTTAGTCCAAAGATAGTGTTTCCATGTTTCTAGTACTCTAAACAATGCATACAACTCTTTATCATATGTAGCATAGTTTACAGTTGGGCCATTTAACTTTTCACTAAAATAAGAAATAGGCTTACCTTCTTACATGAGTACTCCTCCTATGCCAATTCCTCTTACATCACATTCAATTTCAAAGGTCTTACCGAAGTCTGAAAGTGCAAGTAGAGGGGCGTGGGTGAGTCTCTCCTTTAGCGCATGGAAGTCTTTTTCTTGAGTTGTCCCCCATTTGAAAGGAACATTCTTCTTTGTCAATTCATTCAATGGTGCTGCTAGTGTGTTGAAGTCTTTCAAAAATCTCCTGTAAAAACTAGCAAGCCCATGAAAACTTCTTACCTGTCCAATGGAGGTTGGAGTTGGCCATTCTTGTATTGCTTTGATCTTCTCGGTGTCCACTTCAACTCCATTGCCGCTGACAAAAAATCCAAGGAAAAAAATTTTATCGAGACAAAATTCACACTTATTTATGTTTCCAAACATGTTTTCTTTCCTTAAAACCTATAGGACTTTTCTTAAGTGATCTACATGTTCATGAAAAATCCTACTATACACCAAAATATCATCAAAGTAAACTGCCAAAAATTTTCCAATATATGCACGTAAGACATGATTCATTAACCTCATAAATGTGTTAGGTGCACTGGTGAGACCAAAGGGAATGACTAACTATTCATAAAGTCTATGTTTTGTCTTAAATGCAGTTTTCCACTCATCTCCTTCTTTCATCCTAATTTGATGGTAGCCACTTCTTAAATCAATTTTTGAGAAAATAGTTGAACCATTTAATTCATCTAGCATATCATCTAACCTAGGGATAGGATGACGATACCTGACCATGATGTTGTTGATGGCTCTACAGTCAATTCACATTCTCCATGTTCCATCCTTCTTTGGTACTAGAAGCACTGGTACTGCACAAGGACTAAGGATCTCTCTCACATATCCCACATCTAACAGCTCTTGAACTTGCCTTTGAATTTCTTTTGTCTCTTCCGGATTGGTGCGATATGCAGGGCAGTTCGGTATTGATGCTACAGGTATGAGGTCAATTTGATGCTCAATACCTCTAACGGGTGGCAAACCTGGTGGCACCTCTTCAGGAAAGACATCATCATACTCCTGCAACAAGGACTCAACAACATTTGGCAAACATGGTAAGTCATTAGTATTTAGGAACACCTCTTTGTACATGAGTACTAGGAGGGTTTGCTGTGAAAACAAAGCTTCCTTAACCTCACTCTTTTTTTTCCAACATCACGCTTTTATCTTATCTCAAATTCTTTTTCCCACTTGATTTTTCTTCGCTCTCCATTTCTTTTCTTCTCTCATTTTCTCTCTTTCCCTCATTCTCTCCTTTTTCATTTTCACTATTTTTTTCCTCATCACTCTTTTTTTTCTTTTCTCTCAGAATTTGATCTTCCATAATTTGTTTCGGGGACATGGGATTGAGGGTTATAGGTTCCCCTCGGATTACAAAAGAATGAAGATTCAAGAAACCGTCATGGGTAACACGTCAATCATACTGCCATGGTCGTCCCAACAACAAATGGCAGGCCTTCATAGGAACAACATCGCACAAGACCTCATCTTTATACTCCCCGATGGTGAACAGTACCTTTACTTGCTTGGTGACCTTCAGCTCCCCACAATCATTCAACCACTAAAGCCGATATGGATGTCGATGCTTCAAAGTAGGAAGTCCCAACTTCTCTACTAACTCGGTGCTCGCAACATTACTACAGCTTCCTACATCAATAATAACACTACATACCTTCCCATTGATCTTGCATCATGTACGGAAAAGGTTCTCTCACTGCTTCTTTTCTCCAACAGTCATTTGTGTACTTAAAAATATCCTAGTGACAAGAATCTCACCATCTTCCGCAAATTCCCCATTATCAATTTCTGGAGATTCTTCCTCCTCCTCTTTCGAGCTCTCTCCATCGGTATCTCATTCTCCATACTTGTTGATGGTCATGGTGTGCTGGTTTGGGCACTCACTAGCAATGTGACCCCTTCCTTGACATTTGAAACACTGAATATCCCTATTCCTGGTTTGGTTAGCCTCAAAAGTAGGTTTCTTAGGTGGAAGAATTACCTTGTCACTTTTGCGATCAACCACCTCTTTTTCCTTTCATGGTTCTCCAATCTCCTTCCTCAGATTTATCCACAGTGTGAAAGGGGTAGTGGGTGTCCTCATTTTTCTCCTCCTTTTGATTTGTTGTTCAATCTTGGTGGCTTGGTGGATTATATCTTGTATCTCTACATGGTGGTACATCTCCACTTGATCTGCAATCTCCCGATTGAGCCCATTTAAAAACCGTGCCATGGTTGACTCCGGATCTTCCTCAATATTTGCCTGAATCATAGAAATTTGCATCTCCTTATAGTAGTCTTCTACACTCTTACTCCCTTGGGTGAGGCTTTGAAGTTTGTTGTGGAGATCTCTATGGTAATGTGTGGGAACAAAATGCTTCCGCATGGAAAACTTCATGTCTTCCCAAGTGTTGATGGGACGTCCACCATATCTAGCCCTCTACTTTTGAACTTGATCCCAACATATTAATGCATAATCATAAAATTCAAGGGAAGAAAGTTTTACCTTTTTCTCCTTGGAATACGCATGGCATGAAAATACTTGCTCGATCCGCATCTCCCACTCCAAGTATACTTCTGGGTCGCTTTTCCCTTGAAAAGAGGGGACCTTCACCTTGATTCTACCAAGTAGGTCATCATCATGTTGTATCCTTTGTCCTCTTCTCGGTTGTTGGTACAACCTCCTCCTTTGTGGGACATCATCAAGATCATCATCAAAGTTCACCATCTCCTCCTCCATGATGTGGGGACGACGTGGTGCCAGAGCGCGTCGTGGGTTATCATGGAACATCCTTGGGCTCGGTTTATTCTCCAATTCAGCAATCCTCTCATGTAACACCTCCAAATTTCGATCAAGAAGCTTCTCAAAGTGGCTCACCAAGGCTTGCATTTGGAATTGCGTAGCTTCAGGTGCTGGAGATCTACTTCGACTTCCTTCATCGCTAACATGAGCAATTTTCTTCCCATGATCTTCTGCCATGATATGTTATGCAAACACAAACACACACCAGGGGGGGAAACACACACAATGATACACACTCATTGACACACACGAGATGCACACACACACACACACAAGATGTGCACACTCACACACACAAGGATACACACTCACCCACGCAAGATATACACACTAACACACACAAGATGTACACACACGCACAAAAAAAGATTCACACACTCACACACACAAGATATATTTTTTTTCTTATTTCTCTCCACTCTCAAAACTGAATTTGAATCCCAAGCTCTTATAAAATATAATACCTTGTTTCGGGTGATCACTTGCCACCAATCCTTCCCCAATCAAGATCGTGTCGGGGGCTGGTTTACCACAACCCTCTTGAGTGGTAAAGGGTAAAGGGTGAAAAGAGGGTAGAAAATGGATAAAGGATGGATGGAAAAGGGGGTAGAAATGTGGTATTTGGTTTTTGCTCGATTGTGCAAGATAAGATAAATGAATAACAATATGAGCCAAATACAAAATGGGGATGAAGTAAAATGATGGAAAAAGTTATATATGGAAATGGAAAGTGCTAATAAGGTAAAGCACAAAGGAGTAATTGTATCCGCTTTTTTTACACTTTTTTTTGTCAATTCTCCCCAAAAAGTGTTGTGCTTGGAGTTTTAAAGCACAAATGATTGAACGGAGAGTAAGAAAATTTTTTTTCTTTTTTTTTCGAAATATCTCAAATAAAGGATGTGATTAATTTTGAAAAGCACAAAATGATGAGTTGAGAGATTTTTTTTGCCTGATACAAATCACATATAGAGAATTAAATGCGGAAAGAAGATGAATGAAAAGTTGGCTCAATTTATAATAATCCAAGCTTGCACAAACTAGGACAATTCGGGAGGCTTTCAAGAAAATGGATTTTTTTTGTTGAATGGGTGAATAATATGGAAAGATAAGGAGGTTAATGGATAGAATTAAAGTAAATGAAGGGATATACGCCTACCGTGTCAACCGAAGCTCTGATACCAACTGATGTGAGACGCACGGGGTGGCCCGATCTTCACGGCGTAGGGCGGGGGATGAAGGATGCGGTTCGGGGATAATTGGCAGATGATGGGTATGGATAGTGGATGCAAGTGGTCAATCAACGCTATAAGGAGCGAGGCCTACTACTTAGACAACACACTCAAGGGAGGGATGTGATAGCCAATCCACACAACAACGCACATGGGTTGAGTCACGGAATTGGGGGCTTTGTGATCTTGGATCACCAATCTAACTTGTAGATTGACAAGGCAAGAATGCACAAGAGCAAAGGAGAAATTCGGACAATCCTCACACAACGAAGAGAAACAAAGCATAATCTCTCAATTAAATCTTGGATCAAAATACAATGCCATGGGGTGGCTATTTATAACCAAGGGGGAGATACAATGGTCAAGGGTCTAATACCCTAAAGTCATAAAGGATAAACCTACATTGTCCCCTTAAAAGTCAAAAAGATAAAGTCTAACAAAGACTTTTGGAAAAGTAGCACACAACTTTCCAACTATAGCCCACCAGACTTGACTTTGAGTGCATAGCCCACCGGATTTGACTTTGGTGTCTAAAGATGTCATTTCTAGAATTCTCCATGTGGGCAAGGCATCCAAATTCGTGCAACCATGTAGGCCAAGCTTTAAACATCATGTTTGGGCTTGAATAAGTGAGATAATAGGCCCATTTGCTCCATCCATGCATGGAAAGATCCATTGGGCCTTTAATGAAGCGATATGGGCGCTCATTGTTGCATTCGGCCTCTTTAATCTCCCACGCGTCATCGGGCCTTGCAAATCCAACTCCTCCACTCGGGTAATTGGCTCGGTGCCTTCAACATGGTTCGCATCACATAATCAACCACATTCTAAATTATTTCTCAACTGTTATTACTAGAGAAGATCAAGAAGGATCAGAAAGAAGATCCTTTGTTACAAAAGAAGTTTGAGGCTATGAAGGATGGAAAGTTTCTTGAGTTCAATATTGATCAAGAAGGTGTACTGAAATTTCGTACAAGACTATGTGTTCCATTAATTCCAGAAATAAAGGATCTGATGGATGAATCTCATAGCTCTACGTCCTCTATACATCTTGGGAGTAAGAAAATGTATAGAGACCTTTGTAATAATTATTGGTGGGATAATATGAAAAGAGAGATTACTGACTACACTACAAGGTGCCTGGTATATCAGCAAGTGAAGGTAGAGAAACAACTTCTTAAAGGGGTATTACAACCACTACCCATACTAGCATGGAAGTGGGACAATATCACTATGGACTTTGTCACTGGTCACCTGAGAACTTCAAAAGGAAAAAATTTTGATATGGGTTATTATGAACCGACTCACCAAGACTGACCATTTTATCTCTATTTATGAAGATTTCTCTCTTGATCAACTTTCCAGGATTTATGTGAAGGAAGTGGTAAGTCTACATGGAGTTCCACTTTCTATCGTATCTGATCGTGATCCAAGTTTCACATCAAAATTCTGGAGAATTCTTCAACATTCTTTGAGTACTGAATTGAATTTCACTATAACCTATCACCCCCAAACTGATGGAAAATCTGAAAGGACTATTCAAACACTCAAGGATATGGTGAGAACATTCTCAATGGAATTTAAAGGTGGATGGGATCAACATTTCCCATTAGTTGAGTTCTCTTACAACAACAGCTTCTACTCGAGCATTCCAATGACACCCTATGAAGATATATATGGGAAGCGATGTAGAACTAATACTTGTTGGGATAAAGCTGATGAGAGAAAGATTCTTGGGCTCGATCTTGTGTAAGAGATGATAGAAAAGGTCCATGCTATCTAGAAACACATTAAGGCTGCTCAGAGTCAGCAAAAGATCTATGCCGACAACTATCAAAGGGACTTGGAGTTTGATGTTACTGAAAAAGTCTTTCTTTGAATTTCACCTTGGAAGAGAGTCATGAGGTTCAGGAAGAAAGGGAAGCTCAACCCTAGGTACATTGGCCCCTATGAAATTCTTAATCGTGTAGGAGTAGTGACCTATCAGCTTCCACTTACTCTAAATATAGCACAAGTTCATGATGTCTTCCACGTATCCCTATTGAGAAATTACATACCTAACCATTTACATGTACTAAATCCAGAGGTGGTACAACTGGAACATAACGTCTCTTATGAGGAGCAGCCAATGGAGATCTTGGATCGTAGAGACAAGGTTCTATGCAACCTGACTACCCACCTAGTTAAGGTGTTGTGGAGGAACCAAAATTATGAAGAAGCCATGTGGGAACCAGAGGAGTCTATGAGGCAGAAGTACCCACACATTTTCTCTTCAGAGGGTACGAGTTAAAATTTTGGGGATGAAATTTCTTAAGGGGGGAAGAATGTAACGACCCAAACTTTTGAATAATATTTGTTTCCTGAATTTGTGTGTTATTTTATTTTGTACTCAACAAAACTATATACTTTTATAAATGAAGTGAGTATAATTAAAATGAGACCTTTGGGTTTCAACTATTATATAACCGTTAGAAACTATACTCATAACGTTATGATTATTGTTTATAAATAAAAATGATCATGGTTAAATAATATAGAAAGAAGAGTCAATGGCCTCATCTAGTAGACTCAGGCCATACAAAGCCCATTTGTTGGAGCTTGTAAAGGAGGTGGCGTCGCTGGGCTTCCCTTTAGACCAAGCCCAAGCCAAACTCTAACATGTTAATCTTGAACAGAATCGCTTACGAGAGAAGTTCAAGCTAATAGAAATCACCACTCGGGAAATGTTGACTGATCCACCTCAAACTCTATCACAATTACACACCTTACACTTAAGTCCTATGCATGTGTTATAAGGGGTTATGTAACGAGGACTTAGTTACTTTGTGTAATCCATTGGTATAAATAAAATTGTTATTTATTCATTCCTATTTTAGGAATAGATTTTCTTAATAAAGTATATGTTTAATTAAGATAAATTTGATAAATTGATTGTAGAAGTAAAATTGTACTTTTTAGATATTTTTCACACATAGAGGATTATTATGGTAAAATAAACATCATTTTTGAATTTCAAATGTCAAAATTAACCTATGTAGAACTTTTAGAAGTTTTCTAAGAAAATTCAATTTTATGAATATTATTTTATGAGTAGTGTTTTTATTAATGAATAGTGTTTATTGAATAGTGTTTTTTTATGAATAGTAAAAAAATATATTTTATTATTAAATAACTTTTTTTGTGAAATGATTTTCAAAAACCTGACATACATGGTTGTAATCAGGGTGAAAAATGTGGTTTAATATGATCAAAATATTTTTTTAGTGAATAGTAAATTTACCCTTTGGAATAGTAATTTTACCCTTATGAATGGTAATTTTACCAATTAAATAGTAACATTACCTAAGGAGGTATAAATATGTTTTGGTCATCTTAAGTGGTAATGTGATATAATCATATCATAGTATAAGTACATAAATGTTTTCGAAATTATTAGTCAAGTATTAGTATTTTATTTAATTTAATTTAAAATGAAATTGATTTTTATAAAATGGATTTCACTTTTGTATTCTAAACATCAAAAAATGGTTAGGGTGAATTTTTGGGATTTTTCTGAAACAGTTGAATTTTCAGTGAATAGTAAAAATACAGTTTTGAGTTTCAGTGTGTTTAATGAAATCATTAATGATGTAATCATGATGTAATAATTATGGTATAATTGTTTAAATTAAGATATGTTATGATGTGTCCCAAGTGGCGAATACCATTGGCAACCCCATGGTTTTGCAAATACCACTAATGAGGTGTCCCTTGAAAATTAATAAAATATTCCCTCACTTTTGCTATAAATACCAACCCATTCCTTCATACCTTTCATTCCAAATTCCTCCTCAATGAAGCTATGGTATTTTAACTTTCAATAATTCCTCCCAAGTTCCCTAAATCCCCCCAAGGTACCAACCTTCAAGTTTCTGAAGTTACTCTACAAGGTAAAGGAACCTTTCACCCTCCTCTTTTAGTCAAGACTTCCTTTATGTTATGTCTTCTAGTTTCCATTTTATTATGTGGGGGTATGTTATTATATATCATTATTGATATCCATTTTATGTACAAATTATTAAGATACCCTTTACTCTCTCATCAACTGATTCTATGAAATTTTAAGTGACATCGTTAGGCTGCCGAATTTTCATAAAAGAAATCACATCTTCTCTTTTCTTTCAAGTTTCCTTTTTCATGTAGTATGTCATTCAAAAATCCATACCATGATCTTATTTACATTTTATTATGTACCTATATTTTATTATGAGTTATTTATGAGTGGTTGAACCTTGTCCTCTCTCTTTTTAATGTTTTCTAAAACCATGTTATATAGTCGTTATGCTGCAGAATTTTCATCTCAAAATCTCTCTCTTTTTCTCAAGAAATTCTATTATTTTATTTATGTGAATACCCAAAACTATTTAATTTATAGGGGTATTCATAAATAAATAAAAATGATATATTTTATTCTGGAATTTAAAAACATATAACCCTCATTCCCTTTCCATGGGTTATGAATGACATAATGATCTTATTTAAAAGCACTTTTTAAAACGTCAGGATTTTGATATAAAACCCGTTTCTTTTATTCTCTTTGGGTTATTTATGAAAATTTTAATTATCATCTATGTGGATCACATGAAAATAAATACATATTAAGGGTTAACCCTGATATCACTCCAATGTATTGGGTAAAAAAAGTAATCTCTAGAGATGACAAGTTTTACAATACCTTGGTGAATAACCTTGGTAATTTTTATGACATCTTGGAGATGGACCTTGGTGATATGTTCATTAATGCCTAAATTAAATGTTGTAGCCACATTTTAAAGTTATTATTCAAGTTATTATTTCTATTATATTACTATTTATTATTCCATTATGATATCACTCATTTTCTTTTTGATATCGCTCAAGTTCACATGTAAACTATTTCACTTGTTTTTCTTACTGGGCCTTCTGCTCACCCATTCCTTTGATGTATATCTCCAAGTTATGAGATGTAATAATTTTACTTAGGATGAAACTATGTTTAATCCTTACAAGTGGATTAGAAGAATGTTTTATGTTTTCATGTATCATGTTCCTGATTTCCAATACACTAGACTTTAAAGATCATCTGTTTGTAAAATGTAATGAAAAGTTATGTAATAAAAAGGTGGGATGCCATAACCAGCTTGATAATAAAGTGCATTAATAAGTTCTAAATCTAACATTTACAATTAAAATCATTAAAAAATTTATTTAAATGCATAAAAAACACCAAAACTAGGGCTATATTCACCCTAGGAATGGTATATACCTACTTTGGCTAGTTTCAGGGTGTCTTTGAGCACGTCACAATGACCATGCCAACCCATCTCCCACCAAAGGTAATATACCCATCCCTAGTCAAATAATTGACACCCAGGGGAAATATAACCATCCTCAGGGCCCTAACATCCACTCGGGGGCTGTGTTCACCTCGTGTTTAACCATCAAAACCACGTCCACATGGGGCCATGTTCACCCCAGGTTTAACCATCACAACTGCGTCCATACAGGGGCCATGTTCACCTCAGGTTTAATCATCACAACTGAATCCAATCCGAGGTTGTTTTCACCCTAGGTTTAACCATCATAACTAGAAAAAATTATATTTACATAAAATAAGAACATACACACATATCATCATTTTCCATAACACATAAATAAATAATTACACGACACAAGGATTCATTTGACATTTCCATTTTGAAATCAATTCCAATTTCCATTTTCAAAACCATATCAAAAACCATTTACAATACCATTTCCAAAATACCAATCCAAATAATTTTTCAAATACCCTTTTGAAATACCAATTTCAAAATATCCAACACATTTCCTCAACACCGCTTCACCTTTTTTCCATTTTGAAAACTAAGTCAATTTACCAATTTCAGAACACTATTTCATGTATTGTTTCAAATTTACATTTTAACGCCATTTTCCCAAAAATACTATTTTTTTTAAAACTCCATTTAATTATCACATTACCAAGGTCAAATTATAACTAAAGTGTTCCACTAGGAACTATCTCCCCATAAGACTCAAGGCATGTTAAAGGGTGTTCACTACGACAAACCTAATTTAAAACACTTAACTAATTTCTAAATTAATTACTTGAAAAATTGGTGAGATGAACATCACATACACTTAAAATCAATATAAGATATTGAGAAAATTTTGGTATCACCTACCTTTTAGCAAGATTCCTAATTATTTCCCAAGGTTGGCATCAACTGCTAAGGCCCATTGAGGCTTGCATCACCAACCCGGTACCTAACTCAAGACATAAAATCTCAAACAATCAATTATAAAGAATTATAATTAATTAAAAAGAAACTCCAAATAGGCATAATTAATGAAAACCCACATCAGAACCATGACCAAACACATTCAAATTACCCATGACATACACCCGACCACATTCTGGCCCAAATACCTAAGATCCAAAACCAAAACCATAAGAAATTAAATTTTAAATTTAATATGAACATAATAAAAATTGATATAGAGACATACCACTATTATAATGATGTGATATGATTGGAAAACATCATCTCAGGTCCTCCTGTACAAGGGCTAAGAAAAATCCCCATCTCATTCGGCTGATTCCACCGAGATATGGTGGAATCAGAAATTGAAACTCTAACCGAGAGAATGAAAACTATAATTAACATGGGAAAATATCAACATATGCCATAAAAGGTTTATATGTATCTCAAATCACTAATAAATTCCCATTAGAACACCCCCTAAAAGGGTTTGAGGGAGGTAACCAAGGGGAGAAGACCCCCTGTTGCATAATAGAAATAAGGGAGAGAGGTGTGACACCCCCTCTTAAACTTGGGGGGGGGGGGATGGGGGATGGCGATTTTCCCTCATTTTAACCCCATCGGTGGGCCATTGGGTGTAAACAGTGACTCCATCCACTGTCAGGAACCACCGGTCGGCTAATGACCTGACTATTATTTTTCAGCTGCCTTCCCCTTTTTCTCTTATCGATATCGATCAATAACCTTAAATTCCCTTATAGCCTCATATCATATCAAAAAATCCTCATTTAAGGTGCTCAAACTCATAAGATTCTATTGTAATGCCCGACTCAAAATCTGACATATCTACTATTTTAAAGGTTCAAATTCCCCTTGAATTTCAAATGCTTGTATGGAATCAGGGCATTAAAAACTCCCCACTATAACACTTATCATACCTAAGAAGTCTTGGTGGTCATTGAACTACACCTCCCTATTTTCATCGGTCACCAACTTAGACCAAATGGCCTTGTTCCATTCTGAATGCCCAAAGCATATCTAAAGCACAACCTCCCATTCAGGATGCTTGGACTGCCAAAACATGATACAACACCCATCATCAACACGAAAAAACTGAGATGGTTCTTACCTGAGCCCATATATCTTGAGAATGATAATGTCATTATCCACATCTAACCAGGCCCATGGTGCTCCCCACTGTAAACTTCAGCTCACAACCACCAATTCCTATGTTCTGCTGCCTCCGCCATCAAAATTGCCTATTGAACTCCAAACTCATGTTTCAATGGCACGAATGACATGGTTCCTAACTCACCACATATGGATATACATGATAATTCAAGTTAAAGGTCGACACCCATCCTCATTACCAAAATACAAACTAGGATGGATGCATAACCGTTGTATATGCATAAACCAAGAAAATATTGAATTTTTCTTCAAAATACTGGTTTGATTTCTAAAATGCATCTGTCATCTCCAAAAATAAATTTTGGATGTGGGTTTCAAATTAACACACCCATTTACCTATACAAATACATTTCAAACAATCATCGATTGACTTGTCATGAAAAATTTTAGCCCCAACCATCGGCATGTTACCAATTTTACCCAATTATGACGCCTTCACACCTAGAGGAATCCTGGGATAACCCAAACACTCTCACCATATTCCATACCTGACTCCCAGTGATGTCCCATGGTTAGATACTAAACTTCCCACAATCGATGTCATTAGGTCCTACTACACACACTGACACACCACTGACACAATCACCCTAAGATCACTTTAGTTTCTCCCTGATCCCAAAGCCAACGTTCAATCTTAATTTACCACCACATCTAATTACTATTTGGTATTCACTGAGTAATACAAGTATGCATCTCTTTTTCTACACATCATCCTCTAGATGCCACCACGACTGCTCTATAGTCAGTTCCGTATGTCCACAACCCTTCTCATATAAGGGTTATATTCCCATGATCGATACATCACTCCCAACTATAAGAGTGTCGTTATCATCGCTTCACTTGATAAACTCCCTACCACCATGAACCACACTCCAGTCATCACCAAACTCAAATATTGGGTGTATCCATACCTCTTCCACCTAAGCAATAAAATGAAACACCAAGCACCACCCATTCTTGGATTTTGAGAACGACACCCACAACATTTTTTAACACCCAATCCGTAATGTGGGCCTCAAACTCCAATGGTCTATGGTTCTCTCTACACCATAAAAATTTCCTTATACTTCTCTATGAGTGTAACTCCCAAGGTTCCAACTTAATACAATAGTGTGTTGCTCTTCCAATCCATGCTCGATGAATCCCTCAACCCTTGATGCCTCTATCAGGTTCAAATATGATTGCATGTTTCACCACACTATGATCCCTCCATGATGCCATTTATCACTGTAGGGACATATCAAAACCCAAACAAAATTTTTAGTCCTCCCTACTCGTAAGTGTCTCATCAACTCTTTATATCGACACCCAAAACTTATACCAGGTTCAACCCAAGTCAACTACGCCATGATGCCCTAACCATACACAACTTTACCACCACCACCACAAAGGGGAAATCATCCAATCTCATTAAAATATCTAGGAAAACTTTCCTACATGAACTATAAACTATTTTTTCACCTCGCATTGAGAGGAACTCACTAACCAAAACCCGCTATAACCCCATGAATCTCAACCAAGTAGTCATGAACTAGAATTCATAGATGCACTACCTCCACTGTGTCACTCAAGCTTCTCAAAGACTTAAAAGATTCACCAATGAACATATATAGTTCATCTTATTGATTCAAGACTCAATAGTCCCCATGAATTTCTAGACATATCACCTTTCCTCACTGAAAAGTAATGGGTTCTTACTTTTGAGCCACCCGATCACATAACCCAAATGAAATAATGAATCTTCAGCATGTTCCTACCACCTTGATTTCATTAATACCTTAAGGTCACATGTTTATACACACCTATTTCATGGTGTGACAAAAGTTAATTATTTATATTTTCCTAGTGTAGCATAATGGATAATCAGGGTCATCTTAGTTGAGGAGCTTCATAGTTGTATATTTATTTCAATTAACTTAAACTACCTATTTTTGTGTTTTTATTATTTTATGAAAACAATGGAAAATGATTTTTGGGTTTTTGGAAATAAATGTAAGGAAAAAATAAAAAAAATCTTAACATGCAATGAAATATGAGTTAAGAAAAGAAAGAACTTGGTTAAGGGTTTGGTTTTGGGTTCCTTCATTATTCTTCTTTATTTGTTTAAATTCAATTTGATAGTTCAATTATGAAATCTCATTCTTGAACTACCATTATTAAATTTATTGATTTTGAAACCTTGAATGCATAAGAAAACTAGATTCATCCTCCTCCTATAATCAAGGTTAATGACACACATTAATTGAGAGTATGAAATCTTCTAGGACCTGGATCCATCATATGTTGTTTCATCCACCAAACGGCACAACTCCACTATATGAAGAGCTTGTGTTCAACATAAGGGTGGGAAAAGATTTAAATAAAATAAAAGAAGTGAGTTTGGGCTCTATGTCATAGTGGACAATCACTACACATGTACACATCACCCTTGTTCACCACAAACATAACTAAAACATTAAAGAAATAAAGTAGAGAATTCACGAATACCCAATCCTCCCCTAAGGCCAAGCCTCAGGCCATCCACTCATTATCAAGTGTAAGAGGCCACAATGGATGAAGAGAGAAATAAGATAAGTAAAATAAAATAAAAAGAAATATAATAATGAGAAAGAAATAAACAAAGAAGAGGAAAAATAGTAGAATGAGATAGAGAAGATGAATGAGAAGAGTTAGAAACACAATGGATAAATGAAGAAGAAACAAAATTGGGAATTGGACTTAGAAACATTCATGAATTAATTACAATAATAAATGAAACTAAACAAAAATTACCACAAAATTTAAACTAAAGAAAAAATAAATAAGAACAAATTAGAAATAGCATTCGACCCCCAATGTGTGTCCTCCTATCCTATGAGATCTCCCTAAGTTGTGGAAATTCCCTCTTATTTATAGAGGTGTATATTATTCTGTCTTCTTCATTTTAAAATATTCCTATATATTTGTTTATTTTGGTCCATGGTTGAATATATCCTTTTGTTTATATTTTCCATAGATATCAAGTTTTCCAACTTACAGCTAGACCCAAGATTTTTCATAGCCTCCTCATTTATTTTTCATGGCTGTAGGGACATGTGTTTGCGCCTCCTCTTGGTTTGGTCTCATTTGGACACTACACCGCAAGGTATGCGGGGATGCATGGATTAGTCCTTCATTATGATTGGGTTCATGGTGGTCACCCAGGGTCTCGAAGGTCATCCATGGTGACCTCGAGTCTCAACATGGAGATATGAATCAAGACCGAGTTCCCCAAGTTGTTTCCATGGCGTCTCTAGTGAGTTTTAGGTAGTGGTGGTTGAGGATGAAGGTAGAAGATGATAGTGAGTTCTATCTGAGCGTGAGGTGAGTGGATGATGTGAGAAATAACATCGTTCTTATTATTAGTGAACAATGTAGTGAATATGTTGTCCCACATTAGAAATTAGAATGAATGACATGCTCATTTATATATGATCCCCATTTATATATGATCTTGGGGTGAACATGTCTCAAAATCCTACTCTAGGGATGGGCTCCTGGTACACTTGCACACACCACATGGGCCATGCTTGCACGCAAAACCTGCACAGTCCTTGGCTTGACCTATGCTTGACAGGCTCATTCCTACTATCCTGATCATGTACTACTACTTGTATGGCTCTCCCAGTGGGATATTTTATTCAGCTGGATCTTATGGGTTAGCTGGTCTACCTTGGTTGAGGGATTCTTGGTTTGGTCTAATTTTTTAACACCTGAAAATATTAAAACAATGGAAAATTATCTATATAATATTCATTAATAAAATTAAACATTAAAATCCATAATTTTTATCCATCACAATCCATGTTAATTCCTTATTTTTAATATCCCACTTTTTAATAAAACGTTACATTTGATGGTCATATTGAGTGAAAACCATTGAAAATTATTAATAAATGTTTTAAAATTTTCATAATAAATTGAGTGCATTAAATACTCCCAAACTTGAACTATGATTATCCTAAATAATAAAATATCAACATTTAATTCAAGAGGGAACCGATGTTACCATTATTTAAATCATGAAGCAATTAAATAAAACAATTATCAATGGTAAATAAAATTTTCAAGTTCTATATAAAATATCAATTTAATTTATCATTTTCAAAGAAACAATCAAATCGTGTATTTTACTTTCTCCCTTTTGAAAATGGTGGAATTTATCCTTCAATCAATTAAAGATTTTTAATTTATTATTATTAAACATGCCAAGTAATTATCTACCCATCTTTTGAACCTTTTCTCTCATCACTCATGATACAAATTCAAGTAAAGACAAAATACATATGAAATAATGAGGACATTGCAATCAAGATTCAAATGATTTTGAGGCTTAAGGTTGTTCGGTATTGATGTTTAAAAATTAAGGCATAAAGAAGAGGCTAACTTTAAAGTATAAATCATGATATAAAAAGTAAAAGTGTAATGAAAATCCCCCCTTAAAAGTAACAAATCCCACCTTCCAAGCTCAAAGTAAGCTTATAATCAATGATATCATAATGAATGAATTGGTCCTTGATTTTTTTTCTACTTTTATACGTTTTTTCATAATTTCTCATATTTTTTTACTTTTTTAAAAGTTATTCTTGGAATAAACCTCACATCAACCACCTAACCAAATATGATAAAAAAATCATCATTCTAGTAATGATTATTTTTTATTCTTCCAAGTCACAACACATTTTTATTATTTTATTTTCAAGAAGGAAAAAAATTTAAAGTAAAAATTATGAATCAAAAACCTTTATTAATACCCACATTAACACCCCCACACTTTTTCCTTACAATGTATTTAATCCCTTTCACCATGAATTCCTTCACCCCCATACTTCAACTTTAAAATATCATGAATAATATTAAGAGTGGGGTAGGAATGGATAAAAATGGATTGAAATATGACTTATTCCTAGCAAGGTCATTCATGGTATCTATGGGTTACTGGGTGATAAATGTAAAATGTGGTCTCAAGGATAAGGGATTTTAAAAAAATTCCTTAATCATTTTAAATGTTTTTTTCATAGTCATAGCTTTGATAAGTTCCAATGAAAGTTATAGAAGGTGAAATTCCCCAAGATCACTCAAGAAATATGATCATGATGATATAGAAGATATTTTTTCTATAAATCCTCTAGAGAATAGAATATATGAAATTGAGACAATCGCTCATGTCATGACTAATAATAATAAATCAATTCACATGAACTTCAGAAATTAAAAGCATGAAAAATGATAGGGAAATTTCATTTACAAGAATCAACTAATTACCTCAAATCATGAGTCATCATTTTAATATCCACACTTCACTCTAATTATTAAATTCTATACTTTACTCATTCAATCTCATTATCATTGAAATATAAAACATGGAATTATAGGGTTCTGAAGAAACTCATATATCCTAGATAAGTCATGTAAATCAAGAACTCTCATGTGGGTATGCAATTTTTATTTTTATCATAACTGTTGAAATTTTCAGATTAACTCAGATTTTTTAGAAAAAATACAGGGAGTTTAAAGATAGTAAATGTAAGAATTAACTCCCTATTCTCATGAATATTTATTCCTCCTACTCTTTTATTTTTTAGGGGTCGTCTTATGCCATCATGGTCCTACAAAAGTAAATCACTCAACTAAGAACAAGGATTATGGTAATTAAGCTAAAAAAGACAATGGATTGGGGCCACATGATAGACAAGTCCTAAGAATGAAATTGAAAATTTATAGAAAAAAATTAAAGATAAATATTTGTTTATCCCCCAAATGGGACCTAGATTTTTATTGCCTCCATATGGGTAGTACCAGCTATTATCCATAATACGATGGTGGGTGAAGCTTCTTAGATTTTAACCATGACATGTGTATTTTCCCAGCTTTCACTTCTTCTTTTTTGGTTGTGAAGATTCCATGGATAGAGTACTCCAAATCCACCCCTTCAAAATAAGGTAAAACATTCATAGTAGGGGTAGGATAAAGTATGGATCATCCTCTTTCTTGGTTTCTACTTTTGAAATATCCTCTTTTTTATCCATTTCTTGCTCAATGTGGCAAGAATGAATTGTAAATTAAAAAGTAGGGTTAGAATGTATTTTTTATGACAAAATTTAAAAATGAAGACTAAAAATCAGAATTCTCCCTTTCAATGTGAACAAACACTGTCTTGATTTCCCCAGGCTTAACCACTTTTATTTACTTAAGGACTTCATCATATGCAAGTTTAATTAGTGTTGGAAGTTCCATGTGTTCCTCAGTAGGTTCATGTTCTGCTTCTTCATCTTCCTCTGAGATAAAAAATGGATTGGAAAAATCTAAAAAGTAAAAATAGTGTGAGGTTACACACAATTTAGATTGAATAAAATCAAATTAAAGAGAGTTTAAGATAATATAATATCCCTATCTAGGTTCATCTTAAATCTCATTTTCAATGTTAAGTGCCTCTTGAAGTTGGATTTCATTGGATAGAAGTAGGTGGTCGGGCTCCTCCATCTATTCTTCAAATTCCACCATATGGATGGTGTCTTATTCTTTGGATAGATAGATATTCAATGGTGCAAGATTTTATAATTTCTAAGGAATGGAGATATCATTTTGTACCTCATACTAATTCTATAAGTTCTGTAAATCTTTTTGATCTCCCACATGTATCTTAGTATACAAGTATTCCTCATCATGAATCCAATACAACTCATCATGTTCAGCTTAGGTCTAGCTCTTCAAATGGTTGGGTTGTGGATACTCCTTGAGTGTAGCCTCATCCTATTGAATGTCTTCAAAAAAATCAAGAAAGACAAAGGGGCACTCTTCTTGGGACTTTTCTACTTAATAAAATTCTAGAAAGTAATTGTAGAACCCAGTTAGTTCCTAAGCCATGTCTTCAAAAATTGGTTCTTGCATATCCTCTCACAGGATAACTATAAATTCCTTGAATACCTACTCCCTTTAGTTTTATTTCCAAAATGATCTCACTTGCCTAACAAAAATGGAAACATTGTACTCTATAGAAAAGTTCGATTCAATAATTGATTCTTGGACCTCTAGACAATTGTTCCATGAATTAAAGAAAAAATCATTTGAAAAAATCATGGAAAAAGTTTTTTTTGATGTTTTTTTATAAAAGTTATAAAAAACTATCTACTATGTGAAAAATAAAAAAATAAGTTAACAAATAACTGGATCTCCAAAAATGGTTCCATGTTTTGACACACAAATGTCGCGTGGAGTGGCAAAAGCTAATTATTTATATTTTCCCAGTGCAACACAATGACTGAATAGAGTCATCTCACTTGAGGAGCTTCACAGTTTTATAATTATTCTAATTCAACTAAACTACCTATTTTTGTATTTTTATTATTTTATAAAAATATAGGAAAATGATTTTTGGGTTTTTGAAAATAAATGTAATGCAAAAATAAAACAATCTTAACATACAATTCAAGACAAGTTAAGAAAAGAAAGAACTCGGACAAGGGTTTGGTTTCAGGTTCCTTAATTATTCTTCTTTGTTTGTTTAAATTTATTTTGATAGTTTAATTATGAAATATCATTCTTAAATTACTATTCTTGAATTTATTGATTATGAAACCTTGAATGCCTAAGAAAACTAGATTCCACCTACTCCTATAATCAATGTTGAAGACACACCTCAATTGAGAGTGTGACATCTCCCAAGACCCAAATCCATCATATGTTGTTTCATTCACCGAATAAATAAACTACACTATATGAAGATATTGTGTTCAATATAAGGGAGAGAAAATATTTAAATAAAATAAAAAAGTGATTTTGGGTTCTGTGCTGTAGTGGGAAATAACCTCACTCATACACATCACCCTCATTCACGAAAAACATAAATAAAACACTAAATAATTAAAGTGCATAATTTTGGAACACATGATTCTACCCTAAGGAAAATCCTCAGGTTATCCACTCATTATTGAGTGTAAGAGTCACGGTGGATGAATAGAGAAATAAGTGAATGAAAATAAAATAAAAATAAGAATAAGAATAAAAAATAAAGAGGCAGAGAAGAAGAAAAATAGTGGAATGAGAGAGAGATGATGAATGAGAAAGAAGAAGAGTTAGAAACACAATAGACAGAGGAAGAAGAAACAAAATGAAGCATTGGAATTAGAAACATGAATGAAGTAATTACAATAATAAAAGAAACTAAACTACAACTACAAAAAATTAAAACTAAATAAAAAATAAAGAAGATCAAAGAAGAAATAGTATTTGGACCCCAGCATGTGGCCCCTCTCTAGTGTGCTCTATCTTAGTAGTGGAAAGAACCTATTATTTATAGAGGGGTAGATTATTCTATCTTCGTAGCTTGAAAATATTCCCATATATTTATTTATTTTGGTCCATGGTTGAATATATATTTTTGTTTAGATTTTTCAAAGATATAACTAGGTGTCCAAATTGAAGAATAAACCTGAGATTTGGCATGACCACCTATTTTATTTTTCATGGATATAGGGACACGTGGTCATACCTCCTCTTGGTTCAGTATCATTTATCCACTATGCCACAAGGGATGTGGGGAGTGAGTTTTCTCCCAATGCATTCATGGATTAGTCCTTCATTGTGAAGGGGTTCATAGTGGTTGCTAGAGGTCATCCATGGTGAACTCAGGCCTTAGCATAGAGATATGGATTGAGATAGAGTTCCCCAGGTGGCTTCTATGGTTTCTCTAGAGAGTTTCAGACGGTGGTGATCAAGGAAGAAGGTGACGAGCATTGAAAGGTTCTATCCGAGTGTGGTGAAAGCAGCTGAGGTGTAAAGCGACATCATTTCTATTAGTGGTGAATAGTGTCATGCATATGTTTTCCCACAATAGAAATTGGGATGGATGTTGTGATCATTTATATATGATCTCATGGAGAACATGGCTCAAAAGCTTACTCTGGGGATGGGATCCCAGTACACTTGCACACACCATATGGGCCACACATGAATGCTCGGACCACATGGGCCTTGGAATGCTTTATGCTCAATGAGCTCATTCTTATTGGCCTAATCACCTCTTTCCCCGTGAACGGATCTCCCAGTGGGATATCTTGGTCAGCTGATCCTTCTAAGCTGGTTGGACAACCTTGGTTGATTCCTGCTTAGGTTGGTCCAACTTTTTAACACCTAAAAATATTAAAAATATGGTAAATTATCCACATAATATTATTCAATAAAATTAATCATTCAAACTCCACATTTTTATCCATTAAAAACCATATTAATGTATTATTTTCAATCCCCCATTTTTTTATAAAACATTGAAGTTCATGGTCTTATTGAGTGACAACCATTGAAAATTATTAATAAATGTTTATAATTCTGCATAATAAATTGAGTGCATCACACGTTCTCTTATGACCATTTGTTGAACCCGACTCAAGACCTCATGAGTCGTGCATTACTGAAACTAGGTTCAATTGCCTACTCAATCATCTTATCATGCCTTATGTAAATTCAATTTTTTTCAACTTGAGGCATCCATGATGCTTCATCCAATAATAAGTCAATTCTAACTACATGACCACCCATCATCCTAGTGTCGTCCCAAGATCAGAAGTGTTTACCCATGATCTATCAGATTTTCACCTATATACCTTGGGGTATCACTGATTAACGCATCAAAAAAACATCATAATCATAGGGTCAGGAATTTGAATGATCCCTCCATTTAAAATTAGTTTTAAAACCAAAACACAAGCACTCAGGGTGATTCCCTTAAAGAAATACCTAAGGAACATCCATGCCTTTACTAAGAACCTAATAGCACCTTCTATGCATTAGTTCCACATGACAAAGCATCTACCAAATTTTCAAGTTTTGAAAATACCCACAACACTGAGCTAACCCCTCTCACATCCACCCTAGATCACCGAACACCTAACTTTACCATATTCCATGTGACATACCAAACACCATTGGGCTTTCACACCTAACCCCATTAGATCAAGCGACACACAATCCACTTCCCATGAGCAGTACTCCCACCCCTATTCCAAAATTCACAATATCCAATATTCTAGGGGAAACCTCTTACTCTAGGCCCCACACACCCATAGATACACACCCATCACCAAAGGAACTACAAGCCAAGACACCTATTCTAAGGTCCTACACAACCACAACAGTCACCAATTCATGAGGTTTATAAGAAACCATGGTACAAGGTGACATCTATAGGCTAAAGGTCACAAACCAAATGATGGTACAACTGGTAATATCCTGTTATCTGGTGAACCCAAACCCATCAAGGTCTCACAACCCATATCCAAGGGTCTCATAATTTAGTCCCTATGATTCACTCTTTTCATAGGGAATATAAAAATAATTTTTATTAACTAAGTATCATTTAGTGGTTAACCCTAGGTAGTCTCTCAAGGAGGAGTGCACACGAAATAGTTTTTCACCATTTTTAAGTTGATTTTAGAAAAAAAATGATTTGGGATTGATTTGAGAAATTGATAACACTAAAATAAGATTAAATTATTGATTTTAAACATTTTATGAGAGGCATTGATCAGGTCGGACTTGGCTAGACTTAATTCAATGCTATCATAGTTTCAATTTTTTACCAAATTTTCTTTTTTTAATTGGTAAGTGAGAGATTCATCTATCAATTCATCTCTGTCCCTTAGCTAAATGATAATGGTGATGATATGCCTAATCTATGTATCAAATCAATATACCATCCTTACTGTGTGCATGGTGTTGTAGCGGGTCCTATTAATAAATTAGGGCAATCCTAAATTGGATATTTTTTTCCTTAATTAATGACAGTTCTAGTCATAATTCCCCACACTTGCTGGCGGCCATTGATTAGTCACCACCAAACCCTAAACTGTTCTATAGTAAACATATATGAATTGGATAGAGGGAGATATGGATCATCAACCGTAGAAATTAAAATTAAATAATTTAACCCTAACATAGTTGCATTTGGTATTAAAAAATTAATTAATAATTGACACAAAAAAAAAAGAATAAAGAAAGATTTTTTATTTAATTCAAGCATACAGACTCAAGCATAGAAAAATAGGTCTAACCTCACCCTTTCCTAATAACTCACAACATTTTCCCATCTTTTTTAAGGTCAAATGAGTTGATTCAGGATAAGGAAGGCATCACAATATTAAAATAAAAGAAAAGAAAAGAAATAAAGCAGGGAAAAAAATGCAGTAGCAGGCTGTCATCCCGAGGTTCCCCCTGTTGATTGATCCTCATTCCAATCCCATAGGTATTCTATTTATAGGAATAAATCACACCACTGGGGTGTCATAATTTCCTAATAAATGGTAGAAAATCAATGAGGGTCATCAATAGGTCATAACCGGGGTTCTGAGAATTAATTCTCATTAAATATTCTCATTTCTAAGCCCATCCAAGCCTTATACATCTTTAATTGGTGTTTTATGACATAAAATGATCAAGGTATCACCCCTTAAATGATTTATAGCCTACAATTATAGATGTAAGAAATTATATGGGGTCATCACAATGTGATACATATGTTTCATGCCGTAACACATGTGTTCATCACCAAGATTGGTTTTTATCCCTTATGGTTTGTTTTTTCTCCTTAAATTCTTTATGGTTTACATCATAAACACATATTTATGATGTAAAATGGTGTTTTCCAGTAGTTTTTTCTCCACTTCATCCCAGTTCATCACTTTAAAGCCTTGGAGTTTTTCCTTTTCCTATGGGACATCATATTCCATCTTCTACATTAAAAATTCAGTGCTTTTAGGCTCATTTTCAGTCAAACTCTATATCCTACAATAAAACACAAAATAGTTAAATAGTGATAAGATTAAACAATAAATCTATACAAAAAATTCATTTGGCATCAAAATAATCGTGTTGAATATGGTTTTGTCAATTCTCCCACACTTAGAACTTTCTTGTCCTCAATCATGTAATCTCAACATAAATTAAAGAGGAACAAAATGTTATAAATATTAAAATTTCAAAGAAATTTAATCAAACGATTGTCAATTAGGGATCATCCTTTCAAGTTTCACATAAAAAAATCAATTCAACTTCACATTCCTCAAAGAGACTAATCAACCCAAGTATTTTACTTTTTATCATTGATAAATGGTGGATCTTCTCCTTTCATTCATTCATATATCATAATTTGTTAATATCAAACATGCCAAGTCATGATTTACCTCACAATGGATTCTTTTCTCTCATAACCTATGATAAAAATTCAAGTAGAGTTTTGTTCTTATAATGAGTATATTCTCTTTTTCCACAAGCTTGCAAAGGATCTACATTATCCACTTTGTAAAGACAAAATTCACATAAAATCATGAGGAATTTTCAAGAAAGGTTCTAATGACTCTGTGTCTTAAGGTTTGTGAGGGTTTATGTTTAAAATATTAAGGATAAAAAAGGAGGGTTATCTCTAAGTCAAACCACATGATATCTAAAGTAAAGTGAAATGAAAATTTCTCCTATAATATGACAACTCACACTTCCCAGAACTCAGAATAAGGTCATGATCAATGTAAGCGTAATGAAATAATTGAACCTTCTTGAAATTTTCTCTATTTTATTATTCATTTTTTTCGAAAGTTATGTTTGAACAAATCTCATATCCACAACCTAACCACATATGATAAAATCATCAGTTTGGTAATGATGATTTTTGATTTTCCACAACACAACCCATTTTTTCATTTTTTTAAGAAGGTAAAACAATTGGAGTACAATGAATGTAACATGATCCTTTCATAATAATCAAAATAACACCCCCAAACTTTTTCTATGAAATGTAGTACATCTCTTCAGATAACACTTCCCACATCCCCACACTTAAACTTTAAAATATCATGCAATATAAATAGAATAGGGTAGGAACAAATATAAATGGATAGTAATGTGGATCACTCATAGTTATTACATTAATGGATTCCATGGGATATGAAAGGATTTATGTAAAAGGTGGTCTCAAGGATAAGGGCTTAATAATAAAAATTGTCTTAATCATGTTAAATGTGGTTTTGCATAGTCA
Organism: Viscum album; assembly: GCA_963277665.1. Classification (NCBI taxonomy): domain Eukaryota; kingdom Viridiplantae; phylum Streptophyta; class Magnoliopsida; order Santalales; family Viscaceae; genus Viscum; species Viscum album. The sequence continues at coordinate 1,174,844,089 of OY728141.1, read as the reverse complement.
TAGTTTCAACAAGTTCCAATGAAAGTTCTAGAAGGTGTTATTCCCCAAAATCACTCAAGAAATATGCTCAAGATAATATAGAACGTATTTGGTCTATAAATCCTATTGGGAATGGAACTTATGATTATGGTACAATTACTCATAACATACAATAATAATAACAAATTAATCCATATAATTTTCAAAAACTCAAAGTGTGAAAATAGTAGGGAAATTTCATTTACCTGAATCAACTAATTCCTCTAAATAAATTTTCATCTAATTTAACACCCTAATCCCCCATAGAATTAGTCAATTCCCCATTTCACTCATTCAATCTCATTAACTTAAAAATATAAAACATGGAATCACGGGATTCCTAAGAAATTCATGTCTCCTAAACCAGTCAAGTGTAGTAAGAAGGACAACCGTGGTCATGAAATTTTTCTTTTAAATCTCAAAAATTGATTTTCAAACCATGGGCGTAAAATAAAATAAAACATTTAAACTTATAATCCCCTTTTCCATGATGTTACAAGTTTTATTTCTCAGTTTTTTCCTTTTACAGTTCCATTATAAAGTTTTTATGACATGAATTCTAATTTTATGACATAAATTTCATTCAGACAATGTAAACTCGTCATGAATTTTATATGACTTCTTCATATTGACTTGTTCAATTTTTATAGACTTGAAAATAAGAATAAAAAATTAGTTAATGTGTAGTATTACTCAATTATTCTCAAATAAGAATCAGGGAAAGAGTGGACTAAGGAAAAAAAACATGGGTTGCCTCCTAGAAGAGCTTTTGTTTAATGCCGTTGGCTCGACTTAAAAAATGAAAAATTTAAAAAAACATAGACTTCAAGACCCCACCCCACACTTAATTGATGTAGTGTCCTCAATTAATTTAAGTTGATTATTCATGTAAGTATAATGAAAATGTAATTACCGCATTTAGTTAAATGTAAAGGAAATGTATAACTTGGTGGGGCTTCATTTGTATTTAGGGTGAAAGAGTGTAATCTCCTCTACTAGTTCTTGAGGCAAGGTCCCATGGAAATTCTTCATCCTTTGATCATTTATAGTGAATGAGTTTCCTTCTCCTTACTTTTCAATCTCCATAAAAACAAAAGGGCATACATGAATAACAGTAAAAGGTTATTCCTATCTGGAATGAAATTTACCTAGCATAAGTTTGAGTTTGGAGTTGTATAATAACACTTGATCTATAGGGTTTATGGTTATTAGTGGATTTATCTTGGCATGGTATATCATTGTTCTTTCTTTTTAAATGTTTGAATTTTTAAAATCTTCTCTCCTTATTTCCTCTAGCTCTCACATCTGTAATCTCCTCTCTTTCCTAGCTCTATCTAGGTCAGGATTCATTTGTCTCACGACTTAGCAGGATTTATGTTCCAATTCCATAGGGAGGTGGTATCTCTTCCCATAAATGAATCTATAGGGTTCCATTATTACTTGTATCATATAGGCAGACCTATAATCCCATAGGGTATCTTATAACTTTTGGATCTAATCCTTCTTGTTGAGTTTGACCATCTTTTCTAGAATGACTTCAATTTATCTACTGGAAAATTATACTTGGCCATTTGTTTGTGGATGGTATGGGGTTGATGATTTATGATGAAACTTATACTATTTCAATAATGCCTCCATTTTCCTATTGTAGAAGTGGGCCCCTTGATCACTAATGATGGCTCATGGTACTTCAAACCTGCAAAATATGTTAGTCTTGAGAAAATCATAGAAAATTTTATCATTATCAGTCCTGATGGTTTTTTATGCCAACCATTTTAAAACATAATTTATATCTAATATAATATAAGAATTACCAAATGACATTGGGAATGTTCCCATGATGTAATGACAAGTTGATTTTCCAATTTTGGGTGTTGGGGTGTTCCTAAGGAGGTTTAATGAAGTTCTGTGGTGGTTAGAGGTGCAGCAGGGCTACTGTGGAATATTAACATCATGAAAGGTTTACATGATGTGAAATGGTGTTTAATTACTTGTGTATCTGGATGGATTCACAACCTTTGTACGGCGGTGGAAGAATCTGTAAAACAGATTCATATCATGAATGTAATCCACATTGTGTGGTTAAATCAGGATAAGGCAACATGAATTTCAATGGAGGTTTTTTTTGGGGAAAACCAATGAAATTAACATCATGAATGGGTTACGCGACATGAAAGTGTTGAGTTACAGTTTTTAAATTGGTCTTTCAGATGAACCCCTCCTTATTCAGCTAGACCTATCCCCTCTATAATTTTGGGATAACCTTAGGAATCTCTCATAGGATCCTTAACCCCTTCCTCTTACCTTGATATGTTGGTTTTAGTAGAGTCATGTTGGTGATACGTGGTCATTTCTCTTCTCTTCCCCATGGGTTTCCTTCTTTTTTTTGTTCTAAGATCCACTTTAATGGTGTGATTTTGGTTTGAGTTATGATTTCAGTTGTGTTTTTGATAACCCTTGATGTATTGAAGGTTTATGCATGGTTTTTGTGTGCGTTTTTGGTTTTTAGGCTTTTCTTATTCCCCCTATGGTTTTTGGTGAGTTGGAAAATATTCTTTGAGGTAAATAATTCTTCCATTTCTCATTTTGTGTATCATGTGGGAGGGGTTTGGGCTTGTTTGTCTATGGGGGATTATTTTGCTAACTTAATTAAAGATAAAGAACTGGCTGATTGAAATTGAAGGGGGAATGTTGAATGATTCAATTGTATTTATAGCTTTGACATTATAGTTATATTGTGATTGTACAAGCTAAATTCCCTACTAAAAATTGTGGCCATTAGGGGATTCATTTGTGTTGGTTTGGTATGTATTGTGGATCCCTTGTTGCACAGTTGTTGTGATATCACTCAAAAATGTAAATTGGATAAACAATTATATTTGGTTGATATAATGGTTTCCCTTGAATTTATGGCTTGTGTGATAACACCACTAAAATAAAATGAAATGTGATAAAAAATCCCTTTGTTAAATCTATAAAATGATCTTTGATGTGTTATTATGTGTGGCTGCGATACAGTGTAGGGTGGGGAGATGGTTATTTGGCTATGCTTTTAGGGTTTTGAGGTGATGTTTTGTTTGGTCATGCTTGTAGGGTGGTGAGGTGATGGTTTTTTTTCCATGATTTTGTGGTGGAAAGGCAATGGTTATTTGGTCTTTCTTTTGGGGTGATGAGGTGATGGTTTGTTTGGCCATACTTTTGGGGTGGGAAGGTGATGGTTTGTTTTACTGTGCTTTTGGGATGGTGAGGTGATGGTTTTTTTGGTTGTGCGTTTCGGGAAGTGAGGCTATGTTTTGATGGGAATGCTGAGTTTCTTGAGATGTATAGTTACATTATGCTAGAAGACCAGGTAGTGATAAAATAATTATTTAATAATGGATGAAATGGCTAGGGTTTGGTTTGGTTAATGGGATGAAAATGAAAAATTAAAAAATAAATGATGGGATATGTGGTTAAATGCAGTTTTTGGTAAATAATGAAATGAATGAGACAAATAATGGGATTGGTAGGAAATGAAAAATATCAATTGTGGATTGTGTGTTGTTATGCATTTAATTTTGGTAGTGAAAGTGGCAATGTTATGAGTTGGTTAGTGTATTACTATGAACCCATAGGTTGATCTTGTGCATGGATATATATATATATTCCTTGTGATTTCTATACACAACCCACCCATGTCAAGCACTATGCACCGACACCCATATTTTCACATGGGGGTGTTCTTCCCAACATCTTGGTGATAAGGATGGATAGCTGACAACCTGCCTTTTTCTATACGCACCCCACCCATGTTGAGCACTATGTGCTGAATGAGTAGAGTCACCCCTTTTAAGAACCACTATAATCCTCTGAGTATTTCGCACTTGATGTTTGCTGATGACTCCATTTTTTTATGCAATGGTAGTAGGAGATCAGTGCAGGGAGTTTGTGGTATTCTTGAAGAATATAGTAAGTGGAGTGGGCAGTTTCTTAACAGGGAGAAATGTCTTTACTTTTCCACCACAAAGACCTCTGAGATAAGGGCACGAAGTCTAGATGTTAGTATGAATATGAGAATAGGGAAGTTTCCCATTGAGTATCTTGGAGCTCCGGTCAGCCCTTACTCACCTAGAGTCCATCATTTTGATAAAATTGTTAACAAGATCACGGGGAGGATCTTCAACTGGAATAATTTCCTTATCTCTTTTGGAGGCCGCATCACTCTTGTGAATAATGTTTTAGTTTCCATTCCCATGCATGTGATTTCTACATTGAAGGTACCTAAATCCATTATCATCAATTTGGAAAGGATTATGATTTCTTTTGTCTGGGACTAGAAAATGGAAGGAAGGTACCATTGGGCTTCCCGTGAGCGCATGTCAAGGCCAATCCAGGAAGGTGGCATCAACTTGAGGAGCATCCATGATACGATGCAGGGGCTTCATGCCAAACTTGCATGGGAAGCTTTATAGGGCCGCACATTATGGGGCAGGTCCATGCAAGGTAGATATGACCATGACTTGGGATTGCAGAGACCTCATCCTTCCATGTCATGGAAGATGATCCATCCCCACGTTGATACGCTGAGACATCATTCAAAGTGGATGGTGGGTAGGGGCGACCTGAATTTCTGGCTTCACAACTGGGGCACTGGTTGTCTATGGTTTCCAGGTTGTCCAGATCCTTCCATGTCTTTTCGTGAGTCTAGTCATCACCCCAGTTATCTCTAGGAAACTCTGAATGATAACTAGTGGGAGGTCTTCAGTGATATTGTGCCTAGTGAGGAGTTGGATGCTCTAATCTTCACGACCTCTTCTTCAGGTGCGTTTTCTTCAAAGGAGTATCAGCGGGTGAGGTCGACTACTAACAGGAGCGACCAGTGGGTGGAAATGTTGTGGTGTAAGGAAGTTCCCTCGAAATTCAACTTCCTACTTTGGTGAGTGTGGTAGAATTCCCTTCACACAGATGATAGGGTCAAAAGTCTTGGCATTAGTATGGCCTCAAGGTGCTGGTGCTGCACCCATCCTCAATAGAAAATGATCAACCATCTATTTAAGTTCAGCGACTGGGCTCAAAGGATTTGGCATACTTCAAGTTTTCCAATTGGAGAGGGGCTCAGTGATGCTATGCTGGAGAACTCCCTTTCAACTTGTCTCATGGGGCCGGGTGTTCAAGGGGCGGAATGGTGTGGTCGGGTGCTGATTATTCTGGCCGGTTGATGGACACTATAGAAGGCTAGGAATGAGGCTCACCACGATAACACCCCATGCACAAGCATAATCATCGTTTTCAAGATGAGGATCACTCTTCTGGATCTGGTTGGTTTGTGCAAGGGATGCTCGGGTGCTCCCTCAATCAGAAGATTTAGTTCGGCTCCAGGGTCTCCCTTACAAGGCGGAGGGTGAGGGCATGGGAAATGGGTGTGGTGGCGTTCTCCAAGGGAGGGATTCAAGCTCAATACGGACGAATCTCTTCTTAATGGAATGATGAGAGGAGGAGGAGTTGTTTTAGATCGAAGGGGGTCTATTATTACAGCCTTATCAGCCAGTTTTGGTGTGGGAGATGCTTTGCAGGCAGAGACACTGGCAATGGTCACCGGGTTGGATCTCTACAAGGAAAGATGCATCAGTCTGGAAGAGGTGGAGACTGACCCCCTTACTCTTTTTAATTCTCTCTTAAAGAAGGCCAAGTATCCATGGAACATCACATACTACATTAGGAAGTGAAATTTTATTCTGGGCAACAGGATAGGTATCTCTCACATGTGGTGGGAGGGGAATATGGTGGTGGACTTCTTGGCCTCTAAGGCTCCCTCGAACCATATCATATCCTACTTTCTGATCTTGGGTTCCTTTCCACTCAAAGGGGTCCAGTTTGTGGTTAATGATGCCCTTGGTCTCCATTAATTTAGACCGCCTTAATTCTATGTCTTTTTTGAACCTTTCCTTGTATGTTTTAAAATCAATAAAATGGTTGTTTTTAGGCCAAGTGTCTTCATACGAGATGATATTTGACCGTGTTGTGGAGCAGTGACCAGGTGTCTTCAGATGGGATGTGATATGACTGTGATGTGGGGCGGTACCCCGAGTGTCTTTAGAAAAGATGTGATATGACTGTGTTGTGGGGTGGCTTATGGTGGGGGTTAATGTATGGTAGGAGGAGGGAATAAGGTTTATGTATTTAATGTTCACAATACCCTACTACTCTAGTTATGGTTGTGGTTGTGATGTGATAGATCAAGCGTCTTTGGGTGAGATGAGATGTGATCGTGTTGTGCGGCAGTGGACTAGGTGTCTGTGGTCATGATCTAATGTGACCATGCTATAGGGAAGTGGTGTATGTTATTCGGAATATATGGGAGTTCCATGATGTATGACATTGGAGTGTGAGTGGGAAATCAGTGGGAAAAAGGTGTGGAGTACCCTTTATCGACATGATTTTTATTATGCTATTATACATGACTTGCGTTATTTACTGAGCATGCCTTAGTGAGGTTGGGATGGATAGTTGACCTATTTAGGTTCTATTGATTCTATTTTTTTCTCATGGGTTCATTAGTATGCTTATTTCTCATGTGAATGAGAGACTTTGTTTTTCCTAATGAGTATACTTGTATGATCTCCCTATGTATATAAATTTATTTTTAGGTTTCCAATAGGATTATGTGGATCATGTTGGATGGTACTAGCTCAGACCTTTTTGGATATTTTCATTATCAATACTTTATCTTTTCTTTTGGGTATTTACTTTTGTATACTTTTACCTGTATAAGTTTTATTTATGCATGCATTGTGGGATGGTTTTGGTTTCCTTTTACATTATGACATGGAGTTTATTATGGTTGATTCATTCTATCTCTCAATATTATTTATATTATAGAGGTTAATGCCTCCCATTTATGAGATTTTTATACCCTCAGTGCTAGTCTCTAACCCAGGGCCTACTGGAGGCAGGACTCTGTGGTCATTATATCTCTCCTCTCATTGTGGTATCTTTAGTGGGAGGGGGTCATGAAAAAGTGGTATCAGAAGATGATGGTTGAGATATAGGATGGAGTTTGGAGTTGGGAACGATGAGGATTGCATGGTTGGTATGAAAACATTTCCAATTGACATTTGTGTGTGACATAAGCCAAGGATATTGGCCAGGACACAAGATTCTAGGGCCTCTAGTGATCCATTGCATGGAATCTAATCTTATTGAATAACGAAGTGAGGTGAAATTGTTTATAGGGTAGAGACCTATAATAGGTACATACATCATGATGACTTGTGTTCTTATTTGAGTTGGTTTGTTTTGGGAAGGTTAAAATAAATAAAGTGAATTAAAATGAATCTAAATAAAATTTAATACAACCAGGCTTAGGAAATTCTTTTTTTCTTTTTAGCTATGAATTTTGGACTTCGTCTATGTGTGGCTCAAGAAGTTGAGGTTTAACAGGCTGACCTGTTTGATCATTGTAGGGTTGATCTGATAGAAAAAGATGAGGATTATCAGAGCACATTGTGTGATTTTCAGCAGTAGGATTTGAGGAAGTATGAGGGTATTGTTTTGGATGTGGAAACAGAGAGCTAGCTGGAGAATCTTGAGATCACTTTCAATTTGATCAAGACCCATTGGGATACTGGTTCTATTTGGAAGTTAGTCATATGCAGGGAACCGCGTGTCAGTGGTGGATGTTGTATCTGGGTGAGCGGAAGGAGGCGGATCTTTCATGGGTCAACTTTTAGAAATAGTTTCGGGTATAGTTCCTTTCATTGACCATGAAGGAAGTGAAGAGGCAGGAGATTCTTTATCTCTAGTAGAGGAGTGTGTTAGTGTGGGAGTTGGGAATCAAGTTCAAGGACCTTCTGTATTTTTCCCTGTATCTTTTCCATACGAGGAGTCTCGTGTGAGACATCTTAAGAAGTAGGAAATCCATCCTTTTATCTAGTATACCATTATTCATTTTATGTTTCCAACATATTTAGAGGTTCAGAAGAAGGTGGAGGTGATTGAGCAGATGCACTCTTGAGTAGGTTTACCATGAGAGGTGAATCAAAAGGGTTCCACAAGGAGTAGAGTTTTTAGTGGCAGGTTTTGGGCACCAAGGCTCTCAAGGATTCGACCATTGGGGAGTTGACCTTAGCAACTTCCCTTCTGGCCTTCTAGGTCTAGTGGTTTCCATGCTTTTCCTAGATACATCAGTCTAGTGTGTTTTGTATGTGGGGTTCTTAGACATTGCTAGAATCAGTGCTCAATAGTTCTTACACTACAAAAATCCCCCTCTAATTAGTGATGTTTATAAACATCTTTATTTAATGAATCCTCAATTAATTACATTTTATAGAAACATTGGAAAATGATACCTTATTTACCGACATTTCTAAAATAACATCGGTATTTTTTTTTGAAATTTATAATTTTTTATAGTAAATTTATATATTTATTTATTTTTAAATTTATATTTTTTTAATAATGATAGAATATCATACCCCCCTTGACTCAACTTTCTCACCCTTACCCCTTCTAATAATCTGCCCCCATGCCCTCCGGTACCCTACCCCATACCTCGTCACACCCCCTCACCCCCTCTGGTACCCTACCCCACACCTCGTTGCACTCCCTCACACCCTCCAGTACCCTGCCCTATGCCTCGTCGCCCTCCCTCCGCCCTCCAGTAGCTTCCCCACGCCCTGTCACCCTACCTCCTCCCTCCAGTACCTACCCCACACCCCGTCGCCCTCCCTCACTTTTCCTCACCCCCTTCAGTACCCTGCCCCATGCCCCCGTGCCCTCCCTTGCCCTAACCAGCACCTCACCCCCACGCCCCCACTATGGAAAATTGAAGCTAGCAGAAATCGAGCGCCCGACCTGCTGTTTCACAAGCAAAGAATCTGCCAACTCACCCTTTTAATTTATGAATAAATAATTTTATTTAGTTATATTTATATATATATAAATAGATTTCAGTATTTAAAAAATTAATATATATTTATATGTGTGTGTGTGTGTGTTTATATTATATATATGTTTATATTTTATATTTTATGTTTATAATATATATATGTGTGTGTGTGTGTGTGTTTATATTTTATATTATATATACATGTTTATATTTTATGTTTATATATATATATATATTTTTATATCATATATATATATATATATATATCTGTTTATGTTTTATATTATATATATATGTTTATATTTAAAGCTTATTTATATGTTTATATTATATATATGTGTGTGTTTCTATATATATATATGTAAATATTTTATATATATTATATGTTTATATTAATAGATATATGTTTATATGTGTGTGTGTGTGTGTTTGTGTCTAATTAACCAAGTTTTAAAACATAAAAATGTCACTAAAATAGTCATGTTTTCTTAAGAAAATGACTAAATTAAAAATATTTAATTGTATTGTGTTATATATATATATATAAATACATTTCATTATTTAAAATTTAATATTATATATATATATATTAATATACATATATTAATATATATATATATTAATATACATATATTAATATATATGTTAATATTTTATATTTTATATTTTATGTTTATATATATGTGTGTGTGTGTGTGTTTATATTATATGTATATATGTTTATGTTATATATATATATATATATGTTTATATTTTATATATGCGTGTGTGTTTATATTATATATATATATATGTCCATGTATATATATATGTATATATTATATATATATATTATATGTTTATATTAATATATATATATATATGAAAAAGGTCTAGCCAGAAGGCAAAGATCATGACCATTTATTAAAGGTGGAAGAAAAAGATAACAGATAAGCAAGAAAGCAGGTGAGGTCATACAAAGAGACATGTCCCCATCTAGATAAGAAAACTACGAATCAAGAAAAGAAAGATAATTTCCATAATCATAATCAGAATCATCATCATTGACAACAATTTCCCACTCCGACTGTGAATTTCCTTGATTAAGGATCTCAAGGATCCCCTCCTTAGACTTTTCCTACTCCAAAGTGAGCTAGTTATTTGATTCCTTAGAAGATGACCTGGTAGACACATTCTTGGGAAAAAATAATCCTTACACAACCTTCTTTTTGGAGGAACCAGAGCAAAACCTTCACTGTTTCTATTTTACCTTGCCACTCAAAACAACATCCTTAAAAGAAACAAGGTCACCGCTACTCATATATCGGAGCTGAGTGCTGTCCAGAAAAACCACATGCTTCTCCTTGTCACTTCCATCATCTAAAACATTATCCCATTTACCAGACATTCCTGAAGAACTGAAGACATTATGAATCTCTTGAATATAATTCACACTCTACCAAACATCAGATTTCCGAGACCCATCATCCTGTAGAACATGTCCTAAAAAGTCTATGACCAGTAGTTGCACAATACAACCTTTCTCATTAATTGGTGAAGGAGAACAACCAGGCACAACACCAAAAACCTCATCTGTAGACCGCCCCACATTGCTGGAAACCAAGTCTTTCCCAACAGTTTAAAATCATTGGGAAAGGCTGCAAAAACCATTGGTATATGTTATACCAATGGTTTATAAAACCATTGGGTGATAAGGCATGGGGATAGCCTTATACCAACAGTTTTTTTTGAAACTATTGGGTTAGACCAGTAAAAAATACAACTTCCATATGGTTTTGGCCAACTGTTGCAATACAGAAGTACCAACGATTTGTAACCATTGGAAAATGTAACTCTATAACCTATACGAACGGTTTACAAAACATTGGTATATAGTTTTACCAATGGTTTTCCTATAACCGTTGGTATATATTATATGTATAACCTATATACCAATGGTTTCTGAACCGTTGGTATAGTTTTTTACCAATGATTTTATATGAACCATTGGTATAGTGTTTTACCAACGGTTTTATCTGAACTATTGGTATAGAAGGTTTATTCAGATTTATACCAATGGTTTATAAATTGTTGGTATATAGTACTCCAGGATTACATAGCATCCCTCTTGCCTACCCCATATAGAAGCCTTCCCTCTTTCCTACCATGTACAGCCTCTATAGAATTACACAGCAACCTATATCCCCTCTTTCCTTCCCTCTCCAATATATATGATTCAACACCTGAAGATACAACAAACAATATAGAATAATCATCTAACACTTGAAAATACAGAATTCTAAAAAACACTCATTCCCACGATACAATGTATAGAATTCAAAAAAACACTAATGGGGCGTTGTCCAGGGGGTGGGGGTGTCCAGGGGGTGGGGTGGTGTCCAGGGGGGTTGTCCAAGGGGGTGGGGGTGTCCAGGGGTGGGGGTGTCCTTGGGGGTGGGGGTGTCTAGGGGGTGGGGGTGTCTAGGGAGTGGGGTGGTGTCCGGGGGGGGGGGGGTGTCCAAGGGGGTGGGGCTATCCAAGGGGGTGGGGGTGTCCAGGGGGTGGGGGTGGGGGTGGGGGTGTCCATGGGGGTGGGGGTGTCTAGGGGGTGGGGGGTTTCCAGGGGGTGGGGTGGTGTCCAGGGGGTGGGGGGCTATACAAGGGGGTGGGGGTGTCCAGGGGGGTGGGGGCTGTCTATGGGGTGTCCAGGGGGTGGGGGTCTGTCCAGGGGGTGGGTGGTGTCCAAGGGTGGGGGTGGGGGTTGTCTAAGGGGGTGGGGGTGTCCAGGTGGGGTGGGGTGTCCAAGGGGTGGGTGGGGGGGTGGGGGTGTCCAAGTGGGTGGGGGTATATAGGGGGTGGGGGTGTTCAGGGGGTGGGGGGTGTCTAGGGGGGTTGGTAGGCTATCCACGGGGGTGGGGGATGTCTAAGGGGGTAGTGGTGTATAGGGGGTGTAGGGTGTCCAGGGGGTGGGGGTGTCTAGGGGGTGGGGGGTGTCTGTGAGGGTGGGGGTGTCCATGGGGTGGGGGTGTCCAGGGGTTGGGGTGGTGTCCAAGGGGTGTCCAAGTGGTGGGGGTGTCTAGGGGTTGGTGGTGGCAGGGGGGATATCCAAGGGGGTGAGGGTGTCCAGGGGGGTGAGGGGGGTGTCCAGGGGGTGTCCAAGTGGGGTGGGGTGTCCATGGGGTGGGGGGTGTGCAGAGGGTGGGGGGCTGTCCAATGGTAGGGGGGTCCAGGGGGTGTCCAAGGTGGTGGGGGGGCTATTCAGGGGGTGGGGGTGTTCAGGGGAGGGAATACCCATATAATACCTTGAAAATTACATATACCCAATCCAACCAACATCACAATTCCAATCCATCACCCAAACAATAGCCAATTCATCCTCAATATCACTACCCTTCCCATTATTCCATGAACAAAAACTATAAATACAAAATCCAAATCCAATTTTCAACTAAACTAAAGTACATATAAACTACCATATCACCCCACTAAAAAAATGGAAAACCACCTACACCACTACCCCAACCATCCCCAATACCTTCACATGGACTATCCTTATATCCATTACCCACCTCGAGACCATATGACTAAACAAACCCTTTACCATCTTTGAGTGGGGATAGATCTCACCAGCACCCATTAGTTCATATGGTTCACGAACTCTACATAGAAGGAGTGGATATAAAGACTTCAAATAAAGGTGATTCACACAATCATGACACTTGAAGTGTAGAAAAAAAGCAGAAAACAAATCAAAGTGTTTAGTATACCATGCCACAGACTGCACAGAACTCTAGTTTAGATTAAATAAATAAAAAAGATGAAGAACATTAAAACTAAGGTATAACTTACTAATTTGAAGTTTAGAAATAAAAACTTTCTTGATTGAAGATGGATATATTAGTTGGAAGGAGTTTTGCAGCCTAGGGTACAAAGAGAGCTTTGGGAGAGCCTCATATTAGGGCCTACAATTGTGCAGACGGGGGAGTTCGGCTATTGTGTATTTGGGGGAAACCTTTCCCAATGGTTTTTAAAAACCATTGGGAAATCTATTATTTACCAAAAGTTTTAAAAAACCATTGGTATACATTAGATAAATTAAATATTTCCCAATAGTTTGAGTAAACTATTGGGAAATCTTCATTCTAAAAACACAATACCAATGGTTTCTTCAAACCATTGGGAAAAGTTGTTGTGTTTATAGTATACCAATAGTTTGTTAAAACAGTTGGTATAAAATCATTAGAAAAACCTCCATTTACACTAGTGTCACCTCACTAGTGTGACTCCCTCCTGACTAGTGAGTTAAAAGACACTCAACTTAGAGCTATCAACCTATTGAACAGGTTTAGATGGAGCTCCTTGCCGAATCAATTTAACACCCATAGAAACACCATAACTGCTCCTATAATCTGGTTCATCATTTCCAGTAGCAGGCTCACTGATAATATTTTCATCTTGAGTCTGATCCACCCCATTCCACACACCATCTCTTGCAAGGCAAAAATATTCACTTATCTGCAGCTCAAGATCAGAAACTACCTTATCCCCATAGGCTTGAACCCATAACATTGACATCATTCCCTCCAAACTTGTGGTAGTATGATCATCCCTAGCCGCCGTTGGTTTCACCCTGGGTTTCCTGGGCAAAGCAGAGGGGTGCCCATGTTTTGAAGACTTAATGTCCTGCTTCCCTTTGGATTTAACAACACAATCCATTACAGAGTGTCCTTTTGAGCCATGGAATTCATAGAACCTCCCCTTGAAATTCGGATCCAAATGCACAACATATTTACTTATAGAGAAAAAATATGGACATTTCTCATAATCAACCTTGGTATGAATGTCATTAATTGGCATAGAGAGAATAAAATTATTAACAAGGGTGAAGCTAAGATCAATCTCAACTAGTATCCTTACAAAGTGTATATACCTGAAAAATTTGGTCTCCTTGTCCAAAAGAATTGGGACCCAAATTACAGATGCAGTTTCATGCAAAATTTTTGGGTGCCACATAATCCAATTGATACAAAGCACCATCACCCATACTAGTGAAAAGGAATTCTTGACCTGAAACACATTGAAATCCATGGACCATTCATGAAAATGGACCGTCCCAGGCTTCAGAAATGAGGAACCAGTAGCCCACACATGAGATCTAAAATCCTCTGAGTTAAATAGGTAGTGGAAGAAGCCTCTACCTAAAGAAATGCATATTGAATTTGAGAACCCTCAGATAAATGAGATCCTTCAAACCAAATCATCCAGCCTCCATGGCTTCATGCCTTTTGGAAGGACAACCCACATGATTAAAGAATTTTCTCCCATGACCACCCTTTCTGAGAAAGCATCAGAATTGGCCTCTACATGAGAAACCAAGCCTTTCCTAAGAATCCTACTAAAGGAGGACCCTTTAAATGTGGCCAAGTGGTGTCGATGATTTTCTTAAAAATGTGACTAAATTTAAAATATATATGTGTGTTTTTATATATAAATGTAAGTATATATATGTTTATATATTTATATATATATGTTTGTGTGTTTATATATATATATATGTGTGTTTATATATGTGTATGTGTTTATATATATTAATATAAATATATATATATCTAAATTTATATTTACATTGATGAGGGGAAATGAGTTATATATATAGTGACATTTTTAAAAAAACGTTGTTTATTTATCATTTTTTCCTTAAAAAATTACTAAATATAAAAATTAGCTATGTTTTTAAAAGCATCGCTAAAAAAATCACTAAATTAATTTTTTTTGTAGGGTTAAAGATTATTTTGGTAGAGCCATACATGTTCAACACCAGCCTCAACAGAAATTTCTTGTGAGACAATTTCACCAGCAGGGGCATCAAACTTATGCTCCACTGAGGGGATATGGAGTGGGTAGAGACCAACCTCAGTATATTCCTTGTGTTTAGAGACCTTTATCTGAATGTGGTTATAGAGGTGGTTGTCAGCAGAGAGGCAAAGGAGTTGGACATGGTTAGTTTCACACAGTGGAGGCAGTAGCGCTAGAGGGGACAAAGATCATTTGAGGCATGATCACTTTATCGTATACCCTTGTTTGTACCTTGTTTGATTTAGGATATTCACATTAATTTATTGAAATTATTATAGTTTATGATTTGATAATAAATGTATAGAGGATTCTTGTGCCCTTGGTGTTGACTACACCATTCGGAGGTCGAACCATCTTGTTTGATGTGTGATGGGGGTGTAGACTGATGATGGGGCCACATCAGTCTCATGTAATATTTTATTGCTACAAATAAAACCATAAAATATCATTATAGACATAAATTGGTTGTATTCCACATGTATTGTTCTTGATTGTTTCTGGAGGAGAGTTGTGTTCTCATATATGGATGTCCAGCGTGTGGTTTTCATTTTTGAGCATGATTGTCAGGTGGCCAATCAGTGCGTGGAGTAATTTATTTATTTTATGGTTGAGTTGTATGTGGCATCAATAAAGACTAGGATAATAGATTTTTCTAGGATTGTTGGGGATTTTTTGGATGTTTTTCTTGAAGAGGTTATGATTCTACCCCCTCATCTTGATGTTGAGTTTGAGACAAAATTGCATCCTCGCGCCTCTCCAATTTTGATGGATCCTTATCGGATGACACCTTATGAGTTGCGAGAGTTGAGGATTAAAATATATGATATGATGTATAAAGTTTTTATCCAGACTAGTGTGTAATTTTGGGGTGCAACAGTGTTTTTCTCCAAGGAGGATTGTAGTATGAGGTTGTGTATAGACTACTGAATGATAAATCAGGTAATGGTCAAGAACTATTACCCTCTTCTAAGGATAAATGATCTTTTCAGCCAGTTAAGAGAGGTGAGTTAGTTTTATAAGATTGATATGTGGTATGTGTAACAACTCAGGTACTAATATAATAATCAGTTTTCATATTTATCAGTATTCTTTAATTAAGTAGTTAAATTCATTATGTTAAGTAATTATTAAAATAAATAAATTATTAAATTAATTTCTTATATGGTTATATTTAAAAGAATAATTTTCAAATTATAGAATTTTAATTTTAAAAAACTAATATAATTTTTTAATTCATAATTTTGAAATTATCTTAATATGAATTTTTGAGAATTTTCTAAAAAAGTTAAATTTTTGGAGAATAGTAAAAAATACCTTTTTTTCAAATATAGTATTTTTGTGATACAGTTAAGACATAATTATGATATAAAATTTATTAAACTTATGTAATGGATAAATTATGATATTATAATAGAAATATTTCACAAAAATAATTCATAACATGTAAATTATAATTTATTTCATGATAAGTATAAATTTTTTTGTCAGTACCGACGTAGTGCCTCTACAGTGTTGAAAAAGTCAAATATGGTTCCTTGTAGATAATAATTGAGTGATGAAAAGTCTTTACTTGAATTTTTTATTAATTATTATGTATAATTGATGTTTTTGGTTGATTTTTTTTTAAATTTTAGAGTTATATAACATGAATCTTATCCAAATACTTGTGCAATGTTTGCGCAAAGCAAGAAAATTCAAATTAACAAATTAAAGAAGTTGTCTTGACATGGATACGATTTAATGTACATAATGATCAAATATAAATGATTGTATTGAACCTAATTAATTTATTTTTATTATATTATATTATTTTTAATTTTTATATATTAAATAATTAACTTTAATGCTTATACAACGTTGATGTAGTTCTTGTGCAAGAAAAAAAATCAATAAAATTATATTATTTAAAATTATAATAAAAATTAAATGAAAAAAAATTTGAATAAATAATTTTGGATAATTTTCATCAATAATATTATTTTTATTGAAATTTTTAACAATTTGGATCCACTTGGATCAATTTAAGCCCTTTATAAAATTTTATTTAAAAGAGAGTCAAAATGTTCACACTATGATTTTCAATGAGTATAAATTTAGGATATAAGGTTTTCCAGAAAAAAATTCAACCATAAATAGTTTTTGGAAATATAGAAGATTTATATTAATCATGATAATTTATTTTTAATTTTTAAGAAACAAATAAATACCTTAAAGGCATGCACAATGATGATGCAATAGTTATTAAATTAATGTAAAATCAAATAAATGATATTAACATATTAAAATAAATATAACCTGAGATAATTAATCTGTTCCATGAATTATATAGATAAATATAACATGTCTAAAATATCATAAATTATTATTTTTTGGATTTTAATCTTTTTTATGATGTTTTCAAAGTCATAGTTATGAATAGTGTTAAATTTAAAAAAAATTATATTTAATGAATAAATTATTTTATTAAATTATTTAAAAATAAAAAAAAAATATTGAATAAGTACAAATGAGAAAATATTTTATTGAAAATGTAATCCCCTGATCCTTTTAGGCCTTTTAGAAGTCTTTACCCCTGTAATAGTTATATTATATTTTAATATTTTATGCAATTCATAAATTTCCCCCACCTCAATTATAAAAAGAGACCATTTCCTTCACATAATTTCATCACCTTGAGCCTTATTTATCATCTATAATCCACAAAATTCTCTTCTCCTCATCCCTTTTGACATTTTAGTGTTTCTGTTATCACAAAAAGACCAATTCCAAGTTCCTAAGAAGATTCTCAAGGAGAAATATTCAAGAGGTAAATTCCTCCTCTTTTAAATTCTTTCTCACTTCTACCTTATCCTAACCCCCTATAAAAATTTTCATTCTAAATACAGTATCATTAATGTACTAAAATTTTATTGTGTTAATGGTATATCTATCATCAAATCTCTTATTCTCTACTTTTATTCTTAAAAAATGAAATCATTGTCCACAGTGTGTCAATTCACCGCCTTCATGGATGATGAGTTTTTGTTTCTCATTACTATATTCATGTCAAGTTTAAATTCACTTATAATTGTTTAAAATGACCTATATATATATTCAATTTTCTAGAGTATTATTTCCATTATACAAGAAAATCCAAAATGAACCGACCATGAAACCATGAGATGAACGCACCCGAAAAAATGAAAATAACAAAATATTGTTAATAAATGGGTGGAAATATGTTATAATAAGATCATGTAAGGTATTATAAATATGAATATAATTCTATAATAAATCAATAACACTAATTAAACCATTATACATGAGGTTTGAACACATTTAAATGAATTCAAACTTGAGGTAAGAGACTTTCCTTTTAAAATCCTCTTTATTGCCTCTTTTTACAAAATTCAAAAAGAATGTTTCTTCTTAACTTATACGGAATGAGAATATTTTCCCATATTCATGATGCCTTATTTTTGTGAAGTTACCTTTACAATATTTCATAGTTATTTTTAAAGAAATTTTTTTCCTTTGTATGTGCGCAGTGTCCCTTTGAAATAAGTGATTTTCCTCATGAAATGTTTTTATGATGCAAGTATTCATGATTTATGATTATGTTATAGTTCTTGAGAATTATTTATGATGATGTGTGGTTATGTTATAAACCAAATATGGATGGGTTTGTGATATACCTCCAATGTATTGGGTATGTTGGAAGTTGACTGTAATGGTTATTCTAAGTGTAACTGTGATAGTTATATGATAAGGTAGTCGTTAGGGTTGCATTATAAGGTAGTCATGAGGGTTATAAATCATATGGTATATGTGAGGGTTACAATCATAATTATGGTAAGAAAATGATTCCTCAGGTACCTAAATGGTTTATTTATGCTTTCTTTGTTTAATGGTAACCTTTTGTTTTAACAAGGAAAGTATATGTTACTTTTATGGGTAAGAATTATATATTTCATGTGATTATGAGTATTTATGGACTAATGGTTTATTTACTTATTTTTATGTCCCTTACTGAGCTTTTTATGTCCATCCCAAGTTAAAAAAATCATAAGTTTTAAGGTTGGCTATGAGAAAAGAAGAAGTCAGGCTGAATGTTTTAAAGATATTTCATGAAAAGAAATCATATTTTATTTTTAAAGACATTTGTATTATGGATATTGTTTTAGTAGTATCCAATTTTTATGATTTTGGGTTGTTATGTATTAATTATAACCTAATTATATAAAACTATAAACTGAAAATATCTTTGGGAATGTACGAAAGTGAATTCTAGTTGGATTAACTTGATTGTGTAATGTTCAAGGTTGGGTCATTACAATTGGTATTAGATCACATTTTAGATAACTTTAGGGGTTAGGGTGGTGTTAATAGAATAAAAAAATGTTTTTTTACTTTATGATTAATTTAAAATGGTCTATAATTTGAATATTACCATGTTTATTTCTCTAAGATATGTTTATTCATAATGATTTTTCATAGAAGAAGTAGGGAAACTGAAGTAGGTTGGCACCGAGAGGATGATATCTTTCTAAATTTGAAACCTAGAATGGTGGGAATTGGAACCGAGATATTTGTGATAGTAGTGGATTAGTTGAAATAGGATATAAATGGTGGTAAAATCCATTAAAGGGAACATCCAGAGCTTTCACAAAGAAACATGATGATAATGGAACATTTTATGAGGTAACACCCTCCTCCTTTTAGTAGATATTTTAACCCTATGGTAGATGAAGGGTGGATTAAATACCTTGGAAAGATATTCGATTTCATGGGGTATTTAGATAATAAAAAGGTTAGTCTTTATATTTATTTTTAAAAAGGTGAATATAACTAGTGGTGGTCAATGGTCAAGAAAATTTGGAAAAGAGAAGAGATTGATTCCATGGAATGAGATGAATTTAAAAATATTTTTTCTTGAAAAATATTTTTTTAAGGCGGTTTGACTTAGGATGGAAAAGAAATTCCTTGAATTAAAATAAAAGTAGGAAAATTCAGGGGTTGTGTATGGAGAAAAAACCACTTGATTGGAAAGGTACACTCCAAATCTTATCCAGGATCTTGATAGTAAAATCAATCATTTTTACTCAGGTTTGAAGCCAAGATATTGAAGGGAATTGGATTCCCATTAATTTAAAGTTATGAAAAACTTGTTCGATGTGTTGAGAGGGTAGAAATGGAGTTTTTTGATGATCATGTATATTTTGAAAATAAAAAGAAGAAAAGGTCCAAATGGAAATAAATGGGTAATAATCAATAAATAAATATAAAGGTAAGAAAATCCCATTTCCAGTTTGTGGAAAGTGTGGTAAAAATCTCCCTCGAGAATGCCTTAAAAATTCTAAAAAGTGATTCCTATATGGTAGGTTTGGAAGGTTATTACCAAGATTTTTTAAAAACTTTGCATGTTTATCTGGCCCACTAACTAAGTTAACCCGAAGAGGTTAAATATATTTGGATAGAAGAATGCAGTGTTTGTTTTTAAGAACTGAAAAGAAGATTAGTGAATTCTCCAGTTTTGGCCATGTGTTTCAAAAATGGTGATTTTATCATCTACAATGATGCTTTGTAAAAGGGACTTGGTTGTGTTTTGATGCAAAATGACCAGGTAATTGGTTATGCTTCAAGACAACAGAAACCTCATGAGTTAAATTATCCTACACATGATTTGGAATTAGATGCTATTGTTTTTTCTTTAAAAATTTTGAGGCATAATTTATTTGGAACGAAGTGTGAAATATATACTGATCATAAAAGTTCAAAGTATATATTTACTCAGAAGGAATTGAACATGAGACATATAATATGACTAGAACTTATAAAAGATTATAATTTCATGATCAATTACCATCTAAGAAAGGAGAACAAATTGGAAGATACCTTGATTCAAAAACATCATTCATCATTAACCATGTTTTGTGTGGAACATGAACCTTTGATTAATGATTTGATAAAAATTTCATTTAAGTTATGAGTGCAGAAAAGGGGTGAGCTCAAATTCTTAGTAAGAGTAAGCATATAACATAAGCTATCATAAATAATCATAAATAATAAGGTAAGGTGAATAACTAAAAACGCATGTCATTAAAACATAATCTTGACCATAATATGGAAGGAATAAAAGATGATCAAATAACATCATATAAATAATCACATGAAAATGATACTTACCCGTGGATATTATACTAGTCGAATAATTACATGGATTATCAATAACTAATCTTATAATGAGATAATACATAATGTGGAACATCATAAACATGTCATCAAGGCCTCAACCAATAAGTCTACATAAATGGGTAAGGCGTCATCCAAAACTCAGTCTAGGTTGTCTCATGATACCTACTGATGCATTAAGGGGCTATAGAAGGTCCCTCCTAACACTTACTAAGTCCAATACATTCCTCATATAAAAGGGGTGAAACATAATCATCATATACATTCATATTGAAACTAGCATATGGAATGTAAATAATTTCCCCAATCAATAAACACAATCATAAACTATACAGAGTAATATGGTGAATGATATCAAGATAGTACATCCCCAGTCAAAATATTCATAAACTATTCAATAAAATATGGTAGATAATATCATAAGATATCAACATCAATTAAGCATAATATTCAATATAGGGTGTTGACATAGATGAAAATACTAACAAAATCATTGAAATTTTCTTGAGATAAATATCATTTTTTACTTTGAAATCATTTATTTAAAAAGCCGCACAATTATAGAAGAAAAAATTTTATTTGGAAATAAACTTGTAAACTTGTAAATTATTCCTAAAAAAATTAAGGCTTCATAAAATCTGGAATAGTTTCTCATGCCGTATAAGTTTAAAAAAACATTTATTTTAAATTTTGAAAAAAAAACATTTAAAAGAGTATTTTTAAAAGAAAGTGTGTGCGTCGTATGCCCCATAAAAGTAATAATTATCAAATGAAATAATTTAATACCATAAAGATAAAGGGATGCATGATATGATATATCAAAGGGAAGTATACATACACCACACACAAGGAATAAGTGGTGAATAATGCATATCTCAGAGAAATAAAAATGAAATGAGAAAACTCTTATCTTATGTTTTTTTAAAGGTTGGGGTTGAAGCCTCATTTATTATTAAAGCAAAGCAAAGACCTGTTTAACTAGGTAGAGGTAGACCCATTACATAGCCCGAAGGTCCAGTGGAAATTTATCCCATTACATGGCCCGTAGGCCCATTTTTTTTGGCCCAAGGCCCATTCTGTGAATAGTACTACTACAGTACCCGCGCTGCTACAGTGTCGCACAGTACCCGCCTCTGGTACAGTACCTGCCGCCGCTACAGTACTCCTACGCTATAGTGCCCGCCGTTTCTATAGTGTTTCCACCACTACAGTACACTACAATACTACTACAATACCTACACCCAATGGGTTTTGAACCCCAATTTTTCTTGTAGAATTAAGGGGTGCTTACCATTAAGCCAAACCCCAACTACAAACTCTTATCTTATGTCTGAAAGTGTTCTTCACTTGTACTTAATATCCTGGATAATAAAATTAGATTAATTAATTACTTAATTAAGAACCTATTCAACATATATTTGACTTATTATAATTTTATTAAGTTCATTTATGGTCATTCTGATGAGTTATAATGATCAATTTCATTATTCTGGGAGCGTTTGTTTCATGGTTTTATGGACGGTTCTCTTGTGTATAATTATGGGAGTTCTTGTAAAATGAGAATAACTTATCCAAAAGTGAAATTATTTAGTATTAATTAACTTCCATAATCTTAAATGGAAACATATATCATTTGTTTATGATGATGATTCATTCGATAAAATGTTGATGGAAATGTCTTAATTTATTTTGGTGGTTTTTACGACTATGATGAACTAGTATCATTTTATTAATTATTATACTTATATATTGATTCCAGAACATGATATAACTTATAATATATATATTAAGATCTGGTTAAAGCATAATAATGGTTTTATGAACATCCTTGAAGGCGGTAATAAAAAAAATCGTCATCCACGAAGGCGGTGAATTGAAACCCCACAGACGATGTTTTCAATTTTAGAATAAAAGGAGAAGAGAAGAGACTTGTTGATGAATATTCGATTAATATAATGACATTTAAGTATATGTATGATACTGGAGTTACCATTCCACTTTTTATAGTGTAGGTGAGGTAAGGATAAGAAAAGAAAATAAATTAAAAAAGAAAGAGGGTGGGTTTTACCTTTTGAGTGTCGTCTCCTTGAGAACCTCCTTAAGGAACTTGAAAATGATATTTTGGTGAGACCAAAAAGACCAAAATGAAAGGAAGAGTATTGGGAGAGAAATTAGGTAGAATTTAAGAAAAATCCAAATCTTAGAAGGTGTTGGGAGAAGGGGTGATGAGAGGTGGTATTTATAATGGATGAGATGAATGTTTTTTTTTATTTTATTCATTAGTTTATTATTTTGGATCAAAACTATCAATAGTATTGATTATTGTGACTAATTACAGTAACTAGAGATTATGGGTTCGATATAATAGCCACTTACATCATCCATGAATCAACCATTAATCAAAAATTAATTTATTTACTTGTAATGTTAAATACTGTAAGTTACAGTATTTCATTATTCACCAAAATTTTAGCTATTTTAGAAAAATCCCAAAAATTCACCCTAAAAATATTTCAACGTTTAGATTTCATTAAACTTTATATAAATTTGAGGAGATAATTAAAGTACATGTGACCACATCATTAGGAATTTCAACCTCAGTTGTTGTGACTGCATAAGCATGGTCTTGTTCCCTTGGCCTTTTCTGGGGTAGGTTCCCTTGACGTCTAGGGCATTCATGTGCATAGTGTCTCATCTCTTTACAGTTTAATCATTGCACATTGTCAACTTTTTTATTTCCCTTTAAATCATGGACCTTGTGGCCTATTTCTCCACACTTGTAAAAAACTATCATTCGAAATAGGTATGTTCCATGATGTTTCTTTCCACATTTATTGCAAGTTGGAAATTATATTCTTCCCTTCTTCCCTTCTTCCCTTTTTCCTTATTTACTTTTCTAGAGTACTCAGAATCCCTCTTCTTATCTTGATTCCCTTTGAATCCATATGGCTTGGAAAAAAAATTCTTCATCTTAATGGCACATGATACTATATCCTCGTATGATAAGAATTTTTGAGAGACTAGTGTCATTCATAGAATTAGTTTAAGAACATCAAAGAAACGTCCAATATTTCTTGTAAAGTTGGCTTCATACTCAGTAATGTTTTCATCCTATTTCTATTTTAGACTCAATAATTGTCTCTCCATATCCAGTCGTTTTTTACGAGGGAAATATTTATCCAAGAAAATTTTCTTTAAATACTTCCATTCCATATTTTCAATTTCATCATCCTCATTTTTGTTTTGAATTAATGACCACCAGTGATCTTCATCTCCCGAGAGATGATAAACTATCATGATAACCTTATCTCTTTCATTACTTTTCAAAGTTAGAAATATCTTCTATAAGGAACTTATTCATTGTTCAGCTAAAAATTAGTTTGTAGTCCCATTGAATGATGGAGGTTGTTGTCGCATGAAGCGGTCTAACATTGTTATACCACATTGTGGATCGGGCTGCTCAATGAAAGTAAGGTTATTACTCATAACCAGAGTCTATTGTCTCAGTATAGTTATAAGTTGTTCAAATATAGTTGCAACTTCAGCTCCAACATCAATATCTTTAGTATGAAGGAAATCCCTATATGGAATACATGCTTTAATACAGTTTTCATTCCTTCCACTATGTGTCATTTCTAAAAAATGGTGTACACTAGATTAGATTATAAAATTTAAAAACTATTGAACCACTTAAAGTATAACTAATCTCAAAATAATACACCTGGTTACCTTAGGAATATTCTCAAATTCAATTATAGGATTTTATTTCCCTAATCTATGCTTTCCTAAATCTTGTTTCAAAAGATCCAACTAAACTTCATCTGATACCAACTGTAAAGACCTTGACCCCAGTACCTTAGATCAGGTGCCTTTCTTTATTACATTGGCATAATAAACAAGGAGATCGCATCCCAAATGACTAAATAGTTTAATATATTTAGAAAACTAGATACAAAATGAACATTACATTACAACTTGAAATGAAATACAACATAATAACTTCATTGGAGACACCCCTATTCTTCTAGATTATCCATTCATGTCAATCGTAATATATATCTTGGCATCATGGAGAAAAATAAAACATAAGAAAGGGTTGATCTCATATTCTCAGTAAGGGTAATAATACAAAAAAACTAACATAAATAATCATAAAAAAATGCAAGGTGAATAACTAAAAATGCATGCCATTAAAACATAATCTTGAGCATAATATGGAAGGAATAAAATCTGATTAAATAATGACATATAAATAATCACATAAAAATGATAATTACCCATGAATATTCTAATAGTTGAATAACCACAAATATTATCAATAACTAATCTCATAGTGAGTAAATTCATAATGAGGGACATCATAAACATACCATCAAGGCCTCGACCAAGAAGTCTACATAAATGGGTAAGGCCTTGACCAAAACTCGGTCTAGTTTGTCTCGTGATATCTATCAATGAATTGAGGGGATATAGCGGGCCCTAACTGAAACTTATTAATTCTAATGTGTCCCTTATATAAAAGGGGTGAAACATAATCAACATATACATTCATATTGAAATGATCATATGAAATGTAAATAATTTCTCTAATCAGTAAACATAATCATAAACTATCCAGAGTAATATAATGAATTGTATCAAGATAGTACATCCCCAATAAAAATGATCATAAATCATTCAATAAAATATGTTAGATGGTATCATAAGATATCAACCTCAATTAAATATAAGATTTAATAGATCATGTTGACATAGATGAAAATACTCTAACAAAATCATTGAAATTTTCTTGAGAGAAATACTCTTTACTTTGGAATAATTTATTTAAAAAGTCATGAAATTATAAAAATAAAACATTTTCTTTGGAAATAACACTAAAAACTTATAAAATATTTCTAGAAATATTAAAGTGTTGTGATAGAGAGAAAAAAATCTAATTCCATATATGTTAAAAAAACATTTCCTTTAAATTTTGAAAAAAGAAACATTTAAAGGGGTATTTTTAAAAGAAAGTGTGAGCTTGGTATGCCCCATAAAAGTAATAATTATCAAATTAAAAAATTTAATACCATGAAGATAATGGGATTCATGATATGATAAATCAAAGGAAATTATACACACACTATGCGCAAGGAATAAGTGATGAATAAATCATATCCCATAGAAATAAAAGCGAGATGGGAAAACTCTTATCTTATGTCTGAAAGCATTCTGCACTTATACTTAATATACTAGATAATAAAAATAGATTCATTAATTAATTAATTCATATCATCATAAACATATATTTGATTTTATTTATCATAATTTTATTAAGTTCACTTATGGTTATTCTAATGAGTTATAATGATTAATTTTATTGTTTGAGAAGCATTCGTTTCATGGTTTTATGGACGATTCCCTTGTGTATAATTATGGGATTTCTTTTCAAATAAGAATAAACTCTCCAGAAGTAAAATTATATAATATTAATGAACTTTCAAAAGTTTAAATGGTAACATATATAATTTGGTTATGAAGATGATTCATTAGATAAAATGTTGATGAAAATGTCTTAATTTATTTTGGCAGTTTTTACGACCATCACGAACTAGTTTCTTTTTATTAATTATTATGCTTATAGACTGGTTATAGAACATTATATAACTTATAATATATATATATTAAAATATTATTAAACCATAATAATGGTTTTATTAAAATACATGAAGGTGGTGATGGAAAAATAAAACTCATCGTCCATAGAGGTGGTGAATTGACATCTCACGGATGATGTTTTCATTTTTAGAACAAAAGGAGAAGAAAAAATACTTGATGATGAATATTTCATTAACATAATAACATTTTATTATATTTATTATATTGTAGTTACCATATCAATTTGTATAGGGGATGTGGGGGAAGGATAAGAAAATAAAATAAATTAAAAGAGAAAGAGGGAGAGTTTTACCTCTTGAGTGTCGTCTCCTTGAAAACCTCCTTAAGGTGATTGGAAATGGTCTTTTGGTGAGATCATAAATACCAAAACATGGGGAAAAGACTTGGGAGTGGAATTGGACAGAATATAAGAAATATCCAAATCTTAGAAGGTGTGCGAAGAATAAGTGGTATTTATAGTGGGGGAGAGGGGTGTTTTTTGATTATTTTATTTGATTAGTTTATTATTTTTGATCAGGACTATCAATAGTATTGATTCTTGTGACTAAATATAGTAATTAGAGCATGTGGGTTTGAGATAATGGCCACTTCCATCATACATGACTCAGACATGACTCAAAAATTCATTTATTTACTTATAATGTTAAATACCGTAAATTATTATATTTCATTATTCAAAAAAATTCATCTATTTTAGAAAAATCCCATAAATTCACCCTAACCATTTTTCAATTTGTAGATTTCAAAAATTGAATACATTTTATGAAATAATTTCCTAAATATGAGAAATTTAATTTTTAAATAAAATCACCATTTATTTGAAAATACTTATTTTAATATTATAACTCATTTTACAACACTTTGAAAAATTTATTATGTTCTCATAAAATTATATTATAATTATAATGAAAAAAAATATTAATTTATGAATCTATTTATGAAAATAAATTTTCTTTTAAATAATTATATTAATTATAAAATTGTAAATAAACATTTACGTTTCTCAAAAATATAAACACTTAATTTATCATTTTAAAACATTTATTTACTTATTCCATGATATAAATATATCATATTTTCATTTATGAGATACCTAAATTTTAGTTATAATCTCATAGGTGAGTATATTATTCTAATAGATAGATTACTATTTTTAATGGTCACATCACTATTCCAACAGTTATGTTAATATATAATATTATATTATGGTTTGTTTAAGCTCGATGTTGCATGGAATGTAAGCTATAGAAGATGTTAAATTTAAGATACATATCAAAAAATCTTGGGGTGTTACAGGAGCTCTAGAATGCAAAATTTTGGGATCTGTTTCAGTCCTATATGCTTCAGACATGCTCTGGGATGAGAAGGCCATAGAGAGACATTTCAAGGAGGCTTTACGTCCATAGATCTAGAGTCGGGTTACTCCTTTTATGTTGACAACATATCAAGAGGTACTAAAAAAGAGAAAAGGTTTTTGAGAGGATGTTGTTCATGACCAGATCATCATGAGAGGTGTGTTGTCAGGATTCTCCACATAGCAGAGTTGTGGTTCGAGGTTCCCAATTGTCTAGACAGAAGAGTTTTCAGATAGGCGGGGGTAGGTCACAACCCTCTTCATCTTGTTTCTTCAGGAGTGGTGACTCTCAGATCCCTACTACTGGATTGGATTTCTATTTTTATTGTACAAGTCATGGTCATTAGCAGTGCAAGTGTCTGATCTTTCTAAGTAGAAAGTGTGTGGATGGTGTTCCGCTTCAGGTTTCACCGTTGCAATAGTTTCAACCGAGGCAACAATAGTAGGGTGATCCAACCTTTAACCAGCAAAGGGGATATGGGATAGGCATAGGATAGCCATGTGATTCCCCTTATCCTTAACAAGTAGATCATGGTCATGGAGGCGGTCGTCATTGGGGTTAGAGTGGTTGTGGAGAAGGTTGTAATCAGTTTCATGCTCAAGAGTTGTCAACGCTGGGTGAGTCGAAAATCATTTGAGGTACCATTTGCTTATTTTCTAATTGGGTGAATGTTTTATTTGATTTAGGAGCGACACACTCATTCATTTAACTGACCATGGTCTGTGCTTTGGGACTTCAGGTAGAGATACTTTCAGTGCCCCTAATGCTGACTATGCTAGTAAGAGTTTGAGCTTATTTGTATGAAGTTTGTAGAGACTATGAGCTAGTTTTGGGGAAACACCGCTCTTGGAGAGACTTCCTATGTTTGAAAATACTATCATGTGACATCATTATCAGCATGAGCTAGTTGTATCTAGTGAAATCTATAGTGGATTGATTTAGGATGCGGATTGTGTTATATGATGCTGACGGAGAGTCTATCATGTTTGTTGGAAAGAGAGGCCCTCGAATAGGTCAGAGGCATTTTTTTTCTTTGTCTTCCTTGATGTTTGAGTTGATATTGAGTTCATCAAAAGTTTAGTTGGTGGTGCTTCCCAGGGTTATGAAAGAGTATCCTAATGTCTTTACAAAAGAGGTCGGGGTGTTACCCCTCGACGAGAGATCGAATTTGAAATAGAGTTACAGTCGAGCGCTTCTCAGATCTCGATGTCTCTGTATAGGATGAATCCTTCTGAGTTGCGGGAGTTGTGGATACAAATCAATTATCTCTTTTAGTAAGGTTTTGTTTGGTCAAGTATGTCACCTTGGCGTTCACTAGTTCAATTCATGAAGAAGTTCAATGGAAGTCTGCGTCTGTGTACTAATTATCATCGTTTGAATTATGTGAAAGTGAAGAATCACTATTCTCTTCTAGGGATTGATGATTTATTTGATCAGATGAAGGGTAATAGTTGTTTCTTTAAGATAAATCTATGATCAACATATCATCATATGCACATGAAACATGAAGATCCACTGAAGACTATTTTTTGATGTCGTTATGCACATTATAAGTTCGTTGTAATGTCTTTCGGTGTAACAAACACTCTAACTATGATCATGGGCTTGATGAATGCATTGGTTCGAGAGTTTCTGGATCATTTCATGGTGTTTTTCATCAACAACATCATTGTATACTCTATACATCTGAAAAGGGGTACGTAGAGAATCTGTGAGTAGTTTTGGGAGTTCTTCATCGTTAATAGCTGTTCAGGAAGTTGTCAAAGTTTGAGTTCTTAATAGAGACTGGGCCCTAGTTGGTTGTTAGAGATGGGGGGGGGGGCTGATGTGGCAGAGTAAGTAGGGTTGTATTTTATAAATAATAGGTGGGGCTATAGGAGGGGGGTCATTTTTTTAGGTTTGTCCTATGCAGATTGGGACTCAGCTACAACTTGAGCGAGGGTGCTATAGTGCCTATTGGTTCTTCTTATTATTGCTTTCTAATTCTTCTTATGCTCATATTATCTGTATTTCCTACTCAAATACTATTATATACATGTTTTTAGTGAGAATTTGGTGTAATACTTATCATTTGGTCTGACCTGTCATGGTGCACTTGCACGGTTTTGATTGACAGAGGTGCTTGTAGCCTGCTTCTGACCTAAGGAACACTGCTAGAAAATTGATCTATAGACACACCTATATAGACATGGGTCAAAAAACCCATGGCTACAATCTCACATATTTACATGGATCTATGGCTATATCATAACCCACCTTTCATTCTTCCCTTCTTCTTGATCTATCCTCCACAAAACAGCTCCAACGCCCTCCTCGACGCCTCCTCACCCTGACCCTCCTCCTCCAACGAAGTTGCTCTGAGTGTCCTCCCCACCTCCTCTCTTCCTTCCTGATAAATCTACCCCACAAAACACCCCAGACACCGAGGTCAACACCCCTGATTCCCACCTTGATTCCCCCTCCCCAACAACCCTCAACACCCTCGATGCCTCCTAACCGCGACCCTCCCCCCCATGACCCTCCTCCTCCAGCAAAGCTGCTCCGAGCGACCTCCCCACCCCCTCCCTACCTTCCCAAAAGTTCTCCCCACAACCCTCAACACCCCTGATACCGAGGTCGACACCCCTGATGCCCTCCCATATGCCTCCCCCAACAACTCCCCACCAACAGTATCTCCGATTTAGGATTTTCATTAATTTCAGAATCAATCACATATGTTCAGGTATATTCTTGAGTTTCTTCAGTAGTGCATTTTTTCCCCAACCTTCATCCACATTGCATCATCATATTCTATATTTTATTAGATCTATAATGATCACTTAGACACCTCTCTTCCTTGATTTCCATGATTTCTTTCCTTGATTCATCTTTAATAGGTGATTTATTCTTTACTTCCACCTCATTCAAGTCTAGATCAACTGATTGTTTTATTATATATATTTGTGTTTCTTAATTGCCAAAGAGTTGGTGGGATTATCTAGATCTCGGTTCCTAATACACCTCTTATTGAGGACCATTTTTATCCTCCAAAACATAAACAATATTTCTAGTTTAACAAGTCTATTTATTGGATAAAGTCTTTCATCATATTTCATAGGGGTGGAGTGCCTCCTTATGAAATCATTACCCCTCTATTGATTCCTCAAATTACAATAACATTCCATAGATGTTGGTTAGGAAAAATAAAGAATAATTCATAGGAATCATACCTCATTTAGTCTCTCTATGATTGATATATAGGAATAGTTATAGTTATCCCATTATCCCTAGGATTTTGATATTTGAATCACATGATTATATGGTGCACAATAATTCATAAATAGCATAATTCTGGTTCCTCATTCTTTTGTGGAACATCACATAGATATTTTGTATGGGATTTCTATTTTTTATAGATTCCATATTTGGACACATTATATATATCAAGGATAATTTTAGAGTTATTTTCATCATTTCATCATTTCATTTGAGGTTTTTATCCTACATTTAGTTCTCTAATCTTCTTATCTTTTTATTTCAACAGTGAAGCTATCAACTTTATACTTGAATTAGAATCTATCATGGGTTTTCTTCCTTCTTCAAATTGAGTCTTGAGTGGAATTATTCTTTCCTTCAATTCCTTATTCATGTCCATTTTCTTCAAAATATAATCAGACAAATCTTCAATCATGTAATTGTATTATTTAATATTTGTTCCCATTTTCATTACACAAAAATTCAGGTTCACTTATTATCTATTTTCCTTTAATTTTATAAGGAACTATTTTAAATAATTTCATAATAAACCTCAATAATGACTTTAAATTATTTTACCTTCTCTTATGGATTTGGATGTAAGTATTGTGCAACTTTAATTTTTATATTTTTTTAATGTTTTTAAAAAATAAAAAATCCTCTCAATTAATTATTTAAATCTTGGTTGAAATTATTGGTTATATCTCTCTGAACTATTTTTTTAAATAATTTCATTACATTATAAATTAATATATGGGTTTAGGAATAATTCATTTAATTCACATTTAATTAGAAATTCTTTTGTTCTGAGAGAATGAATTGTATCTATTAATTAAATTGAAATTTGATGTTTTAATATTTGTTTATCATTTACCTTGTGATGTTCATTTTCATGATCATGTGTCCTAATTTTTATATCACATTTGTGTGGGTTGATTATTTTAAACATGTTTTAATATGATCAAATGTGATCGTATACTTTGTTGTATATTGTTTTATTTTTTCAGTGTTGTTGTTTAATATCATCTCTATAATTAGTAACTAAAATTTATGTTTAATAGTTTTGTTTATAATATTTTCTGGGTATTAAAATTTTGTTATATATTTTATATAGTGGAATAAATACATATATAGTTATATAAAGTTATATATATATATACAGATATTGAAAGTATGGAATAATATCTTTATCCTGATAAAGAAGTTACATATACATTAAATCATAACATTTCATAAGGGTAAATTTTTATACCTTTACAA
This sequence comes from Viscum album, assembly GCA_963277665.1. Taxonomy (NCBI): domain Eukaryota; kingdom Viridiplantae; phylum Streptophyta; class Magnoliopsida; order Santalales; family Viscaceae; genus Viscum; species Viscum album. The sequence continues at coordinate 1,174,811,692 of OY728141.1, read as the reverse complement.
AATAGTAGAAATTTAGTCCCCATATATAGAATTGGTTTGATTTATAAGGGTAAACCTATTTACCCATATGGAGAAACTCATATATCTCATAAAAACATTTCCTCCTTAGAAGTTCATCACCTCCATCATAATGTTTTCCCACATCACACTGTCACATCATCATAAAACTCATCCATGGAAGGTCAGCATTGTGGCATCCCTTCACATGGAAAACCCATGGAAACCTTATGATGTTTCAAGCATTCATCCTTGTTAGCATCAAAGGTTTATCCATGTAAAACCTTATTTTACTTGTCTAGTTCTATAGTGAATAATTTTTATCAAAATCCACTAGCTTCAACGTCACCTATATTTATCCAAGAATAATATCATCTCACAAACCTTGTTTCTTCACAATAGAGAATCTTATTCATAGTGTTTTTTTGGACCGATTTGTAATGCATGAATTTATTTTATACATAAACATATTCTTGGTTCAACACTAATAGTTCTCATGCTAAGGTATGCTCATATTCAAGATTCCATTGAGTTTATCTTATTCTTATTCTTTCTACATGTTATCACACCATGTTGGATATCATACCATGATCTCTATTTATCTTCTTCTTAGCATGCATGAATTAGTTTTTCACATTTTGTTACTAAAAAATAATTTTATCAGTATGTTCCACACACATAAATCATTAAATCATTTGAATTTGTTTTTTATGGAATAAAATTTGGAGAATCATACTAAAAATATTTTTCCTCTCCCATGGTAAGTAATATGATATTTATTCTTTAGTATCCTTGTTTCTCTCCATCAAATATGAATTACTTATTCTTCTTCAGGCCAGGGTTGCGGTGGTCAGTATTCTAGTGTTTCTCATTATCTAATAATTATTATTATTATCACTACTAGAAATTTAGGCTATAGTCACGGATCTATAGCCACAGTTTTATAGGTCTGTGGCTATAGCATGTTTATAGCTATAATTTAATTAATTATGTGTACATGCACCTTAATTGCACCTTGCACCGCATCCCCAAGAGGTATTTGCACCTTATTATGCTACGCGCCTTTGAAAACACTAAGGATACATCATGAAGAACATCCTCATGGTTTAATGACCTATATACATGATAAATAACCCAATAATAAAACTTCCCAAATCTTACCCTCCATGATTCAATCCCTTCCGTGGTGTATAATAATTCCTCTCCATCATGACTATGGTGTAGTAAAAATATATGTGGTGTCAATTCATCTAGAATTAAAAAAACAAAATCTTTTAAACTTCTAAATGCACACCCCTCACATCTCATTGAATATAATCTATCAAGGGCATTGCCAAATGTCTAGTGTGATTGAAAATATTTCTATCCATATATGTAGTGCAACCTCTTACTCTACATTATAGACAAAAAATATTACTTATGTTCATTAAAAATACTATTTTATGTAGTGTGGATATAGTCTTGTGACATGGATTGTAATTATCAAATCCCATATTGATCTTTCATTTGGGAGAGGGCTGCTTCATTAGCTTGTACATAAGATCAAATCACCATAAAATTCCTTAGGTCCCAACAAGTCTTGGTAGGTCACCGTGCCACCCCACATAGGTCTATTATCCACAACTACAACCTATTATATGAAAATTAATTTTACCTTGATCTGAATGATTATGTTAACTTATTTTTATGTCTCTCTTGGAATTATGGTTGAGCTTGGTTATTCCTCATGGTGGTGCCTTTCTCTTACACTACTGTAATGTTGGATTTTTTTTAATTTCAAACATTACTGTAGCATGGCTAGTGGAATTGTGATAAATATTTCCTAACCCTTACATGTGAGGGCAGACCATGCATGTGGTAAAGAGTGAGTTTTTAGTTATAGAAAACAAATTTTTCTTTGATTATGTGTAACGACCCGAAATTTTGAATAAATCTTGTTTCCTAATTTTGTGTGTTATTTTTTTTATATACTCAACAAAACTGTTTCATTGGATAACATGAGTATAATTAAAATGAGACTGTTGGGTTTTGACTGTTATATGACCATTAGTCAATATGACCGCTGGAAACTGAACATTTCGATATTTGTCTCTAAATACAAGTGATCTTGGTTAATTAATATAGAAAGAAGATTTGATGGCCTCACCCAGTAGTCTTGGACCAATCGAAGCCCATATAACAGAACTTGGGAAGGAGGTAGCACCAATGGGCTTTGCTCTGGACCAAACTCAAGCCGAACTTCATCGTATGAAGCTAGAACGGAATCGTCTTTGCAAAAAGTTCAAACTGATAGAAATTACTACTCGTGCGATGTTGGCCGAGCCTCCCTCGGATTCTCTCACCTTAGCACACCTTACACTTAGGTCTTATGCTGGTGTGATAAGGGGCTATGTAAGGAGACCGTAACTGCCTTGTGTAATCCTTTGTTTTAAATAAAAAAATTTATTTCTTCTTATGATGAAGTTTATGAATTTTCAAATATCCAGATAAATATAGTATGCATATTTTTGGTGAATTTTAGAGAAAGGATATTTTAAAAAAATGTTTATGTAAACCTTAAATAATTAAAAATGTGTAATGATTTTCAAAAAATGGTCTTCTACAATTATGTTTAGTACGAAATTTAGAGTCTAATAAGATCAACTTAATTTTTGATGAATAGTAAATTATGAATAGTGATTTTATGCTTAGGATTAGTAATGTGACCAAATGGATTAGTAATATCACTTAAATAAAGAATTAATATAATCTAGGCACCTTGATTAAGTAATGTGATTCAATAAAATGGTTAAATAACAGTTTCATAAATTATTAGTCAAGTATTAGTTTTTTTGAGTGAATAGTGTTTTTTAATTAAAAATTTAATTAAAATTATTTAGAAAATTATTTTTATAAAATGGAGTTCATTTTTGAAATCAGAGCATCGATATTTGGTTAAGGTGAAATTTTGGGATTTTTCTGAGAAAGTTGAATTTTCGATGAATAGTGAAAATACAGTTTTTAAGTTACGGGTGTTTAATGACATCATTAAATGATGTATTAAGTATGTAATCAATATGGTAGACTTATGAATATTAATATAAGGTATGAGGTGTCCCAAGTGGCCAATACCATGGGCAAGCCCATGGTTTTGCCAAAACCACTAATGAGGTGTCCCTTGGCCATTAATGTCTTGTCCCCTCACTTTCCCTATAAATACCAAGTCATTCTCTCATACATTCGACTCACAACTCTCCCCCAACGAAGCTATGGTCTCATTACCTCCCAAGAAGTCCTCCCAAGGTTCCCCCAATCCCTCAAGGTCCCAACCTTTGAGTTTTAAGAGTTTCGTTTTAAGGTAAGGGATCCAAACTCTCTCTTTCTTTTCAAATACTCTCTTTTAAGTCATTTCTTTTATTCTCCATGTTCTTATGTTGGAGGATGTTCTTTTATATTCCTCTTACTTACCTTTTCATGTTCATATGATGAGAGATCCCCTATTACTCTCATCATTTTGTTTTATGAATATTTAAGTGGCACCGTTAGGCTACTGAAATTTTTATAACGGATTCTTTCACCCTTCTCATTTTCAAGTTCTATTTTCTTATCAAGTCTTTCAAGTTCCTTTTTATATTGGGGTATGATCTCTATATCTATCATACTGATCTTTTATGTTCATATGATGAGAGACCCTATTTGATCTATTCAATTCAGTATTTTGAAGTTTTAAGTGGCACCGTTAGGCTGTCGAATTTTTAAGGCATTCTTTCACCCTTCTCAAGTTCTACTTTCATGTCAAGTATTTCAAGTTCCTTTTTATTTTGTTGGGGTATGATCTCTAAATATATCATACTGATCTTTTATTTTCATATGATGAGAGACCCTATTTTATCTCTTAAATTCAGTATTTTGAAGTTTTAAATGGCGTCGTTAGGCTGCCGAATTTTTAAGGGATTCGTTCACCTTTCTCATTTTTCAAAATTCTACTTTCATGTCAAGTATTTCAAGTTCCTTTTTATTTTGTTGGGGTATGATTTATATATCTATCATACTGATCTTTTATGTTCATATGATGAGAGACCCTATTTTATCTCTTCAATTCAGTATTTTGATGTTTTAAGTGGCGCCGTTAGGCTGCCGAATTTTTATAAGAGAAATCTTATTTTTGTCTTCCTTTCATGTTCTTCATTTCATATGGTATATCTTTCAAATTTCATTACCATGTTCATATATCCTTCATATTCTTTCCCTCTACTGTTTTATGGGTCATTTATGAATGTTTGACCCATGTCCCCTCTCTTTTCAATGTTTTCAAAAACCCCGAAACATAGTCGTTATGCTGCAGAATTTCCATCTCAAAATGTCTCTCTCTCTCTTGTTCTAAAGTTATTTTATTTTATTAATTGAATACTCAAAGCTCTATATTCTATAGGGGTATTCACATATATACCCAAATGTTCTATTTTAAATTCTGGGATTTACATACATGAGACTCACCTTCCTTTTCTGTGGGTTTTAAAGTGACACAAAGATCATGTCTTTAAAGCAGTTTTTAAAACATTATGATTATGAAATGAAACTCATTCCTTTTATGCTATATGGGTTGTTTATGAAATGATTTATGATGATATATGTGGCTCACATGATAATAAATACATATCAAGGGTGTGCCCTGATAGCGCTCCAATGCATTGGGTAAAGACTTAATCTCTAGAGATGACTATTTTTAACGACGCCTTGGTGAATAACCTTGGTAATTTTTAATGACGCCTTGGGGATGGACCTTGGTGAAATAGAAATGATTGTCAATATTAAATGTTGTAGCCACATCTTCAAGTTATGAAAAACGTTATTTTTATTATGATATGCCTCATGATTTCTTTCTCATGCCTTAAAGTTCTTTTTCATGACATTGTTGATGTATCTCAAGTTCACATGTAAATGTTTCCCCTTGTTTCCCTTACTGGGTCTTCTGCTCACCCTTTCTTTTGATGTATGTCCCCAGGTTATGAGATGCAGTAATGAACCTAGGATGAACATAAGGATAATCCTTTTAAGTGTTTAATAAGAATGTTTTATGTTTTCATGTTTTAAGTTCCTGGTTTCCAAGACACTAAACCTTAAAGATCCTTGGTTTTGTAAAATGTAATGAAATTTTATGTGATAAAAAGGCGGGATGCTATATTATGTGCCTCCCTTTGGTAATTAATTATGATTTTTTAGCTATGGAACTGTTATTGGTATATATTCCCAGTTTTATTATTCTATTATGAGAATGATGAGATAAACATTGTTTGATATGTTGTTCAATTATGAGGCATTATTCTATTTCATTATGTTAATCCTATGGCCTATGATGGTATGACAATTTGTTTTAATGAGACAAATGACATGTGTTGACCTTGATAATGTGTTTACTCTCTACATGGTGTGAGGAATACTTTCCATTTTCATCATGAATGTTGAGATGGAATATTTTTCACCACCCACTTATTGTGTGATGTACTTCCAACTAATACATGGAACATAATTCCCATGTGGACTTGGTGATGATGGCAGTGGCCCCTAATTCCTAGTTATTTATTGTTTCTTTTAGAAGTGGGCCCTCATTCCCATTTTCACCATGATGCTATGTTATACTCCATGATTAAAAATCAATAATATAATGGCATCCTTCAACACACTATTGAATATTGGAATCCTTCTACACACTATGGTAAATTATATGGTTTAAATTTTCAAAATGTCTCTAAATTTCAATAAATCTTTGTAGAATTAATAGAAAACATCACAACTCATTGTGAATCCATCCAAACACTTTTGTGAATCGATTATTATTATCTCTTAGATTTCATATAAACTCTTTTTATTATAATCAATCCTCATTATTAGAACTTATGTTTTACTATTCATGATTTTTTATAATTTAAAACATTTATGAATTTCCTAAACCATAATTTTAATATATTTATTATGATTTTTTATTGACATGTTATTGATGATTACTTATTATCTTATGAAACAATACATACAATGTTAAGTCATTTTCTAGATTATTTATTTAATTTATGTTTATATGTCTCAAAATGGATAGATACTGAATGTAAACATTGATTGGATCACTAATGAATTTCAAAAGGATTTACGATATTTTTTGGAATTTTTATTCACTAATGATTCAGATGGAAGATTGATTTGATGCCCATGTTTTGATTGTGTTGGAAGACCATGGTTAACTCATGAGGAAGTGAATTACCATATCACTAAACATGGTTTCCAAAAAAAAATATCATGTGTGGTATGACAGTGGAGAAAAGTTCATGCGGTGAATGGCATTGATTCAGCAAAAATGATTGGTATGAAAAATATAATTTCTGATCAGTTTCCTTTTGTTTCTGAAGCTAGCTCCTCATGCAGACCAGTGTAAGAGGAAATGAATACCATAACACAGTTTTCATCTATTATTCGGGATGATGATGTTGAGAGTGTTAGAAAGCTGATGGAAGATGCAAATACCCTAGTATATCAGGCATGTGGAAAAATGAGAAAACATGAGTTTTTAATGTGATTATATCATGGGAAAACAATGTATGGATTTAGTAATACTACGGTCAACTATATCCTTACATTTATTAATGATTTAATTCATGATGATGCATGTATTCCAGAAAATGAATACATGGCATCAAATTTGGTTGATTTTTTTTTATTTTAATCTATTAAGATTCATTCTTACCCCAAAGATTATTGTCTGTTCTGGAAGTAAAATACAGAGTTGAGTTAGTGAAAACAGTGTGACACATCAAGGTGGAAGACTAATAATGATTGAACTCAATCTTGCATACAATAGAAAGTGACATGGAACTTCCCTTTAATTCCTAGGATTCAAAAACTTTTTATGTCAGAAAAAATGGCAAGGAAAATGAAATGGAATGAAGATGAAAGAAATAAGGATAATGATGAAATAGTGCATCCTTTAGACGGGTTGGATTAGAATAAATTTAATAGGTTACATCCTGATTTTGTAGTTGACCCACAAAATGTTAGATTGAGATTATCCTATGATGGTTTCAACCCATTTCTCTAAATGCATACTACACATAGTACTTGTCCTATTTTCATTCTCATTTATAACTTTCCTTCATGGATGTGTACGATGAAGCCATTTAATATCATGATTATATTGATATCTGGACCCAATAGTCTTGAAAATGATATTGATATATACTTGCAGCCAATAATAGAGGAGTTAAAGGAGCTTTGGATTGTTGGTGCACAAGAGTACGATACATTCATGAAGGAGTACTTTATGTTTCATGTACCTTTATTATGGACGATAAATGATTTCCCTACCTATGGAATAATGTCTATTTAGAGTACTAAAGAAAAATTATCCTTCCCTATTTGTATGAAAAATACACATTCCCAAAGATTAATTTTTCAACAAACTTTCAACTTCATAGGGTATTGATGATTTCTACCGATGGATCATCCATACAGGAAAAATCAAAGACATATCGATAATGACGTTGAGACAGATGAGACACCTCAATGAATTTTAGTGAATGATATTATTAAATAACTTGATGATTTAAATTATGTTCTTGGAATAAGTCCAACAAATATCAGAAAGTGAAATCATGCTAATTTGAATTCCAATAGCAATTGGAGAAAGAAAAACATATTCTTTGAGTTTCCATATTGGTCATCAAATTTATTGTGTCATTGTTTGGATGTATTTCATATCAGGAAAAACATTTGTGAGATGTTACTTTCTACTAATTTAAATTTCAAAGGAAAAAACAAAAGACGATTTGTAGTATTATCATGATTTGATGGATTGGGGTAAAAGAGAAAGACTCCATCCTATGTTAATTAGTAAAAATAAGTGGAAAGTTCCATTTTCTTGTTATTTGATGAAAAATGTGAAGAAGAAGAAAATTCTTGAGGTCTTGGAAAGTTTTAAGGTTCCATATGGTTATTCAAGTAATATTTCGAAAAGGATGAATACATAAGATGCGAAACTAAAATCTCTTAAAACTCATGATTACCATGTCTTGTTACATGAGTTGATTCCTATTTCTATTCAAAATTTACTTTCACATAATGTTAGAGTTGTTGTGATTAAGTTATGTCATTTTTATCAAGACCTTTGTGCCAAAAGACTGAGAAGAAGTGTTGTTTAGAAATTGCAGAGATATGCATTGATTATTCTTTACTACTTGGAGAAAATTTTACCACCGTCATTTTTCACATGTATGTTACATCTGACTATGCATCTTTCCACAGAAGTTCTTTTTGGTGGTCCTGTTTTGAGTAGGTGGATGTATCCTATATAAATAATGATTTTTATATTGAAATGTTATGTGAGAAATAAATATCATCCCGAAGGCTCTATTGTGAAATGCTATTTAGCATAAGAATGCATAGATTTAGGTTCATCGTACTTGGCTAATGTCACTACAAGGTATAATCAACTAATGATAACTGAAGATGAGAAATATGAACCCATTGAGTCTAAATTTTTTTCAATGCCCCAAATAGGGGGGATATATGGATCGTACTCGTTGTGTACTTTAAGAAGGGAAGAGTTGGAAATGGATCATCATACAATATTATTCAACTATGGTGTGTTTGATGATTATATCAAGTAAGTAAACTAGTAGCTATGAATTTTTTCATTATGTGATTTCTTCATATCTTCTAACATTTTAAAGCTTTTATATCTATATATAACATTTAGAAATTATAAAAGAGACATCGGTCTCTATCTATTAAGAGGAAGGAATTGTTGCACAACAAAGAATTTTCTTCTTAGTTAAAGTCAAAGGTAATAGATTTATTTTTTTCTTCTCATTACACAATCACATGTCTCTATTTATTATTTGATGTTGGTATCTTTTAGGTTTTAACTCTACTAATGAATGAATTATCAGATGAATTAAGATCATTATCCTTTGTTCCAAACGATGTGGTGCATGATTTTAAGGCAATGGTTGTCAATGGATTTAAAAAATTTATAAATATCTCTATAAAAAAATGGAAACACAACCTGATAGTGTCACGATAAGTGCCACAACATATTTGATTATCCAATAAAAACATTTATTTTAATTACATTTTAATGGTATTAAATGTTCATTTTTTATCTTATGGTCCTGAGTTAGTGCATTTTCATTATGAACATTCATTCTCATCATTTGTGCACTTCATGCCTAATATACACCAATTTAGGCCCAATGAGTAATCTGATTCTAAGGAATGTAATTTTCAATTTTTTTTAATTTGATATTTTGGGAAATTTATCTACACTTAAATGTGAACATTTTTCATTTAGGGATCAATGGAGAATTCATGGAAGAATATGGGGATATTTTGTGATGAAAGGAAGCAATTCTAGAGAAGGCAGATTGGACACTAGCCCACTGATGAGACTGTGGGGACCAACATACAGGCCCAATGAATCCCAAATTTTGTGGGATGCTATAAGACATTCAGAGGAACAAATAACTCTTCATCATCCAATGCTAATTCGGCCTCTATGGTGGTCATTAAAGCGTCCCAAGTTAGAGATACAATTCTGGGCCATATTCTGCGGCCCAGAAAAACAGTCCACTAATTTTATCATATCTCGGAATCCGTAACTCCAAATGGGCCCAAATTTTACATGCGGTTAGAAGACATCCGGAGCTCCATTTTCTTCTTCTATGGCCCACTCTGATTCGGCCGTCTAGAAGGTCTTCTAGACGCGTCTGTTCGGTGAAGGAAAGATGGCTGCCACCTCAGGTCAAATGTGGAAAAGTTCAAATTCCACAAGCTTTCCACCACCTATGGCCTACCAAAATTAATTGAGATGCTTTGTACTGTTTGAGGCTCGACCCAAGGCTCCCAAAATGCCTATTTAAGGCAGTGGTGGTGAAGGAGTTGAAGATCTTGGATGCTTTGTGCAATTGTAATGTTATGCTGCATTTTTGTTGCCTCAATTTTGTCTTTCACATGTAAGTTGTTCAATTCACTTTAGTTTCTTAATAAAAGTTCTTCTTCTACTCTTATTCTGTTGTTATTAATATCACTTTGATACCGTTGGATCAAGGTGTGAATTTATTCACACCAACCCTTGTGAAATTATTCACACAACGGTGGAGTGATCATTTTATTTTTGTTGTTTTCCTTACTTCTCCATTTCCTCCCTCATGAGTCTACTTTCCGCTTCCATTGAAACCATGGGGTCAATGGAGGGCTAACCCACTTATGGGTTGATCCAAGGGAGTAGCAAGGGGCTGGATTGGATGTTATTTATCACCTAATTAATGTATAATCACTTCTTTAATTGGGATTTTTATTTGATGATTTTTAAACTTCATCGTCCTTGTTGAATTTAAGGCCACACATTTCAAGTACTAATACGATCCTTTACCTTGAAGTGCTCAAAACTTTGATCCTTCAAGTGTATAGGTGATTAGTATTAGAGGGTGTAGGCATTAAACCAGTAAGTGATGATATTGTTTTATCTCCTTAAATGAACCCATCTCAAATTTAAGAAGTTGAAATCATTAAAAAGAAAATACGTCCAATCCACCCCGAGCGATAACCTAGGATCAACTCATTCTTTTAAATTGAATCCACTTAAATCTATTAGATATCTTTAAAACCCATCCAAAATCAATCCAAGTTGGCCACTTCATAGCCAAAAATACACCCCTTAGGTTGTGTATCTTAGGTATCTTCTTAGGTCTCTGTGGAATCGACAACCCAAGCTACACTACAAGGACCGTTCTACCCTTCTTCTCTTGGGTAAATTTGGGCGTGAACCAATATTATTATGTGAGTGCATCCGATAGAAAACCTCTATAAAAAAATATATCATATTACGGTGTTTTTGAAAGAATCATTTTATTAGATTACTATGCACATGGTCGTGTCACAATGATGAAATTAAAGTGGTTTGATTCAATGAAACGACAAGGAATGCATATTGATAACTGTGGATTTAGAGTGATTGATATAAACCGCCAACTTCATACCGATGAACCTTATATTATTGCGTCATAAGCTAGACATGTGTTTTATGTAACTGACCCATTACAATAATAATTTGGTGTTATTGTTGATGTCATTCCTAGACATATTTTTGATGAAGACATGAATGAAAATGATGTTGTGGATGAACTTGTCGGTATTTATTCGAATGTTGCATTTGATGACACATATGACTCAATTGTTAGAACATATTGTGAAACTAACATTATAACAGAACACACATAGTGTTGACACATTTGTAAGTATTTACCTAATATTGTCACAATATTGTATGTGTTTTTTTAAACTTTCATACATGATATCAAATTAACTAGTATATTTTATACCATTTTTGAATATAAAACTATTAATAGTATGACCAATTTATGTTTCAACACATCTCTATTAATTCTTAAATATAGAAAAGTCTTGATATTTTGTCAATATAAATAGCACACATGAAAATTTATCTCCTTGTTTTATGATACAGTTGTATTATTTAACATTTTTCATTAATTCTATTTATTTTAGAATATTATTTTAGATTTATAGGTAAAAATGTATGATTATGATGATACTAGAAGAAATAGAAGAATATAGAGAAATAAACAACATATATATCCTCTAAGAAACACTGTAAGTACAATTTATATTTGAATATTATGGTCTTTCATATTATTTATCTTTTTATCGTTCATTTTATTTTATCATCTATGTTATTTTAGGCTACATCATCGAGGAGACGGTTGGATTATGCTGACAAGGCCGATAGTATGGCGGGGGCACTGATTCTACAGTTCAACCCACTACTATGCCGCTTGAGTCACCGAGAGGTCATCCTCCCATTATGCCACCTCCATATTATCCATACCCACATTTTCCATATCACTTTCTGCCAACATCCACATTAGATGCTAGCTCTCAGACTCTCATCCCTCCTTATTTTCCATTCCCACCATCCATTAGACAAAGCACTGCACCCCCATATATCACACCGCCATATCCATATCCATATCCACCCTCATCTGTACAGGGTTATCCATCGGGTTTTCTCCCTCAATCATTACACTTATCATCTTATACTATACAGAGTACTCCTATTGTTGATATCCCACTTACCACAGAGGATACTCCCCCTCTAGATGCATCACTTTAGGGGTCATAAGATCCCTCATCTACTGGTATGTGTTTAAACATTACTGTTAGTGATTAATGATAAATTTATATATATTATTTTCCTTTATTTTTTTCATGATTAGCTCCAGCCTCTACTAGACGATGAGGCCACACAAAAATGCAAGAGGTTTGGAATCGACACACCCAAATCATAGTTGAATACAATGAGGACAGTGTTATAATTAAAAAAATGGTACAAAATGTAAAAGCTTTATGGGAACACTTTCTAGACACAGAAATATCATTCTGGTTCAACCAATAAGTTAGATGGAAGTTGGAGAAGAAATAAAGAACATTGCTTGGACAGAGATCTGGGTAAGTAATGTTAATCACCTTATATATATATATATATATATATATATATTAATTTATAATATTTTCTTAACAAATATTTTGTCCATTGCATCTTTGATATAATTTTCCTGATGGAAAAAATACAAAGGCTATAAGGTTAATGGATTTAGGTGAATTGTGGTGAGCATACAAGTATGAATTATATCTTGGTTGGAAAAAGAGAGTTAGTACAGAGTTTGAAGAAGTACCGGTGATTCATGATTTCCCAATATCACAATAAAAAGAGATTATCGGCTATTGGAAGAGTCCAAAGTTTAAGGTATTTGTTAAATTTTTATATATATTCATTTATTTATTTGAAAATGATTTTTAAAGTATAAATTATTTGTTTTATTTATGTTAATTAAATTATATAATTATTTGTTTATAGGATAAATCAGATAGAAATAAAAGAAATAAGAGTGGAATGAAACACGTTTATACTCATGGACACACTTCACTCATAGATCATGAGAAAACACATGTCATTTAACATTTAAAATATTTAACTTGGTTTAGTATAAATTTTTTGATTTCCAATTTTGATTTATTTCTTTGTTTTTTTTCAGAAAAAGGCATTGAATATCAATGGTTGCGTTCCTCAATCTACTTTTTTCTGTGTAAGCAGAAAAAAGAAAGATGGTATTGTGACAAATACTGACACTGAGAAGGTGATTGTAAGTATATTTAAATTTCTTTTATTTTGACTGAATTTAATTACTTATATTATTTTATCATTTTAATTTATGATATATATCAATCAACATAATGTTTTGGAGGCATTGGAAGAAAAAGAACATGTCAATTTGGGACTGAATTGATCATCTACATAAGGTATTAGGAGATGAGCATTAGGGCAGAGTGCATTGTCGACCTGGGAAGAATATTGTACTGTATCGATACTGGTCTTTCGACAACGTTTCTTCGAGCACCAGTTCTGGTTTGGTTACAGTGGAACAAATGAATGTCGCAATAAAAGAAGCAACTCAAAAATTAGAAAAGGCGATAATTGAAAATATGATGAAAGTTATGTCTTCCCTTTCTTCTACACTTCCACCAGAAGCAGTTGTAGCGGTTGATGCCTGTTAGATGTCCACTACTAGAAAAACAGGTATTTTCGACGGGCGATTTGCGACGGGATCCCGTCGCAAATGGCTTTTTGCGACGGGGGCCCGTCGCAAATCACCCGTTGCGGAAAACGCCGTCGCAACAACAACTATTTGTGACGGGCCCGTCGCTAAAGCTAGTAGTTGCGACGGAGATACTTCCCGTCGCAAATCTTACTCCGTATTTTTTGTAAAAACTTTTAAAAGAGTAATTGCGATGGGCCCCGTCGCAATTACTGTTTTTTAGAAAAAAATAAAAAACTATTATTAAATTATTTTAATGAATATAATAATAATAATATTTGCGATGGGCATAGTATCTCGTCGCAAATACTATAAAAAAAATAAAAAAATAAATTATTAATAAATTATTTTAATTAATATAATAATAATCCAATTATAATTCAAAAATAAAAAATAATAAAATATTAATAAATGATTTTAATTAATATAATAATAGAATTATAATTCACAAATAAAAATAATAAATTATTAGTAAATTATTTTAATTAATATAATAATAATAGAATTATAATTCAAAAATTAGAATATTAATAAATGATTTAATTAATATAATAATATTAGAATTATAATTCATAAATAAAAAAATATTAATAAGTTATTTTAATTAATATAAAAATAATAGAATTATTTTACATTCAAATATTAAAATAATTCAAATATTACAAAAAAATATAATTGAATTATAATATTATAAAATTTTAATATATATATATAAAATTTAATATTATAAAATATAAATAATATTATTATTCATATTAATATTGTTATTTCAAAATATAATATTATTAATATTTTATAATGAGACAGAAACTACGAATAGAAAAAAATTCATATTTGATTTTACAAACTTTATAACATAAAAACAAACTCTAATCTGAAGGAGGGGGAGGGGGGATCTGCAGATGTCGGTGGAGGAAACTTCATCCCTAAAGTATGAGTGAGTCGGCGCATGTACTCCATCTGCTCCTGGTGTTGCTGCTGCCACCAACTCATCTGCTCCTCGTACAGCTGCTGCTGGCGTCGACGCTCCTCCTCATGCTGCTGTTGCTGCTGACGCATCTGCTCCTGCTCCTGTCAGAGACTCTCTATCAGTGCAGTCTGAGATCGCAACTGATCCTCATACTGTGTAGCAGAAGAAGATGCATGAGCTCCTCTCGAGCTGGACGCCGACATCGCAACACTGCCATAATAATCTCCGGGAGTCAGTCGAGAGCTAATACCAACTACCCGGCCCTTCTCGAAGGCATACTGGGTGACCTGCATCCATGCCGCCTCATCAAACTGACGGCCAGTGGTCTGATCTGATGACTCGTCCTGACTCTCAGGCCGGGTCTGTGACGCTGCGGCCTCATATGACTCATGTAGTTGCAATTTAAAATTAAAATTGTGAATATATTATATGCAGTTAATTTTTAAACTTGAAAACAAATAATACTGACCACGATGTGATGCTGACGATCACCTCTGAGCTCCCCAGTAGCAGGATCACTATACATCCTATGATATACGTCGTACTCTGTAATATCGGGGTGCTCGACAGCCTATAAGAATAAAAAATAAACTGTTAATATTTATAGTTATATAAAATATTTATAAATAATGTACGTACCAGATGCTGTCTATGAGTACTGAAAGAACGACTCCCAGCTCGATGAGTCACCTCCTGTCTCCCCCGATTCTGCCTCCCCACCGATGATCTCCTCTGAAGGCACCACTCAACCAGTACGCACATAATCCATCCCATACATGGCATGAAATGTACTCTGGTCGGTGTGCTCTACATGACTCGTCAAAATCTGACACTCTTGCTTTCTTCTTGGCAGCTTTTCTTAAATTGTGCAAAAACTGACAAAAGCGATCATGCATGGCCACCTCTCATGCCTTGTGGATAGCGTCACGCATGGTATCATCGATCGGATACCATAAACCCTACAAATAAATCAAAATATCAAGTTAGAAATGAAATAATTTTCAAAATAAAAATTATTTATTTACGTACGTACCAACCAATGGCCGAACATGGTTTGCTGCACATCAATGAGAATCTGCTCCCATGTAGTCCACGGCTGAGAGAAATAGTTGCACAAAATAGCGATGCCCTGTCCGACTGCTATATGCGGAAAACTGTAAAAATAATAAACATTTATTATGTGAATAGATTAATGATATCTTAGTCAAATCCACAGATTATCACACAGGTTATCACACCTCTATGTGCGTGGATCAAACCCAAGACGTGGACGTCGCTCGGGAACAGGGTCAGGAATCATCAATTGTGCAAGACCGCGCCCCCTCTGCGTACTCCATGGAGCGCCTGCAGGCTGAGGGTCATCTGCCAGCAACTCATCCGCATCGAAAGGCAGGTCAGCATCCGCCAACTCACGAAATGTGGCGTCGTCCATCTGAAACAGAAAATGTTAATGTTGTTAGCAAATAATTGATAATTACTATTATATATACATATATACATATTATGATTGTATATAAATACCATGGAATTATATCAGTGTTCATCTTCATCATCATCTTCATATATGTCAATGTCATCTTCATATTCCTCCTCAACATCATCGATATCCATTCGAGTTACAGTTGCTTCATCTCTTACCATTTCAAATTCATATATGACATCATTAACATCATCGTCATCACCGACTCTTAAATGTGGGGTGTCGTCATCGATACTCATGTCTCTTTATAAAAAAGATTGATTTTGAGTACTCTCTTGAAAAACTTCAATTCTTTGCACATCAGTGAAAGCACATTCACTTTGACTAAACTGATTGTCTCAAATTTTGATTTTTATTACACTCCACCAATCAGTCAAGTCTCTTGATGTAGCACAGTACTTTGCGTAATAAACTTGATGTGCCTGTTAAGCCAATAAGAATGGTTCATTTACTGCGAGAACACTTTTACATTTAATATCGATGATTCCATGAGTCGGATGAACACGCACGCCTCTCTCTGTATCCAACCACCGACATTTGAACATGGTTATGTAATGTTGTCCAAGATAACAGAGTTCGATGATTTCATCAAGTATGCCATAAAAGTCAACTTCATTTTCTCGATGATGAGATCCTCTCAAGCTAACTCCACTGTTCATTATTTTTTTCGATTCCCCATATGCATGTGTGTGAAATCGAAATCCATTCACCACATATGCATTATAAGTTTTAACAAGTTTGGAAGGTGGGTTACTCAATATACACAGCCGTTTGTCAATTTTATCAGCATGTCGAGACACCTGAAAATTTGTGAAATAATTATCAATATAGTAAACTATACATTGAATGAGTTGCTAAAAGATAAAGAATTTATGTTACCAGTTTTTGAAACCACTGAGAGAAATTTTTCAGTTGACGTTTTTCGAGAGCAGCTGCTGTAATTTGTGGAATTTGTTTCTTGATATGATTATCATACAACCTATAAAAACCAAAGTTATTTACTGTAACATAAATGATAGAATAAGTGATATAAACACTTACAGTACAACTGATGTCATCTCTTCACAGTTGAGCAGAACATACGTACGAGCTCTATGATGTTCATCATCCGAAAGTCAGCGTTCATAAACTCCACCAAAACCAAGCTCTGGCTGGTTGAAAATAGATAATTGATTATCGATTTCATCAATATTCCTCTCGTTCCGTCCCATTTGGTTGTGTTTTGAAGGATACTCAGATTCAAAATAATGGGAGCAGAAAAAAGATATTTCCTCTTGCAAATAAGCTTCTGCAATAAATCCTTCAACAGATGCTTTGTTACGTACTTTTCTTTTCAATTTTTACATGCATCTTTCAAACGGTTACATCCATCGAAACTGTACTGGACCTCCACATTTGGCTTCATATGGAAAATGTAACATCAAATGTTCCATTGAGTCGAAGAAAGATGGCGGAAATATTTTTTCCAGTTTACATATAATTACAACAACATCTTTTTCAAGTTTGCCTAGAGCATCATAATCTGCTGTAGCCGCACAAATTTCCCGAAAAAATGAGACGTCTGTTATGGAATCCCAAATCATAGAATTCAACAGACCTCTTAATCCAATGGGTAGAAGTCTTTCCATTATAACATGACAACCATGACTTTTTAATCCAGTAATATGATCATTCTTTACACATCTACCCAAATTGGAAGCACAACCATATGGAAGTCTCAAATATGCAATCCACTGATAAAATAATAAACGGTTTTCTTTAGACAGTGTATAAGCTGCTTTTGGTTTCAGTAACCTTTCTGTTCTGACATTCTCAAACAGTTCCAATTCTGGACGCCTGCAAATTTGGGAAAGATCTAAACGTGCATTTACATTGTCTTTGCTCTTTCCTGGCATATCCAAAACTGTATGAAACAAATTATCAAAACAGTTCTTCTCAATATGCATGACATCTAACATGTGTCGGACCAACAAATCAGACCAATATGGCAAATCCCAAAATATGCTACGTTTAATCCAATTGTGTTCTTTTCCAAAACCAGAAATTTTCTGTTGGTTTATTGTGGGACCAAAAGTGATGGGAGGTAATGAAAATACAACTGATTTTAACTCTGAACCTGATAGCATTTTTGGAGGTTCATCCCTTTCAACTGTTCCTTTTCTGAAATGAGATCTGTTTCTGCGAAAAGGATGATCAGCTGGAAGAAATCTGCGATGACAATCAAAATAACAAGGTTTCTTTCCATGAATGAGCATAAATGATTTGTTCTCTCCCATACAGTAAGGACATGATTTCTGACCATGTGTACTCCAGCCAGATAACATCCCATAAGCCAGGAAGTCACTAATTGTCCACATCAATGCTGCTCTCAGTATGAAATTCTGTTTCGTTGCAACATCATATGTACTGACACCAGTACTCCACAATAAACTTAATTTATCAATCAATGGTTTCAAATAAACATCAATATTTTTCTTCGGATGTCCTGAAATTAGTAAAGTCAAAAAGATATATAGCTCCTTCATCAACATCCATGGAGGTAAATTGTACGGAGTTAAAAAAACAGGCCAACATGAATATTGACTACCATAAGATCCGAATGGACAGAAACCATCAGTGGAAAGGCCCAGTCAAACATTTCTAGCTTCTAAAGCAAAGGATGGATGCACTCTATCAAAATGTTTCCATAAATCACCATCGGCTGGATGATTCAAGCTTTTATCGGTTGAAATATTCTCTTTATGCCATGACATCATTGTCGTTGTATCCTTAGACATGAATAAACGCTGAAGTCTGGATGTAAGCGGAAAATATCTCAACTGTTTTACAGGAATCAAACCAGACTTCCCATGTTGTCCTTCTTTATATCTCAGTTGCCCACATGTGGGACAACTATCCAACGACTCATTTTCCCCAGAATATAAAATGCAGTCATTTGAACATGCATGAATCTTCTGACAAGTAAGTCCCAAATTTCGAACCAGCCTCTTACTCTCATAGTAATTTGCAGGAAAAACATTTCCTTCGGGTAACAGTGTTTTAAGAAAAGAAAATATCTGGTCAAAACAGGTGTTTGAAATTCCGTTATCTGATTTGATAGTCATAAATTTTGCAACTGCTTCTAATTTGCTCATCTTGCAGCCAGGATATAATGCATCCTCAGCAGACCTCAACAACTCATAAAATTCAGACGGTGCCAACTCAGGATTTGAAGCTATATCAGTCGGAGTTTCTGTATGTTGAACAGATGAACCTGCAACATCATGTACTAAATCTTGAAATCGGGATGGATCCGGAATCAAGTTGGTATCACCTGCTCTGGAACTGCGTTCACCGTGTTGATACCAAAAAACATAATCTGGTTGAAAACCAAAATGCAAGAGATGTCCCCCCACTTTGTCAAACGTGTCAAACGTTCTCAATGCACATTTTCTACAAGGGCATTTTATTTTGCCTTCTGAAACAAATTCTGGATTTGATGCCGCAAATGATAAAAAAGTATCCACACCCTCTACATATACTGGATTTAAACCAGAACCGTTTGGATTTCTATGTTGATTTATCCATATGCGGTCACCTAATAATGATTGTTGACGACCTCATTGTTCCATATTTTTCTATAAAATATAAAACGATTACTGGTTTTGAATAATTTGTTAGAAAAAACACTCAAGCAAGGATAATTATAGAGTTTACATCATACACGACTGATTATTACTAATTATTCCTAATTATTACTAATTATTGGTAATTATTACTAATTATTACTAATTATTGGTAATTATTACTAATTATTACTAATTATTACTAATTATTGGTAATTATTACAAATTATTCCAAATTATTACTAATTATTGGTAATTATTGGTAATTATTACTAATTATTAATAATTATTGGTAATTATTACTAATTATTACTAATTATTACTAATTATTGGTAATTATTACTAATTATTACTAATTATTGGTAATTATTCCTAATTATTACTAATTATTACTAATTATTGGTAATTATTCCTAATTATTACTAATTATTACTAATTAGTGGTAATTATTACTAATTATTACTAATTATTGATAATTATTGATAATTATTACTAATTATTACTAATTATTGGTAATTATTACTAATTATTGGTAATTATTACTAATTATTGGTAATTATTACTAATTATTACTAATTATTCCTAATTATTGCTAATTATTGGTAATTATTCATATAATTAACAATAATTAGGAATAATAACATTATTAGTATATTTTATTATTAATATTAAAATAATATAATTTTCTATATTATATACAATTCTCCTTTCATCTGTGTGTTTTCTGTCTCCACATACAAATATTACATGTGGAGACAGAAAACACACAGATGAAAGGAGAATTGTATATAATATAAAAAATTATATTATTTTAATATTAATAATAAAATATACTGATAATGTAATAATGTAATTATTCCTAATTATTGATATTTATTACTAATTATTAGCATTTATTCTTAATTATTGAAAATTATTACTAATTTTTCCTAATTACCATTAACTATGAACAATACTAATAATTTAAATTTATTAAGTAACAAAACAATGTAAACATAATTAAATTACAACTAATTAAGAATAATTGAAACTAATAAAAAATTTAAAATAAATATTAAATTAAAATGAACATAAATACCTTTAAAATTGATCTGAGGTTGATCTCTGATCGTTCTTGAAAACTTCAATATCAACTCCGGAGAAAAAAATTAAACTTAAGAAACGCTGAACTCTAGAAATAGAATTTTGAGAGAAGGAGAAGATGGAGTTTGAGAATGAATTGAAAAAAACGGATGGGGGTATTTATATGTTAGATTATTTGCGACGGGTCCATTTGTGACGGGATACCCGTCGCAAATACCTTAGCCATCATTTATTACGGTCAACGGTTAAATAGTTATTTGCGACGGGTCCCGTCGCAAATAATAACCTGCCGACATACTATTTGCGACGAGGGTATATTCCCGTCGCAAATACCTTTTACCACCGCCGGTTATTTGCGACGGGCAATAACCGCCCGTCGTAAATACGTTTCCCGCGATTTGGCGCGCAAAGCGCGCCAGTTCTTTTGCGACGGGGAAAGCTAACCCGTCGCAAAAGACTACTTATTTGCGACGGGCAAATACCCCCGTCGTAAATAAATTTTTAACGGGGCTATTTGCGACGGGATTTATCCCCGTCGCAAATAACCCGTCGCAAATACCCATTTTTCCCGTAGTGGTCGATGCGTTCAAATTATGTAGATTCTTCTACTGGAGCCAGAGCTGAACCCAATGCTGGTGCCAGTGCCAGTGTCAGTACCAGTACCGATATTGTCGCCGATGATGATCCTGGTGGTGTGAGATTTAGTGATGGTGTTTATGTAAGAGGTGTGGATGAGGGTTATCATGATTCTAATGATACTGATATTGAGACTCACTGTTGATGTAAATTTTATTTTTGGAATGTTAATATTGTGGAATTTAATTATGCTGTGAAGTTTGATTTGTAATATTGAATTGTATTTGTAGTTTTTATGTCTGTTTCTACATATATTGAATTATTATATTGTGATGTATGTTTGTTTATGTACTAGTTTATTTTTATTATTATTATATTGAATTGTATCCTCCTTCAATGGGACCATCGTACCTCCTCACAGATGCTGCTCCGAGGCGGCCCCTCTACCTCCTCCAGCACACCTATGACAGTATGTAGTCCACTTTTACATTTTTGATGATTATTTTTTCTTTTTACTATTAGTTTCTCCCCATCATTTGCCTTATCTTTTAAATTTCTTCTGTAGGTGAACTCATTCTGGCACACCTTCAACGGTAGTCTCCCAGCATGTCATAAATATATATGTTTTTTGTTCCCATTTGATTACTGGTATGGGTGGTAGGGGGGAGGGAAAATGGTAGGAATATTCTCCATCCAATCATCAACGATGTCTTCCACATAAATCAATCTTGCTCCTTTAAGGACCGTGAAGATCCAAGGAACTTCTGGAAAACAATAAGTGTAAGTTTTTTTAAATCAAATTACTATAATTTCTTATACCATATCAAGTTGAATTGCTCTAAGCTATTGAATTTTACCTACAGAGAATTATAAATGTCCAATATTCTATTCCTGAATATGTTCATGTATTGACAGAATGACATATTCTAATTGCAAGGATATTCATAGCTGACCCTTCTAAGGTTTGTTAATACATTTAGAGTGACAAAAATTATACAAATTCTAATTGTCAGTATACTCTTTTTTTTTTGTTTCGCTTCTCCCCCTACATGCACACATACTTTTACATGGGATTATGATTAGGATTTGAGGGTTTAGGACCTTTTCTTTAAGTGAAGATTCTGATTAAGGGATTGCATGTTTCATGTGCTTCCTCGCAACCCAGTTCTTGTGCCATGAACTCTTCCCAAAACTTATGGGAATTTAGTTTATTTACCTATTTTTTATGTGACCAAGCTTAGACATCCCTCAGGTTGGGTTTGGTTAAAGAAATACTGCAAGAAAGAATAATAGTTCCAACAAAATTTTAATTGTTTTAACATCTGGTGCAATAAATTTCTACAATGTTGATGTCATATGAACCCTTGAAAATCCTGTTTTATGAAATCCATATTCCTTCAAAAAAGCTAGGTAATGAGGATTCTAGGTGCGAGTTTGGAAAAAAGAAACATCAAAACTTAATATATATTTTGAACTGGATTAAAAAAATAGTATATGAAATTGTTTTATACTTTTAATTCATATTTTGAACTGTTACAATATCATATTAAACGGTTTTTTTAAACTAATATATGTGTTTCACTTTTTCTAAACTTTTACAGTATCTGTAAATTCTTTTTCAAAAGCATAGGATGCTTAAAAAACATATTAGATTTCATGTTATTATGATGATGATGTGTATCACTAGAAATGCTTCAGGGTGCTATTTCAAATGATGCTCCTACTGTAGAGGATGCTGCTATAAAAACTGTTGGGGAGATCAAACTATTGGTGTGCATACAACATATCAATTGGTTCTTTTATGTTTTGATCTACTTTTTAATAGTTTTATACATTTCTAAAACTAAATTTAATTTCACAGGATTGGTTTTTCATTACAAATTTATCACATTCCATCATTGTATTATGTCTAAGAGGGGGTATCCAGGAGAGAGGGGGGTGTCTAGGGGGGCTGTCCGGGAGGGAGGGGGTGTCTAGGGGGGTGTCCAGGAGGGGGGTGGTGTCTAGGAGGGAGGGGGTGTCCAGGTTCCAGGAGGGAGGGGTGTCCAGGAGGGAGGGGGTGCCCAGGGGGTGTCCAGGAGGGGGGGTGTCCAAGAGGGGGGGTGTTCAGGAGGGGTGGTATCTAGGTGGGAGGGGGCTTGTCCAGGAGAGGGGTGTCCAGGAGGGGGCGGGGTGTCCAGGAGGGGGCGGGGTGTCGAGGGGGGTCCAGGAGGGAGGGTGTTATGTAACCCTTTTTCATAACTTTCCATTTGATGAAATAAGTGTTTGGATCTCTTAGTATCTTCACCAAAAAACTCCTCTCTAGGGATATTATTTATATTGTTGTGTTCTATTTTTTTTATAATTATTTACAATTATGAATTTTCATTTCAACACGATGTATAAGTTACTCAATTTTTTGGTAGTTTTTTATTATATACCTCCATATTCGAGGATATATTTATGGTCATGGATTGTAGTGATACAATTTTGGTTCTATTGTTCCATAAACAAGTGATGCAGTTTATAACAAAAACAGCATTGGAACTTTGAGAGAGTTTGGTTTAAGTAACATCTTTATAAATTTATTTAATACAATATCTTATTTATAGATAAAGTGTTGGGACTTACATGCTTTAGGGTGATGTTTCTAATTCTTTTGTTGGTGTATAGGAAACCAGGTAGAATATGAACTGGCATCTTAGGTTTAAGGGATGTTATTTTTTTGGGTATGTTCTATTTTTTCATCATTTTTTATGATTCTAAATTTTCATTTCAACACATGATATATGTTAGATTTCAAATAGTTATTTATTATATACCTTTGGATTCATGGTGAAAGTTATGGTAATGGATTACAGTGAAACAATTTAAGTTCTTTTGTTCCATAAACAAGTGATGCAGTTTATAACAAAAAATGCATATGAACATAGAGATAGTTTGATTTAGGTAAAATATTTTATGAATTTATGCAATAACATATATTATTTATAAATGATACCACACCTATAATTATTTCCAATGAATAAAATTGATCAAAACTACCAGGACTGTCAACAATCATTGAATTTAAAAGTGGAAATAGATTAGTTTGGAAATGAATGGCCCCAATACATGGTTTTATAATGTATACATACATGATGATGCACTCGGGTGTGGAGGGGGGTCTTTGCAGGGGGTAGGGGGGCTGTAGCGGGGGTTGTCCAGGGGGAAGGGGGGTGTGAAGGGGGGATGCAGGGGGGAGGGGGGAGGGGGGCTGTGTAGGAGGGGGGGTTGTGAAGGGTGGGTGGGGGGGGGGCTGTGCAGGGTGGGGGGTATCCAGGGGGGATGGGGAGTTGTCCAGGGGGCTATCCAAGGGGGTGTAGGGTGGGGGGTGTTCATCAGTCTTACCTAATTTTATTTTTCTTGAAATGAAATTATTTAATCGGATGTTTTTTTTCTTTTGTAGGTACTTAATGAGAAAAATCAAGATGAGTGAAATTTACCAAGAGAAGGATGAATGGTTCATCCATTAAGAGGAAATCATATATGCATTGTAGGAGAGTAATTCATTTTTCTACCTCTATAGAACCTTTCTTTCATATTCCTACTCATTGGGACAACTTTAAATACTTTATTTTAGGGTGTTACGCTTGTTTAGTTTTTGTGCTTAAACTGTAAAATACTTTGCATGGGGGGGGCTGTTCAGGGGGGAGTGGAGGGGGGATTTGTAGGAGAAGGGGCTACGTGGGGAGTGGTGGTGGGGGGGGGGGGCTTTGCAGGGGGTGGGCTACTGCAAGGGGAGTGGGGGTGTAGGGGGGAGGGTGTGGGTGTGGGTGTTTTTTATGAAATGGGAAGGGGGGGTATGTCCAGGAAAGGGGGGTCGATCCAGGGGGTGAGGTCTATCTAGGGAGGGGAGGGGGTGTCCAGGTGGGAGTGGAGGGGGGGATTTATGTTGCGGAATCGCTGGGAGACACAACGACAGAAAACGAGAAAACGAAAGAAAGAAAAGCAACAATGAACACGGCGATTTACGTGGTTCGGGAAAAATCCCTACGTCCACGGGAGAGGCAGAATTTCACTATGATTCGGGAGCACAGAAATTACAGAGGATTTCCAACATGAAACCCTAGCCTGAAATGGGCTATAAAACAAATGGAGAAGATGATCACTATTCGAAAAAGTGGTCTGCGTCGCTACAGTGAACGACGGCTGGCTTTGTCAAAAGCGCTACAGTGAACGGCGGCTGGCTTTGTCAAAATTGTGGGCCACAAGCATTCGGACCAACCGGATCGGGCAACACCAATCCAACAGTCTCCCACTTGTAGCCTGATCCGCTGCACTGCTATTCTTCGATGCAACTGATGAAGACAACTTACTTAATCTAAGTTCTTCCTCTTCTTCACTCACCAGTACCGTGCTTTCACAGATTCATGAAATAAAAACTGTTTTCCTCTTCTGCTCCCATCAAGTCCTCCATCATTCTGCCTCTCATCCTCCGTTCATCAGTGGAGACCAACAGAGGCACAGTAGTGTCTCAACTTCTGTATCACCATAGGCTTTGTCAACATGTCTTCTGGATTGTTGGTTCCACATATCTTCTGCAAAGTCAGCAACTCATCCTGTATCAAACCTCTGATGAAATGGAACTTCAACTGAATGTGCTTCGTCCGGGCATGAAACACTGGGTTCTTGGTAAGATGTATAGCACTCTGACTGTCACAGTGCAATACATTCTCCTCTCGCTTTCTTCCCAATTCATCCAAGAAGTTCTTCAGTCAAACCATCTCTTTCCCAGCTTCTGTTATAACAATGTATTCTGCCTCTGTGGTGGATAAAGCCACCACCTTCTGCAATTGTGATATCCAACTTATCGCAGTCCCTCCACAGGTAAAAACATAACCCGTGGTACTCCTCCTGCTGTCGACATCGCCTCCAAGGTCAGCATCCACATACCCCTGCAATGAAGTTCCTTTCTCAAAGCACAGAGATACCTCCTTGCTGCCCTTCAAATACCTCAGTATCCACTTCACAGCTTCCCAATGTTGTTTTCCAGGGTTAGCCATATACCTGCTCACAACTCCCACTACATGAGCAATGTCAGGTCGAGTACAGACCATGGCATACATCAGGATTCCCACAGCTGATGCGTATGGAACTTTTGCCATGTACTCCACCTCTTCTGTCGTCTTCGGTGATTGCTCCTTTGATAGTTTGAAGTGGCTCGCCAGGGGAATAGAGACTGTCTTTGCTTCCAGCATACTGAATCTTCTCAGAACCTTCCCAATGTAATCAGCCTGTGACAACATTAAAGTTTCAGTCGTGCGGTCTCTCTTGATCTTCATTCCCAGAATCTTGTCAGCTTCTCCAAGATCCTTCATTTCAAACTCCTCAGCCAATTTCCCTTTCAGCTCATTAATCCTCTGCATACATGATCCTGCAATGAGCATGTCATCCACATACAGAAGCAATATAATATATTCATCACCGAAAGACTTGATGTAGCAACACTGATCCATGCCACATCGTTTATATTCATTTTTAGACATAAATGAATCAAACTTCTTGTTCCACTGTCTCGGTGCCTGCTTCAGTCCATATAAGCTCTTCTGGAGTTTGCACACCAAGTCTTCCTTTCCAGACTCTACATATCCCTCTGGCTGCTGCATGTAGATATCTTCCTCCAAATCTCCATGAAGGAAAGCAGTCTTGACATCAAGCTGCTCAAGGTGCAAATCCTCTGACGCCACAATGCTGAGAACCACCCGGATGGTGGTAAGCTTTACTACTGGTGAGAAGATTTCAGTGAAATCTACTCCCTCCTTCTGTTGAAAGTCTTTCACCACCAGTCTTGCCTTGAACCTCCTCTTTCCATCATGTTCTTCCTTGACCCGGTAGACCCACTTATTCTGCAATGCTTTCTTTCCTCTTGGCAGAGGTGTCAGCTCCCAAGTGTTGTTCTCATGCAATGAGGAAATCTCCTCCTTCATAGCCAGCTCCCACTTGCTCGACTCCTTCAGCTGCATTGCTTCTTCAAAGCATTCTGGTTCTCCACCGTCAGTCAATAAAAGGTAATGCAATGATGGTGAATACCTCTACACGGGCCTTCTCACCCTTGATGATATCCTCAACTCCACTGGAGTAGTAGGTTCCACCGGTTCGGATTTCACAAGCTCAGACACACCTTCAAGCTCCACTTGCTTTTTGCATTCTGATTCAATGTTCTCATTTTCATCTTCAACTGCATGGCGATCTTTGTACATGACACCTTCATTGAATACCACATTTTGGCTCCTGATAACCATCTTGTTGAGATCATCCCAAAAGTGATACCCAAACTCCTCACCACCATAGCCAATAAAGAAACATTTTTTGGACTTGGCATCAAGCTTGTCCCTTGCATTAGCATCAACATGAACATATGCTAAACTGCCAAAGACTCGTAAATGTGAGAGTTTTACCTCCTTACCAGACCAGAGTTCCTCGGGTAGACATTCCCCCATTGGCACAGAGGGACTCCTGTTTATGAGATATGCTGTCATATTCACTGCATCATTCCAAAAGGTCTTGGGTAACCCCGAATGCAGCCTCATGCTCCTGGCACGTTCATTCAGTGTCCTATTCATCCTTTCTGCCACACCGTTCTGTTGTGGTGTTCCTGGGATTTTCTTCTCCCACCGAATTCCATTTTCAGAACAAAATTCTCTGAACTCTTGACTGCCATACTCTCCACCGTTGTCGGACCTCAAACATTTCAGCTTTGCTCCTGACTCGTTCTCCACCATGACTTTCCACTTCTGAAATATCTTAAACACATCAGATTTGTTCTTCAGAAAGTAAACTCATACCTTCCTCGTTGAGTCATCGATGAATGTCACATAATATTGTGACCCTCCGAGAGATGGTACTGGTGCAGGCCCCCAAACATCTGTATGCACCAGGTCCAGCTTTCCGGCCTTCGGTGTTCTGCCTCCTTTTGCAAAGGACACCTTCTTCTGTTTTCCAAAGATGCAATCTTCACAAAGGCCTACTTCCACCGACTTCAGCTCTGGTAGCAATCCTTTTGTTGCCAGCACCTTCATCCCATTTTCACTCATGTGGCCGAGTCTGTAGTGCCACAGTTGAGAACCTCTGACAGCTTCGAGTGATGCAGCCATGTCCATGCACGTTTCTGTCATGTTGTACAGGGTGCCATTCTTTGCTCCCCGAGCTATGACCATAGCTCCTCGGGTGATCTTCCATGCACCACCAGTGAACGTGGTACTCAACCCTGCATCATCAAGCTGTCCCACAGAAATGAGATTTCTTCTTAAACCAGGGATGTACCTCACGTTTTCTAGAACCAGCAAGCTCCCACTGTTGGTCTTGATCCGTGCATCTCATTTCCCCACAATCTGCAAGGGATCGTCATCAGCAAGATGCACCTTGCCAAAATTTCCAGAAACAAAATTGTTCAGGAAACCCTTCTCCGATGTAGAATGGAAAGAC
Organism: Viscum album; assembly: GCA_963277665.1. Classification (NCBI taxonomy): domain Eukaryota; kingdom Viridiplantae; phylum Streptophyta; class Magnoliopsida; order Santalales; family Viscaceae; genus Viscum; species Viscum album. The sequence goes on along the minus strand of OY728141.1, from coordinate 1,174,782,898 downwards.
GCCCCAGAGTCTAAAATTCAAGACTCCATCGGGTTGTCCACGCTGAGCAGTAGCACGTCATCAGTTCCTTCAGCTACCGCGTTTGCTCCACTAGTTTCAGGTCCCTTCCGGTTATCTCTGCACTCTTTCTTGACATGTCCTTTCTTCCCGCATGTCCAGCAGGTAGGACCAGGCCCCTTTGCCTTGTCTCTGCTCTTTCCTCTCGACTTCGATCATCCTCTTCGATTGTCCCGCTGTGGGTACCTTCCTCTTCCTTCAACGTTCAAAGCAGAACCAGAGAATTTGCCTGATTGTCTTCTTCGAACATCCTCACTAAGGATTAGGTCCCTTATATCCTTCAGAGCCATCTTCGTATTCCCCGAAGTGTTGCTCACAGCTGTTACAGTTGCTTCCCAACTTTCAGGTAACAAAGATAATAAAACCAGAGCACATACCTCATCACCAAGGTCAATGTCCACCGATGACAACTGACTTATGATGGTATTGAACTCGTTGATATGATCTGCAACAGCTCTCCCTTCAACCATTTTCAGGTTGAACAATCGTCGTATCAAATGCACCTTGTTAGCCGCAGAAGGCTTCTCGTACATATTTGTGAGGGCTTTCATCAGGTCCACCGTCGTCTTCTCCTCTCTGATGTTGAACGCCACGTTTTTTGCCAACGTCAGGCGCACAACACCCAGAACCTGTCAATCCAGTAGCTCCCATTCTAACTTCTCCATTTTCGCTGGCTTCGCACCCAGAAGCGGAAAGTGCATCTTTTTCTGATAAAGATAATCCTCGATCTGCATCCTCCAGAAACTGAAATCAGTTCCATCGAAGCGATCGATCTTCACTTTGCCTTCATCCAAAGCCATCGTTGGAGAATTCCGAACTCACCCTTTGATACCAGTTGTTGCGGAATCGCCGGGAGACACAACGACAGAAAATGAGAAAACGAAAGAAAGAAAAGCAACAATGAACACGGCGATTTACGTGGTACGGGAAAAATCCATACGTCCACGGGAGAGGCAGAATTTCACTATGATTCGGGAGCACAGAAATTACAGAGGATTTCCAACATGAAACCCTAGCCCGAAATGGGCTATAAAACAAATGGAGAAGACGATCACTATTCGAAAAAGTGGTCCGCGTCGCTACAGTGAACGGTGGCTGGCTTTGTCAAAAGCGCTACAGTGAACGACGGCTGGCTTTGTCAAAATTGCGGGCCACAAGCATTCGGCCCAACCAGATCGGGCAACACCAATCCAACAATTTATAGGGGAAGGGGGCTGTAGGGGGAGTGGTGGTGGGGGGGAGCTTTGCAGGGGGTGGGCTACTACAAGGGGTGTGGGGGGGGGCTGTGCAGGGGGAGGGTGGGGGTGTTTTTTTATGAAACGGGAAGGGGGATCTGTCCTGGAAGGAGGGGGGTTCTTTAGGGGGGTCTGTCTAGGGGGCTGTCAAGGGGGAAGGGGGGCTGCGGGGGGAGTGGTGGTGGTGGGGTGGGGGGGTGGGGGTGGCTGTGCATGGGGGAGGGTGGGGGCTATTTTTTATGAAATGGGAAGGGGGAGTTGGTTCAGGAAGGAGGGGGGTCTGTCCAAGAAATAGGGGGGTCTGTTCGGGGGGTGGAGTCTGTCTAGGGGGTGTCTAGGGGGGAGTGGAGGGGGGGCTTTGCAGGGGGGAAGGGGGCTTCAGGGGGAGTGGTGGTGATGGGGTGTGTGTAGAGGGGTGGGCTACTGCAAGGGGAGTGGGGTGTAGGGGGGAGGGTGGGGGTGTTTTTTGTTAAAATGGGAAGGGGGTCTGTCCAGGAAGGAGGGGGTGTGTCCAAGAAGGAGGGGGGGCTGTTCTAGGAGGGGGGCTGTCTAGGGGGGAGTGGAGGGGGGATTTGTAGGGGAAGGGGCTGTAAGGGGAGTGGTGTGGGGGCTTTGTAGGGGGTGGGGGCTATTGCAAAGGGATTGTAGGGGTGGGTAGGGGGAGGGGTGTTTTTTTTATGAAATGGGAGGGGGGTTTGTCGAGGGAGGGGGTGAGGTCTGTCCAGGAAGGGGGGACCTGTCTAGGAAGGAGGGGGCTATGTAGGGGGAGTGGAGGGGAGGATTTCTGGGGGGAAGGGAGGAGGTAGGGGGAGTGTTGGGGGGGGGCTTTGTATGGGGTGGGCTAATTCAAGGGGAGTGGTGGGGGTGTAGGGGGAGAGGTGTTTTTTTTTTATGAATTGGGAAGGCCTATATCCATGGTTTCCAACCGTGGCTATAAACCCAATGTGGCTTAATCTTCTACAACAGTTTCAAACTATGGCTATAGGTGATGACCTATAGTCACGCCAAACCATGACTATAACCTATAGCCATGATTTTTGGGCTTATAGACATAGTTCCAAACCGTGGATATAGCCTAAATTTTTAGTAGTGTAACTTTTTAAGGAGGAGGCGCACCACGCACTATCAGTGGTGTTCGCCTCGTTCAGACTACTTCTGACCTGGGAGAAACGCTTTTGATTCTCGCAATGTCGCTCGATTTCACAACTTCTTCTCTGCTCCACTCCAAATAATGCTTTCCAATGAGCTAACAAGGAAGTAGTTCTAGGATCATCACTTTCAAAAGGAGGATGTTTTTTTGAAAATTCATGATCAGTATGATGTGTCGGTGAGAGACAAGGTTGTCGTAGGGGGTTGCACGCCTATCGAAGGGGTTGGGAGACTCTGGCTCTATCTCATGCTTGGATGATAAGGAGACACATGACCAGAATCTATTTGTACTGGTTACTACTTCATCTATGGAGGCAACCAAATCACGCTTAAATGATGACAATAGTTGGGGAGATGAGTTTTGATACTTCACTAGGAAGAAGCTGCTGCAGGAGGTGACTCTTCCTCCTCTAACATTTGGAATGCTCAAGGCACACTCGACATTGTCTAGTGCTCCGTTGACACCATTTCTCAGCTTGGGTTTGACTGCGACATCTCTTGTGGGTGTCGACAAAGGCACGAGTAGGACGAGGGACTTGCGAGCGGACGTTGTTGATCGATTTGGTCTGGCGGGATGGGATATAGTTTTAATGAAGGACTTTACTGGACATTTGCAGCTTCAATTACCTACTCTTTGTCAGCTACAGGATAACACATAGTCTGCAATGTTGGAAGAACTCATGTCCACAATTGAAAAAAATGTGTCATCACAGCATGAGGTAGCTTTCCATTCTTTTATGTTGGAGCTGACTGAGGATGCGGTTGATGCTGAGTTGGTACCCGTTGAATTCCATGCTCTGTTGTAGGCAGATACCTGGATGCCGCTGGAGGGGGAAGATGCTCGACCGACACAGGCTATGGTGGCGACTAGGATGCATCTAACCAGAGGTGGTTACACGGAGACGACCATCCAATGTGAAATTTAAACGCTGGTTGCATCTTGTCAAGACGTGTTTTTCACGCCAAATACAGTTGCAAACAAAAATTAAGAGCCGACTACACTTCCTTTTCCAAGGGAAAATGAGAAGCCATCAGGGAATATGGCCACTATAATGGTGTAACCTCACAGAGAGGAGTGAATGTCATGCATGCTAGAGATTTATGTCGTGTTGACAGGGGAAGTCGAGGAAGCTACAACATAGGAACGTGACACATCAGCTAACATCAGATGAGAAAATATACGTACCATGATTTTGGTAATAACATTTCTTGGCAATAGTAAAATACCTACTCCCAGTCTATAGTAAGAAGTCTCGTCTACTTCACTTCAGCACCTCATGTAATCGGAAAATATTAATGAGGGGCCACAGCAGCATGCTGATTCACAACCATCATCCACACTTCGAAGACAGACGTCTTTTCTCCCAATTGAAACCTATGATCGATCTAGTTCTAGCAACATATAGGAATCAACTGTGCAGCAAGAGGTGATTCCACAATTTTTGACAACCATGCCGCATGAGTCGCATTTCGTGGCATCTGTAGCTAGCTTTGGTGATAGAAAAACAGGGATGCAGGGGACCCTTTCTTAGTAGAGGACCTTAATGCACACTGAAGATGAAATCAGGAGGGTTATTACAACTCTCGGTACCGCGTATCCTATGTTAGCTTCTCAAAAAATTGAGTTTCTTATGCCAGACAATCTTGATTCACGTGATCGGATCACTAGAATTAAGCAGTGGGTGAGTTTCATCTTCCTTCTATATCAGAAATTCTTGACAATGGTGTCTTGGATCAATTTTTAAGTGGACCCACGTATAGGTATGTTTGAGATTAATATGATAAAAGGTGGAAGCATATGGATGAATAAACAAGCAACATCCACTAATTTGTCAACTGGGGAAAAACTCCACTTGAAGTCCAGACAATAGGGAGTTGAGCTAACAACGGTGGATACCACAGATGTAGAGAGAAAACTTTGGGTGATTTTATGGAATATAGGTGGAGCTAGAGTATGTCACCAACAATTTCAACAAGCCAAGGAAGCAGAGAGGACCATTTGGAAAATTTCTTGGTGATTTTGTGGAGGGAGGGACGCAATCAATTTATTTTCCTCGGTCTTGGGGTCAAGACTGATTTCAAGGCGGGGGAGTGATAGAGAACTAGAATAGTTGGTTCTTTGATATGTTGGGGGTCTCACGTGGCAAAGTAGGGTAGGATTGTATAAATAAGGGGTGGGGGTGTAGGAGGGGGAGAATCATTCTGTTTAAGTTCGGCCTGTGTGGCTTGGGACTCGGTTGTAGCTTGGGTGAGGGTACTGTAGTGCCTTTTGATTCTTCTTCTTCTTACTTGCTTTCTTACTCTCATTTTGCTCATATTCTCTCTAATTCTCATTTAACTCCTATTATATACAAGTAGTCTGTGGGAGTTTGGTGTGATACTTATCAGTTCTGGGTTTGTGAAGTTCGTTTCTTGGGACATATCATGTCCTGATGTAGAGTAGTTATAGATCCTTTGAATATCAAGGCGATCATTTTTTGGGAAGGCCCCAAGACTGTTGCAAAGGTGGGGAATTTCTTCGATATTACGGGCTATTATAGGAGGTTCATACCCTAATTCTCTCAGATTGAAACTCCTTTGACGGCCTGGACCAGAAAGGATCAAGTTTTCTTATAAACGGACCAATGCCAAGTAGTTTTTGAGTATCTGAATGAGAAGTTGATCAGCATCACAGTTCTTCATTTTCCAGAGGGAGTTCAATTTGAGGTTTTCTGTGATGCTTCGCGTATTGGCTTGGGTAGTGTGTCCTGATGCAGTAGAGGGAAGTTATTTCTTATCGGTCTCAACAGTTACATCTCCATGAACATATCTATGTCTTCCATGATCTTGTGTTGGCGGTGGTTGGGTTTGTCTTGAAGTTGTGATGCCACTACCTCATCGGGGAACGTCTTGTGGTATTTACCAATCAAAAGAGTCTGAGGTATCTCTTCTCTCAATATGACCTGAACTTACGACAGTGATGATGGATGACGTTTAGGTTACGTTAAGAAAATAGATACTCTAGAATTCTTGTAGGATTATGAATTCAAAATTTCTTATACATCAGGAAAGAGTAATGTTGAATCCAATGCACAAAGTAGAAAGTCATGCAGTGATGTTGTGCATGAATATGAAGATTCTTAGAGAGTGATTCTCTCTACAATTCATCTTGATATGGAAAATGTTGGTGAAAGAGAATGCCTTTTTCAGATAACAGTGTAGTAATTTTCAGTGTAGTAATTTTCAGTGTAGCAGATAGAGGAGTGTCGGCTAGGGAATTTTGAGGTAGAAGTTTGGTGGGATTGAGTTATATGTGGTGATGCCCCTGATGGATGGTTTGAGGATGAACAACACCAGGTGTTTTAGGGGAGGCTTTTCATTCCTTCAGTGATGCGTAGGTTGGTTCTCCATAAGTTACACATATCACCTTTAGCAGTACATCCTGATGTGACAAAGACGTACCATTCTTTGGTCTGAATTGAAGCATGATGTTGCATAGTTTGTGTCTGGATGTTTAGTATGTCAAAATGTGAAAACTAAACACCATATTCCCGATGGGTTTTTCAGCCCTTAGATATTACTCAATGGAAATGATAGGATATTTCAATGGATTTTTTCACTTGTTTAACTCAATATAAAAGAAGATATGATGTTATATAGGTGATAGTGGACCGTTTAAGAAAATATTCCTAGAAATCAAGATGTCGGGCTCAATGAAAATTTTGTCGAGGTGGTATCTTGAGGAGGTAGTGAGGCTTTATTAAATAAACACCCATGGAAAACAAGGCAACAAATCAACCATTCTTAAAAATTTTAAATCAAGAAATGTGTTATCCAAAATAATTTCATTGTGGAAAATGTAAATAAATGTTTGGAAGAAAGAAAATCTTGAAATTTTTTGAGTGGAATTTAATGATTTTAAATATAAAATGAATTAATGTGCATGAATAAATATTTCCCCCTCACTTGAACTAAACATTATCATATGTTAAATCTAAGGTGGTATGAATTTTAAAACACTACATTTCAAAACATTTTTTTTCATTTTTCATCAAAATTTTAGCAGGAAAAATGAATCAATGAGAATTTTTAAAATTGAGCAATAATATTTTAGAAAGGATTTCATCATGAAAGAGGTTTTTTATTTCAAAACATATATATATAAGCACATAATACTTACATTTAAATTCCAACAAATGGATATCAATTCAGTAAAAAAGAAACCAAAGTATAATGCATGTTTCAATAATGATTTACAATGATTTAAATCATGCACGTATCATTTTGATATGTTGAAAGAATTAAACCAAGTATATAATAGAGTAGTAAGTGTTATGCGAAGAATATATTAATATTTTCAAGACGTGGTACTAAAATCTGCTCCAAAATAGGTTTTTTAACAAATTCTCTAAGAAAATTTAATGTTCTATATGCAAGGATCAAGTGTTCTATGTGTTGGAATCAAGTGTTCTGTGAAAATGTGTGTAAATATGTTCTGTGTAGAATATGGGTTGTTGAACTATTTTTTGTTATGTAAAAAAATATTTTATTTAACTACAAGTGTTATGTTCCAAAAGACACTTATGTTCTATCTCGAGGGTCTATGTTATGTGCTTGTGATTCCAAATGTTATGTGATAAATGTTTCTTTGAGATGATCTATGTTGTGGAAAGAAATATTTTGAATTTGGAATCAATTATTTTATAGAGGCTTCCATAAAAATGTTTTGTCAACTCTCAAGTGAAAAATAGGTGATCTATTCCATCTCAAACACAACATTTTCTATGTTGAAGTGATTTTTTCTATGATCAAGCTATATATTCTGTGTGCACAAATCATAAGTGTTCTGTGAAGATAGATTTGAATAGTTCAGAACACATATTTAAAACATGAATAGTAGTTCAAAACAAAATTTTAAAGCAGGTGGATCATTTAACATATGCAATTTAGCAGAATAGAATTAATGAAGTGTAAAGTTGTCCCCTGAATATGGTATTTGTGTTCTATGATACCATCCAATTTAGTCACTCTTCTTTTCCTTGAAAGGAATCCTAGTTGTTTTCATCAAGGTTCCTACATGATAAAAAAGTTATTCTGTTGAAATGGAAACCCACCCATACCTCACAACACTGTAGGGTACTTAATTTATATAGATGAGAAAAGCAATACAATAAAAAACTCACACCGATGTGGGATAATAATATTAAAAAATATCTAATATTATAATACTCTCACACTCCCCCCTCAAGTTGGGATATATATATTTATCATTCCCATATTTTTACACAAAAATTGAACATGTGGTCCAGACATCCCTTTTGTGAGAACATCTGCAAGTTGATCAGAGGTGTGAACATGACCAAATGTGATCTTCTTCTCAAAGTTTTCTCAAATAAAATAAAAATCAACTTCATCTACTCATGAAAAATTGGATTTGTGGAAATCTTGATAATAGCTTGATTGTCACACCATATATGTGTTTGTTTCTTGGCAGTATACCCAATTTCTTAAAGAATTTGTTGTTCCCAAATAATCTTTGCAGTTACATATGTCATGGAATGATACTCCGACTCTACACTTGATTGGGAGATAACTGTATACTTCTTGTTTCGTCATGAGATCAAATTTCCTCTAACAAATACTGCAAAACTAGAAGTAGATCTTCTAGAAGAGAGACCCGGTATAATCTACATCACAAAATGCCACAATATTTGTATGTCCTTGATCAGAATATAGAATACCTAAACCTGATTCCCTTTTCACATATCTAACAATGTGAAGAACAACCTCCCACTGCATTTTTGTTGGAGATTCCATACATTGACTTGCTTTTCTAGCCACACAAACAATATTGAGTCGAGTCATTGTCAAGTAGTTGAGCTTCCCAATAAGTTACCTATATCTGTCAGGTGATGAAAAAATTTCACTATGAGTATGAAGTTGATGCGGAAACATCGGGAGTCACAACAACAGAAAGAAATGATTCACAAAACAGTAAAAGGGAAAAAATAAAATAACAAGAATGCAAAGATTTACATGGTTCAAGAATAATCCCTACATCCATGGAGAGGCATAATTTCACTATGATTTGGGAGAACAATTTTTATAGGAAATTCCAGGGTTCTAAATCATTAACTAAACCCTTGTCCCAAATGGACTGAAAAAGGAGGAAGATGATCCATTGTTCCACCAACCACATAGGAAGTCCACATCAATACAGTGAAAAATGGTCACCCAAGTCAAAAGTGCTATAGTGGCTAGTGGTTAGAAGTCCAAGGAGATACAACACTATTGGCTCCAAAGTCCACACTGATACAATTGCGGCCTGATGCGTAGTATGGGCTGGAAGCATTCAGCCCAATCATCATCCGGAATGGATCGGGCCACACCAATCCAAAAAAAAGTGAATTTTCTCCAAGTTCGAGGGGTGGGTCAACCAAGTCTGCTCGAGTCATGTCAGTCTCATGTAGTAGATCAAGAATATAATTTCTTTGAGATAGAAAAATTTATTTGTTATATCTAGAGACCTCAATTCCCAAAAAATATCATAGTAGACCCAAATCTTTTGTTTGAAAATTTTGATGAAGAAAAGACTTGACTTGACCAATGCCAATAGAATCATTATCAGTAATATTATTTTCATCCACATAGACTACTAAAAGAATTATTCTTGCTACACATTGATGATAGAAAACAAAGGAATCCTTTATGTTTTGGCAATGCCAAAGCTAATCATAACGAAGAAAAAACAGTCGAACCAAGCACATGGAGACTACTTGAGTCCATGAAGCAATCAACAAAAACAAGAAACCTTGGAGGACTCCCCTTGAACAAAAAAATCCGGTTGGTTTCTCCATATAAACTTCTTAATTAAGAAAACTATGAAGAAAAGTGTTGAAGAAGAATTCCCCTTACCTTAGTGTGAAGTGGGGGTGTTCTTTTATAGATGAGTAAAAAGTAATACATGGTGGGATAATCTGATGTGGAACTCAGAAATACCTATTATAATAAAAACAAGGTTTACCACTCTCTCTCAAGCTAGACATGCCCAGATTGGACCAAGAGTCCCAAAAAATAAAGATGAAAGTGAACAAGACCCTACACACACACTCCCCTCAAGCTGGGTCACAGATGCTGTGGATACCCAGCTTGGTACTGAGAGAGTCAAGATGAGCTCCTGGGAGGCGTTTAGTGAAGATGTCAGCAAGATGATCTGTTTTCAGAATGTGGTTGAAACTGATGTGGTTCTACTCAAGGTGATGGTAAAGAAAGTGGAAGTCCATCTCGATATGCTTCATCCATTCATGAAAGATGGGATTAGAAGCAATCTTCGTGGTTGCTTGATTGTCATACCAGATATGAGAAGACATCTGTGGTGAGAAGCCAAGATCATGGAGGAGATGACAAAGCCGAAGTATCTCAGTAGTGACTATGGTCATGGCACGGTATTCAGACTCTGCACTATATCTAGAGATGATAGTCTACTTCTTGATGTGCCAAGAGATGAGGTTACCTTCCTAGAAAATGGTAAACCCATAAGTAGACTTTTGGGTAGCAAGAAAAACAGTATAGTCAGCATCACAAAAAGCCTCAACATTCATATGAGCATGATGTGAGTACCGAAGACCATAGGCAGGGTATTTCTTGATGTATTTGACAATACAAAGGACAATATTCCACTGAGAATAGGTTGGATGCTCCATGAGTTGGATCAATTTACCAATAGCACATGCAATGTTCGGTCATGTCATGGTGAGGTAATTGAGTTTTCCCACAAGACAATGGTAACTCTCTAGTTGAGAAAATGGTGATGTGTCGTCATAGAGAGAACGTTACCCAAGCTCAAGAAGAGTGTCCATGGTGGTTTTCATACTCAAACCCATATCCTAAAAGATATGCATGGCATATTTCCATTGGCAGAGAAAGACGGTGTCTGTAGAACGGGAGATCTCGATGCCAATGAAGTGTGTGAGAGGACTGAGATATTTGTTGTAGAAGTAGTGGTGAAGATGACCCTTGAGTTGGGTGATTCCAGTGGAGTTGCTCCTAGTGATAATGATATCATCAACATATACCACCAACAGGATACAACCATTGGACGTTGTATGGTAGAAGACGGTGTGGTACTTTATACTACAAGAGAGCCCAAATGCGGTGACAACAGTTCTAAAACAGCCAAACCAAGCACAAGGAGACTAATTGAGACCATATAGAGAGTGATGAAGTCAGTATACATGGGAGTCAGCTCCTGAGGCAAGAACTCTGGGGGGCTTCTGTAGAGATACCTCTTCTTCAAGAAACCCTTAAAGAAAGGCATTCTTGACATCCATTTGATGAAGAGACCAGTGATGATGAGTGGCCAAATAGATGGATAATCGAACTGATGCCATCTTTGAAACTGGAGAGAATGTATCAAAATAGTCGATGTCATATGTCTAAACAAAGACCTTTGCCATAAGTTGGGCTTTGAGGTGATGAAGAGTGCCATCAGCATTAAGATGGATTGTATAAATCTATTTTTTGCCGACCGCCTGTTTTTCCTTTTGGAAGGGGGACTAGATACCAAGTATGGTAGTCATCTAGATCCTTCAGTTCATCTCGCATCGCTTGTAGCCAATCAGGGTGAGATTTAGCATCGCAAACCATGTGGGGAATAGATATCGTCTCCAGAGCAGAAAGAACCTTGTATGAGGATGTGTACAGAGGAGTATCCTAGTAGGAACAATACCTTTTCGGAGTGCAATGGGAAAGTCATCTAGAGATTAAACAGGAACATCAGACGAGTCTGGGACGATGTTTTCCTTAGCCTGGATGGGGGATACAACCGATGGGCGGCGAGAGTAGATAGTATCAAACCAGTTACCATCAGAGTGGCGCACCGAAGATGGGTGGATGATGAGTGGAAGACAATCATCGATGATGGTGTCTGAATGAGGAGAGGGTAGAGTGAAATGAGATCTCTCAACAAACGACACATTAGCCGAGATGGTATATCATTGTAAGTTAAGAGAGAAGCACTGGTATCCACACTGAGTGTGGGAATATCTGAGGAAAATGAAATGAAGTGATTTTAGAGAAAGTTTGGAGAGGTTGAGGTGAGTGTCCCAAACATAACACAGACACCCAAACACATGGAGTGGAAGTGAGTGAGGGGGGAGAGAGGAGAACGTAGTCTGAAAAGGAGTCTCCCCCTAAAGGATAGAAGAGGGGAGTTGGTTTAAGAGATAGGTAGCATTCGTGATGGAATTATACCGGAAAAGGAGAGGGACCTTCATGTGGAATAGGAGGGCATGAGCAGTCTCCAGAATATGGTGATGTTTCTGCTCAACCACTCCATTCTGCTGAGGTGTATCGGGGCAGGATGTCTAATGAATGATGTCTTTATCCTTGAGAAACTGCTGAAAGGAAGTGGATAGATATTCTCATCCATTATCAAAGTGCATACATTTAAGGGAGATGGATAATTGAGTATGAATTTCATTATAAAAGATTTGAAAAGTAGAAAAAAATTCAGCCTGATCACAAAGAAGGTAAAGTCATGTCATGCGCGAGTAGTCATCAATAAAGGATATATAATAATTGTACACGGACCAGCTAGGAACCCTACAAGGACCCTATACATCGGAATTAACAAGGTTTAAAGGACTCACTAGAGGAACATACGTCACCGGATGATGTTTAGAAAACTTACAAGATTCATAATAGAAGGAAAGTTGGGGAATAAATTGGGGGAAAAACTTATATAGGACGGAAGTCAGTGGATGACCAAGGTAGGAATATAGATCAAGGGCACGAGCTGAGGTGGATGATAAAGCTAGTGATAGTGGGGGGTATCGAACATGTAAACCCCATTCCAAAGATGACCTTGACCAATTTCCTGATTCGTCATCTGATCTTAAAAAACAACACCATAGGAAGTAAAAGTAGAAACACAATTTATGCCTCTGGTGAGTTTGATGATGGAGATAAGATTACATGAACTGTGAGGAACATGTGAGATCAAAGCCAGGTGAATAGATGATGTCAAGAGGCATATTCCAAATCTGTTAATGGGGATTGTTGATCCATTAACAACAATATTTTTAGAGGCACCAATGTACGGATGATAGGTAGTAAACATACCGGAGTCCCCTGTGAGATGTTTTGACACACCAGAGTTAAACATCCAAGTTGTTGGTCGATGAGATACACAGGCGGTAGAGTTTTCAGTATTAGCAATGGGTTCTGGAGAAGAGGACGGTGGCACATCAGCCCGATAAGATTGTATCAAGGCAACCTCCTCCATTGAGAGCGCTGTTTTGGAATGGGTATTGGATGAAGGGGTTATGCCTTAGGGGAGAGCTGATGAAGGAGGATGGGAAACCTGCTTAGGAAAGTGCACAGACGCACAAATAAAGTGTGGGGCTACCATGTGGGAAGGTTAGGATGTTGTCGCAATAGGCAGGTTGGGAAATCGTGGGGGAGGTGGGGTCTAGGAGACCATGGGAGGTGGGATGAGAGTGCTGATGAGGGACGGGTCAGGATACATCGCCGGACGCGGGCTGGGGAATGCAGAGGAAGTCGGGGCTGGGATGTCGAGATGTCTGGGGTGGGAGGGTGGTGCAACTATGTCGGAGACAGTGACGAAGGGGTGATGTTGTGTGGAGGACTTATTGAATTACTGCATTCTGCCCCCTTCAGGAGACTGTGTTGGGACTGGGAGAGTATCGCGGGAGGGGTCCACCAAGAGAGCAGTGCTAGTCGTCTGTCTGGGAAGTAGGCTAGGACGTGCTACAGGAGAGGTAGAGGCTGGTCATGTCACAACAATCGGGAAGGAGGACTGTGGCCAAGACACATAGAGGGAGGGCCTTAGGAGGGTGGGTCTTGACCGGTCGGGATGACGTCATGCGTAGTAAGGGCGAAGTGTGGCTGCTTTGATCGGGAGGTCAACAAGCAGGTGAGGTCGGGAGATCTCCATGGGAGGGGCAGTGGCTAGGAGATGCGGTGAAGGCGGGCTGGGATGCCACACAAAGGAGGTAGAGACTGGGAGTGCCAAGGAGACGGGCCATCACACTGAGGGTTGGGCCGATCAGGAGGGTGGGGGTCGATCACGATGGGATGCGGAGGTTGATAACGACGAGAGGTGGGGATGGGGAGCCGCGATGGGAGGTGGGCTGGGAACCACGATAGGAGGTAGGCCGAGAGCTGCAAGAGGCGGCCCAGGAAGCCATAGGTAGGGCGGGGCCGAAGCCAAGAAACTATAGAAGGGTAGGGCCGGACAAAGTCGGGAGGTCACTGGGAGGGATTCTCCAGGAGAAGGGAAGCGGGAAAAATATATATATGTATTTTTCCTCTGATACCATGTAGAAGAAGAATTCCTCTTACCTCAATATGAGGTGGGGACATTATTTTATAGATGAGTAAAAGTATTACATGGTGGGATAATCTGATGTGGGACTCGCAAATACCCATTATAATAAAATAGAGTTTAACAAAAATTATTTTTAACATCCAACTGATGGAGAGGCCCATGATAGGAGGCACCAAGAGAGATAAGTAGGAAAACTGAGACCATCTTTACCACTAGAGAGAATATGTAAAAATAATCAACTCCATATGCCTGTGCATAACCTTTAGCAACAAGACGATCCTTGAGACATTTAAGAGAACCATTGATGTTGATGCATACTGTATAGATCCATTTATAATCAACCATCTGCTTACCCGATGGAAGAGGGACAAGATCCCAAGTGTGGGTGGCGTCCAGAGCCTGATGTTCATCCTACATAGCTTGTAACCATCTAGGATGAGATATGGCCTTGGTAATAGTGTGCAGCATGGAGTGAGTCATCAGTGTCTCTATAAATATTAAGGCAGCCGTAGATAATCCCCGATAAGACTGACAAGATTGCGAGCCTTTGTGAAGTGCAATAGGAAACTACGGTGATGGAGGATCAGGAATAGGTGTGTCATCAGGTGTAGTAGCAACATCAGGTGTCAAGGTGGTGATTATGTGCTTGACTTAGCCCCATATCTCTCATGTCATTCCATCTATGATCATGCCCACTAGCTTCACTATCACCTTATTCATCCACCTACCTCCATTCATAAACCTTTTTTAGACTTGGGTTCATTTCTTCCATTTGAATGTGAATCTCGTCACTGCGCAAAGCATCACTGGGTCGCCTATGTTCCCAAATCAATTCCCCACACATCCACTCCTTTTCATTTGGTTCATTCTGATATTCGGGGTCCCAATCCTAGTCCATCTAAATTGGGTTATCGATATTTCATTACTTTCATCGATGATTTTTCACAAATGCCTTGGGTATATTTGTAGAAAATTCGTTCTGAAATATTTACCGAGTTTTGCCCTTATTATCAAGAAATCACCACCCAGTTTTCTGCTAAACTTAACTGTTTTTGTTCCTATAATAGTCATGAATATTTATTTGAACCATTCTAGTATTTTCTAGATGACCATAGCATTATCCATCAAACTTATTGTCCTAAAACACCTTAACAAAACAGTGTTGCTGAATGAAAAACCCACCATCTGTTAGAATTGCTCATGCACTTTTGCACTGGAGGTGCACACAAGGAGCCATTGTATAAGGAGGGGTCTTCACATGGGAGGTGAAAACACGCATAGAGCATAAGGGAGCTATCACGCAAGAGGAAGGGACCAACGTGTAGGTGGAAGGGACCGGTGCGCAGGGGTTTGGGCCGGAATGGAGCATCGGGCAGGGGCACGGGGCGGAAGGGAGCCATCTGAAGGAGGGATCAGACACAAAGGGAGGGGGATACGGGAAGGGAGGGCTAAACCGGCTCTGATACCATGTTGAAATGGAAACTCATACTTCACAATGAGGTAGAGTACTTAATTTATAGATGAGAAAAGGAATACAACAAATAATCACTACCACAAAAACAGTTTTTCCCAGCGCCCCCCTTTATCAGCGCTAACGAAAAAGTGATGATAAAGGGGGTACCTTTATCAGCGCTAAAAAAACGCTGATAAAGGGTGCCTTTATCAGCGCTAAAAAAAACGCTGATAAAAGTACCCATTTATCAGCGCTTTTTTTTAGCGCTAATAAATGGTCGAATTCAAAAAAAAATAAAAAAAATATATTAATATATTAATATATAAATATAGTTATATTGATATAAATATAATATATGATTTTTAAATATATTTTAGATAAGTATAAATGTACATTTAAACTTAATACACTTAATATATAAGATATTTAGTGAAAATGGCTTCTTAAAAAATTAAAAAAATATTTTTAATTAATAATTTTCTAATTATTATGGAGTAATGGTCATTTAATAACAATTTGAAGACTAAAAAAATTAAAAAAATTAAAAAAAGATCCAAAATATGTTGAAAACGCAACTCAAACTTCAAAAGGCCTTAACTTTTGATCCGGGTGGCCGTTTGAGCTCTACCACATATCAAATCGAAGCCTGCGACGAGCACTATGTCGCTGTGACCGAAGGCCCCCGGTTCAATTTTTCGGCACTGTAGCATCTCTGACTACTGTAGCGGAGCTGACCGACCGACACCGACAAACACTGTAGCATTGTGGACTTCGGAGTCAACTTTACTGTAGCGCTTTTGACAAAGCCAGTCGTCGTTCACTGTAGCGATGTGGACTCACTTTTCGAACAGTGGTCGTCTTCTCCATTGTTTTATAGCCCATTTTCGGGCTAGGGTTTCTACTGAAAATCCTCTGTAATTTTGTGCACCCGAATAGTGAAAGTTCTGCCTCTCCCGTGGACGTAGGGATTATTCCTGAACCACGTAAATCATTGTGTTCTTGTCGCTTTCCTTTCTTTCGTTTTCTCGTTTTTGTCGTTGTGTCTCCTGACGATTCCGCAACAACGAAGTTGTGCGAAACCAGAATTAAAGGAAGAAAAACAAATAGAAGACTGGAGGACGCTCCCCGAGGCCAAGATTGGAACCTCCTCAACAGCCTGAAGTTGAAGCCAAAAAAAAATATGTCCCGTTCAACAGCTCCCAACTGCCCCCTTTAATATCCCCTATTCTCTCTCTAACTACTTCATCCACCTCCCTGTAGCCCACAGCCAGCTGTCCACCCCATAGAGACTTGCCCCAGCAGTTTTCAAATGTGTTGTCAGACAGATCCTGAATGGACCTATTTAGGAGCAATGCTTTTGGGTTATGTCAGTCCATTCCCTTACACAAGGCCCACTCAATAGAGCCCATGGGTTTGGATTTTGCTTCCTACAAGAATGGTTGGGGTTTTCCTGTGAAATTCCATTGTTTCCATGACTTTCCCAATGCTGATGAAGTGCACATGTGAGAAACGGCTTGTTTATGAGGCTTTCATTTTAAAGGAGAGATGGGTGGGGTCATGAGTGATGGGAATATTTTCTCTCTCCACTTGTGAGTTGAACAAAACGCATTGAGAAAAGATGAGAACAAGGACCGACAAAGTAGGAGGGGCCCAGGAACAAAGATCTTAAGCTGTTGGATTGAGTTGGTGCATGCTTCAATATTTGGACCTACTTGATTTCGAGATATCTATCCTTGAAAATCAGCAAAAGTGCAGTGCAATACTTGCCAAGCTTTCGTTTATATATATAGAGAGAGAGAGACAGGGAGAGAGGACTGTTCCAGGGGGCTCCCATCATTTTGGTGACATAAACATGATTCGGTACATTTATCCCATTAGTCCCTTTTCAAGCTTTCATTTATGATAAATTTGGTTCACTCGTGAGGGACAGGTATGTTGGATTTACATTTTAAATAAAGTCTCACAGTGAAAATGGGTTGAAAATAGTGGATGCATCGTAAAATATGAGGTCAGCCATGACAACAAAATCAGAATAGATTGAATTCAAAGATAACAGAATACAATGCTGAAGTAACCTGAGATGCAAAATGCCTATGCCCAGGAGATAGAGTACTAGAAGCTCTGCCCATTGCTCTCTCAAGCATGACCCGCATAGATTTTTCTTGCTGCAGACGTGAGTGCAAGCTTTTGATCTGCAGACATCGTTATTGGAAGGAACTTGTCCAGTTAGGCACTTCTATAGATAGAAAGTACATAAAAAAGAAAAAAACAATCAAGGAAATGGTGTTTTACATCATTTTCCAAGGAAATCCTGGGATCTGCTGTTGTCACAACATCGCTGTTGCTGTTTCTTTCATGGTGAGTCTTATCCGTTCCACGATTCCTAGAACAAGGTGTTAAATCCTGCTAGGCCAGCATAGTGCGCTCTTAATAGTTATTATCATAATACAGAGCCTTTGATGGTTATTCATCTAAAAAAATGCATAGCCATCTGTTGAGTGGATAATAAGAAAAATCATTATGAAACGTCTCACATGTGAATCATTTGGGTCTTTCCCAATGGTATCCAATATTCCGCCATTAAAGACACCCAAGCTCCCATCAGTAGCACTGAAATAGAAAGGAAGATTACATGAAGTCTGAAAACCAAGATGCCACTAGAGGTAAAAATAAAAAAAGCAAAAGCTATGAAGAAGGCAGAAAGAAGAACGATAAACATATAAGAAAGGCATGCCTATCAAAACTAGACTGGCTATTTTGTAGAAATTGGATAATTAAACCTGCCCAAATTCTCAAACCAAACCCCAAATATTTCGATTGAATACACATAAATGGTTGTTAATAATTATAACAACCCTCACAGGATCATACCTCCTGTCATGTCATACACCATATACATAAACACAGCTTAAATGAATGAATTTGATGAAAAAACATGGTCTGGGGTATTCATTTACATCAGGACTGCATTGATACAATATACCGTTCTGCCAACGATTAGTCTAGAAAATTATAAATGACTACAGTTCAGACGTTTATGGTAAGTGTTTTCTTCCCCGGCACAAATAAACACTGTGCCTGCAGGCAAAGCACGGGTCACGGATTTTCATAAACTGAGTTGCAAAATAAGATTGTTTGAATGGGACGGAATGAACTGCTAGAAATTATGTTAACTTCTTCTGATGAGATAAAAGGGTACAGTTTCCATAAATAAAAAGGAGCGAGATATCAATTCATCTCCAGCAGCTCAGCATGTTGTAAAAGTAAGGAATCTTCACAAAATGAATATAAGCGTGAAATAGTTAGAAGAACGAACCTTTTAGTGCGCCTGTGCCGCGTGTGAGCCAGAGCGCGTGCCAAGGAACCCCCAAATCCAAGCTTTCGAAATGCACCTTCATCCTCATCTGCATACAGATTATCCATCCTTAAATTTTATATTCCAGCTCGATAACGGAATTTGATACACAACAGGACGGATAGGATATGAAATTGAGGGAAATGAAGAGGTGGCGAAATGGGGAACGAGAATCGGGAGAGCAGCTCAGCGGGTCTTAACGCGATTCCAGCTGCTCTTGAAGTTTTCAAACAAAGAAAAAAGTAATTCGAAAATCAGGAATGGATTGGAAGAAGGGGAATCCGAGAGAGAATGCCTGGCAGCGGTGGGCCAGCGGTCTGCAGGAATTGAATTCGATCACTCCAGCGTTGTTGAAATCATTAATCTCGGAATTTAATTCACCTGCTCCATCCCCCTCCCTCTTCCTATATTATTCTACGATCTCTCGCGGAGCTTTACTTGCCGCCTGCACACGGCGGTCGAACAGTCGCTGCAAATATGAAATTCGAATTCCTTATAGCTTGAAGCTCAATTTGGTTCAGCAAGGTAGAAATGGTGCCGGCGGGAGTAGAAAATAAGAGTAAATTTTAAAAAAAAAATGCAAAAATAAACCATTTTTACCAAAATAATGCCCTGCGTGTATTTATCAAAATAATGAAGCGGGGAGAGGGTTGTGGAGGCGGAGAGCGGTCCTGGGTCGCGGCTTCATGGTTTAAAAAATGTTGTTTTTTAAAATATAACAATATTAATTTATTTTAAAAAATTATATCCAAGTTATTTAAATTTTAAATACTCAACTTATTTATTTTAAAATAAAGCAACATTAATTTAAATATTAAACGTATTTAAAATATAACAGCATTAGAAATTTTAAACTTTTACTAAACTTGTTCATTTTACATATTCATGCAATTTAAATTTTCGATTAAATTGTTTCTTTTCAATATTCAAATTGTTTATTTTAAATTTTTTATTCAAGTTATTTTAAAATTGTTGTGTGAATCTTGTATCACTCTGAAAAAATGAAGCACACGCAAAATTACATAGTTCGGTCGAGATGACCTACATTCGCAGGAAAGACAACGTATTCTTATTATAAATCGAAGGTAATGATTACAATGTTTTTCGTGTAACCAGCACTCATATTTGTAGAATGAGTGGATAATAAAATTCAATGGTCGTTGCAATAAATTTGTCAGACGGTCGCCAACTCCTACTGTTCTCCGAATGACATCAGCCCCCTGTTGCGGGTCTTGTTTGGCGGTTCCAACCCATGGGCAGTAATATTTTATTTTGATCAATATTCAACAACTTCACCTTGACGAAAAATCTCCAAGTGATGTTTCTTAGATAGTTCTTCATGTTGCCCTCTTGATGCTCATAGGCATCTCAAGAACAGAGGATATCGATCAAGTCCAAACAATGTTGGAACTCGATATTTGTAACCACTTTCATCAACATGTATGTTGGGTTCTCAGTTGTCATGATCTTATAAAGTGAGATGCACTTCTCATTGATAATCTCTCAGATGAAATGGAACCAAACATCAATATTTATGGTTCAATTGTGATGAACTTGATTCTTCGAAAGACAGATACCGCTCTGACAAAACTCATCCTGGTACACAAAACTCATCAGGATGTGATGAACTTGTTTGGTTCATCTGTCCTGATGTTTGTTTCTGGCCATACAATGAATCTTTCAACCTTCAAACCCAAATCTCACATCCTGGTACACAAAACTCATCAGGATGTGTCATATATATCTCATCCTCTAATGGTCCATGAAGAAATGATATCTTAACGTCAAGTTGAGCTAACTGTAGATCAAACTGTGCAACCAATGTTAACAAGATTCAGATATATGTATGCTTAACAACAAGAAAAAATACCTTATTATAGTCCACCCCTTCCTTATGCGCACAACCCTAAGCAAAAAGTATATTGTTGTACACTGTTCTTTCTAGTGTCGTTATACTTTTTCACAAACACTCATTTGCACCCAACTACATTCTTGTTTTTTGAAGGTGGAACAATATCTCATATCTGATTCTAATGTAGTGAGCTCGTTTTTCTTCCATAGTTGATTTCCACTGGTCTATCTTTTTACCTTCCAAAACATCTTGGTAGTTGTCTGGAACATCATCTTATATTATTGAAAGAGAGCAACAGACCGTATCATCATTCCTGGTGTTAGAGTTGGTGTCCTAAAAACCAACTATTTGTACTTTGATTACATGGATATTTATTGTATTTAAATATTGTTTACTGTTCTGCATGACTATGATGTAATAATGTCCCAAAGTATTTGTTGCATTGATAAGGTCACGACAGTTCCCACGCTATGATGAGAACTTTGAAATGCTATAATAATATTCTTAAATATAATTCTGCGGTTGGATGACATACTATGATGAGACACATAGTATACAGACCGTCAGGTGTGAGTACTCGTAAGCAGATGAGACTTCCTCTCATGAAGTTCATACTTGGTAATCTCCAAGACGGGTGATTATGAGAACAGACCCGCCAGTATAATTCTGCATGTTTTGGTGTCATCGGATATTCCTATCTACGAGCATGTGTAATGGCCCTTAGACTTTAAGATTATCATTAATATGTGTCACGACTTGCGCACTTTCATTTACTGACAAAAACCGTTACGCCATATGTTGGCAGGAAGTAGGGTACGTTGGGTGCATCAGGAGTGATATGTTATTAATAGATAAGTCGAGGAAAGATTTGTCCCTTCTATTTATGGAAGTTGATATCTCGGCCATTTGATTAAAATAGAACCATCACGCAAAATTTCATAGCCATGGTGTAATGGAGAGTTTATTTCAGGTAGTCAAAGAATGACGTATCAAACATAAAGGTTGATGACACTATCATGAAACCTGCTTGATAAGATATTGAGACAAAGAGATTATATTACACAGTGAGCGTTCGTATGTGGATGTCGTTGTCGTGACTTTAAGTTCCTTCTCTTGGGTGCCTTGCCCGTTGCTAGACAATACTCTTGGACTTTAGACAATCTCACCCAATGCTGTCACAACCTGTCCCCTGGGGCCCATGCCGTGACTACTCCAAGCCCGCCTTCCATAGGTCAGAGGCTGACGACTAGTATCGGAAAGGCATATCCCTAAAACTGGGAAGACATTACCTCTAAACCTGTAAACTCACCCAAACCAAGCACACAACAAGATACAAGCACAAGGTAAACTATAAAGTAAACAGGGTGTGTACAGAAAGTAAAGGGGCCAGAATACAAGCCCATCTGGAAAGTACAAGTAAAACTGAAAAAGAACAGCTCCTGTGAACACCCGCCAATGACCCTACCTGAAAGGTAAGTACAACTCTCGAATGGTCATCCCTGCGGATCGTCTCGTCTAATGTCCACCTCCAATCAACCTCCAGTCTGGTACCCTCGACCTCAATCAGTGTTGTCCGTCATCTGCACAAGACACAACAAGGTGTGGGCGTAGCCCGTGCAGGGGTGAGTATAACGATACTCAATAGGGACCTCGAGACCCTCGTAGGTCTCCTAGAGTTCTACAAAGGAAAAACCATAAATCACGAAGCAATAGTCATCAACACTACTTAGGTACATGCCCATACATATACCTAAGTTATCAAGATATACGAAGGTAACACCACGAAGGTAGAAGACTCAACTCACACCAGGTATAAGTGAAGTATAGAAGTACTGATGATCAGTAGCGAAGCTAGATCATCTTATTCTATCAAGAGGTACTGCTGCTGATTATACGGAGTCTGACCCACACAGGATCGATAGGTACCAACCCCCACAATGACCCACACAGGATCTGACCCACACAGGATCGGTATGCGCTGACCCACACAGGATCGCTGAGCACTGACCCACACAAGATCAGTATGCGCTGACCCACATAGGATCACTGAGCGCTGACCCACACAGGATCTAACCCACACAGGATCGGTGCTAACCCATACAAGATCGCTCGACACCAACCTCCGTATGATCTGTCTCCAACCCCTGCCTCACTGTCAGCCACTGGATTCCCGCTAATAACACGTTTGGGAGAACCACTCCTCAAACCACCAGTCGTACCTCAACTGCCACGAAGTTCCATGAAGAAATATCCAAAAAGTCTGTCACGTCATAAGGGACCCAACGCAACAGATGACGCGTCAATCAGATGCCCGGTCTGTAAGTTATTAGCATTTCCGCTTCAAGGGCCCGATTGGATTCGGGGTTCGATCCAACCCGACCACACTCCAACTTTATCCAAAAATCAAGTGGAGTATACTAAAAGGACCATCTCGATTAAAGGATTTTGGTGCCGCAGATGGTTTATCAATCGAACACCTGGTTCTCAAGATATGGCCATAAAGACATATCTGGGTCTAGATGGGCCCGGGTCCGGTCCGACCCGGACGAACCGACCCAGACTGACCCGACCCGGTCCAGGTCCTGCCCGGATTGCCTAGTCCGTGGCAGGCCCGACCCGCTGGTGCGGCCCGCTGGCGCAGCCCACTGCGGTGCGACCCGCTGGGCAGCGCGGTCCGCCCGAGTTGGCGCCGAAGGGGGAGCGACCCTCCTTCCATTTGGAATAGCAATCAACATCGCCTTTAGGCACTACCATGTCACCCACATGACCCGAGCGGGTCCTTCCGATCTGATACGGTCGACCGGTGCTCCGGCCGGCTCTCCTCCTAGTGGCGCGATGACGCCGCTGACCACCGCAGCCCACCGGATGCTGGCCGCCCTCCGTCCTCCACTGCAGCCAAGTGGCCACGATCTCCAGTTCTGACGGTGCAGACGTGTGCCACCGCTTCGCCATGCGGCCGACCGGCGTGCCAGCCGCCACCCTGCTCCGCCGTGGCCGATGGGCCACGACCTCCTGCTCAATCGGCGGTGCGGACGCGCGCCACCTTACCTCCACCACCACCTGCTCAAACTGCGGCTGGTCAGTTACCAGCCACCCTCCTCTTCCGTGGGTCGCCGCAACTTCGTTATAAGCCCAAAAAATATGACGACCGCATATTCGCGATCCTCGGGTCGAGGGCTTCACGTCTATATGTCATGATCAATGAAACTTTGAGTTTCCAGGGTGCTTAATTATTTGGCGTTGGAGAACGTACGAAGAATGCATGAAAAACGAAATAAAAGAGGGCAAGGTATATGTGTGGAACGATGACCATGTTTGTTTGGCCATCGTCGTTGTGAATAAAGAATATGAAGAATCAACAAATAGATTTAATTATACTTTAAATTAAAACCCCTACCTTGATGTTCGTTGGAGGTGTCGTGAAGAAGGAGATGAAGTCGATGAAGGGGGTGTCAATGTTCCTCGCTCCCGCAACTCGCTTTCGAACCATGCTCCAATGTCAACGTTCTTGATCTGAAGGGTTGTTCTTCATTGGATAATATTTCTCCAAAGGTTCTCCCAAGCTCTCCTTTGCCAGCGATTCCCAACAATGAAGTGAGGAGCCAACTTTAATTGAGTTATGATTATTAATTCAATTAAAGTTGGCACATTAAATCAAATAAGTTGGCTCATTAAATTGGGAGAATCCCAAGGGCTAAATCATATTAAATGAGTAGGTTTTAAGATTGGGTGGTCCCCACCACTAAAAAATTCAAAAAGGAGGTTTCAAGAAAATAAAATAAAAGTTTTTGTTTTATTTTTTTAACCTCCCACAAAAATCCAGAAAACTAACTTCCACCCTTGACCTACTGCGGTCGAGGTGAAGGTCTCCTTAAGCGAATATCGGCACTGAAAGTTCAACGGTGTCCTCAGATTTCAATTCTGAGCACCAGTTCAAAATTTACAAAATGTCACCCACGTGTTTATTGAACGTACCCGAAAAAAAGTTCAGAAATTCATTCTGGGCACACTGGGCCTCAGAATCACGTGCCATCAATTTTTCGCAGACTCATAATATTCCTATATAACTAAAAAAAATTACATGAAAAAATCTGTGTCTTTACATTCTCCACACCTTAGGTCTTTGCGTCCCCGGAAGCCACAACACAAACTAGGGAAACAAGTGGGGGTACTGTGCACGAAGCTGAGACTCCCGCTCCCATGTGCTCTCCTAGAGGTTCCCGTGCTACCATTATACGCGCACCAGAGGTATCGATCACCCACATAGGACTCTCTCATGTCGATCCTCAATCTCCACTGGAACCTACGAAAACATCGCCCCATCGTCGATGTCTAGCTCGCCCCAGTAAATGATGTGCGAAGGATCATGTATGTATATCCTCAGCTGGGATACGTGGAAAATGTCGTGCACCCTCTCCAACTGTGGTGGAAGGGCTAGGTGGTATGCCACCTCGCCACCTCTGCTAAGGACCTGAAAGGGTCCGATGAATCTCGGAGATAACTTGCCACCCCGGCCAAATCTCCGCAAACCTCATCGAGGTGAGACCCGTAGAAAGACATGGTCACCATTCTCGAACTCAAGTGGTCTCCGTCTCCTGTCAACATAAGACTTATGTCTGCTCTGTGCAGTCTTTATCCGCTCCTGGATGATCTACACCTTCTCCGTGGTAGCCCATACCATATCTGGTCCCATAAGTGTTGATTCCCCTGGGTCAGTCCAACATAGAGGTGATCTGTAAGGTCGTTCGTACAACGCCTCGAATAGTGCCATTCTGATAGTGGAATGATAGCTGTTGTTGTACGCAAACTCCACCAAAGGCAAGTGATCCTCCCAGCTGCGACCAAAATCTAGGACGCAAGCACGCAACATGTCCTCAAGGGTCTGAATGGTCCGCTCTGTCTGACCATCCGTCTGAGTATGGAAGGCGGTCCTCAACCGAAGTTGTGTCTCGATCACCTCATGCAACCCCTTCCATATCCAAGAAGTGAAACATGCATCACGATTAGAGACAATCATAGATGACACTCCATAAAGCCACACAATCACCTGCACATAGAGGCATCCCAAGCTCTCTACTATTCCCTGCTCTCTGATAGGTTGGAAGTGGTCCGACTTGGTGATTCGGTCAATGATCACCCAAATAGAATCATGAACCCTAGTCGTGCGTGGAAGTCTTGTCACGAAGTCCATGGAAATTCTATCCCACTTCCACTCTGGAACCTCTAGTGTCTGAACTAAGCCCGCTAGAACCTGGTGCTCTGCCTTCACTTGCTGACAAGTGAGGCACCGTGAGACAAACTCTGCCATTGCTTTCTTCATTCCCGACCACCAGTGCTGACGCCAAAGGTCCTGGTACATCTTCGCCACTTCTGGATGTACTTCTAGAGGGGATATATGGAAATCCCTCAACACTTCCTCTCTAAGCACCACTGGTACCATAGTACACCCTCTAAAGAGAATGACGTGCTTCCCACCTTCAAAAAATCCATCGGGTTTCTGTCTTGTGGATATCTGAGCACTTCAAGCCTCACAGTCAGTGACTCAAAGTTGTGCCTCCCTGAATCACCGAAGGAGTGGGGGAGTGACTGTCAGAGACTGAAGATAAGCTGATCCATCTCGATCCATGTAGGATATCCACAAAGCGGCTCGCTGTTCTGTCGCCTCACTTAACAACAGTATACCAGATCTCCTACTGAGTTCATCTGCTACTACGTTCCCCTTCCCAGGTGTATAGACTATCTTGAAGTCATAGTCTTGGAGGAACTCAAGCCAATGCCATTGTCTCAAGTTCAGGTCCTTCTGAGAGAAGATATACCTGAGACTCTTGTGATCAGAGTATACTGTAAAACATTCACCCATCAAGTAATGTCGCCACATCTTTAAGGCGAAGACCACTACTGTGATGCCCCAAATCTTTTCAATGTGTAATAATAACTTTTTATTATTTAGTTATTCAAACAATGGTTCTCAAAATAGAACAAGACACATATTATTAATAAACCACTGAAATGTTTACATATCAAAGGGTAAAAAACCATAGTTAGCCCAAGAAACTAATAGAAAATCCGAGAAGCACCATTGGGAGACCAGCTAACACCATGAAGAGGCCGAGCAGGTAGCCCTCATCGCTTGGACCAACCATATAGAAGAATGTGATTGCTAGGAGAATGGCGCAAGTACTAAACGTAAAAGGAATGTAGAGAACCATCCTGGTAAACCGAACCAACTTAGATATGATATACCATAAACATGTATTTATAAGGGTTTTCCTAACTATTAGAAATACTTGTGACCATTTTATAGTTGTTAGAGTTCAAAATGAAGTAACCGTTGGAGTTTTAGTCGAGTGATCGTTAGTGTTTTATTAAATGGATATAATTATTATTTTTAAAGACAATTTCTTGTAAAATAATAATAGAAAATTTACATTGAATTGCAGTTTAAAATAACTATTTTTATTATTTTCTAATTATTATTTTAAATAATAATTATACTAATATATATATATATATATTTATCTAATTTGTAGTTTAGTCCCAAGATGTGATATGTATATATATATACATATGTATACTAGATTTGGATTATGTGAAATTATTATAAGATTATAATTTTATATTGAGGTTATAAATTATATTGAAAATTATTATTTTAAAATATTTTAACGACATTATTTTGTAAAAAGTACACAATTTTAATTATGCGGACAATTACTTAATTTATTTTATATATTTTTGAAAATGTGACATCTACATAATTATTAGATTGGATTAAAAGTTTCATAACATTGTTAACATTTTGAATACATAATAAAACTATTTGAATAGATTGATTTAAAATTGTACAAATATGAACGATCTTTTGATAAAAATTATTGTTATCTTGAATCATACATATATATATGTGTAATATTAACATTTTTCTAGAGTTTCAAAATTAAAAATTATGATAATTATTATATTGATTTTCAATTAACAATTTAATTTATAAGCATATAATATGAAATATACAAGTATTTATTTTATAAAGGAATTTAATAATAATAACTTTTAATTTTAAAATTATTGATAAAATAAGTTTAATATATTATTAGTTTTGTTTAACTTTTAACTTTTTTTTAAAAAAGTTATTGATAATATAATATGATAATAATATAGTAATGATATAATAAAATAAGAATAACAATATAATAATAGAGGATTTAATCGGACAAAAGAAAGAAAAAAAACAAAGAAGGGAATCCCGTGAGATCTGTGAAGAAGGGAGACCACGCCTCGGGGGTTGGGGTGCGACATGCTCCGGCTACAGGTCGCGATTCTAGGCCACGTCTAGGGTTTCAACAGGGTGGGGCGAGCTCGATGGTAGAGTCGAGCAGGGTCCGACGTTAGGTGTCAGGTTGCGAGGCATGGGGGTCGAGCGACGTCGCGGCGCCAGAGTTCTCGAGTAGGCTTGCGGGTCTCTTTTGGGAGAGGAATCTTACGCCAAGGAAGTGTCATGGAAAGTGAACAGAGGTTGTACAAGATCTGCGTGATGCCTTTGGGCTTCTTCTGAAGAAGACGAGGTTCTCGGAAGGCCGCACATCGGCCGATGTCGAGCTCGAAGATCTGTCGCGGTCGCAACAGTAGTCTCCGAGCAAGCTTGTTGTCCAGCGGTCTTCAGTCTATGTGAGGTAGGGTTTTGCTTTTGGTCTTAGGTTCTAGTTCCAGGGGTTCCGTTTCTTCTTCAATCTACTAGGTAGGTTCCCTATTTTTTCTTTTCAGGAGTCCTGATTTTCTTTTGATAAACTTTGGTTGGGTTTTCGTTTACCCATTCACCGTAAAATTCTATGTTCACCTATAGACTATGGATCAATTATTTCTGCTGAAACATTTTGAATTGATTTAGTCTATTTATGTCCTCTTTAGTTGCATTTTATATTCATATGTCATTGTTTTATAGATAAAGAATTTTTGTCTGGTTATTGATTGGTCCGTCCATTTTAGTTGGGCCACAATATAAATATAAATATATATATATATATATATGTTTACTATGATTCTTTCAACAAGTTAAAAATATATAAATACTATATAGAAGAGTTTTTAAAGGGACATGTTACTGCTCACCATCTCGGTTCGTCACTCTAATATGGTCCTGCACACGCAATCGAGGTTCTTCCATACCCAACCTGAGCACTACACCTCCTTCGTGAATCTGAGTGTTACCATAAGGAAATTAGCATATAAGGTAAGGGTAAAATATTTGTCTCGAATATTTATTTATTTTACAATCTTAAGTTTTTTAAGGGAAAATACAATTTATTTTCAAATGTCTATTTATCAAAAATTTATTCATGCAATGGAAATGGCTTTCTTTACTTTTTCTATTAAAAATCATATAAGGAGATTATATGTTTTATTTAATGTTAAGTTTTAATTCAAGTTTGTGTAAGGGTTATGTTTTAATATTTTTCATTAAATGTATATTTTTTAAGGGAAAATACAATTTATTTTCAAACGTCTATTTATCAAAATTTTATTCATGCAATGGAAATGATTTTCTTCACTTTTTCTATTAGAAATCATATAAGGAGATTATATGTTTTATTTAATGTTAAGTTTTAATTTAAGTTTGTGTAAGGGTTATTTTAATTTATAATTATTTTCTTTTATGCACTTATGATCCTCAAAATTAGCATTTTAAAAGCAAAACCCATTTTCGTAAGGGATTTCTTTCTTGTAAGGGTTTTCTTTTTATGATTTGTCTTTATTGTGAAAAATCATATATACACGCTTTATATATGAGAATATGTATATGTTCATACCCCCCCCCCCCACACACATGGTTTTCCATCCTAAACCTATTCTGGATTTCTAAATGTTGTTTACCAATGTTTAACCGATGCGAACAGTACTTGTTTGGTTGTGAAATGCAGAACCCATACACTTAATTATATTTATATATGGTCATCTCTAAGGTGAATCTAGGTTTTTCAAAGGTTAAAAGTTTGTATGTATTAATATTTCTAAGGTCGATAATTATATTTGGGTTCGTTTAATATGGTTTTTAATTATGCAAAACCGAATACACCCTTAGTGTATATTCGGAAATTCACACATAATTCAATCTATTTCTATTTTTATATTATTAAAGATGATTTACAATATTTAAATAAAGACTTGGATGAGAATAAAGTTTTGGGTTCAAATGGATTGGTATATTTATTATACAAACACCCATATAGGTTTAATCCACCCAGTTTTAATTCTATCAAGTGTTGATTTGCAATGATGTTTTTAAAATGTAAGGGAAATTTATTTATTACTTTATAAAATCTTTATTTTCTGGTTCTTGTAAGGGAGTTCATTTGCTTAAAATGTGAATTACTTTTATGATGCTAAGGGTTTTTTATTATTAAACAAATTACATTTTTTGTAAGATGTTAATATACATACATACATATATATATATATATATATGTAATTTTAGTTTTCAGAATATATAAAGTAAGGGTGAGACATATATATATTTTATGTATATATATATATACGTGGTTATATGTATGCACATATAAGTTTGAACAATAATCTGAAATAGGTTTGCCTATAACAAACTTCGATGGTTAAAGTATGTTGTTGATATGTTTAATTAAATTCTCATGAATGTATGCATTACATAGAACAAATGTTTCACTGCAAATCAGTTGACTATATATGCTATGCAACATAGGGTATGACCATTTATCGACGCATGCTTGTGTACAAATGACATATGTCTTAATTTGAAATTGGTCATTTTAAACTATCAATATTCATTTCCATGAATCAAGGATTTTTAAAATTAAGGAA
Source organism: Viscum album (assembly GCA_963277665.1). Classification (NCBI taxonomy): domain Eukaryota; kingdom Viridiplantae; phylum Streptophyta; class Magnoliopsida; order Santalales; family Viscaceae; genus Viscum; species Viscum album. Next base: position 1,174,752,640 of record OY728141.1, on the reverse strand, counting down.
CTATCATTTTATGTGGTAACCCCATTACATGCGTGTTTTAAATTAAAATCACATGTGAAAAGAATGTTTATTGGTTTATGCATGTCGTTGGGAATTATTATTTAAATAATAACTGACATATTATGATTTAGTCCAATTTCATTTCCATTTATCAGCGCATGAATTGAGCATGAATAATACCTATCCGAAGTTATAAACATGCAATATAATGCATTGAAAGTTTATGGAAGATTTGTAAAGTTATTAATTTATGTGATAAATCAAACTATTTATTATTCATCACTTATGATAATTAATTGAGAATTTAATTATTTGGAGTGGTATGAGACACCCCAAATAAAAAACATGGAACTAGGTATTCATAGTGATATGGGACGCTTTGGATATATGGCCTTATTAAAAATATGAGGAATGTATTGGACTAGTATGTTCCGGGTTGGGGATTGGTAAAAGTAAACCCTCCGGGTTGGGGTCTGGTTATAGCAGACCCTCCGGGTTGGAGTCTGGTTATAGAGGCTCTCCGGGTTGGAGTCCGGTTACAGAGGCTCTTCGGGATGGAGTTCGGTTACAGAGGCTCTCCGGGTTGGGGTCCAATTACATTTAGCCCCTAGGTCTTGGCACGAGGCCTTGACACAAAAATTAAAGTCAAACATTATACATTCCCTCATTATGTGTATGAAAATTTATTAACTAAATGGATATTCAACTAGTAAAATATCCATGGTTAAGATCCAGTACTTATGAGTATCAGAAAAGTAAAAGCTTATGGCATGACATATGTTTAGCACTCAGTGATTTAATATTTGATGTATGAAAATGAAGTTATTACCTTTACACGCAACTCTGGTTATTCATTACTCTTAACTATTTAATTTGTGCTTACATATTTTTATGTCATACATGTTTAGAATGTCTTTTATTTGTTACTCCAAATGAGCATGCCTATAATTGAATCATGTATCCTTGTAACTATGTTAGCATGTTTTTAATTGAGTACTTTTATGATATGTTACATGTGTTAAAGTTTTTCTTTAAGAGAAATGTTTTATGGAAAGTTTTAAAGAATGTTTTCAAAATTTATATTGGCTTATTTTAAAACCCCTTATTAGGCATTCCCATGCTCACCCTACATTTTTGAAATAAAATTTTCAGGTATCGGGTTTTATCTGAAGAAGCATTTCAGAAGTAGCTGGTTTCCCGGAACCTGAACCGAATTCGATCCTCTTCATGGAACATGATGTGTAATTTATCAGTGCATGTTTTTGTAGAAAATTATACATCATGATTCAATGCATCGACTCTAGGTATTCTGGGGTCGGGTCCTCATAGTTGGTATCAGAGGTTTTGGTTTGGATAACTCTGGAAAACCAGAACTTAAACAAATTTTTTTTTACTTAAGCATTTATAAATATGAAGTTTTCCCTAATTTTCAGATGGAAAACAAAGGTATTATTCTTCTGTCTCTTCCCAATGAGGCTCGAGAAACCATAATTTACATATCCATCCATGAAAATTTTATAAAATATTCCCATATTCGAATGACATGTAAACACCTCTATGATGTATCCAACTCTCCCCGAGTACTTCAACTCCACCGAAGAGCGGGTCTGGATTACATATTTATGATGAAATCCCAATTTCCATCCTACTTATGACAGGGAAAATACTACGAGGGACTTTTTAGATGCTTCACCATAGCGGAAGACATCCCATCCCTCATGGCCTTCCAAGAAGATACAGCAGAAGGAGACCTCCGCGCAATATATATGTGTCAAGTCTTGTCCTATGGACATTTTGGTCAGGTAATGGACTTTGACATCCTTGAATACGAAGCCTCACCTTCTGTGTATAGAAAACAAGTACATACAGACGTCTCACAATTGTACACCCCACATGCCAGACTATGGAGACACCATAAGTGCACCCACGAGATATAACCAGACTGCTCGATTTGCATATGGTTTAGGGAGATATAGAGTTTTGAGATTGTTTTGGGGATTCCTATATTCAGAAACTAGGGAAACCATTAGCCTTTCTTTTTTTATGAACAAGTGGTTATATGAGAATACAACTTTTTTATCCCTTCTTTCTTTCTGCTATCTTGTCTGTGTTTATACTTCTGAATAGGTTTCACCGATTGAACCTTCATATTTAATTTTCAGATGGAAGGACGAACCCACATTTTATCCCTTCCCGTCGAAATACTGGAGGTTATCATGGTTAAAACATGCGAGGAAAAGTATATACCTTTCACAAACATACAAAAAATGTGAAAGAAACTTTATGAAGTATAAAACAGTTCGAACATTCTCCGTTCCTGTCAGGATAATGCTTACATATACCACAGAATAGCCATGGTCCAATTGGCCGAATACAGGCGGAGGGGAAAATACCACGAAGGGATTTTCCTATGCTTTACTCTAGGCTGAAACTTCACATCTAGAGTAATATTTCAAGAGGCTTCTTTGGAGGGAAACCTTTACGCAACCTACATGTATCAACTCCTCAGTTTCAGCTTATACGACAATGTCTATGACTTAGATGTTCTCAATCGAGAGGCATCCCGATGAATTATTCGAGAGTTGGTCCATTTGGACATCTTCGAACTTTCCACCGTGCAAGTATCTCTTTGGAATTCCGAGTGTATGCATCATGAGTTTAACCCATACCGTCTGAAGTGTATTTGGGACAGAGAAGCTGAAGAGTTGAACATCAACTTAGGAATTCACCTGGCCACACCGGAGGACCCTCCACAATAGAGGGTGTGGTGAAGATGGCGAGGGAGTATTTCTCTTATGCGTATGTAGAATGAATTAAGAGGACGCAATTATTCTAAGGGGGGAATAATGTGATGCCCCAAATCTTTTCAATGTGTAATAATAACTTTTTTTTATTTAGTCATTCAAACAATGGTTCTCAAAATAGAACAAGACACATATTATTAATAAACCACTGAAATGTTTACATCTCAAAAGGGAAAAAACCATAGTTAGCCCAAAAAACTAATAGAAAATCTGAGAAGCACCATTGGGAGACCTGTTAACACCATGAAGAGGCCGAGCAGGTAGCCCTCATCACTTGGACCAACCATAAAGAAGAATGTGATCGCTAGGAGAATGGCGCAAGTACTAAGCGTAAAAGAAATGTAGAGAACCATCCTGGTAAACCGAACCAACTTAGATATGATATACCATAAAAATGTATTTATAAAGGTTTTCCTGACTGTTAGAAATACCTGTGACTATTTTATAGTCGTTGGAGTTCAAAATGAAGTAACCGTTGGAGTTTTAGTCGAGTGATCGTTAGTGTTTTATTAAATAGATATAATTATAATTTTTTAAGACATTTTCTTGTAAAATAATAATAGAAAATTTACATTGAAGTACAGTTTAAAATAAATATTTTTATTCTTTTCGAATTATTATTTTAAATAATAATTATACTAATATATATATATATATATTTATCTAAGTTGTAGTTTATTCCCAAGATGTGATATGTATATATATACATATGTATACTAGATTTGAATTATGTGAAATTATGATAAGATTATAATTTTATATTGAGGTTATAAATGATATTGAAAATTATTGTTTTAAAATATTTTAACAACATTATTTTGTAAAAAGTGCACAATTTTAATTATGAGGACAATTACTTAATCTATTTTATATATTTTTGAAAATGTGATGTATACATAATTATTAGATTGGATTAAAATTTTCATAACATTTTTAACATTTTGAATACATAATAAAACTATTTTAATAGATTTATTTAAAATTGTACAAATATGAAAGATCTTTTGATAAAAATTATTGTTATCTTGAATCATACATATATGTGTGTAATATTAACATTTTCTAGAGTTTCAAAATTACAAATTATGATAATTATTATATTGATTTTCAATTATCAATTTTATTTATAAGCATATAATATAAAATATACAAATATATATTTTATAAAGGAATTTAATAATAATAACTTTTACTTTTAAATTTTTTGATAAAATAAGTTTAATATATTATTAGTTTTGTTTAAATTTTGACTTTTTTTAAAAAAAAGTTATTGATAATATAATATGATAATAATAGAGTAATGATATAATAAAATAAGAATAACAATATAATAATAGCAATATTATAATAATAATAGAGGAATTAATTAGACAAAATAAAGGAAAAAAACAAAGAAGGGAATCCTGTCAGATTCATGAAAAAGGGAAACCGCGCCTCGGGGGTTGGGGTGCATCGCACTCCAGCTACAGGTCGCGGGTCCAGGATGCATCCAGGGTTTCAGTAGGGTGGGGTGAGATCAGTGGTAGAGTTGAGCAGGGTTCGATGTCAGGTGTCTGTTTCCTCTGGAAATGGTGATGACCTTGTTTGCTTAAGGTTCAAACATTCCAATCGGTTTCTAACGGGTTTGTTCGTAGAACCAGAAATATCCAATGATTCTATATCCATTTGGACCTACTTACCAAAGGTAGGTTCTCATTAGTTGTTGACCGATGAGGCTTAAGAATTTGCATTGGTTGAGAGGATGAGAGGTCGGACTCATCACACCTTTTTTGGGGGAAATTATTGTCTACTCCGGGACTCTCTTTATAGATTTAAGTTATGTTCATGAATCCTTATTACACTACCAAGTATGAAAAATGAGCTTTCCTTAAGATCTGACAATCAATGATTAATATGTATAAGATTTATAGAATCTTTTATATGTATTCTAGGTTCTTCATCGATAGAGAATAATCTGTATTTGTTAGAGATTCTTAGTCAATGGTATCCTTTAATACATTGTATAAAGATCTCTTGGTTATTATGATAACCATACTGGTTTTAAAGCCACTCAGCAGGGCACTTGAAGTTTATTGTCGTTCAAAAGGACATGGATTATTTTAGAGTTGGGATCGTACCCATGGATAGGCTGCCTAGGTATCCTTGTTTAGAAAAGGAATCAGAACCCACGTAGTTCGGGTAAAGAAGATATAGTTTAACATCATATGGGACAGATGAGAATTAATGGGTGATGGGCTTGAACCTTAGAAAGGCTTCCTACATACTATAATTTTAAGGCATAGATCAAAGTCCACATAGTTCGAGTAAAGAAGTATGAGGTTTATGCATGGTTGATGGCTCAAAGAAAGATGTCATAATTACTTTTATGCTCTAATCTCACGTGAGTCATACTCGGTGTGAGAAACAAGAGGTATTGGTAAAACCTGACAATTGTGCCATGAGAGATGCAATCATAATAAATAATGTGGGGCTTATTTATGTATGACTGCTCAAGATAGATGAGGATTGGGATTTACTTCAGGGAAGAAACCCGAGAACAGACCCAGAAACAGGGTCCATAAAGGTATATGTGCTTTTATGGAGATTTGGATACTCTAACTTGGGGCTTACTCCTGAGGAAGATGACCAAATTAAAAGGGGACTTGGGGCTTAATCCTAATGAGGATGCCCAAATCAAAAGAAATTAAGACTGGTTAAGAGAAATTATGACTGGGGCTTATTCCTGAGAAGGAGGCCCAAGTTAAAGTGACTTTGAGAACTGAGGCTTATTCCTAAGAAGGAGGCCCAGGTTAAGGGGAATTATGATTGGGGCTTACTCCTAAGGAGGATTCCCAGGTTAAGGGAAATTGGAATTTGGGGTTTACTCCTAAGGAGGATGCTGAAATTAGGGAACTTGGACTGGGACTTACTTCTGAAAAGGAGTCCTAGGTTAAGGAGACTTGAGACTTAGGGCTTATTCCTAAGAAGGAGGCCTAAGTTAATGAAATTCATGACTGGGGATTACTCCTGAAAAGGAGGCCCAAAAATAGGGGACTTGGGGCTTACTCCTAAGAAGGATTCCCATATTTGGAAATTTGTGATTGTCACTTACTCCTGAGAAGGAGGCCCATTTTTTAAGGATATTTGCGATTTAAGACTTATTCCTGAGAAGGAGGCCTAAGTTAATGGAATTTATGAGTGGGGACTACTCCCAAGGAATATGTCCAAATTAGAGAAATTATGACTGGGGATTACTCCTGAAAAGGAGGCCCAGGTTAAGGGAACTTCTCATCTTAAAGGATGAGGTTGAATGAATTAAATCTCTCACCTTAGTGATATAAAGATATATAAATCACTATGTTTTGATAGATGTTCCATATAATTCCTTTTAGATAAGGAAACCAACAAAGGAACCATGCCATAAATGGTTTTGAAGATGGTTCTGAAGGCTAAATCTTGAAAAGGAGATGTGGATTTGAATGAATCAAGTGAATAGGTAGGAGGGGCACCCAAAAAGAAAGAGGCATGCAAGTCCTGCGTGGGCGCACAAGTCATGGTCGCACAAGTATACTTGCGCGACACATGGGTACTTGTACGACGGTTAACCCTTAGGGTAATACTTGGGAGAGACTTAGCTCAAGCCTTTAGTATTATTCCTAAAGACTTTTAAATGAGTGGAGCACATGTTCTATTGAAGGAATAAGGCGGTGCGCAAGTGTGTCCATTTCCCTTAAGGGATGACCAATTAGGTGTGAAAGTGTTGATGAGTTTCAATACTTATGCCTTATTCCCCCTATTTAGATCTTCCGCTCTAGGTAAGAAATTACCTTATAAGTGTTCGGAAGGCTTCGAGAAGAGACTAGGGCACTGAGAGCTCAAATCTGAGTTTCTAGATTTTTTCCCCTTGAAATGGGGGGCCCACAAGGGGTATTTATAGGATAGGGAAGACCTTGGGTGAAAATCAAAGAGGGCGCGCAAGTCACCTGTGCGACCAATATGTGGCGCGCAAGTATACTTGCGCGACCATGATGAAACTTGCGCGACCCAAGTGTGAAGAAATCCTTGTTCATGCCTTTGTCAATTTTTGATGTTTCTTCAAAGGATGAATCTCTTTGGACTAAGGTATTTCCCTTTTTCAGTTGTTAGAATCTGTAATGGAAAGGAGCGTCAACAAAAGTCCCCCCCTCAGAGTTAGATCTGAAAGAAGGAGGATGTGACTCTGAGGAAAAAGGAGAAAACCAAGGAACTGCGGCGCGCAAGTCCTGGGCGCGCAGATGGCGTTGCGCAGGTGCGAGCCGCACAGGATTCGGCGCGCAGGGGTGCGACCTTGCCTATAAATATGTGCCTCATTATCACACAAAGAAACCATATTTCAAACTTTCAAGCTCTCTCTGTGCAAGTTATCCTCGTCACGCAAGTTACTTGTTTTCCGCTGGTTCTTTGTGTTGCGCTTCTTGTAGAGGTATTTGGACTTGCGCGGTGATACCTGCGCACCCAAAACTTACGTGACACAACTATACTTGCGCGCCAAAATTGGACTTGCGCACCTTAATGCCTTAGCCATTTTTTCACTTTTTCTTCAAAAATTTTATGAAAAATCAACTCACTTAGGAGTTAATTATTTGACCTTTGTGCATATTCAATGGCTCCCAGAAGAATCGGAACAGCTGATGAACTGAACAACAAGTGAATTGATGATATGATGAACATTGTAGGCCATGATTACTATGATATCTGCAACAACACTCTTCCAGACTTGACCAAGTACTTTAAGAAGTATCATATTAACTTTCCAAAGAGCATCTACTTGCCTCTGTATGGACATGGTCATCTGCAAGATGTCAATATTCCAGAGGCAAAGAACTATCTCCCACATTCTTGGTTTCAGAATTATACCAATTTTGCTTCAACAAATATCTCAAGTGGAGGAGAATTTATAAATACTGTAACAGTGGAGAAGGCCTATATGATGCATCATAGCCCTTGTGCGCCAGATCTGAAACCTCACAAGCCCGAGCTGTAACCACATTGTTATCCTTCAATCTTCCGAAATTCTCAGATGGATCAATCCAAAGGATGAAAGAAGAGTTGGGACTTCCATCCTGGAGGAGGTGTGAATCCAACTTGGATGTGAGCATATTGGGTGCGACAAAATTGTGTAGAGTTTGTCGAGGATTTTAAAGGAGCTGCGATATATGAAGCCGTATGGGCTGGGCAGACATATGTCTACAGGAATGATGAATTTGTGCCGGAGCTAATCAGCCGCTGGAGCCCAGAAACCAATTCTTTCCATCTGAATCATGGAGAAGTAGGAATTAGTCTGTGGTATGTCCACAAGATCTCAAGGGATCCAATTATGGGTGACATGTATGATGAATTCATCCCTCCCAAGGCAACTTGGAATGATTCAGAGAAGACTCTGGTTTTGGCTCGGGAATTATTGAAAATTTTCCAAAAGCTCAAGAGTTCAAAGACCCCCCTAACTCATTCTAGAAAGGATATTCATCTAGAGGAGTGGATTAATATGTTTCTTACCAAGAAGGAGGAGAAGGATTCAAAGGAGAAGGGGCCCACCTGTACTCGTCCTACTACCTGACCCAGAACAGAGAAGAGGGGTGCTCTTGGAACATTTTGGCCAACCCTGGAAGCAGGATAATTTGAGAAGTGGGGATATGAAGTAAATCAGAAAATCCCAAAAAAGACCCATCTGGCGGGCTTCTTAGCCTTGTGGCTCAGTGTTTATCTTCTTCCAGTCATGGATTCGAAGGGAGGTGTCAGGCCAGGGACCTTCGTTGTGGCACCCAAGTTGGATGAGAAGAAAATGGTTGGGTTGGTTACCCCCATTTTGGAAAAGATTCACAGGATCTTACTCTATGTATTTATGGGTAAGTCTCCTTTGAGATTAGTGGGACCATTCTAAGTTTTGTGGGGATGGATCGCCACTCATTTTAGGACATATGCTGTACAGAACGGAGTACAGGTTCCTGGAAGCTCTTTTAGGCCATCAGTGCAGGCATATTCTGGAGTTTCTCTATTAGCTCTCAACATCTATGATATAAAGGTGAGGTTGAGCATGTATAAGGAATTCAATTTCTTTCCTTACGGAAACCCGCCAACCGGGTGGTTTGTTGATGATGGAACTGTCGGTCTGGAATTGAGGGCGTACATGCTGGCTTGCAGAGATGGTGTACTGGCCACCAGGATTGACGGAGAGATTATATGCGAGGCCTATGCTCCATACAGATTTTCACGCCAATTCAAGTGTCTGTAGCAGACTGTTGTATCCCCTCCTGTGTATGTTAGGTCAGAGCAGCATCTGATGGTTTCCCAAGAACTATGGTTACTGACATCTATGGAGAAGACCGGGGCAATGTTTGATCTACCAGTTGACAAAGCGGCAAGTAAATTGACTACATGGTATGCCGAGAACTATATAGCATCATACCCTGAAGGGGTAATGAATCGTTCGATTTATCAGGTGGGGAAAAAGAAAAGAACTGTAGAGAAAGAAACCCTTTATCGGGAAGGTGAAACTTCCCCACATGGATCTGATTCACCAGGTTCCTCACCTGGGGCTGATTCACCGGATTCCCAAGATGGGGATGATGAAGCACAACATGCGGCAAATCGGCCTCGTGCCAGATATAATCCTCCTGTCAGAATCAAGAGACCAACTCTATCAACTTCTAGTGAGTTACTTCATTGGGGAAATTTAATCATCATTACTTTATAGAGAAACAAGTATTATTTTCTTATCCTTTATCTATAGTTGCATGAGCTGGGAAGAAGCTGAAGTCTAATATTGTAGGACCCTCCTCGCAACATTATGGTACACACGTTGAATATCTCTGACCAGAGGTTGTCCAGACATGGCGGAGTTTATATTGCAATACTGAAACCGCCTGGCTGGATTTATGTGAAGGGCTACACATCCCTGGAATAGGGAATCTTCGGGGTTCTACTGATATCTGTTTCGAGGATAATCCCTATGAAGTGTGGGCTTACATCAGAGAGTTGGAGATGCTCATATATTCCATTGATGATTCCATTACTATCACCGAGAGGGTGAAGGAAATGATAGGTCATGGTGCCACTGAGGGGACTGGGGGTCTTGGAGATGAGGAGTGGCACGATTACGTGGATCCTGAAGATGTAAGTTTCTTTCCTTATTTGCTTCGCAACTTGATTTTAGTCAAAGCTTTGTTACTCAAGGAAATTATTTTCTTCATCCTGTAGCTTGAAAAGAAAGGAACTGCTGAGGTTCCTTCACCACAGTATAGCCCTGGTGGTACTGCCATCAGGGCTAATGAATCTCCTCATGAGCTGGGCAAGGTATCTCCAGGTCAGCAAGCCATGGATGAGGAATTAGAAAAGTCTTTTCATTCTCCAATACCTATATTTGGAGAGGATAATACCAACACTCCCAAAAATCCAAAGAAGAAAAAGCATCGAAGGAGGAAGTCCACAGCTAAACGTTTCATCAGTAGTGGTAAGTCCTTTGGATAGTCATGAGTCTTAACCCATGAAAATATTGCTCATACTTGTTGGGATTGCAGGGGATTCTTCAATTTCGCCTTTGAGGGAAAGGACTGACCCTCCTTTGAGGACGATGAAGGGTGCTGGTGAACAATCAAAAATTCAGGCTGACTTGGCTGCTCCTGGAGAAGAGCCAACATCTGTTCCCAGTATCCCTCCTACTGTTGTTGTAAGGAGAGAAGAGCCTGCTTCTGGTAAATTAACAATGCTTCATAAGATGTTGAATGAAAACATCAACTGACTTCCATTCTGTGATACTTTAGGTTTAACCCCTGCACCGAAACAATTAGCAGCCACTGCAACTGATGCTGCAATTTTATCTGAAGACATTGTCCGGGATCAGAGGCCGCATCATGAAGGTCACTAAGAAAATGTATCGAATTCTCCCACTAGTGAGACTAACCAGGAATCTGAGATAACATTGGATGAAATGATGGAACTTGGCACATATTTTGAAGATTTTTTAGATCATGTTAAATTACCATGTAATTTAGAAGATTTTGGACGTGAGTGTTATCCTCCGTCCTATTAAAATAACTTCTTATTACATCTCTGATCATGAATAGTTCAAATGTGCAGTTCCATCTGAACAAGCTGCCAAACTACCAATGCCTGAAGGGGGTACATACAACCACACTATTGTAGAGACACTGGCTCAAGTGGAGCTAAACCCAACAGAGCTTCCTCAAACTCGTCCTGAAAATCCTGTTGAAGCTAGGAAAGATAGAGAGGAGCTTTATCATGTTGCTGATCTACCATTAGGTAAGGGATAACAATATTTGCAACTGTACTTAATTTTCAAGAAAACCAATCAACTTTTTTTATCCTTTGAAACTAACCAAAGATTTTAATTAATTATACAGGGCCATCAATTTCAGTTGCTAGATTTGGAGGTGAAGCCTCAGCCTCCACCCCAACGGGAATAGAAAGTGAAGAAACATGGGTTAGGGGGGAAGGAACAAAACATGGCACTTCTCCAAGTGCATTAATCCTGGATTATATTCCCCCTTGTGACAGTGATACTGAGTCAGACCCGGAAGTACAAAAGGCACTCTAATTTTCACGATGCAAGGCATGGAAGAACATATAGAAGATCATATCTGAAGTGCCTCTAGAAGAGCTGTCATCAAAGATACCTCGACTTTCATCCCTGTTTGTTATGTTGGGACTTGGCGGTTTTGGATATCAAGAGATCCATGCCGTGGTAAAACAAGTCATTTTGAGAAGGGAGCAGGAACAGAAGTACCATCAAGATTTGACCAGGGTCAGGTTGTCAGCCAATATCAGTGAATTTGAGGCTGCGGTGTCCTGAGCTAAGGCTGATCATGCTGTCAAGTTGAAGGAATTGAAGCATAAGATCAAGGAGAAAGTTGTTTAGTAGATGCACCTTCAACAACAGTTAGATGCTGTTACTGGGGTACTTGAACAGCTTAACAATTCATTGGAAGGAGTTTAGATGAATGATATGAAAGCCATTGTAGATGCCAAGAAAGCACTCCATCAAGCTGAAAAGAGTGAAGCTGGTCGAGTGCATGAGCTTCAATTGGCTGCTGATGAAGCTCAGGATGCTGTAAATCAAATGAAGATTTATGTTGATAGCCTTTTGTAATTCCTAGAAAAGAGAAGAGACTCCAATATATGGATGTCTTTCTAACTCTTGTGCATTAATGAAAGACACCTTCATCTTCAATCGTTTGTGCATGATTTCTTTTGCTATTTGATTTAAATTTTTACCTAAGCTAATGGGCCTAGTAAGCATAGTTTTATTTTTACTAGGATTATAGAAAATAACCCTACAAACTTTGAATCTTTTTTATTGCTCAATATTACCTAAATCATAAAAAATGTACATTTAGTGAGCTGGGACTTGACTTTTATTCAGAGTTCCCTTATCTTTTGTGGGCAGTTTAAAGTCATGCATGTCAGACATAAAAAGGCTAATGTTTAAGGTCGAAATAGATTTGATCAAATGGATTAAAATTGACTCAATTCTTTGATAATTTATCTGAAAACATATTACCATATTCAAGTATGGAGGAAAACATGTAAACTATGACTTAAGAAATTTTGAATCTGATGAATGATATGAAAAAAGGGCTAAAAGGAATTAGAAGAAGTATTTCCCAAGAATGAAGTTACCACTATTTAACAAACCCGTTAGGGGGTTGAATTATGCAGGGCCACCTAAGGGCATTGGCTGCATAGTCAAATAATAGCATCTTTTGGCTGACAGGTCTGTTATGTAGACTACTTATGCAAGGCCGCCTAAGGGCACGTGCTGCATAGTCTGGCAAAAGAACTCTCAGAAATTTTACTTTTCTATTTCTAAAAAGCCAGTGGAAGTTTATAGAGATTAAAATTTTCCAAAGCATAGAGTTTTCTGTATGGAGAGAGGTACTTGAATATGGAGAGGATATTTCCAAACAATATTGTCTAAGAACTAGATGAATGTCACTCATACGAAGGTCTGACCCAAACATAGGGAAGGGAAATATAAACCACCGACTTGAATACTTTCAGATCATGAAAAAGAGTATGGGACAAATATGTTAAGGATTTCCATTTTTGCGGATCTGTACATATTGTCGTTAAGACAAATAAGGACAAAAGAGGTTTTCCACCCAAGAATGAAGTTACCATTATTTGAAAAACCCGTTAGGGGGTTGAATTATGCAGGGCCACCTAAGGGCATTGGTTGAATAGTCAAATAATAACATCTTTTGGCTGATAAGTCTGTTATGTAGACTGTTTATGCAAGGCCGCCTAAGGGCACGTGCTTCATGGTCAAGAAAAAGAACTCTCGGGTATCAGACTTTTTGTGACCAAAAGTCAAGAAAATGGTTATGGCGATCTGGAAGTATTTAAGGTTAGGAGTATGACACATCAAAATGGGAATTGTGCAATGCATGTAGAAGATACACAGGACAATGCTAACCATAATCATGTTGTGGCTGGGTCCTGAATTAAGATGTTGGACTTCACTACGTATCCCATAAGGATGGGAATCAAGCCATACATAGTTCTTGAAATACAGTTTAACGTCATGTGGGATGAGATTATAGGGAATCTTAGTTTAGGGTCATAGAGTTCAGACCATAATAATGAATACACAATGTGTGTTTTCACAGGGACTTTTCATCCAGGGGACTGAAAGTGGAATTTGGGTTTAGGCCCAAAGACTTGGGGATGGATTTGAGGGGTGCTCAAATGTTCCTACGTATCCCATAAGGATGGGAATCAAGCCACACATAGTTCTTGAAATACCCTTTGTACAGATCTGGTTCGTACAAGTGAAGGGTGAAAGGGGACTTTAGTGCAATGATGGTTTGAACCAAGATAAAAGGTTTAGGCATTGCTATGTATGCATGTAGTATTTGGAATATAACATGATTGGAAATCAATGAAAGTAATGATTCCCTCTCAGGTGAGGATGTCAAATAATGTTGTAGTTTATTGTCGTACATGACAAAAGTGCGAACAGTTTAACATCATATAGCAAGGATGATGGTGAACCAATGTAAAAAATATTGGTTCTGGGGGCGGTTTCATGAATCAAAATCGTATGAGACGAAGGTGAAACGATGTAAAGATATTGATTTTGGGCTTGAACCTTAGGAGGTTGCCTATGTACCCAGCCTAGAAGGCAAGGATCAAAGTCCGCGTAGTTCAATTAAAGAATGAATTGGTAATCAAGTTGTTTTTAGGACAAATACCTAAAAAATAGTATCAGGACTTACACATGGTTAGAGGCCCAGAGAGGGTGTTATGGTTGAAGTTTTCTCTAAGCTCACGCGAGTCATACTCGGTGTGAGAAACAAGAGGTAGAAAAAACCTTAACGATTCATAGTTTAATGTCATGTAGGACATATGAAGGGACTATGCAGTTTAAAGTCTTGTAGTGAGGACTATTGGTGCTGCACAGTTTAGTGTCATGTAGTAGGGACAAAATACAGTTTAACATCATGTAGGACGTATTAAGGGACTTTGTTCAGTTTTACGTCATGTAGGACGAATGAGCAGTAAAATTTAATGTCATGTAGGACAAATATAGGGACACAGTTTTGAGTCATGTTGGACGATAAGGGTGATGTACAGTTTAGCGTCCTGTAGCTAAGACGATGGGGATAATACAATTTAACGTCATGTTGGACGAAAGGGGGACTGTGCAGATTAATGTCATGCAGTAAGGACAAAAGAGGACACAGTTTAACGTCATGTTGGACGTATTAGGGATTTTTTCACAGTTTAACATCATGTTGGACGATGAAATAGTTTAAGGTCATATGCATGGACCAGAGATTATGTAGTTTAACGTCTTGCTAGATGTAAGAGACTTCTATACAGTTTAGCATCATGTAGATAGGACGTCATAGTTTAACGTCATATCGGACGAAAGGGAAAATAGTTTAAGGTCATATGCATGGACCATAGATGTATTTGTGTTATAAAAAATACTTCTTCATAAATCTGGCATTGGTTGGAGTCGTGATGAGTTCTACATCCATTGAGATTAAAGAATAAGCTTCATTGGAGTAGACCTTATGTATTGAATAAGGTCCTTCCCACTTTGGCTCAAGCTTGGGAGGTTTCTTTCCTGATATCATTAGAGTTCTGAGAACCAATACCAATTCTCCCTGAATGAATGAACGAAGACAAACTTTTTTTTGAATGATCGTGCTATTCGATTTTGATAGACTTCCAAGTGGTGAAAGGTGCATAATCTTTTCTCGTGTAATCGTTCCAATTCATCCAATAGCTTTTGAGATTATTCATCCATAGATGACTGATCACAAATGGATACCCTGAGTGAGGGTAATTGAACCTCAATAGGTAAGACTGCGTCTGATCCATATACCAATGAATATGGAGTTGACCGCGTTGCAGTGCGGATGGTGGTCCGATAAGTCCATAAAGCATGAAAGAGTTTACCAGGCCATGATTTATTATCTTTATCCACCATATTTTTCAGTATGTTTGAAAGAGTCTTGTTGAAGTCTTCTATTTGGCCATTGGCCACTACATGATACCGAGAGGAATGGTTGGATTTTATGTTGTATTCTTGATACAACTTCCTTACCTCAGATGAACAGAAGTTGGTGCCATTGTCCATTAATATGGTATGAGGGACACCAAATCTGGTAATGATGTTAGACTTGATGAAGCTAACAATGCTTTTAGAACTGACTTCCTTGAGAGGTATTGCCTCTGCCCATTTGGAAAAGAAGTCAGTAGCAGTAAGAATGTACTTAAACTGCTTGTATGTAGCTGAAGGATAAGGTCCTACTACATTCATTCCCCATGTGGAAAATGGCCATGAGTATTTAGCTGTATGAAGCAACTCTGGGGGTTGATGAATGAAGTTGGAATGTACTTGGAAAGAATGAAACTTCTTTGTGAAATCAACACAATCTTGTATCATTAAAGGCCAAAAGTATCCAAGCCTTTGAACTTTCTCAGATAGTCTATGTCCAGACTGATGGGCACTAGAGACTCCTGCATGCACTTCTTTCATGAAAGCCATTGTCTCTTCACCGTCAATTCATCTGAAGAGAATTCCATTAAAACCTATTTTGTAGAGAATTTTCTCTAGGTGATTTGGGCTATCATAAAGAGTAAAATTGACCACACGTCGCCAAATTTGTTCTTTCCCGGCTCTATCAGGTGGAAGTGTTCCATTTTGAAGGTATTCCCTGATAGGTGTCATCCATCCTGTAATATGACCATATGGTTCAGGAATTAGACTAATTTCATTGATTTCCTTTGTTATGATTTGAACATAAGGTGAAATTGTATGAAGGTGGGAAATACTGATGATTGTATCATCTCGGTTTGGATCTTCCAGAGCTGTAGCTATATTAGCCAGTGCATCAGATTGGGAATTTTGTGATCACAGGACATGATAAAATGTTGGTTCCGAAGAAAATTCCACCATTAACTCTATAACATAATCATACAAAGGGATTAACTCTTCTTTTCTGATGGAATAATCCCCATTGACTTGTTTGATTACCAGGTCTGAATCACCTTTCACCTTTAAGTGATTCACTTGTGCTTGAAGCGCCAGCTCCAATCCTATGATGAGAGCTTGGTATTCTGCTTCATTATTTGTACCACCTCCCAACAATGAGAAGGAATAGGGTAACACTGCCTTTTCTGGAGAAATGAGCACAATTTCTAACCCAACTTTGTTGAATTTAGGATCTTCCACTTTCTTCCCTGTTGGACTTCTGGAAGCACCATCAAAGTAAATTTCCCATGTTTAAAGACTATCTTGAATAGAGAAGACTTCCTCATTAGGAAGTTCAATATTTGAAGATGTATCTTCTACTGAAGGGTGTCCAGTAAGTAAATCAGCTAGTGCTTGGCCCTTTATTTCCTTTTGAGACACATATTGGATATAAAATTGCTGCAAAATAAATGCCCACCTTGCTAGACGTCCTGTAAGCATTAGACGACTAAGGATGAATTTGAGCGGGTTATTGAGAGATACAAATTGGACCTCATGATGTTGCAGGTAGTGTCTCAACTTCTGGACTGCAAATATTAATGCTAGGCAGCACTTCTCAATACTTGAATATCAGGTTTCTGCTTCAATCATAGTCCGACTGAGATAGTAGAGGCTGTTTTCATTCCCAACATCATCCTTTTGGGCAAGGAAGTCACCCAATGATCACTCTAAGGCTGTCACATAAAGGATAATTGGTCTTCCTTCAATAGGTGGCATTAATACTGGTGGACTCAAGAGATATTTCTTAAGGATATCAAATGCTTCTTGAAATTCTTCAGTCCACTGGTAGGTGACTCCCTTCTTCATCAATTTGGTGAAGGGTAAACTTTTACCTGCCAAATTGGCGATGAAACGCCGAATATAGGCCAAGTGTCCTTGAAGTCCTCTCAATTCTTTCAAATTTTGAGGAGGTTACATACCAAGGATTGACTTTGTCTTCTTAGGATCGACTTCGATACCACGATGGCATACAACAAAGCCGAGAAATTTTCCTGAGGTTACCCCAAAAGCACATTTTAAGGGGTTCATCTTCAAATTATGTTACCGACGTTTGTGGTATATGAATTCCAAATCATCCAAGTGATTAGAACATTGTTTGGATTTAACCACAAAATAGTCCACATAGCATTCAACAAATTTCCCTAAAAAGGGTTTGAAGATACAATGCATGACACACTAATATGTTGCGCCTGCATTCTTCAGGCCAAAGGGCATTACCCGATAGCAAAACACACCCTAAGGGGCTCTGAAAGCTGTAGATTCTTCATCTTCTGGAGCCATTCGGATTTGATTATATCTATAATATCCATCCATGAAGGAAAGCGCTTTATATCCAGCTGTTGCATCAATCAAGAGTTCTGTGATCGGAACTAGAAAATCATTCTTAGGACAATACCGATTAAGATCTCTGAAATCAATGCAAACTCTAATTTTTCCATTCTTATTTTTCACAGGGACAATATTATCCAACCAATTGGGATATTGAACTTCTCTGACAAAGTTATCTTTGATAATCTTATCCACTTCAGCTTCAATTTTGGAAGCATAAGTTGGGTGTGTTCTTCTTGCAGCTTGTTTCAATCCTCGATGTTCTTCTAGAAAACCCAAACGATGAGTAGCAACATCAGGATCAAGCCCTGGAATATATGTATAGTTCCAAGAAAATATATCTCTATTTTTCTTTAAAAATGAAACATACATCTCTTTCTCTTCAAGAGTCATGGACACACTAATTAAAGTGGGGCGTGGATCTTCTTTTGTACCCAGATTTATTTATTTGAGTTAATCCACGGTGGTAGAGATACCTTCTTCAAAAGCGGGAGGAGCATCCCTGAGATCTTCCTCTTCTTCTTCAACATGTGTTACTTCTTCTGTTTCTACTTTCATAGTAGATGATGAAGCATAATTTCCATGATCAGGAGAGATGTTAAAATTTGAACATTCTGAAGAAGAGGCTTCCATTTCTGACCCTATTGATGATGAAGGGTCTCCCTTGGGTAATAAAGAGGAGATGATAGATTGATAATCGACATCATCGTTCACCTCTACCATTGCTATAACTTCTTCTGGCCTGGTTGGCGAAGTATATACTTGCTGGATTTTAGCGGATGAAATGAAGACATCTCCATTTGAGCTTTCATCATTGCTTGGTGAATCACCACTTTCTCCCATGTTGTATGGCTTTATTGCCGTAATTGACATTATGGAAGTTTCCATAAGAGTATTTTGATTTGGGTCTATCCTGTCAATTTTACTGATAGGAAACACATAATCTGTACTCACATGTGTAAATGGGTTTACAGGAATCTTTTCCAAACCATATGGAGCCTTAACCTTGGTAATCTCCCTTATTGTGGATTTCTCATTACCCTTCATGTGATAAAATTCCGCCTCAATGTATTGAGATTCACATGTTTTGTAGGGGTATTTATCACCATAAAATGTCCCAATTTGACCATCGAAACAATATTTGAGACATTGATGATATGATGAAGGGATAACTGCATGTTGATGTAGCCAAGGTCTTCCAAGAAAAACATTGAAGGCTGTATCATGATCAAAAACAATGAAATCTGATTTGGATACAAGATCTCCAAACTGAGTTCTGAGTGTAATCTCGCCCAGTGGTTCTTGTTCATTTTTATCATATCCTTGCAACATCAGAGTAGAAGGAAATAAATCAGATTCTGTGAGGCCCAATCGACGAAGTGTACGAATGAGGATGAGGTTGACTCCTGAACCATTATCAATGAAAAATCTTCGGATGTCCACACCATTGACCTTGCTAGATAAATAAAAAGGTCTAATATGTCCATGCACAACATCATCCTCATCTTCATCTGTGAAAGATATCACTGCATGGAATTCTGCAGGATTATTCTCAACATGGTAGACTTCAGCTACAACAATTTCAATTTCAAATTCCTAAGGACTTGACAAAGCTTCAATGAGTGCCTCCTGAAGATCCTTTGATAAATTCAATGCATCCAAGATTGATAACTTGGCCGGTACTTGGGCCAAATGTTTCAAGACATCATAATTTTGGTCCAAAGGTCTACGTTTACCAATAGGAACATGTGGTTTCGCAGGTGCCTTAGAAGTTGATGCTTCGGATATAGATGCTTCCTATATAGGGGTAGGAGTTGGAAATACTCCTGGATTTGGAAGATTAGACCGAATAAGTCTATTTACTTGCTGAGAGGAAGAAAGTGGAACCTCTAACCGATCCTCCAGAATAATTATGACAGGACTGAATCTGCTATGCATGGAAGAATTTGCTTGTTCTTGTTGAGACCGCTGAAAGGCTCTACCATGAGTTTCTATTACATACACAGTTCTAGCAGGGGTGGAATTAGAATAGTGGTTTCTGGGATATCCACATCTTCCTCTATATCCTAGACCTCTGGAACTCCCTCTAATTCCTTTGTTTGATACAGGGAATTCAGGATCATCGAGCTCAAAACTGTGATTGGTATAAGGATCTGTTAAGCAAATCATATTAACAGAACCAAATATCAACTCTTCATCTGATGAAGACTCTGCCTGATTAGCCAATTTAGGCTATTCCGTTTGGTGGGGCGGTGCCCGTTGTGCCGTTTGGTGGGGCGGTGCCCGTTTATTTGAAGTAGATGGCATAAAATCTACCAGAGTCAAAGACAACTTGGGATTTGACATGATATCATATTCTTCTGATTGCTCCTCTTTCTTTGAATTATGCCGTCTCTTTGATAATTTTCCCTCTGATGAAGAGGGTTTTGATGTGACATTCATAATAGAAGTCACAATTGGTTTCTTCAATTGCGTTCGCAAAATGACATGAGTTCGGTTGATCGTTTTTATGACCATCCAATCATCATATTTCTGCGTATTTTTGTTTCTGACTTCTTTCCACTCGCCTTATTCCTCTGGATTTGTAGCAGTAACACATGCTACTTGAGCTGAAGAAACTTTCAATTTGAATTGTCCCGAGTCCACCATCTTTTGCAGGAGGTCTTTAAAGACAAAAAACTCCTGAATGGGATGCCCCAGCA
The DNA here is from genome assembly GCA_963277665.1 of Viscum album. Taxonomy (NCBI): domain Eukaryota; kingdom Viridiplantae; phylum Streptophyta; class Magnoliopsida; order Santalales; family Viscaceae; genus Viscum; species Viscum album. The sequence goes on along the minus strand of OY728141.1, from coordinate 1,174,732,283 downwards.
TCTGATGAAATGGGAAATAATTGGGATGGTCTTCATATCCTTCCTTGTTAGGCCTTTTGGGCCTTGGCAATTGAATCAAATTATTTTCTAGAGCCGAAATGAAGTATCCAGGAACCTGTTCATTTCGGAAAGAGTAAATTTTTTCTCTTTAGATCCTCAAATTGTTTCCGTCTTTGATCTCTTTGATCATCTTGATGAAACGGACTCTGTTGTTGATGCTCAGGAGGTGGAGCCCTTCTATAAGATGAAGGTTTTGAAGTAGAAGTAGGTACAGGTGCTTGTTTAAGTGTAACTGCAGCAGTCTCTGCTTTACCCATTCTCCTTCCTGGAGATGATGGAATTAAAAGAGCTTTATCCTTAGTCTTTGTAAGAGAGTCTTCAATCTACTGAGCGATTGAAGTAAGGTCTCGAAAACCTCCTGTGTATTTCATAGGGATCAATGGTGTGCGTAATTAATCACGCAGATTTGCCACACAGATTGGCAACAACTCTTCTTGAAGGAGTGCTAAGCTCATGGAATATGTTAACCCCTTCCAACGAGCAATGAAATCTGAAACCCTTTCATTCTCCCTTTTCTTAAAATTTGTAAGATAAAAAACTATTGTCTTTGGCAAAGTTAATATGAATTGAAGAAGGAATCTTTGGCGGAGATCCTCCCATCTGGTAATTGATCGGGATTACAAGCTTGTATACCAGACAAAAGCAAGCCCTTGTAATGACTGTACAAAACACCTGAGCTTAATTGCTTCTTGTTGCTGAGGGGCTCCCATCATAGGATCGCAATGAGAAACAAAATGTGTTAAGTGTTTCTTTGGGTCTCCTTAACCATTAAAGTTTGGGAATGTGGTACTTGAAAAATTTGACGGGGGAGGAATTGCATCAACCCATTCAGGTAAGCTCTCTTTTCCGATTGAATCTGTGCACGCTTTCCCTCCATAGCTTCCAAATGAGCTGTTAATGACTCAATGGTAGTTATTAACTTTTGAGAAACATCCGTTTGAGCTTGGACCTGAGTAGGTGAAATAACCGGAGCTGGGGCAGGTGTGGTGGCTAGTACTGCAACAGATGGTAGCACCACCGATTGTTGTTGTGCATGACCCATAGGGCTAGACCTGTGAGGGTGTACCGATAAAGGAGGATACTCATGATCCATATCAGTAGCCGCAACAAATTCCCTTGGCTGACTGACTCCAACATGCTTAGGAGGAAGACTACCTTGAAGTAGTTCTGCATTCAACCTCCTTAATTCCTTCATTTCCTCCTCCTGTTGTGCAAATCTTTGCTCTAGTGAGAGCAATTGGCCTTCTCCAAAGGAAGGGTAGAATGTAGTCTGATTCTTTCCTTTCCCATTATTAGACGCCTTTCGGAGAGGGGGAAGTTGATTATTTGAAGGAATACCTAGATTCTGAGTAATCCTTTGATTTTGTGTACACACACCTTCTTCATTTGCATCTGTGTGTACAACTTCTTGAGCAGGAGCTTACTCATCTAATCCCTCCGAGTGAGCCTCATCTAGGGGATCAGCAACAACGACATTGATGACATTAATTGATGTATAATGCATTACATCTCTTCTATCAGCATTTCTACGATATTGTCTTCTTCTATGTCCTTGATGAGACATTGCCTTTCGTTGATTTGATCCCTCAAGAACTTCTTGATGAACCGTAATTTGGAGGGAGTCTCCTGATAATTCAGGTCGTCATTCCTCTTGGGGCTTCTTCCCTAATCGAGAGAAGACTGACTTTCTCTAAGGAAGAGATTGATGATTTGAAAAAGTCCCTAGTCCTGTGGACTGGGGCTGTTCCTGCTTAACTCCTTGAATCCTATTTGTTGATTCTGAGGGTTGGGTTAAAAGAGTCCCCAGTTTGGTAAGCTGGGGTGGCTCTTGAGTTGCTATATCTGAGACTTTCTTAAAAACTCTCCTGATCTTGCAGACTTTAGTCCAGAAATTAGCTGGATGTATCAACCTACATCCACTCAAATCACCTAGTTCAAATGAATGTTGGATTATTTCTGACAATTCTGTCACTTGATGATGCGCTCGCTCTAAACGAGAAGCCTGTTTGATATTCTTGTTTTCCTGATGCAAGATTAATTAGACAACTTGTTCTCTATATGCCTGCTTTTGAGAAGAACTTGTTGAGGTCTGTTCTTGAGCAAGCCTTTGATTACAAACAAAGCCAATTGGCTGTGACCAACTATGGGAAATAACATTGCATGAGACCATTCTTGGCAGGCTTTTTTGGCTGGAGAGTATAGTGAAATGTAGTGCTCCATGAACATCCCATCCCCTGATATGAATACCAGATGGGGAATTGACAATTAACTGGCGCAATCTTATTAGTGCACCAAGGCATGAACGCTGAAGGGCTCTCTACTGCTTTTCAGCCTTCAGATATCGAGAAACTGAGAGAGATGCCAAGTCAATTTGGCATTCTAACCCTTCTATTATCTTGACATTATTTTCATATTCATCATAATATAATATTTTCTTTTTCAATTGACAAATATTTTTCCACATGTTGAGACGAATATCTTGAATACATTCTTCCATCAACATTTCTGGAATGTCATACTGAGAGTCATCCAAAGGCCAAAACATGACTGGCACTTAACCTTTTGCCAGTTGTTTTCTCATTTTCATCGCTTCCTCTTTATCATTAAATGAAGATTCTTCTACCTGATTAGACCAGAGCTGGTTCTTCCTTGTTGCTTCATTAGATTCAATAAGATCGGTAGAGAATTCACTTATTAAACTAGAATATAAATGACCCAGGGGTGGTTCAGAGAATGACCTACATCCCGGGCTATCTTCTGATTTAGAAAGTGTTTCACCCGCTAATGGTAAATCATCAGACATGACTGGCTTCACATTTGTAAGTACCTCAAGATAAGAGGTCTTTCTCATTACTACATTGTCTATTGGAGCATTTTCCAGGCAATGTGAATTACTACTACGGAGATGAATTTTTCAGCTAGATTCATCATCATGGGGAGGACCACCATGGTGGGTTACAGCAAAAGATGAAACCTTTTGCTCCTTATTCTTCTGGCCACACAGAGGGTTATCGTGGATCTCATCTGAAGATGATACTTAGAAATCGACCGAACTGTCATAAAGCAAGCCTTCATGAGGAAGTGTCTAATGAAGACCTTCAGAATTAATGTTCCCACTATTGAGAACTGAGAGAGTAGAATCTTGAGTTGCAACATATAGTTGTCTGAGTGCATCAAGAACTCCAGCATCGAGTAAGGACTTATTACAGATTGGCCCTTGGTTTCTTGACTGTGTTGGATGACTCTTTTTCTTAGACGCCTTCTTAATCACTTTAGGAACCACTTGTTGATGAAAGTGGTTATTATGGGCAGGTGTATGTGCCTGCTCAGGAGAAATAGTCAGGTTAGTCTGATTATCGCCACTCAAATCAGGTGTATGTGCTTGACTTGGTTGTCCGTATGACATGGGGGAGTATGCCCCACAACCCTCTTGGATTAGAACAGAGGTGTGTGTCTGTTCTGGAGTGAAATATTGATGTGTCACTCCATTGGTAGGGATATATTTTCATTTCTTTCTCTGTGATGCTGCTGAAGCTATTATAATATACTGGTAGGCATCCAGAATATGAGCAGGGATTTGCTTATGCTCCTTCACCATTTTTAGAATGTGTTTGGTGACTTTAGCTGCCAGAACGGGAATATACGTCCATTCCGTGCTTGGAGTAGGTGTGTGTTCCTACTCCTGTCCTTCTTTTCCTGCCAGTGAATTCTGACAGTACTCATGTATGGGGGTAGAGAGTTGAGTCTGTCTCCTGTTTGTCGTCGGAGTTTTCCGACTGACTTCTCCAAATTCTATCAAACGAGACTGTTGGTAGGCTTGATCAATACTAGCAGGTGTATGTTCCTGCTGATTGCACTCCATCGAACGTGGTAGATAAACTTCCTTCAATACTGGCAGATGAGGCTGCTGGCAGGATTGATGAGTGTAAGCAGGTGTATGTGCCTATTTACCAGTTGTCAACACATTGGGTTGGCGGACTTCATTGTATGTAGTCAGAAGAGCCTTCTAACTAGATGATGATTTATAAACAGGTGTATGTTCCTATCTGTTGGTCGGAGTGGTTAACTCAAGAGGGGGGTGAATTGAGTACCAATTAAAATTTCTGTAGTTAAAAACAGTGTCTTAAAGACCCCCAAAATAAAATAATAAATTAAACTGTAGTGAATTTATATTAAAGTAGAGGTTCTGTTAGATTCTCAAGGGATTGATTAATTCCCAGTTAATCAATACAGGAGTGTATGATTAACGTTTGAAACTAACTTACTAATCTACACTTAACATAAACACTTGCTAATTTAATTATCAAAGTAACTTTAAAAACAGTATTAGTTTTAAAGTGATTAGCAGCGGAATAAAACTTTGAAAGAGATGGCACAAAAAATGTAACCAAGAGGTTCAGTCTCAAGCCGAGACTTAGTCCTCTCAAAAGTTTATATAAAAATGATCCACACCCTGGATCGGGGTTCAACAGTTTACAACTGTCCAGGTCCAAGACCTCTACCACTGTTCTTCGTGGGAAACAGTACAACAACAACCAGCTGTCCAGGTCACACACGACCTCTACCACTGTTATTCGTGGGAAAGAAAGAATGAAGGAGTTTGGTAAGGATTTACGAATCCTTCAGTTTGATTACAGGAGACAATGTATGTGTTAGATACAGCAGATAACACACACTGCTCGAAATGAATGATAATAAATCACAGAACAAGAGATGTAGAGTTTAGAAGTGGTTCTGGTGATTTCAGTGTAGCTCTGGACTCCTTTGGATTCGATCAGAAGTGAGTCTGAGTCCTCTTCTCGTTTTTGTTTGAGAAACAGAGTGTCGTATGCTCCAGGTTCACAGTCAGTGAAAATGTAGTAGTTGAAGTTCTTCAGTGTTCTTCTTGTATGCACAGAACACTTCTCGAGTATGCTTGATTGTCTATGAGCTTTTCTGTGTTCTTCTCGTTCTTGGGTTTTTGATATATTCCATCCACCATACGATGCTTCTCTAGTTCGTTTCCTGTTGTTGTTCGTTGATCCCTTTTTTTGGGCAGCGTAGTCTTCTCGTATTTATCTCCCAACAGGGGACAGAAAAGATTTCTTTTCAGCAGGTACGAGGTACGGGTTCCTGACATCCGACAACCTTTATCAGATATTTGACAAATCATTAAAATGTATGATATGACCATTAGATAGATTAAATATAGGAAATAAAGAAATTCAAACAGTGAGTCGAGTGATCGGTAGGTAATCAGCATCGGTAGCTTGGACATCGGTAGCTTGAACATCGGTAGCTTGAACATCGGTAGCTCAATGTCATTAGTTGCTTTGACTCTATCGGTGGCTCTATGCGTCGGTTGGTACATGCTTGTATCGGTGACTTTGTTTATCGGTAGCTCCATGCGTCGGTAGCTTCATGCATCGGTAGCTCCATGCATCGGTAGCTTCATGCGTGTATCGGTAGCTGTGAGTCTGTTAGTAGCTTCGTCCATCGGTGAATCTTATTCCATCGGTAGCTATTTATACTTACACCGGTAGCTCTATGTTTGTATCGGTAGCTGTCTGTAAGTCAGTAGCTTATATTTATAAGCACATCGGTAGCTCTGTGTTAAGTCTATCGATAGCTGTCTGTCGGTAGACTAAGTCTATCGGTAGACTGGGTACCGGTAGCTCATTATCAGTAGCTATAGGCAGATTACTTATCTGTTTTATGCAGAACACATCCGATTGTGTTAGAATCAATTTATAACTTGTATGAACATGGATAAATGAGGATTAACATATTCCAAAGACTATTTTAAAAATTATTATTGGTTTGATCACATATTTGAAAGAATTAAAGTATAGATCAATAATACTTAAAAATATCATAGAGAATGAAAACATAATTGGGATTTTCAACACATATGAATACATGATTGAGATTATCAAAACAGGTGAGGTCAACAATCTCCCCCTTTTTGATAATCACAATTAATGATATGGGCATTTAACATAGTGAAAATATAATAGTAAAGAGTATAATATTGAATTCAATTTTCTCAGAGAAAACAGCATCAGAGATTATAGAAATAGTATGATATAGATATAAGTTATCAGAGGTAACAATCATAAGGTACTATATAGACATAAGGTATCAGAGGTAAAAAATGAAAAAGGGTAATGTGTCTCCCCTTATTCCTTATTTTTCTCCATTGAAAATATTTCTCATTCTCTCATTGTGTTCTCCCCCTCTTATTGTTCTCCCCCTTTGTGATAATCAAAAAGTGGGAAAGCATATATAGGAGACAAATAAAACATGAGAAGTAAAAGGAGTTCTGTATTAGAGTAGTCAAAAAGTACAAAAACAGATTACAAATGAATTCCTATCAAAAATCCTGGCCACTGGATCATTCCACCTCTTCCACTTGAGATTTTCCTTTGGGATCAGAAGAAGGCTCGGGTGGTGAGGATTCAGGTGAAGGTTTGGGAATGCCAGAAAAGATCAAAGGAGGCTGAGCCACTGACACAGAGTCAGGCCTGTAGGTTGAAGATTTTTGGGTGATCATTGGTGTGAGGCTTCGAATAGCTTGACCAGGAGTTAGCTGGACTGTGGAAGCAGCTGAGGCAGAAGCAGACAAAGCAGGAGGTATGATGACTGGTCTGGCATCAACATGCAAGAAGGGCAGCAACAGATTTCTAAAATCCATAATAATTCCTCCTCCTCTTTCCATAGCAGAGATGAAATCATCTTTGTTCTCCATAAATTTCTCTAAGGCAGGAGTCAATTCTCTTAGCTTTCTCACTTGTTCTCTGAAAGCTTGAGTGACTGGAGAGAGCTTAATGTGTTCCAACATTAGCTTGAAGTGGTGTTCGAGTTGATGCTTGGTGAAAATTTTGGTGAAGTAGTGGTCCACTTTGCTCTTTATGGATTCCTGAGAGGCAGAGGCTTCTCTCATATAATCTTGGACAATCTTCATTATTTCTCTAGCAGAATCTCTTGTAGAAAGCACCACTCGGCTCAATTCTGATGAGTCCACAGAGCCACTGGTTGAAATAGAACCAATCTCCTCCTTCAACATTGCTCGAACTTGATTCAGGTCAACTGATAGTTTGGATGTGAGAGGGCCAAGAGAGAAGGAAATAGTTTCTTTGAAACTCTTAGACAAACCACTGATTAGGCTTTGAACTTAAGAGTCTTGTAATTGAACATGATCCTTCACTGAGGTTTTGAAACTTTCAAACACTGAGACAAACTGGCTTACTACACTCTTCACATAAGCTAGGTCCTTGTCAGCTTGAGACTTGGAGCTCATATAAGAATCCAAAGCAACAATTGATGTCTTGAGAGCTTCAAGATCTGCTTCGATTCTAGAAGACTGAGTCTGGCACTCTTTCACTTCTTCCATAAGCTCAGACATAAAAGAAGATAAATTACAAGCCAGAGATAGCTCGAAGGATCTCTCTAACATTTTCATTTCTTCATAAAAGCTTTGCTTCATCTCAGCAACTGATACACTGAATGATTCTTTCAGCTCATTCTTCATGGATTCAAGATCAGATTTAGAGACAAAATCATTAGGGACAACTGCAGCAGATCCCCTTGCTGAGGCCAAACTAACTACAGAATCAGTCATTATTGAATTAATTGAGGAAGCAAGAGAGGTTTCCATTAACTTCACTTCTTTAACAAAACTGGATTTGAGGTCCTCTTTCAGCTTATTCAAATCATGAAATCTGACCACATCATCTGGAAACAACTCAGAAGCAAGATCATAATTGGTCTTCGGTCTATTCATAGACACCTCATTGTCATAATCCGGATAATCCAATCCACAGACTATAAACCCTAGGTCTTCTACCCAGTCTCCAAGCTCAAAAGCTACTGTAACATTTCCAAGCACGGACTGATGCTCCCCCTCAATGGGTGCATTCTCATGTATCACAACAGCATTTTCTGCTGGATTCTCTTCATCAGAATCTTCTACTACAAGTTCCACAGGTGCAGCATCTAGAAGATCTTCTGATACAGGTACAGCTTCTTCTGTAACTCTTTCTACTTCATCAGCAGGCATAGCTGAGTTTCCAATCAAAGGACTCATACTTAACCTACCAGAAGCAGGCGATTCAGATACATTCTCCTTTTCCTCTTCTTCTTGGTGAGGTACAGACTGGTCTTCCTCATAGGTAGACAAAATTTCTTCTACCTTTCCTTTCCTAGAATAGACCAATTCTGCAACAGGACTTGGGGGCAAGTCTGGATCTCCTCCAACATCCATAGGAGTTTCTTCTTCTTCTTCTTCTTCTTCTGTTTCATCACTATAAACAGGTTCCTCTTCATTAGGTCTTAGACTCGGATCTCTCATATCCTTTGGTCTTGAGGGATGATTCACAAGATTAAACTTATCATAGATCTTTTGATCATCACTGACCCATTCTCCTTTCCATGGGTTCCAGTTAATTTTCATGTACTTACAAACAGTCGAGGTGATGCAAAAATTGTTCTTGACTACAACCGTCTCATCCTGAGACTCAGCTATTCCTTTCACTTTTATCATCACTGAAATCAGCTTGGCAAAGAATAAAGCATTAGTCTTTGACTTTGGTCTAATCATGTCTTCCATTTGAAGCATCAACAATCTGCACAGATTGATTTTTACACCATGTCTTAGCAAATGAAGAAGATAGATATCTTGATATATTAGATTTGCAAAATCTCCTCACCTCGGTATCAACACATGCTGAACAAACTTGAAGAGCAGTCGATTCTCTCCATCCATTTCAGCAGCAACCACTTGCCTTTGATTCCCATTACCAGTCAGTTCTTTTAAGGCGGTTTCATAATCAAAGATGTCACTACTAGGTGGCATTGCTCTTGATACATACCCAGAGACACCTTCATGTGGTAATTTTAAATACTCAGCCCACTCTACTGAAGAAAAAGACATCTCTTTTCCATTTACAAAAGAGCTTACCCAATTCTCATTTTTAGACTTCTCGAAAGTTACAGACTCATAGAACTGTTTTACCAACTTCGGGTAGTATGGGCCATTGTTATTCGAGAAACAATCCACCCATTTCTGGTCTTCCAGAATCTCGAGTACTAAGGATTTGCTAGGCAGTAGCCATTCCACGCACAGTTCCTTCTCGATTACTATGTCTCTATTCTGCAAGTGAGGATTCACTGGTCACCTTCCCGATCTAGTTCTGACTTCACTAACACTAGCTTTATGCTGTGTCTTCTGCTTCTTAGCGTTTGGTTCTGCACTTTCATCTCTGACGATAGGAAGCTTAGTTTTTGCCATCGCGGGTTTAGGGTTCTTGGCCGATTTGAGAGCTAAGGTTCGAAGGTGAGAGATTTTGAGCTCGGTGAGGTAAGAAGTGGCTTAGACTGAGTTTTATCATTTAGGAATTCCAAATAAACGACTAAAATAGAGTAATAAAATAAAATAAAATGATTCGTATTCTTGGCGGCAGACAGAAGTTTTAAAACCTTGCATCGGTGTGAGTTAATCATCGGTGAGAAAAACAAATCGGTGAGAGTTTCACATCGGTGAGAATTTTTACATCAGTGAGAATTTTACATCGGTGAGAATTTTCACGTTGGTGAGAATTTCACATCAGTGAGAATTTTCACACCGGTGAGAATTTCACATCAGTGAGAATTTTACATCGGTGAGAATTTTCACGTCGGTGAGAATTTCACATCAGTGAGAATTTTCACACCGGTTGTGATTAAACATTCCCAATTCGTGTCTTATGTAACTTTGCCTATCCGAACTTAAAGGTTTAGTGAAAATATCAGCCAATTGATGTTCGGTGCCAATAAATTCAAGAGAAATATCACCTTTTTGATAGTGATCTCTTAGGAAATGGTGTCTTACAACTATGTGTTTGGTTCTAGAGTGAGATACAGGATTCTTAGAGATGTTTATTGCACTGGTGTTATCACAGTTGATTGAAACATGTTTAAAAACATACCCATAGTCCAAAAGAGTGTGTTTCATCCACAGAATTTGTGCACAGCAACTACCAGCAGCTATATATTCTGCTTCGACAATAGATAATGCAACTGAGTTCTGTTTCTTACTACACCAAGAAACTAGGGATTTTCCAAGCAAATGACATGTTCCAGATGTGCTTTTTCTATCTAACTTACAACCAGCAAAGTCAGCATCTGAATAACTCATTAACTCAAAGGATTGTCCTTTTGGGTAAAACAAACCTAAGTTAACCGTGTGTTTGAGATATTTAAAAATTCTTTTGACAGCAAGAAAATGAGATTCTTTTGGATTAGCTTGAAATCTAGCACACATACACACACTAAACATAATATCAGGTCGACTAGCAGTAAGATAAAGTAAACTACCAATCATACCTCTGTAATTTGTTTGATCAACTGGTTTCCCAGTTTCATCTGCATCCAATTTACAGGTAGTACTCATAGAAGTTTAACTTTCCTTGATACTATCCAGACCAAAACGTTTTAAAATATCCTTTGTATATTTACTTTGATTCAAAATAATACCATTTTCATTTTGAAATACTTGAAATCCAAGAAAGTACTTAAGCTCTCCCATTAAGCTCATTTCAAATTCATTTTGCATACTTTTTGAAAAATCAGTACATAAAGAGTGTTTAGAAGATCCAAAAATAATATCATCAACATATATTTGTACAACTAAAACATCTTTAGAAATTCTTTTAATGAAAAGAGTTGGATCAACAATCCCTTTAGTAAAACCATTTGAAATAAGGAAATTGCTAAGTCTATCATACCAAGCTCTTGGAGCTTGTTTTAAACCATAAAAAGCTTTAGAGAGTTTAAAAACTTGATTTGGAAAATGGGGGTTAGTAAATCCAGGTGGTTGTTCTACAAAAACATCTTCAATTATAAAACCATTTAGAAATGCACTTTTCACATCCATTTGATATAACTTGAAATCCAGATGTGCAGCATATGCAAGTAAGATCCTAATGGCTTCTAGTCTAGCTACAGGTGCAAAAGTTTCCTCATAGTCTATACCTTCTTCTTGACTATATCCTTGTGCAACTAGTCTAGCTTTGTTTCTAACTATATTTCCAGATTCATCTACTTTATTTCTAAAAACCCATTTTGTGCCTATTGTTAAGGTGTCCTTAGGTCTGTCAACTAATTCCCAGACTTTGTTTCTTTCAAACTGATTTAATTCTTCCTGCATAGCTATTACCCAGAATTCATCATTGATAGCATCATTGATATTTTTAGGTTCTAGCTGTGAAAGAAAAGCTTGATGTTCAACCTGGTTTCTTAGAGAAGCTCTAGTTTGTGTTCCTCTATCAAGATTACCAACAACAGCTTCTAAAGGATGATTCTTTAGAATCCTTGTTGATCTGGTAAAGGTTGGACTAGAAATTTCAGGTTCATCTATAGGTTCGGGTTCAACAGAAGCAGATTCTGGAAAAAGTCCAGAACTGGATGCTTTTATAACAGGTTCTTTAGATTTATCATTAAGGTCCAGAATAGACAAATCTTCTTCAAGATTCTCAAGAGAGGTTTTAGGCTCATGTGGATCAGTTTCATCAAACTTGATGTGAACAGATTCTTCCACACATTTGGTTTTCTTATTGAATACTCTATAGGCTTTACTTGAAATAGAGTAACCCAGAAAAATTCCTTCATCACTTTTGGAAGCAAACTTATCCAGATTATCTTTAGTATTCAGAATAAATACTTTGCAACCAAAAACTTTAAAGTAATTAACCTTAGGCTTTCTATTGTTCCACAATTCATAAGGGGTTTTCTTAAGAACAGGTCTAATTAAGACTCTATTAATAACATAACAAGCTGTATTTACAGCTTCAGCCCAAAAATAAATAGGCAGGTCATATTCATTGAGCATGGTTCTAGAAATTTCTTGAAGGGTTCAGTTTCTTCTTTCTACTACACCATTCTGTTGGGGTGTTCTAGGGGCAGAAAAGTTATGAGTATAGCCATTGAGTGAGCAGTAAGATTCAAAATCTTGATTTTCAAACTCACGACCATGATCACTCCTCAGGGTCTTAATCTTAAGTCCACTAAGGTTCTCTACAGACTTGGAATATTTAATAAAGTAAGAACAAGCTTCACTTTTGTGAGCTAGAAAGTATACCCAAGTATATCTAGAAAAATCATCTACGAGAACATAGAAATAGTGCTTCCCATTTAAACTAGAAACTCTTGATGGTCCAAAAAATTCCATGTGAACCAATTCAAGTGGTTGAGAAGTCGAAACTTCTTTCTTTGATTTAAAAGAAACTTTGTGTTGTTTTCCCTTTTGACAGGGGTTACACACTTTATCATTTGGGAATTCTAATTTAGGTAGGTCTCTAACTAGGTTCTTTCTAGAGAGTTTTCTAAGTGAGTGAATGTTGCAATGTCCCAATCTTCTGTGCCATAGCCAAGATTCTTTATGAAAAGAATTCAAACAAGTAATATTCTGTTTAGCTAAAGAATTCAGATTAACAGCATAAACATTTTCATTTCTTAAGGCAGAAAATACCAAAACATTCTTAGAATTAAAAACTTTGCAAGAATCATTTTCAAATTTAACATGAAAACCATCATCACATAACTGAGAAATACTTAATAAATTGTATTTAAGGCCATCAACAAATAAAACTTTAGAAATCAAAATTGAATCAGTGTTACCAATCTGGCCTAGGCCGATGATTTTTCCTTTTGAATTATCACCAAAGGTGACAAAGCCTCCATCAACTTTTATTAAACTCTTGAAACAAGAGAAGTCTCCTGACATATGTCTTGAACATCCACTATCCAAATACCACGTCTCTTTACAGGAGCTCTTCAAGCAAGTTCCCTACAAAACAGATTTAGATGGGAGATGATTTTGGTACCCAGATTTTCTTGGGTCCAGACAGGTTAGCCAATAACACTTTAGGTACCCATATTTGTCTAATGGGTCTCATATAATTTGTAGAATTGACATGCTTTGAAAGATAAACTTTATTAGATCCATAGCTATGTATATAACTGGTTGAAGCATATGAAGTTCCAGAATTACCTTCATTCTATCCAGATTTAGAAATTAATCTAGTTTTGGCAATTTTCCTTTGTCCAGGTTGGTATCCTATACCAGTAGTATATTTAGGTGCTATTTGCTTTCCTAGCATCTGTGTTAGTGTATTTTTGCCATTGGTGAACTTCTCTAAGTCTTTCTTGAGTTGCTCATTAGATAGTTTCAGTTCAGTGTTCTCCTTTAACAGTTGAGCATTTTTCTCTTTTTCAATAGTGAGTTCGGTTTTAACTGTAGTGGTGAGAGCATGTTGTTTCTTTAATGACTTGTATTTATCCTTAAGTTCATTACATGTCTCTTCCAGCATATCACAGTACTCAATCAATTCATTTTTAGACATTGTTCCAGAATCAGATTCAGATTCTGCATTATCTCCAGAGTAATAATATGAATTTGAAGCAGGAGTTTCAGTAGTTACCTGAGAAGTGTTTGTCATAAAACACATGTTGGCTCGATTCCTTTCAGAGTCTGAAGATTCAGCTTCACTTGTGCTATCTTCTGAAGCACTCCAAGTAGCCTTCATGGCTTTCTTAAACTTATTGTCCTTATATTCATATTTCTTTTTATACTTTAGCTTTGGACAGTCGGCTTTAATGTGTCCTTTTCTCTTGCACTCATAGCAGACAACATCATCTGATTTGTCATTCTTCTTCCAATCCTTTTTCCATTTACCTTGGTGATCATACTTACCCTTATAATTTGTTTTTCTGAAGAACTTCTTTTTCCTATAAAATTTCTTAAATCTTCTAGCAATGTGAGCCATCTCAACATCACTGTCAGAATCACTTCCACTGTCTTCACAGCTTGAACTTTCAACTACAGCTTGAAGCTTTTCTTTGTCCTTATTCTTTGAAGTTGAGGATTTGAAAGCGACAGACTTTATTGCAGGTTCATTTTCTTCCTCTTTGTTCACTTTAAGCTCTTCTTCATACATCATCAGCTTGCCAATTAGTTCCTTGACAGGTAGAGCAGCAATGTCACAATATTCTCTGATTGAGACAGACGTGCCTCTCCATCTATCAGGTAGACATCTCAAAATTATCATAATTTGTTCCTTCGATGAGACATCCTTTCCCAGTGAGATCATTGTATTGACAATTTCATTGAACCTGAGATACATGTCAGAAATGGGTTCGTCAGGCTTCATTTTAAAATTATCATACTTGATAGTATAAGTGTTCAATCTCATTTCTTTAACATTCGTTGTTCCTTCATGAGAAACAGCTAAGGTATCCCAAATTTCATATGCAGTTTTACATGCAGAAATTCTATTAAACTCTTCATCTCCTAGAGCACAGTACAAGGCATTCATAGCTTTACAGTTGTTATTGTAAGCAGTCTTTATAGGTTCATCCCAAGTAGATCTAGCAGTAGTAGGAATTTTGTATTCTGATTCAATAGCAGTCCAAATATCAAAACCTATGCTTTCTAGATGAATTTTCATTTTCAGTTTCCACGGAGCATAATTAGTTCCATTGAAGAAAGGTGGCCGGTTAGTAGCAGCACCCTCAAGTCTATTGTCCATGATGAGAAAATTTTAAAGAGATAAAAATTTAGATATAACAGAAATTTTAAGAACTTTAAAATACAACTAAAATCACATTTCAAAAGCAGAGTACTTTTAGAAAGTATTTTCAAACCTCTGATACCAAGTGTTGGTCGGAGTGGTTAACTCAAGAGGGGGGTGAATTGAGTACCAATTAAAATTTCTGTAGTTAAAAATAGTGTCTTAAAGACCCCCAAAATAAAATAATAAATTAAACTGTAGTGAATTTATATTAAAGTAGAGGTTCTGTTAGATTCTCAAGGGATTCATTAATTCCCAGTTAATCAATACAGGAGTGTATGATTAACGTTTGAAACTAACTTACTAATCTACACTTAACATAAACACTTGCTAATTTAATTATCAAAGTAACTTTAAAAACAGTATTAGTTTTAAAGTGATTAGCAGCGGAATAAAACTTTGAAAGAGATGGCACAACAAATGTAACCAAGAGGTTCAGTCTCAAGCCGAGACTTAGTCCTCTCAAAAGTTTATATAAAAATGATCCACACCCTGGATCGGGGTTCAACAGTTTACAACTGTCCAGGTCCAAGACCTCTACCACTGTTCTTCGTGGGAAACAGTACAACAACAACCAGCTGTCCAGGTCACACACGACCTCTACCACTGTTATTCATGGGAAAGGAAGAATGAAGGAGTTTTGTAAGGATTTACGAATCCTTCAGTTTGAGTACAGGAGACAGTGTATGTGTTATATACATCATATAACACACACTGCTCGAAATGAATGATAATAAATCACAGAACAAGAGATGTAGAGTTTAGAAGTGGTTCTGGTGATTTCAGTGTAGCTCTGGACTCCTTTGGATTCGATCAGAAGTGAGTCTGAGTCCTCTTCTCGTTTCTGTTTGAGAAACAGAGTGTCGTATGCTCCAGGTTCACAGTCAGTGAAAATGTAGTAGTTGAAGTTCTTCAGTGTTCTTCTTGTATGCACAGAACACTTCTTGAGTATGCTTGATTGTCTATGAGCTTTTCTGTGTTCTTCTCGTTCTTGTGTTTTTGGTATATTCCATCCACCATACGATGCTTCTCTAGTTCGCTTCCTTTTGTTGTTCGTTGATCCCTTTTTTTGGGCAGCGTAGTCTTCTCGTATTTATCTCCCAACAGGGGACAGAAAAGATTTCTTTTCAGCAGGTATGAGGTACGGGTTCCTGACATCCGACAACCTTTATCAGATATTTGACAAATCATTAAAATGTATGATATGACCGTTAGATAGATTAAATATAGGAAATAAAGAAATTCAAACAGTGAGTCGAGTGATCGGTAGGTAATCAACATCGGTAGCTTGGACATCGGTAGCTTGAACATCAGTAGCTTGAACATCGGTAGCTCAATGTCATTAGTTGCTTTGACTCTATCGGTGGCTCTATGCGTCGGTTGGTACATGATTGTATCGGTGACTTTGTTTATCGGTAGCTCCATGCGTCGGTAGCTTCATGCATCGGTAGCTCCATGCATCGGTAGCTTCATGCGTGTATCGGTAGCTGTGAGTCTGTTAGTAGCTTCGTCCATCGGTGACTCTTATTCCATCGGTAGCTATTTATACTTACACTGGTAGCTCTATGTTTGTATCGGTAGCTGTCTGTAAGTCAGTAGCTTATATTTATAAGCACATCGGTAGCTCTGTGTTAAGTCTATCGGTAGCTGTCTGTCGGTAGACTAAGTCTATCAGTAGACTGGGTACCGGTAGCTCATTATCAGTAGCTATAGGCAGATTACTTATCTGTTTTATGCAGAACACATCCGATTGTGTTAGAATCAATTTATAACTTGTATGAACATGGATAAATGAGGATTAACATATTCCAAAGACTATTTTAAAAATTATTATTGGTTTGATCACATATTTGAAAGAATTAAAGTATAGATCAATAATACTTAAAAATATCATAGAGAATGAAAACATAATTGGGATTTTCAACACATATGAATACATGATTGAGATTATCAAAACTGGTGAGGTCAACACTATCTATAGTACTCCAATGTAATTGCCTGGTGGGAATGGTGTGTTGCTTCCAGACAAGTCTGCTGGACATCATAATTAAAACGGATGGGTGTGTGTGCCCGCTCGTTGCTTTCCAACAAGTTAGGTTGGTGGAATTCTCCAGAAATGGAAGAGATAAGAACCTGCTCACTGTTGAACGGTCATCACCTCTGGTGGTTCATCTTGCCTGCTCGGGTTCGAGGAACCTGAATCGAACGCCTGGAGACGACACCCTCATCATGTTGAGGGCGCACTGCCGCACGAGTCTGGCGATGATTGTTGGTGGGAGCCCTCGGGAAAGACTCATGTTTCCTTGAGTTAAGGCCTTGAGTGAACTTCTCATTCACCTCCCCAGAATATGTGAGGGAATCTTGATTGCATTCTGGGGATAATGACCCGAAACGGTTGGAAACGGTGGTTGGCGCCACCTGCTTCTTGATCGCTGGTCATCACTGTCCGGACGACCGAGGTGAATTATTGACTTGGAGGGCTTGTCGAGCGGCCTCCAGAATCAAAATGGTACCGTATCGATGGTATTACTTAACCAGTTCATTTGATACCCAGCGTTGAATATGCTGAGTAGGTGATGTCGTCCTCAGAGCGGACGACGATCCAGCAGGAGTAGCAGCAGAGGTATTCACAATAGAGGCATTCATAGGTGTGAACTTAAGAGAATCCATTTCTGTAACGCATAAGATCTTGGAAAAGAGTGCCTATTTGATATAACAGACATAATCAAGATAAGTTCAGCTACTACATCTTTTGGATGAGCACATATGTTATTGATTGTTTTGTTGGCCCTCTCATTGAGTTTAAATATAGGCCTAACAAATAAATAAAACATCATTTTAACTTGGTTAAGGATTCACGTCGGGTTCACCATTTTTTGTTTCCTCTGGAAATGGGGATGACCTTGTTTGCTTAAGGTTAAAACATTCCAATCTGTTTCTAATGAGTTTTTTCATAGAACCGAAAACATCCAATGATTCTATATCCATTTGGACCTACTTTCCAAAGGTAGGTGCTCATTAGTTGTGGACCGATGAGGCTTAAGAATTTGCATTGGTCAAGAGGATGGGCGGTCATACTCATCACACCTTTTTGGGGGGAATTATTGTCTACTCAGGGAATCTCTTTATAGATTTAAGTTATGTTCACGAATCCTTATTACACTACCAAGTATGAAAAATGAGCCTTCCTTAAGATCTGACAATCAATGATTAATATGTATAAGATTTAGAGAATCTTTTATATGTATTCGAGGTTCTTCGTCGATAAAGAATCATTTGTATTTGTTAGATATTCTTAGTCAATGGTATCCTTTAATACATTGTATAAAGATGTCTTGGTTATTATGATAACCATAATGGTTTTAAAGCCACTCAGCGGGGCACTTGAAGTTTATTATCGTTTATAAGGACATGGATTATTTAAGAGTTGGGATCTTACCCATGGATGGGCTACCTATGTATCCTTGTTTAGAAAAGGAATCAGAACCCACGTAGTTTGGGTAAATAAGATATAGTTTAACGTCATATGGGACATATGAGAATTAATGGGTGATGGGCTTGAACCTTAGAAAGGCTTCCTACGTAATCTACTTTTAAGGAAGAGATCAAAGTCCACGTATTTAGAGTAAAGAATTATGAGGTTTATGCATGGTTGATGGATCAAAGAAAGATGTCATAATTACTTTTACGCTCTAAGATCACGTGAGTCATGCTCGGTGTGAGAAACAAGAGGTATTGGTAAAACCTGACAATTATGCCATGAGATATGAAATCATAAGAAATAATGTGGGGATTATGTATGCATGACTGCCCAAGATAGATGAGGATTGGAATTTACTTCAGGGAAGAAACCTGGGAACAGACCCGGGAATAGGGTTTATAAAGGTATATGTTCTTTTATGGAGATTTGGATACTCTAACTTGGGGCTTACTTCTGAGGAAGATGCCCAAATTAGAAGGGGACTTGGGGCTTACTTCTAAGGAGGATGCCAAAATCAAAAGAAATTAAGACTGGTTAAGAGAAATTATGACTGGGGCTTATTCCTAAGAATGAGGCCCATGTTAAAGGGATTTTGAGAACTGGGTCTTATTCCTAAGAAGGAGTCCCAGGTTAAGGGGAATTATGACTGGGGATTACTCCTAAGGAGGATGCCCAGGTTAAGGGAAATTGGAATTTGGGGCTTAATCCTAAGGAGGATGCCGAAATTAGGGAAATTGGACTTGGACTTACTCCTGAAAAGGAGGCCCAGGTTAAGGAGACTTGAGACTTAGGGCTTATTCCTAAGAAGGAGGCCTAAGTTAATGAAATTTATGACTGGGGATTACTCCTGAAAAGGAGGCCCAAAAATAGGGGACTTGGGGCTTACTCCTAAAAAGGATGCCCATATTTGGGAATTTTAGATTGGGACTTACTCCTGAGAAGGAGGACCATTTGTTAAGGAGATTTGAGATTTAAGACTTATTCCTGAGAAGGAGGCCTAAGTTAATGGAATTTATGAGGGGGGCTTACTCCTAAGGAAGATGCCCAAATTAGAGAAATTATGACTGGGGCTTACTCCTGAAAAGGAGGCCCAGGTCAAGGGAACTTCTCATCTTAAAGGATGAGGTTGAATGAATGAAATCTCCCACCTTAGTGATATAAAGATATATAAATCACTATGTTTTGATATATGTTCCACATAATTCCTTTCAGATAAGGAAACCAACAAAGGAACCATGCCATAAATGGTTTTGAAGATGGTTCTTAAGGCTAAATCTTGAAAAGGAGAGGTGGATTTAAAGAAACCAAGTGAATAGGTAGGAGGGGCACCCAAAAAGAGAGAGGCGCGCAAGTCCTGCGTGGGCGTGCAAGTCATGGTTGCGCAAGTATACTTGCGCAACACATGGGTACTTGCACGACGGTCAACCCTTAGGGTAATACTTGGGCGAGACTTAGCTCAAGCCTTTAGTATTATCCCTAAAGACTTTTAAATGAGTGGCGCACAGGTTCTATTGAAGGAATAAGGCGGCGCACAAGTGTGTCCATTTTCCTTAAGGGATGGCCACTTAGGCGTGCAAGTGTTGATGAGTTTCAACACTTAGTCCTTGTTCCCCTTATTTAGATCTTCCTTTCTAGGTAAGAAATTACCTTAGAAGTGTTCGGAAGGCTTCGAGAAGAGACTAGGGTGCTGAGATCTCAAATCTGAGTTTCTGGATTCTTCCCCCTTGAAATAGGGGGCCTACAAGGGGTATTTATAGGCCAGGGAAGACCTTGGGCGAAAATCAAAGAGGGTGCGCAAGTCACCTGCACGACCAATATGTGGCGCGCAAGTATACTTGCGTGACCATGATGAAACTTGCGCGACCCAAGTGTGAAGAAATCCTTGTTCATGCCTTTGTCAATTTTTGATGTTTCTTCAAAGGATTAATCACTTTGGACTAAGGTATTTCCCTTTTTCAGTTGTTAGAATCTGTGACGGAAAGGAGCGTCAATAGTTTCGGGTCGTGAGGCATGGGGGTCGAGTGACGTCGCGACGCCGGAGTTCTCGACCAGGCCTATGGGTCTCTTTTGGGAGAAAAAGCTGGCGCCAAGGAAGTGTCGTGGCGAGTGCGGGGAGGTCGTGCGAGATCCATGTGATGCCTTTGGGCTTCGTCTGAAGAAGGCAAGGTTCTTGGAAGGCCGCGCATCGGCCGATGTCGAGCTTGGAGATCTATCGCGGTCGCAACAATAGTCTCCAAGAAAGCCTATTTTCCAGTGGTCTTGAGTCTACGCGAGGTATGATTTTTCTTTTGGTCTCAGGGTCTAGTTCTGGGGATTTCTTTTCTTCTTCAATCTACTAGGTAGGTTCCCTGTTTCTCCTTTTTAGGTGTCCCAATTTTCTTTTGATAAACTTCGGTTTGGTTGTCGTTTACCCATTCACTGTCAAATTCTCTATTCACCTGTAGACTATGGATCAATTATTTCTGCTAAAATATTTTGAATGGATTTAGCCCGTTTATGTCCTCTTCAGTTGAATTTTATATTCATATGTTATTGTTTTATAGATAAATAATTTTTGTCCGGTTATTGATTGGTCTATCCATTTTAGTTGGGTTACAATATATATATATATATATATATGTGTGTGTGTGTGTGTGTGTGTTTACTATGCTTCTTTCAACAAGTTATAAATATATAAATACTATATAGGAGAGTCTTTAAAGGGACAGGTTACTACTCTCCATCTCGGTTCTTCATTCTAATAAGGCTCTGTACATGCAATCAGGGTTCTTCCATACCCAACCTGAGCACTACACCTCCTTCGTGAATCTGAGTCTTTCCACAAGGCAATTAGCATATAAGTTAAGGGTCAAATATTTGTCTCGAATATTTATTTATTTTATGATCTTATGTTTTTAATGGAAAATACAATTATTTTCAAACGTCTATTTATCAAAAATGTATTCATGCAATGGAAATGGTTTTCTTCACTTTTTCTATTGCAAATCATATAAGGAGATTATATGTTTTATTTAATGTTAAGTTTTAATTCAAGTTTGTCTAAGGGTTATGTTTTAATATTTCTCATTAAATTTATATTTTGTAAGGGAAAATATAATTTATTTTCAAACGTCTATTTATCAAAATTTTATTCATGCAATGGAAACAATTTTCTTCACTTTTTCTATTGCAAAACATATAAGGAGATTATATGTTTTATTTAATGTTAAGTTTTAATTTAATCTTGTATAAGGGTTATTTTAATTTATAATTATTTTATTTTATACACTTATGATCCTCAAAATTAGTTTTTTAAAAGCTAAACCCATTTTCATAAGGGATTGCTTTCTTGTAAGGGTTTTATTTTTATGATTTGTCTTTCTTGTGAAAAATCATATATACACGCTTTATATATGCAAATATGTATATGTTCATACACAAACACACCCATATATATATATATATATGGTTTTCCATCCTAAATCTATTCTGGATTTCTAAATGTTGTTTATCAATGTTTAACCAACGCGAGCAGTACTTGTTTGGTTGTGAAATGCAGAACCCATACACTTAATTATATTTATATATGGTCATCTCTAAGGTGAATCTAGGTTTTTAAAAGGTTAAAAGTTTGTATGTATTAATATTTCTAAGGTCGATAATTATATTTGGGTTCATTTAATATGGGTTTTAATTATGCAAAACCGAATATACACTTAGTGTATATTTGGACATTCACACATAATTCAATCTATTTCTATTTTTATGTTATTAAAGATGATTTACAATCTTTAAATAAAGACTTAGATGCGAATAAAGTTTCGGGTTCAAATGGGTTGGTATATTTATTATACATACACCCATATAGTTTTAATCCACCCAGTTTTAATTCTATCAAGTGTTGATTTGCAATGATGTTTTTTAAAATGTAAGGGAAATTTATTTATTACTTTATAAAATCTCTATTTTTTGGTTCTTGTAAGGGAGTTCATTTTCTTAAAATGTGAATTACTTTTATTATGCTAAGGGTTTGTCATTATTTAACAAATTCCATTTCTTTTAAGATGTTAATATACACACACACACACACACACACACACATATATGTAATTTTAGTTTTCATAATATATAAAGGGTGCGACATATACATATTTTATGTATATATATGGTTATATGTATGAACCTATAAGTTTGAACCGTAATCCAAAATAGGTTGGCCTAAAACAAAATTCGATGGTTAAAGTATGTTGTTGATATGCTTAATTAAATTCTCATGAATGTATGCATTACATAGAACAAGTGTTGCACTGCAAATCAGTTGACTATATATGCTATGCAACCTAGGGTATGACCATTTATTAAGACATGAACATTTATCGGCGCATGCTTGTGTACAAATGACATCTGTCTTAATTTGAAATTGGTCATTTTAAACTATAAATATTCATTTCCATGAATTAAGGATTTTGAAAATTAAGGAACTATCATTTTATGTGGTAACCCCATTACTTGCGTGTTTTAAATTAATATAACATGCATAAAGAATGTTTACCGGTTTATGCATGTCATTGGGAATTATTATTTAATTAATAACTAACATATTATGATTTAGTTTAATGTCAGTTCCATTTATCAGTGCATGAATTGAGTATGAATAATACCCATCCGAAGTTATAAACATGCAATGTAATGCATTGAAAGTTTATAGAAGAGTTGTAAAGTTATTAATTTATGTGATAAATCAAACTATTTATTATTCATCACTCATGATAATGAATTGAGAATTTAATTATTTGGAGTGGTATGGGACACCCCAAATAAAAGACATGGAATTAGGTATTCAAATTGGTATGAGACACTTTTGATACATGGTCTTATTAAACATATGAGGAATGTATTGGACTAGTATGTTCCAGGTTGGGGACTGATAAAAGTAATCCCTCTAGGTTGGGGTCCAGTTACAGTAGACCCTTCGGGTTGGAGTCTGGTTATAGAGGCTCTCAGAGTTGGAGTCTGGTTACAGAGGCTCTTCAGGATGGAGTTCGGTTATAGAGGCTCTCCGAGATGGGGTCCAGTTATATTTATCCCTTAGGTATTGGCATGAGTCCTTGACACAAAAATTAAATTCCGACATTATATATTCCCTCATTATGTGAATGAAAATTTATTAACCAAATGGATATTCTACTAGTATAATATCCATGGTTAAGAGACAGTACTTATGAGTATTAGAAAAGTAAAATCTTATGGCATGACATATGTTTAGCACTTAGTGATTTAGTATTCGATGCAGGAAAATGAAGTTATTACCTTTATGCGCAACTCTAGTTATTCATTACTCTTAGTTGTTTAATTTCTGCTTACATATTCTTATGTCATACATGTTTAGAATGTCTTTTATTTGTTACTCCAAATGAGTATGCCTATAATTGAATCATGTATCCTTGTAACTCTGTTAGCATGTTTTTAATTGAGCACTTTTATGATATGTTACATGTGTTATAGATTTTCTTTAAGAGAAATGTTTTATGGAAAGTTTTAAAGAATATTTTCAAAATTTATATTGGTTTATTTTAAAACCCCTTACTGGGAATTCACATGCTCACCCTATATTTTTGAAATAAATTTTTAAGGTATCGTGTTTTAGATGAAGAAACATTTCAGAAGTAGCCGGTTTCCCGGAACCTGAACCAAATTTGATCCTTTGTATGGGACATGATGTGTAATTTATCAGTGCATGTTTTTGTAGAAAATTACACATCATGATTAAAGGCACTGACTCTGGGTATTCTGGGGTCGGGTTCTCACAGTTGGTATTAGAGGATTCAGTTTGGATAACTCTGGAAAACTAGAACTGAAACAAACAAAAAAAATTACTTAAGAATTTCTAAATATGAGGTTTTTCCTAATTTTCAGATGGAAAACGAAGGAACTAGTCTTCTGTCTCTTCCCATTGAGGCCATAGAAACCATAATTTCCATAACTATCCATGAAAATTTTATAAACTATTCACATATCCAAATGACATGTAAACACCTCTATGACATATCCAACTCTCCTCGAGTACTTCAACTCCACCGAATAGCGGGTCTAGATTACATCTTTATGATGCAAGCCCAATTTCCATCCTACGTACGACGGGGAAAATACTACAAGGGAATTTTTAAGTGCTTCACCACAGCGTAAGGCATCCAGTCCCTCACGACCTTCCAAGAAGATGTAGCAGCAAGAGACCTCCGCGCGACATATATGTGTCAAGTATTGTCCTATGGCCGTTTTGGTTAGGTAATGGACTTTGACATCCTTGAATATGAAGCCTCACATTCTATGTATAGACAACAAGTACATACGGACGTCTCACAGTTGTACACCCCACATGCCAGACTATGGAGACACCATAAGTGCACCCACGAGATAAAACCAGACTTCTTGGGTTGCACATGGTTTAGGGAGATAGAGAGTTTTGAGCTTGTTTTGGGGATTCGTGTATTCGAGAACTGGGGAAACCATTAGCCTTTATTTTTTTTATGAACAAGTGGTTATATGATAATACAACTTGTTATCCCTTCTTCCTTTCTGATATCTTGTATGTATTTATACTTATGAATAGGTTTCACAGATTGAACCTTCATATTTAATTTTCAGATGGAAGGACGAACCCACATTTTATCCCTTCCCGTCAAAATACTGGAGGTTATCATAGTAAAAACATGGGAGGAAGAGTATCTACCTTTCAAAAACTTGTGAAAAACGTGAAAGAAACTTTATGAAGTATCAAAAAGTCCAAACATTCTCTGTTCCTGTCAGGAGAATACTTAGATATACCACAGAATAGCCATGGTCCAATTGGCCGAATACATACTGAGGGGAAAATGTCATTAAGGGATTTTCCTATGCTTTAATATAGGCTAAAACTTCACAACTAGAGTAATATTTCAAGGGGCTGCTTTGAAGGGAAACCTTTACACAACCTACATGTATCAACTCCTCAGTTTCAGCTTATACGACAATGTTTATGACTTAGATGTTCTCAATCGAGAGGTAGCCCGACGAATTCTTCGAGAATTGGTCTATTTGGAAATCTCTGAAATTTCCACCATGCGAGCCTCTCTTTGAAAGTCTGAGTGTATGCGGCATGAGTTCAACCCATATTATCTGAAGTGTATTTGGGCCAGAGAAGTTGAAGAGTTGAACATCAACTTGGTAATTCACCTGGCCACACCGGAGGACCCTCCACAATGGAGGATGTGGTGAAGATGGTGAGGGAGTCTTTCTCTTATGCATATGTAGAATGAATTGCGAGGAGGCAATTATTAGATGGGGGGAATAATGTGATGCCCCAAATCTTTTTAATATGTAATAATAACTTTTTATTATTTCGTCTTTCAAACAATGGTTCTCAAAATAGAACAAGACACATATTATCAATAAACCACCAAAATGTTTACATCTAAAAAGGGAAAAAACCATAGTTAGCCCAAGAAACTAAATCAAATCTGAGAAGCACCATTGGGAGGCCTGCTAACACCATGAAGAGGCTGAGTAGATATCCCTCATCGCTTGGACCAACCATAAAGAAGAATGTGATCGCTAGGAGAATGGCGCAAGTACTAAGCATAAAAGGAATGTAGAGAACCATCCTAGTAAACCAAACCAAATTAGATATGATATACCATAAACATGTATTTATAAGGGTTTTCCTGACTATTAGAAATACATGTGACCATTTTATAGTCGTTGGAGTTCAAAATGAAGTAACCGTTGGAGTTTTAGTCGAGTGATCATTAGTGTTTTATTAAATGGATATAATTATATTTTTTTAAGACAATATCTTGTAAAATAATAGTAGAAAATTTACATTGAAGTACAATTTAAAATAACTATTTTTATTCTTTTCGAATTATTATTTTAAATAATAATTATACTAATATATATATATATATATATCTAATTTGTAGTTTATTCCCAAGATGTGATATGTATATATATACATATGTATACTAGATTTGAATTATGTGAAATTATGATAAGATTATAATTTTATATTGAGGTTATAAATGATATTGAAAATTATTGTTTTAAAATATTTTAACGACATTATTTTGTAAAAAGTGCACAATTTTAATTATGTGGACAATTAATTAATCTATTTTATTTATTTTTGAAAATGTGTTGTGTACATAATTATTATATTGGATTAAAAGTTTCATAACATTGTTAACATTTTGAATACATAATAAAACTATTTTAATAGATTGATTTAAAATTGTACAAATATGAACGATATTTTGATAAAAATTATTGTTATCTTGAATCATACATATATATGTGTAATATTAAAATTTTTCTAGAGTTTCAAAATTACAAATTATGATAATTATTATATTGATTTTCAAGTATCAATTTAATTTATAAGTATATAATATGAAATATAAAAATATATATTTTATAAAGGAATTTAATAATAACAACTTTTACTTTTAAAAGTATTGATAAAATAAGTTTAATATATTATTATATTCGTTTAAATTTTGACTTTTTTTAAAAAAAATTATTGATAATATAATATGATAATAATAGAGTAATGATATAATAAAATAATAATAACAATATAATAATAGCAATATTATAATAATAATAGAGGATTTAATCAGACAAAAGAAAGAAAAAAAAACAAAGAAGGGAATCCCGTGAGATTCGTGATGAAGGGAGACCGCGCCTCGGGGGTTGGGGTGCATCGCGCTCCAGCTACAGGTCGCGGGTCCAGGCCGCGTCTAGGGTTTTAGCAGGGTGGGGAGAGCTCGGTGGTAGAGTCGATCAGGGTCTGACGTCAGGTGTCGGGTCACGAGGCATGGGGGTCGAGCGACGTCGCAAAGCCAGAGTTCACAAGCAGGCCTGTGGGTCTCTTTTGGGAGAGGAAGCTGGCGCCAAGGAAGTGCCACGACGAGTGTGGGGAGGTCATGCGAGATCCATGTGATGCCTTTGGGCTTCGTCCGAAGAAGGCGTGGTTCTCAAAAGGCCACGCATCGGCTGGTGTTGAGCTCAGAGATCTGTCGCAGTCGCAGTAGTAGTCTCCGAGCAAGCCTATTATCCAGCAGTCTTCAGTCTACGCGAGGTATGGTTTTGATTTTGGTCTTAGGGTCTAGTTACGGCAGTTCCATTTCTTCTTCAATCTACTAGGTAGGTTCCCCGTTTCTCCTTTTTAGGTGTCCTGATTTGTTTTTGATAAACTTTGGTTTGGTTGTCTTTTACCCATTCACCGTCAAATTCTCAGTTCACATGTAGACTATGGATCAATTATTTCTACTGAAACATTTTGAATGGATTTAGCCCATTTATGTCCTCTTCAGTTTCATTTTATATTCATATGTAATTGTTTTATAGATAAATAATTTTTGTCCGGTTATTGATTGGTCCTTCCGTTTTAGTTAGATCACAATATAAATAAATATATATATATATATGTGTTTACTATTATTATTTCAACAATTTATAAATATATAAATACTATATAGGAGAGTCTTTAAAGGGATGGGTTACTACTCTCCATCTCGGTTCTTCACTCTAATAAGGTCCTGCACACACAATCGGGGTTCTTCCATACCCAACCTGAGCACTACACCTCTGTGAATATGAGTCTTTCCACAAGGAAATTAGCATATAAGGTAAGGGTAAAATGTTTGTCTTGAATATTTATTTATTTTATAGTCTTATTTTTTGTATGGTAAAATACAATTATTTTCAAACGTCTATTTATCAAAAATTTAATCATGCAATGGAAATGGTTTTCTTTACTTTTTTTATTGAAAATCATATAAGGAGATTATATGTTTTATTTAATGTTAAGTTTTAATTCAAGTTTGTGTAAGGTTTATGTTTTATTATTTTTCATTAAATTTATATTTTTTAAGGGAAAATACAATTTATTTTCAAACGTCTATTTATCAAAATTTTATTCATGCAATGGAAACAATTTTCTTCACCTTTTCTATTGAAAATCACATAATGAGATTATATGTTTTATTTAATGTTAAGTTTTAATTTAATTTTGTGTAGGGGTTATTTTAATTTATAATTATTTTCTTTTATACACTTATGATCCTTAAAATTATTGTTTTAAAAGCAAAACCCATTTTCATAAGGGATTGCTTTCTTGTAAGGGTTTTCTTTTTATGCTTTCTCTTTCTTGTGAAAAATCATATACACACACTTTATATATGAAAATATATATATGTTCATACACACACACACCCATATATATATATATATATATATATATATGGTTTTCCATCCTAAAACCTATTCTGGATTTCTAAATGTTGTTTACCAATGTTTAACCGACGCGAGCAGTACTTGTTTGGTTGTGAAATGCAAAACCCATACACTTAATTATATTTATATATGGTCTTCTCTAAGGTGAATCTAGGTTTTTCAAAGGTTAAAAATTTGTATGTATTAATATTTCTATGGTCGATAATTATATTTGGGTTCGTTTAATATAGTTTTTAATTATGAAAAACCGAATATACACTTAGTGCATATTCATACATTCACACATAATTCAATATATTTCTATTTTATGTTATTAAAGATGATTTAAAATCTTTAAATAAAGACTTAGATGTGAATAAAGTTTTGTGTTCAAATGGATTGGTATATTTATTACACATACTCCCATATAGTTTTAATCCACCCAGTTTTAATTCTATCAAGTGTTGATTTTCAATGATGTTTTTAAAATGTAAGGGAAATTTATTTATTACTTTATAAAATTTATATTTTCTGGTTCTTGTAAGGGAGTTCATTTGCTTAAAATGTGAATTACTTTTATGATTCTAAGGGTTTTTTATTATTAAACAAATTACATTTCTTGTAAGATGTTAATATACATACATATATATATATATGTGTGTGTGTGTGTTTAATTTTAGTTTTCAGAATATATACAGTAATGGTGCGACATATACATATTTTATGTATATATATATGGTTATATTTATGCACCTATAAGTTTGAACTCTAATCCAAAATAGTTTGGTCTAAAAAAAACTTTGGTGGTTAATGTATGTTGTTGATATGATTAATTAAATTCTCATGAATGTATGCATTACATAGAACAAATGTTTCACTTCAAATCAGTTGACCATATATGCTATGCAACATAGGGTTTGACCATTTATTAAGACATGACCATTTATCGGCGCATTCTTGTATACAAATTAAATCTGTCTTAATTTGAAATTGGTCATTTTAAACTATAAATATTCATTTCCATGAATCAAGGATTTTAAAAATTAAGGAACTATTATTTTATGTGGTAACCCTTATACTTGCATGTTTTAAATTAATATCACATGCACAAAGAATGTTTATTGGTTTATGCATGTCATTGGGAATTATTATTTAAATAATAACTGAAATATTATGATTTAATCCAATGTCATTTCCATTTATCAGCGCATGAATTGAGCATTGATAATACCTATCCAAAGTTATAAACATGAAATTTAATGCATTGATAGTTTATGGAAGAGTTGTAAAGTTATTAATTTATGTGATAAATCAATTTATTTATTATTCATCACTTATGATAATGAATTGAGAATTTAATTATTTGGAGTGGTATGGGACACACCAAATAAAAGACATGGAATCTGGTATTCAAAGTGTTATGGGACACTTTGGATACATGGCCTTATTAAACATATGAGGAATGTATTGGACTAGAATGTTCTGGGTTGGGGACCGGTAAAAGTAATACCTCCGGGTTGGGGTCCGGTTACAGCAGACCCTCTGGGTTGGAGTCCAGTTACAGAGGCTCTCTGGCTTGGAGTCCGGTTACAGAGGTTTTTCGGGATGGAGTCTGGTTACAGAGGCTCTCCGGGTCGGGATCTAGTTACAGTTATCCCCTAGGTCTTGGAACGAGGCCTTGACATAGAAATTAAAGTCTAGAATTATACATTCCCTCATTATGTATATGAAAATTTATTAACCAAATGGATATTTGACTAGTAGAATATCCACAGTTAAGATCCATTAATTATGAGTATCAAAAAAGTAAAATCTTATGGCATGACATATGTTTAACACTCAGTGATTTAGTATTCGATGTATGAAAATGAATTTATTACCTTTACGCACAACTATGATTATTCATTACTATTAGCTGTTTAATTTGTGCTTATATATTCTTATGTCATACATGTTTAGAATGTCTTTTATTTGTTACTCCAAATGAGCATGGCTATAATTGAATCATGTATCCTTGTAACTCTATTAGCATGTTTTTAATTGATCACATTTATGATATGTTATATGTGTTATAGATTTTATTTAAGAGAAATGTTTTTTGGAAAATTTTAAAGAATGTTTTCAAAAGTTATATTAGTTTATTTTAAAACCTCTTACTGGGCATTCGCATTCTCACCCTACGTTTTTGAAATAAAATTTTCAGGTATCGGGTTTTAGCTGAAGAAGCATTTCTGAAGTAGCTGGTTTCTCAAAACCTGAATCGAATTCAATCCTCTACATGGGACATGATATGTAATTTATCAGTGCATGTTTTTTTAGAAAATCACACATCATGATTCAAGGCACCGACTCTGGGTATTCTGGGGTCGGGTCCTCACAACTACTACTAAATCCAGGTCATGGGTAGCGTAGTTCTTCTCATGCTGTCGAGAACCATACGTGATCACTACTCGATCCTACATCAGGAAACATCCAAGCCTGGTCCCTAATGCGTCATAGTATACTACGTACCCAACGCCCTCCTCTGGTATCCTAAAGATGGGGGCACTCGTCAGTCTCTACCTCAGCTCCTAGAAACTCTGCTGGCATCTCTCCGACCACACGAAGGGTTTCCCCTTCTTCATCAATGCTGATAAGGGTGACGCAAATTTGGAAATGTTAGGCACAAACCTCCGGTAGTAACTGTACAAACCTAGAAAAATCCACACCTCCATCACACTCCTGGGTGCCTCCCAAGCAAGCACAACCTCGATCTTCACTGAATCCACCGCAACTCTAGCCTCCAAAATGATGTGTCCCAAGAAGTGAACCTCTCAGATCTAGAATTTTCACTTAGAGATCTTACCATAATGCTGGTGCTCTCGGAGTGTGTCCAAAACTATCTGAAGATGATAGGTATGCTCCTCCTTCATCGCTGAGTATATCAGGATGTCATCGATGAAGACTACTACAAAGCGATCAAGGTATGGATGGAAGATCCTGTTCATGAGTCCCATGAACACTTTTGGGGAATTGGTCACACCGAATGGCATAACAAAGAAATCATAATGGCCATATCGACATCTGAAGGCTGTCTTCTGCACATCCTCATCTCGTACCCTGAGCTGGTGATAGCCTGATCTATGGTCTATCTTTGAAAACCACAGTGCTCCCTTCAGCTGGTCAAAGAGATCGTTAATCCTCAGGAGTGGGTACTTGTTCTTCACGGTCACCTAGTTCAGGCTCCGATAGTCTACAAAGAGTCTCAAACTCCCATCCGCCTTCTTGGAGAATAAAATTGAGGCTACCCAAGGAGAAACACTGGGCCTAATGAACCCCTTGCCCTGTAAGTCCTCCAGCTATACCCGCAGATCTCGAAGCTCCGTGGGAGCCATTTGATATGTTGGAGTAGATATCGGTGTTGTACTGGGGTACAATTTGATGTAGAAATCCACCTCTCTATGAGGAGGTAGACCCATAACATCATCAGGGAAAACATCAGCGTACTGGTCCACCACTACAAGATAGCTCAGACTCTCAACATCAACCCCTCCGAGGGTGAGGCTAGACAAATGATGTGTGATCGGCTTCACCCTCCTCTGGGTAAGTCCATCCTGCACTGCAAAGGTTCCTTCTCGCCGGTGAAGGAAAACCTGGTCCCATCCATGCAGACACACCGCACTTTATGCCTAACACAGTCAATATGAGCATGGAATGTGGATAACTAGTTCATACCCAATATGACGTCGTAAGGACTCGACACCACTACTAGAAGATCCCAGTCAAAGCTATCACCTCATAGAGTAATATCACACTTTCGAAACTAGTGTGTAATCATTGAATATTTTCCCGTAGGAGTCTATAGCCATAAAGATCAAGCCAATAGCTCCACCAAAATCTCCGAGCTCCGAACGAGGGCCGTGGAATAAATGAGTGACTGGAACCCGTGTCTATAAAGTAGACATAGATCATACCTTGTATCATCTCTAAAGTGCCGTGGTCGTAGGCCTTAGCTTCCTGGAGTTGAGCTCGTCCCTGTCCACATGCTCCCTGTGATCGGGGGGGGGGGGGGGACCACCTGGTGGTGGTGGTAGTAGAACCTCGAATTTCCGCCCACCGCCTGCTGCACGACCTGCTCCTCTGACACGTCCACCTCATGCCTTCAGACCTCCCCAATAGAATCTTTGCCTCTGCCCAGGTGGTCCTTCTAATTTCTACTGGTCGTCCATATGGCGGGTCGGGTAGTCATGAACCATATGACCCTACCCACCGCATGAGTAACACTACCTGTCCCTCGCCTGTCTTACTCTGTCTCGAGAGCCTCACACCACTGACCTTGTATCCCACAGTTGTCCATATGTAGGTCTCATCCTCTTGGACCTCTACATCATCCGTCTCCTGCCAGCTACCAATGACTCTACTACGTGTTGTCCGATGGTGGGTCTCACTGCCGGTGACTGCTCAGCAAGAAAGCTCTCCACTAAGAGTGCTCACTCTAACACCCCCGCCTATGTAAGGATGCTGAGAGAAACCGTCAAAGCTCTAATCTCCCGTATGAGACCCTGATCGAAGGTCCGGGCCCTGAAGAAATGGTCCCACACCTTGTCAGTGGAGTAGAGTGAGAGGTTGGTGAACCTTGCTGAATATTGATCCACAATTAGGCCTCCCTACTGCAAGTGGAGAAGCTCCTATATACACACTGAGCATAGGGTCGCTGGGACGAAATCTGCCCTAAAAAATCTCTCGAAGTCTGCCCAGATGAGAGTCACCTCATCGTGAACCTAGAGAATTAAGCTCCACCATCTGCCCACTACTACCTAAAGAAGACTGGAAGCAAGGATCACTACGAGATCAGCTGGTGTCCCTACCGGTCGAAAAACTCTAACCACGACCTCCAACCAATCCTCAGCCGCCCGTGGATCTGTCTCGCCCTGGAACCTTGATGGTCTATGGTGCTAGAACTCATACAACGTGCTCAAGCAGCGTGCTACTAGGGTTGGTGGCATCGGCTACCCAATGGGTAGTGGTGATGCTGGTACACCACTCGATGGTACAACTGCCGTAAGGGGGCCCTGCACCAAAAACTCATCGCTCGGTGGGCTGTCATCACATACTCTACCTGAAACCCTGGATAGCTGTCTGCGTGGAGGCATCCTGAAAAGAAATAGGTGCACCACGGTCAATAAATTATATCTGGTGAGCTAACTCAAAGAGTTCATAAAGAAAAATTTTCAAAGACACACACGCAATCAGTGTTTTTGTGCATTGAGTTAGAAATCAGAACTCAGGGTCCTGGTGTATGGATACGTCAGCCACCACACCAACACTGGACTCCCCGAACTGAAAACCACACTCATTACACTTAACACTATTACTGAGTTAAAAGATCATAGTTCTAGTTCTTTGGTAGAACTGAACTCCTCTGATACCAATTTGTCACAACCCGTCCCCCGGGGCCCGTTCCGTGACTACCCCAAGCCCACCTTCCATAGGCCAGGGGCTGGCGACTAGCACTAGAAAGGAATATCCCTAAAACTGAGAAGGAATTACCTATAAACCTATAAACTCACCCAAACCAAGCACACAACAAGATACAAGCACAAGGTAAACTATAAAGTAAATAGGGTGTGTACAAAAAGTAAAGGGGCCAGAATACAAGCCCAACTGGAAAGTACAAGTAAAACTGAAAAAGAACAGATCCCGTGAACACTCGCCAAGGACCCTACTTGAAAGGTAGGTACAACTCTCAAATGGTAATCCCTGTAGATCATATCATCTAATGTCCACCTCTGATCAGCCTCCAATCTACTACCCTCGACCTCGATCAACATTGTCTATAATCTGCACAAGACTCAACAAGGTGTGGGAATAACCCATGTAGGGGTGAGTATAACAATACTCAGTAGGGACCCCGAGACCCTCATAGGTCTCCTAGAGTTCCACAAATAAAAAAACATAAAGCACAAAGCAGTAGTAATCAACACTACTTAGGTATATGCCCATACATATACCTAAGTTATCAAGATATACAAAGGTAACACCATAAAGGTAGAAGACTCAGCTCACACCAGGTATAAGTGAAGTATAGAAGTACCGATGATCAGTCGTGAAGCTAGATCATCTTATTCTGTCATGATATATTACTGATGATTATATGGAGTCTGACCCACACAGGATCGATAGGTACTAACCCCCATAATGACCCACACGAGATTTGACCCACACAGGATCGGTATGTGCTGACCTACACAGGATTGCTGAGCGCTGACCCACACAGGATCTGACCCACATAGGATCAGTATGCACTGACCCACACAGGATCGCTGAGCACTGACCCACACAAGATCGCTCGGTACTAACCTCTATATGATCTATCTCCAACCTACGCCTCATTACCAGCCACTGGATTCTCGCTAATAGCACATTTGGGAGAACTGATCCTCAAGCCATAGGTCATACCTCAACCACCACAAAGTTCCATGAAGAAGTATCCCAAAGGTCCATCACGTAATAAGGGACCCAACGCAACAGATGGCGCATCAATCGAACGCCCGGTCTGTAAGTTATTAGCGTTTCCGCTCCGAGGGACCGGTTGGATTCAGGGTTCGATCCAACCCGGCCATACTCCAATATTATCCAAAACTCAAGTGGATGATACCAAAAGGACCATCTTGATCCAAGGATTCTGGTGCCACAGAAAGTTCGTCAAACGAACGCCCGGTTCTCAAGATATGGCCACTAAGGCGTATCTGGGTCTAGAAGGGCTCAGGTCCGGTCCGACCAAGTCGGGTGACCTGTCCTGGGATGACCCGACTTGGTTCAAGTCAAACTGACCCGGTTCAGATCTGACCTGGATGGCCTGGGCCGCAGTCTGGTCCGGCCCATGATGGGGGCGCCTTGGACCGCTGGGCAGCGCGGTCCACCCGAGCTGGCGCTGAAGGGGGAGCAACCCCACTTCCGTTCGAAACAGCAAGTAGCAGCGCCTTTAGGCGCTTCCATGTCACCCATAAGACCTGAGCGGGTCCCACCGATCTGCTACGACCGACCGGTGCTCCGACAGGCTCTCCTCCCGGTGGCGCGATGGTGCCGCTGACCACCATGGCCAGCCGGATGTCGGTCGCCCTCCGTCCTCCATTGCGTCCAAGTGGCCACAGTCTCTAGTTCTGATGGCGCGGATGCATGACACCGCTTCGCCATGCATCCGGCCGGTGTGCCGGCCACCACCCTACTCCACCGCGGCTGATGGGTCACGACCACCTGCTCAACCGGCGGCACGGACACATGCCATCCTACCTCCACTGCCACCTGCTTGAACCGCGGTTGGTCGGTTATCAGCCACCCTCCTCTTCCGTGGGTCACTGAAACTTCGTTCTAAGCCCGAAAAATATGAAGACCACATATTCGCGATCCTCGGGTCGAGGGCTACGCATCCATATGTCGTGCTCAATGAAACTTTTAGTTTCCATCATGCTTAATTATTCGGCGTCGGAGAACGTACGAAGAACGCGCGAAGAACAAAAGAAAAGGGGGCAAGGTATATGAGTAGAATGATGGCCATGTTTTTTTGGCCATCGTCATTGTGAATCAAGAATATGAAAAATCAACAAATAGATTTAATCATACTTCAAATTAAAACCCCTACCTTGACGTTCATTGGAGGTGTCATGAAGAAGGAGATGAAGTCGATGAAGGGGGCGCCGACATTCGTCGCTCCCGCAACTCACTTCCAAAACACGCTCCAACGTCAATGTTCTTGATCCAAATGGTTGTTATTTGTTGAAGAATATTTCTCCAAAGGTTCTCCCAAGCTCTTATTTTCCAACGATTCCCAACAAAGAAGTGAGGGGCCAACTTTAATTGAGTTAAGATTATTAATTCAATTAAAATTGGAATATTAAATCAAATAATTTGGCTCATTAAATTGGGAGAATCCCAAGGGATAACTCATATTAAATGAGGAGTTTTCAAGCTAGGGTGGTCCCCACCACTAAAAAATTCAAAAAGGATGTTTCAAGAAAATAAAATAAAAGTTGTTTTTTTGTTTTATTTTTATTCTTTTAAGCTCCCATGAAAATCCGGAAAACTAACTTCCACCCTCAACCTACTATGGTCGAGGTGAAGGTCTCTTTAAGCGAATATTGGCACTGCGAGTTCAACGATATCCTCAGATTTCAATTCCAAGCACCGGTTCAAAAGTTACAAAATTCTGCTCGCGCGTTTACTAAACGTACCCAAAAAAAAGTTCAAAAATTCATTCTGGGCACACTAGGCCTTGGAATCATACACCCTCAATTTTTCACAGACTCGTAATATTCCCATATAATTA
Source organism: Viscum album (assembly GCA_963277665.1). Classification (NCBI taxonomy): domain Eukaryota; kingdom Viridiplantae; phylum Streptophyta; class Magnoliopsida; order Santalales; family Viscaceae; genus Viscum; species Viscum album. Next base: position 1,174,695,622 of record OY728141.1, on the reverse strand, counting down.
AAAAAAATTACATAGAAAAATCTAGGTCTTTACAAATACCAACGAGAAATAATCCTAATGGTAACACACTAAGTGTTTTTGGTGGTCTCGATTAAATTATATTTTAATTTAATTAATGTAATAAATATTATTATCAAGACTGTGGAATAATTTTATTCAAGTTAATATGATTGCAAAAATTAAATAATATATATATTTATTTTATTGAACATTTAATAAATATTTATTTATTAGTTTGTAAATAAAATATTTATTTAAGAGAATAAAATATTTATTTATTTATTTGGGTGTTCAATAAATGGAAGTGGAGTTCGAGCAGACTAAGGTCGGTCTAGTGGTAAAATAATTATTTTCAATATGGTAAATAATTATTTAACTAGTCGATACAAGTTAAAATAATAATAACGCTACTATTATTTTGTAACATAGAATTTTATTTATAATTCCGTTTTGAACAATTTGGCGCACCATAAATAATAATGTAGTATTATTATTAAGAGTATAATTTTTTCTAAGGTTATGAATGTATTTAATTGCAGTTACACAATTAAATATTGTAATCGAACCCCCATGTCGATAAATAAACAAGTAAGTCTATGGTTCCATGCACCGAACTACACACCCGGTGAATTGAGAATTGTTGAGCCAAAAAATTTATCTCTTGAATCCTCTTCCCTCCCCTCTCAAGAATGAGAGACGTTCTTCAAGACCGAAGAACAGGCGATCAAGAACAACCGACGCAAGACACTCGCTTCACCGTGCTAGCACCTAGATAACGAGTGGTGTCGATCGAAGGCTATCAGAGCACGTGTGGATCACCACTAGAGGGATTCTAGTTTGGATCCTTGAAAACATAGTGAGACAATCCAGAAGGGTCATTCCAGATGATCAACATCATCAACGAAGAAAGTACCAAATATCCATACATTTTTTTCTTTATGAAATTAATTAAATTAATTATAAACATGATGTGTAAGATCTTTTCTCTATTGGATCTGACACCTCTCTTCTCTTGTCTAAAATCTTTGATTTTAATATGTGGATACTGGCGTTCATTGTCGCATTGATCCCGGATTGGTCATCGATTATGGCAAAGGTAAATTTGGGCCCCACTCAATGCTGTGCTTCCGCTACGTCTGGTTCCTTCAAATGGTATCAGAGGGAGGTCACCATCGTTTATAATTATTTAATTATTGTTGATGATTTATGCTTTAATAATTTAGTTTGTAAATTCAAGGTTTAATTGTTCTATTAATCTGAATTTTGAGATCTATTCTTCCTATTTAGTTTCTTGCAGATTTCATAGAAACGGATAATTTTTAGATTAAAATTAAAACGAGGAACTCATCAGGAGGCACCGATGATTCTTTCTAGGTGACACGAAAGTACACGCCTCGTGTTTGGACTTACACATCACATTCCCTTCCATACACACCATGTAATCTGGAATACACACCGTGTAGTCATGTATAACACATTAGGAGTAATTCGACAATTACTCAAGACATGTGCATTTATTATATGAGGTGTAATTAATTTTACATAGTACATTTATTGGGATAGATAGACACATACTTACCAGATTACATGTTGTGTGTCCCACTAAACACGACATGTAGTTCCTTCGAGTCAGGGGAAAATCCATGTATCCCATACACGGATTGAGCCAACCGATAACCATGTAACGCGGAGACAACACAGTGTGTAGCCCACTATACACGTCGTGTACTCCAAAATTTTTGAAGTATGCCTCACATGCTGAGTCCCTAGGCATGCACTTCGGGAAATATGGTGAAGTTAGTACACGCCGTGTAGTCAGAACTACATGCAGTGTACTTTACCAAATTGCACAAAGTTAAAACTTTAATGTTTGTGTAATGTTCAGAACTACTTATCATGTATAAATTGTACTATAGGTTGTTACTCTATGCATTGAAGCATCATGTATTCCATATATCAGAAAATTAAAACAATATATGAATATAATACATGTTGGGTAAATTTGAACAGGTATTCACCAGGTTACCACCAAGGTGCATTTATGTATAAGGATGAGAATCTCAAGAAAATTTAGAAAAATATTAAGATAAAAGGATCAATTAATTAAAGATAATAATTAATCTATTCGAGCATGATTTATCTTAATAATAATTATTAAAGAATTTAATTCTAGTTTTATTAAATGCGTAACTCATTGCATGTATGTAGATGATCATGAGCTAGACCAGGCCTTGTATGTGATTGGTTTCCTTTTATTTTATTTTAAATTAAATTGTTGGCCTACAAGCCATCTATCCTCATTAAATATGTAGAGCCTGCATGCCCATGGTTTCTTTTATGTAAAACCCCCCTTTTCCCCCTCACCTATGTGTGAGTTAAAAAGAATATGTAATGGATGGAGCTCCCAAGCTAGTGGAGGCGGTTCAAGCTGAAGCCGAGATGAAACCAATCCTAGGAGATACAAAGGTGGATAGGTGGAAAGCTGTAAACATGAACCCAAAATGTTCAAGGTGTTTCTCCCCTAGTTCAGGAATAGTTTATCAATTTCTAGATAAACTAAACATTAGAAAAGATTATGATCATGCCCTTTACATTATCTTATTTCTTTCAGTTGCATGGTTTTTTATTATGAAAGTATTGTCGCGATCACATAATTAATGAATTAACAAGCTCGCAATATGAAACTAAAATAAACCATACTTATGCGTAAATATTATCAATACATGGTTAATCACTTAAAAAAGTTCCACTTAATATCAACAAGCATGTGATAAAGATAATAATCAATTTATGCATAAGAGATAAAAAACACCTCAATAAAATATTAAGTCAGACTAAGCCTTATGTTACTTGATTAAGGGAAAGACTCAATAAAACTATGTGTTTGACTAACCATTGTTGGGACACTTACTTTTATATAGGAATCCCTTATGAAAGGTTTTGGGTTGACTTATCTATATTGCATCAAGAAGAGTATCCCTTGCTAGAATTGCTATAATATTAGAGGCAAGTGTTGAGGAAATCCAAGTCAGGATTTCAAGATTTGGGATTCCACTCAACGAATCAAGGAGCTACAAGCCCGCAGTTGGAAAAGACCTGCCTACCTAAATACCTTCAAATAGCTTGACCAACCCTTTTTGGGGTTATGTGAATGGGAATATGGATCCTTTCCACTAGAATGTCCTAGAAACTAAACATTACAAGTTCAATGGTGAGGGTCATTGGGACTTGATAAAATAGTGGGATACTTAATACAATTAATTTATTATTTCTCATAAAATGTAATAAAAAACGTACTAATGATATTCTCTTTTCATTGTAGAATAAAAATGACAAGCTCATCAATCACACTATCTCTATGATAAATTCTGGATAAAGACAACATCCTCACCGGAAGTAACTTCCAAGAATGGTTTAGATGCCTTCAGGTTGTCCTACGCCATGAATGGAAGTCTTATGTGCTAGAGTCAGCATTACCTGATCCTCCTTACAAAGAGGCAAGTGATGAGGATTTCATGGTCTACGAGAAACATATGAATGACGCGGTCGGCGTTCAATGTTTGATGCTATCATCAATATCTAGTGATCTCATGAAGTCTCATGAAAACATGGATGCTTATAGCATGCTTGAGAAACTCCATTGTCTTTTCTAGGAGAGAGAAAGATAAGAAAGGTTTGAGATCTCTAAGGCACTCCTTCAGAGTAAGTATGGAGAGGGAACCCTAGTTAGGCCTCATGTAGTCAAACTTATTGGCTACATTAAGCGCCTAGAGGTTCTAGGATTTAAACTCACTGAAGAACTGGGCACCAATCTCATTCTTGAATCACTCCCTCATAGCTTATCTATCTTTGTTGTTAATTTCAATATGAACAACATTGATAAGTCTCTATTTGTTCTTCTTATCCTCATTCTCCAAGTGGACAAAGATATGAAGTGTGAAAATCCTTCTATCCTTATGATGAATAAAAGTTAAGGGAAGGTGAAGATATTTAAGATAAAATCTTCTTCACGACCTTACAAGAAAATTAAGATAGAAGGACAGGTAAGGGAACAAGAGGTTGTTTGTTTTGTATGTGGAAAGAAGGGCCACTGGAGGAAAAACTACACCCATCCAAAGAAGCAAGGGGAAGATTCATGTGAATTTGTTATCGAGTGAAATTTATTTGTTTCTAAAAATTGGGTATTGGATACAAATTTTGGTTCTCACATTTGTATTCAAACATAGGAACCAAGTAGATTCAAGAAAATTGGTTGAGGGGAGGTCGATCTATGAGCAACCAACAGATTTGGACTTGCTGTTGTAGCTGTCGGAGACTACCACCTCATGTTGCCAACTGGGATGATGTTGGTGTTAAAGGGTTTTTTTATGTTACTTTTTTAACAAAAAACATAATTTATATATCCAATATATATATATGGATTTATTTTCAAGTTTGGAAATGAATGTTTCTTCTTTTATAATGATAGAATTTGTTTTTGTAGGGCACATTTATACAACGATCTTTATGTGTGGGATTACACAAACCAAGTAATTACAATCAATAACAAAGACACCTCACATGACTCATACCAAACCCAAATTTGGCATCACTAGCTTATTCATGTAAATGATAAATGCTTGAAAAAGTTACATCAAGATGGATATTTAGATTCTTTCAAACTAAAATCACTTGGTGTATGTCACGTGTGTTTGCAAGGTAAAATAACCAAATCCCCATTTAGTGGGAAAGGTGAAAGGGCCAAAGAGCTTCTTGAATTGGTTCATACTAATGTGTATGGACCATTTCCAATTGAAGTAAGAGGTGGGTACTCATACTTCATAACTTTTACTGATGATTTTAGTAAATATGTATATATCTACTTAATGAGATATAAGTCAGATTATTTTGATAAGTTCAAAGAATACAAGAATGAATTTGAGAACTAGATTGGTAAGAAGATTAAGAAACTCCACTCATACCAAGGTGAAGAGTATCTTAATCATGACTTCATTTATTACTTACAGAATTTTGGGATCTTATCCCAACTCACTCCTCCTTACACACCTTAGTGGAATAGTGTAAGTGAAAGTAGGAACCACAACTTGTTGGACATGGTGAGATCAATGATGAGTCATGCGAGTCTTTCATTATCTTTTTGGGGATATGCGTTACAAAAAACAACACACATACTAAATCAAGTACCAAATAAATTGATAAATGGTATTTCATATGAGTTTTGGAGTGGGAGAAAATCCATGTTATTGAACTTACATGTATGGGGTAGCGAAGCATTTGTTAAGGCCTCTTTAGGTAAAAAACTTGCACCTCAAGTAACAAAGTGTACCTTTATAGGATAACCTAAGGAAACCAGGGTATATTACCTATACAACCCCTAAAAAAAGGTTATAGTGGCAAGACATTCCACATTACTTAAGAGGAAGAACATTTCCAAATTAGATAGTGGGAACGAGACATACTTCGATGAAGTCAAGGCTCAATGTACACAAGAGTTGGTATAGGAACAGATTCCACAAAGCCCTATGGAAGAAGAATTTGTTCCAGAGATATAAGTACTACGTAGGAGTACAAGAGAGGTTAGAGAACCAAAATGGTACGGTTTTCTAGTTACAAAGGATGGGGACTCATTATTGGTAGATAATAATGACCCTCTAACCTACAAGGAAGCAGTAAGTGTCATAGACGTTGCCAAGTGGAAAGAAGTCATGAATTCTGAAATGGATTCCATGTACCATAAACAAGTCTGGATTTTGATAGATCCTCCAATTGATGTAAATCCTGTTGGTTTCAAATGGTTATTCAAGAAAAACTGAAAATGGAAGGACAAGTTAGTACCTATAAGGCACGAATGGTTGCAAAAGGGTTTAAAAAACATCAAGGAATTGACTATGATGAAACTTTTTCACCAGTTGTGATGCTAAAATACACTAGAATTCTATTGGCCATTATTGCTTACCATGAATATGAGATTTGGAAAATGGATTTTAAAATAGACTTCCTTAATGGGAACCTTCAGGAAGATGTCTACATGACACAACCTGAAGGGTTTGTGACTCCAAAGGATGCCAATAAGGTATGAAAATTTCAAAAATCCATTTATGGATTAAAGCAAGCATCTAGTTCATGGAACATTCATTTTGATGAAGCCATAACAAAATTTGGTTTTATTAAGAAAGAATGTGATACTTGTGTCTACAAAAAGTTTAGTGGGAGTGCGATCATTTTCCTAATTGTATATATTGATGACATATTACTTATTTGAAATGAGATACCAATATTACAGTCTATTAAGGCATGGTTAAATCAATGCTTATCCATAAAGGACTTGGGTGGGGCAACATATATTCTTGGGATCAAGATCCATTGTGATAGATCCAAGAGATCGTTGGGCCTAAGTCAAAGTACATACATTGAAAATATACTGAAGAGATTTAGTATGGAACAATCCAAGAAGGGATTATTTCCAGTATCACATAACATTCACCTTTTCAAGAAAATGTGTCCTTAGATGCATGTGGAAAGAGAGAGAATGGAAAGGACTCCATATGCATTAGTGATTGGGTTAGTCATATATTCCATGATATGTACTAGGCCAGATGTTGCCTATGCATTGAGTGTGGTAGGAAAATATCAAGCTAACCCAGGTGACCACCATTGTATAGAAGTCAAGACTATCCTTAAGTATCTGAGGCATACTAAGGATATGTTCCTAGTTTATGGAGGAGATGAGGAACTAGTCATTATAGGATATGTAGATTCTAGTTTCTAGACTGATTAGGATGAGATGAAGTTTCAAATAGGATACATCTTCACTTTGAATGGAGGCGTTGTGAGCTGTTAGAGCTCAAATTAGATTGTGGTCGCAGATTCTACAGTGGAGTCTGAGTATATCGCAGCTTATGAGGCAGCTAAAGAAGTAGTTTGGATGTGAATATTTGTCCAAGATCTGGACGCTTTACCCAGTAGTAAAGATCACATAACACTCTATTGTGATAATACTACAATAGTGAATCTTGCAAAAGAGCCAAGGTCACATCAGCATATGAAGCACATACTTTGAAAGTATCATCTCTTTAGGGATTTTTTCTCAAATAGGTGAAATTGCAGTGAGAATTATTTCCATTGAAGACAATGTGGCAGACCCCTTGACTAAAACCTTGACTTAGAAGAAACATGATCATCATGCGAGGTCTAGCGAACTGAAAGTCATAGGTAGTTGGCTCTAGTCCAAGTGGGAGTTTGTTAGAGTTGGTGTCCTAGAACCAACTGTTTGTACTTTGATTACATGTATATTTATTGTATTTAAATATTAAACATCTTATTACATATTATTAATTGTTCTGCACGACTATGATGTAATAATGTCCTAGAGTATTTGTTGCATTGATAAGGTCATGATAGTTCCCCGCTATGATGAGAACCTTGAAATACTATAACAATATTCTTAAATATAGTTCTGCAGTTGGATGACATACTATGATGGGAAACATAGTATTCAGACCGTCAGGTGTGAGTACTTGTAAGAAAATGAGACTTCCTCTCATGAATTTCACACTTGGTAATCTTCAAGATGAGAGATTATGAGAACAGACCTGCCAGTAGAAATTCCACATGTTTTGGTGTCATCATATATTCTTATTTGTGAGCATGTTCAATGGTCCTTAGACTTTAATATTATCATTAATACGTGTCATGACTCATGCATTTTGATTTACTAATGAAAACCATCATGCCATATGTTGGTAGGAAGTAGGGTATGTTGGGTGCATCAGGAGTGTCATGTTATTAATGAATAAGTCGATAAAGGATTTATTCCTTCCATTTATGGAAGTTGATATCTCATACCTTTGATTAAAATAGAACTATCACGCGAAATTCCATGGCCATGGTGTAATGATGAGTTTATTTCAGGTAGTCAAAGAATTATGTATCAATCATTAAAGTTGATAACACTATCATGAAACCCGAATGATGAGATATTGAGACAAAAAGAATATATTACAAAGTGATCATTTGTATGTGGATGTCATTGCTGAGACTTTAAGTTCTTTTTCTTGGGTTCCTTGACCCGTTGCTAGATAGTACTCTTGGACTTTAGGCAAGTCTGCCTAATGCCAATGAGAAATAATCCTAGAGGGTCACACACTAAGTGTTTTTGGTGGTCTCAATTAAATTCTATTTGAATTTAATTAATAAAATAAATATTATTCTCAAGACCGTGGAATAATTTTATTCAAGTTAAAATAATCACATGAATTAAATAAAATATATTTATTTATTTTGTTGAACATTTACTAAATATTTATTTATTAGTTTGTAAATAAAATATTTATTTAAGAAAATAAATTATTTATTTATTTATTTGGGTGTTAAATAAATGGAAGTGGAGTTTGAGAAGACCAAGGTCGGTCCAGTGGTAAAATAATTATTTGGAAGATGGTAAATAATTATTTAACTAATTGGTACAAGTTAAAATAATAATAAAGTTGATATTATTTTGTGGCATGGAATTTTATTTATAATTTTGTTTTGCGCAAGTTGGCACACAATAAATAATGACACGGTATTATTATTAAGACTATGAGTTTTCTATAAGTTTATAAATGTACTTAATTGCTGTTATGGAATTAAATATTGTAACTGAAGTCCCATGTCGATAAATAGACAATTATGTTTATTGTGCCATTTACCAAACTGCATGCCCGGTGAATTGAGAATTGTTGAGCCAAACAATTTCTCTCTTGAATTCTCTTCTCTACCCTCTCAAGAATGAGAGAAGTTCTTCAAGACTGAAGAACAGACGATCAAGAACAATCGATGCAAGACACTCGATTCGTCGTGCTAGCACCTAGAGAACGAGTGGTGTTGATCAAAGGCCATCAGATCATGTGTAGCTCACTACTAGAGGGATTATGGTTTGGATCCTTGCAAGCGCAACGAGACAATCCGTATGGGTCATTCCGGATGATCAACATCATCAATGAAGAAAGTACCAATGATCCAAGTATTCTTTTCTTTATGAAATTAATTAAATTAATTATAAACATGATGTGCAAGATCCTTTATATCTTAGATTTGTTGCCTTTCTTATTTTGTCTAAAATATTTTATTTTAATCTGTGGATACTGACATTCATCGTCATATTGATCCTAGATTGGTCATTGATTACGATAAAGATAAAGTTGGGCCGCACCCAACACTGCACTTCCGCTGCATCCAGTTTCTTCAAATGGTATCAGAGGGAGGTCATCATCATTTATAATTATTTAATTATCATTGATTATTTATGCTTTAATAATTTAGTTTTTCAATTCAAGGTTTAATCGTTCTATTAATCTTAATTTTGAGATCTATTCTTCCTCTTTCATTTCTTGCAGATTTCAAAGAAACAAATAATTTTTGGATTAAAATTAAAACGAGGAACTCATCAGAAGGAATCGACGATTCTGTCCAAGTGACACAAAAGTACACACCGTGTTTTCAGACTTACACATCATGTTATCTACCATACACACCGTGTAATCCAGACTACACATCATGTAGTCGTGTACAATGCATCGAGAGTAATTCGGAAATTACTCAAGCCAAGTGCATTTATTACACGCGGTGTAATTAATTTTACACTACGTGTTGACCAGGACTGATAGGAACACATTTATCAGATTACACATCGCGTGTCCCACTACACACGACATGTAGTCCCTTCGATTCAGGGGCAAAGCCATGTATCCCATACACGGATTGAGCCGACCAGTAACTGTGTAACATGAAGACAACACGACATGTTTCCCACTGTACACATCGTGTACTTTGAAATTTCTGAAGTACACATCACATGATGAGTCCCTAGGCATGTACTTTAGGAAATACAGTAAAGGTAGTACACACTATGTAGTCATAACTACACTTCATGTACTTTACCAAATTGCACAAAGTTAAAACTTTAATGTTTGTGTAATGTTAATAACTACTTATCATGTATAAATTGTACCACAGGTTGTTACTATATGCATTAAAGCATAATTTATTCCATATGTTAGAAGAGTAAAATAGTATACAAATATAATACACATTTGGTAAATTTGAATAGGTATTCACCAGGTTACTACCAAAGTGCATTTATGTACAAGGATGAGAATCTCAAGAAATTTCAGAAAAAAATTATGATAAAATGATTGATTATTAAAGATAATAATTAACCAGTTCAAGCATGATTTATATTAATAAGAATGATTAAATAATTTAATACTGGTTTTATTAAATACATAACTCGTTGCATTTATGTGGTGATCATGAGTTAGACTAGACCTTGTATGTGATTGGTTTCCTTTTATTTTATTTTAAATTAAATTGTTGGCCTGCGAACCATCTCTCCTCATTAAATATACAGGGACTGCATGCCCATGGTTCCTTTTATGTAAACCCCATTTTTTATGCCTCACCTATGTGTGAGTTAAAAATCATATGTAATAGATGGATCTACCAAGCCAGTGGAGGTAGTTCAAGCTGGAGCCGAGATGAAATCAATCCCAGGAGATACAGAGGTGGACAGGTGGAAAGATGTAAACACAAACCCAAAAGGTTCAAGGTGTTTCTCCTCTAGGTTAGGGTTAGTTTATCAAACACTAGATAAACTAACCATTAAAAAACTCATGATCATTACCTTTATTTTATTTCAGTTAGTTGCATGGTTTTTCATTCTAGAAGTGTTGTCGTGATCACATAATTAATGAATTAAGAAGCCTGCAAGATGGAACTAAAATAAACCAGACTTATGTGTAAATATTATCAAGACATGGTTAATCACTTAAGTAAGTTTCACTTAATATAAAAAAGTGTGTGATAAATATAATAATCAATTTACACATAATAGATAAAAAATCCCTCAATAAAATATTAAGTCAGACTAATCCTTATGTTACTTGATTAAGGGTAGGACTCAATAAAACTATGTTTTTGACCAACCATTGTTGGGACACTTAATTTTATACAAGAATACCTTATTAAAGGTTTTTGGGTTGAATTAACCATATTTCATCAAGAGGAGTATCCCTTTCTATACATGGTGTAATATTGGAGGTAAGTGTTGAGAAAATCCAAGTTAGGATTTCAGGATTTGGGAGTCCACTCAAAGTATCAAGGAGCTGCAAGCCCGCAGTTGGCAAAGAACATACTACCTAAATACCTTCAAATAGCTTGACCAACCCTTTTTGGGGTTATAAGAAGGGGAATATTGTAAGAACCCGGATCTTCTTTTCAGGTATGTTTTTATTTTTCTGGTGTTTTTGAGAAAAAGAGGAGTTTCTGGAAATTTTTGAAGTACACATTGTGTACTTTATGAGTACATGCCGTGTACTCGGTTACCACAGGTAGCCGGGTGTTGGCAGTGTAGCGGCCATGCACACGGTCGTGTGTGGTGACCTGGAGACCGCTTAATGCGGGGGTCGGTGAAGGAAAGTACACTCTGTGTACTTATAAAGTACATGATGTGTACTTTTTTTTCATTAAACGCACTGGGGTAGCATCTAACAGACATAAAGGGCTTTTTCTAGGTCTGGTTTGTCTGAGAGCTCCCGTACGACCGTGATATTCCTCCGAGCCCCTGACTGAGCATTAGATATCTGATTTGACTGCCGTCGATTGTGCTGGGATCACCTCAATAAGCTCTTCCTTCTTCTAGTGCTTCGTTTCTTGATTCCTCATCTTTAAATAGTTATCTCCCATTGAACATTTTAGATGTTTTTGTAGATCTACGGTATTCTTGGGTGATTCAAGGCTTGAGGTTCACTTATATCGATCCTATAACACCGATGTAGGTGGTTTGTGCCTTTATGTTGAAAGTCTTTGAGTTATATGTGATAATTTGTCCAATACCCTTGAACGGGGTATTGCGTGTTTACTATTTTAGCCCTGTTAAATGCCTGCCATGCTTGTGTGCTTGGGTAGAGGTTAATTGGATGTGAATAGGGTAAATTGCTATGATTTGGAGGTGTTTTCCCATGTATATTTTGGTTATGACCTTTTGGTACTGTTTAGACTATTAGGTTGCCTTGTTTTTCCCATGCCTAGTATTGTAGGATGGTGTGACTGTTGTTCTGACATGCTGTTATGCTGTAGACTATTTATCCAAGTAGTTCTTGAGGTTTACTTTGGCTGATATGTGCTTATATGATTGCTTGACTTACATAGGGCTGTGAGAACCTAGTGTAGTAGACCATAGGGATAATAGACATAAGGGATTCTCTAGAGAGTTTTTTTTACTATTACGATGTGAGACCATAGGGGGAATTGATGTAAGTGCTTCCTAAAAGTGTCTGTAGTTCCTCGATGTGGGCCACAAGGGGAATGTGACGTAATTTCTTCCCCATAGTGCCTTTAGCTACCGATATGAGACTATAAGAGGAGTTGACAGCAAGTGCTTACTCAGAGAGTCTATGCTTAAGCTGAACCAGATGGGTTAGGCTGAGTGTATTTCCCAGAGGGTTGCTTGTGTTTCTAGGTAGGACCAGAGGGGATAGGCTGTGAATACTTCCCAGAGGGTTACCTTTTGTGTTTAGATGCTTTCTTGTGTTTCTAGGTAGGACCTGAGGGGATGGTACGTGAGTTCTTCCTAGAGGGTTACCTATATGTGTTTAACTTCTTGTTTAGTTGTTGCTTGATATATGAAATTTAATGCATTGGAACTATGTATTGTTGACTGCTGAGTACTTTCTTGTTCACTGCTTACTTTTACTCATCACATGCCATATATTCACTGACTGTTAGGCAAAGATCTTGTGGTGGTTGCCTGCTGGGATTTAGTCTCACAACCTGTTTGGGCCATGCTTTTGGTCCCAAACAGATTATATTGCTATAGGTATAGATAAGGGAAGCACCCTTCTACTTCAGGTACTTGATTTGTTGTGGAGCTGGAGAGCATGAGACCAAGATGAGGCTTGCGATGATGAGGAGCTGTTTATCTGTTTTCTTTTGTAATTTGGATTAGTACTTTTTTGTATTCCATCATTGTATTTTGTTTGGTTTCTTTCCTAGATGTATATATCATGCATTATTCATATATATGTGTGCTCCAGTTTATTATTTCCAGTCTTCTGTTGTTTACTTTTGTATGGATTATTACTGCTTCTGTTTTTTTCCATTAGTTTACTTCTATTATGTTACTCTACCAATGAGGGTATAGTTTCCCCACTATCACACCCAAGGCCCTTTCTGCTAGTCGGCAACCTATGGCGTTAGTGGAAATGCGCTTGAGACCATGTGACCAACCAGGTACGGGGCGCCTCTGGGTGGCTTCCGGAACCGGGACGTTACAAAGTGGTATTAGAGGAATTATTTTCTCTTGACTTACTATTTGGAGCCTATAGATAGGGATAAGAAAAAATAGGTACTTGGTAATAAGCTATTCCTAGGAGTAGCTAACCCACGTATAGGGAAAATCCAATCTACCTTGTTTATTGCAATTTTTATGATTTTTCAATTTTTACAGTTGATATAATTTCACCTTGAGTGATTCACACATATTGTGTTGTTATTGTTGATGTTGTTGAGGTTCTATTTCTGTTGCAACCCGATGAGATGAGGGTATGCCATCTCATTCATCATATAGGTACTTGCTAGAAATCACATGTCATGCATACTTTACATGCCATTTAGGATGAATTAGTGATTTCATGTTGTTTTGATAGATTTTGTGCTAGATATGCATGCTATTGTGATAAATGACTTGATAGAATACCTGATGTTTGATAGGGTATTTATTTGCTGAGGTTTTTCTTGAATGAACACCAAACTTTGGTTCTTGAGGTGTTATGGGCCCTCATGGACCGGAATTTGGTGGATCATTGCCTTGTTTTTTCTTGTTATAACATGTATAAGATGACAAAATTTGATTCGCGGGGAGTATGGCCCCTCACGGATTGGAATTTGGCACTTTAATGTCTGTTTTAGTGTCTTTCTGGGCTCCAGAGTTGTTTCTGAGGCTTAATGTCCGAAAAAAACCAGAATACACACTGTGTAATGTTGAATACACGCCATGTGTTATTTTGTTTAGGAAGAAACTGTTTTTATTAAGTACATTCAATGTACTATATGTACACGCCATGTAGTCTCTAACCGTGTCTTAGACTGTGTGGGTAGAGACACAAGGTTAGTAAATCCTTGGGGGAACATGCCGTGTACTGGAGGTACATGCCGTGTTGTGTAGACCATGTGTCCACCCATGTGACTAATGACACAGATGGATAAAAACTTAAGCAATACACGTCGTGTCAGTCTTGAACACGCCGTGTAGTGTAATACCTAGAATCCGGTCGTGTAACTAACAACATGGGTTGGTGGAAATCCTTTAGTGCACGCCATGTCCATATGGAACATGCCGTTTAGTGTGAGCCGTATATCCAGTCGTGTCACTAACAACACGGGTCGGTGAAGCTCGTCTAGTACACACTGTGTCTGGAACTAACACGCCGTGTAGTCTTGTTCTATGAGAACCGTGTGGCCTAGCCATGTAAGGGAACTCGGGCAGGGGAAGAGGATCCAAGTACATACCGTGTATAAGGACAAAACACCGTGTATGTGGTGTTACACGACCAGTTCTGGCAGAAGTACATTCCCATGTTAATGTCTTATAGGAACACTCCATGTAGTTAAGTATACACACCATGTATCCTTGTTTTGAAAAACTTGAATGTCTTCTTTCTTATGTTTCTTCCTTACTATTCTAGTTTCCAGTCCTTGATGATCTTGATCTAAGGTGTTCACTTGACCTTGCATAGTCATGCCACCGAGACATCCTCTGGTTGTATGCCAATTATAGGGAAACAATCAGACACCAGACATGGCTGATCAGGCACTTCCAGCAGATCCTCTAGTTGTGACAGTCTTGGCACCAGTCATCATTCCAGACATAGGTGCTGATGCACAGTTCCGAGAGGGCTTCATGAGGTTCATGCAGACCTTCCAAGGAGTACCGCATCTTTCCCCTTCTATGGCAGAGTTGACACAGGTTTTCCAGAAGCAGCATCCTCCCACCTTCATAGGGGAAAGAGGACCTCATGCTGTAGAGTCATGGTTGGAAGCCATGATTTCCATCTTCGAGCATCTAGAGATGCCTCCAGAGAGGAGGGTCAATCTCGCTACGTACATGCTTCAGGATTCTGCTAAGAGATGGTGGGATGTGCTCTCATAGGTGGGACGCCAACAGGTTATGTCCTGAGATGAGTTTCAGTGTACCTTCTATAACTAATTCTATCCGGAGACATTGAGGGCCGATCGAGCCTGAGAGTTCATGAGTTTGGAGTAGGGTACTCTTTCTTTTATGGATTACTCTTCTCACTTCACTAAGCTGCAGTGCTTCACACCTATCCCAGGAGGTTATGTGTTATTCCTGGCAAGGAAGTTTGAGGATGGTCTGAGGCATGACATCTGATCTCAGGTAAATATCTTCAGGTTGACATCTATCACTTCTATCGTCAACTAGGTGCTGATCATAGAGTGAAATCTGAGAGATTCTGGAGTTTTGAGCTAGAGCAGATTGGAATCCGGAGTTAGTATCCCCCTACTGATAGTAGGAAGCGCTGTAGGAAGTCTATGTGTGGGGATCCGAGGAGGCGAGACACTTACTCTGGTAGCCAGGTGGTGTGCTACCAGTGCGGAAAGAGAGGGCATACGAGGCCCATTGCCCGAGAGACCCAGTGGAGTACCGATCTTGTGGCAATATGGGTCATCTTTAGCATTTTTTTCAGATCTTATCACCAGCTGCTAGTGATAGGGGTTCTTCTATGACTCCTCGTTCAGGAGCAGAACTACCAGTTTCTCATCAGTCTGGGAACTGGAGTTCTTCCGGCCGTTTAGGACGAGGTGGAGGTCACGGCCATGGTAGTCAGTCACCAGGATTTCAGTGATAATAGGGCAGATCAACTCAGGGTGGTCAGGCAGAGTCACAGGGCCGTAGTGCAGGTCAGACTTTTGTAGTGGAGCAGACCCAGTAGGAGCAGGATCCCGGACCCTCTACAGTTTGAGGTATGATCTTAGTTGCCTCAGTTTTATCTTCTTCTCTTTTCAATACAAGGGATTACCATAGATTTATATCTATTGCTATTGTGGAGATCCTTGGGCTCTGTATCTTTAATTCTGATGATGCATTGACATTGGAAGCATCGTTGGGGACAAGAACGGCTAGTGAGCGTCTGTGCAGGGAGTTCCCTCTGGAGGTTGGTGGGTGTCACTTCGCTTGGGATCTCTATGTCCTAGAGATGACAGGCTATGATTTCATTCTCGTAATGGACTGGTTATTTCCTTTTCATGTAGTCGTCGACTGTTATCACCGTAGAGTGAGCTTCACATCACCAGAAGGCATATCGTTTCTTTATAAGGGCGAGTGGGATGTCCAGATGAGCAGAGCGGGAACCAAGCATCATGGGTTGAGAGGAGTTACATCCCAGATTTATAGTCTTTATTGGATAACCAGGGAACTTCACAGATGGACTTTCCTCCAGTGGTGGATCGTTTCAGGGATTTCTTTCCAGAGAACTTTTCAGGTTTGCCTCTGGAGCGAGAGGTAAACTTTTCTATTGAGCTTGTGCCAGGAGTAGCATCAGTGTCCATTCCTCCTTATAGGATGGATACACCAGAGTTACAAGAGCTAAAGAAGCAGTTGGAGGAGTTGAAAGCAAAGGGTTTTATCTAACCCAGTACTTCTCCTTAGGGTTCGCCTATCCTGTTTGCGAAGAAGGCAGATGGTACCCTCAGGCTTTGTGTGGATTATCAGAAGTTGAACCAGTTTACAGTCAAGAACCAATATCCCTTGCCAAGGATTTATGATCTATTTGATCAGCTTTGAGGAGACCATGTGTTCTCAAATATTTAATTGAGATCTGGTTATCATCAGTTGTATGTTAGACCATCTAATATACCTTTTACAGCTTTATGAAATAGGTATGGTCTATACGAGTATGTGGTTATACCGTTTGGTCTCACGAATGCACCTGCAGTTTTCATGGCACTGATGAACCAAGTGTTCCATCCATACTTTGATTCTTTCATGGTGGTCTTTGTGGACGACATCTTGGTGTTATCTCACACTCGACACGACCATGATAACCATCTTGAGATCATTTTGAGTACACTGGGAGAGCATCGATTATATGCTAAGATCTCAAAATGCCACTTTTGGATGGACCAGATTCAATTCTTGGATCATGTTATCTCGGAGATAGGAGTATTAGTAAACCCAGACAAAGTGAGAGATGTAGTTTCCTAGGAGCAACCGAAGAATGTCTTTGAGGTACGAAATTTTCTAGGGCTGGCTGGATACTACTGGAATTTCATACAGGACTTTTCACGCTTAGCAGTGCCACTAACGGGCCTAACTAAGAAGGGTGTAAAAATCTTGTGGTCAGATTCTTGTGAGTCAGCCTTTCAGGAGATAAAAGGGAGGTTGAATTCAGCACCGATACTAGTATTTCCTGAGCTGAGTAAGATCTATACTATTTACTGTGATGCTTTAGGTATCGGTTTGGGAGTTGTACTTATGCAGGGGGAAAGAGTCATTGCATACGGGTCTCGGCAGTTGAGGCCACATGAGAGGAATTACCTGACATATGACCTTGAGCTGGCTGCGGTTGTTCATTCCTTATGCTGTTGGAGACACTATTTATTGGGAGAGCATTTTGTGGTTTTCACCAACCACAAAAGTCTCAAGTATATATTCAATCAGCGTGACCTGAATTTGAGATAGCGAAGGTGGGTTGAGTACCTTCAGTCCTTTGACTTTGAGATTGCCTATATTCCTTGGAAAGGCAATGCAGTAGCTGATGCGTTGAGTAGGAGGACTCAGATACAGGTAGTTCAGGAGGCCAGTAGTGAGTGACAACTTATGGCCCTCTTCTCTGATATGCATTTGGAGGTGCATGATAGGCAGGGGTAGATGGTTCTTTCTTCTGTAGATATTACCTCTGCTCTTCTTGATTGAGTGCGAATGAGGCAGCTATCAGATTCTAAAGGCATAGTCCTATGGGAAAGTGTGTTAGGAGAGGACCTTATTCTTGGATAGACCATAGGTGAGGATGAGATCTTACGTTTCCATGGGTGCGTATGGGTTTCAACAGACATACATGAAGAGATGATGTGGGACTTTCATTCCTCAGTTTGGGAAGTTCATCCTGGTGTCACCAAGATCTATCGTGATCTACACCGTCAGTATTGGTGGCCAGGTATGAAGAGAGATGTTGCTGGTTTCGTGATGAGGTGACAGGTGAAGGCGGAGCATCAACGACCAGCCGGGCTTTTGCAGTAGTTACCCATTCCTAAGTGGAAATGGAATGATGTCATTATGGACTTCGTGATAGGTTTTCCAAGGTCTCTTTGAGGGAATGATGAAGTGTGGGTTGTCATTGATAGACTCACGAAGGTTGCTCACTTCTTTCTGATCAAGGAGACTTTCGATGTTGATGAGTTGGGACGGTTGTACATCTGCAAGATCGTACATCTACATGGAGTTCCACACTCCATTGTTTCAGGAAGGGATGCCTATTTTACTTCTCAAGTCTGGCAGGGATTGCAGAAGGATTTGGGTATACATGTACTTTTGAGTACAACTTACCATCCCCAGACAGATGGCCAGTTTGAGCGTACAATTCAGGTGCTTGAGGACGTGCTTCATGCATCCATCCTATATTTTGGAGGTTCTTGTGAGAAGCACATACCTCTTGTGGAGTTTTCCTACAATAATAATTTTCAAGCAACTATTTAGATGGGACATTATGGGGATTTGTATTGTAGGCCATGCCGATCACCCTTATATTGGATGGAGGCAGGAGAGATAGCTATACTGGGACCTCGTCTTGTCTAGGAGACCACTAAGCAGATAGAGTTGATTCAGAAGAGGATGGCTACTGCACAGTCTTGACAGAAGTCTTATGCTGATTAGTGGAGATGACCTATGGAGTTCGAGGTCAGGGATCAGGTTTTCTTGCATGTCACACCGATGTTAGGGCACAGGAGGATTAGGAGACAGGGTAAGCTTTCGCTGAGGTACGTCAAGCCGTTTGAAGTTTTGGAGAGAGTTGGTACAATTGACTATCGGTTGCAGTTACCTCATAGGTACCGGTCTATGCATGATGTATTACACATTTCTCAGCTTTGACGTTACTTCTCATACCCGTCTCAGGCTTTTCAACCCGAGGGGGTTGAGTTAGAGGTGGATGCCTTGTTTGAGGAGCATCCTATCTAGATTGTTGATTACAGTATGAAGGTTCTCTATGGCCAGTTTTTCCTCTGGTATGAGTGATTTGGCAGCACGGGCAAGTACATGATGAGACTTGGGAGAGGGAGATCGATGTATGATCATAGTGGCCAGAGCTATTCGAGGATTCTTCTGCTATACCACATTGCTAGGGAAATTTAGGGATGAATTTCTTTAAGGGGGAAAGTTTTTAAGAACCCATATCTTCTTTTCAGGTATGTTTTTCTTTTTCTGGTGTTTTTGAGAAAAAGAGGAGTTTCTGGAAATTTTTGAAGTTCACACCGTGTACTCGGTCACCGCGGGTAGCCAGGTGCTGGCCGTGTAGCGGCCATGCACACGACCGTGTGTGGTGACCTGGAGACCACTTAATGCGGGGGTCAGTGAAGGAAAGTACATGCAGTTTACTTTTTTTCATTAAATGCACTGGGGTTGCGTCTGATGGACAGAAAGGGATTCTTCTAGGTCCGGTTCATCCGAGAGCTCCCGTACGGTCACGATCTTCCTCCGAGCCCCCAACCAAGCATTTGATCTTTGATTCAAACACTATCGATTGCGTTGGGATCATCTTGGTAAGCTATTCCTTTTTCTAGAGCTTCGTTTATTTATTCCTCCTCTTTCAAGAGTTATCTTCATTTGAATGTTTTAGATGTTTTTATAGATATACGGTGTTCTTGGGTGATTCAAGGCTTAAGGTTCACTTATATTGATCCTACAACACCGAGGTAGGTGGTTTGTGCCTTTCTGTTGAAAGTCTTTGAGTTATATGTAAAACTTTGTCCAATACCCTTGAACGGGGTATTGCGTGTTTACTGTTTTAGCCCTGTTGAATGCCTGCCATGCTTGTGTGCTTGGGTAGAGGTTAATTGGATGTGAATAATGTAAATTACTATGATTTGGAGGTGTTTTCCCATGAATGTTTTGGTTATGAACTTTTGGTACTATTTAGCCTGTTAGGTTGCCTTGTTTTTCCCATGCCTAGTATTGTAGGATGGTGTGACTGTTGTTCTGACATGCTGTTATGCTGTAGACTATTTAGCCAAGTAGTTCTTGAGGTTTACTTCACAGTACCATGAGAACATAGTGTAGTAGACGATAGGGAGAATGGACGTAAGGGATTCTCCAGAGAGTCTGGTTTTACTATTACGATGTGAGACCATAGGGGGAATTGACGTAAGTGCTTCCTCAAAGTGTCTGTAGTTCCTCGATGCAGGCCACAAGGGGAATGTGACGTAAGTGCTTCCCCAGAGTGCCTTTAGCTACCAATACGAGACTATAGGAGGAATTGATGGTGAGCGATTCCTTAGAGAGTCTATGCTTAAGATGAACCAGAAGGGTTAGACTGAGTGTATTTCCCAGAGGGTTGCTTGTGTTTCTAGGTAGAACGAGAGGGGATAGGCAGTGAGTACTTCCCAGAGGGTTACCTTTTGTGTTTAGATGCTTGCTTGTGTTGCTAGGTAGGACCCGAGGGGATGGGCTGTGAGTACTTCCCAGAGGGTTATCTGTTTGTTTTTACCTACTTGTTTAGCTGTTGCTTGATATATGAAATTGAATGCATTGGAGATTTGGATTGTTTAATGTTGAGTACTTTCTTGTTCACTGCTTCCTTTTACTCATTACCTGCCATATATTCACTGACTGTTAGGCACAGATCTTGTGGTGGTTGCCTACTAGGATTTAGTCTCACACCTTGTTTGTGCCATGATTTTAGGCCCAAATAGATTATATTTCTGCAGGTATAGATAAGGTCATGTTCCCTTCTACTTCAGGTACTTAATTTTCTGTGGATTTGGAAAGCATGAGACCAAATTGAGGCTTGCGATACTGAGAAGCTGTTTATCTGTTTTCTTTTGTACTTTGGCTTAGTACTATTTTGTATTACAGCATTGTATTTTGTTTGGATACTTTTATAGACGTATTTATCATGCATTATTCATATATACATGTACTCCAGTTTATTATTTCCACTCTTCCACTATTTAATTTTGTATGGATTATTACTGCTTCCATTTTTTTGCCATTGGTTTACTTCTGCTGTGTTACTCTACCAATGAGGGTATAGTTTTCCCACTATCACACCCAAGGCCCTCGCTTCTAGTCAGAAACCTTTATCATTAGGAGAAATTCGCTTGAGGCCATGTGACCAACCAGGTACGGGGCACCTCTGGGTGACTTCTAGAACTGGGAAGTTACAAATATGGATCCTTGACACTATAATTTCATGACAACTGGACATTCTGAGTTCAATAGTGAGGGTCATTGGGACTTTATAAAATAGTGGGAGACTGAATAAAATTAATTTATTATTTCTCCTAAAAGGTAATCAAGAAATTACTAATGATATTCTTATTTAATTGTAGAATAAAAATGATAAGCTCGTCAACCACACTATCCCTATGATCAATTCTGGATAAATACAACATCCTAACCGATAGTAACTTTCAAGAATGGTTTAGATGCCTTTAGGTTGTCCTACACCATGAACAAAAGTCTTACGTGCTAGAGTCAGCATTACCTAATACTCATACCAAAGAGGCGAGTGATAAGTATTTCTTGATCTACGAGAAAAATATGAATGATGCGGTCGACATTCAATGTTTGATGCTATCATAAATGTATAGTGATCTCATGAAGTATCACAAAAACATGGATGCTTATAGAATGCTTGAGAACCTCTATGGTATTTACTAGGAGAGAGAAAGATAGAAAAAGTTTAAGATCTTCAAGGCATTCTTTCAGAGTAATCTTGGAGAGGGTGCCCCAGTTGGGCCTCATGTAGTCAAACTCATTGGGTACATTGAGTTCCTAGAGGTTCTAGGATTTAAACTCCCCGAAGAATTGGGAACTGATCACATTCTTGCATCATTTCATCATATCTTCTCCATCTTTTCTATTAATTTCAATATGAAAAACATTGAGAAGTCTCTATCTGATCTTATTATCCTCATTCACTAAGTGTAAAAAGATATGAAGCGCGAAAATCCTCATGTACTTATAGTGAATAAAAGGAAAGTTAATGTGAAGAGATTTAAGCCCAAAGCTTCTTCATGGACTTCCAAGAAAAGGAAGATCAAAGGGGGGAAAGAGAAGAGGAGGTTGTTTGTTTCGCATATGGAAAGAAGATCCCCTAGAAGAAAAACTACACCCAAACAAAGAAGCAAGGGGAATCTTTAGGTGCATTTGTTATTAAGTGAAATTTATTTTTTTCTAAAAATTGGGCATTGGATATAGCTTGTGGTGCTCACACATATATTCAAATATAGGAACCAAGTAGATTCAAGAAAATTGGCTGAGTGGAGGTAGATCTATAAATAGCCAATGGAGCCAGACTTACTACTGTAGCTGTCGGGGACTACCACCTCACATTTATAATTGGGATGATCTTAGTGTTAAAGGGTTGTTTTTATGTTCCTTATATAACCAAAAACAAAATTTCTATATCCAAACTAGATATAGATGGATTTGTTTTTTCAATCTTGGAAATAAATGTTGCTTCTTTTATAAAGATATCATTTGTTTTGGTAGGGCACATTTATACAATGTTCTTTATGTGTTGGATTACACAAACCAAGTAATGCCAATCGATAAAAAAGATACCTTACATGAATCATACCACACCCAAATTTGGCATCACTGGCTTAGATATGTAAATGAGAAATTCTTGACAAAGTTACATCAATATGGATATTTAGATTCTTTCAAACTAAAACCACTCTGTGTATGTCACGCGTGTTTACAAGGCAAAATGACCAAATCCCCATTTAGTGGGAAAGGTTAAAGGGATAAAGAGATTATTGAATTAGTTCATATTGATGTGTGTGGACCATTTCTAGTTGAATCAAGGGGTGGGTACTCATACTTTATAACTTTTACTGATGATTTTTGTAGATATGGATATATCTACTTAATGAGGTATAAGTCAGATTATTTTGATAAGTTCAAAGAATACAAGAATAAATTTGAGAACCATCTTGGTAAGAAGATTAAGAAACTTCACTTAGACCGAGGTGGAGAGTATGTTAATCAAGACTTCATTGATTACTTATGAGAGATTAAGATCTTATCCCAACTCACTCCTCCTTACACGCCTCAGTGGAATGGTGTAAGTGAAAGGAGGAACCACACCTTATTAGACATGGTGAGATCAATGATGAATCACGTGAGTCTTCCATTATCCTTTTGGGGATATGCGTTACAAACAGCAACACACATACTAAACCAAGTACCAACTAAATTGATAAATGGTATTCCATATGAGTTTTGGAGTGGGAGAAAATTCATTTTATTGAACTTACATGCATGGGGTAGTGAATCATTTGTTTAAGTCCTCTTTAGGTAACAAAATTACACCCCGAGGCACAAAGTGTACCTTTATGGGATACCCTAAGGAAACAAGGGGGTATTACCTATAAGAACCCTCAGAAAAAAGGTTATAGTGGAAAGACACTCCATATTACTTGAGAGGGAGCACATCTCCAAAATAGATAGTGGGAACGAGATAGAATTAGATGAATTTGAGGCTCAAGGTACACAAAAGTTGGTATAGGAACAGATTCCACAAAGCCCTATGGAAGAAGAATCTGTTCCAGAGACACAAGTACTACGTAGGAGTACAAGAGATGTTAGAGAACCAAAATGGTATGATTTTATAGTTACTGAGGATGGTGACTCATTATTGGTTGATAATAATGATCCTCTAACCTACAAGGAATCAGTAAGTGTTACAAACATTTCCAAGTGGAAAGAAGCCATGAATTATAAAATGGATTCCATGTACCAAAACCAAGTCTGGATTTTGGTAGATCCTCTAGTTGATATAAATCCTATTGTTTTAAAATGGGTATTCAAGAAGAAAATGGACATGGAAGGACAATTTAGTACCTATAAGGAATGACCGGTTGAAAAAGGGTTTAAACAGAATCAAGGAATTGACTACAATGAAACTTTTTTTACCAGTTGTGATGCTGAAATACATCAGCATTATATTGGCTATTACTTCTTACCATGATTATGAGATTCAGAAAATGGATGTCAAAACAAACTTCCTTAACGGGAACCTTCAGGAAGATTTCTACCTAACACAAACTAAAGGGTTTGTGAATCCAAAGGATTCTAATAAGGTATTCAATTTATATAAATCCATTTATGGATTAAATAAAGCATTAGGGTCATGGAACATTCGTTTTGATGTAGTTATAATGAAATTTGGTTTTATTAAGAATAAATGTGATCCTTGTGTCTACAAACAGTTTAGTGGGAGTGCGGTCATTTTCCTAATAGTATATATTGACGACATATTACTTATTGGAAATGAGATACCAGTATTACAGTCTGTTAAGGCATGGTTGAATAAATGCTTCTCCATGAAGAACTTAGGCGAGGCAGTATATATTCTTGGGATTAAGATCCAACATGATAGATCCAAGAGATTGCTGGACCTAAGTCAAAGTATATACATTAACAAGATACTGAAGAGATTCAGTACGAAACAATCCAAGAGGGGATTGTTTCCAGCCTCACATGATATTCATCTTTCCAAGAAAATGTGTCCTCATACACCTGAATAAAGAGAGATAATGGAAAGGACTCCATATGAATCAGTGATTGGGTCTATCATGTATGTCATGTTATGTACTAGGCTAGATGTTGCCTATGTATTGAGTGCGGTGGGAAGATATCAAGATGACCTAGGTGACCACCATTGGATGGAAGTCAAGACTATCCTTAAGTATCTAAGGCATACTAAGGATATTTTTCTTGTTTATGGAGGAGATGAGGAACTAGTCATCATAGGATATATAGATTCTATTTTTGATACTGATTAGGATGACATGAAGTCACAAATAGGATACATCTTCACTTTGAATGGAGGTGTTGTGAGCTGGAAGAGCTCAAAGCAGAGTGTGGTCGCAAATTCTACAGTGGAGTTCGAGTACATCGCAGCTTCTGAGGAAACTAAAGAAGAAGTTTGGATGCGAAGATTAATCCAAGATTTATATGTGGTACCTAGTAGTAAATATCCCATCACACTCTATTGTGATAATACTGTAGCAGTGGCTCTTGCAAAAGATCCAAGGTCACATCAGCAGACAAAGCACATACTTTAGAAGTATCATCTCTTGAGGGATTTTTCTCAAAGAGGTGAAGTTGCAGTGATCAATATTTCTATGGAAGACAAAGTGGTGGACCCCTTGACTAAAACCTTGACTTAGTAGAAACATGATCATCATGTGAGGTCTGGCAGACTGAAAGTCATAGGCAGTTGGATCTAGTCCAAGTGGGAGTTTGTTAGAGTTGGTGTCCTAAAACCAACTATTTGTACTTTTATTACATGGATATTTATTGTATTTAAATATTAAACATCTTATTACATATTTTTCATTGTTTTTCATAACTATGATGTAATAATTTCCTAGAGTATTTGTTGCATTGATAAGGTCATGGAAATTCCCCGCTATGATGAGAACCTTGAAATACTATAACAATATTCTTAAATATAGTTCTACAGTTGGATGACATACTATGATTGGACACATATTATATAGACAATCAGGTTCAAGTACTTGTATGTATATGAGACTTCCTCTCATGAAGTTCTCACTTGGTAATCTCCAAGATGGGAGATTATGAGAACAGACCCACCAGTAGGAATTTTTCATGTTTTGGTGTCATCAGATATTCCTATATGTGAGCATGTGTAATGGTCCTTAGACTTTAATATTATCATTAATATGTGTCATGACTCACACACTTTGATTTACTAATGAAAACTGTCACACCATATATTGATGGGAAGTAGGGTACGTTGGGTGCATCATGAGTGACATGTTATTAATGGATAAGTCGAGGAAAGATTTGTCCCTTCCATTTATAAAATTTGATATCTTGACCATTTGATTAAAATAGAATCATCACTTTAAATTCCATGGCCATGGTGCAACGATGAGTTTATTTTGGGTAGTCAAAGAACAACGTATCAAGCATAAAGGTTGATGACACTATCATGAAACCTGATTAATGAGATATTTAGACAAAGAGATTATATTACACAATGAGCATTTGTATGTGGATGTTGTTGTTGAGACTTTAAGTTCTTTCTATTGGGTTCCTTGACACGTTACTAGACAATACTCTTGGACTTTAGGCAAGCCTGCCTAATTCCAATGAGAAAGAATCCTAGAGGGTTACACACTAAGTGTTTTTTTGGTCTAGATTAAATTCTATTTGAATTTAATTAATAGAATAAATATTATTCTCAAGACCATGGAATAAATTTATTCAAGTTAAAATGATCGCATAAATTAAATAAAATATATATATTTATTTTATTATACATTTAATAAATATTTATCTATTAGTTTGTAAATAAAATATTCATTTAAGAGAATAATTTATTTATTTATTTATTTGGGTGTTAAATAAATGGAAGTGGATTTTGTGAGGACTAAGGCCTACCTAGTGGTAAAATAATTATTTTCAAGATGGTAAATAATTATTTGACAAGTTAGCACAAGTAAAAATAATAATAACGCTGCTATTATTTTGTGACGCATAATTTTATTTATAATTCCATTTTTTGCGCAAGTTGGCGCACCATAAATAATGACGTGGTATTATTATTAAGAGTATGAGTTTTCTCTAAGGTTATTAATTTATTTAATTGCTATTACACAATTAAATATTATAACCGAATCCCCATGTCTATAAATAGATAAGTACATCTATTGTGCCATGTATTGAACTGTACGCCTGGTGAATTGATAATTGTTAATCCAAACAATTTATCTCTCAAATTCTCTTCCCTAATCTCTCAAGAGTGAGAGACATTCTTCAAGACCTAAGAACAAACGATCAAGAACAACCGATGCAAGACACTTGCTTCACTGTGCTAGCACCCGAAGAACGAGTGGTGTCAATTGAAGGCCATCAGAGCACATGTAGATCACCACTAGAGGGATTCTGGTTTAGATCCTTACAAGAACAATGAGACAATTCGAAAGGGTTATTATGGATGATCAACATCATTAATGAAGAAAGTATCAAATATCCAGGTATTATTTTCTTTATGAAATTAATTAAATTAATTATAAACATGATGTGAAAGATCCTTTCTTTCTTGGATCTAGAGACTTTCTTCTTTTGTCTAAAATATTTGATTTTAATTTGTGGATATTGGTGTTCATAGTCTTATTGATCCTAGATTATTCATTGATCACGGTAAAGGAAAAATTGGGCCCCACCCAACACTAAGCTTCCGCTATGTCTGTTTCCTTCACCTAGAAGGTCTCTGCATGGTCTTTTGAGATCTACTAGTAGTGATACACTCATGATGTTGATTATCCCACTGTAATGGAACTTCTTCTTTAGTCGGGATATTAGTATGATTGCTTCTCTTTGTCTAATGTGGTTCCTGATCAGTCAACCATAGAATTTCTTACACTTCAATTGAAACTCTATCAAATTCATCCTTCTCTTTTCAAGAATCATTTGACTTCACCATTACAGATTCATCAAATGTGGCATTACAACTATGAATGATATTCTTTTCTACTAAATCTCATACTCAAAAAGGATCCATGTAACACCATGTTTCCTTCCTTCGAGTATGCTTTGACTTTTTTTTGGTTTTCCTTTTCGTTTGGGTGCATTACGGGCTTCTCAAGAATGGAAAACCATTGTTAGGGAAAATGACATAAATTTCAAAGATGTATGTTTTTCGGGATTAATGGAGTCTGGGTATAAATGTGTAAATGGATTTAAAGGGTGCTCCTTGGGTCTGGAGAGCCTTAAGTTTTTTTAGAGGTTTTTTATAGAAAAATGGTTTGAGCACAACCTTCTAGACACATTCATGCCATGAATGGGTTATAAAACATGAATTTGTTGTAGGGAATATGTCGCAAGTCACATGCAGGGTGTGAAAAGTTTAAAAGCCATGAAACCATTACACGACATGAAAACATTGACCGAGATTTAATTTAACCTGAGGTGATGCCATTTTCGATGTATTTATAATTCATGGTATTTAATGTTGTGAAAAGGATTCGTGATGTGAATTCATTAGGTCCAGTGGTTTTAAACATGCTGCATGCTTGATTATTTATCCATTCAATGTGAATAACTTCCTCTCGAACCCTATGGTGATTTTGAGTGATATCCCTCCTTATGAATCACTTTGTTCGGTATTTAACTCTTATGGTAGTTGGGTCACATACCCTTGGTAAGAGGTCTTTTTGTTTCTTCACTACCTTTGGTATCGACGATGATGTTGGCTGTGTTTGTGATTCAGATTCCCGATCAATTGGTGTTTTACATTGATCCTTTGAAGTTTCTTATTGTACATTGGATTTCAAAGGTCGATCTATTGTTTTTCATTCTCTGTTGTCGAAGGGGAATATGATTCCATCATTCTTGAGGTAGGTGTATCTATGAAAGTATTGATAATTCTTGAATTGTTATATGTTCTTATTTACCCCTTTGGGTTGTTCATTGAAATGAATTTAATTTGATATAAAAAGTTTTTTTATTAAATGCGAGCATGGATTTTGGAAATGGTTTTAGAAAAAATTAGCATATTGGGAACCTTGGGTGCGTCAGAAAATGAACATAAGTAACCCTAGTCTGTGTGACACCACTAGGGGTTACTTTTGTGATATAAAAAGAATGTGGAAAGACACAATATCAGTTGTAACCAACATATTCCTAGTTTAGTATTATTTTATGTTTAGTACATATTCTCATAGGACAGATCCCAAATGGTGTGCCTTTTCTTTTATACATAGTTTATCACATGATGGTTTATTTCATGAATATTTTCTCATATATTTAGTTTTCCTATTTTTCTTTTATACCTAATATATTCATAAATTTGGTGAATATTCTATGCATTTATGAAAAATAAAGTAATATTTACAAATGGTTTTATTTGTGAAAAATCTTTATAAAATGGATTTTGTTTTAAAGTTAAAACTTGTGCATTCTTGATATTAGAACTTATATATATTGTTTGGTGTTGTCCTACTGGGATCCATTCTCACACCCTACTTTTTCATTTGGGTAGTTGTAGAACTTGTTTTGTAGGACTTTGGGAAAGGGAAGGGAATCATATAGCATGTTAGATTCTCTTGTCATCTGCTGCCTTCGTAGAAGGATGGTTTGTTAGTGGCGGATGGTCACATGGAGACTTTTTTAGTCTAGTTTACTTTATCTTTCTGGTTTGGCTAGTGTGGATTGGCTTTGTATATCTCATGGATATGTATTTCTTTATTCCATATGGTAATTTTATGTTTCTTCATTTTTACATGATACTTGTGCGGTTATTCTCTATATTTCACAATGTGGCAGACCATCTTGGGTGACTTGTCTAGTTGACCCAAGTTGGTTCGTTACAAATTGGTATCAAAGGGAATACCTAGCCTGAAGTGTTGTTGACACTACCTAGGTGTGGTTCAGTGTTTTGGAAGATTGAAGTTAGGACCATAAAAATTTGGGTAGTAAGTATAGAAAAGGAGCCTAACCATCTCACTTTCATGTCTGAATCTGAGTAACCATGGGTGGTTAGGGTTCTTTTTTCCAAGCTTGAGACTTAGTGGTTGTGGTTATTTGAATGAACTAATATGAGGTTTATTTAAATTAACATGTTCTTTTTTAAGGTTTCATCATTTTTTGAAGAATTCATAATTGATTTAAATTATTATTATTTTAAAGCATTGATATCGATACATGAAGTTAGTCCTATGATTTTGGAATATTCTCATGATTGATTGGTTTTTGTCTTGTTATTGTTAGACAAAGACTCATAGAAGAGCTTTCCAAATTTGAGTGAAGAATTTGTGAAACAGGTTTCACAGGAAAATCCTCTGGTGAATCCTTCTTTGGTAGAAGTTGTAATTTTTACTATTCATACTCTAGGTCAAGCATGTGTTAGGAACTTGGGAAAAATAGTAGATAATGACTTAGAATGTATAAATAAGCATCCACCTATCTTTCATGGTGACCAAGGTACCCAAGAATCCAAAGAATGGATTGAGTAGGTTGAGTGTATTGATAGGATCTTCTACTTTCTGAAGACTCTTGAGGACTCTAAGGTGGTTTTTTCCATGTATATTCTTGAAGAACCATGACAGAGATGATGAGAATCTATTGTGCTGGATAAGCTGCAAGAGGATATCACCTAGGCATATTTTAAGAAAATATTAAATCATCACTTTTATCTTGAGACATTACATAGGGCAAAGACCCGAGATTTTTTGACCTTAGAGTAGGGAGATCATACTGTTCTATAGAATTCCACCCATTTTGTTGAGTTGGTGCACTTGGCACTGGAGCTAGTCACCAATGATTACCTAAAGGATCAGAGGTTTGAGTTGGTGTTGAGGCTGGTTGATACTGATTCTCATGTGCCTTATGACCTTTATAGAGGTAGTTGATAAGGAAACTTTGAAAGAGGTTGACATAACTAAAAAAATAGGTTTTTGAGGAGTTTTAGTTGGTACTGTCATTAGCTAAGGTATATTTTCTGGCCATAAAAGTAAATGCAAAGGTAACAAGTTTTCTTTAGGACCAATTTTAGGAGATTTTTATGGAAAACAACATGTTGTTTACTATCAGTGTGGGTGGTCTGGTCATACCAAGCCTAATTGTATGGAGGCTCTCAATACTTTCCATCACTATATAAAATATGGCTATCTGAATTATTTTTGTGAAAGGATGTCCCAAGGAAGTAAGGATGGATCCAATTTCACTAAGGACTCGTAGGTTATTATTAATGCTTTCAAGGGTGGTGTATCTTATCCTCAGGATAAGGAGGATGTTCATGTGGCTAAGAAAGCTGAGGGAAGAGTTGAGACTGAACATATTTATGTGGTGGAGTATACACCAGAGGAATCTGAAGCAGTTGTAGCTACAGTTATAGGTACAATGTTTATTTAATCTTATATGGTGCTAACTTTTTTTGATACAGGAACTACTCATTCTTTTATATCATCAAAGAAATTTGATGTGTTGGGATTAAATTCGTAGCTTACGTTGTTCTTGTTGGATCTTTCCATTCCTTTTGGAAAGAGGTCCGAATAAGCTTTCAAGTGCCAAACATGTCAAGTGATGATAGCAGACCATGAGGTGGAGTGGGACTTCTTAGTGCTTGATCTTGAAATATTAAACTTGATTATCGAAATAGATTAGATGATTAGTGTTAAGGACTAGATATATTATTATCATTGTTTGGTTCAATTATTATCTACTGATGGGGTCTCTCATGTTTTTCAGAGTGAGTGAGACTCTAGATCATGAAGGTAAGGTCATGTTGTTCCTTATTCTAGGGTAATCTCATGTCAATTTTCAGAGATGTTTCTTGATATTGTTGACCCTTGTTTGGGCTGTTAGCTACTTGCAGTGGTGTAAACATACCCCACGATATTTCTGGATTTTTTTATTTTACCACCCTAGAGAGATTTCAAGTTTATCATAGACCTATTACATGGTACGATGCCCATTTCTATGCCATCTTACCATATAGTTCCTACTGAGTTGGTAGAACTTAAGGTCCAGCTTACAAATCTCGAGGCTAAAAGATTTATTCATCCTAGTGTGTCACTGTGGGATTTTCCAATCCACTTTTCTAAGAATTTAGACGTGAGACTTAAATTTTGTATTGACTATTGAAAGTTAAATTATGAGATGGTTAAGAACAAATATCCCTTGCTCAGGATTGATGACCTCTTCAATCAACTTACAGGGGCTTGTTGGTTTTCAAAGATTGACCTACGGTCAGGGTACCACACATTGAGAGTCTAAGAATAGGATACACCTAAGACAAATTTTAGGAGACGATATGGGAATTTCAAGTTTTTGGTTATTCCATTCAGACTAACTAATGCTCTTTTGTCATTTATGGCACTGATGAACTAGATCTTTCATCGGTTCTTGGACTATTTTATTGTAGTGTTTGTGATTTATATTTTGGTTTACTCTAAGTTAGAGGAGGATCACATGTACTATTTGGATATCATTATTGATGTTTTGAGGGAACATCATTTGTATGGTAAAATTTCCAAATGTGAGTTTTGGATTCAAGAAGTAAAGTTTCTGGGGCATGTCATATCTAATAGGGGCGTCTTAGTGGATCATGAAAAGGTACAGGTAGTTAATTCCTAGAAGTGGCCCGTAAATGTGCTTGAGATATGAATATTATTAGGGTTGGTAGGTTATTACAATTGGTTTTTTTGGGAATTCTTCAACCTTTCATCTCTGATGATAGATTTAACCTATAAGGGTGTAAAGTTTTAGTGGAATGTCAAGTTTCAATGATCTTTTGAGGAACTGAAGGTGAGATTGAATTCAACTCCAGTTTTGATTCTTCCAGAACCAGGTTTAGGTTACAATGATTTTTTGATGATTATGGCATGGTTTTGGGGTGTGGCTTGATATAGGAGAGATAGGTTATAACATTCCTCATTTTTATTACATAAATTTTCATTTACATTGTACAAAACCGAGGATCTTTTAAAGTTTAGTTTCTTGGAAACAAGATACATAATACATGAAAAATTAAATATTTCTTCTAATAGACTTTAAATTATTCTTCAAAGGTTAATACTAATTACATTTATTTAATCTCGTAGCTCGGGGACATACATCAAAGGAAAGGGTGAGCATAAGGCCCAGTAAGGGAAAATAAGGGAAATAGTTTACATGTAATCTTGAGGAAAATCAATAAGAACTTGAGGATTATCATAAAGACATGAGAAATAGGAATATTATAATAATAAGAACATGAATCATAACTTTTAAATGTGGATAAAACATTTAATTGAGTCATTATAATCATATCACCAAGGTTTTTCACCAAGTGTCGTATAAATTACCAAGGTTATTCACTAAGCTATCGTAAAACATGTCATCTATAGAGATTAAATTCTTTACCCAATAAATTGGAGAAATATCAAGGTGCACCATTAATATTAATTAATTAATTTGTGATACATATATCATAATATTTTTTTTATAAATAACCTGTGGATAATAAAATAAATGGATTTCATATCAAAATCATGATGTTTTTAAGAAGTTTTTAAGGACAACATCATTATGTCTTTTTAAACCCACAGAAAGGGAAAGTGGGTCTCATGTATGTTAATACCTAAATAAAATAGATCATTATGAAATCTAGGTGAATAAATCTAGAAAATTATGAGGTTTGGGTATTCAAAAAAAGAAAAAAAAAGAGAACTTTCTTAATAAAAAGAGAGAAAATTTAAGAAGAAAATTCGGCAACATAGTGGTATAAAACATGATTTTGGAAAATGGTAAAAAGATAGGGGAAAAGAGTATCCCATTAATAAAAGACTTTTAATATAGTAAATTAATAGAATAAAATGTACATAAGAACATAATGTTTAAATTTTAAAGACATACCACATAAAAAGGGAACTTGAAAGGAAAAGAGAAGTTGAGTTTTATTTTACCTTGAAGAGTAACTCTTAAAACTCGATGATTGAGACCTTAGGGGATTGAGGACACCTTAGTAGGACTACTTGTGAGGTAAAAATATTAGATATTCATGGATGAAAAAATGGTAGTGAAAGTAAATGAAGAAATGGGTGAGTATTTTTAACAAAAGTGGGGGATTTTTTTATTAATTTCTAAATAAAGGCATTGGCCACCTAGGTAGTGGTAAATGAAAAAACATGGGCTTTACCATGATATTTTCCCATATTATTGGACACTTGGATCATATTTTATGTCATACAATCCCACAAGAGTCAACCAAAATTTTATATTACTTATTTTGGCAAGGAAAATTAAAGTTTCCACAAAATAAATTTTTTGAAGTTAAAGTTTCCATTTTAAAATTTGGAAAGTAAATTATATATTTAAAAATTGATTAAAATATATTAAAATAATTTATATTAATAAAATAAAATATTTTAATTTTTTTATTTTGTTTAATTATTTATTACATAATTATGACAGAATTATGATGTCATTAAACATACCAAAAAGCTCAAACTGTATTTTTACTATTCACGAAAAAATAAAGTATTTTAGAAAATTATCATAAATTTACCCTAACCTAATTTCAATGTGATGATTTCAAAAATTTTATTTATTTTGTCATAATAATTCTATAAATATGAGAATTTTAACTTTTAAATATAAAAATTATTATTTATTAAAAACAATAGCGAATTGAAAATGCATAGTAAAATTTTCGACACTTGAAAAAAATAAAATTATTTTTATCATTTATAATTAAATAAGAGTTTTTTATCATACTATTTAATTAATTTAAACATTATTCATAATACCTCAGTTTATTATAATAATTATAACTTTTCTAAAAAGTAAAATTTCTATCTGAAAAATCAATTTATCAAATTTGTCATATTTTTATACTAAGAAAAACTATTCTTAAAACAAACTTCATGGAATAAAAATTTTATTTATAAAAATGTATTATACATTAAGTTACTAAGGTCTCAAAACACAAACCCTTATAACACCCACATATGACCTAAGGGTGAGGTGTGAGATGGTAATAGACTCATAGGGCAACTCAATTAACATTACCCGAGTGGTAATTTCTGCTAACTTGAACTTCTACCATAAGTGATTTTGTCCAAGCCTCACTTATTAAAGCTTGGATTGGGATTGGTCAAGAGCGAAGACCAATGACGCTACCTCCCTCCTAAGTTCTGATAAATGGGCTTCGTACGACACAAATATACTGGTTGAGGTCATCGTTTCTCCTTTTTTCATTAATTATCCTTTGTCATTTTTACTTATAAACACCAATTATAATGTTAAAATTATTAACAAGGGTATAATTTCAAATGGTTGAAGACCAATGGTCCCATTTTAATTTATACTCACTTCATTATTAATGATATATAGTTTTGTTGTGTATAAAACACACATCTTTAGGAAACAATTATCATTCAAAAAGTTTGGATCATTACATTCTTCCCCCCTTAAGAAATTTCATCCCCAAAATTTCAAATTGTTACTTTGGTTGAGAAAAGGTGTGGGCACTTTTTCCTCAATGTTTCCTCTAGTCCCCACATCACTTATTTATATTTTTGGTTCCTCCAAAAAACTTTGATGAGGTGGGTAGTCTTGCTGTGTAGAACCTTGACTCTACAGTACAAGATCTCCACCAGATGCTCCTTATAAGAGAGGTCACGTTCCAGTTGTACCAGCTCAAGATTCAAAACATGTGAAGGGTTAGGTATGTAATTCTTCAAGAAAGATACATGGAAAACATCATGAACTTGAGTTAGGTTTGGTGGAAATTCTATATGATAGGCCACTACTCCTATACAACCAAGGATTTCATAGGGACCAATGTACCTAGGGATGAGCTTCCCTTTCTTCGCAAATTGCATGACTATCTTCCATGGTAAAATTCAAAGGAATAATTTGTCACTAACATCAAACTCCAAGTCCCTTAGATGGTTTAAATCATAGCTCTTCTTCTAACTTTGATCATCCTTTATGTGTTGTTGGATGACATGAACCTTTTCTGTCATCTCTTACACAAGATCAAGCTCAAGAAGCTTTCTCTCACCATATTCATCCCAAAAAGTAAGAGTTCTAAATCGATTCCCATATAGATCTTCATAGGGTGCCATTTTAATACTCGAATGGAAGTTGTTGTTGTATGAGAACTCCACTAATGGGAGATGTTGATCTTATCAACCTTTAAATTCCATTGATCACGTTTTCAGCATGTCCTCAATTGTTTGAATAGTCCTTTCAGATTGGCCACTAGTTTGTGGGTGATAGGCGGTATTAAAATTAAATTTAGTATTCATATCATGTTGAAGTATTATCTAGAATTTTGATGTGAAACTTGGATCAGGAAAAAAATAATAGAAAGTGGAAATCCATGCAACCTCAGTACTTCCTTTACATGAATATTTTAAAGTTGTTAAAGAGAGAAATCTTTCCAAATAGGGATGAAATATGCAGTCTTGGTGAGATGATCCACTATAACCCAAATCACATTGTTTCCTTTGGATGATCTCAGGATACCAGTGACAAAATCCATAGTGATATTATCCCACTTCCATGTTGGTATGGGTAGTGGTTGTAATACCCCTTTAGAAAGTTGTTGGTATGCCTTCACTTATTGACACACCAGGCACCTTGTAGTGTAGCCAACAATATCCCTTTTCATGTTATCCCACCAATAATGACCATGAAAGTCCCTATACATTTTAGTGCTTATAGGATGTATAGAGAATGCAGATCTATGAGCTTCATCTGTTAGTTCTTTCTTTATTTCCAGAATAGGTGGAACACATAACCTTGTACGAAATGTCAGTTTACCTTTGTCACAACCCTCCTTATTCAATATGAGGAAACGAATGGAAAAGTGTCATGACCATACTTATTCAAGATTAAAAAGAGATAATGACCCCCAATTCCCACCTCTAGTAGGCCCCAAGGTGGCGACTAGCACCAAGGGTGTACAAATCTCACAAAATGGGAGGAATTACCCTTTTTATAGTAACCAATATTGGGATATAAGATGTATCAACCTCAAAAAAACTCCAAGACATATATATAAAAGAAGAAAAAATCTATCCCACATGCATGTTTTAAGTAAAAAAACTATAAATACAATGAAAACTCCAAAGTACCAAAATAAAAAATCTAGGTAGCGACACAACAGTTATCCTGATGCTCGAGCTAGTAAGATCCAACACAGTCCACATAATCTCCCTAGAAACTTCAAAACAATTTTATAGACATAGGGTGAGAATACAAACATACTCAGTAGAAAAATCCAAAGTCTCTTATGCACAAGTGGGAGAATCATACTAATGCCCTTGAGAGAAAAACAGTAGAAACTCAAAATCACCTAACAAGGTATACTATCCACCCCAACCTCCCCAAGGCACGCTCACAAAATAATGTAAGTAAATTAAAGTAAATTAGTAAGTAAATTTATGATAGGTTACTCCACCCTACTTCCCACTGGCTAACTACTTGTCCCTAATAACAAACATCCTGACACTACCATGCTCTTCCACAAGCCCCACTACCACAACTTGCCCGCACACACTTGGTCCACATACCACATCCCACCCGTAGACACCTGAGGAAAAAAAACCATAACATCATCCTGAATAAACCTGGAAAATTACAACATATCTCATCTCAAAGACTCCTAGGAAGCGCACCTCACCCATATACACCTGGGCCTCACAACCGCACCATAACCTGCCCGAAGAGTCTTGGGCTACTAATGCCTAGAAGAGGGAGAAAAGAAGAGCCAATAACTAGCCATTTATCCTCCCACTAGGATGTTGGTAAAGTACACCCTCCCCCACAACAATGGGGGTGTTTAGTACGTAGTGCTCAACACAAGTGGGGTGCGTATAGAAAACACAAGGAACTAAATGTATATATATTGGTACCAAACAGTCAACCCAACCTATGGGTTTTCAAAACAAACAACCAGCCCACACAAAACTACCCTTGATTACACCTCTAAAGCATAACCACATAGCCATACATAAACTTAATTTATAACCCCATCCAATTAATTCAATCAATTATCACCATGTATTAAACAATTTATTTATTTATTCATTTATTCCATCCCTACTCGGGAAACTACCAAACACATCACACCACAAGTAACATCATAACCCACACACACTTCACAAAAGTCTCTGGAAACTCTAGAAAAAATGACCTTGCAAGGAAAAACCATCCTTCTTCAAAATTATCTCTCCCAAACCATCCTCGGCAGCCCCACTACACGAAAAGCACCACATCCAACAAAACAACAAAACTCAACCAAATTGCAGTCCCACTGCACAAACAAATCATTCCCAACAATCATGACACAACCCAAATGAAACCCAATTTTCAACAAGTTAATCCATTCCACAATCAAAAAATATCTCAACCTGAGATTCCATGACATTTACCATACCACCCCATATGCACAACCACACTACCAGCCACAACACCACATGAACGGCACAAAACATAAGGTCGAACAGAACTATACACAACACAGAGTCACACCAATCAACAAGGTGTATTCATATTTGGAAACCCTAGTTCTTTAATTCCACTTTGATAAATCAGGGGTTATCATAGAACAAGTTTTATCCTTGGGCATCCATTTAATTAGCCAGATATATGTGATTAATCAAGTTTTCATGTTCACAACCGTTCAATAGAAGGTTAACAACAAGTATTCATGATTTTTGTGTGCAAACATAGGCCACCAACGACCATGATTTTTAGAAGGCATACAAACAACACAATTCATATCACAGATCAAATATAACAGGTAAAACAAAACAAGCATTTTCATCATATTCCCTGCCCCTCATTTATTACTCAAGTAACAAAACCTGTTATCATAACAGGACCAACTATCTTCCTAACAGTCTTAATTTAAAAGTTGGTATTCGACTATAATCATAAAGAGACATGAGTTTACCCACCCTGCATGATACACAATTTAAATAGGGATGAATGAATTCCTAACTAAAAAAACAGATGATCATAAAATCCTCCTTGCACTAAAAATAGGGGGGTCGTGCAAGTATCAGCAAGGACTCTAAGGAAAACTAGATCTGAAGGCCACAACAAAACACATGACTCTATAGGGAAGGAAGGATTTGGGTGCACCAAGAGAAAACAAAAACACACTGGGAAGAGAAGATCTTGTCTTAGAAGTGCTAGATCCTATATCAATAGAAGAAAATGGTTTCAAGGGTCATTAAAGTCAGATCATGATCAAGATTACACGGGTTGACTATTTCAAAGTCTCAGGTGCATTAAGATATTAAAGATATAATTAATATATTTTAAAACTCCTATAGAAATTCTCAAAAAAGGTTTTAAACTCTGTTTACGTCAAATAAAATGTAATAGGGGAAAAATGGAAAAACAGGAAAAATATTGAAATGACTCACCGATGGTGAGTCACCGATGCAAGTCACCGACAATGACTCACTGAAAGCGAGTCACTGATGTGACCCAC
Source organism: Viscum album (assembly GCA_963277665.1). Classification (NCBI taxonomy): domain Eukaryota; kingdom Viridiplantae; phylum Streptophyta; class Magnoliopsida; order Santalales; family Viscaceae; genus Viscum; species Viscum album. The sequence continues at coordinate 1,174,656,371 of OY728141.1, read as the reverse complement.
CGATTCCTAACTCACCGACGTGAGTCACCGACACCTGACTTATTGATTCCCTAACCTACTGATTCCCTAACCTACCAATGCTGAGCTACTGACGCTGAGCTACCAATACCACCAACCGACACGAGCTACCGATGGAAAACATATAATTTTGGAAAACTCTTGAAATGAGCTACTGTTGCCTCCAAGAACACCCCAAACATTGGATTTTGAGACAATAATGGACTGAGGAGGTCCAGGTCATTAAAAACTTCTTGATCAATATTGAACTTAAGAAAATTATCATTATTCACAACCTCTATCTTCTTCTAAAACAAAGTATCTTCTCTTTGATCTTTATTGATATTTTCTAGTAATGATGGTTGAGAAATCATTTGGTATAGGTTTAATGATGACCCTTCCCTTAAAATTACCATGTACAGTTTTACTAGGTCTTTGATTAAAGGATCTCCTTGAATCCTCACCATTTCCAGTACAATAAGGTCTTTCATACTTAATGCATCAGTGACTTTGTTTTATCTTATAGGATAACAATGAATTGAACAAACATAGTATTTGAGAAGTTCCAACCATCTCATTTGTATCATGTTAAATTAATTTTGTGTGAAAATATACTTCAAACTTTTTTGGTATTTGTATATATCAAATTTCTCCCCATAAAGATAATGCCTCCATATTTTTAGAGAAAAAATAACCACAACCATTTCTAGGTCATGCATAGGATAATTTTTCTCATGAGGATTTAACTGTTGAGATGCATAAGTAATCACCTTGTCATTTTTCACGAGGACTCACCCAAGACCTTTTAGATATGCATTGCTAAAAATAACAAATCCTTCTCTAATAGAGGCTAGAGTTAACATAGGTGCAGTAACCAATCTCTTATTCAGTTCTTGGAAACTTTCTTCATACTACTTTGTCCATATAAACTTAGCCTATTTTTGAGTTAACTTGGTTAGTGGATTAGAAAGTCATGATTTTTTTTTCAAAAAACTCCTATAATATCCTACTAAATCAAGGAAACTATGAATCTCAGTTACCATTGTTGGATGAGGCCATTCCTCTACAACCTTTTTCTTGGCATGGTCAACTGAGATTCCTTCATTGATTACAATGTTCCCAAAGAAATAACTTTTTGTAACTAAAATTCACATTTTTTAAACTTTCCAAATATCTTATCCTTCCTTAAAGTTTTCAATATAACCCTTATATGATCCTCATACTCCTTGTGACTTTTGGAATATATCAGAATATCATCAATAAAAACTATAAAAAAGTTAACAAGGTAGTCCTTAAAGACTATATTCATCAAATCCATAAAAATAGTAGGATCACTAGTCAAAACAAAGGGAATAAAAACAAAATCATAGTACCCATATATTTATCATAAGGTGTTATTTTGAATATCTTATTTCTTGACCCTATATTGATGATAACCAGATCAAAGATCAATATTTGATAATAATTGAGTCCCACGAAGCTGGTCAAATAAATCATCAATCCTTGGAAGAGGGTACTTGTTCTTCATTATGATCCCATTAAGTTCTCTATAATCAATTGATATCCACATTGATCCATCATTATTCTTAAAAAATAGATTAGGTTCTCCCCAAGGAGACACACTTGGTCAGATAAACCCCTTCTCCAAAATATCTTGGAGTTGTTTCTTTAATTCCTCCAGCTCTACATTTGACATTCTATACGGGATCTTTGATATCATCTTAGATCCTAGCATGAGTTCAATGGATAACTTTACCTCTATTTCTAAGGGAGGTCCAAGTAAATACTTAGGAAATATGTTAATGTATTCCTAAAATATGGGTATATTTTCTATTTGTATACTTTAATTTCCTTCTTCATATTCACTGATCATTTTCATAAAGAAGGCTATGAGAGGTGCTTCTAGACAAATCGAAAGTTTAGATATCTATCCTTTTAAGATAACTAGAGGTTTTACATTAAATAATACTATGATTTCCTTACTTATAAAGTTGATCTTATCATTATACTTTGAGATACAGTCCATCCCTAGTATAGTATCAAATTACAACATGGGAAGGACTACTAGATTTTCGATGAGATTGTGCTTTCCAAAGTGAATAATATAGTTTCTACAAACCATTGATGCTTGGATAATACATCTAGGATTATTGAATGATAACTCTAATTCTATAAGTTCAGGGATTTATTATATATTCTTTGAAAACTTAGAGGAAATAAAGGAATGTGTAGATTTATAATCAAAAAAAGTACTTACTATCTTTGAGAGAACAATGAGAGTAACTGCTACCACATCATTTGAAACTTCAAATTTAGCCACTGTGATAGAAAAATAACAAACTTTTCCCCTTGGCCTATGATGAGTTTTATGGTGATTCCCCTCTACTATCTTTGTATATGGACAGTGATTAGAAAAGTTCCCAAGCTATCCACACTTGAAGCATTGAACTTTAGGCTGGTCCTGCACCATCTTCCCTTTGTTGTTAGTGTTGAGAAGTTGAGGCTTCACCTCACTATGATAGTTATGAGAAATATGACCATCTCTTCTACACTTGTAACATTTCCAACTCCTGAGTAATCAGTTCCTTGAGTGCTTCTTCTCACATTTGTTGCACGTGGGAAGTTTCACTTGCTTTCCCCCTCTTCCATAATCATATTTCCTCCCCAAGTTTGGCTCCAAATATCTCTTCTTTTCATTTGATTTGTGAGACCACTACATCTTACCGAACAATAGTTCAACCTTCATAAAACTTCTCACTATCTCCTCATAGTTTTCATAGTCTTGATTGGAAATATTATTCCATAGTTGTGGTCTTAGTCCACCGAATAATCTATTAACCTTTCCATTAGGATCCATGGAAAATCTATAGGTGTAGTGAGAAAGTCTTGTAAATTTCATCTTGTAGCTTCCCACATATTCATTTTCATTCTACTTAAGCTCTAGGAATTCCTTATCTATTTTTGTTCTCATTTAATGGGGGAAATATTAATTGAAAAAGGTTCCTTTGAACTCTTACCACTCCATAGTTTAAATTTCACTTCTTGACATCATGTTTTGAACTAGTGTACACCACTGATAAACTTCTCCCTCTAAGTGGTAAATAACCAGGGTGACTTTCTATTGTTTTGAATATCAGAGTACATAAAATATCTTTTCTATAGAGCTTATCCATTTTTCATCAATCAATGGGCCAGTATATCCACTAAAAGAAGGTGGTCGTTAATGCATGAAGGACTCAATAAAAAGTTATTCCCTTCGAGGAGAATCTGGTCTCTTAGCTTGATTCAAGTTATTGTTCATAACTCAAGTTAGTTGATTCATTATCCTTATGAAGTTTTCCATTCCATCATCCATCAGGGGGTCATCAGCGCATGGTCTATTGTGATCACCATTTACGCGGTTCCTCCTATTTACCTTTATTTTATAAAATAAGAAAACCTTAATGAGAAATGTGTTTCATTTAAAAATATTATAACTCTAAAGTAATTTTATGTCTTAAAAAATTATTCTTAAATATTTTATTCTTTAAAAATAATTAAATTTTCTAAAAATCCTTCATAATGGATCATAAAAACTTGTGATTAACCAAAAATATCCCCAAAAAGTGTCAAACCAGATGTACAGTAAGACCCATTGTCTTGTACCAGGTTACACTGAGTTAGGCCTGACACACCTTGTTAGAGTTTTTACTCCCAGATATATCTATTCCAGAACCACGTCCACTTGTTTATATCTAGATAGGGATTTCTTTGCTCAGAAATCACTTAATTAATAATTTACAAAAATACTGTGATGTCTTCCTATATTTTAACTTGTCCCTAAGGTTCTTATTAATGTTTTAAAATCCCAATTTATAAAAATAACTAAACATTATTTTTATACCAACTATAGAATCCTACCTTTTTTATTACATAACTTTTCATTTACATTGTATAAAACAAAGGATATTTTAAAGTTTAGTTTCTTGGAAACAAGGTACATGATACATGAAAAAAAAACATTATTATAATCCAATTTGAAGGATTATTCAAAGGTTTATACTAAGTAAATTTATTTCATCTCATAACCTAGGGATATACATCAAAGGAAAGGGTGAGAATAAGGCCTAGTAAGTGAAAACAAGTGTAACAGTTTACATGTGATCTTGAGAAAAATCAATAAGAACTTGAGTATTATCATAAAGAAATATGATATAGGCATATAATAATAATAATAACATTAATAGTAACTTTTAAATTTAGCTAAAACATTTAAATGAGTCATTCATAAGCATATCACCAAGGTTTTTCATCGAGGTGTTGTATAAATTAATAAGGTTATTTACCAAGGTATCATAAAACATGTCATCTCTAGAGATTAAATTATTTACTCAATACATTAGAGTGATATCAGGATGAAAATTTAATATGTATTAATTTATTTTAGCTACATATATCATAATAAAACATTTTATAATTAACTCTTGGAGAATAAAATAAATGGGTTTCATATCAAAATCATAACGTTTTTAAAAAGTTCTTAAGGACAAGATCATTATGTCTTTTTAAACCCACAAAAAGGGAAAGAAAGTCTCATGTATGTTAATACCTAAATAAAATAGTCATTTTTACATATAGGTGAATAAACCTAGAAAATAAAGAGGTTTGGGTATTCAAAAAAAGAAAACAAAAATATAAATTTCTTAATAAAAATAAAGAAATTTTAAGAAGAAAATTCGACAGTATAACAGTATGAAACATGGTTTTAAAAAATGGTAAAAAGAGAGGGGAAAGGGTCTACCATTAATAAAATAATCTTAATATATTAAAGGGATATAATAAAATGGATAGAATAAAATAGTTTGGAAATTTGAAAGACATACCACATAAAAAGGGAACTTGAAATAAAAAGAGAAATTGAGATTTCCCTTACCTTGAAGAGTAACTCCTAAAACTCAAAGATTAGGACCTTGAGGGATTGAGGACACATTGGGAGGACTCAATGGGAGGTAAAAATATCAGATATTTTTGTATTATAGAATGTTAGTGAAAGTAAATGAATAAATAAGTTGTTATTTATAGCAAAATGGGGGATTTGTTTATTAATTTCTAAATAAAGGCATTGGATAACTAGGTAGTGGTAAATGAAAAACCATGGGCTTTACCATGGTATTTGACCATGATATTGGCCAATTTAATCATATTTTATGTCATTAAATCCCAAAATATTCAACTATAATTTTATATTACTTATTTTTGCAAGGAAAATTAAAGTTTCTACAAAATAGCATTTTTAAAGTTAAAGTTTCCATTTTAAAATTTGGAAAGTAAATTATATAATTGAAAATTGATTAAAATATATTAAAACACTTGATATTAATAAAATAAAATATTTTAAGTCATTTATTGTGGTTAATTATTTATTACATCATTATGACATAATTATGATGTCATTAAACATACTGAAAAACTCAAACTGTATTTTTACTATTCATGAAAAAATAAGGTATTTTAGAAAATTCTCTTAAATTCACCCTAATATAATTTAGATGTGCTAATTTAAATAATTATATTTATTTTATCATAACAATTCTCTAAATATGATAATTTTAACTTTTAAATATAAAAATCCTTATTTATTAAAAATAATAGTGATTCGAAAATGCACAACAAAATTTCCAACACTTGAAACAAATAAAATTATTTTATCATTTATAATTAAATAAAAGTGTTTTTATCATTTTATTTCATTAATTTAAACACTATTCATAATACATTAGTTTATTATAATAATTATATCTTTTCTAAAAAGTACAATTTCTGTTTGAAAAATCAATTTATCAAATTTGTTATATTTTTATATTAAGGAAAACTATTCATAAAACAGAATTCATGGAATAAAAATTTTATATATACAAATGGATTATACATTAAGTTACTAAGGTATAAATATATAACCCCTTATAACACCCATATACGACCTAAGGATTAGGTGTGTGATGGTGATAGACTCATGGGGTGGCTTGACTAACATTGTCCGAGTGGTAATTCCCACTAACTTGAACTTCTCCCGTAAGCGATTTTGTTCAAGACTCACTTATTAAAGATAAGCTTGGGATTAGTCAAGAGTGAATCCCAGTGATGATAAATCCCTCTCAAGTTCTGATAAATGGGTTTCGTATGACATAACTCTACTAGTTGAGGCCATCATTTCTTCTTTCTGCATTAATTATCCTTTGAAAATTATACTTACAAAAACTAATTATAAAATTAAGATTGTTAAAAAGAGTATAGTTTCCAATGGTAATATTAACCAATGATCATAACCAACTAAAAGTTATATAAAAATTGAAACTTTATGGTCACATTTTAATTTACACTCACTTCATTATTAATGATATATAGTTTTATTGTGTATAAAAAACACATTTTTAGGAAATAATTATCATTCAAGAAGTTAGGATCATTACATAGGTGGTAGACTACATCTCTTTCCTATTACTACATCATAAGAATAACTGCCCTATACCCAAGATATTGAGTTGGTAGTGGTTATGTATTCACTCAAAATATGGCATCACTATCTCTTTGGGGAACGATTTAAGGTATATTCAGATCATAAGATCCTAAGGTATATTTTCACTCAGAGGGATCTAAAATCACGACAGAGATGCTGGGTGAAGTATCTCAAGAATTTTTATTTTGATATTTCTTATACTCCTAGAAAATGGAATGTGGTCGTTGATGTATTGAGTAGGAAATTACCAACACAATCAATGAAGGAATTAGTAGAAGAGTGGTCTATGATGAGTTTGTTTGCTGAGATGAGATTAGGAATGAGAGAAGTTGGTGGCCAGGTATTTTTGGATTTGGTAAAGGGTGAATCATCATTTGATGAATGTGTTTTAATTGAGTAGATATCTAACCCTGAGTGCCAGAGCTTTAGTAAAATCCTGTATGGTAGAGATACCTCAGGTGAGTGGTCTCATTCTCTTAGCGTCACTTCATGTTTTTGAAATAGGTTGGTTGTTCCTTTTTCTCTGAGGTAAGTGTTTATGGATAATGGAAATTACTGTTATTGGTCTGTACACCAAGGTAATACCAAGATGTATCATGATTTGAAACATTGGTATTGGTGGCCGGGCATGATATGGTCGATTGTGGATTTTGTATCACAATGTCTCACTTGTTATAGAATTAAGGAAAAACACCATATACCTTTTGGTTTTTTGGAGCCCTTAACCATTCTGGTATGGAAATGGGATGAGATCTCCATGGAATCCATCCTTGGTTTTCCACAAACTCCTATTGGGAAGGATGCAATATGGGTGATCATAGATCGACTCATGAAATCGGTGCATATCCTGCCTATTAAGGAGATGAAGAAAGTGGATCATCTTGGGGACTTGTATGTCTAATAGATCATGAGATTTCATGGGGTTCCCTTTGTGGTTGTTTATAATAGGGACTCAAGGTTTACATATATATTTTGGAAAAGTTTACAGGAGGTGATTGGTTTTCGGTTGAAATTGAGCATGACATATCATCCACATACAGATGGATAGATAGAGGGAGCTATCTAGGTTCTTGAGTATATAATCTGGGCTTGTGTTCATGATTTTAGTGGTTCTTGGGAAAAGCATTTTCCTTTAGTTGAGTTTTCCTATAAAAATAGTTATTAGGCCTTGATCAAAATGGACCCCTTAGAGAATTTATATGGGTGTCCATGTTGATCTTCCTTGTGCTGGGAAGCGTTGGGAGGGCAGTCCTTGGTTAGGTCGAGTCTTGTTCATGAGATGACAAAGAGGGTACAATTGACCTGGAAGAGATTAATCATAACACAAAGTCATAAAAAATCTTATGCATACCATATTCATCAGCTGCTAGAGTTTGAGGTTAGTGATCAGGTATTTCCTATAGTTTCACCACACTTGGGACATCATTGTTTGGGTAAGCAGGGTAAGTTGGCACTGAGGTTTGTTGGCCCCTTTGAGATAATTGGATGAATGGGAAATGTGGACTATCGATTGGACTTACCATATCATTTTACTTCCATCCACATCATGTTTCATGTTTCCCATATTAGGTGGCATATATCATATCCTTCCCATGTGATTGAATGGGAGTATATTTATCTTGATCCCGACATCAATGTGGTCAAGCAACGAGTTCAAATTATGGATTGCTGAGAGAAGGTGTTGTGTGGTAAAATGATTCCTTTGGTATATTTACTATGGAAGTGAAAATGGGATAGACACAAGACATGGGAGTGATAATTGTTGATGAGAAACTAGTTACTTACACTTCTTGAGAGTCCAAGATCTAGAGGAATTTTTGGGGACATAAAGCGTTTAATATGGGGATATTGTAACACCCTGTTTCTTTCCTTTAGGTATATTTTACTTTTTTTTTGTTTCTTTGTTTTTGGGTGCATTGAAAGATTCTCAGGAATAGAGATCATTTGCTATGAAAAATTACCTAAATTTTTAATATTTATGTTTATTTGGATTAATGTATTCCATGTATAAACATGTAAATGGATTTAGAGGGTTCTCCTTGGGTCTAAAGAGCCTTAAGTTTTGGTTTGGAGGTTTTCTATAGAAAAATGTGCTAAGAAATTGATAAAGATAATATTTTCATAATTATTCATGTGTTTTTAAATGATTTAATCACTTCTAATTAATCAATTTGAGCTTATTTTCATCATTTTAGTATTTTTGGTGAATTTTGGGCTTAATTGTGAAAATTGGTTAATTATTGAAATTTAACATTTTTCTAAAGATTCAGTTTTTTGGGCATAAAATTTAAAATTTTTATCCAATTTAAGTGATTAATTTTTTTAGTATTCCTTTGTTTGTGTTCTTTGAATTTTTCTTCTGGAACCAAATCCAACTCGAAACACACTGTCCCAGAAAAATTGATCAAGTGGAGAAATTTTGTTGGCCAGTAGAATGGACCCCACATCAGTAATTGGGGTATATCTCAGCTTAGATAAATAAAAATGAAGTTATTATAGATGTAATAGAAATAATTCTATTATACTCAGTTTTAAATTAAATTTAATCAATAAATTCTATCATTAAGGAATCCATTTAATGCACCAAAGTGGAGGGATTTGAGAAGTCTGCTCATCTAGAAAAAGTAGTTTTCAGTAATTTGAGTATAAATTTTTTTACAGTTGTCCAAATATGATAAGATTTTGTGGGATCATGAAAAAGAGATAGGGGAATAAATTTTAGGAACAAAACTTCCCGAAAATTTTCCATTTACTATTCTAAATAGACTGAAAATTTTGGAGGAGTGAATCTAGAGGGAAAATTTCCACCCCTCAAGCCTATAAATACGAGTGTTCACTTCTATTCAAAGGCATTGAAGAATGTAAAAGTGGGTATGTGATGAAGTATTGTATACTTTAAGAGATTTGGATATTATCTTTTCTATTTTCTTAGTTTCATAATTCTCTATTCTTCCCCTTTCAACTCTATTACCCTTCACATGGAGGGGTAAAACCTTTGAGTGATAAAAAAAGGGGGAGTTTCACCTTTTTAATGTCAAAGTCTTACAATTTAATTTGAAACTATGTTTTTAAATTGAATGTTTTTTAATTATCTTAATGTGATTTTATTTTGGGTTTTGGTTTCATTCATTTTTTATAGATTTGGTTGAAGAACTTTAAACTCCCTCCACTTAGTGAAGATTGTCTCGGTTGAGCATATTATGTCAGGTGGTAGTGTCTAACTATCATTGGAATGTGTGTGGAATAAGTGTGAATTTTATATATTTTTGATGAGAAAAAAATTACCAATCAGAACTTTTCTTATTTTTTTGGGAATGTTTTATGAATTTTTATGAACATAGGAGTGATTTCCATTACTTTATTCAACCAAGGGTGATTGATAACTCGATCGAGGAGTCTTTCACTTTTCATTCAATAGGAAGAGAGGGGGAATGATCTTTATGACCGTGAAGAAATTTCAAAAGGTGATACTACCCTGACCCCATCACTCTCTTAATCCACTTGCGTTCAAACTATATTTTTAATTGTCTTATTTCTTTTTAAACTAAAAAAATTTCAAAAACAATCTCTACTTATTTCTCAAATTTAAGTGACAAACATGATTGTTGTGTGATACTCTCCAAATACAACCTAGGTTGACCACTTTAATATATTTTAAATTAGTAAATATTTGTTTTTTTCACATCCCATGACATTCACATGTCAAAACTTGGCACCGTTTTCAGAGAGGTGGTTCCAATAATCTTTTCTTTTATTTTTTTCTTTTATCTTTTCATTTTCATGACTAGAACCAAAAATTCTAAAACTTTCCCCTTAGATCCTAAAATTGAAATAAAATTGTTTAATATACTTATAAACCTTAATTTTCAATCTTAATTTGAGTAAATTTCTCTTAAAAACTTGAGTGAAACTTCAAGTGTTCACTCTGAGCCTGTCATAATGGCTGGAAATCAGAACCCAACCCTTAGAGACCTCTACACACCAGAATTACTTAATAAAAACAATCAAATTTTCATGCCAGTGTTACAAAATGATTTTGAGATGAAACCTAAAATGATTAAATTACTCCCAAATTTTCATGGCTATGTTGGAGAAGACCCAAACAAACATATTAAAGAGTTCACACATGTCTTCTCTACTTTCAGACCCTGAAGAGTAGATGAGGAGCGGGTAAAATTTTCATTTGAAGGAGCTACCAAAGAATGGTTGTATGGCCTATGACCAGGAGATGTGAATGATTATAATGACTTAGTGATATGATTCATGGAAATATTTTTCACCACCTCCGAAATCATATCCACCAGGAAGGAAATCCATGCCATCAAACAATCATCCAGAGAAACCCTTTATGAGTACTGGGAAAGGTTTAAAAAAATATCTTCCAGCTCCCCACATCAAGAAATTTAGGAGCATAAAATTATTTTATTTTGTTACCAAGGATTATTGAACAATTAAAGAAAACTTTTGGATGTATCATATGAAGGCACATTGATTGAAAAGTCACCATAATAATCCAAGGGATTGATTGAGAAGATTTACCCGAACACACAATAGCTTGGTACAATAGGTATTGGAATAAGATGTATTGATGAGGTAATAACTTCTTATCCATAAATTTTATGGGGAACTAAGATTGATGAGTTAACCAGTATGGTGAGATAGATGGCCTTGAAACAAGTGGGTGACCAGTAAGCATTGACTAAGGTATGTGGTTTATGCTCATCACCTAATCATTTCAATAACCAATGTTTTGAAATACAAGGAATGAAAAATTGTATGGAAACCTTTAATCTATAGAAATTACAAAAAAATAAAGGATGGAGAGAGCCTAACCAAGTTCAATATAGATTTTTAAATTAGAATAATCAAGCTAGACCCCCATACTAAAACCAACTTCAAAACCAACCCAAATTCTAGCAACAATTCCTAAACCCACCACCATTTAAATAAAAGAAATACTATACCCATCCTTCTTAACACCAACCACCAAATTTAAAAAGACCCTATGATAATCCATCCACCAGTTCACAACCACCAATTCAAAACCAACATTATATATCCAATATTGAGGGGCTAAAATACATCATAAAAGATTTTTCCAACAAGTTCGAAAGTCTCATGGACTTTGTAACCAAAAATATTATAAAACTACTTTCCTAAACAATATAAAAAACTAAAATATAATTTCATTATGATAAAAATAATAAGTGGAAAATAACTCTCACCACCAACATCCCGTAGTCCTAAAACAAGACCACCTGAGCTGAGGGAGAATGAAGAGGAAAATTATGAAAATTCCATGAAAATGAACTAAAAAGAAAGGAAAGGGGAAGAGGAGAAGGACATTATGGGTATGAATAAATAATAAACACCATTTAAAATTCAAAAAATTATTAATAAATACTTACCCCCACTATTTCCATCAAGGATTATTGAATCAAAGAGATTGCAGGAAGAAGAACTTCAAAAAGAAATTAAAGACACCTTCTAGAAAGTGGAAATTAATACCCCATTACTTACAGCACTCAAAAAAATTCATAAGTATGTTAAATTTTTGAATTATATTTTCACCAATAAGATAATACTTCAAGGTAATTATAGGATCTACTTGGGAATAAGTGTCTCATCCCTTATCACACCATAATTGCCAATCAAATGTCAAGATCTAGGGACATTTTCCATTCCATGAACTATTGGTTATTTAAATTTATATAATTATTTGTGTAATCTAAGTGATTCAATTAATGTATTATCTCACTAAATATAAAATTCTTTGTATATGGGATAATTGAATCCCAAAATATTGGTGCTCCAACTTGTAAATAGACCCACAATTTTCCCAACAAGAGTTTTAGAGGATGCCCTTATGAAAGTCAAATATCTATTATTCCTAGATAAATTCTATGTGAAAAATATAGAATAATATTGGATACCATCACACTCACCCATAATTTTGGGGATACTTTTCTTAAATATAACCAAAACCATCAATAATTTCCATGAAGGGACATTCACCATAGAGTTTGGAGACAACATTGCCCACTTCAATATTTTTGAATCCATGAGGAACCCATCGGATGCTCAATCACTCTTTGCACTCTCCCATGATGTTGGTACTAAAAAAATTGAAGAATCAGGTATGTTACATGAATTCTTAGCCTTAGGAGATAATTTTTCCATTAAAAATATCACCAAACATGTGGATTCTCAAAATGCTGAAGATTTTGATTTCATGTGGGAAGAAGAGGTAAAATATGATTTATTTTATGATTTGTTAGATGATAAGGAATATGATGTAGTTTCTTGTGTGGATTAGGTTCAACCTTTATAAGTGGGTAACTATTTCAGATCCCTCAAAACATGTGTTCTGGTTATGAATCACTACTTCCAAGTGGTTTCCATTGGATTTATTTATGGAACCAAAAACATCCAATGGTTCTTTATTCAAAGGGACCTACTTTACAAAGGTAGGCATTCATTAAGTTTTAACTTATGATGCTTAATAACATTAATTGGTCAATAGGATGGGAGGTCAGAATCATCACACCCTTTTGGGGGGAATTATTGTCTACTATGGGACTCTCCTATAGATTTGAGATATTTTCATGAATCATTATTAATTCACCAAGTATAACGTAGGTTTCCCTTGTAATTTTCAATCAATTATTAGCATGTGTGAAATTTAGAATCATCTGTATGTATTCGAGGTTCTCCATCAATGGTATCCTCTTATATACTATTTAGAGATTCTTTTAACAATCATTACGATAATACTAGTTTTTATGCCACTCAGTGGGGCACTATGTAATTTATTGTTGTCCAGGGAGACAAAGGTTTGTTTTGATATTGGGATCATACCCATAAATGAACTACCTATATATCCTTGTTAAAGGAATCAAAACCCTTTTAGTTTGGCGCTACTTAATGGGACACATCATAACTTTTAAGGTTATCTGATAAGGACCTAGCCATACAGTTTAATATCACATGGTAAATAAATCTAAGAGAAAGGTGATTAGTTAAATATTGGTGTAGGACTTATGCCTAATAATCCCAAGGAACTTCGAAAAGGTATGAGTTTCCAAGTTGAATTATAACCTATCGGGAATATGGCCCAGGAAGAACAAGTTTGATTTCAAGTGTTGGGTTTGAACCTCAGAGAGGCTTCTTACGTATCCCATTTGGATAGGAATCAAAGCCCACTTAGTTTGATGAGTCTCATAGGAGAGTGTAGTCCTTTGAGAGAAATGAGTTTGGGATTACTTCTTAAAAAGGATTCTTGGGTTATTTGGGGGTTTAATTTGGGGCTTACTCATAAGGAGGATGCCGATTTATGGATAAAATGAGATGGATCTCGACCCTTAGGAAGGCTTTCTATGTATCCCAATCGTGGTGGGAATTAGAGTTCTCATAGTTCAAGATGTGGGGTGTTTATGAAAATTTTATGATCATGAAAAATCTCTAAGCCCACATGAGTCGTGGTCAGTGTGAAAAACAAGAATATGTAAAATATTCAACAAAGGCACATGACACACTCTTCCTCCTCCACTGGTGGAAGAGGATGGGCCTACGACAACGATGGTTGAAGAGACCGAGGAAAACATGGAAGAGGGCGCTTCAACTAACCTTCCCTCAATTCTCTTTACATTATACAAGGGTCCAATTTAAGGAAGGAGTGAAGGTGAATGAAGTAGAGAGGAGCAAGACTGCAACCTCCTTCTTGAAAAGTTAGGGGATTACACTAGTATGGATACCCTAGTGGATCCTAGGAGAGGAGGGAGACTTCTCATTTTCTTGAATGGAAAATCAAGTGTGACCCTCACTCTCCTTATTGGGAACCAGAGGCTCTGGATCTTAGAGATGAAAAGGGGAGGTCATAACCCAAAACCTAATCCTCCAAACCAAGAACTCCCCAACACTGTTCTTGGGAGAAAGGTCCATGTGACTACAAATATACAAACCCACAGAAACTCCATGAATCCTAACCCCATTGCAAAAAAACGTGGGAAACCTATGACTGTGGATATACAAACCCAAATAGGAGACACACTGATATGCCTCTCCCAAGGGTTTGATAAGTCAGGAGGTTTTTGTGGAGGCTTCAACTTAGTCCCTTTCAGATAAGGGAACCAAGAAATGAAATACCCTGCCATGAGTGGATTTGAAGAGGGTTTATAGGATGATGCATAGGCCCTGTTCATATCTATACCGTGTAGGTACACCACATAGGTACATCACGCATGTATGTTGCGTAGGTGTGCCACGTAAGTCTTAGTAATGACTGGAGAAAAATGATTAACATAGGAGAACCAAGCCTATGAAATCTTGAAACTATGAAAGGCTTTCAAAACATTCTTATCCCATTTAATTCTCTCTTATCTAGTGTTTTTAGAGAGCTACCGAAGACAATTTGAGGGATCTGGGTGAAAGAGCTATGCAATGGGAGCTTCAAAAGGTCTTTCAACTTTTTCAGTTGTCAAATGAGGAGCCTAAGGGTCCTATTTATAGGCAAAGAGGAGGGTTGGTTGAAAGAAATTTGTTGTCATAGGTCGGCTGCGCAACCCTTCCATGTAGCTCCTCTGCGTAGGTATAAAAAAAATCATTTTTTCACGTAGCTCTGTCGCATAGGTTTTCTGTGGATATTTTCTATGTAGGTCTACCATGGAGGTCTACCATGTAGGTCTACCACGTATTCCCTAAAAAATTTGTTATGACTTTTAGTTCTTTGAGTTTCATCTTGAGAATTTGAAATATCCATGGGATGTTTTCATAGTCTTTTTTTCTAATTAAGGAGTGTTAACAAACCCCCCACCCCTCAGGATTGGATCTGATTAGAAAGAGGATTGATTCTTGAGGTAAGATTTTGGGAAAAAGACTATAGAGTGATTTCTGAGCTGTGCAGGTCTGCCAAATAGCTATTTCGTGCAGGTATGTCATGTAGGGATGTTGTGTAGGTCAATGATGTCTATATATTGGTTCATTCCTTTTAGATTTTTTTCACCCGAGCTCTCAGATTTTCCGCTCTCTTTGCACATCTTATTCGTCCAGCCTCGCCGCATTGTGCTCTAACGTAGGTTCCTTGAAATTTTCTCAAGGTAAAACCATTTGAGCAATGGAGCTACGTGGAAGAACTTCGTCGAAGGATTTGTTCTAGGACCCTTGTCGAAGGGCCTATATGAATGAACTTGTCAAAGGACCTATGCGAATCATTTCCTTTGCTAAATTTTTAAATCCCTTTAAGTTGAAATTTGAATTTTCTTAAGTCAAAATTCAAACCTAATAGGGGGAACCTAGTAATTATTTCGAAGGAAATGGCTCACTTGATGACCATCACTGAGGAAGCTATGGCTCATCAAAATGAGAATATGAAAATTTTCGGACTGGACTATTATGATGTTGTTGAGAGTACTCTCATTGGACTATTGAAAGGTTTAATTCCATACCAATGGGAATATCCACAAAGTCCTTATCTACCTTTATACAGACATGGGATTTCGTAAGATGCCCACCTTCTATCTATTAAGAGATATTTTCCAAAGAATTGGTTTCTCCAATACCCCAATTGTCATTGCTTTAATATTACCATGAAGGGTATGCCGGTTCATGAGGAAACAATCCCTATTGGATGAATCCTACACCATAGTGGTTGTACTCCTGATATGAAATATCATGTTGTAGATCCAAGGCCACATTGTTATGATTCAACCTTTTGTACTTCACAAACAGATCAGTCTAATGGTTGTAAGGAAGACTGGGATCTTCGTTCCAGAGGAGGAGTTAAACCTGAATGGATGTGGGAGTTTTGGGTACGTCAGACTTGTGAAGAATTCAGGAAATAGATATCAGATGTTCATATTTATGAAGATGTCTGGATGGAAAAAACTTATGTTTATAAAAGAAAATTCATTCCTGAATTTATGAGCTGATAGAGTCCACAAAAGAATACATTTCACTTGATGCATGGTGAGGTTGGAATTAGTTTATGGGATATTTACCAAATATCCAGGGTTCCCATTCTTGGGTAAATGTATGATGAGTTTATTCTACCGGTAACAACATGGGTGATGTTATCAAGACACCAAATTTGGATCATTAATTATTCAAAATAACAAATAAATTTATTAAAGACAAGAAAGATTTTCATGCAAGAGTGTGGATGGAAGCCTTTTTAGAACCAACAACAGAGAAAGCTCCCACCTACGGACATCCTACTGTTTTTACTTCTGTAGATAACCGGGGCATTTTAGGCACATATTGGCCTATATTGGAGAGAGGATAATATAAGCACTGAGGCTATAAGGTCAAGTCTGACATTGATGTGAAATTACACTTATCCGACTTTCTTACCATGTGGCTAATTATTTACTTGATTCCAGTCCGTGAGTTCGGAGGCAGTGTAAGGCTAGGGACTTTTGTTATTTTAGCTAAATTGGTAGAGGAAAAGTATATTAGGTTATAAACTTCTGTATTGGAAAAAATTTATTATTCCCTGCTACATTTATATAATGGGAAGGCTCCATTTATACTTTTAGGTCCATTCCAAGTGTTGTGGGGATGGATTGCGGCACACTTTTCTTCATACTTAGTATTAAATTCAGTTAGAGTCCCTAATGGTTCTTTTACCTTATTTTTATAGAAATACTCCAGTATTAAGCCTCAAAACTTGAGACCTGATGTAGTGCTGAGGACATTGAATGCATCAGGAGAATTTAGTTTCTTCTCTTTTGGTAACCCACCGAATGAAACATTTTTTGATGATGGTAAGGAAGAAAATTATGAGCTGATATATTATATGATTTCATTTAGGGATAGTGTATTATCTACTAGGATTGATGGTGAAATTATCTGTGAGGCTTAAATCCCCTATAGGTTTGCTCGCCAGTTCAAATGTCTTCAAAAATCAAACCTTTTTCCTCCCACGTATGTTAGACATGAGAAACACCTAATGGTAGCATGAAAATTGTGGATTTTGATGGCTTTAGAAATATCCAAATTATCAATTATGTCACCACCATCAGATGAATCAATTGGATTGGAAGCTAGATATGGAAAATCCTATGATTCTTCATACCCTTAGGGGGCTTTGACAAAAGGAATATATCGGGTGGCGACCATGATGACTATTTTGTGTAGTAATCATGGTAATAGGTATAAATCTAGAGATGATGCAGAGGCTTTAGAAGTTTCAGAACCTTTAAAACATCTTCACAGAGGTATACCAGGAAGACTAGGGCTAGGGAAACAATACCTCTAGCACTGAGGTGATCCACCCACCACCATCAAAAAGAGATTACCATCCCATATGCTAACCTTTCTTAAGAAGAAGGGAGGCCTGAAGAGGCTCACCATTCAGAAGGTGTTGAGTTTTCTCCACATCCAACCATATCAAAACTGAATTATGTGCAGCCTTCAACTATTCAATTTTGGGACAGATTGACTCGTGAACTCAGGGATGCATGAGAATTCCTCTAAAATGGAATTTTAATATCAGATGTGGGTGACATTAAAGAACCTTCTAATTGTCATCTGGATAATAACCTGGATGAAGCATGGGAGTATATTGTGGAGCTAGAGACCTTTATATATACAACTTATGAACAAATCATAGCCTTTAAATGAGTATCCGATATGATGGAACTAGGGATACGTGAAGGGGTAATTATTCACCCTAAAGAGGAATGGAACATTTATGTTAATACTGAGAATGTATTTTTATTTTATTTTGTATCAATTATCCTTTTTCATTTATCATCATTAATCTTGATGAGATTTCCTTTTTTAGCTCTAATTTAGGGAAGGAACCTCAGGACATGTTCTTGGGTAACTAAGGTATGGACCTACAGGTTCTCCCATTAATACATTAAATAATCCTCCCAAGTCTTCAGAACTTTCTCCAAGAGCGAGAATCATGACTGGGGTAATTGTGACAGGCAATCCTCAACCACTACCTCAGGTTTCTATTGCCAAGAGGAGTGTTTCAATTTCTTCACAAGCTTATGAAAAGAAACACAAGAGATAAATGAGATTGGTTTGAAGTGTACGTCAAAGAAGTAAGTATTTATACTGTCCTCTGGAATTATGACTTTTTTAATACACTTTGGTAATAACATTCATCTTATTATAGGATCTTCATCTCTCTATCTTATATTAAGGTCTTAAGAGATGATACTTTAAGAATGGAGAAGGAAACTATAGGAAAAACACAGGTTCATGTTGATGAATCTGCTACCTTGATGGATGAGACATCAAAAGGTTCAGCTGTACCTGCTCCTGATTCTATTGAGAGAGAGAAAATTCATGGTAATGAAAAATAAATTTCCATTGAATATTAAATACTTTTATAATATTTTTATCTTCAACATATCTTAGATCAATTTCCCTTTTCAATGGATCCTGCAATAATCAATGCTGATATTCCTATCACTTCAAAGGAACAAAGATCTTGGGAAATCTGAAGTAGATACTGGTGTTGATCCTAACCTAGAAATATCTGATGATGTTGTACCAGTTGAAGAAATGATATAATAGAATGTAAGCAGAGCCAATTTGGTTAGATACCTTAAATAGAGAAGATACTATAACATTCCAAGCCGCATACACTAAAATGATGGATTCCCTTAATCTAAACCTTGATATTTTAGGTTCCATCAAGGAGTTTGGGGACTTTCATGAGGAATTTAAAGGATGTAATTTCCCATTATTTTATTTTATATACATAATTTTTCTTCTTTTATCTGGTACTTCACATAAAAGTTCAATTTATGCAGCTTTGTCTGTAGAGAATGTTGCAAAGGTCCTTCAAGAATGGGGTATTCCACTCTATCCTTCTTCTACTAAAGCTAGAGAAATACTTACTGAGGAACCCATGTTGAGATTTGTTCTAGAGACTTCAATTATAGAAACTGGGAAAATTGAGAAGAATGACCCTCTTCAAGAAACACCTGCTCATGTTACTAAAGCTGAGAAGACTAGAGATTAATCTAATCAAGCAACCGACTTATTATTGGGTAAATGTTATCGACTATCTAGATCATGCTCTATTTATTTCATTCTTATAAAACTAACAATGATCTTGATTAATCATTCAGGGTTATCATCTCCCATAGCTAGATAAGAATGCGAGGCTTCTACGTTGGCTCAGACATCAGCATAAGGTGAAGTATCCACTATTATGAGAGAAATAGAGCAAGGCACCTCTTTAATTGATTTGTTTCTAGAGTACATTCTACCCCATGGTAGTGACTCAAATTAAGATTTAGATACACAATTTTTTCTTGGAATGGAACGTAAAAATACATAGAAATATATATGGAAAATAATTGTGGAGAAGCCTTTGGATGAGCTGCTGTCCCATTTTGGAAAACTCCCAGGACTATTTTGTGTATTGGGATTTGGTGGATTTAATTAGCGCACAGTCTAAAATGCAATGAAAGAGACCATTCACTGAAGGGAAAAAGAACATAAAATGCGGAAAGATATTGAAAGGGCTAAATGAATTATTAATGTGAAGAGATTCCAAGATGCAGTAGCTGAGGTAGAGGCCGACCATAACAAGAGGTCAATCAAAATCGGCCAAAAAATTAAAGAATCAATGAAGGAGATGATATATATTAAATAGAAAATGGATATTGTTCATAAAAAACTCGATCAATTTAACCAATCATTGGGAGAAACTCAGTTAGAAGGGATAAACACCATTTAAACTACCAAATAAGCACTTTGTCAATCCAAGGAGGCTGAATTCTCTCAACTGTCTCAACTTTAATAAGATGTTGATAGGGATCATGAGGTTATTCAATAGATGAAGAGTTATGCTGAAAGTTTCTTTTAACACATGACAGAGAGGCTCCATTCAGTGGATGCTCCTCTAATTTTACCATATAAATGAAATGAATTTTGTCTAAAATCATATATGTCTCCATTATTGATTTCTTTAATTGTAATATCATAGGTGATGATGATAACTATTTTTTTAACATCAAACCTTTATGTTAGATAATCATAATTACAATAACATGAATGAGGGTGCTCGAAATTTTCTTATTTAAGACAATGGGCCTAATTAGCATATTTTTATTTTTACTAGGTTTATATAGAAAACCCCACAAACTTTGTATCTCTTGAATTTTTATTTCTCAATATTACCTAAACCATACAAAAAATGTAAGTTTAACGAGCTGAGACTCAACTTTTGTCCAGAGTTCCCTTTACGGGTTTTCAATCTGGTGAGTACCATACCTCTTGTTATTGGTAGTTTAGAGTCATGCATGTCAGACTAAAAAGGCTAGTGTTTAAGGTTAAATATCTTTGACCATAAATTTTGAAATTAGATCTCAAATAGTTCTTAGTGTCTAGGAATTTCTCTAATATTCTTTAAATACTTCCAAGGAGAATCTTGAGTCATAATTTTTATGGTTACCAAATCTAAAACTTGTATAAACATAAAGGATGTATTTTCCAAGAATGAGGTTACCATTATTTTAAAAAACCGTTATGGGGATTGTATTATGTAGGGATAACTAGGGAATATGTTTCATATCCAAATAGTGACATCTTTTGACTGACAGGCCTATTATGCAGGCGAATTTTATACAAGGCCGCTAGGGGCACGTACTGCATAGTCAAGAAAAAGAGTTCTTAGGAATTTAACATTTTATTATTGATAGGAAATGGAAAATAATATTTGGGTGACTCAAGACCACATTGGGTGGTTTTTCTAGGGAAATATATTTTAAGAATAAAGATCCATCTATGCCAACATAGGCTATGAATGGGGAAACCACTTCTATAAAAAATTGGTGTATGAGTAATGGTTATTTTTTTTTTCAGAAAGGGGATTTCTAATATCATGCTATGAAATTTTAAAGTCATGCAGTAAGGAAATTATACTGTGCAGTTTTAAGTCTTGCAGTGAGGAAATTTGGTGGCTTTAATTTAAGGTCTTTAGCTTTGAACAAAGGTTTGAGACTTTCCAATTTTTTTAATATTTTTTTTGGAAACATACTACCATGTTCAAGTATGGAAAAGAAGAATTTTAAACTGTGATTTGGGAATTTCTAGATCTGAAGAATGATACGGGAAAAGGGCTAAAGGCATTAGAGGAAGTCTTTACTAAGAAAAAAGTTACCATTATTTGAAAAACCCATTGTGGGGTTTGTATTATGAAGGTACAACTAGGGAATATATTGCATAGCTAAAGAGTGGAATCTTTTTACTGACATACCTATTATATAGGCAACTTATGAAAGGACACCTAGGGAAACATACTTCATATTAAAAAAAAGAGTTCTAAAAAATTTGACATTCTATTGCTAAAAGCCGAAGAAAGTTTGTGGAGATTCATATTTTCCACAGAATAGAGTTTGGTTTATAGATAAAGGTACCTGAATACTGAAAGAGTATTTCCAATTATGATTTCCAAAGAATCAGAGGAATAGTAATTCTATGAAGGTTTGAGAAAAATGTAGGAAGTATGGTGTCTGTAGTTTTAGGTTATACAACTTGGACCAAAATGGAAATAGTAGATGATGTGTGGTCAAATTATCCAAGGTTATTTCATATTTCTTTGAACACATGTAGAGGGAAATGTGTAAACCATGACCCTGAAGAATTTCAGATCAATAGAAAGATAATGGGACAAATATACATGGATAACTTCCTTAATATATATATTCCTATATATTTTCATTAAAGTTTTAAGGAGACAAAAGACACTTTAAACAATAATGAAGTTACCATTATTTTACAAACCCGTTATGGGGGTTGTATTATGAAGGGCCAACTGGGGAATATACTGCATAGTCCAATAGTGGCATCTTTTGACTGATAGTCCCATTATGTAGGAAACTTATGCAAGTCCTCCCAGGGGCACGTACTGGATAGTCCTACAAAAGAGTTCTCAGATATCAGAAACTCTGCCAACCAAAAACCATACGAATGATTATGAAAATATGAAAATATTCAAGATTAAGAGTGTGAAATATGAAAGGGGGTTGTTCTCAATGCATAGGAGAAAAATTTAAATCAATATTTTCCATGAGTTTGGAGTCCCTTACATAGATCTGAATCATATGTGAAATGGGGACATTTCTTGTTTCCTTAGTGGGATCTCTAAGGAGAGGACCCAAAATGAAGACTCCCACATAGATTGTTAATTATATGTAGAAGGGAGATAAAAATTTATCTAGTGTATATGACTAAGAGATAAGGCATATCTTTCACTACATATCTCAATGGGATGAGAATTAAGCCATACATTGTTCTTTGGGTGCTTTGTATTTTAATGTCATGCTGCAAGGACATTATGCTATGCAGTTTAGAGTCATAGAGCGAGGACATGAAGTGATTCTGATGTGAAAAAGGAATACTATGGCTGGACCAGAGAATTAAAACCAAGTGTCACTATGTATCTCATATGGATGAGAATCAAGCCACACGTAGTTCTTTGAACATTACCTATGCAGGTTTGATTCATACATAGGGAATGAAGGTTTTTTTTATATTGTAGCTGGGACAAGATTGGAGATCTAGGCGTCTCTATATATCCCATTGAAATGAGAATCAAGCCAAACTTAGTTCTTGAACAATAATTTTTCACACCAATTGAGTTTAACATGAGAGACAAGGGAATTTAACACATTTCGAAAGAACAGTTAAACTTAAGACACAAAATGGAATGAAGATCAAACCATGTATCCTGAAAGAGTACTCTGTATAGATCTGATTCATATAAAGTAAGAGAAAAGGGAAATAAATTTCTTTGTGGTTGTCGTTGGGCCTAAGATTGGAGATCTAGGCATCTCTACGTATCTCATATGAATGAGAATCAATCCATATGTAGTTCTTGAGATGAGGTCTCTATGAAGATCTGATTCAAACATAGGGAGAAATGGAACTCATGTTCCACTAAGGAGTAGCCATGATGTAAGTGATTCTTGCGCATGGAAGATCTTAATTTCAAATAAAGAATATGTTAACCATATAGTTTAATGTCGTGTAATGAGGACAAATGATGCTATGCATTTTATCATTGTGCATCATGGAAACTTATGGTTATTATGCAGTTTAATGTCTTGCAACTAGGACTTTATGTTGTGCATTTTAGAGTCATGTAATGAGGAAAAATGATGCTACACATTTTATTATCATGTAGTATGGATTCTTATGGTTTTTATGCAGTTTAATGTCTTGCAACTAGGACATTGTGCTGTGCAGTTTAAAGTCATGCAACGCGGACAAATGTGTTGGAGTTGGTGGCCTAGAACCAACTACTTTGTACTTTATTCATTAAATAAACCCCTTATCACATATTGATTGTTATTATAAGTGAAAATGCATGTTATAATGTCCCATGGATAGCTGTTTCATTAAAGGGTCATAGTGGATCCCTGCTATGATGTGAACCCGGAAGTGCCATAACACTGTTCTTGAATATATGTTCTATGAAGATCTGATTCAAACATAGGGAGAAATGGAACTCATGTTCCACTAAAAAGTATCCATGATGTAAGTGATTCTTGCGCATGGAAGATCTTAATGTCAAATAAAGAAGATGTTAACCATATATTTTGATGTCGTGTAATGAGGACAAATGATGCTATGCATTTTATCATTGTGCATCATGGAAACTTATGGTTGTTATGCAGTTTAATGTCTTGCAACTAGAACTTTATGCTGTGCATTTTAGAGTCATGTAATGAGGAAAAATGATGCTACACATTTTATTGTAATGTAGTATGGATGCTTATGGTTTTTATGCAGTTTAATGTCTTGCAACTAGGACATTGTGCTGTGCAGTTTAAAGTCATGCAACGCGGATAAATGTGTTGGAATTGGTGGCCTAGAACCAACTACTTTGTACTTTATTCATTAAATAAACCCCTTATCACATCTTGATTTTTCTTATACGTGACAATTCATGTGATAATGTCCCATGGATAGCTGTTTCATTAAAGGGTCATAGCGGATCCCTGCTATGATGTGAACCCAGAAGTGCTATAACACTGTTCTTGAATATATGTTCTATGGATGAATGATGTTATTTGAGGGACACAAATAATACAGGCCATTAGGGGTGAGGAATCATAAAACTTTGAGGCACCTTCTCATGGTGTGAACCCTAGGTAATATCTAGGAGGATATTATGAGAATGAGACCTGCTAGTAGGAAATCCACATTTCATAGTGTCATTGGATGTTCCTATATGCAGACATGTGTATTGGTCCTTATAATTTAAGATTATTATTAATGGGTATTACAACCTGTGCACTTAGATGTATTGACAAAAACTATGATGACACACTGTTCGTAGTGAGTTAGGATACGTTGGGTGCGTCACGAGTAATACTGCATTAATAGATAATGTGAGAAAGGATTTGTACCTTCTGTTCCATAATAGAAGTAGATATCTCAGGCCCTTTGATGGAATTTATATAGCCTAAGTAAATCCATGGCCATGGTAAGGAATGGGAAAGTTCAATTCTGGGAAGTCAAAGAAAGAATAATCGAGCACATGAGTTGATGGAACTAGCATGCAACCCGCTTGATTAGAGATATCAAGAAAAAGGGATTATATTACACGGTAAACATTCGCAGGAGGTGACATGTAATTGCGGCATTAACTTCTTTCTCTATGGGTGCCTTGGCGTGTTGCGAGATTCTAACCTTGGACTTTAGGTAGGCTCCACCTAATGACACTGAGAAAGAGGCCTAGAGGGTCACACACTATGTGTGTCCATGTATCTCAGTTAAATTTTAATTTAACAAGTTGAATAAATATTATTCCCGACTGTTGTTTAATAATTATTCAAGGATGCCTGATCGCATTTATTTCAACACTAGTTATTCAAGAGAATATATTGTGGGATAAATAATATATTTATTAGAAACTAATGTAGTTACATTTATTTCAGAAATAAATAGCCATTATTCAAGGTCTAATAAATGTGGTGGAGGAAATAAAGAAAAATGAAAACAAGATAAACACGCCCTGCACATTGAATGTACATGCCGTGTAGTTTTCATGGGAAAAGAGTACAATCCATGTATTAATTATTACACTCTATATAGTTTTTCCAGTCGGGATTTTGAGGAAATAATATCATTTTATTAAATTATATTTATTATAATCAGCGTGGGTGCATGTCAAGGAATTAATCATTCAACATGGTGGGTTTTCAATAAGAGTTAATGAAATAAATAAAACACATAACACATTTATTTATTGTCATAACTATATAACCTAAAACCCAATTATAAATATCCTCACAACCCCAACACTTTTCCCCAATCTTTGTGCACAACAATTCTAGAGATTTCTCTCAAGGCCGAAAGAACTCCTTCCTCCAAGAACACTCTCAAGACTGAGAGAGATCCTCCTCCATCGGGATCAATGCGATCTAAGGTGGAAAACACAAGCAAAGGCTTATCCATGCTAGCACCCAGAGATTATTTTGGCGACATCCAGAGATACGTGGTGCATGTGTGGATCACTACTAGAGGAAGTCTACACTTGGCTTCTGAAACGCAACGACGGATCACATCAGATCGTGACCAGAGACATCAACGAAGAAAGAATTCCATCAAGGTAATTCTTGTCAATTAATTAAATTAATTATAACCAATATATGATGATCATATCTCTATAGTTCTAGGACTCCCTCTTTTGTTTTTTTTCTTCATTATATTCTGAAGATCCGGCGTTTTACATCATGACGGATCTTGGATTGATCATTGTTAATGCTAAAATTAAAGTTGGGCCGACCCACCAACTTGCTTCTACTGCGCCCAGAACCTACAAGTGGTATCAAAGGGGTCATATCGTTGATTATAATTATTTAGTTTTTCGTTGGTGATTTATGCATTTAATAATTTAGTTGTTTCAATTCAAGTTAACCGTTCTTTAAATCTGAATCTCGAGATTTGTTCCTCCCCTCTCGTTTCTCATTCACCTTACAGAAACGAATTTTTCTTTTAATTTTGATTAAAATAAAATAGAGGACCTCATCCAGAGGTTCCAAATGATCCTGAACGTATAACACCATAATACACAGCGTGTATTCAGAAGTACACACCATGTAGTCTTGGTTCAATGCATTGAATGATCCTCCAAATCAGGCCATGTATTGGATCCTATCTAAGTCATTTATGACACCATGTGTTGACCAGGAATAGGTGGCACACAATTTCTGGATTACACACCGTGTGTTCCAACTGAACACGGCATGTAGTCCCTTAGGGTTAGGGTTGGACCGTGTACTCTGTACACGGCTTGTCCTGCTGGAAACTGTGTAACGTAGATACTACATGACGTGTGTCCAATTGAACATGCCGTGTACTCCGAAATTTTTTGAAGTACATTTACACACTATGTCCTTGGGCGTGTACTTCAGATGGATGGTGAAAAAAATACACACCATGTAGTCCGAACTACACGTCGTGTACTCATCCAAATTACACAGATTTATTAAAATTTATTATTATATTATACAAACCCTTGAGACATGTACCATGGTGCAGGCGTAAAGCTAAGGCACAACACGTGATAAGTGTTTTATATATATGTGTTTAATTTAACATCTGCGTAATGAACGAAAATTCACCGGGTTGCCTCCAAGGTACGAGTTATGTACAAGTATAATTTTAATTTATTTAAAATTATGATGGATGAGAATCTCAAGGAAATTTAGAAAAGGGTTTAAGATAAAAGGATTGATTAATTAAAGATAATTAATTGATTTGAGTGTGATTTATCTTAAATAAGAATGATTAAAGAATTGAATGCTAGTTTTATTTATGTGTAAATATTTTTGCATGTATGGATAATCATGAGCTTGACCAAGAACTTTTTATGTGAATGGTTTCTTTTAATTTATTTATTTAAATTAAATTTGTTGGCTTGCGAGCCTTCTCCTCATTAATATAAAGGGCCTATGCGCCCAAGGATTATTTTATGTAAAAACCCCTTTTTACCCCTCACCTGCGTGTGAGATAAATGAATATGTAATGGATGGAGCTCCCAAGCTAGTGGAGCTGGCTCAAGTCAGGAGCCAAGGTGAAACCAATCCAAGGAGATACAAAGGTGGACATGTGGAAAGTTGTAAAAACGAACCCGAAAGGTTCAAGGTGTTTTCTCCACTAGGTCTTGGGTTAGTTTATCAACAGCTAGATAAAATAACCAATAGAAAAAGATCATGATCATACCATTTTTTTTGTCAGTTTCATGGTTTATATTTATTGTGGGTGTGTTGTCACGATCTCATAATTAATTAATTTAACAAGAATGAAAGATGGAACTAAAATAAGACCAGATTATTCATAAATATTATCTTAGACATGGTTAATCACTTAATTATATCCCACTTAATATTAAAAATCATGTAATCAAATATAATAAAATGGAAATTTACGTATAAGGATAAAATCCCTCAAAGAAATATTAAGTCGGTATAGCCTTCCATAATCTTGGTTAGAATCGAACCATAGTTCAAAGTGCTTGACCAACACTAGTTGGGGTGCTTTAAATTATAGAGGAATTCTAATTCAAGGTTTTGGGTTGACTTGACTTGGTTTGCATCAAGGGTTAACTGCCACAGTAGGACTTGGTGTGACCAAGAGGCAAAGGTTGAGTAAATCCAAAATAAAAGGATTTTAGGATTGGGGAGTCCACTCAGCGGATCAAGGAGCTGCAAGTTAATGTAGTTGGCATTTGGAATTCCTACCTAAAACCTTTCAAGTTTCTTGACCAACCCTAGTTAGGGTAATTCGAAGGGAAATATGGATCCTTTCCACTAGAATATTCAGGCAAAAAAATATTCTGAAGTCAATGGTGAGGGCTATTGAATTTCGATAAAATAGTGGGAGACTAATAAGTATTAATTTATTTATTTGTCTCAGTTTTTATAATAAATTAATAAACCTTTTCTCATCTTAAATTGTAGAAACGACAAGAAAAATGACTTCAAACATATCATTGCGAACCATACTTGAGAAGGAAAACCTTCTCACCGACACCAATTTCCAAGAGTGGGAGAGGCGTTTACACGTCATCCTTCACCACGAAAGGAAATTGTATATGCTGGAAGAGTCTATTCCAGTTGCACCTAGGAAAGAGGCCAGTGATGAGGAACTATCTCTCTATATGAAACATATGGATGATTCCACATATGTCCAATGTTTCATGCTATCGGCCATGTCTAATGAGCTCTTGAAGTAACATGAAAACATGGATGCATATAACATGATGTCTCACCTTAAGGATCTCTACCAAGAGAAGGCAAGACAAGAGAGATATGAGATCTCCAATGGTTTTTTACAACTAATCTTGGAGATTCTATGCCAGCTGGCCTCATGTAGTCAAGCTCATTGGCTACATTGAACACCTAAACATCTTAGGGATTAAGTTCTCAGATGATTTGTGTACAGATCTCATCCTATCATCACTGCCCAAGAACTTCTCTAGCTTCATTGTCAATTATAACATTATAAAAAATGAGAAGAGTCTATCAGAACTTCTGACCTTAATTTTCCAGGTAGATAAGGACATGGGGCGTGACAAACCCGCAGTCCTTATGGTGAATAAGAAAAGAAAGGACAAGGAAAAGGGGCCAAAGACTTATAAACGGTCCGAATCCCCCGAGTGTTGTCCCTCCAAGAAGGGGAAGATCCAGAGGCAAGGCAAGGAATGAGAGGCAATATGTTTTTCATGTGGAAAGAAAGGAAACTAGAAGAGGAACTACACTCAGAAGCGTGGAGATGCTAAAGGTGCGTTCATTATCGAGTGTAATCTTTCCATTTATACACATTGGGTATTAGATACAGCTTGTGGGGATCACATCAGTATTCAAATGTAGGAACCAAGTATATTTAGAAATATTGACAGAGGAGAGGTGGATCTTCGAGCTGCCAATGGCGTGAGGCTGGCTGTGTTAGCTATTGGCGATTACCACCTCTCATTGCCGACTGGGATGATTTTGGTTTTACATAACTATTATTATGTTTCTAGTGTTACCAAGAACATAATTTCTGTATCTTATTTAGATATAGATGATTTTATTTTCAAGTTTGGAAATAAGGGTTGTCTCTTTTATAAGAACAACATATGTTATAGTATGACCCATTTAAATAATGGTTTGTATGTATTAAATTACAAAAACTAAGTGTTGACAATCGATAACGAAACAAACTCACATGACTAATACATCACCTACTTATGGCATCACCGTCTCAGTCATGTAAATGAGAAGCGCTTGAAAAAGATCTACCAAGATGGTTATTTGGACTCTACTAAGCTAAAACCACTTGATAGATGTCACACTTGTTTATAAGGAAAAATGACCAATACTTCCTTCGATGGACAAGGGGAAAGGGCCACAAAGCTTCTAGGATTGGTGCACACGGATGTGTGTAGACCATTTCCAATAGAATCTAGAGGTGGATATTCTTACTTCATTACTTTTACTGATGATTTGATTAGATATGGCTATGTCTACTTAATGAGGTATAAGTCAGAATCCTTAGAGAAATTTAAGGAATTCAAGAATGAAGTAGAGAATCAGCTTGGTAAGAAGATAAAGAAACTTCGATCAGATCGAGGTGAAGAATATCTGAACCAAGAGTTCATCTATCTTCTACGGGATTATGGGATTCTATCTCAGCTCACTCCTCCTTATACACCACAGTGTAATGGTGTTAGTGAAAGGAGGAATCACACCATGTTGGACATGGTGAGGTCGATGATGAGTCATGTAGATCTTCCATTATACTTTTGGGGATATTCATTACAAAATACAACATACACATTAAACCGAGTACCAACTAAGGCAACAAATGGAATTAACTATGAGTTATGGAATGGAAAGAAACCCATTTTGTCATATACAGGTGTATGGGGATGTGAGGCATTTGTTAAGGCCTTATTAGGCAACAAACTAGCACCCCAGGGCATGAGGTGTATCTTTATAAAATATCCCAAGAAAACTAAAGGATATTACCTATATAACCCTTCAGAAAAGAAAATGATTGTCGCCAGAAAATCCATCTTTCTTGAGAGGGAGAACATCCTCAAAAAGGATAGTGGGAGCAAGATTGACTTCGACGAAGTTGATGCTCAAGATACCCAGGAGTTGGTACAGGAACAAGTTCCACAAGTCCCCGTGGAAGAGGTTTTAGAAACACAAGTACTGCGTAGGATCTCAAGAGAGGTAAGGGAACCAGAGAGATTTGGTTTCCTAGTCACCTAGGATGGTGAATCATTATTGTTGGACAATGATGAACCTCTCTCCTACAAGGAAGAAGTAGAAAGCTCAGAAGCTACAAGATGGCTAGAAGCTATGAATTCTGAGATGGATTCTATGTATCAGAACCAAGTCTGGGTTCTGGTCGATGAGCCAGTTGATGTAAAGCCTGTTGGATGAAAATGGGTATTCAAGAGAAAACTGGACATGGAAGGTCAAGTTAGCACATATAAAGCAAGGCTAATGGCTAAAGGATTCAGACAACATCAAGGAATTGACTATGATGAAACCTTTTCGCCAGTTTCCATATTTAAATCCATAAGAATCATACTTTCCATAACAACTTACCATGACTATGAGATTTGGAAAATGGATGTCAAAACAAAATTCCTCAACGAGAACCTTCAGGATTATGTATATATGAAAAAACCAAAAGGGTTTGTCACACTAGGTGAAGCCAAACAGGTTTGAAAGATGAATAAATCCATTTATGGATTAAAGAAAACATCTAAGTCATGGAACATTCGATTTGATGAATCCATAAAGGAATTTGGGTTCATTAAGAATGAATTTGAGCCATGTGTTTATAAGTAGTTTAATGGGAATGAAATCGTTACCCTAGTAGTATATGTTGATGAAATATTTCTTATTGGAAACAATGTACCCATATTATAGTCAGTTAAGGACTGATTGAACAATTGTTTCTCCATGAAGGACTTGGGTGAAGCAGCCTACATTCTAGGGATCAAGATTATTTGTGATAGATTCAAGAGGCTGCTTGGACTACGTCAGGGTACATACATTGACCAGATACTAAAGAGATTTAGTATGGAACAATCCCAGAGGGGATTAGTTCTAGTGTCACATGGCCTATATATTTGTAAGAAAATGTGTCCACAGACACAACATAAGAAAGATAGAATGAGTAAGATCCCATACGCTTTAGCTATAGGATCCATCATGTATGCCATGTTATGTACCAGGCTTGATGTTGCCTATGCGCTGAGCATGGTTGGAAGATATCAAGAAGATCCAGGAAAATAGCATTGGACTACTGTTAAGACTATCCTTAAGTATCTGAGAAGAACTAAGGATATGTTCCTGGTGTATGGAGGAGATGAGGAGATTATC
Source organism: Viscum album (assembly GCA_963277665.1). Taxonomy (NCBI): domain Eukaryota; kingdom Viridiplantae; phylum Streptophyta; class Magnoliopsida; order Santalales; family Viscaceae; genus Viscum; species Viscum album. The sequence goes on along the minus strand of OY728141.1, from coordinate 1,174,624,514 downwards.
ATCAGAGGGTATGCTGATGCTGGTTTTCAGATAGATCAGAATAATCTGAAGTCACAATCTGGATATGTTTTCTGTCTCAATGGAGGAGCTGTGAGCTGGAAGAGTTCAAAGCAGCCGGTTGTCGCCAATTCTATAGCGTATTCTGAATATATAGCGGCTTCTGATGGAGCCAAGGAAGCTATTTGGATTCGTAATTTTTTCCAAGAGCTTGATGTGGTGCCTGGCAGTAAAGACCCAGTCACATTGTATTGTGATAACACTGTAGCAGTGGCTCTTGAAAAAGAATGAAGGTCACTTCAATAAAAAAAAGCACATACTCTGGAATTATCACCTCTTGAGGGATTTCTATCAGAGGGGTGAAGTTGCAGTGATTAGAGTGTCCACGAAAGAGAACGTGGTGGACCCCATGACTAAAGGCCTATCTCAGTAGAAGCATGAATATCATGTGAGAGATAGTGGGTTAAAGGTTGTTAGCAGTTGGCTCTAGTCCAAGTGGGAGTCTATTGGAGTTGGTGGCCTAGAACCAACTAATTTGTACTTTATTCATTAAATAAACCCTTTATCACATATTGATTGTTCTTCTGCGTGAAAATTCACGTGATAATGTCCCAAGGATAGCTGTTGCATTAAAGGGTCATAGCGGATCCCTGCGATGATGAGAACCCAGAAGTGCCATAACATTGTTCTTGAATATATGTTCTATGGCCGGATGATGTTATTTGAGGGACAAAAATAATACAAGCCATTAGGGGTGAGGACTCATAAAACTTTGAGGCACCTTCTCATGGTGTGCGGCCTTGGTAATATCCAGGAGGATATTATGAGAATGAGACCCACCAGTAGGAAATCCACGTTTCATAGTGTCATTGGATGTTCCTATCTGCAGATGTGTGTATTGGTCCTTATACTTTAAGATTATTATTAATGGGTATTACAACTCACGCACCTAGATGTATTGACGAAAACTGTGATGAAACACTATTCTCAACGAGGTAGGATAGGTTGGGTGCGTCACGAGCAATACTGCATTAATAGATAATGTGAGAAAGGATTTGTCTCTTCTGTTCCATAACGGAAGTAGATATCTAAGGCCATTTTATGGAATTAATATAGCCTAAGTAAATCCATGTCCATGGTAAGGAATGGGCAAGTTCAATTCCGGGAATTCAAAGAAATAATAATCGAGCACATGGGTTGATGTCACTAGCATGCAACCCACTTGATTAGAGATATCGATACAAATGGATTATATTACACAGTAAACATTCGTAGGAGGTGACATATCATTATGGCGTTAACTTCTTTCTCTATGGGTGCCTTGACGTGTTTCTAGATGCTAACCTTGGACTTTAGGCAGGCTCCACCTAATTCCAATGAGAAAGAGGCCTAGAGGGTCACACACTAAGTGTGTCCATGTACCTCCGTTAAATATTAATTTAAAAAGTTGAATAAATATTATTACTGATTGTGGTTTAATAATTATTCAAGGATTCCTGATCGCATTTATTTAGACACTAGTTATTCGAGAGAATATATTATGGGCGAAATAATATATTTATTAGTGACTAATGCAATTACATTTATTTCAGAAATAAATAGCCATTATTCAAGGTCTAATAAATGTGATGGATGAAATAAAGAAAACTGAAAACAAGATAAACACGCCATGTACATTTAATGTACACGCCTTTTAGTTTTCATGGGAAAAGAGTACACGTTGTGTATTAATGATTACACTCCATGTAGTTTTTCCATTCGGGATTTTGAAGAAATAATATCGTTTTATTAAATTATATTTATTATAATCAGCTTGGGCACATGTCAAGGAATTAATCATTCAACATGGGGGGTTTTTAATAAGAGTTAATGAAATAAATAAAACGTGTAACACATTTATTTATTTTCATAACTCTATAACCTCAAACCCGATTATAAATATCCTCACAACCCTAACAATTTTCCCCAATCGTTGTGCACAACAATTCTGGAGGGTTCTCTCAAGGTCAAAAGAACTCCTCCCTCCAAGAATTCTCTCAAGACCAAGAGGGATCCTCCTCCATCGGGATCAAGGTGATCTAAGGCAGACAACGCAAGCAAAGGATTCTCCACGCTAGCACCTAGAGATTATTTTGGAGATTTACAGAGATACATGGTGCATGTGTGGATCACTGCTAGAGAAAGTCTATAATTGGATTCTACAATGCAACAACAGATCACACTAGATTGTGACCAGAGTCTTAAACGAAGAAATAATTCCATCAAGGTAATTGTTATCAATTAATTAAATTAATTATAACCAAAATATGATGCTCCTATCTCTATTGTTCTGGGACTCCCTCTTTTGTTTTCTGTTCTTCGTTCTATTCTGAAGATCCGACATTTTACATCATGACGGATCTCAGATTGATCATTGTTAACGCTAAAATTAAAGTTGGGCTGACCCACCAATGTGCTTCTGCTACGCCCGAAACCTACAAAATGATGATCTGAAATTACAAAAAATACTTATTCAAGAATCTTGATTTGGTTGGAGTTGTAATAAGTTCTCCATCCATTGATATTAGGGAATAAGCTCCATTATAGTAGAACTTATGTATATAGTAAGGCCCTTCCCACTTTGGCTCATGTTTTGGAGGCTTATTTCCTGGTATCATTGGATTCATGAGGACCAATACCAATTCTCCATGAAGAAATGAGTGGAGGTGAACTTTCTTGTTAAAATATCATGCTATTCTATTTTTATAGACTTCTAAATGATGAAAAGTATGCAATATATTTTTGTATAATCATTACAGCTGATAAAATCATTTCTGAGACTTTTCATCTCCAGATAACTGATCACATATTGTAACTCGAAGTGAGTGCAATTGAATTTCAATTGGTAAAACTGCATCTATTTTATACACCAATGAATATGGAGTTGCCTGAGTGTCATTGCGGGTAGTAGACTTATAATCCCATAAAGCATGAAAAAGTTTACCAGGCTAAGATTTATTATCTTTATCCACCATTTTATGGAGTATATTTGATAGGGTCCTTTTGAAATCCTCTATCTGTCCATTGGCCGCCGCATGATAGTGAGATGAATGGTTGGATTTGATATTGTGATCTTGATATAACTTCTTTACATCAACAAAATATAAATTGGTACCATTTTCCATCAATATAGTATAAGGGACACCAAATATGGTGATGATATTAGTTTTGAAAAATCTAACATTGATTTTGGATCCGAATTCTTTGAGAGGTATTGCCTCAACCAATTTGGAGAAGAAATTAGTAATAGTAAGAATATAATTGAACTGATTAGCCATAGCTGGAGGATAAGGTCCTACTACATCCATTCCCCATGTAGAAAATGACTAGGAGTATTTAGCTGTATGTATCTACTTCAGGGGTTGATGAATGAAGTTGGAATTCACTTGGCAGGGATGACATTTCTTGGTGAAATCTATGAAATCTTGCGTAATTTAAGGCTAGAAGTATCCAAGCCTTTGGATTTGATCATAAAGCCTATACCCAGACTGGTGATCACCACAATCTTCTGCATGTACTTATTTCATGAATGTTGTGGTTTCTTCTCTATCAATACACCTGAAGAGGATTCCATAAAAGCCTCATTTATAGAGGATCTTCTGGTGATCTAGGCTATCATAAAGAGTGCAATTGGCTACTCATCGTCAGATCTGTTCTTTTTCAACTCTATCTGGTGGAAGTACTCCATTTTGAAGGTATTCCATGATAGGTATCATCCATCCTGTAGTATGACTATACGGATCAGAAATAGGGATAATTTCATTAATTTCTTCCATTTTAGTTTGAACAAAATGTGAAACCACATGATGATGGGAAATACTAATGATTGTCTCATCTCGATATAGATCTGCCAAGAATGTGGCTACATTAGTTAGTGCATCATCTTGGGAATTTTGTGATCCTGGGACATAAGACAATGTTGGATCTGAGGGAAATTCATCCATTAATCCTATGAAATAATCACATAAAGGGATTAAATATTCTTTTATGATAGCATAATCACCATCATTCTATTTGATTACCATCTCTGAATCACCTTTCACTTTTAGGAGGTTCACTTGTTCATAGAGCGTCAATTCCAGGCCTGCAATGAGAGCTTGATATTATGCCTCATTTTTAGTACTGCCTTCTGATAACAGGAAGGAATACGACAACACTTATTTTTCTAGGGATATAAGTACAATTCCTAACCCAACTTTGATGAGTTTAGGGTTTTCCATTCTATTCCCCATTGGACTTCTAGAAGAACCATCAAATTACATTTCCCATATTTGGGGATTATATTGAATAGAGAATATTTATTCATTAGTAAGTTCAGTATTCAATGACATATCTTCTATAGATGGATGTTTAACAAGGAAGTCTTCCAAGGCTTGGCCTTTTATTTCTTTCTGAGGCACAAATTGGATATCTAACTGCTACAAAATAACTTCCCACCATGCCAAACGTCTTGTAAGCATAGGATGACTGAGGATAAATTTGAGTGAGTTATTTCAAGATACCAATTGGACCTCGTGATGTTTCAGGTGATGCCTCAATTTCTAAAATACAAAGATTAATGATAGGTAGCACTTCTCAATACTTGAATATCAATTCTATGTGTCAAGCATAGTTCGATTGAGATAGTAAATGCTATTTTCATTCCCAAAATCATTCTTTTGGGCAAGGAAGGAACCCAGTGATCGCTCCAAAGCTTTCACATAGAGAATAAGTGACTTTCCTTCAATAGGTGGTATTAATAACGGTGTACTCAAGAGATATTTCTTTAGGGAATCAAATTACTCTTAGTAGTTTTTGTTCCATTGATATGTAACTTCATTATTCATTAATCTGGTGAAAGGTAAACACTTACCTTCCAAATTGGAAATAAAGTGCTGAATATAGGCCTAGTGTCCATGAATTCCTCTTAATTTCTTCAAATTTTTGAGGAGGTGGCATTCCAAGGATTTCTTTTTTCTTCTCAGGATCGACTTCGATGCCACAATGGCGTACAACAAAGCTGAGGAATTTTCCCGAGGTTACCCCAAAAGCACATTTCAAGAGATTAATCTTCAAATTATGTTGCTGAAGTTTACTGAATATGGTATCGAAATCAGTCAGGAGATCGGAACATTTTCTATATTTAACTACCATATTATCCACATAACATTCAACAAATTTTCCTAATAAGGGTTTGAAGATATGGTGCATGACACTTTGATATATTACACCTGCATTATTTGAGCCAAAGATCATTACCCGATAGAAAAACATACCTTGAGGGGATCTGAAGGCTGTAGACTCCTCATCCTCTAGGGCCACTCAGACTTTATTATACCCAAAGTATCCATCCATGAAGGAGAGAGCTTCATAGTAATATTTTTCATCAATTAAAAGTTCTTTGATCGGAACTGGAAAGTCATATTTGGTACAATTTCAGTTAATATCTTTGAAATCAATGAAAACTCTGATTTTCCCATTTTTCTTTTTCACTGGAACAATGTTTTCCTACCATTTGGGATATTTCACCTCCTTGAGAAAGTTATCCTTGATAATCTTTTCAACTTAAGGTTCAATTTTAGAGGCATAAGTTGGGTGTGTTCTTCTTATTGACTGCTTGAATCCTCGATGCTCTTCTGGAAAACCCAAATGATGAGTGGCTACATCGGTATTAAGGCCTAACATTTATGTATAGTTCCAAGAAAATATATCTCAATTTTTCTTTAGAAATAAAGTATACATATCTTGCTTTTTAGAAGTCATGGCCACACTAATTAGAGTGGGGCATGGATCTTATTCTATACCTATATTTATTTCTCTGAGTGCATCCACAGTGGTGAAGATGCCTTCCTCAAATGCTGGAGGTGTTTATTTAAGATCTTCTTCTTCTTCTTCCTTACGTGTCACTTCTTCTATCTCTGCTTGCAGAGTAAGTGATGAAGCAAAACTTTCAGAGCTAGGGGAGGAGTTAGTATTTGAACATCCTGAAGAAGTGACAACCATTTCTGACCCTACTGATGATGAAGGGTTTTTCTGGAGAATTGAAGAGAAGATGATGGGTTGGGAATCAACATCCCTTTCTTCCTACAGTATCGTGACAACTTCTTCTAGCCTGATTGATGAAGTAAAGACTTTCCAAAGTTCGTTGGATGAAATAAATACATCTCCATTTAAGCTTTCACCACTGCTTGGTAGATCAACATTTTCCTCCATGACATCAAAATTGATTACCGGAATTGAAATTATGGAAGTCACTATATGAGTGATTGGATTTGGGTATATCATTTCAATTTGATTAATAGGAAACACATAATCTATACTTAGATGCTTGAATGGGTTAGCAGGTATCTTTTCCAAGCCATTCATAGCATCGATTCTTGTTACATCTTTTTCCATGGACCTTGTTCCCTTTGCATGATAGAATTCTGCTTCAATATACTAATATTCACACATTTTGAAAGGATACTTGTCATCATAAAATGTCCCAATTTGACCATTGAAGCAATACTTGAGAAATTGGTGATATGATGAAGGAATGGTCACATGTTGATATAGCCAAGGCCTTCCAAGTAGAATGTTTAAGGTTGTGTCCAGACAGACAACCGTAAAATCTAAATTAGATACAAGATCTTCAAACTGAGTTCTGAGTGTAATCTTGACTAGAGGTTCTTGTTCATTCTTTTCATAACCTTGAAAAATTAAAGTGGAAGGAGATAAGTCAAATTTGGTGAGACCCAATCAACGAAGTGTATGAATGGGAATGAGGTTGACTCTTGATCCATTATCAATGAAGGCTCATCGGATGTCTGTATCATTAACCCTTCCAGATAGATACAAGGTCCTGATGTGTCCATTTATAACATAATTCTCATCTTCATCCGTGAAATATATAACCGCATGAAATTCTACATAATCATTCTTTATATGGTAATCCTCAGTAGCAGAAACTTCAGTTTCAAACTCTTGAGGACTTGAAAAAGCCTTAATAAGTGATTCTCAAAGATTTTTTGAAAGATTCAAGGCATCCAATATTGAAAACTTGGATGGTACTTGGGATAACTATTTCAAGACATCATACTTTTGGTCCATAGTTCTGAATTTTCCAACATGGAGATGTGGTTTTGTAGGTGCCTTGGAAGTTGATGCTTCTGATGTAGATGTACCCTGTGTCGGGAAAGAAGCTGAAAATAATTCTTATTTTGGTAGATTAGACTGACTAGGTCTATCTACTTGCTGAGATAATGATGGTGTAACTTCTAATCGATCCTCCAAGATAATCATTTTAGGACCGATACTGTCATGTGTGGGAGAATTTCTTTATTCTCGTTGACCCCGCTGAAGGGATCTCCCACAAGTTTCTGCTGCATAAATGGTTCGAGCAGGGGTAGAGTTAAAATAGTGGTTTGTAGAATATCCATGTATTCCCCTGTATCCTTGACCTTGGCTTCTTCCTCTAGTTCCCCAGTCGAGTATAGGGAATTTAGGATCAACATAACCAGAGTCATTATTTGTATAGGGACCCGTTAAGTGGATAACATTAACAAAACCAAAGATCAATTCTTCATCTGATGAAGATTATACTTGAAAAGTCGGTTATAGTCATGCCATTTGGTGGGGTAGTGCCCGTACTTTGGAAACATATGACATGAAATATGCCAAAGTCAAGTTCAACTTTGGCCTTGACATGAGCTCGTCCTCTTCTGACTACTCTTTATCTTTCCAATCACATCACTTCTTTGAGGATTTACCTTTAGAGGACTGATCTTTTGATAAAGATGGCTTTTCTGTGGTATAAGTGATAGAAGACACAATCGATTGTTTCAACTGTGTTCATAGAATGACATGAGTTCGATTGATCATTTTCTTGATCATCCAATCATCATACTTCTGTACATTTTTGATTTTGACTTCCTTCCATTTGCCTTCTTTCTCTAGATCAGTAGCAGTAACACATGCTACTTGGGCTGATGAACTTTTAGGTTTCACTTATCTAGAGTCTACCATTTTTTGCAGGAGGTATTTGAAAACAAAACACTCCTAAATAGGATTCCCCAACATTTGATGAAAGGGACAATAATTTAGAAGATATTCATCTCCTTTTTTTAGTTTCTTTGGCCTTGTAAACTGAACCAAATTGTTCACAAAATATGAAATGAAGTAATTGGGAACTTGTTCATTCCAAAAAGAATAAAATTTATTCTTTAACTCCTCAAATTGTCTCTACCTTTTATATTTTTTTATCATATTTATGAGGTAGTCATTACCGCTGATGCTCAAGAGGTGGAGACCTTTGGTATGATGAAGATTTTGAGGAAGAAGTAGGTACAGGTGCTGGTTTGAGTGTGATTATAGCAGTCTCTACTTTTACTATTCTCCTTCCTAGAGATGATGTAACTACACAAGATTTATCTTTAGTTTCTACAATGGAATCCTCCACTTTTTAGGCGATTAAAGCAAGGTATTGAAACCATCCTATGTATTTTACAGGGATTAGTGGTGCGCATAACTCATCATGCAGATTTTCCACACAAATTGGCAATAACTCTTCTTAAGAGTGATATATTTATAGAATATGTTAATCCTTTCCAACTAGAAATTAAATATGAAACTCTTTTATTCTTTTTTTTTTCAATTTGTATGATAAAAAACTATTGTATTTGGCAGTTTTTAGCTTAATTGGAGAAGGAATTTCTGATGGCGGTCTTCCCATCCAGTAATTGATCAAGACTAAAAACTTGTATACCAGACAAAATCTGTCCCCTATAATGATTGAAAAAATCATCTGATCTTTACTAATTCTTTTTTTTGATGGGTCCCCATCATGGGATCACAACGAGAAAAAAAATGCGTTAAGTTTTCCTCTGGATCTCCTGAACCATTAAAGATTGGAAATTTAGTATTCACAAAGTTAGGTGGGAGAGGGATCAGATCCACCCATTCAGGGTAATCTTTATTTTTTGGCTGTACTGGTGCACGCCATTCTTCCATAGCTTCCAATCGAGTTGTTAATGCCTCAATTGTGTTCATAAGAATTTGGGGAATATCTAGATGAGCTGGGACCTATACAGGTATAGCAGTTAGAGCTTGAACTGGTGCCATGACTGAAAAAACCATTGGTGGTGCTGCTGTTGATATTTGTCTTGGATAACCCATGGGGATAGGCCTATAAGGATGTGTTTGATCCTACCTTGGCTATGTACCCAATGAAGGGAATTCATTATATGCATCTGTAGTTGCAACAAATCCTATTTTCTAAGGATTTCATACAGGATGTGTAAGTTAAGGATCTACTTGGGGAGCATGTTTGGTAGAAATGTTGCTTTAAAGTAACTCTGCATTGAGTCTTTTCAAATCCTTAATCTCCTCTTCTTGCAGAGAAAATATTTCTTCAAATGAAAGAGATTCACATTCTACAGTGTAAAAGTAAGACATAATCTGACTTTTACCTTTCCCCTTGTTAGATGCCTTTCGAAGGGGTGAGAGATGGTTACTTGAGGGTATACTTAGATTCTAGGTAAGTCTTTGATTTTGGGTATGCACACCTACTTAATTTTCTTCAGTGTGTACCATGTTATAGATAAGAACTTCATCTTCTGGCTCCCCTAAACTAGACTCATTTTCTAGAGGATCTTCTATAATGGTATTAATGACATTCACTGACGGATAGTGCATTGATGGCATTCTGTCAGTATCTTTGTAAGATCGTCTCCTTCTGTATCCTCCATGAGACTTTTTTCTTCTATATTATGAACTCCTAAGAACTGTTTGATAGACAATAATCTAAAGAAAATCCTTGGATATTTTAGTTTTCATTCAATTTGTAGCTTCTTCCCAAATCGAGAGAAAACCGACTTTTGTTGAGGAGGGGATTGTAGATGTGAAAAATCCCCAATCCCTACAGGTCGGGGATGCTCTTGTTCTTCTTCATCAAACCTCTAAACTTTGTTTATTGAATTCAAAGGTTTAGTTAAACAAGCCCTCAACCCTGTAGGTTGGGGATGTTCTTATTCTTCTCCTTCAAACCTACAAACTTTGGTTATTAAATTTGAAGGTTGAGTTAAATAATCCCCTAACCCTATAGGCTGGGGTGGCTCTTGAACTACTATGGTAGATATTCATGCAACTGCTCTTCTAATTTTGTGAATTTTGGTCTGAACATTGGATGGGTGAATTTTTTGACAACCACTTAAATCACCTATTTTGGAAGACTGTTGTTCTATTTCAGACATTTGCTTCATCTTATGGTTGACATCCTCTAAGCGGGAGGGATTCTTAATGTTCTCAGATGCTTGATGCAATAGTATCTCACCAACTTGATCTCTTTGGGCCTTAATTTGATGAGAACTATTCAAGGCCTATTTTTGAGCGTATCTTTGATTACACACAAAATTTGTTGATTGTAGTTGGCCATGGTAAATAACATTTAACGAGACCACTTTTGGTGGGATTTGCTGATTTTAGAGTGTAGTTAAATGAAATACTCCGTGTGTACCCCATCCTTTGATATAAACACCATATGGGGTATCATAAATTAATTAGTGGAACCACTTTAGTGCATTGAGGCATGCACCCTGAAGGGTTTCCTTATGCTTCTCAACTTTTGGATGTCTAGAAACTGAAAGGGATGCCAAGTCAATTTGGCATTTAAACCCTTCTATTAACTTTACATGACATTGATATTCATCATATGGTAATACTTTTTCTTTCAGATGATGAAGAGTTTTCCAAATTTTTAGGTGGATATCATGAATACAATCTTCTGCCATCAATTCTAGAATGTTATATTTAGAGGTTTCCAAACTCCAGAACATGACTGTTATTTCACATTTATCCAATTGTTTTCTCATATTCAATATATATTCATCATATTTTTCTAGAGGTTTATCAACTTGGTCTGACCAGAGTGGATGCTTCTTGATTGTTTTATTACAAACAATGGAATCAGTTGCTTTTTTACTCTCATATATTAGAAGATAAATGACCCAAGGGAGGTTCGGAGAATGACCGTACCCCTATGATGTCTTCTGGTTGAAAAATTATTTCACCTATTAGTGAAAAGACATCAAAAATGCCTGGCCTTATGTTGTAAAGTTCCTCAAGATAAGAGGTATTTCTCATTACTACATTGTCAATTAGAGAATTATCTTGACAACAAAAAAAACTACTGTAGAGAGAACTTTCACAATGAATGCCATCATGGGGAGTACCACTATGGTGGATTATAGAAAGTGATAAATCCTCTTGCTCCTTGGTCTTCTGGACACACAGAGGGTTTCCATGACTCTCATTAGGAGATACATTCTCTAGATTGACCGAATTTTCATGAAGCAAGCCTTCATTACGAAGTTTCTGATGGGGAACTTCAGAATTACTTATACTACTCCCATAATTTGGTAATGGGAGAGTAGGATCTTGAGTTGCAACAGATAAATGTCTAAGGTCTTCAAGAACTCCAGTATTAAGAGGAGCCAGATCATAGATTGGCTCTTGATTTTCCAACTGTGATTGGTGAGACTTCTTCTTAGATGCTCTTTTACATGTAGCTAGGGACACTTATTAGGAGAAGTGGTTATCATGGGTAGGTTTATTTTCATGCCTCAGATTGGTCATTAGAATGGGATGTTTATCTCCAATTGGAAAGAGTGTATGTTCCCGATCCGATTGTCCGCATGATATGGGGAAGTATGCCCCATAACCCTCCTAGACTAGAATAGAGGTGTGTATCTGCTTCGGGATGTAATTCCAATGAGTCATACTAGGTGTGGGGATAGATTTATGTGTTTGTTCCCCTGGTACTGCTGAAGTTGCTGTTATGATATTCTGGCAAGCTTCCAGAATATGGGTAGGAATTTGTGTCTATCTTTTCACCATAGCTAAAATATGTTTGGTGACTTCAGTAGCCAGAATGGAAATCTATGTATTTTTTCCTTTCTTGGATTAAGTGTATGTGCCTAATCCTTCCCTAATTTTCCTATCAGTGGATATTGACAGTACTCATGTATGGGGGCAGAGAGTTGATTTTGCCCTAGATTTGTCATCAGAGCTTTCCGATTGACTTCTCCGGGTGCTTCCAAACAAGAATGTTGTCATTATTGATGGATGTTGGTAGGTGTATGTTCTTTCGGGTTGTTTTCTTCCAAGCATGGTTGATGGAATTCTTTCAATGCTGATAGATGAGACTACTGATAGAATTGGCGAGTGTAAGCAGGTGTATGTTCCTGCTTACCAGTTGCCACTATATTTGATTGGCGATCTTCCTTGAATGCAGTTAGAAAAGCCTGCTGACTGACTGATAGTTTTTAAGTAGATGTATGTGTCTAATCATGGTACTCCACCAAATTTAAATAGTGGGATTGGTTAGATGCCTTCAGATGAGTCTGTTGGACAACGAAATTGGGATGGATGGGTGCATGTGCCCATTCTTTGTTTGCCACCAAGTTAGCTTGATGGACTTTTTCAGAGGGGGAAAAGGTAAAAAACTGCTCCCTATTGGCCGGATTTTGTCCCTAGTGGTTCGTCTTGTGCACTCGGATTTGAGGGACCTAGGCTAAACAACTGAAGCTAGCACTCCCATCATGTTGAGGGTTCACTGCTGTGTGATTCTACTGACAACGATTATTGGTGGGAGCCCTCAGGAAGGACCCCTGAATCTTTGAGTTGAGGCCATGAGTGACCTCTTGATCCACCTCCCTATAGCGTGTGATAGAATATTTATTGCATTCAAAGGATAAGAACCCAAAATGGTTGAGTAATGTGGTTGGCACCGTCTGCTTCTTGACCACCAATAATCTCTAACCAGACGATCGAGGGTTGTTGTTAACTTGGAGAGCCTGTCAGGCAGCCTCCAAGGTTGGGATAGTACCGTGTTGACAATATTCTCATACCAGAACATTGGATACCCAGTGTTGAAGATGCTGAGTTGGTCATGACATCCTTTCAATGAATGAGGATCTAGATTGAGCAGTAGTCAGGGCATTCACGGGTGAAAACTTGAAGGAAGCCATTTGGAGTGAATAGAATTATGAGAAAACTAAGAAAAACAATGAAATCCATTAAAGAAAATTCTTTTAGATGGATACACATATGATTGATTCCTTTTTATAGCCTTACTTTATCAATTGATAGGGGTTTGACAGATGGGTAACACTATCAACTTGGTTAAGGATTCACGTCGGGTTCACCATTTTCATTTTGCATCCCTTGGAATGTGTGTTATGGTTAGGAATCACTACTTATGGGTGGTTTCCATTGGATTTATTTATGGAACTAGAAACATCCAATGGTTATTTATCCAAAGGGACCTTCTTTCCAAAGGCAAGTGTTCATTAAGTCTGAACTTACAATACTTAAGAAAATGCATTGGTTGAGAGGATGGGAGGTTAGACTCATCACACCCTTTTGGGGGGAATTATTGCCTACTCTGGGACTCTCTTATAGATTTGAGATATTTTCATAAATCCTTATTAATTCACCAAGTATAGCATAGGTTTCCCTTGGAATTTGCAATCAATTATTATCATGTGTGAAATTTAGAATCATCCGTATGTATTTGTGGTTCTCCATCAATGGTATTCTATCATATACTATTTATATATTATTTTAACCATCGTTATAATAATACTAGTTTTTAAGCCACTCAGTGGGGCACTATGGAATTTATTATCATCCAAGGAGATGAAGGTTTTTTTTATGTTGGGATCATACCCATAAATGGTATACCTACGTATCTTTGTGAAAGGAATCATAACCATTGTAGTTTGGTACTGCTTAATGGGACGCATAATACCTTTTAAGGTCATGTGATAAGGACTTAACCGTACAGTTTAATGTAATGTGGTAAGTAAATCTAATAGAAAGGTGATTAGTTAAAGTTTGGTGTGGTACATATGACTAAGAATCCCAAGTAATTTAGAAAAGATACGAGTTTCCAAGTTGGATTAGACCCTGTTGGGAATATGGACTAGGAAGAACAAGGTTGATTTGAAGTGTTGGGTTTGAACCTCAGAGAGGCTTCCTACGTATCCCATTTGTATGGGAATCAAATACCACATATTTTGATGAGTCTCATAGGAGAGTGTAGTCCTTTGATAGAAATGAGTTTGTGCTTACTTCTTGAAAAGGATTCCTTGGTGATTTGGTGGTTTAATTTAGAGCATACTCCTAAGAAGGATGCCCATTTATGGATGAAATGAGATAGAGCTCGGGCCTTAGTAAAGCTTCCTACTTATCCCAATTATGGTGGGAATTAGAGTTCTCATAGTTCAAGATGTGGGGTGTTTGTGAAAATGTTTTGATCATGAAAAATATTTAAGACCACATGATTCATGCTCGATGTGAGAAATAAGATGATGTCAAAGATTCAACAAAGGCACATGGAACACTTTTACTCCTCCACTGGTGGAAGAGGACAAGCCTACGATGACGATGATGGAAGATGCTAAGGCAGTTGTGGAAGAGGTCATGATGACGAACCTTCCCTATATTCTCTTTACATTAGAAAAGAGTCTAATGTAAGGAAGGAGTGAAGGTGAAGGAAGTAGAGAGGAGCAAGACTGCAACCTCCTACTTGAAAAGTTAGGGGATTACACCAGGATGACTGCCCTAGTGGATCCTAGGAGAGGAGGGAGACTTATAATTTTCTTTAATGGAAAAGAAAGTGTGACCCTCACTATCCTTATTGGGAACCGGAGGCTGCGGGTCTTAGAGATGAAAAGGGGAGGTCATAATCCAAACCCTAATCCTCCAAACCAAGAACTCCCCAACACTATTCTTGGGAGAAATGTCCATGTGACTGCGGATATACAAACTCACAGACACTCCATGAATCCTAACCCCATTGAAAAACAAATGTGGGAAACCTCTGACTACAGATATACAAACCCAAATAGGAGACACAATGATGTGACTCTCCCAAAGGTTTGATAAGTCATGAGGTTTTAGTGGAGGCTTCAACTTAGTTTCTTTTAGATAAGGGAACCAAGGAAGGAAATAACCTTCCATGAGAGGCTTTGAAGATGGTTTACAAGATGATGTGGAGGACCTATGTGTAACTATACCACATAGGTACATTGAGAAGGTACACTATGCAGGTATGTTGCGTAGGTGTTCTACGCAGGTCTTAACAATGACTCAAGAAAAATGCTTAACATAGGAGAACCAAGACTATGCAAGCTTCAAATCGTGTAAGTCTTTCAAAACATGATTATCCCATTTAATTATATCTTCTCTCATGTTTTTAGAGAGATACCTGAGACAATTTGAGGGATCTGGGTGAAAGATCTATGTAATGGGATCTTCAAGAGGTCTTTCAACTTTTTCAATTGTCAAATTAGGAGACTAAGGGTCCTATTTATAGGAAAGGAGGGGGGATGGTCGAAAGAAATTTGTCAGCATAGTTAAATTGAATATCCCTTCTGTGTAGCTCCTAAGCGTAGGTGTACAAAAAGAATTTTTTCACGTAGGTCTGTCACAGAGGTCTGCCACATAGGTCTGCCGCAGAGGTCTACCACATGGGTCTGCCGTGTAGGCCCTCGAATTTTTTTTATACCTTTTAGTTCTTTGAGCCTCATCTTGAGACTTTAAAATAGATGGGGGATGTATTCATAGTATTTTTTTCTAACTAAGGAGTATCAAAAGTAACATTAGTCTAATTTCATCCCTTGAGAAGCCCCCTAATCTGGAAATAAAATCACTCCCCAATAACTTGAAATATGTGTACCTTAGGGTGGGAGATAAATTACTAGTGATAATTGCTAATAATTTGTCTCAAACCCAATAAAAATATTTGATTGATCTTTTGATAGAGAATTTCCAAGAAATAGGGTCGATCTTAGGTTATATCCCAAGAATAAACCCAAAAATATGTTCACATAGAATTATTCTTGAGGGAGATTCAAAACCAATCAGATAGCCACAAAGGAGGATAAACCCCACCTTGATGGAGGTTATGAAAAAGGATATTGATAAGATCTTGGAAGGTAGGATCATCTAACCCATTTTATATTTACAATGGGTTATCCCTATTTATGTAGTTAAAAAAACTTCCTGAACCACTATAAGGAATGAAAAGAATGAATTAATACCTATGAGAATTAAGAATTGTTAGAGAGTGTGCATTGATTTTAGAAAGTTAAATTAGTTCACTCAGAAATAACATTTCCCCACCCCCTTTATTGACCAGATTTTAGAGATATTAGAAGGAGAACTCATTATTTCTTTGGATTTTCAGGTACCTATTTCTCTCGAGGATAAAAATAAGACAATATTTACTTGTCACTTAGACAATTTTTCATATAAAAAGATGAAATTCAGATTATGTAATGCTCCAAGTAAATTTTATAAGTGCATGTTAAGTATTTTTTATGATCACATTGAAGATTTATGAGAGGGTTTTTGGATGATTTCACGGTTTTTTGGAAATTCTTTTGACCATTGTTTGAAAAATCTAGAAAAAGTTTTGATAACTTGCATTGAAAAGAATAATGTTTTAAATTTTGAAAAGTGTAATTTCATGGTTGAGAGAGGAATTTTCCTTGGTAATGTCATTTTAAAAAAAGTAATTGAAGTGGAAAAATCAAAAATTTAAGTGATAAATTCATTGCCTTACCCAACTTGTGTGAAGTGTGTTAGATCATTTTTAGGACATGAAAGATTCTATAGGAGGTTTATCAAAGAATTCAGTAATATTTATCTCCCTCTCTATAGATTTATTTTGAAAGATTCTGATTTTTATTTTAATGGTGCATGTATGGAATCATTTGATGAGATAAAGAGAATATTTATTACACCACCCGTGATGCAGCCACCAAACCAGGAAGAACCATTTGAACTAATTTTTGATGCTTCCAACCAAGTAGTTAGAAAAATAATTTCTCAAAAAATTGAGGGTAGGACACAAGTCATTTCATATTACCCGAGAACCTTATATGTGGCTCAATTCAATTAAATAACCATAGAAAAAAATGTTTTTAGTAGTTGTTTTTGCATTAGAAAGATTTAGATCATATCTGCTTGGAACTAAAGTCACTGTTTTTTATGATCTTGTAACTCTTAGGTACTTGATGAAGAAGGATGAAGCTAAACCAATGTTAGTGAGATAGATGTTACTACTATATGAGTTTAAAATATAAATCAGTGACAATAAAGGAGTTGAGAACCAAGTGGCTGATTATTTATGTAGACTTCCCAACACTGTTTAAGCTGAAATTACAGAAAAATGACCATTAAATGTTCACCTTCTAGAAGAGTAGTTATACTTGATTAAAGGAGGAGTTCCTTAGTATGATGTCATGGTCAATTATCTGGTAACATCTCCAATCCCATCACATTTCAATTATCACTAAATTCAAAAACTAAAAGCTGAATCTAGATATTACATTTGGGATGATCCATTTCTTTAGAAGATTTTCAATGACCAAGTGATAAGAAGATGTTTTTATGAGAGTGAAATTGGTTATGTATTTGATTTTTATCACAAATTATCTTGTGGAGGTCACTTTGGACTTTAAAGGACTACAATAAAGGTTTTAAAATCTAGAATTTATTGAACTGCCTTTTTAAAGATGTTCATGAATTTTGAAAAAGGTGTAAAAAATGTCAGTTTTCTGGAAACATTTCAAAAATACAATAAATTCCCCAACAACCACTTAACTTTTGTGAGATTTTTGAATTATAGGGGATAGATTTTATGGGACCTTTCCCAATGTCATCTGAAAATTCTTATATTTTTATTGTAGTTGATTATGTTTCCAAATGGATGGAAGAAAAAACCACCAGGGTTGACGATGCAAAATTTGTTTGTGATTTTGTCAGGGCTAACATATTTTGTAGGTTTGGAGTGCATAGATCCATCATTAGTGATCAAAGGACTCACTTTTTCAATATGAAAATGGAGGATTTGTTAAAGAAGTATAGGGTGCATCATAAAACATCAAGTCCCTATCATCCATAGACTAATGTTCAAGCTGAAGTGTACAATAGGGAAATCAAAGGAATTTTGGAGAAGACTGTTAAAACAAATAGGAATTATTGTATCTAAAGGTTGGAACACACATTATGGGATTACAGGATAGCCTACAAGACCCTAATTGGAATGACTCCATATAGGCTGATTTATGGTAAAATTTGTCACCTACCTATGAAATTAGAGCGTAAGTCATATTGGGCTATAAGGAAGATGAATTTGGATCTTAAAAGAAGTGGGAAAGAGATCCGATTGAAGTGGAAGGAGTTAGAGGAAACTAGAAGGGAAGAATTTGAAAATTCAAGGATTTACAAATAGAGAACAAGAGTGGATCATGACAAGATGATCCAACCAAAATATTTCCATCCTGGAGACAAAGTGCTATTATTCAACTCAATACTCAAGATTATTCTAGATAAACTTAATTCTATATGGGAAGTTCCATTTATAGTTACTCATGTATATCCTTTTGGTTCTGTGAAGATTGTGAAGGATGGAGAGCATAATCCATTCACTATTAATGGAAACAAGCTAAAGAAATTCCATGGGACCATTCCATCAGATCCAGTGGAGGAGATAATACTCCTCCTACCTATTTATCAATAAAAAACCACCAGGTTATATCTATCCTTTAAACTTTATTGCTTGTTATGATTCATTTTAAAATATTATTACATGTTAAAATCTATTTGAATGCATTGAGGAAACTATAAAATTTAAGTGTAGGTGAGGGATCCTTTTTAGTTCAAGATTCTCATTTGTTGTTTGTTTTTTTTTTCATAAAAAATAAAAAAATAATTAAATCTATGTGTTTTTCAAATTTGTGTGTTTATTTTCCATTTTTTGTGTGTTTTTGAAACTTTTGAGCTGAAATGATTATAATTTAAATTTTTTAAACCTATGTAAATGAGTAAAACAATTTATTCCATGAAAATAAGATTAAATAAATGCTAAAAATGACTTTGTTTCAAGTTAAATTCTTTGGTAATTTCATGAAAAGTACTCTGATTTTTGAATCTAATGCCACATATCATTATCTTTATCTTTGAAATCACTTTCCTATGAGGGTTCTGAACCCTTTTTTCCAAATTATTTTTATCCAAATCACTTCTTGAGATAACTAGACCATGCTTTATTTAAATATAATTTGATTTATTCCTGTCAAAAGTTGAGGGTTTTAGGTACTTGTGTTTTAAATTATTGAGATATTTCTTTGGTTTTAAAGCCCCCCTTTTCAAGATAATTCTTTTCATTCTAGCATTTCTTGTACATTTAATCCTTGAAGCCCTTAGAATCCATAAACAAACCATTAGGTTAGCCACATTACAAGCCAATTTTCCCTATCCAACCTACCCTTGAAGTGAAATTGCATGATCTAGTTGAACTTAAGTGTGGGTAGAAGTTGTCTTGTGCTGTGCTACCTCATTTGGTGATAATTTGGGTCGAAAATAAAATGATTAATAGATGTGTTTTCTATTGAAAAAATTCATTCTATTGAAATCTATGTCTTTTTGGAGATTTTATGATAAAAGAAGTTGTGACTTTCTAAAGCTTATAGTGTATAAAGAAAGTTGAGCCTATCTGGTGCTTTCAAGAAAAATTATGTTTGAAAATATTGAAATTTTTGTTGCTAAGATGACGAATGGTGTACAATTTACTTAATTTTCATGACCATGGAGCTCATTTTCTACTAAGGGGATTGAGGATGATACCATACTTATAACACCAAAAACATTTTATGGAACATTTCTCTTAAATTCATTCTATTAATTAGGTAGTCTATCTTCATAAAGAACTGAGTTTATTTCAAAAAACACTTGGTTATTTAATAGATAGTCATAACCCGGCCTTTAAACATAAATTTTCTACTTCTATGTTTTGAATTTCTAAAAATGGTCATCTAGAGTTGTGACCAGTAAGTCATTTGGAGTCTGACAGAACCAACTTGATTTTTGATGAATAGTAACATACCCTTATGAATAGTAATATGACCCTTATGAATAGTAAATAATGATAATATTTTATTTTCTTAAGGTAATATGATAATAAGATCTTAATTTATTTTTCTCATGACGCGAATGCTAAATGGGCTCTGTCTTTTACTTTGGATACTGTCTATGCAGATTATCTCCGGAAGGCTCCGTCTGAGATGGCCGGTGAACGATTTGCAAGACACACCAAGCTGCACTATAATTATGACACATGACTAGTGAACCAGAAGGTGAGATAGGCTCCTGATGAGGGGATTTATCTAAATTGGATTTTTTTGGATTCAAAGGCTTGTCTGAATCTTCTATTCAAAGAAAGGGCAACATTTCACACATCAAAGTAGATCCCAACGCTATTTCTGAACAACTTAAAATGCTGAGTTCTCTATTATTTCCCGATTATTCCTTCCTAAAGGCTCTCAACCTTTGAAAATTGAGGAACTGAAGAAGCGTATTTCATTGATCCGGGGCTTTACATCTTGGAAATGTGTCTCGTTAGGACGAGGGTACTTCCATATGCTCTTCCCTATGGAAGAAATGAATGTTCGAGCTTGGAGCTTTGGTTCCATTTCTCTCAAACTAGGGATTGTTCACCTTCTTGAATGGGATAAAAAATTCAATCCCTTTAAGGTTGGTAACACCACCACACAAATTTGGGTAAGAGTGTATGGATTGAATTGGATTCTTTGGAATCCCAAAATTTTGTATGATATTGCTCTCTCAATTGGGATTCCTATCAAAATTGACAAGGAAACGGAAGTGGCTCATTTTGGTCACTACGCTCGGTTCTTAGTTGAGGTTGGATTGAGATCTACCCTGGTTGATAAGGTTATGCTTGCAACTGATGATGAAATTATTTAATTGAATATCATCTATAAAAAAATGACAAAGTTTTTCAATGATTGTAAAATTATAGGTCGTGACTCGTCTACTTGTAGGCGCTCAACAGTTTGCAACTTCTGTTCTTCACATGGACATGAGAGGACAAATTTTCCTAAAAAGAATAAAAGTACACATGTTCTGAAGACTTATTGTAAGGGTGAGGCTAGACTTTCCATTCTTTCTGATGTGCAAGGAGCGGTCCCTACGGATGTTGTCAGGAGGAGGGTGATCGGGCATGTATCACACCCAATATCCATGCCTCTAATTCTGAGAATACGTCAAATTCTTGGGCTATAATTTTTTCTGAAGAGGAGAACTGACAAAATGTTGATACTAATTATCAAAGCAAAGGGGGTGGTTTACAACAAATTCAAATTTCTTCGTCTTCTCAAATGTCAGGTCATGATGAAAAATACAAAGATGGCCAACAAAAAATGGATTTGGATATCCAAAAGGGATAGAAAATTTTAGAAACTGATCCAATCATTTCTAAACCTTGTCATGCTTCTTCAAAATCTGTCATGGACAATGAAGGCTTTCAGCTTGTTTCTTACAAGAAGGCAAAATCTGCAGCTGGGTTGATTACAGGTAATCCTTCCCCTGGTCAACATATTGATGGTACCACTAAAATGTAGGATGCCACTATGGGACCTCCTGATGAGACGCAAGAGATCCCTGCCCAGGCTACTGTAATTGAGGGAGACGCTTCTCTTGGAAAAGGAAAAGAGCATGAAGAAAGATCTGATTCTAATATCACTGATGGAGAGACTCTTCTAGAAAGGCTCCAAGCTCTTCCTACGAATTGAGGAAGATCAAGAGGTCGGGGGCGTGGTCGTGGAAGGGCTGAATGGCATGAAATTCAAGAAGAAGAGAGAAAACTAACTGCTAGATTGATGAAAAAGATAGGTAGATAAGCTTCTACCTTGGGCTATGATTTTTTTCCCGTACTCTTTTTGGATTCTTGCTTTTGTTTTCTTTCTTTCCTTTTAATAAAATGCATAGACTTTTCTATGCTAAAAAAATAAAACTAATTATACCTTTAAAATTGTTATTTTTCGAATTAATTACGATTTTATTTAAAAATTAAATTAAAAATACTTATAAAATTATTTTCCAAAAATGGAGTTCATTTTTTAATTCTACACGTCGAAAAATGGTTAGGGTGAATTTTTGGGATTTTTATAAAATACTTGAATTTTTCATGAATAATAAAAATACAGTTTTGAGTTTTCGATAGTTTAATGACATCATAATGATGTAATAATAAAATATAAAAGGATGGTAGACTTGTGTATAGTAACATATGGCATGAGGTGTCCCAAGTGGCTTAAACCATGGGAAAATACCATGGTAAATCCCATGGTTTTTCAAAAACCACTAATGAGGTGTCCCTTTTAATTAATAAAAAACTCCCTCTCATTTACTATAAATACCCACTCACCCCCTTCGTTTTATTCCATCCCAAACTCATTATCCTAGAATATATAGTAGTATTACTTCCATAGTATTCCTCCCAAGGTGTCATAAAACCACCAAGGTCCCAACCTTCATGTCTTGGGGGTTACTCTACAAGGTAAGAGAATCTACCACCCTTCTCTTTTCTTAAAGATTTCATTTTATGTTTTCTCTTTTATTTTCAATTGGATTATGTTGGGATATTTCATTATATATTACCCTTTATATTTATATTATATAATATTGATGAGATACCCCCTCTCTCTCATCAAACTATTTTATGAAATTTTAAGTGATGCCATTAGGCTGTTGATTTTTCATGAGAGATTTCTCATTTTTTTCTTCTATTTTGAGTTCCTTTCTTTTATAATTCTTTCCTCATCTCCCCTCATACAAATACTATGATAATTAAATTAACTTACATGAAATGTAATTATATTATGATAATGGAATATTTCATCATCATCTCTCTTTCCCCCTCATTTTATACTAAAAATGAAAACACAGTCCAAGATGTGTTAATTTATCACATTCAAGGACGACGAGTTCTCAATTTTCATTACCATGTTCAATTCTGGCCATGAAACCATTTTTATGGTTTAAAAAGATCATAATATATGTATTTTATATCATTAATGTTATGTAATCCTTACACACTCATAATATAAAATAATAATACAAAACAAGTTCATTATGAACAAAACTGCCAAGTTAATCCCAACATTTTTAATTAACTTTTAAATAATGAATCATCATCATTGTATATAACCCAAAATCATTATAATATAATTTATATCTCTTTAATGTCATTAATAAGATATATTAACAATTCTGTATGTTTAACCACAATCGAATGAACTTCCATTCATGAATACAAGTAAACAGATCATGAAAACCAAGGAAGAAAATGCTTTCAAAACAATAAAATTGATCCTCTTAAACCCATAAAAAGGGCCATGAATGAACCTAATAAAGTTATACTAAATAAATTAAATGTATATAAGTTTATTTAATTATTAATTAATGAAGCTACATTTTATTATTCAGGTCATTAAAATAAACGAATAACACACTCGAGCATAAGGTAAGGGGTTTCTCATCTCACTTTTAATTCCATGAGATTTCCATTGTTCGCCACTTATTTCTTGCATGTGGTGTATTGTATACTAACTTTTTATATATATTATAATTATTTTACTTATATTCATGGTATTTTGTGATTCATTTGGTGGTTATTAGTTTTGGTCATATGATTTGACTGATTACATTGTGGTAAGGGACTTTGTCTCAACTTCCATTTTGTTGTGACTAACTTTGTATTGTGCACCTAATAATCCTTATGTGGTGTACCTAATGACCATTTGAGATCAATTTTCATTTGAAATTATATTTATACTAAATATTCATATTCTCATATCCTGGATATGTTTATTTTCTAAACTGTATACCATTTTATATATGGTATTTATTTGGAATATTGTTTTAATTGTGGAAATACTGATGAATCCGTATCCTCTACTCTATATGGATATTGAAAAGGCATATTTATATTATATTAAATAAATTTATAAATAATTATTTGGACTTTCAGTGGTGGGTGGAGCCCACTATATCCCCTCGATGCATCGATAGGTATCATGATACAAATCAGTTGGCAAAAAACCCTTCAAGTTTGTTTCCAAAAAATCTGATGGGTTTCTACCCACAGAACTAAACCATTTTAATAGTATTATGGTATCATGTTCCAGATACATGATTTCCAATTAATAATAATTCTATTTATTCATTATCAGTTATTACTATCCATGAGGTTTTCACTATGACAAAATATATGGATGCAGTTTCATTCTCAGTTTTTTAATGGTGTGAGTTTTTCATTTATTCACTATGACATATTGATTATGTCAAATTGTTTATGATTCACTTATTATTGAATTCATACTTCTACTATTTGTAACCCTTACTAAGCATTTGAGCTCACCCCATTCCATTTTTTACCTTCAATAGGTTTTAAAGAGGAGATCATTTATTGAGTTTCCGTGGATGGAATTTTTAGTTTTTGTTATGTATTGTATCTTGTTACCTTTAATAAGGTAATTTGAGTTACATATATGTATATAGTTTCTTCAAGAATACTAAAATTATTGTTCATTCGGGATTTCATTCCTTCTAATCATGCCTATATAACAAGTAATGCACCAGCTCTAGTCTAGAGAGGTGGGTTATTATAGTTGGTATTATAGGAAGTTTAGTAGAAAACTTGGAAACAAGATTAAAAAATATAGATCAGGGAACAAATCCCTAAGGAATTATTTGAGGATAAACGTACAAGAACTTCCTGGTATTTTGGTAAGGAATAGATTATGTGGATATTTCAAGCAAATAAATCCCTGTCTGGATACAGACAGGTAGAGGTGGATCTGATATAGATGTACGTAGGAGTGAAAACTATGACAAGAAGTTTCAAGCTTAACCCAAGGTATCCTGGTACACGATAATGGGCCTTGTTTCAATCTTGGTATTGAAACTCTTAGAGGATATTCTTAGTATAATTCACATTTTCTTTACAATCCATTGTGAATAATTTTAATGTAAAATTTTCTTCAGAGAAACCATGTTTATGAGATTAGTTATGCATAGACTTTAAATCTATGATAAGTGATTTTCTATTTGAGATTCATAACCTAATTTAATGTATAAAATTATTTAGAAATGGAGCCTAATGGAATAAGGGGAATAAATACTCATGGGAAATGTAGGGATATCCCCACTGAGCAAGTCAACACAGTCAATGTTGGAGTAGATCAGATCATGACCATATTGGAACAACTTACTCAGGTTGTGACAAATAACCATGCCACACTTGTGTTGGATCATTTCATGCGGCAGAAGACCCCATATTTTAGTGGGACTACTAATCTAGTGGTTGCTGCGTAGTGGATCAAGTCCCTTGAAAAGATATTCATGGCATTAAGATGCAATGAAAATGAAAAGGTAGTACTGGCGGTATATTGTCTCAAGGGCGATGCCGATCAATGGTGGTCCTTAATCCAGAATACCATAGTGGAAAAATAAATAGAAGATATGGAATGGAGGACTTTTAAGGAATTATTCTTCAAAAAAAAATTCCCCCATGAGCAAATAATTGAAATGAAGAGGAAATTTATTATCTTAATGAAAATGGAAGAAGACAGTGTTGCAGAGTATGAGGATACCTTCACAAGACTAGCTAGGTATTCCATATATTATGTACGAGACTCAGAATACAAGATTGATCATTTATTTAAAGGTCTTAAGTTAAGTCTTAGAAGGGAAATTTCCTCTAAAACATTTTCATCATATGATGAAATTGTATCAAGTGCCATAAAAATATAGAAAGAATTTTCTAGAATAAGTTTCCTCAAGGGAAACCAAGATAATAAGTGGTACTCTGATAACTAAGGAAAAGGTGAAGCATCAAAGAAGAACAAGGGAACAAAGAAATTCCCATCATGCAAGAACTATGGAAAGAATCATCCTGGGAAATGCTTGAAATGCATGGGAGTATGCTATAAGTGTAGATAAAAGTGTCATCAATCAAACGAATGCAAGGTGAAGAAGAAATTTTATGATGTTCAATGATACAATTGTAGAGAGATAGGACACTATGCAAATGAGTGTCCTAAGAACCAATAAACTTACCATAGAAAAGGCCATGAGATCAAGGGAAAGCACATACAATTACAACCCTATAGGTTGAAGTTCCTAATGATGTGGTGGAAGGTACTTTAATTGTTTTCTCAAACTTAGCCAACACTTTATTTGATTTTGGATCATCACATTCATTTATATCTTCCCAGTTTTCTAAGAAATCTAGACATGTGCAATTTGATTTAATAAAGGAGTTTTCATTCAAAACTTTTAAGGGATGTATCGTTGCAATAATGGCATGTTAATTAGTCCCCCTCATAAAACATAAACATGCTTTAGTTTTTAACCTTATCATCATACCAATGAATGACTTTGATATAATTCTTGGTATGAATTGGATGTCAAACTATGATGCAAAGATTTATTGCAAGAAGAAGAAAGTTGAAATCTTTGAAAATGGTGCACAATCCCTAATTTTTAGACCAGAAACCTCACAAACTAATTCTCATCTAGATCCACCTACAGTAGCTCTAATAAATTTAGTTATTGGAGAGGAAGAGAACACAATATCTATGGGAAAGAAAATAAATCTTCAAATTGAATATGTTCATGTAGTACAAGAATATGTTGATGTCCTTCCATAGGATTTACCTGGACATCCTCTAGAGAGAGAAACTGAGTTTTCCATTGACTTAATTCCTAGTTCAAGGCCCATATCAAAGACCCCTTATAGAATGACCACTATGGAGTTGATGCAGCTAAAGAAACAACTAGAGGAATTGAATGATAAAAGATTTATTCGCCCTAGTGTTTCTCCATGGGGAGACCCTATTCTTTTTGTTAATAAGAAATATGGGTCTATGAGGTTGTGCATTAATTACAGGGAAATCAATGCTATTAAAATAAAGAATAAGTATCCTCTACCCCGAATTGATGATTTATTTGATCAAATTCATAGAGAACAATATTTTTCAAAGATTGATCTTAGATCTCGATATCATTATTTTCTTGTGAGGAAGGAAGGCATTTCAAAAATAGCATTTCGAACTAGGTATGGGCATTACAAGTTTACAATAATGCCTTTTGGACTGAATAATGAACCATCTATTTTCATGGATCTAATGAATATAGTTTTCAAGGAATATCCTGATGAATTTTTAGTGGTGTTTATTAATGATATCCTGATATACTCTAAAATCTATGAAGATCATGAAAATCATTTGCGCACTATTCTAAAGACTCTTAAAAGAAATGAATTATATGGGAAGTTTAGAAAGTGTGATTTTTGGCTCCAATCAGTTTCCTTTTTGGGACACATTGTCTCTAAGTATGGAATATCTGTAGATCTCGTGAAGACAAAGGCTGTGGAAGAATGGCCTACTCCCATAAACATAATTGAGGTACATAGTTTTATTGGTTTAACAGGTTATTATCGGCGTTTCATTCAGAAATTTTCCCGTTTAGCCAACCCAATGACCAAGCTCACATGAAAAGGGGTTAAGTTCATATGAAAAAAGGAATGTAAAGAATGTTTTGAATAATTGAAGAGAAGGATAATTAATACTCCAATCTTGAATCTACCATCAGGGAATGATGGATTTTTGATCTTTAGTGATGCATCAAAGAAAGGACTTGGTTGTGTCCTTATGCAGAATGATAGAGTGATTGTCTATGCATATAGGCATCTAAAAATTCATGAAAAAACTATCCAACTCATGATCTTGAGTTGGAAACTATAATAATTTCTTTGAAGATATGGAGACACTATATCTATGGTGAAAAATGTGATATATATACCAAGTATATTTTCTCACAGAAAGAACTCAACATGAGACAAAGATGATGACTTGAAATACTCAAGGATTATGATTTCACTATACACTACCATCTGAGGAAGTCAAATAAGGTGGAATATGCTTTGATCAGAAAGGATCATGGAGTTCTGAACATGATGAGAGTTGATATGGATCCTATGTTCATGGATCTAGTAAATATGGATATGGGAATAATCATGGAAGGTGAAACATCAATAGTTTTTCAAATAGTTTCCAAACCTTCTTTACTAGAAAGGATAAAAATTTCTTAGATTGATGATGAGGAGTTTCAAAATAAAATTAAAGACGTGAATGATGGCCGATTGATTGACTTCATATATGAAGATGAAATTTTGAAATTTGGGAGGAGGCTTTGTGTTCCCGATATACCTGATCTAAAAATGCAATTGTTGGATGATGCTCATAACTCTAATTTCTATATACACCCTGGTAGCACTAAGATGTATAGAGATTTGAAGGAACATTTTTGGTGGGAAAACATGAAAAGGGAGATTTCTGATTACGTGTCGATATGTTTGGTTTGTCAACAAGTGAAGGATAGTAGACAACATCTTGGAGGTGTCATGAAACCCCTTCCTATTCCCATGTAGAAATGGGATGATAATATAATGGAATTTTTCATGGGACTACCAAAGAATCCAATAAATAATGATGTGATATGGGTCATTATTGACTGTCTTACAAAATCAGAAAATTTTCTTACTATAAGGGATGATTTACCACTTGAATGTTTAGAAAGAATATATATTAATGAATTTGTAAGACTTAATGGTGTACCTTTATCAATTGTTTCTGATCGTGATCCCCATTTTACATAAAAATTATTGAAAAATATTCAGAAGGCTTTGAATACTGAGCTTCGTATGAGTACTACTTATCACCCCCAAACCGACGGACAGTCTGAAAGGACTATTCAAACTCTAGAAGACATGATGAGATCATGCTATCTTAACTTTCAAGGTATGTGGGATCAGTACTTGCCTTTGGTGGAATTTTCCTACAACAATAGTTTCCATTCTAGTATTCAAATGGCTCCATATGAAGCATTATATGAAAAGAGATGTCAAACTCCAACTTTTTGGGATGAAGTTGGTGAGAGGAAACTTATAGGCACAAAACTTATTAAAGAGACCATGACAAAGGTGAAGACAATCCAAGCCCATATTAAAGCATCCCAAAGTAGGCATAAGAGTTATGCTGACAACCATAGAAATGATTTGGAATTCCAAGTGAGAGATCATGTCTTTCTTAAAGTATCTCCAAGGAAGGGTGTCTTAAGGTTCAGTTAGGAAGGGAAACCGATCCCCAGGTACATCAGACAATTTGAAATTCTAGAAAGAATCAGAGTTGTAGCTTACTATTTAGTAATACCGCCAATTATCTCCAAATTTCATGATGTGTTCCATGTGTCATTTTTAAAGAAATACAAGCTAGACCCAATGCATATACTCACCTATGAAGAAACAGAATTGGAACCTGATTTGTCATAATGTGAAGAGCCTATCAATATTCTTGACATAAGGAAGAAGGTATTGAGAAATCAGACAACTCATCTAGTAAAGGTTCTTTAGAGAAACCAGAATATGAAGGAAGTAATATGGGAACCTGAGGATGTTATGAAGAAGAACCACCCACATCTTTTTGGTGGGCTTTATACATAAAATTTTGAGGATGAAATTTCCAAAGGAAGGAATAATATAACACCCAAAATATTTTATGGTACATTTCTCTTAAATACATTCTATTCAACAGGTAGCCTATTTTCATAAAGAACTGAGTTTCTTTGAAAAAACACTTTATTATTTAATAGATAGTCATAACATGGCCTTTAAACATAAATTTTCCGCTTCTATGTTTTGAATTTCGAAAAATGGTCATCTAGAGTTGTGACCAGTAAGTCATTTGGAGTCTGATAGAACCAACTTGATTTTTGATAAATAGTAACATTCCCTTATGAATAGTAATATGACCCTTATGAATAATAAATAATGATAATATTTTATTTTCTTAAGGTAATAAGATAATAAGATCTTAATTAATTTTTCAATGTGATATAAAACTAATTATACCTTTAAAATTGTTATTTTTCAAATTAATTATGATTTTATTTTAAAATTAAATTAAAAATACTTATAAAATTATTTTCAAAAAATGGATTTCATTTTTTAATTCTACACTTTGAAAAATGGTTAGGGTGAATTTTTGGGATTTTTCTAAAGTACTTGAATTTTTCGTGAATAGTAAAAATACAGTTTTGAGTTTTTGGTAGTTTAATGACATCATAATGATGTAATAAATAAATATAAAAGTCTGGTTGACTTTTTTATAGTAACATATGTAATTAGGTGTCCCAAGTGGCTAAAACCATTAGAAAATACCATGGGCAAGCCCATGGTTTTGCAAAAACCACTAATGAGGTGTCCCTTTTAATTAATAAAAAACTCCCTCTCATTTACTATAAATACCCATTCACCCCTTCATTTTATTTCATTCCAAACTCATTATACTAAAATATATGGTAGTATTACCTCCCTAATATTCCTACCAAGGTGTCCTCAAACCCCCAAGGTCCCAACCTTCATGTTTTGGGAGTTACTCTACAAGGTAAGAGAATCTACCACACTTCTCTTTTCTTAAAGATTTCATTTTATGTTTTCTCTTTTATTTTAAATTGGATTATGTTGGGATATGTCATTACATATTACACTTTATATATATATTATATAATATTTATGAGATACCCCCTTTATCTCATCAAACTATTTTATAAAATTTTAAGTGATGCCATTAGGCTGCTGATTTTTCATGAGAGATTTCTCATTTTTTCTTCTATTTTGAGTTCCTTTCTTTTATAATTATTTCCTCATATCCCCTCATAAAAATACTATGATAATTCAAGTACCTTACATGAAATAAAATTATATTATTCTAATGGAATATTTCATCATCATCTCTCTTTCCCCCTCCTTTTATACTAAAAATGAAAACACCATCTGAGATTTGTTAATTTATCACATTCATGGATGATGGGTTCTCAATTTTCATTACTATGTTCAATTCTGGTCATGAAACCATTTTTATGGTTTAAATAGATCAGAATATATATATTTAATAACATTAATGTTCTGTAATCCTTACACAGTCATAATATAAAATAATAATACAAAACAAGTTGATTATGAACAAAACCGCCAAGTTAATCCAAACATTTGTAATTAACTTTTAACTAATGAATCATCATCATGGAATATAACCCAAAATAATTATAAGATCATTTATATCTCTATAATGTCATTAATAAGATATATTAACAATTATGGATGTTTAAACATATTTCAAATGAACTTCCATTCATGAATACAAGTAAACGAATCATGAAAACCAATAAAGAAAATGCTTCCAAAATAATAAAATTGATCCTCTTAAACCCATAAAAGGGCCATGAATGAACCTAATAAAGTTATAATAAATCAATTAAATGTATATTAGGTTTTATAATTATTAATTAATGAATCTAAATTTTATTATTTGAGTCATTAAAACAAAATAATAACACACTCGAGCATAAGGTTAGGGGTTTCTCATCTCACTTTTAATTCCATGAGATTTCCATTGTTCGCCACTTATTTCTTGAATGTGGTGCATTGTGTACTGAATTTTGATATATATTATCATGATTATACTTATATTCATGTTATTATTTTATTCATTTGGTGTTTATTAGTTTTGGTCATATGATTCTACTGATTACATT
Organism: Viscum album; assembly: GCA_963277665.1. Lineage (NCBI taxonomy): Eukaryota > Viridiplantae > Streptophyta > Magnoliopsida > Santalales > Viscaceae > Viscum > Viscum album. The sequence continues at coordinate 1,174,592,993 of OY728141.1, read as the reverse complement.
GTGGTAAGGGACTTTGTATCAACTTCCATTTCGTTGTGACTAATTTTGTATTGTGAACCTAATAATCCTTATGTGGTGTACCTACTACCCATTTGAGATAAATTTTCATTTGAAATTAAATTTCTACTAAATATACATATTCTCATATCATGTATATGTTTATTGTCTAAATCGTATACCATTTTACATACTGTGTTTATTTGTAATATTGTTGTAATTGTGGAAGTACTGATGAATCCATATCCTCTACTCTATACAAATATTGAAAAGGAATATTTAGATTGTATTAAATCAATGTATAAATAATTATCTGGACTTTTAGCGGTAGTTGGATCCCACTATATCCCCTCGATGCATCAACATGTCTTATGAGACAAATTAGTTGGCGACAAACCCTTCGAGTTTGTTTCCAAAAAATTAGATGGGTTTATACCCACAAAACTAAACCATTTTTATGGTATTATGGTATCATGTGCCAGATATATGACATCCAATTAATAATAATTCTCTTTATTCATTATTATTTATTACTATCCAAGAGGTTTTCACTAGGAAAAAATCTATGGATTCATTTTCATTCTTAGTTTGTTAATGGCGTGAGTTTTTCATTTATTCACTATGCCATATTTATTATGTCAAATTGTTTATGATTCACTTATTATTGAATTTATACTTCCACTATTTTTATACCATACTAAGAATTTGAGCTCACCCCTTTAATTTTTTATACCTTCAACGAGTTTTTAATAGGAGATCATTTATTGACTTTCCATGGATGCAGTTTTTAGTTTTTGTTATGTATTGTATCTTATTACCTTTCCCACACTAGTGCAGAAAACGTTTTTTATGTCACCATTTTTTTCGTCGGTTATATAAAACCAACGTCATAATATGTAAAACGAGGTTTTTTACGTCGGTTATTTAATAACCGACGTAAAAACCTGTGTTTAGTACACCTTTAACGTCGGTTATTTTTATAACCGACGTTATTAATCGCGCGGCTTCGTTTTTTACGTCGGTTATACATTAACCGCCGTAAAAATCAGAAGCGGGGGGTGTTTGTTATGTCGGTTATTCAATAACCGACGTAACAAATCGACATATGTACGAGTTATTACGTCGGTTATTCAATAACCGACGTAAAAAACGCGGGTTTTGAAGGCCTTTTTATGTCGGTTATTTTATAACCGACGTAAAAAAAGAATCCGCAGATGTTTTTGACGTCAGTTATGGAATAACCGACGTAAAAAAACGCGGATTTTGAGCCCTTTATAACGTCGGTTATAAAATAATCGACGTAAAAAAAGAATCGGAGGAAGGTTTTTATGTCGGTTATTGAATAACCGACGTTATAAATGTTTTTAAAACAATTATAACGTCGGTTATTGAATAACCGACGTGATAACTCATTTAAAAATTTACCCAGACCCGTGGATTGTCATTCGCGAGTTTACCTTCGACAGTCGCGACTCGTCTCTCTCGCGCGTAAACCCGAATCGGCTCGTCGATTTCGTTGGTTTAGATTCTTTTTGCGATCATCGTTTCTCATATTTAATCTCCTCGGATCAATCATCTAAACTCGCAGCACTCAGGTAATCCTCCCACTCGTTCGTTTTTTTTCGCGGATAGTATATATATATGTGTTGTGATTTTTTTGTTGAAACTAGCTAAGATTCTTCGATTGCGAACCCTTTTAACTCGTTTTGGCACCATAATCTTATTTATCATCCCTAGATCTATTAGTTCGACTTGCAATATTGACTAATTTTATGATTTCACTAATTTTTCATCGTTTTCTATAAATCCCCGAGAGGGTTGGGGCGTGTCCATTTGGATGGGTTGCCCTTTTACAGTTGTTGATACTTTATTCACACACAACCATGGCATAGGTGCATGGATTTGGGATCACATCACCATTTTCACCCCCTGCAAACAAAGTTTCATGAGGAGGACTCGCCAGATTTCCCCTCGGCATGTTAAAATTTTTAGATACCCTCTTTTCATCAAGTAAAAAATTAACTAGTTTTTTCTTCACTACTTATCCTAAACAAATAAAACCACCATTCTTTCTAGAACCTCTACTAGATCCATTGCATCCATCAACATACATATTTGGATCTGAAAGCATCCCTTAAGCCTTATGTTCGATGCTAACATCCTTTACTGATCTATAGAAAATATGATGGTCTGCTAAGCTCTCCATTTAAAAGTCAAACCCCACCAATTATTCATCCTCATCATGAGAAAATGGCACAAAATCTGAATTTCTGATTCAATCTCTTGGGTCACTGAACAAACATTAACTCCTTCAAATCCACACCTGGAATAGACAACCTAATGTCGAGTTCCTTCTCTATCTATTGAAACTCAGTTCTTCCTCCACACCTAAAAACATTCTTTGAATGGCCCAACTTCTTTTTATGGTAAATTTTCAGTGATTCCAGGGGGGTGGGAGGGCTATCAAGAGGGTTGGGGGTGTCCAGGGGGGTGTCTAAGGGGGTAGGGTGTGGGGGGTGGTGTCCAGGAGGGGTGGGGGGCTGTCCAGAGGGGTCGGGGGGTGTCTAGGGGGGTTTACAAGGGGGTGGGTGGGTGTGGGGGGCTGTCCAAGGGTGTGGGTGGGTGTTGGGGGGTGTCCAGGGGGGTGTCCAAGGGGGTAGGGGGTGGGGGGTGGTGTTTAGGAGGGGTGGGGGGGCTGTCCAGAGGGTTGGGGGGTGTCCAGGGGGGTGTCCAAGCAGGTCGGAGGTGGGGGGTTGTGTCCAGGAGGGGTGGGGGTGCTTTCTAGAGGGGTCGGGGGCTGTCCAGAGGGGTCAGGGGGTGTCCAGGGTGGTGTCCAAGGGGATGGGTGGGTGTGGGGGGCTGTCCAAGGGGGTGCCGGCCTGTCCAGAGGGGTCGGTGGGGTGTCTAGGGGGTGTCCAAGGGGTTGGATGGGTGTGGGGGGCTGTCCAAGTGGGTGGAGGCCTCTCCAGAGGGTATTTGGGGTTGTCCGGGTGGGTGGGGGGGGGGCTGTCTAGAGGGTTGGGGGATGTCCAGGGGGGTGTCCAAGGGGGTGGGGGGTGGGGGGTGGTGTCCAGGAGGGGCGGGGGGCTGTCCAGAGGGGTCAGGGGGTGTCCAGGGGGGTTTACAAGGGGGTGGGTGGGTGTGGGGGGCTATCCAAGGGTGTGGGTGGGTGTCCAGGGGGGTGTCCAAGGGGGTAGGGGGTGGGGGTGGTGTTTAGGAGGGGTGGGGGGGCTGTCCAGAGGGTTGGGGGGTGTCCAGGGGGGTGTCCAAGCAGGTCGGGGGTGGGGGGTTGTGTCCAGGAGGGGTGGGGGTGCTTTCTAGAGGGGTCGGGGGCTGTCCAGAGGGGTCGGGGGGTGTCCAGGGTGGTGTCCAAGGGGATGGGTGGGTGTGGGGGGCTGTCCAAGGGGGTGGCGGCCTGTCCAGAGGGGTCGGTGGGGTGTCCAGGGGGGTGTCCAAGGGGGTGGATGGGTGTGGGGGGCTGTCCAAGTGGGTGGCGGCCTCTCCAGAGGGTATTTGGGGTTGTCCGGGTGGGTGGGGGGGCTGCCCAGAGGGTTGGGGGATGTCCAGGGGGGTGTCCAAGGGGGTAGGGGGTGGGGGGTGGTGTCCAGGAGGGGTGGGGGGCTGTCTAGAGGGGTCGGGGGGTGTCCAGGGGGGTTTACAAGGGGGTGGGTGGGTGTGGGGGGCTGTCCAAGGGTGTGGGTGGGTGTTGGGGGGTGTCCAGGGGGGTGTCCAAGGGGGTAGGGGGTGGGGGGTGGTGTTTAGGAGGGGTGGGGGGCTGTCCAGAGGGTTGGGGGGTGTCCAGGGGGGTGTCCAAGCAGGTCGGGGGTGGGGGGTTGTGTCCATGAGGGGTGGGGGTGATTTCTAGAGGGGTCGGGGGCTGTCCAGAGGGGTCGGGGGGTGTCCAGGGTGGTGTCCAAGGGGATGGGTGGGTGTGGGGGGCTGTCCAAGGGGGTGGCGGCCTGTCCAGAGGGGTCGGTGGGGTGTCCAGGGGGTGTCCAAGGGGGTGGATGGGTGTGGGGGGCTGTCCAAGTGGGTGGCGGCCTCTCCAGAGGGTATTTGGGGTTGTCCGGGTGGGTGGGGGGCTGTCTAGAGGGTTGGGGGATGTCCAGGGGGGTGTCCAAGGGGGTAGGGGGTGGGGGTGGTGTCCAGGAGGGGCGGGGGGCTGTCCAGAGGGGTCGGGGGGTGTCCAGGTGGGGTGTTATATCTTACTATATTTTGTTTAAAAAATAATCTTCAAGCATATTTTTTTAAATACACATCGATTTGTTTTATATTTCAAAATTGTTTACATTCAAATTATGATTTTTTTCATATAAACATATATTTGTCTTATCTAAAAAATATATATATTTTTGCTATTTGTTATAGGTAATAATGAGTCGAAGTTGGATTACGGCACATCGAATGAGCAATGAATATGAGGAAGGTGTTGATGCCTTTTTGGAATTTGCTAAACGAAATGTTCCAAGTAGTGACATTTTTTTCTATCCATGCCTGAAATGTCTGAATATGAAGAAGTTGAAAAGTAGAGAGATAAAAGATCATCTGATTTGTCATGGTTTCAATCCGAGTTACAACCCTTGGATTTGGCATGGCGAAACTGGACAGAATGTCACTGATGATAATGAATCGCAAGATGGTAACTCCGATGGAATTGAAGAAATGATTCGCGATATTGTAGCAGAACAAATTGAGATAGAACCGACAGTTGCACGTCTATATGGTGATGCCAAAAAACCATTATATCCTGGTTGTACAGATTTTACGGTTTTGTCGGGGGTGTTAAGATTGATTAACCTGAAGGCGAAACATGGATGGAGTGACAGAAGTTTTACAGAGCTGCTACAATTGATGAAAGACATTCTTCCAAAAGATAACGATCTTCCAGATTCACATTATAAGGCCAAAAAAATATTATGCCCGATGGGATTGGGATACAGGAAAATACATGCCTGTCCGAATGACTGCATTATATATAGGAAGGAATATGAATTTCTGAAAGAGTGTCCTAAATGTGGGACATCACGGTATAAGGTGAAAGAAAAATCACAAGCTGATGTAGAGATTACAAAGCTCCCTTCAAAGGTATTTTGGTATCTTTCTATAATTCCTCGTTTCAAACGTTTATTTGCTAATTCACATGATGCAAAAAGGTTAAGATTGCATGCTGATGAGTGGGTATGTGATGGAAAAATACGTCATCCAGCTGATTGTCCACAATGGAAGAAAATTGATGCTCAGTACCCTACATTTGGAAATGAAATTAGAAATCTGAGACTAGGCTTGTGAACAGATGAAATAAATCCATACCGAACCCTCAGTAGCACACATAGTTCATGGCCTGTTTTATTGGTAATTTACAACCTCTCTCCTGAAGTTTGTATGAAGCGCAAATATGTCATGTTGAGTATCATGATCTCTGGTCCAAAGCAACCCGGTAATGATATTGATGTATACTTTTCACCTCTGATTGATGATTTGAAACTGTTATGGGCTGATGGTTTTAGGGTGTATGATTCTTATAAAATGGAATATTTTCAACTGCATGCAGTGCTTCTATTCACTATAAATGACTTCCCAGCATATGAAAATTTGTCTGGATACAGTGTTAAAGGGCATAAAGCATGTCCAATTTGCGAACAACAGACGTCATATTGTCAATTGCATCATGGGAGGAAAACAGTGTACATGGGTCATCGAAAGTTTTTGCCTATGGATCACCCTTATAGATGACTAAAAAAGGCATTCAATGGCTCACAAGAATTTGATACTGCTCCAAAACCTTTATCCCCAGATTTGTATTTTGAGAGGGTGAAAAACCTTGATGTGACATTGGGAAAGACACAGAAATCTGGTAATGATAGACATATTTGGAAGAAAAGGTCAATATTTTTTGAGCTACCGTATTGGAGGTATCATGAAGTCAAACATAATATTGATGTCATGCACGTGGAGAAGAATATCCGTGATTCTTTGATCGGAACATTGCTAGATATTAAAGGAAAGACAAAAGATGGGTTGAATGCAAGGTTAGACCTACTATCAGTGGGAATACGTTTGGAGTTAGCTCCCACTCCTAAAGGAAGACGAACATTTCTTCCCCCGGCTTGTCATACATTATCGAAGAGGGAGAAAAGTAGCTTCTGTCAGCGTCTTCATGATATCAAAGTGCCTCAAGGTTATTCTTCAAATGTAAAAAATTTTGTCTCATTGAAAGACTTGAAGTTGATAGGTATGAAATCACATGATTGTCACGTCATGATGCAATAAATTCTACCAGTTGCACTGCGTGGAATATTTCCCATCCGTGTCAGAAAGACTATAATGAGGTTGTGTTATTTTTTCAATTCAATTTGTAACAAGGAGATTGATGTGAATGCTTTGAACATTTTGGAAAAGGATGCAATTTTTATACTTTGTCATTTGGAAATGTATTTTCCTCCAACTTTTTTTGATATGATGGTGCATTTAATGATTCATCTGGTTTGAGAAATAAAGCTTTGTGGACCTATATATCTTCGTTGGATGTATCCTTTTGAAAGGTATATGAAAATATTAAAGGGATATGTTAAAAATCCATATCGACCTGAAGCCTCCATTATTGAAAATTATATTTCTGAGGAGGTAGCAGAGTTTTGTACGAGCTACTTGGCTACGGCGCAACACATAGGTTTGCATCCATCTCGCCATGAACGGGTTAATAATGAGGGAAAGGGGATTCGTGGCTTGAAAGTCAAATCACTTTCAGCTGAACAGATGAAGAAGTTAGAATCATACATCTTGAATAACATAGCTGATGTTCAACCGTATATCACATTGCATATTAATGAGTTGAAACAATTTCATCCAAAGAAGAAAGAAATGTGGATTTTGAATGAGCACAACAAAACTTTTTTGCCATGGTTTAAAAAGACCTTGCTTGGTAGATCAGATGTATCAGAGACATTAAAATGGATAGTGGGTGGTCCATCTTTAAATGTGATAACATGGTCCGCTTATGACATTAATGGCTATACATTTCATAAGAAATCTCATGACAACAGAAGTGCAGTTCAGAATAGTGGTGTATTGGTGTTTGCAGAAGCAATGCATTTTTCGAGTGCTAAGGACAGAAACCCAATTTCGGCATCAAGTGCATATTATGGAGTGATTGAAGACATATGGGAGGCTGATTACTTTAAAATTAAAGTTCCTGTTTTTAATTGTAAATGGTTTATCGGTAACAACAGTATCATACACGATGAATTTGGAATGACACTTATTAATCTGAATAGATTGGAAGACATAACTGATTCTTTTATAATGGCAACACATGCCAAACAAATTTTCTATGTAGTAGATCAATCAGATATGCAGTGGGCTGTTGTTTTACAAGGTAAAAAACAATATTTTGGTGAGGATGAATTTGATGAAGATGCTGATTTATGTGAGATCCCTACTTCCATGGAAAGATTAACAGAACATAATGATGAGTATGTTGAAGACATGGTTTGTGCCATAAGGAATGATCACGACGAAGGAATTTGGGAAAACAATCCAACTGTACATTCCTAAAATTACAGGTAACACATGTTTATTTCTTGTTTACATTTAGTTTTTTCATATAATGTTAGATATTGTAAATTTTTTACTTATTAAAACATGTATCAAACCAAAATGATAAAACAATAAAAACCGTAAAGAGGAGAAGTCCTGGGCGCACCGGCTGGCCGGTGGTGGAGCACCGGTTGGCCGGTGGTGATCCAGCGGCCAGCCGGTGGTCCAGACAGAGAGGAAGGCTCTCTGTCTGGTCCACCGGCCGGCCGGTGGTGAGCCAGCGGCCGACCGGTGGCCCAGACAGAGCAAGGATGTCTGGTCCACCGACCGGCCGGTGGTGAGCCACCGGCCGGCCGGTGACACCAGGCAGTGGGCAAGTCTACTGCCTGGGTCCTCCGGCTGGCCGGTGAGCTCACACCGGCTGACCGGTGGACTCAGTGAGTCCACTTTTCAGCTTTCTTGGGCCAACTCCTTGGCAACCTTTTGCCTATCAACAAAAACACTTGAAAATAAGTTATAACATAATAAGAGTGATTGTGATCATTAAAATCCAAGAGAGAGGGGTACAAAAGACTGTGTTTACCATGTTTATCATTGTTTAACATGCTTACCATATTACCAATGTTTACTATTATGTAATTTAGTACACTTTTCTATTTTCTGATTAAGTAGTATTACAATATTTGAATTTGTATATTTGTGAACTAATGTTTGTTTTTTTTGATTTGAAGGAAAATGACAGATCAATCAGTTGATCAGCCACATGATTCTGGAGATGAGCATATTGGTCATACATCTGGGGAGGAACATTCACATGCTCCTATTACGAAAAAGAGTTCAAAGGTTGGTAAGCGTGGGTGCACACGTTTACCAAAATTATCACTTGCCCGTACGAAGGAGGAGAGGATAGTCGTGGAGTTTGATGATGATGATCTTCCTAGAGGTCCAAATGCTAAAGATTTTAAGGGTTTTGTAGCAACTCAGGCTAAGAGAAAAGTAAGCATTCTCTATGATGATTGGAGAAGTGTGGATAAGGCGATAATTTCTCAGCTGTGGGAGACCATTTTGGTAAGATCTTTTGCTATTGTTTGACTGTTCTTTAAATGTTTCTAGTATATATAATATTTTTAACCTCTTTTTTATCAGATGACATTTGATATTCCTGACACTGGAGGAGTCAGGAAGAAATGATTATCGTTGGCTGCTAGGAGATGGAGGGATTTCAAATCAACCCTCTCATCTGATTTCATTTATGGTCATAGGAGTCGTGAGAATCCATGTCGTATATATCCTTTTATAGATGAAGACACATGGAGACAATTTTTTGAAAGTAGAAGAAAAGAATCATTTTTGGTAAGGGCAATGTAAACTTTTATAAGCTTTCTTATATAAATGATCTTATTATTGTTTTGTTAATGATTACTTATTCTTAATTTACAGTAAACAAGGAAAGCTCATCAAGAGATCCAATCTAAAAATGTATACCCTCATAGTTTATCTCGGGGAGGGTATGCATTATTGGAAGAAAAAATGATGGCAGAAAAATTTCAACAACTAAGAGCTGAGTCTTAAAGCTCTGGAGAGGTGGCCCCTCCATCCCCTCCATCTAGACATGAGAAATGGAAAAGAGCTCGGAAGGGAAAAAAAGGACAATATCTTTCGGAAGAATCGAGACTCGTAGTTGAGAGGATTGTAAGATATCTATTTTATTTATTTAAGCTTACTATTTTCGTCATATATTTCCAATCATTATAGAAATGTTCAATTAATTATTACAGGACTCTCTTGAGGAGCAGAGTTCACAGGGGACATTTACATCATCTGGGAGGGAAGATATTTTATCTGTGGCATTGGGAAAGCCCGAACATCCTGGCCGTGTAAGAGGATATCCGACAGGTGTATCGGTAAGAAAAGTGTTGCCACGTTCCTTAACTTCTAACGTTGAGGGAGTTTATAAAAAAAAATAGAATCCTTGGAGGCTGAAGTCCATAATATTAATGCGACAATGGAGGACAAGATTAGAGCATCAGTGCAGTTTATGTTTGCAGACTTGCAAAGACAATTTCAGGGTGCAGCTCCCACTCCACCTCTCCCAGTAGCTCCCACTCCCCCACCTCAGCCTGCGGACCCCATTTTTGATCCTCCTCCTCCGCCGCAGCTACCTACTTATTGTGAGTTGTATGTTGATGATCCTCAACATCATATAGTTGCATATGGGATGGTATATTGTATAGGAGATACAGTTCATCATCAACAGTTAGAGGTAGAGAATCAGAGGGTCACTGTACAGGATATTATAGATAGATCAGCTCGGATACCATTACCTACAGATGAGGTGACGACAGTTGGACATAGTATCGGCCATTTTTTACTTTGGCCATCCAGACTTCTTCGACTCATTACCATAGAGGTATGGATGTTATATCTTTTATTTTATATTTTTATTAATGTTTTATCATTTGAAAACTAATATATTTTTCAATTTATTTTTACAGGAATACTTCAAAGGTAAAGAAATACTGTATAGACAACAACAAAGACAGATAGCTATGACATCAGATGCAGATACTAGAAGTCTTGACAAATTGTCAAGATATTCAAATTTGTTGGCGGATCATTATGACTTTACAATAGAAGCTCATGTCTGTGGACGTGAACTAAGTGTGGGGATTATGAAAACTGATATCATGGAGTTTGTCACTGGAGATAAGTTGGGCATCAACGTGGTGCAAATTTTTATCATGTAAGTCTTAAAAACTTTTCCTTGCGTTATATTTATTAAAAATGTATACTTATGTCTGCTTTGTATTAGGTATCTGTATAAAATATGTGAGAGGAATGAGCTGACAGATGTATATGGATTCGTGGACCCACAATTGATTTCCCCTGAAGCATGTGCATTGGATGAGGAACAAAGAATGATTTATATTGCTGATAGATTTGAAAAGAATGTAATCACACAGTGTTGGATGATGCCTTTTTGTGAGAGTTATGAAACACATCCCTCTCAAAGAGTTAATTATCTTTTAACATAAAAAACCACTAACGTTAAATTTCCTTTTATCAGGGATCATTGGATGTTAGGGGTTTTTTGCCCTAGGGAGAAAGCACTTTATTGGATATGCTCTCTCCATGATGATGTGCGAGAAAGTTTTAAGAATATATTGGAAACGTAAGTTTCAATTTCACAATAGTTTTATATATTGTAATGAATTTTAAATTTACCCCATTCGTATTATTTTCTAACAGGGCATGGGTCCACTTTCGAAAAAGCGCAAAGAAAAGGAATTTCAAGATCAAATATGTACATGCGAAGGTAAATATCCATTTATAATTTGTACATTTTGATTTATTACATAAAAATAATATATTGAATTTACACTCATTCAAACAGAAATGTCATGAGAAACAAGGCATCATCGAATGCGGATATTACATGTTAAGATTTATGTATGAAATAATAACAACTGGGACAGTTCTGAGTTTTGACCTGGTAAGATTTCCTCTTTCTCATAATATTTCAATTTGATTTATTCATTATACACGTTGACTACTATCCTTTTCCTTTGTAGCTTTTTGATGACCCTCAACCCTTTACTACTAAAGATATCAAACACTTACAAGTGGAGTGGTCAAATTATTTTACAGGTTTGATTGACTTTTAGTTGTTTGTAATATAAAATGTTATTTTGAATATTGTCAATGTAATTGTGTATTTCGTAGTCGTTTAGGTTGGATTTAGTTTTTTTTGAAGTTGACAGTGTAAGTTTTGAATGTTATATAAGTGAATGTTTAATTTTTCTCTAATTCTTGTTTTGGTCTACTGTTGATGGTTTTTCTGGTCTGGATTTTGGTATGGGGGGAGAGGTTCCAAGGGGGTGGGTGGGTGTTTGGGGGGTGTCCAAGGGATATGGGAGGGGTGTCCAAGGTGTGTTTGGGGCTTTCCTAGGGGTCGGGGGGGGGGGGTGTAAATGAGGGTGGGGGGGTGTCCAAGGGGTGGGGGGTGTCCAAGGGATATGGGAGGGGTGTCCAAGGTGTGTTTGGGGCTGTCCAAGGGGTCGGTTGGGTGTAAATGAGGGTGGGGGGGGGGGGCTGTCCAAGGGGTGGGGGGGTGTCCAAGTGGTGGGGGGGGGGTGTCCAAGGGATATAGGAGGGGTGTCCAAGGGGTGTTTGGGGCTGTCCAAGGGGATGGGGGGGTTTCCAAGGGGTCGGGGAGGGGGGGTTCCAAGGGGTCGGGGGGGTGTCCAGGGGGTGGGGGGGCTGTCCAAGGGGTGGGGGGGTGTCCAAGGGGTGGGGGGGGGTGTCCAAGGGATATGGGAGGGGTGTCCAAGGGGTGTTTGGGGTTGTCCTAGTGTTCGGGGGGTGTAGATGAGGGTGTGGGGGCTGTCGAAGGGGTGGGGGGTGTCCAAGGGGTGGGGGGTGTCCAAGGGATATGGGAGTGGTGTCCAAGGTGTCTGGGAGTTCTGTCCAAGGGGCCAGTTGGGTGTAAATGAGGGTGGGGGGGGGGGGGGCTGTCCAAGGGGTGGGGGGGTGTCCAAGGGGTGGGGGGTGTCCGAGGGATATGGGAGGGGTGTCCAAGGGGTGTTTGGGGCTGTCCAAGGGCTCAGGGGGGTGTCCAGGGGTCGGGGGGGGGGGGGGGTGTCCAAGGGGTCTGGGAGGGCTGTCAAGGTGTGGGGGGGTGTCCAATGGGTGTTTGAGGCTATACTAGGGGTCTTGGGGGTGTAAATGAGGGTGGGGGGGATGTCCAAGGGGTGGGGGGGTGTCCAAGGGGTGGGGGGTGTCCAAGGGATATGGGAGGGGTGTCCAATGGGTGTTTGAGGCTGTACTAGGGGTCGTGGGGGTGTAAATGAGGGTGGGGGGGCTGTCCAAGGGGTGGGGGGGTGTCCAAGGGTTGTGGTGGGGCTCCAATGTGGTGGGGGAGGGCTGACCAGGTTGTTAGGTGGGTATAGATGAGGGTGGGGTTCAGTTGGGGCTTGGGGGAGGGCTGGCATGGTTATTTTTGTTGTTTGGTTTCTGGTTGCTTTTTGGTGAGAGCAGTGCAATTATTTTAAAAAAAAATATCGCTTTCACGTCGGTTATTTTATAACCGACGTGGTAAATAAATCGGTAGGGGTTTATCACGTCGGTTTTTTCGAGAACCGACGTGATAAACCGTTCCTGGGCCTTTTATCACGTCGGTTCTTAATATAAGCGACGTGCTAAAAGGCCTGGGAATCGATTTACCACGTCGGTTATTGGATAACCGACGTGCTAAAACGTTTCCCAGGCCTTTTTATCACGTCGGTTATTTAAGAAACCGACGTGATAATAGGCCCGGGGAAGGGTTAATCACGTCGGTTATGTCATAACCGACGTGATAAATGATATCCCAGGCATTTTATCACGTCGGTTTAGAAATAACCGACGTGATAAACCCCCCCTGCGCATATTTATCACGTCGGTTATTATATAACCGACGTGCTAAACCCCCCCACCCGCGGTTTATCACGGCGGTTATATAATAACCGCCGTTATAAATCCCCATCCCCCATCATTTTTCACGTCGGTTATTAATGAACCGACGTGATAAACACCGTGATGTTAGGGATGTTACGTCAGGTTTTAAATAACCGACGTAAAAAACGTTATTTATAACGTCGTCCGTATTAACATCGCCTAAAAACCGACGTAAATAATGAAAAATAACTGACGTAAAAAATGTTTTCTGCACTAGTGCCAATGTAATTTGAGTTACATATATGTATCTAGTTTCGTCAAGAATAATAAAACAATAATTAATTTGGGATTTAATTCCTTCTAACCATTACAATATAACAAGTAATGCACTGGCTCCGGTCTAGAGGGGTTGGGGTGCTACAATACTTGAGTGAAAATTAGAATCTCTCAATTTTTTTTCAAAAGAACCAAACACTCAACATTCGGCCTCATAATTTTTTGACATCTAAATCCTACAAAAATAAAGACACAAACAACCCTGAAAAGTGTTTATGATAAACACATGTCCTTTACTCACATCAGGTGGAGATTTTGTAATTTATCAAGCCTATGGCGACCCTTTCATGAGTTTGGATGAGAAAAGCCTTGTTGAAAATTTTCATTTGTGAGATGAGATAAAATTCATGCGAGGTAGGTGTTTTGTGTGCATGGTAGAAAAAATTAAGTGGAAATATAATTAATGATATGAAAATAGAACTTGAAATAATGATCTTTGAGGAGACATAATATCTTTTTTTTCTTGGCGAGGAATTGGTGGATCTCATGGGTATGTGTTTTGAATTTTATTTTATTTGATTTAGATGCTGACTTGTCTAGCAGTCCAAGTGTTAAGTGTGGGGGAATTGAGAGATACAATATTTTTATAATTATTCATGTGTTTTTAATGATTTAATCCCTACCAATTAATCAATTTTATCTTATTTACATCATTTTATTTTTTTGTGGTGAATTTTGGGCTTAATTATGAAATTGGTTAATTTTGGAAATTTAATAGTTTTATAGAGCTTATATTTTTCACGAACAACTTTTACAATTTTGATCCAATTTAAGTGATTCATTTTTCCAGGATTCCTTTGGGGGATTGAACTTTGTATACTGGACCCAGATCTAATTCGAAACACACTAGCCCAAAAAAAATTAATCAAGTAGATAAATTTTACTGGACGATAGAATAGACCCCACATCAGTGATTGGGGGATATCTTGGTCTAGAGACATCCAAATGAATTTATTAGAGTTGGATTAAAAATAATACTCCAATATCAAGTTAAAAATTAAATTTCATGAATAAATTCTCTCATTAATGTATCCATTTAATGTGATAAAGTGGAAAGATTTAAGAGGTCTTCTCATCCAGAAAAATAATCCTTCAATAATTAGAGCATAACATTTTTTACACTTGAACAAATAATATGATATTTTTTGGGAGAATGAAAAATAGATAGGGGAACAACTTTTATTAATAAAACTTCCCATGAATCATCCATTTAATATTTTAAATAGACTTAAATTTTCAGAGTGAATCTAGAGGGAAAATTTTCCACTCTCAAGTCTATAAATATGAGTGTTCGCTTACATTCAAAGTTGTTGAAGAAGCTGAAAGTGGGGATGTTCTGGAATATTGGAGACTTGAAGCGCTTTTTATTTTCTATTTTATATTTTCTTAGTTTCATAATGATCCCTTCTTCCCCTTTCAACTCTCTTACCCTTCACATGGAGGGGTAAAACCATTAAGTGATCGGGGAAGGGGGAGTTTCACTTTTGTAATGTCAGAGTCTTGTGGATTAATTTTAAACTATCTTTTTCCATTGAATGATTTATATTTTTAGTGGTGTCTAATTATCTTAATGTGATTGTATTTTGGTTTTTGGTTTCATTCATTTTTTATAGCTTGAGTTGAATAACTTTAAACTCCCTCCTCCTAGTGCAGTTTGTTTTGATCAAGAAAATTGTGTTAGGTGGTGAGCGTCTCGTGATCATTGGAATGTGTATAGAATTAGTGAACTTTTTATAGATTTCTAAGTAGAAAAAATTTCTGATCAGGACTTTCCTTATTTATTTGGGAATGGTTTATGAATTTTCATGCACATAGGAGTGGTTTCCATTGATTTTTTCAACCAAGGGTGATTAATAACTTGACTGTGGAATCTTTCACTTATCATTAAATAGGAAGATAAGGGAGATGATATTTATGAATATTATGAAATTTAAAAAGGTGATACTACCCTAACCCCATCATTCTCTTCATACACTTGTGTTCAAACTTTATTTTTAATTTCCTCCTATCTTTTTAAACTCAAACAATTTCAAAAACAACCTCTACTCTCAAATTTAAGTGAAAAATGTAACGCCCCGACCCCAGCTACCCAGAGTCGGTGTATTAATTACATAACATTGGCATGATCACAAGAAAGATCAAATCCCGAAAGACCGATTGGTTTAGTAGCCTTGGAAACACTAGATATAATCATAAAGTTTTACATTACATTTCAAAGTGAAAAAAAACTACTACAACAACAAAGTCTTCATATCCACACTATTAACCCCTCATAATATCCCTGAAAGTCATTCATAATTTACTTCTTCACTACCTGGGAAAAATAAAACATAGAAAAGGGGTGAGCTCAAATGCCCAGTAAGGATAACAATATAGCGGAAACTTTCATAAATAAGAATAAACATTTAAGGCAATGTATAACTAAAACAAAAGCCTTTTAAACATGAACATTCAACATGGTATGGCAAAAGTAAAATGAAATAATGCCATTTACTTGTTCACATGGATATTCTACTAATTGAATAATCACATGCAATATCAATAACCACTTTCATAATGTTGGAATGCATAATGCCAGACTATCATAACCACATAGCCAAGGCCTCGTGCCAAGACTACAAATAAGATTTTGTCAAGGCCTTGTGCCAAGACACTAGTTTGTCTCATGAGACCTACCGATGCATTGAGGAGCTATATCGGGCTCCACCCGTCACTTATTAAGTCCAATGCATTCCCATATGAAAAGGTTTAAACATAACATAAACATTCGTATTAAAACTTGCATACGAAATGTCAATAATTTCACCATAAACTATGAATGGTATAAAAATAGCACATCCACAGTCAAACATATCACAAAACCTTCAATACAATATAGAAGTTTTGTATCATAATAAATCAACTTCAAATAATCTTAAAATCCATCAAAGGATGTTGACATAGATGAAATCAAAATTCTTTTTAAAGAAGTATCTCCTTTTATTTTGAAATCATTTAAGATCCATATAAAATAAAACATTTTCTTTGAAAATATTATTATAAGCTTGTATGGAAAGCTTTGACGATTTTATAACGGCGGAAAATAACCGCACCCGCCGTATAAGTTAAAAAAAACATTCTTACCTCAATTCTGTCGAAAAGGTTAAAAAAGGACCTTGTTTTGAAAACGACGGAAAGATTCCTTTATAAACCTCTTATAAAAAGTCAAACAAGGGTATAAATGACTTTAACCCATATTCTTGTAAATAGTAAAAATGTTTTGAAATACATTTTGAAGAAACATGGATGTGGATGATAACGAGATCCCAGTAGATTATTACGTATATACAACCTCGGATAATGAAAAGATTGTGAAATAACCCTTACCTTGTATTTTTCCTTGGTTGTGGTAGGTTAACCTCCTGTATAATGGTGAAATAATTGTTATTAAATTATACAAGAATCATATACATTAATATGATATCATATATGATCTTTTAATATTGATTTGATAATAATATCTTAGTATTATCGTTGTTTCGGGTGTTAACTTACTTGTTTTCTTTCATATGTTTTATTACGTAAGACATGTTTGTAAAGGATAGGTTGTATATTATTCATATCCAGAATGATATCAAGTCCTTAAACATCATTTTTAAATCATAAAATGATAATTATACTTTAATGGTTACGATGGAGAATGAATCTCATCGCGTTCGTGGAGACGGTAGTCCGTACGTACGCACGAGCGACAATATCATTCTTTTGATATTAAAATAATATATAAATGGATGGTATATCATATATAAAGAATCATTAATATGTTATATTTATTATTTACATGAGTTACACATCATTATTATACCCATCCAAATAATAATATATTGAATAACAATTACACCACGACGTGGAGACGGTAAGCCGTACGTACGCACGTATGGTGACATGTTATTCAAAGGGTGGATAGAATACTGAATATGGTTGTACCATATTTATAATAACATCACAGTATATAAATGATACTGGAGTCATTATTTTAGAATGGTAACAACAAAGGAAGAAGAAGTGGAAGAAGAAATGAACTTGGAAAAGGGGTGGTGAAAACATTACCTCTTCTTCGGGTTCTTCCTTTTGATTTGATCAAAAGGGATCCTTAGGTTGGCTTTCTGATCAAAATAAGGCCCCTAGGTTGTAGTGAGGGATGTTGGGAGAGTATTTGGGCAGAGTTTGGCCGAACCAAAAGGCTTTAGAGGTGTGAAGAAATGAGAAGGAGGAGTGCCCTTTTATAAGAGGGGTGAGGGGCACCTTTGGAAAAGCTAGAAATATTAATTTATAATAAATTCATATTCGGTTTCTAATGGCTCCAAAGTTGACCATTCAAAGGTTAAGGTGGGGATAGGTCGAAAACCACTCAACCAATAGAATTTAGACAGGTTTGGGTACTTATATTAACCTTATCTTTAAGTATTAACTCTAAGTTAATTAGTTTCACTTTTACAATGTCTCTTTGTATTTTTATATAATATGGTTAATAAACTTACTATATACATCCAAGAGACCCCCAAGTGGTCCATTAATGAGGAACCTATCATAATATAAGTCTCTTGGCCGAACCTTAGATTTTTAGGAATTTAATATTAATTAATAATATAATATTTGTTTTAAGAACTCTTTTATGTCAATTTTGACACTATTCAATAGTTGATTTTTTGAAACTCCTAACAGATTGATTACTTCTAACAAAGTCAATTAAATCAATACTAATATATCATATTATCATATAAAATTAGTTTAAGTCATTAAAAGTTTCATATTATAATTATTTGGGTATTTATAATATCAATTATTTTAATTTTTCACTATTATAGTAATTACTGCATCATCATTGTGTCATAAATAAAATAAATTATTCAATGTCTAAAAATTATAAATAAAATATAATTATGTAGGAAATCTTTTTATCTTTCTAATTAATATTTATAATCTAAAATCCGACATATATAACCCTATGTAAAAATTGTTGTTCTAAAAGATATATGCTTGTGTCATTTTTGTATTCATTTTAACTAAATTAAAATAAAGTGTCATTATCACTTACAAGTGGATCCATGGGGTCCCAAAATAGACCCAAATATGCCCATGGTCGACCATGTATCAACCAATAGGGTTAAGACACGTTTTAGGGTAATTTAGTATTATTATAATATTATTTTTTTAACCCTTATTTACCGGATTTACCCTTTAACCATGGTAAATAAAATATTTACCACAGTAACTATTCAAAATGTCTAAAAATAAAAGTTACCTATTTACACAATTTGAACATCCTGATTCCAAATATGGAATCCATTTTCCTAAATTCAAAACACAGAAGTGGCAGAAATTAATTTAAAATTAATTCCCGCTGTCAAAACAAAAAGCGTGTTTTTTAAGAGATAATAACTATCAAAAGATTGACACTTGTTTATGTTCGGTTTAATTGTAAAATTATGTCCAATGACCAACATTATATTAAATGGTAAAAATATATTCTAAATATACTTTAAAACCACTCAAATTCATAATTTATCAATATTAATTATTTTGATTAAAAAAGTTGTTTTTAATTAAAATTTAGTAATTTTCACTATTCATCAAAATATAAAAGTTATCCGAAATGTACCAAAATTTCACCTTAGGCTAAATTCGATATTACGAATCCAAAAATGAAGTCCATTTTCAAATATAAAATATATATAATTTTAAAAAGTAGGTATTACTATTCATAACGGCTAGTTTGATTGGTTGTGGTGTGTGTTAAAACTCAAGGTTGCGTACAACACACGCTACTGTATTATTCAAAGAAAGTGTACCGTGGAAGCTTGGGATGTTTCATTTTAAATTTTTGATGTCCCCATTTAGTCAAAAAGTTTAAAATATTGTATTTAAAAAGGGTTCACTATTAAAAGTTGATAAAAGTGCAATACTGAAAATGAATTTGTTCTTGCATTATATCTAAGAAACTCATAATATGGATTCTAAAATTATAAGGATTATATAAAGTTTAAAATTTAGATAATACTATTCATAACCTCTTTTGAATGGATTTTTTTTGTAATTCATGGTGTGATTGAACTCGGTGTTGTGTGTAGTGCAAGTTATTGAATTATTTTGAAGAAATAACACACTATGAAATCTTGGGGTGTTACATTCTCCTCTCCTTCAATAAATTGCGTCCTCGCAATTTGAAATTGTTCTTCGAAAATAAAAGGTTGAAAGTAGAAAATATATTTTTGGGAAAACCCAAATCGGAAATTGGGTTACTAAAATTTAGTCTTAATATGAGGAAAAGAGAAATGAAAGGGTCACCACCAAATTATGATCTCGATTAGGAGAACATTGGTGGCAATTAGAGACATATAATTGGAGGAAAAACGTAAATATTTATAGGTAGTGATTGAGGTCATCAATCACAAACAAGTATAAAATTGAGGTCCTTAAACTCATCAATCTATGATGATTTGAAGTACCATCGGTTCAACAAAATATAGGGTATTGGGACAACACATTTTTGACATTTCAAAATATCTTAGTTGAAATCCCACATCGAAAAATGAATTAATGAGGCCTCTATTTAAAATAAAGAGTAGAAAGTATGAAGATTAACGAAAATAACACATACTAGGGTTCCATGTAGAAAAATATGGATATGGAAGAAAAATATAACCATCAATTATCTGATGGAGAGTGGTAGAGAACATGGCTATGAAAAGGCCAACAATCCCAAAGCCATAAATTAGTGATGATTTAAGGTACCATCTAGGAAAACATTTTTGTTCTAAGTTCCTTTTATTAATGATGAGGAATTTATTTATGAGATTGGCTAAGATCATAAGGAGATATACTTACTTAAAAATTAGAGTTTTATCCCTTAATAAATTTCTACCAAAAACTCATCATTCACTCGTAAAAATAATTCTATTTATACTATTCATAGAGGGTTCCAAAATAAACGAATTTATAATTCATCTACCAGATCATTTAAAAAACTACTTTATTTAATCCAGGACATCTCGTGGGATAGTGGTAGGTGATACACCCTTGTCGCCCTTCGGTTGCGGGTTCAAGTCTCGCAGCCTTGCCGGACGCGACGGGTTGCCGCCCAACCTCCGGGTTTTCCTTTTATGGTAATCCAAAATAATCCAAACTAGAACTATCCAAAATACTTCTGTCCAAACTCACAGTCTAACATTTATAAGGAAGGTAAACATAATATAGATCCTTTTTACCCCGTAATAGCATTTGAATACCTTCATCATGTATTACCATATTCCTTATTGATTACATTCATGCTCCCTTATTCCATATAGAATGCTGGATATACTTCATCAATCCAAAAATGTTTTAAACCCCAACAATGATGGAATATACAAATCATTAATCAGTTCCAAGGTAGTCAAGAATATCCAATATATTTTTTCCAAAATAATCATGTATTATTCGAAAATCACTACCTCGGTATCAGAACTATATTATGGTTTATCATTCTCTCAACCATATATTTTCCAAAAAATTTATCCTGCTATTGAGTCACTTTTCTTTGTTCCACACAATCTCAAGTCCTTAATGAAATAGTACTGCAGTACAATCCTTATATACTCCATAATTATTATAACAAGTACATTGTTGATACAACACTCAATTGACATAATCAACATAAGAACTCTAATCATTCCTCTTCAGCTGTGGTAGTATCATAACTTGGTTATTATCCAATAACATCATTTGCGGCATAGTCTGATGACTGGGACATAGGTTCGCGTAGTGTCCAAACTCCTTGAAAATGAAGAATTGTACATTTGAAACCAGTTTCTTATCCTTGCAGTCACGTACTTTGTGCCCTTTTCCTCCACACTTATAACAAACTCCCATTCCTTTCAGGCAAGTTCCAGGGTGTTTCTTTCCACAGTTACCACATATGGGAAAATTCTTCTTTTCCCTCTTACCTTTATCCATCTTTCTCTCTTCCATCCTTTTCTTCTCTTGCTTCCTTTCAAAGCCATAAGACTCAGTAAACTCTTTACTTATCTTATCAACACATGATATTATTTCTTCATATGATGATAATACATGCGAGACTATTTCCATTATAAATTCTGGCATAAGACCATGAAATATATGATCCTTCTTTCTCTTTGCATCATGTGCATTGCTAGAGTTCTCATTCCTTCTACTGGGCGCCATTTCTAAACAATGGCATACACTAGATCAGTTTATGAATCAAAATACATAATCCCATACTTATAAAACACTTAACATAAATTCAACTATTTATGGATATAATCCATAATCATAAGAATGTTTTATTTAAGGAAGTATATACTCATAAACCCTTCATAATGATTTGTAAAGAAAGTGAGAGTTATCCTAAGCATATCCCCCGGGAGTGTCGTAACCAAGAGTGCAGCAAGGCCCGTTGTCGTGCACCAGTTCCCGTTCGAGTCTAGCTCAAAGCGGTGTTTTCGGGTTTTACCCCTAGGTACATCTGTGCCAGAGCCGCCTCTACCTGCTTGTATCCAGACAGGGATGTATTGCTCGGAAAACTCACAAAATCTCTACAATACCAAAATTCTAGGAAGTTCTTCTATACTAATCCTCAAAGCTAATCTTAGGTCTACGTGCTCTAATCAGAGTTTATCTAAATATAGCTTCCAAGGTTTGTACTAAACTTCCTCTGATACCAACTGTAACGCCCCGACCCCAGCTACCCAGAGTCGATGCATTAATTACATAACATTGGCATGATCACAAGAAAGATCAAATCCCGAAAGACCGATTGGTTTAGTAGCCTTGGAAACACTAGATATAATCATAAAGTTTTACATTACATTTCAAAGTGAAAAAAAAACTACTACAACAACAAAGTCTTCATATACACACTATTAACCCCTCATAATATCCCTAAAAGTCATTCATAATTTACTTCTTCACTACCTGGGAAAAATAAAACATAGAAAAGGGGTGAGCTCAAATGCCCAGTAAGGATAACAATATAGCGGAAACTTTCATAAATAAGAATAAACATTTAAGGCAATGTATAACTAAAACAAAAGCCTTTTAAACATGAACATTCAACATGGTATGGCAAAAGTAAAATGAAATAATGCCATTTACTTGTTCACATGGATATTCTACTAATTGAATAATCACATGCAATATCAATAACCACTTTCATAATGTTGGAATGCATAATGCCAGACTATCATAACCACATAGCCAAGGCCTCGTGCCAAGACTACAAATAAGATTTTGTCAAGGCCTTGTGCCAAGACACTAGTTTGTCTCATGAGACCTACCGATGCATCGAGGAGCTATAGCGGGCTCCACCCGTCACTTATTAAGTCCAATGCATTCCCATATGAAAAGGTTTAAACATAACATAAACATTCGTATTAAAACTTGCATACGAAATGTCAATAATTTCACCATAAACTATGAATGGTATAAAAATAGCACATCCACAGTCAAACATATCACAAAACCTTCAATACAATATAGAAGTTTTGTATCATAATAAATCAACTTCAAATAATCTTAAAATCCATCAAAGGATGTTGACATAGATGAAATCAAAATTCTTTTTAAAGAAGTATCTCCTTTTATTTTGAAATCATTTAAGATCCATATAAAATAAAACATTTTCTTTGAAAATATTCTTATAAGCTTGTATGGAAAGCTTTGACGATTTTATAACGGCGGAAAATAACCGCACCCGCCGTATAAGTTAAAAAAAAAACATTCTTACCTCAATTCTGTCGAAAAGGTTAAAAAGGACCTTGTTTTGAAAACGACGGAAAGATTCCTTTATAAACCTCTTATAAAAAGTCAAACAAGGGTATAAATGACTTTAACCCATATTCTTGTAAATAGTAAAAATGTTTTGAAATAGATTTTGAAGAAACATGGATGTGGATGATAACGAGATCCCAGTAGATTATTACGTATATACAACCTCGGATAATGAAGAGATTGTGAAATAACCCTTACCTTGTATTTTTCCTTGGTTGTGGTAGGTTAACCTCCTGTATAATGGTGAAATAATTGTTATTAAATTATACAAGAATCATATACATTAATATGATATCATATATGATCTTTTAATATTGATTTGATAATAATATCTTAGTATTATCGTTGTTTCGGGTGTTAACTTACTTGTTTTCTTTCATATGTTTAGTTACGTAAGACATGTTTGTAAAGGATAGGTTGTATATTATTCATATCCAGAATGATATCAAGTCCTTAAACATCATTTTTAAATCATAAAATGATAATTATACTTTAATGGTTACGATGGAGAATGAATCTCATCGCGTTCGTGGAGACGGTAGTCCGTACGTACGCACGAGCGACAATATCATTCTTTTGATATTAAAATAATATATAAATGGATGGTATATCATATATAAAGAATCATTAATATGTTATATTTATTATTTACATGAGTTACACATCATTATTATACCCATCCAAATAATAATATATTGAATAACAATTACACCACGACGTGGAGACGGTAAGCCGTACGTACGCACGTATGGTGACATGTTATTCAAAGGGTGGATAGAATACTGAATATGGTTGTACCATATTTATAATAACATCACAGTATATAAATGATACTGGAGTCATTATTTTAGAATGGTAACAACAAAGGAAGAAGAAGTGGAAGAAGAAATGAACTTGGAAAAGGGGTGGTGAAAACATTACCTCTTCTTCGGGTTCTTCCTTTTGATTTGATCAAAAGGGATCCTTAGGTTGGCTTTCTGATCAAACTAAGGCCCCTAGGTTGTAGTGAGGGATGTTGGGAGAGTATTTGGGCAGAGTTTGGCCGAACCAAAAGGCTTTAGAGGTGTGAAGAAATGAGAAGGAGGAGTGCCCTTTTATAAGAGGGGTGAGGGGCACCTTTGGAAAAGCTAGAAATATTAATTTATAATAAATTCATATTCGGTTTCTAATGGCTCCAAAGTTGACTATGCAAAGGTTAAGGTGGGGATAGGTCGAAAACCACTCAACCAATAGAATTTAGACAGGTTTGGGTACTTATATTAACCTTATCTTTAAGTATTAACTCTAAGTTAATTAGTTTCACTTTTACAATGTCTCTTTGTATTTTTATATAATATGGTTAATAAACTTACTATATACATCCAAGAGACCCCCAAGTGGTCCATTAATGAGGAACCTATCATAATATAAGTCTCTTGGCCGAACCTTAGATTTTTAGGAATTTAATATTAATTAATAATATAATATTTGTTTTAAGAACTCTTTTATGTCAATTTTGACACTATTCAATAGTTGATTTTTTGAAACTCCTAACAGATTGATTACTTCGAACAAAGTCAATTAAATCAATACTAATATATCATATTATCATATAAAATTAGTTTAAGTCATTAAAAGTTTCATATTATAATTATTTGGGTATTTATAATATCAATTATTTTAATTTTTCACTATTATAGTAATTACTGCATCATCATTGTGTCATAAATAAAATAAATTATTCAATGTCTAAAAATTATAAATAAAATATCATTATGTAGGAAATCTTTTTATCTTTCTAATGAATATTTATAATCTAAAATCCAACATATATAACCCTATGTAAAAATTGTTGTTCTAAAAGATATAAGCTTGTGTCATTTTTGTATTCATTTTAACTAAATTAAAATAAAGTGTCATTATCACTTACAAGTGGATCCATGGGGTCCCAAAATAGACCCAAAGATGCCCATGGTCGACCATGTATCAACCAATAGGGTTAAGACACGTTTTAGGGTAATTTAGTATTATTATAATATTATTTTTGTAACCCTTATTTACCGGATTTACCCTTTAACCATGGTAAATAAAATATTTACCACAGTAACTATTCAAAATGTCTAAAAATAAAAGTTACCTATTTACACAATTTGAACATCCTGATTCCAAATATGGAATCCATTTTCCTAAATTCAAAACACAGAAGTGGCAGAAATTAATTTAAAATTAATTCCCGCTGTCAAAACAAAAAGCGTGTTTTTTAAGAGATAATAACTATCAAAAGATTGACACTTGTTTATGTTCGGTTTAATTGTAAAATTATGTCCAATGACCAACATTATATTAAATGGTAAAAATATATTCTAAATATACTTTAAAACCACTCAAATTCATAATTTATCAATATTAATTATTTTGATTAAAAAAGTTGTTTTTAATTAAAATTTAGTAATTTTCACTATTCATCAAAATATAAAAGTTATCCGAAATGTACCAAAATTTCACCTTAGGCTAAATTCGATATTACGAATCCAAAAATGAAGTCCATTTTCAAATATAAAATATATATAATTTTAAAAAGTAGGTATTACTATTCATAACGGCTAGTTTGATTGGTTGTGGTGTGTGTTAAAACTCAAGGTTGCGTACAACACACGCTAGTGTATTATTCAAAGAAAGTGTACCGTGGAAGCTTGGGATGTTTCATTTTAAATTTTTGATGTCCCCATTTAGTCAAAAAGTTTAAAATATTGTATTTAAAAAGGGTTCACTATTAAAAGTTGATAAAAGTGCAATACTGAAAATGAATTTGTTCTTGCATTATATCTAAGAAACTCATAATATGGATTCTAAAATTATAAGGATTATATAAAGTTTAAAATTTAGATAATACTATTCATAACCTCTTTTGAATGGATTTTTTTTGTAATTCATGGTGTGATTGAACTCGGTGTTGTGTGTAGTGCAAGTTATTGAATTATTTTGAAGAAATAACACACTATGAAATCTTGGGGTGTTACAAAAAATGTGATTTTTGTGTGATCATATCTAGAGAAAACCTTGGTTGATCACTTTACTACATTTTAGATTAGGAAATATTTTTTTATCACACTCCATGATAGGCACATGTTAGCACTGCCTTCTGGACACATTCATGTTGTGAATGGGTTACACGATGCGAATATGCTATATGCCATATTATGCGAGTCTCATGCAGGGTGTGAAAAGTTTAAAGGATGTGAAACCATTACATGATGTGAAAAAATTATTCAAGATTTAATTTAACCTATGAAAATTCCTTT
Source organism: Viscum album (assembly GCA_963277665.1). Classification (NCBI taxonomy): domain Eukaryota; kingdom Viridiplantae; phylum Streptophyta; class Magnoliopsida; order Santalales; family Viscaceae; genus Viscum; species Viscum album. Next base: position 1,174,566,600 of record OY728141.1, on the reverse strand, counting down.
TTGTTATATTTATAATTCATGGGATTTCATGTCATGAAAGGGATTCACGACATGAATTCCTCAATTCTAGTAGTCTTAAACATGTTTCATTCCTGATTATTTCTCCATTCAATGCATAGGATTTCCACTCAAACCCCATGGTGATTTTGGGAAATTTTGGGCGATCTCCATCCTTTAGAATCACTCTTTTTGAAATTTTAATCCCATGGAAATTTTGTCACATACCCGTGATAAGTGGTCTTTCTGCTTCTTTATTTTCTTTAGTTGTAATGACAACATTGGCTATGTTTGTGATTCAAATTCTTGATCTATTGATGTTTTATATTGATCCTTTTTAGTTTCTTACTATTCCTTTACTTTTTAAGGATGATCCTTGGTTTTCCAATCTTTTTTGTCAAAGGAGGATAAGTTTCCATCATTCTTGAGGTAGGTGTATCTATGCAAGTGTTGTTAATTCTTGAATTTCTATATGTTCTTATTGAACCCTATGTATGGTTCATTGAAATGGATTTTATTTGATATAAAAATAGTTTTTATTAAACACGATCATGGATTTTTTAAATGGTTTTGGACAAACTTATCACCTTGGGAACCTTGGGTGCTTCGGGAAATGGACATAGATAACCCTAGTGTGTGTGACACCAATAGGGGTTACTTATGTGATATCAATGGATTTTGGTCCTACTCGATATCAATTGGAACTAAAATATTCCTATTTTATGATTATTTTATGTCTAGTATGTATTCCCATAGGCTATATCCCAAATGGTATACTTTGTCTTTTATACTTGGTTTATTATATGATGGATTATTTCATGGATATTTTCTCACATGATTAGTTTACATGTTTTTATTTTATACCTGATATATTTATGGATTTGGTGACTATGGTATGAATTTATGGAAAACAAAATAATTATTACAAATGGTTATATTTGTGAAAAATCTATATAAACTAGATTTTTTTAAAGCTAGAACTTGTGCATTCTTGATATTATAACTTGTATAAATTATTTGGTGGTATCATACTGGGATCTGTGATCACACCCTACTTTTTTACTTTATATTGTTGTAGACCTTGTTTTTTAGTATTCAAGTAAAGGTAATGGTATCATGTAGCATTCCATGTTCTCTTTTTCATATGTCAACTTCATAGTGGGATGGTTTAGTGGTAACATATGGTCACATTGAGACTTGTTTTGTCTAGTTTACTTTATCTTTCTGGTTTGGATGGTGTGTCTTGAATTTATATGTCTCATGGATATGTATTTATTTCTTCCGCATGGTAATTTTATGTTTATTTAGGTTTACATGAGACTTGAGATTCTTTTTTGTATTTTACCATATGGAAGACTTTCTTGTGTGACTTGTCTAGTTGATCCGGGCTAGTTCGTTACACTTCACAGCATCACTAAAGCTAATAAAAACAATTTTCTTTACTCTCAAATCCAAATTTAAGCCAGTGACATGAAAATAATAAGTTTTAGAAAAATATATGTTGTCTATAATAATCAGTAACATTCTCACCAGACCAAACCTCAATCAGAAATTTACCTTAATCGGTTCAAAATGTGTGTTGCATGCATCAATACTTCTGCTCACAATGATTTTTTGAAGCCTAACTAATATAAAATACTCCATACATTTTCAATGAGTATATAGTTTATCTATTCCACTAATTCGTTCTACTATGATGTTCCCATAACTATAAAGTGCCTCACAAATTTTTCATCTTGAAAATGCTCTTGAATGGATCTAATAAGTATTCTCTACCATTATCTAATCTCAAATTTTTTATTTTTCTCCCCATATTATTTTTAATCATCTTCTTCAAATTAAGGAAAAAATCCAACAATTCATTCTTATGCTTCATGGAATACACCTAAACATATCACAAGTACTCATTAATAAATGTGAAAAAATAACGATTACCTCCCAATGAATCATTCTTTTACGGTCCTCAGATATCAATATGGATGTAGTCAATAGTTACCTTTGTATGACGGGTTTGCTTACCCATCACACAATTCTCACAAAAGTCAAGTTTTCATTCCTTTACACCATTCAAAACACCTTTCTTCATTAGTCCTTGCAAATATTTCTCTCCAGTATGACTGAGTCTCATATGCCACAATTTGGAAGTGTATGGTTCACTCCCCTATGATATTGGTACTATACCTACAATAGTATAAACATTTAAATAACACAAAACGCCTTTATAAGTACCTTTAATTGTAAGTAATTTACCACATATTACTTTCACGACTCAATATTAAATGGTTATCCTATAACCAAGCATATCCAAGACTCCCAAATAGATAAGGTTCTTCTCCATTTCAATACATCTCTCACATGTGTAAGGAATTGAACTATACCATCATGCATCATCAACCATATTTTTCCAATACCTCTTGTGTGGCATGGATAGTTATTTCCCATAAACACCACACCTTTATCTAACTTATTAAGGCTTGAAAACCAATATCAATTCTTGCACATGTCGATTGAACAACCTAAATCAAGAATCCAACCTTATTAAAGGTTGATTGTTGAGGAAAAAAGGATGATAAAATCATAAACATATGTAATCTTCTATATAAAATCCACCTTCTGTTTCCCAATATTAGGAAACTCCACCTTCCATTTCCCTTTTTTAAGAAAATAGGCACCCTCATATTTTTTAGTCATCTATAGGTGGACCCACTACTTGACTTCAATTGTTTTGAAACTTTTAGGCTTTCCACTTAATGATCTTCCTCTAGTTGTTATCAATCCCTCTTATATGAAATCTATGTGATTATACTTATCCTAACAATTACACTTATTATTAATCAAGGAATTTTATACATCATAAAATTTTACTTCATCCTTACCGTACATCAGTGTAGTGGTTAGATGATCATATCTATCTGGTAGAGAGTTCAACAATAAGATAACTTTATCTTTATCTGTGTCCATTATTTCTAAACATTACAAACCTATTAATTTTTTTAAAACTACCTAGGTGATCAATCATAGACATGAATTTATTGTACTGGAATCAAAATAATTTCTTTTTTAGGTAGATCCTATTTGTGACACCTTAAAATGTCATTTTGTTATTTATATTTAAAAGGTTGATTTATCCCTTGAGTTTGGGATGTCTTGGGGTGAAATTTTGAAGTTTTTAAAACTTTTATAGGGCCACATAGTTAGGTACATGTTTTTAGAAACCATGAAATAGAAACCGTGTGGCCTGGTCAGTTTTGGAAAATGGAGATCACACGGTCACCACATGGTCTGGTAAACCATGAGAGTAAATCATTCAACCTACTCAAGTTTGCGATTTTTTTTATTATTTTTAGTTTTCATTATTTTGGAATTATCCCAAAAAATTTGCCATTTTGTTTCTTTAGACCTAGGAACCTCCCAAGGGCCTATCTCCCTCTTACAAGCACTTCCATGGTGGATTTGGAGTGATTTCATTGTGTCATTCCATTCAGATTGAAAGGTTAGGTTTCTCCTTACCACTTCTCTAAGTTTCTTTCAATTTCCTCCATATTCTCTAACCCTAGTGGCCATGGTTGGATGATTTTCATGTCCAGGGTTGTTATATGATGTGGCCTTATTTTTACTCAGTTTGCCACATCTTTTTATTACATTTTATACAATTTATTTAATTAATTTAACAATTTTTAATAAATAAATGCACTTTTGTATTTTTATAAATAAACTTGTCAATTATTCACTTTTTATAACATTTTTATTTAATTTTTGAACAATAAATAGTTAATTTATATCTTCTTTATTTTTTAATGTAATTAATTTTCAATTTGTTTATCTTTATTTGTTTATTTTATTTAATTTGTAATTATTATTAATCATTGAGTTTGCTAATTAATTTACTTTTAATTTTTAATGTTATATAAAACTTGTCGCGGCTTGCCAGACTATCGGTAGCTGAGCTACCGATAGCAGGGGTCCTTTTTCTCTACCGGTAGGTAGGTTACCGGTGCTGTTTATCGGTGACCATTGTCACCGATACTCTTTCCTACCGGTATCTCTTTTTCATAACTTATCGGTAGAATTTTATTTCTACTAGTGAGCCCTTCAATTTTATTAACAACGGTGAGTATTTAGTTAGGTTAATTTAATTTGGCTTGGCTTCTTAATAAGTTAATTTCTATTTAAACAATTATTTAATTAACATAATTCTAATTAATTAATTTAGACTTTATTTTATTAATTATTCTTTCAATTAAGTTATGTTAAAATAGGTTAATTTTATTATTTTATGTGTTGAACCACCCGCTAGTCATTTAAGTAAATAATATGTTTCTTTTAAATTAATTAAATTGGTTCTCCCTTAATTTTATTAGTTCAATTAGTTAATTAATTAATTAATTAATAGTTTTTAAACATTAACTTTATTATTTTATGTATGCAGATTAATTTTTAATCCATTTTATAAAGGTTTTAGTCTACCGGTGATTTAAACTAGCTCTTATGGTGACATATTGGGTCGCCAATGCTAATTTTTATTTTGTGATGCTACTCTTTAATTAGCGTGTTTAGTTATTTTGATTTAAGTCTTTTATAATTTTAGTTTATTAATTATTTAGTTTATAATTTAAGTGTTTTCAATTAATTATTTTAATGTTTTAACGTTTAATAAAAAATTTTGTTTTAAATTAATGGTGTTTAGATTTAGGTTCTTTATAATTAATTGTTTTTATTTTATTTCGGTTTAGTTTTAATTTAAGTTAAAATTTTTTTTAAGATCACCGATAGTTTTTCAAACGGCATAATGCTATCGGTAACTGTTTTTTTTCTATCGGTAGCTGAAGCTACCGATACCTCACTGATTTTATTTTATTTTATTCTATCGGTAGCTGAGCTACCGATAATTCTCACCGATACAGCCTTTTAATCCTCACCGATACATGTCCTTTCCCTGCTACCGGCCGTTGTCAATTTATCCTCACTTTTGCCTCTTCATTCACGCTGCTCTTCCCCTGCACTTCACCGCACACCCACGAGAGCCGCCGCAGTGCTTCGTATGGAGGAGTGAAGATGTCGCCCGAGCTACTGTACCGTGAGGAGGAAGACCGGAGTCGGTGTGCTGTGCATGAGGAAGAAGCACTCCTGCTTTGCGACACTTTTAGGAGAAGGACCGCATCACAAGGAGTCTCATTGAGTCTGCCCGCTTGCTGGTGATGCCGCGCAGAGGAGGACGTTGCACCGATGGAAGGCCGCGCCTGTTGGGAGACTGTTGTGCCACGCCAGAAGAAGGCCGGAGCCGAGCAAAGAAGCTTGGAACCAGGGTCTGCACATCGCCTGGTCTGGAGAAATGGAACCCCTTACCTGTTGCGCTATATATGCAGGAGCCGCCACTGCTCTGAAGTAAGGAGCCGAAGCTGTTGTGCATTGCACAGCTTGAGGAGGTCATGCCGCTGCTGGTCCGCTGTTGCTGGATGCCGCAGGAGGAGGAGCCACACCGTGGGTCTGCTCTGTTTTAGCCAAGGGCGCTGCGTCACGCTGCTGTGTGAAGGGGTAGTTGCTGCTGCTGAGCAAAGTGCCGCATGAGCCGCTACGGGTGCCGTCACCTGCTGTGCGCTGCACCACAGGAATAGGGAGCCGCCAGCCCTGTTTTGCGGTGCAAAAGGAAACTCCTCCCCTGTTGCACCGTGGATTTGGGGAGGAAGAAGGGAGGATAAAAAAAATGAATAAAAAATATAATAATATAAGATAATAATAATAGTATAAGTAGTATAAAACAAAAAGGAGAAAAGTAAAGTATAAATAAAGTGAAGTAAAAAAGCAAAAGCAAAAGAGAAAAAAAAATTAATTAAAGTAAAGTTAACTTTTCATAAAAGCTAACTTATTAAGTCAAATGAATTAATTAGAATTTATGAAAGTTATAATTATATTAATACATAGATTAATTATAAATTAAAATATAAAACTAACTTAATAATAAATGATTATAATAAATTAATTTATTATAGTATAATTTTTATAATTAATAAACTATAAAATATACTTGTTAATTTAAATATACTTGAAACTTAAGTAATAACATTAATTACTTTATTAAAATTAACTAATTAATTAATTAATCTAATGATTAAGTTTCTTTTATTTTAATAATTAAATTATTAATTCAATTTAAATTATTAACTTAATTATTTATGCTCATAATTTTTAATAACTTAGTTTAAGTGTTAAAATAAATAACTTAGTAATTATTTTATTAACTCAATTAAACTAATCGCTCTTTAATAACTTATGTTTTATCACAGTTAATAATGGTATAAATAATTTAAAAGAAAATAATTATCAATTAACTAAGAATAATTTGTAACGAGTAATGTAACAATTTACTCTAAAAATAATTATTTTTTTTCTTGCATCTTTTCTATTTATTTATCTATTCTATTTTATTTGCAGGTTCATTCAACGGACTTAAACACGTCCAGGTACTTACAACTAACTTTACCGAAGTTAGTTACGTGAGAAAAGATTGCGCGACGTGCCGGTCGCGAAAAAAATGCACATTTTGCAGTGCGTGGGTAAAGAACTTTTGAAGTCGGCGGGGATTGAGCGGTGACGTGCAGCAGCTGACAGATGGTATATTAAGCAGAGCAAGCAGCATTTGTAGGGAGCGACACATTCATTGACGGAGACATTCATACATTTACCTGGGGGGACTCTCATTAGACATTCCATGACAAAACCAATTCGAGAGCGGAGACTCCCGGGAGCAGCACTGGAAACGAGCAGGAGACCAAAGAGCCCGAGTTCAGAGCATTACTTGGGGAGTACATCTTCCCTCTGTCCTTATTTTTTTTGTACTCTGTTCTTGGTTGTTTTACACTTCTTGAATCAATATGATCATAGATTGAACTTTCTAAACTCGGGAGTTTTAAAACCTTCTGGTTATGATTTTTTAAATCTTCATATGCTTATCTTTTTATGAAATTAGAATTAGTTGGCGAGATTGATTCTGTTTTTAATCTTTGATCATTCACACTTCAATATTTTCAATTTCATTATTCAATTTCAACTGGCGAGGTTGTTTTTGAATGTTTTTTTAGAACATAAATATCATTAACTTTGGAGATTTATGGTGAGTTTATTTCCAAAAGTTACCTTTTAAAACTACTTTGCAGTTTGGTTGAGTTTTGGTGTGGCGAACTCCAAGACTTAGTCATATGCCTGTCGATTTTCCTGGCGAGGGAAATTCTTCAGATTTTCTTGAAGTGTGATTCGATTGTGAGCTATGGGGAGAACATCCATTCGAACCAATAGTTTATAATTCCTTTGAGTACTTAGATGATCTCGCTTCTTTGTCTTGCTGCTTTATACTAGTATACTGTATTACTCTTAGTTTAACAGTACTTAGTATAACTTTAGTTTCTTTGTTATAAAATCTATTTTCCTCATCCTGTTTCTATATAATCAGTAAAATAAAAAAAATTATAAAAAGTAAAAAGATGCATCCCTCACTACTGACAATAGTGAGGTTTTAGTTTTAAAACCTTAGAAGTCACTCGTCTGCCTTCTCTGTGGTTCGACCCTGCACCACTGTGCTAGTGTAGGAGTAATAAATGTAATTTTGAGGGCCGTGACGACCTCCGGCCGCTTCAAAATTTGGCGCCGTTTCCGGGGAAGGCACGCACCGAGAGTCTAGGGTTTAAAAAAAACACACAAAAAAACACAAAAAAAACACAGAAAAACTGATTTAAAAAAAAACTACTTTGAACTGTATCTGCTACTTTTGTTGTTTTGAAAAGAAAAATCTACTTCACAGAGAATTGTTGTGTGTTTAAGCTCATTAATTTTTGAATTAAAAATGGATGTTAAACAGAATTGGAATCAACCGTGACCTAACTGTGTTTGTTGTGGTGATTATGGACATACTGCTTGGCAGTGTGTCTATAACCAGCAACAACAAGATGTTTACACTGATGAAAATGAACAATGTGAGTTTAGTCCTATCACCCTAGCTAAAATTGAATTAATTTATTCCAAACTAGATGCTAGGGTGGAACAAATTAATAATTGGTTAACTCAAACCCATGAGATTCAACTTAGAGATTCTCAAGAGCGAGATCAAAGAATGAAAAGAATAGAAACCATGCTCTTGGAATTGCAACAAAGGGTTAAAGAACAAGAAGTATTTGAAGAAAATGAAAAAGAAAATGTTTACAAAAGATTTGAAAATCAAGTGGATGAAGAAAGTGATAATGAAACTGGACAAGAACCCATTCACTTTGAAAAATCTGACTCTGTTGAACTAAATCTGGTAATAACCAACTCTCTAAATAAAGAACACATCATTGAAAATCCAATAAAGAACTTTAATGGAATCGAGTTGTACAATTTTGAAGATGAATTGAAACAGATTGAAAAATATAGCCTAGTTCTTTTCATAATTCCTACACTTGAGAAAAATCATTGTTTTAGAAATTTTGAAATTGAAGTCACTCGGGCTAAAGTCAAACTTGAAACTGAAAACTTTAATGTTAAAAACTCTTCACCCAATCTTTCTGAAATTCTGAAAAATGAGCCTGAACTTGAAATTGGGAACACTTTGGAAGAGAACCTTAAGCTGGATAACATAGAATCTAATTTTTTTGAACCTCAACTGAAAACTTCTCTTCCATGTTTTGAAACTGTAAACCCAATTAATTCTGAAATGATGTTGGATTATGAGGAAGAGGAAATGACATTTGAAGAAAAATTAACTGACGAGTTTGCACTTACCTATTCCCATAGTAATCACTTTTCTGAATCAGTGTGCAATGAAATGGAAATCAGTGTTGATCAACTGGAGGAGAATTGTCTTAACATGAACATTTTGGAATGTGAATTTATTGAAATTGAATTGTACAATTCTTCTCCTGAAATTGAATTGCAACACTCAAATGACATGGTTTTAGAAAGTGAGCCTTTTGAACTTGAACTTGAAAGAGAAGTTGAACACACATTATATGATGGTTGCAGAACTGATTTGATTGAAGTAGTATATGTTCAATGTGAGTTAACAGATGAGGATCTTTTGGAAGAGATTTATAACATTGTTAGAGATGAACCACTTAGTGATAAAATAAATTCTCTTTCTTGTTTTTCACTTCCATCCTCACCTGTGAAGGGTTCTAAGCTTTTTCATGATACTGATAGTAGTCCAAAGGGGGAATTAGACTTGAGTTCCAATGCTCATGATTCTACTCAGAACTTTATTGAATCCCCTTTTGAACCTACTATTCAGTATTCACCCACAAGCACCCTTGTATTTGAACCTATGAGTGTTGAAGTTGAGAGAGAAAGCCATGAAAATAATGCCATACCCTTTGAAGCACCTAGTACTATGTTGTCCCTTCATGTGAACTCAAATCTTGATAACTCTGAAACAATTCTGGAAGTGGACAGCATTATACCCATTACTGTTAAAGGGTGCTACTTAGGGATTATTTTAGGCTATGATAATTTAGTTGTTGTTGTATTGAGTCTTGAAGCCCACAATTTTCACTATTCTGTTAAAGATAAATGGGCCAAACACATGTGGTGGTTCCTATTAAGGAAACCACATCCACCTAGTGACTACGGTTAGTTTCTTGGTGAGTCTGGCTGGAGACTTTAAACCTAGCGCTTCATGGGAGGCAGCCCATGGTTTTTGTTTTGTTAATAAATAAAAAATTTATAATTAAATAAAGTCTAGCTGAAGACTTTAAATTCAGTGCTTCATGGGAGTCAACCCATGCTCTTTCTTTGTTTTTAATTTTGTTCTGTTCTTATTTTACTTTGAATAAATTGATTCTTTTCATGTTCATATATGCTCATATATGCTCTGTGTTTTTAGGAATACTGCTTGTGTCATCTAAAGAGTGGAATTCCCATGATGGAGGTTTAATGAAGACACTTCATTTCAGGGAAGTTTTCACTTTCTGCACTTATTTTCTGCTTCTGTGTGATTTAATAAATTTTGTTTGTTTTAAAAAATTATCTTGCATGTCACTGTGTTAAAGGGAGAAAAAAAAATCTGCTTGTACCTCATTTTTTAGAATCTTTAGCTCATTGATAAAATCTTTCCACTGTTTGAATTTAAGTGTGGGGGGGTACATGTAGAGTGAAAATTTAGTTTCATTGGAATTGTTTTGGCTGATGGGTGTGTAGCATGCATCATTCTGCTTTATTTAAAACCCATTTGAACCCAATCTGTTAACTTGCTACGTCCTTGTCATTGTTCACCCACAAGAGCAACATGAAATTGTTTGAACTACATTGAAAATTTTTATTACTGGACATAAATGTTTATGCACGTACTTGGATTTGAACCTGCTGATTATTTATTCATTGTGGCAAACAATCTTTTTGAACTTCATTGAGACCCTGTATACATGTCATATATCTACTTAATTGAAAATCTGTTTTGAACATTAATTGCTTAATTGTTCTTCTCCATATTTAGAAGTCAACTTTGGGGACAATGTTGGGTCTTAAGTGTGGGGGAGGGGGTCAATTATTGACTGCGCTAAACTGTGTTTAATTGTAATGCTCATCAATTCCCACTGCTTTTTAAACTTTTTGTCAAAAAAATGGTCAAAATTTTTCAAAAAAATTCTTTCACAATTTTAGGCTTTACACTGCACTGAAATGAGTCTTGCCTTAGGATGGTGCTTGATTGGAAGTTGAGTCTTTCTTTGAGTCTGAAATGAGTGTTGGTGGATGATTGCTGAGTGGAATTGTTTAGTGGTTTAATGAATTTTGGTTAGGAACTTCTTTTGAGAGTGATATGGGAAACCGTTTAGTGGATTTAAGATCATAATTTTAGGTACTGGAAGTTTGACTTTTAACCGAGGAGCCTTGTAATTCTTTTAATTTATAAAAATGATCATTTTTATTGAGTCAATGTAAATGGTTTTTATATAAATCTTTTGAAACTAGAGTAATACTGGGCATCTGGGATCCCACGGTGAATCTCTGAGACCTTAGATGCTGGGTGCGTTTCTGTTTATTATAAGCCCTCTGTACACTCTGAATAAGTGCATTGCACAGTGCTTGGCACAAATTACATGGCTTGGGAAAAATAAATAAAGTGTCTAAGGTCAAAAATGAATTCATTAAGGTGAGGGGAATGATGAACTCCAGATGAAGAAGGGGACAACTGGTTTATATGGGAGTCATTTGGGCTGACTCAATAAAGTGGCTAAAAATTATATATTTTTATGTATTTTCTGGTACCAAGGTGATGAGTCAAAGTACAAAGTTCCTTTTATTAAGATTTTAATTCCACATTTTTTTTTATCCTTTTATCACTCTTGAATTTAGAAATTGAGCTTGAATTGAAGTGAGTCACTAGGCAGAGTCATATATGAAGAAGGACACCTTCATTTATGGATGATTCATGGTTTACTTGATTTCCCTTTGAGTAGTTGTTCTAGGCGAGATATTATTTGAGGCTATGATTTCAATAGCCTAAACACACTTTTTGAGTCCTCTGTTGAAACTTCTCTGAACATAGCTGATTTTTATAACTCACATATTTTCAAAGATAATAAATCATGTGATTGTTTGAGGACAAACAATGATTAAGTGTGGGGGAATTTGACGTGGCCTTATTTTTACTCAGTTTTCCACATATTTTTATTACATTTTATACAATTTATTTAATTAATTTAACAATTTTTAATAAATAAATGCACTTTTGTATTTTTATAAATAAACTTGTCAATTATTCACTTTTTATAACATTTTTATTTAATTTTTGAATAATAAATAGTTAATTTATATCTTCTTTATTTTTTAATGTAATTAATTTTCAATTTGTTTATCTTTATTTGTTTATTTTATTTAATTTTTCATTATTATTAATCATTGAGTTTTCTAATTAATTTACTTTTAATTTTTAATGTTATATAAAACTTGTCGCGGCTTGCTAGACTATCGGTAGCTGAGCTACCGATAGCAGGGGTCCTTTTTCTCTACCGGTAGGTAGGTTACCAGTGCTGTTTATCGGTGACCATTGTCACCGATACTCTTTCCTACCGGTAGCTCTTTTTCATAACTTATCGGTAGACTTTGATTTCTACCAGTGAGCCCTTCAATTTTATTAACAACGGTGAGTATTTAGTTAGGTTAATTTAATTTGGCTTGGCTTCTTAATAAGTTAATTTCTATTTAAACAATTATTTAATTAACATAATTCTAATTAATTAATTTAGACTTTATTTTATTAATTATTCTTTCAATTAAGTTATGTTAAAATAGGTTAATTTTATTATTTTATGTGTTGAACCACCCGCTAGTCATTTAAGTAAATAATATGTTTCTTTTAAATTAATTAAATTGGTTCTCCCTTAATTTTATTAGTTCAATTAGTTAATTAATTAATTAATTAACAGTTTTTAAACATTAACTTTATTATTTTATGTATGCAGATTAATTTTTAATCCATTTTATAAAGGTTTTAGTCTACCGGTGATTTAAACTAGCTCTTATGGTGACATATTGGGTCGCCAATGCTAATTTTCATTTTGTGATGCTACTATTTAATGAGCGTGTTTAGTTATTTTGATTTAAGTCTTTTATAATTTTAGTTTATTAATTATTTAGTTTATAATTTAAGTGTTCTCAATTAATTATTTTAATGTTTTAACGTTTAATAAAAAAATTTGTTTTAAATTAATGGTGTTTAGATTTAGGTTCTTTATAATTAATTGTTTTTATTTTATTTCGGTTTAGTTTTAATTTAAGTTCAATTTTTTTTAAGATCACCGATAGTTTTTCTAACGGCATAATGCTATCGGTAACTGTTTTTTTTTCTATCGGTAGCTGAAGCTACTGATACCTCACTGATTTTATTTTATTTTATTCTATCGGTAGTTGAGCTACCGATAATTCTCACCGATACCGCCTTTTAATCCTCACCGATACATGTCCTTTCCCTACTACCGGCCGCTGTCAATTTATCCTCACTTTTGCCTCTTCTTTCACGCTGCTCTTCCCCTGCACTTCACCGCACACCCACGAGAGCCGCCGCTGTGCTTCATATGGAGGAGTGAAGATGTCGCCCGAGCTACTGTACCGCGAGGAGGAAGACCGGAGTCGGTGTGCTGTGCATGAGGAAGAAGCACTCCTGCTTTGCGCCACTTTTAGGAGAAGGACCGCATCACAAGGAGTCTCATTGAGTCTGTCCGCTTGCTGGTGATGCCGCGCAGAGGAGGACGTTGCACCGATGGAAGGCCGCGCCTGTTGGGAGACTGTTGTGCCACGCCGGAAGAAGGCCGGAGCCGAGCAAGGAAGCTTGGAACCAGGGTCTGCGCATCGCCTGGTCTGGAGAAATGGAACCCCTTACCTGTTGTGCTATATATGCAGGATCCGCCACTGCTCTGAAGTAAGGAGCCGAAGCTGTTGTGCATTGCACTGCTTGAGGAGGTCATGCCGCTGCTGGTCCGCTGTTGCTGGATGCCGCAGGAGGAGGAGCCACACCGTGGGTCTGCTCTGTTTTAGCCAAGGGCGCTGCGTCACGCTGCTGTGTGAAGGGGTAGTTGCTACTGCTGAACAGAGTGCCGCATGAGCCGCTACGGGTGCCGTCACCTGCTGTGCGCTGCACCACAGGAATAGGGAGCCGCCGGCCCTGTTTTGCGGTGCAAAAGGAAACTCCTCCCCTGTTGCGCCGTGGATTTGGGGAGGAAGAAGGGAGGATAAAAAAAATGAATAAAAAATATAATAATATAAGATAATAATAATAGTATAAGTAGTATAAAACAAAAAGGAGAAAAGTAAAGTATAAATAAAGTGAAGTAAAAAAGCAAAAGCAAAAGAGAAAAAAAATTAATTAAAGTAAAGTTAACTTTTCATAAAAGCTAACTTATTAAGTCAAATGAATTAATTAGAATTTATGAAAGTTATAATTATATTAATACATAGATTAATTATAAATTAAAATATAAAACTAACTTAATAATAAATTATTATAATAAATTAATTTATTATAGTATAATTTTTATAATTAATAAACTATAAAATATACTTGTTAATTTAAATATACTTGAAACTTAAGTAATACCATTAATTACTTTATTAAAATTAACTAATTAATTAATTAATCTAATGATTAAGTTTCTTTTATTTTAATAATTAAATTATTAATTCAATTTAAATTATTAACTTAATTATTTATGCTCATAATTTTTAATAACTTAGTTTAAGTGTTAAAATAAATAACTTAGTAATTATTTTATTAACTCAATTAAATTAATCGCTCTTTAATAACTTATGTTTTATCACAGTTAATAATGGTATAAATAATTTAAAAGAAAATAATTATCAATTAACTAAGAATAATTTGTAACGAGTAATGTAACAATTTACTCTAAAAATAATTATTTTTTTTCTTGCATCTTTTCTATTTATTTATCTATTCTATTTTATTTGCAGGTTCATTCAACGGACTTAAACACGTACAGGTACTTACAACTAACTTTACTGAAGTTAGTTACGTGATAAAAGATTGCGCGACGTGCCGGTCGCGAAAAAATGCACATTTTGCAGTGCGTGGGTAAAGAACTTTTGAAGTCGGCGGGGATTGAGCGGTGACGTGCAGCAGCTGACAGATGGTATATTAAGCAGAGCAAGCAGCATTTGTTGGGATCGACACATTCATTGACGGAGACATTCATACATTTACCTGGGGGGACTCTCATTACACATTCCACGACAACACCAATTCGAGAGCGGAGACTCCCGAGAGCAGCACTGGAAACGAGCAGGAGACCAAGGAGCCCGAGTTCAGAGCATTACTTGGGGAGTACATCTTCCCTCTGTCCTTATTTTTTTGTACTCTATTCTTGGTTGTTTTACACTTCTTGAATCAATATGATCATAGATTGAACTTTCTAAACTCGGGAGTTTTAAAACCTTCTGGTTATGATTTTTTAAATCTTCATATGCTTATCTTTTTATGAAATTAGAATCAGTTGGAGAGATTGATTCTGTTTTTAATCTTTGATCATTCACACTTCAATATTTTCAATTTCATTATTCAATTTCAACTGGCGAGGTTGTTTTTGAATGTTTTTTTAGAACTTAAATATCATTAACTTTGGAGATTTATGGTGAGTTTATTTCCAAAAGTTACCTTTTAAAACTACTTTTCAGTTTGGTTGAGTTTTGGTGTGGCGAACTCCAAGACTTAGTCATCTGCCTGTCGATTTTCCTGGCGAGAGAAATTCTTCAGATTTTCTTGAAGTGTGATTCGATTGTGATCTATGGGGAGAACATCCATTCGAACCAATTGTTTAGAATTCCTTTGAGTACTTAGATGATCTCGCTTCTTTGTCTTGCTTCTTTATACTAGTATACTGTATTACTCTTAGTTTAACAGTACTTAGTATAACTTTAGTTTCTTTGTTAGAAAATCTAGTTTCCTCATCCTGTTTCAATATAATCAGTAAAATAAAAAAAATTATAAAAAGTAAAAAGATGCATCCCTCACTACTGACAACAGTGAGGTTTTAGTTTTAAAACCTTAGAAGTCACTCGTCTGCCTTCTCTGTGGTTCGACCCTGCACCACTGTGCTAGTGTAGGAGTAATAAATGTAATTTTTAGGGCCGTGACGACCTCCGTCCGCTTCATTATATTTTAATGTTTTGGTTTCTAAGGGTTCTTATCCATCTTAGTATACCTAATATAGTGTTTTCCATTAAAGGAGACATACTTTCATCTCTTGAGGTAGATATTTCCATTCCATTTCATTTTATTAAAGAGTTTCTTGGATTCTCGGTGCTTTGTGTTTTTGAACTAAGATAATGATTTATATGATATCTAGTTTTGTGTTGTCAAAGGTTATTCATGATTTTTTGGTTTTTCCTTTGAAAAAATGGGTAAATTTTATAGTTCAATGGAACTTTGTCTTGAAATGGTGTTTTATGCATTCTATGTGTTTAATTAAATGTCATTGATGGTTTCCTCTATGAAAAATGATGATTCTTGACATTTTAGGCCAAGTTTGGTTTATAAATTGGGGGTGTTCCCTTATTTTAAAAGAGGTTTCCTTATTTTAAAATGGGTTACTTTGTTTTTAAAAGGAGCTTCCATGTTTTAAAAAGGAGTTTCCTTATTTTTAAAGGGGATGTGTTGATTGGTTTGATCATTTAGTGATTTACTTGGATTTATTGAGACTATACTTTGGTGTTGTGGTGTGTTCCCTTGTATTTAAACCTTGTTTATGAAAAATGGATTCAAAAAGGATTTCTTAAGGTGTGATTCTTAATTTTAAGGTAAAGGACCATTTGGAATCTTGTGTGAAGGATAGATTTTTTTTTAATTTATGTTTACACCCTATTTAAGACCCATTGTTATCCATTATTTATACTTGTGATCACGTGTTAATGATTAAATTAATTACCATTCATGTTATGTAGTTTGTGTTTGGGGATTGTATTTTAAGGGGGTGTTTTGGAGGTTGGATTTATATGATTGTTGTGTTTTATTTCCTTTGGTCTATGTGATTATCATGTATTTTACATTGGTTTGATAGTGGAATAAAACCATTATCTATGAAATGAGGAAATATAGGTCACTAAGTGGGGATTTAAGGGACGCTGATTATGATATTTGATAGTTAAATATTGGATATTACCCTCTAGTTTAAATTTATGGTAGTGGCATGTCACCGATGAGGCTAGTTGAGAGCAATTTAGGTGACAAGTTGTGTGACTGTTAACCCGTTTGCTGTTGGTATCACCTTTTCACATCTAGTAATTATCCCATTAGTCACTATGGTGTTGCATCATGATATGTATCTTATGTTATGCCTCTTTTTTTTATTGTCACATGAGTTTCTTTTCTCTTATTTGAGCCTATTTTGATGTATTTGTTATTTAGGATTGAGCATTATTGTTGTATGGATTTCCTTATAACATTATTGATACCCCCTTATGAATTTACATGGATTTGAATTCTATTATGTTTTCCCTTTGATTATACTCATGTTTTTGAAAAATGTGTGTGTTGCAGTTTTAAAAAGATAGAGGTGGTTGTTTTAAATGAAAACCATTGTAAAATATTCTTTTGAAATGTATTTGAATCCATGTGATTTTTTTTTCAAAATTGTCATTTAGATGGAAAGGGATGATTTAAATTTTTTCTTTAAAAAAGGAAAATTTTTTAAAAGTAATTTTTGGTTACTTAAATGACATTACCTTGGTAAGTCCACTTTGAGTCATGTTTTATAAATGATGTGTTTTGAGAAAGTTGATAAGACATTATTTGTTTATTTCCATTTTTTTGTAAAAAAGGAAATGAAAACTTATTTTGTTATTAATTTAAAACTAGTGGACTTAGTTTCTTTATAAAAGGAATATAATGGACTCATGGTTATATCCCACTGGCCTTTGGATCACACCCTACATACTCACATTAGTGGATATGAAATTTTTATATTTTTTAAAAGTTATTATGTTATGGATTTCATGTTGGTTTTATACCACTCTCTGTTGGGAATTCGATGTTACTGAGTTTATAGTGGTGACTTGGGAGTCACATGGTGGGGGTGGGGTAGTCTCTCGAGTTCGTTGGATGGATGGGTTGGGTCATGTGGTGTATTTACCTCTCTGACCTCATGATTTTGTTTTTATCTTTGTTTCCTTATTGTAGTTTATAAAATCTTTTCATAAAAATGGTTTCTTTTATATGGATTTTTTTTAGAAAAATATTTTGGTATCATTTATTTTTATTATTACATGTTTAGATGTTCTGGTTTTATAATTTCTTATTTTATTATGGCATGGTAGTCTAATCCATGGAAACCTCATGTTGAGTTCCTAGTTTGAACCTGTTGATGAGCCTGGTTTTCTTGAGGGTGAAATAATTCTCATGTGTTCACTTGTGATACCTTGATTGTTTTATCTAGCCTGAAGTGATAAAAAATACGCCTCAGGTTGTGTGGTGTATCGGCCTCTATGACCTCATGCTTTTTTTTAATTTTTTTTTCCTTATTATGGTTTGTAAAATATTTGTAAAAAAACAATTTCTTTTATATATAAAAATGTTTGGGAAAATATTTTGATGTAATTTATTTTTATTATTCCATGTTTTGATGTTTTGGTTCTAGAACTACTTATTTTTTTGTGGCATGTTCGTCCAATGCATGAAAACCTCATGCGAGTTATTAGTTGGAACCTATTATTAAACCTAGTTTTCTTAAGGGTGAAATCATTCCCACATGTTCACTTGTGATACCCGATGCTTGTCACCAGCCCAGGGTGATTGGAAATGTGCCTTAGGCCTTACAGAGGATTGAGCCAGTTGACATGTCAGGTTGAACCTAGTCGGTTTTCTATTAAATGGTATCAAATACCTCTTGATTTTTTTGGGTTGATAGTATATTGGGGTTGGGACCATAAAATCTCAAGTGATGGGTGCAAAGGAGTGATTGACCAGCTCTTCCTCATGTTAAACCTTGAGTTTCCATGGGTGGTTGGGAGTTTTGTTTTGAATTTGGGATTTATGGTTGTTTATTATTGATATGTTTTTTGTATTTTTTAGCTACTATGAGTTATAGTAATACCACCAAGATATACCTTAGTAAATTACAAATTTCATAGTGAAATTGGAGTTAATATAGGGGCACATGGTTAGGGCAGACTGTTTGTCAAACCATGTGTTGGCTGTGTGAAACCACACCAGGAAACTTTCAATGGCACTCACATGGATGGTGCATAGTTTTTCAAACCACTTGAAGGATTTGGTAAACATCTCTAGAAAACTTCTAGTGGTACTCACATGGTTGGTGCATGGCCTAACAAACTATGCATCCAAACTGTGCATAGCGGGGAATGTTTAAATTTTTTGTTGTTTTCACTCCTTAAAAGTTTTTAGCCCCTCCTATAATTGATGATGATTGTTGTGAGTGATCAAGTGAATATTTAGGGGTTTTTTTATTAAATTTTAATGCAATCTCTTATGCTTTGGTAATGGATTTGTTTTTAAAACCACGATTTGGGTGTTTAAAGTTGATTTTGTGAAAAGTTTTTAAACTTTGGAAAAAATTATTTAAGTGAATGAAATGTTTTTTGGGTTTTAATGGTTTGCAAGGAAAAAAATTCATGGGTTTTAAGTATTTTTGTATTATTGAAATGGTTTTGGGGTTGTGTAAATTTTCAAATAATGAGTTTCCTTATGTGAAGGTAAATGTTTTGGTGTGTGGTTCGATGGGGAAATTGGTTTTCAAGAAGTGGGTTCCTTTTTATTGTTGGCTTTAAAATGATTTAAGGTCTTGAAATGGAACCCCAAGAGGGATTTTCATGAACCTGTATAGTGTTTTGAAATGGAAATAAGACCATGTTGGGCACTTTTGAGATGGATTTATAAAGTTCATTTTTCAATCTTGTTTCATTTAGTTTGTTCTCTTGTACCCATTGTATTGGTATTTGCGGTGGTTTGATTAAATGTGATGTTTTGGTAATATTTTAGAATTTTACCCCTAGAAAGGAGCTAGCAATTTAAGAAGGTAATCTATCAGGTAGTCATTCTAGTGATCCAAATATTTTTTTACCATCCTCTGACTGTACCCAGACTCTTGATAGAGTGGCAAGGATTTTCTCTTCTTAGCTTATGGATCATGAACAAGAGTTTTTGAATTAGAATCCATTGGTGTTTTATAGTGATAAAGGATACTAGGAGGTGATAAAGTGGCTAGCTAAGGATGAAGAGATAATTGAGTCACTAAGAACTCCAAGAACCTCAAGGGTGAGGTGTGCTGGTCCTTTGTTTGAATGATTGGGATTGGATTGGTGGGGTCACACTATTCACACTCAATCATTTGAGGTATTATCTTGGGGATATTTTAAGGTCATATTCATCCTTTATTTTTATCCCAAATAATTGAGAATTTCAAAGGTGATTTAATAATTGAGATTTCATCAGGGTGACCAGTTGGTGAAGGACTATATTGAACATTTAATTTTATTAACCCCTTCTCTCCTAAACTAGTTGTTGATGATTAAAACAAGTCTCAGTTCTTTACAAAAATAATTTGTCTAGATCTCATTTAAGTGGTGTTTCAGTCTAGCCTGAATACGTTTTTGAAATTTATGTATAATTTAATCATTTGTGAGGCTTTTTCGGTAGTGAAACCTACAATAGGTAATGATTTTACTTCTTATGGTGTTATTAAAGGTGATCCAGATGGTGGGAGGAAAAATCTAGCGGTGTGCTTCCAATGTAGGAAATTTGATCACATTCAGACCTCTTTTCCTACATATTTAAGGACCTTTCATTAGTGTAGTTTTCATAGTCACATTAAGAGGTTTTGTATCCTAAATTAATGTGAGAAGAAGAAATCTCAAACTCAACTTTCATTCAAGTAGTAGTTTGTAGTGCTACTTCCATGAGAGAGTTTAAATCTATTTTGTGGTTTTGGGAGTAACCTTATTTGAAACCCTTGTTTTTGGATGGACCTTATTCCATATCTTTTATACACCCCATATCTTTGTTTTTAATAAATGAAAGATATTTCAACTAATGTTATTATATATTGATATTTTCATGTCTTATTGTTTTTTATGCTTGTAATTTGTAAATGGTATGGACCATGGTTTGAAGTTTTCTTGATAAACGACATGGGAATTACTTAGGTAGAGGATAAAGGTAAAAATTTAAGTTTTTGGTTATTGGTTAGACTGAGAGAGCTACCTGGTTAAGACTTTATTTTAGGATCACTGAGAGTAGGTGTTCCATGAGTAAACTCTGAGTTACCCTTCTTATAGTTTTGAGAACTGAAGGAATAACCATGTCATTCCATTTCAAGGATTGTTCACATTTGGGGAGTTTATCCTATTTTGTGGAGCATGTTATCATTTTATCTTGTGGTTTTTCAAGCTAGTTACTTATGCCTGGTGATTATCCTTGTTTGGTGATGTTCGTTATTTTGGGTGTGCATATATTTTGTTTTTCTATTTTAGGAAAATTATAAATGGATGAGTGACCTAAGTCCAATATCCCTATGTTTCCCTCATAATTATGGGGTTTTATTTCAGGATATTTTGGTTGGTAATTTCCATTGGTGTCAGTTACTATGACATTAGATGTTATAGAGGTGTCATTTTCTTATATCCCTAGGTCTGATTTGGATTTAAAAATCACTAATGAATTCTAATATGTGAATGTCTCATAATTCCTAAATTTAAATCTGATTAGGGAGTGGTTTTCACAATGTTTCAATTTTTGAGGAATCTTCTTTTAGGATTCATATCAATTCAGTGGTTGGGAGAATCTTGAATCATTTTTATAAGTTGTCTCAAGGATTAGGTTACTCATGTCCCATTTTCTTAGTTTTGGGTTTGAGAAGAGAGCCTTTTTGTTGGACCTTTCTTCTCTTAAAGTTATTCTTGGAATTTTCATTTGACCTGATTTATTGAAGAATTTACGAGGACAAAAAGTGGCATGGTGGAGATAATTATGATACCTCGAAATTCCATTTTCTTGTTTATATTTATAAGTTTGATTTCTATTTTGAGTTTAGGGTGTCTCATGGTCTCGTTTTTATTTTTTTTTTGAAATTTTATAGGGTCACACAGTTGGGAAGATTGTTTGGGAAACCACACAGTAGAAATCATGAGACCTGGGTAGTTTTGGGCAATGGTGATTGCATACTCACCACATGGTTTGGTAAATTTGAGCGTAAACCATGTGACCTGTTCGAGTGTGGGTATTTTTGTTAGTTTGAGTTGTCTTTATTTGGGGATTCTCCCAAAATATACCTTATTTAGTTTCCTTTGACCTAGATGCCTCCTAAGGGCCTCTATCCCTCTTACAATAACTTCCATGGTGGGTTTGGAGTGTTTTTTGTGGCTTTCCATCAAATTTAAAAGGTTAGGTTTTCTCCTTCATTTGTCTCTAAGTTTTTTCCAATTTCTCCAATATTCTCTAACATTAGTGTACATGGTTGGTTGATTTTTATTTATGGGGTTTTTCTATTTGGGCATTTTGGTTTCTAAGGTTTGTGAGCTATCTTAGGAGGCCTAATATGGTGGTTTCTAAGGCGAAATGGGTTCTTTTATTAAGGTAGGTGTCTCTATTCCATTGTCTTTTATTAAAGAGTTCCTTGAATGGTTGATGCTTTAAAAGTGATTTTGAACTAAGATAATGATGTGTATGATATATAATTTTTTGTTATCAAAGGTTCTGTGTGATTTGTTGGTTTTTCCTTTGAAAAAATGGGTAAATTTCATAGTTTAATGGAACTTTGGTTTAAAATGGTGTTTTATGCATTCTAGGTGTTTAATAAAATGTCATTGGCAGTTTTTTCCAATAAAAATGAATTTTCTTGATGTTTTGGGCCAAGTTTGGTTCCTAAAGTGGGGTGTTACCTTATTTTAAAATAGGTTTCCTTATTTTAAAAGGTGTTACCTTGTTTTAAAAAAGATCTTCTATATTTTAAAAAGGGTTTTTCTTATTTTAAAATGGAAAGTGTTGATTGATGTGATCATTTTGTAATTTAATTGAATTTATTGAGACTATGAATTGGTTTTGTAGTTTGTACCCTTGGATTTACACTTTGTTTCTCAGAATTGGATTTAAAAAGGGATTTCCAAATGTCTAGTTCTCTATTTCAAGCTAAAGGCCCATTTAACATCTTGCATGAAAGATGGATTTTATTGATTGGTGTTTACACCATAGTTGAGCCCCATTATTACCCATTGTTTATGCTTGTAATCATGTGTTAATAATTAAATGAATCATTATTCTTTTTATGCATTTTGGGTTTGGGGCTCATTTTTTAAGGAGGTGTGTTGTAGTTGCTATGTATATGATTGTTGTGTTTTATTTACTTTGGGGTATGTGATTTTCATGTTTTAGACATTGGATTGATAATGGACCAAATTTTTTAGCTATAACATAATGAATACTAGGATACTAAGTGGGGAGTAAAGGGACATTGAATTTTCCAGTTGAGAGTTATGAATTGACTATTATCCCCAAGTTGAATGCTATGACCAAACTAGGAGGTGTCACCGATGAGGCTAGTTCAGAGCACTTTTGGTGATGAGTTGTGGGACAGTTAACCTACCGATAGTTAGTTTCACATTTGTGCATCTAGTACTTTTCCCATTAGTCCCTATGGTGTTTCCTCATGATATATATCATATGTTATGCCTCCCATTTTTTATTGGCATGCCATTTTCTTTTTTCTTGTTTGAGACAGTTTTGATGTATTGGTAATTTGTGATTGATCATTATTGTTGTATGTATTTTATTATGACATTAATAATATACCTTTATGAATTTACATGTATTTTAATTTTATTATGTTTTACCTTTAATTATACTAATTTTTAAAGATCATGAGTGTGTCGAAGTTTTAAAATGGTAAAGGGGTAGTTATTTTAAATACAAACCATTTTAAAATATTTATTTTGAAATTTATTTTAAACCATATGGTGGTTTGTTTTTAAAAAGTGGTGTTCGAATGGAAAGAGATGATTTAAATTCATTCTTTCAAAAAGGGAGATGTTTAAAAGGTAATGGTTGGTTTTTGAAACGACATTACCTTGGTATTTCCTCTTTGAGTCATGTTTTATAAATGATGTTTTTTGAGAGAGATGATAAGGCATTGTTTATTTATTTCCATTTTTGTGAAAAAGTAAATGAAAACTTATTTTTCTATTACTTTCAAAGTAGTAAAATTGATTTATTTATAAAAGGAATGCAATGGGATCATTAATGTATCCTACCAGACTTTATCTCACACCCAACATACTCATGTTGGTGGGTATATAGTATTTATGTTTTTTTAGGATCCCATTCTATGGATTATAGGTTGGTTTTATACCATTATCCATTGATAAGCATGTGTTTTTGGGTTCATAATGGTGACTTGAGAGTTTCAGGATGGTGGTGGGGTTGTCTCCCAATTTTGTTTGATCGACAAGTTGGGTCATGTGGTGTATTAACATCTTCGACCTCCTACTTTTGTCTTTAGATTTGTTTCCTTATTGTGGTTTGTAAAATATTTGTATATAAATGGTTTCTTTTATATGGATTTTTTTGGAAAATTATTTTGGTATCATATATTTTTATTATACCATGTTTGGATGTTATGGTTTTAAAAGTTTTTATTTTATTATGGAATGGTTGTCCAATGCATGAACACCTCATGACAGGTTCCCGATTGGAACCCATTTTTTGATCTTGGTTTTTTTGAGGGTTAAGTCATTACCACATGTTCATTACCCTAGAACTTGTCGCCAAATCAGCGTGACTGGGAACATGCCTCAGACCTTGTGTTAGATTGACCCAGCTGATGTGTTAGGTTGATTCAGGTTGGTTCACCATACAGTTTTCAATGCTTTGTCCATGTACTTGTTCACTAAAATCTTCCACAAAATCTTTGTATAATTCTCTTTTGTATTTCTTATATTTTTACAAATAGAGCCAGATCATGGTATATACTTAGTGGTTGAGTCCTATCCAATAACCATCATAGATGTCAGTAGATTTTTCCTCAAGGATAATACCTAACACCCATTGAGTTAGCACATTGAGAACTTCAAATTTACACATGTTTAAGTTATTCATCCCATCAAATTTCTCTACCAAAAATTTGGTTTTGGATACAATAATTCTATGTTCCGAAGTACTTGTGGTTCTAGTATGTACTTCTGCAATCATCTCCTTGGGTAGAACGAGTGGAACCATACTACTTTCAACTTGAAGATTATCTATAAAAATAGTTCAGAATTTACAAAAATTGGTCAAACCAATGAATCTGGAATAGTCAAAAATGCTAAAACTGACTATTTGAACACTTCAATTGGATCCGTGATGATAATTTTTTTAAAACCATTTTTATTTGTAAAGAACTTAAACAAAAAATGGTACACCATTTTTTTTGTTTTTCTCACCAACGTAACAACCCCCCCACCTTTTCTTTATTTTTATTCTAATGTGACATCATAGAGTACCTTATCACCTTTAAAAAAATTATTCTCAGATTTTTTTACATAAGGAAAACGAAAGTAAGCAAGGGGAGAAGGAAAAAAGCAAGCACACACAAAAATTATATGGTTCGATCAGGAAGACCTATATCTATAAGGAAGGTAGAATATTCTTATTATCAAACAGAGACATTGATTAGATTTTTTTCCCAAAAACATTACCCATATTTATAGGATGATAGTAAAAGAAAATTTAGTGGTCACTACAAGAAATTTTTTGGGTGGTCGCCAACTCCTATTGTTCTTCAAACGACACCAATCCCCTGTTGCGGGTCTTCTTTGATGGTTCCAATATTGAGGTGGTGATATTTTATTTCCATCAATATTCAAAAAAATTAAATAACTTGAATGAAAAAATTAAATCACATGAATATTTTAATTTTTTTAAAATAAATTACTCAAATTAAAAATTTTAACTAATCTGAATGTTTTATTCAAGTTAATTATTTTAAAAAATTTAAAAAAATTTCCATATTTCAAATTATATAAGAAAATTTAATATTTTAAAATAATTTGAATAATTTGAATATTTTAAAATAATTTGATTTCTTTTTAAAAATATCATGTTTTTTTAAAAAACATTAAAATAAAAAACTTGAATATTTTTTCTTATTAATTTTGTTGATTTTATTCAAGATATTTTTTTTATTTTTTTAAAAGGTTAGAAATAAGGTCCCTTTTATTGAAATAAAAGAACAAGGGAACAAAAAAGAGAGATGGGGTCAGACAAGGCATCACTGACCTCATAAAAAATAGTCACATACCAAGATTTTTCCTAATTTTTATCTTAATCCAGTGTTATGATTCTTTCAAAGCATTCCAATCAATTCCTCGACCACGTCCGCATCCTCAACCCCTAGGGAAATTTTTTTTCAAGTTATTTATTTTAAATTATTTAAGTTTAAAAAAACATATTCAATCCATTATTTATTTTAAATTATTAAAATTATTCAATAATTTGAATGTTTTAAATAGAAAACTTAATGTTATTTAATTTTTTTATTCAAGTTATTTAAACACTTTAATATTATTTATTTTTTTATTAAACTTATTTATTTTAAAATATTCATGTCCTTTATTTATTTTAAAATATCCAAATCATTCAATAACCTGAATGTTTTAAAAAAATGGCGTAATATTTTTTATTTTTTATTCAAGTTATTTATTTTTAAATATTCAAGCTATTTTAAAATATTCAATTTTATTTATTTATTTTGAAACATTAAAACTGTTCAATAACTTGAATGTTTTAAATAAATGACTTAATCATATTTAATTTTTATTCAATTTATTTAAACAATTTAATGTTATTTAATTTTTTATTCAAGTAATTTATTTTAAAATATTTACGTTGTTTAAAAAATTCATGTTGTTTATTTATTTTAAAATATTGAAATTATTCAATAACTTGAATGTTTTAAATAAACAACTTATTTGTTTTTAAAAATTTTATTTATGTTATTTAAACAATTCAATGCTATTTTTTTATTTAAGTTATTTATTTTAAAATATTCAAGTAGTTTTAAAATATTCAAGTTGTTTATTTATTTTAAAATATTCAAATTATTTAATAACTTAAATTTTTTAAATTAATAACTTAATGATTTTTAATTATTATTCAATTTAATTAAACAATTTAATGTTATTTATTATTTTGTCCAAGATATTTATTTTAAAATATTCAATTTGTTTTTCTATTTTTAAATATTTAAATTATTCAATATCTTCAATGTTTTTAATAAAAAACTTAATGTTATTTATTTTTTTATTTAATTTTTTTAACAATATAATGTTATTTAATTTTTATTCAAGTTGTTTATTTTAAAATATTCAAGTTATTTAAAAATATTTAAGTTATTTTGTTTTTTTAAAATATTAAAAATATTCTATTTTCTTAAAATAAATAACTTGAATAAACTATTCAAGTTATTTAATTTTTTTATTCAAGATTTTAATTTTTTTTAAATTTTTGTTATCTTAAAAAATTTATATCATTTTAAAATATTATCATTATTAAAATTATTTTAAAATATTGAAGTTTTGTATGTAATTTTAAATATTAAATTTTTTTTAAAAAATTAAATATAATGAAATTGAATAAAATATTAAAATATATATTTTTTAATTCAGGTTATTTTTTAGAAAAATTAAAATATTCATGGGATTTAATTTTTTTCATTCAAGTTATTTATTTTAAAATAACTTGAATAAATAATTTTGTTATTGAATTGAAATAATTTAATAAAAAATTAAATACCTTGAATATCTAAAATAAATAAGCCGAGAAAAAATTATAATTTTTTAATGTCGCTATTTTTTAAATACCTCAGATATTTTAGGTTAATGTTTTATGATTTTTAAAAATACTTATTTAAAAAAAATGAAGACGAGATACGGGATCATGCATCTCCAACAATATTCTACCATGAAACCCTCTCCCTCTGCAACATTGGTTTTATAAATACTATGTGGGGGTATTATTTGGGTAAAAATGTTTAATTTTTTCATTATTTTTAAAATTTTCCCAAAAATAAGTTTGGAAGCCAAAAAACAAAAGGTTTTATCTCTATCTTGTTCATAAG
The DNA here is from genome assembly GCA_963277665.1 of Viscum album. Taxonomy (NCBI): domain Eukaryota; kingdom Viridiplantae; phylum Streptophyta; class Magnoliopsida; order Santalales; family Viscaceae; genus Viscum; species Viscum album. Next base: position 1,174,539,031 of record OY728141.1, on the reverse strand, counting down.
TGTAAGCTTCCACCTGGCATTTGTGAAACTAAACTTTAACTTTGAAAATAAAATGTGCACATGGACATAATTCATGTAATTTTAAAATTTCAATGAAAAAATAGGTTTAGTGTAATGTTATATGTGTTGATATCCCCTAAAATAAAAATGTAAAAATGAGAAGGATTCATGTACATTCAATTTTTCACTACATTTTTTTTGTTGAGTTTAAAAGTTCAAGTGGTGATCTCCACTAAAAATTTACAATTCATGGTATAAATTTGAATTGAAAAATTTCATTAGAATATAAAATTGAATTTTAACTTTGAAGTAGATTTTCACACATGAGGATAATTCATGTATATTCAAATTTTAACTATAAATTTTATGTTCACTATAAAATATAAGTGTCATTCTCCATTGGAGTTATATATTTCAAATTTGTAGTGTAAATTTGAAGTATAAATTTCCACCATAAATTTAACACTACGAAATTGAACTATGACTTTTGAGTGTAAATGCACACTTGAGGAGAATTAATATACATTCAAATTTCCACTACAAATTTTCTTTTAAGTGTAAAATATCTCATGTTGTTTTTATTGGAAAATTTTAGTTTAAATTTATGATGTAAATTTAAACAATAAACTTTCAATGTTAATTTAACACTGTGAAATTTATAGCCTAAAACTATTAATATGAATTTTAATTATAGTGAAAATTTCAGGTTTAATTTTGTGATGCATCTTATATTTAATTAAAACTTTATTAAAAGTAATATAAATTATTCTTTATAGTAAAAAAATGGCCATGACATCCTTTAATGGAGACATATTTTATTTTTTATCGAATATATAACATCCCATCCTATTGCGATTGTGTTGTTGAGATAAATTGACACATTATTTCAGTCGCATTCCCAATCACCAAATACCGATGACCATTGCTGATGGTATATCATAATTTTTGGGGTATTATATCCCTCAAAACAAGATAATTAGTATTAAATAATAATAATAATTGAATTAAGAATCAAACATGGTGAAAATAAATCCATATCAAGATAACTAAAAAATATCTCAACCCCCAAATATGAATTCCATGTCATGAAATCATATAATATAAAACCTAAATTTTCTAAATGAGTTATTACATACCAAACCTGTTAGAGTTTGTTCCTTAAAACCAACTCTATGATATAACTTCGATTACCACATCATGTATACATTTGATATATACATGATTTTTTTATCACATATTGTTTTTTTCATGAAATACATGATAATTTCCATATAGTATTTATCATATTAATATGTTATAATTGTTCTCCACTATATTAATAACTCATATATGTCATGATTATAATATTAAACCAGATACCATGGTTTAGATACATAAGTTTGATAAGACACACTGATGTTTGACTGTCAGTTGTTAGAGGCTCATAAGACCTTAATACTTCTACTCATGAAGTCTGCAATTATTGACTTATAGGGGTAGGGTCATGAGAATGAACCCTCCAATAGTAACACTATATATTTCAAGGTTTTATTGGTATTTATAATATGTGAGTGGGTGTATTGATATTTATGAAGGGTTTTGTAAAAGTATAATAACATTTATCAGATCAAGCAAAAGTGATTAAAAACACTTGTTTGAGGATCATCATGCAAGATAATATAAAACTACATAAAAACAAAAATGAATAACTTATTGTAAAAACATGTGTACCTTACACTGAATATTATATGATACATCTTCATCTCTATATGAATTTGATAAAGATCACAAAGTGGAAAACATAATCATCATATCTCTGTAGTATATACATGAGTTAATCTAAATCATTTGATGTTTGGATGATATTATTATTTTATTGATGATGTTATAGCATCTAATATGCATAGAAGGAAGAAAAAGAAATATTTTTATGTATAGGGATGTTCACCCAATCCTAATTGAATTGCACACTCAATACTATCACATGATAGTAGTTAAATAGGAAATCAAGGATGCTCCTTGATTATCCTCTCATTTATTCATGTGTTGAAATGCATGAATACATACTATGGATGGTTTATTTATGCATTAATGCATAAAATTAATTTACTCTCAAACATTTCATATAAATGTGAAATGATTTCATTTAATGATATCTTATGTGGGTGAAACACAAAACGATAAGTATTTATAATCTTGCTACAATCACATATTGCATAAAATAATATACCCTTATGTGTATGAAAATCATAATTTGCATGAAATATATATATATAAATCTTTAGGCAATATTCTTATCAATATTCCAATTTCACTAAAGCCTTAAATACTTTGTGACATTTCAACTTATATTGTATCATATACAATAACTTGTAAAATAATAACCAAAAATCATTTGGCTATCTTCCAAAACTCATTTTTAGAAATTTAGCATTAACTTCACCTTGTATCACATCATATGAAATACCTTGTGAATACCCATACAAAAAACTTTTGGATTAACTCTAAAACATTTTTAGAGTAGCTCTCTAAGTGAAAACTCAATACCCATTTACTCAACCACAATGTGTGACTCCATGGGACTTTATATAATTGAAAACAAATATGAATCTCTAAATCTATATATATATATAAGAAAATCAAGTAATCTAGAAAAGCATCAATGCTACTCAATATATAAAGGGATCTGGTATGATATACATCAAACACATGTATCTTTATAACTTTTTCCACCAGTCTACATCATATGCAATCATGCATTCTCATATTTTCCCCTTTTTTCCAAGACATCGAGTGACCATGGTACATAAAGCATGTAAATACCATATATCCAAATCATCCATTCTCGATTCTCAAAGTATAGGATGATACGATCGATGAATACATCACATTTCATCTTTATGGATAAGCACATCTCATGTCCCCTATTCAGATAGATATATAATATCTAGGTGCATCTGCATGCTCCCAAAATCTATCTCAATCAAGGGTTTTGATATCATACTCACCACACGATAGGATAAATCGCATCTTGGTTAATCTCCAACTGATGATATTATCAGTAACATACCCAACCAACCTCATATTAATTAATTCAATATATATATTTGGGTATGTGTAGTATCAATGTATGAAGGTTCTCATTCTAGGAATCTCACCAACCTCAGGTAGTGGGGACTAAAATATGATCCATGCACCCATAGTATACCAAATACATTTATATGATATTCCATGTGGAATAATTTAGTGGGTCATCTAGCACACACAAAGAATTATATTCTCTATTTTGTGCCTCATGAGAATATTTTGTATCTCTATAATAGAATCTTACTCAGTTAACCTTAACATTTCATCATAACCTATAATACTCCATGATGAACATCAGTTAGGGATAAACAAAAAGTCACACTTTGAGAGTTCAATTTTTATTACACTTCATGAAATGCATATCTATATAGACACTTATGTAGCCAACATGAAATAATGATAAAATGAAGGTTGCTTTTAATATGATAATTTGTTGTATTCTTAAACTCTTTAAGAATATTTAACTAAAACAGTATAAGAATCTATTTATCATATTATATATGATAAACCACTAGATAAAACTTATGCTTGCTACACTTTTTGGGTTTTGTTAGTACATTACATCAAAAGTAATGTATGTCAAATATCTATGTGAAAATATGATAAAACTCTCCTACTAAAATCTTTAGTTAGAAATATCTATTAAGTAAGATAGTTTGAATAGTGGTGAGACTTAGGAATCATATTCCCAATTGTTCAACTCTTTGAACATATTAAAACTTCTTAACTTCATAACATAAAATGTTATGATGTCAACTTCCATTGTACACTTAGAACTCTTTCCAAGTTCATCATCATCATCTTTGGAACCATATTCTATCAAATGTTTTTCTTTAAATAATGTAACTACTTATACTATTGTTTACTAAAAAATACTTACTTTACTAGGGTATTAATTAAAATTCAATTTAAACTTAGATTGGTGTAATTATTTATTTTTTAACTTTGAAATTATTTAAGTCCAAACATACTCCCACTATCCTCTTAGATTTTAACGACCCAAACTTTTTGAATGATAATTGTTTCCTGAAAATGTGTGTCATATTATTTTATATCCAATAAAAATATATCTATTTAATAATAAAGTGAGTATAAATTGAAATGTGACCTCTGGGTTTTGACCGTTATTTTATTGTTGGTCAATTATTACCATTGGTCAATATTACTGTTGGAAACTAAACCCTTGATAATAATTTTAACATTATAATTACTATTTATAAGTAGAAATGATAAAGGATATTTAATGCAGAAGGAAGAAATAATAGCCTCAACCAGTAGAGTCATTCCATACAAATCCCAGTTTTTGGATCTTGGGAGGGAGGTAGAATCACTTGGATTTTCTCTTGACCAAGACTAAGATTAGATTCAACAATTTAGGCTTGAACAAAATTGCTTACAGGAGCCCGTAAGGGGCACAACGGCACTCTCTAGGGTTTTTCTCACGCCGCCATCCCCTCCTCGGAGCTCTCTTCCTCTTCTCTCAGTCTCGGCGGTTCGAGGTGGTGGTTCTCTGCTGTTGCGGCATTGATGGCTCGTCTGCGTGCACTGGTGTCTATTCCATGACGCAGTGTTGAATCTACGCTTGAGCTCCCGATCCGGCGGCTTGAGTTCGATCCTTCATCCTTAGGACTGGGTGCTTGGAGGTTGAGCGGTCTCTGGTGGTTGCGGATGGTGGCGTCGGGTTCTTTCTTTGTACGGTTTGATTTCGATTTTTCCTTTTTGAATTTGGGGTCTCTCTCTTGACTTGTCCCGGCTTGGTTTCTCTCATCTCATACTGGCGAGGTGAGGTTTGATTATGCCGCTGTTCTGAGTTTTCTGTGAGTTTTGGTTTCTTTGCTATGGAAATGGTTTTGGTGGAGGAGTTGCCTTGGAAGGTTTGGATGAAGCTCCGTCTCCTCTTTGGGGGCGTTTTGGTGTTATGTGACCTGCTGAAGATCGTTGCGGATGCTGCTGATTCTGGGAGTGGTCCTGCGTTGATGTTTCTGGTGACCTTGTCGTCAAGCTTTCCGATGGACGGTGTCGCCGGCGAGTGATGATGGAGGCGCGTGATGATGAGTTCCCGTCTCGTGGCTGTGCGTCCCGAGGAGCCGCGTGACGTGCGGCGTTGCATGGACCGAGGAGCGGATATGACTTTTCTCGTTTTGTGTGTTTGATAATTTTGTATTTTGGATTGTAATTCTCGGGTTCACGTGAAACGCTTCTCGAGGTTTCGCGCGGCTCGAGGAAGGCTCAGGGTTCGTGGTTTTTGATTTTTAAATTTCGGATGTCGTTTGTGCTTGGGGGATCAGGTGTATGGTTGTAAGGTTTCCGGTTCTCCTAAACCTACTTTTACTGTACTTTTCCTTTTCTTTAATAAATGGTCAGGGACTTTGTCCCTGGCTGAGCTTTCCTGGTAAAATTGCTTACAGGAGAAGTTCAAGTTAGTGGAAATTACCACTCATGCGATGTTAGCTGAGCTGCCCCATGAATCTATCACCATCACACACCTTACCCTTAGGTCATATGATGGTATTATAAAGGTTTATTTTTCAAGGCCTTAGTTACTTAATGTATAATACCTTTGTGTAAATAAAATTTTTGTTCCATCAATTTCATTTTGAGATTAGTTTTTCTTAAAAATACGATGAATGTGATAAATTGAATTTTCGGACAGAAATTGTACTTTTTAGAAAATATATAATTATTATAATAAAACATTTTATTATGAATAATGTTTATTTTAATGAAATATATTTATAAAAAAACTCTTATTTAAATATAAATGATAATATAATTTGTTTTTCAAGTGTCAAAATTTTCACTATGCATTTTCTATCCGCTATTATTTTTAATAATAAGGATTTTTATATTTAAAAGTTAAAATTATCATATTTAGAGAATTAATATGATAAAATAAATATCATTTTTGAAATCATCATATTGAAATTAGGTTAGGGTGAATTTATGTTAATTTTCCAAAATATTTTTTTCTCGGTGAATAGTAAAGATACAGTTTGAGTTTTTCAGTAAGTTTAATGAAATAATAATTATTTCATATTGATGTAATAATTATTTAACCATAATCTAAGTACAAAATTATTTTATTTTATTTTATTAATATCAATTATTTTAATATATTTTAATATATTTCTAAATATATAATTTACTTTCCAAAATTTTAAAATGGAAACTTTAACTTAAAAAATAATATTTTGTTGAAACTTTACTTTTCCTTACCAAAATAAGTAATATAAAATTATGGTCGACTATTTTGGGATAAAATTAAATAAAATATGATCCAAGTGTCCAATACCATGGGGAAATACTATGGTTAAGCCCATGGATTTTCAATTACCATTACCTAAGTGTCCATTGACTTTATTTGAAAATTAATAAACAAATCCCCCTGTTTTTCTATAAATACTCACCCATTTATCCATTTTATTTCATTAAAAATTCATCCCCATGAATCTATAATAGTTTTACCTTACAAGGAGCCCTCCCAAGGTGTCCTAATTCCCCCAAGTCCCTAATATTTGTGGTTTAAGAGTTACTCTTCAAGGTAAGGGAAATCTCAACTTCTCTTTTCCTTTCAAGTTCCCTTTTTTATGTGGTATGTATTTCAAGTTTCCAAAATATATTCTTCTATAAATTTTATTATATCCCTTTACTATAATAATATTATTTTATTAATGGGATACCATTTTCCCCTATCTTTTTACCATTGTCTAAAACCATGTTTTATACCGTTATGCTACCAAATTTTCTTCTTAAAATTTCTCTTTTCCTTAAGAAAATTCTCATTTTATTTTATTTTTGTGAATACACAAACCTATTTATTTTCTAGGGGTATTTACCTAGATATAAAAATGATATGTTTTATTCATGTATTAATATACATGATACCCACTTTCCCTTTCCGTGGTTTTAAAAAGACATAATGATGTTTTCTTTAAGAACTTCTTAAAAACGTCATCATTTTGATATGAAACCCATTTATTTTATTATACACGGGTTATTTATGAAATGTTTTATTATGATATATGTGGCTCACATTAATTAATTCATATTAATGGTTCTCCCTGATAGTTCTCTAATGAATTGGGTAAATAATTTATTCTCTAGAGATGACATGTTTTATAATACCTTGGTGAATAACCTCGGTAATCTTTTCAAAACCTCAGTGAAAAACCTTGGTGATATGCTTATTAATGACTCAATTAAATGTTGTAGCTGAATTTACATGTTATGATTCATTTTATTTTTACTATTATATGTCTCTTTTTTTCCTTTTCTCATACGTTCTAATTGATATTTCTCAATATCACATGTATACTATTTCCCTTTCTTTCCTTTATTGGGCCTTATGCTCACTATTTCCTTTGATGTATGTATCTAGGTTATGAGATGAAGTAAATGTACTTAGGATGAACCTATTATTAATCATTTAAAGTGTATTATAATAATATTTTATGTTTTCATGTATTATGTACCTTATTTCTCAGAATCTAAACTTTAAAAGATCCACCATTTGTACAATGTAATGTAAAGTTATGCCATAAAATGGTGGGGTTCCATAGATGGTATCAGAGGATGGTTTAGTTATTTGTAAAAATTAGGGTTTTAAAACTTTAGGAATAACCTTAGGGAAAATTTCAACATCATAGTATTTTAGTAAAATATTAAGTAAGTGGTTTCTGAGTAAATAACTCCCTTTATAGATATGAAAAAGTGGACGTAGTTTTGGAACAGATATACTAGGGGTAACAACTCGGACAAGGTGTGTCGGACCTAACTCAGCGTAACCCGGTACATGATAATGAGCCTTAATACATACCTAGTTTGACACTCCTAGGGGATATGTTTGGTTAATTAAAATTTTTTTATGAACCATTATTAACGATATATAGAAAATGTAATTATTTCTATTGAATACCATACTTATGTTTTAAGATATAAAATTATTCTAGAATTATAATATTATTAAAATAAACACGTTTCTAACTAAGTTTTTATTCTTTTAAAAAATGGATGGAAATAGGAGGAAAAATGTAAATGGTGAGTGCAATAGACCAGACACTGATGACCCTCTGATGGAAGCCAAAATGGAAAACTTTATGAGAATGATGAATCAACTGACTCGAGTTATGATAAATAAATTGAATCAAGCTGAGAGACCAGATTCTCCTCAAGGGGAAATAATTTACATCAAGTCCTTTATGTATCAATGAATACCTTCTTTCTATGGATCTACCAACCCATTGATTGATGAACAATGAATAAGATCTATAGAAAAGATATTTTCTATACTTGATTTTTCAGAATAAGAGAAAGTCACCCTGACTGTATACTGATTATGTCACATACATGACTTCTTTTAAAGGTTTTTTTCATTTAATTTCCATTATTTCTTTTTTTGGGAGTTTCCCATTCATTTTGATGGAATTTGTGGGTTTTCAAAATTTGGGCCAAATCGTGAGCTCATTTCCAGATTTAAAAATAAATTTTGTTTCTTTTATAACTCCTTCATTTTTCAACATTTTACACTCACTACACTTCCCAATTGGCATAATCCTGTATATTAAAACCACTATATCAATTTATACCCCATAAGAATTCATAATAATGATGGATTTGGGTTTTTATTAAGGTGTTGGCCCAGCCCGAAATCCCAATTCCTACTTTAAATATTTGTTTTAATTATTTAATATCTCATTAAAATTTTATGTTTTTTCAGTGATTAAAACTCTCATATGAGACCACATACCCAAGGCTCACCCCCATTCTCTCCTCATTCTCTTTGGAGCTCATTTTCATCGCGAATTTGGGCGATACTTCTCCGGATTTCCCAAATCCCCCATATTTGAATAGGTAAATTGATTCTTTCATAAATCTTTCTATTTTTACTCTTTTTCTCCCATTATAGTTCCTACATGACCTCCTCAGCATTATTAAAACCTCAATTTCATTTATGGTTGTTTTGAAATTCATCTACTAGTGTATTTAGGTCATTTTCTTCAAGATTTATTCGGGTAAGTGTTTCTCTCTTCATTTCCTTCCTTCTCCTTAGGGTTTCCTCCCCCTTTAATAAATTTATAGAGTTTTCAGAAGTTAGGGTTCATACCTAGGGTTTTATTTGGGGTCTTTTTGGTGAAATATTATAGTTTAGGGTTCATTTTCACTTCCTTGTGGTGCAGTGGAGATGCTGTTGAGGCTCCACACCAAGCTTCAAGAGTTTTGACTCAAAAGGTAGGTGATTCAATGTGTAACCATTTCTTTATGAGTTAGTTTTATTTTTTTACTAATTTTTTTATGTTCCTAATGTGTTATGAGTGGTGAGAAAACTATTTTTGATGAATTTGATTAAGCATTTAATTCTATAGTTTCATTTTGATTTAAATTGGGTGTATTTCCATGTGAAACTCTTATGGTATTATTTGGTTTATTCTCTAACATATGAAAGTGGTTTAGTAAATGTTTTTTGGGCTATAAATTCTTCTTTGTTAGGGTATTTTTGTGCTTTTGGGTTTTAAAGATGGTTTTTGAATGTGTTTTATGTGTAAAACCTTGTTATACATCTTGAGAGTATTTTATGAAAATGTGTGTTTTCATGTGTATCTTTTGTGGTGTTATTCGAGGTAATTTTATGACACTTGTGAGTGGTTTAAAAAATGTAACTAGGGATGAAAATTTTGTTTTGGGTTGGTATTGGTGTGGTTTTGTCTTGGAAAGAGGGTTTTGAAATGGTTTTCATGTGTAAAGCTTGGGTATACTTCTTAGAATTGTTCTTTGAAAGTTTTGAATGGTTTAAGGATTTATGTAAGAGGTGAAACCATATTTGAAAACTATTTTGGTTTGTGTATATTTTTAAATGGTCCATTTTAAATGTGAAAGGGTCTGTTTTGTGATGCGTTCCATCTTGAAAATGTTTTATAAAAATGTTTAAAGGATTTACTAAAGTGTGAAAGAGATATGAACGTGGTGTGGGATGTTTTGTGAGGGTGTGATGTGAAAAATGAATTTTGTTGTGAAAGGAGTATTATGTGTCATGTGTGTGGGTTTTTATGTTATTTTCACTATATTGTAAAGGTTTTATGATTTTTAAAGGATTTGTGGAAGTTTTAAAGAAATTTGAAAAGTGTTGTGGGCTATTTTGGTGTGAGTTTGATTTCAAAATCAATTTGAATAAAAAGGGGGATGATGTGACTTGTGTGAAGTACATGTGGGATTTTTTTTCTGAATTTGTGATGTGAAAGTGGAATTTTCATGTGAAAATTATATTTCTTTGCTTTTTTAACTTGTTTGAGCACAAGAGGGAAGCCCGAGTATCTAGGTGGGTGGACGTGTACTAGTATGCTAGTGATCCCGTGGGGTTTGACCTCAGTTTTACATAGAAATATGGATGCTTACAACACTAAATAAACTATGATGATGATTATGGGGGACCACTAGGTTATGGGTATTTTGCCTACTAGTGGCTCATTCACAAGAACATATATTTGTGATGGTTACTTTCACCGAGATATGAGGTACCTTGGACCCACAACGAGCTAGTGCCTAGGGGTTATTTCCCTTGCTTATGCTCATTAGTTACTTTGTGATTACCATCATCATGCGGTATGGTTGGATGAAAAATTCAGTAGCTTTATCATTTATTTTAAAAGTGTTGATTCTTTGAATTATCCCACTTGAAAACTATTTTTATTTAAAGTTGCATCTTTTAGAAATTGTAGCTAGCATTTCATGTTTTAAAAACTTGCATGATTTTCATCTCTAAATTTTATCACATGGAATATCTTAGTGGTGATATCCTAATAGGATTTGGATCACACTCTAATTATACCATTGGATGTAAGTATACTTGTTTTTTTTGTCGCAGTTTTGGGTATAGTTTTTAGTGCCAATGGTTCGGGTTTCTAGCAGGTCCTTCGTGGTGTTGTTTTGTGGAGATGGCTTGAGGGAAGTGCCTTTTGCCATGAAGATGGTTCTTGGGATGTCATTTTTGGTTTTAATAATTTGTTATATTCTTTGATAGTTGTTTTAAACCATGTAATTCAGTTATGAAATTTTTTAAAGGATGGTTTTATTTGAAAAATCCTGATTTATTTTATTGGGTTTATTTGTTGTTTTATGTTTATAAACTCAGGTAAATCGTTCCTAATTTTTTAGTTTATGATAATCGGCACTTATTACAGCCCATGGGGATCGGGAACGCCCTTAGAGCCTTGTCTCGGACTATGTTGGGTGTCAGTTTTGATGGAGAATAGATTCAGTTCATGATAAAATGGTATCAGAGGAGGTTCAGGTTAACTCTTTAGGTCATGTTATTTGGGGAGCAGTCAGGATAATCTAGAGTTAGTATTGTCAGGACTTGGAATTATGGTAATGGGTAGTGTTCCTGATCACCACACCTCAAAATGGGATTCAAGTCACCAGGGGAAGTCGGGACTTATTCGAGTACTTTGGTTTGCTTGGTTTGATGATGATTAGGGTAAATGAAAAGAGAGTTGGGTTAATAGTCTTAGTGAGCTCGTAGGACCTGACAAGCCATGTGGATACATGGATATTTCTCTAGAACACTATCCATGATGGTGAAGTGATTGGAGTATGGCCTCCAACCATATGTACAAGTCATCCACCAAAACTAGTTTCCTCTCGCATTGTCTTTTGTCCTTTAGTTTGGAAATCTTGGAAGTTTGGTTTTAAAGAATAAATGACATGGTTTTAAGAACTGTAAAGTTTCTGTGAAATGATTTTTTAATATATAAGGAGGGGTTTGATTTTTTAAATGATGGAATTGGAATCTTATAATTGTTTTTAAAGGTAACATGGTGTGTTTACACCTCTTTTGAAAGCAGGAACTATGTTAAAGTTGGTTTTGAAATTTTTTTTCCAATAGAGTTTTCTAAATTGTTGAAAGGTATTTTAATGGGATGAAATGTTTTGAAATTGATGAGAATAACGTGAAAGTGAGTTCTTATTTAAATGGTTTTGTTTTTATGAAATTTTTTTTAATATGTAAATTGGGATTTTGATTTCGTGGTTAGTAGTCTTGAGAAAAAAAGGAAGTATTGGTTGGCTGTTTTGGTTTTGAAAAGTGGAAAGGATTTTTGTTTTAACCTTTGGTATTTCCATGAGAGACCACATGCATGGGGTTATATGGGATGATGGATTGCTAATGACATAACTAGATGAGTGCTGGGATGGATATGAGGAGGGTTACTAGTGGAATGGAAACATACATGTGTGAGGCCCATGGGGTACCAATGGTGAACATGCTAATCGCTGAACCGTTTGTTTTCAAAGAAATGTTTTAAAGGAAAAAATGTTGTCTTGATGACTGATTTGGGCTGGTGTGTTTTATGTGTTTTTTGAAAATTTTGATGTTGTGGGATGTTTTGATTCCAAGAACCCCTCATGTTTGAACCGTGTTTTGGGTTTGTGTTTGGTCGGTAAGCTGGGTTGAAGGGATAGTTAGTGGTCTCTTCTAAGAAATGTTTTGGGATGCCATTACATTGGTTCTATTTGTGAGTTTAGATCTAGTTTGTGGAAATTCTTGACTAATAGACTATCTTGGTTGGGACCTTGGGTTTTCTCGTTGGATAAGGTACACCCCCATTAAGGGTTAATGCACTACTGAAGTTCAACCTCGACTGTTTCTCCATTGAAAAATCCTACAGTCGATCAATATAAGGAATATTTTCTCAAGCTTTGTAGAATGAGTCTACACCCTTTACTTTCATTGATTTGTGGATCCTCTTGTAGCGTAAGAGTGCTTGTGGAAGGTTGAAATAAACCATAGTATCTTAAGTTAATTGATTTATCGAAGGTGGAAATGGTCTGGGTTTGTTAGTGTGGATGAGTGTCTGGATGGTGTAAAAGAGGGCCTCTGGGTCCTCCGTAGTCTCTTCGAAGTAGAAGTTCACATTAAACCACTAGTGTGGGAAATCTGGTCATGAGAGGCTATTATGGACCCTTTCTGGAATTCTGTGTTGCTTTGGGACTTGGCATAAGGTCCCTTTCCATGTATTGTTTCTATCAGTCGCAGTGGCCATGTTTGGTTCCACCTTGTGTTGTCATGTTCTCATTTGAATATAAATGTGAAAGTCATGAAATCCTCTGAGAGTCTCTGTTATGTTGGGAGTATGTCTCCCTTGTAAAAACATCAAAATCCTCCATTTTAGAGGAAGGTGATTATATGTGTCCTTTCCTTCTGTTGTTCCTCACCAAAAGAAACAAGGATTGATGTGTGTGCATCTTCTAAGCCCTTGAATCAGTGAGATATTGGGTTAGGGTAAGGTGAGTTGGGAATGTGTTATGTCTTGGTAAAATTATTGGGGATTTCTGTGTAACTGTTTGTATCACCGGAAGAAGAAGTTCTATTCAGGGGGTTTCCAAAGCCTAATTATGAGGCCAAATATGCTTCAATCATTTGATATCTAGACATAGGTCCCAGAGAGAAGCTTACGCGTAGTCAGGGGAAATCTATAACATCCCAAGGTTTTCTAAAAATAAATTGAAAATGATTGAAATTTTGTTTAAGTTATATATTTATAAGTATCCTTTAAACATAATTTTATTTCTTCTATGTTTTGAATTTCAAGAAACTGTCATCTACATTTGTGTTCAGTATATTATTTAGAGTCTGATGAAACAAACTTGTTTTTTGGTGAATAGTAACATGCCCTTATGAATAGTAATATGAATAGTAATATGACCTCATGAATAGTAAATAATAATATTATTTTATTTTCCCAAGGCAATAGGATAATGGGATCTTAATTAATTTTCCAATGTCACATAAAACTAATTGCACTTCAATATTGTTATTTTTCGAATTAACTGTGACCTTATTTAAAAATTAAATTAATAATATTTAGAAAATTAATTTTTAAAAATGGAGTTCATTTTTGAATTCTACATGTCGAAAAATGGTTGGGTTAAATTTTTGGTATTTTTCTGAAACTCTTGAATTTTCGGTGAATAGTGAAATACGATAAACTACCGTATAATCAATTTATCAGTAAAAATGCACTATTTATGACATAATAAGTGATGCAAGGCCACTTGCATCGAACTCACATGATATTATCACTATTTAGGGCCACTTTATTTGAGATTATTCATAGTCTTGATAAAAATATTATAATAATGATTAAAATAATCTAAAATACCACCCCTCCTCCACTATAAATATCACCCTCACTCCCCTCTTCCTCCCACACCTCTCAAGCCTTGAGCATTGTCTAATTTATGCCAAATTCCCTCCCCAATCTTCTTCCCCACGTCCTAGAGATGCTGGTCTCACCAAAAGACCAAAATCAAAGCCCTTAAGAAGGATCTCAAGGATAAGAGATCAAGAGGAGGTTTTAACAAGTTTGAAGTAAGACAAGCTTAAGGTAAGGGAATTCTTAACCCGATTTCCATTCTTTGGGTTAACCTTCTATTTTAATATTTATGGGCTATTTAAATTGTTTTTGTGATGGGTTCTGTTTATATTATGTTCCATTATGTGTATTTACAGAGTATATACATATTCCATCCACTCTATTAAGTCTCACTTCAAGTATATGATGTTTATGAGAGACTTTTCTTCTAAAATCCTCTTTTAAAATTCTGTTTTACAAGATTCAAAAGCAATGTTTTTATGCTATTATTTATGTTGTATGATTATGTTTTGGTTATTGGGCATTGTTTATGATGAAGGGTGGGACCTATATTTCCCTCCAATGCATTGGGTATGAGTAAGTTGGAGGTCGGCCATATGGTTACTCCACGTGTAACTGCGATGGTTACACAAAGTATGGTAGCCGCGAGGGTTACAAATTTTAAGATAGCCAAGATGGTTACAAGATTATGTAAGTAATTCCCTAATATACCTCTATGATTATATTTATGTTTTTGTGGATCTTGTGTAAATCTCATGTTAGACGAAGTAAGTATTTATGGGTGTAAAGCATGTCTTTTGAAAATGTTTTCATATGTTAAGAGTATTCATGGACTAATGTGATTTTTAATTCTTTTTCATACCTTACTGATCTTTTGTGCTCATCCCAAGTTTTTAAATGATTTTTCACAGGTTAATGGATGAGTAATACAAGGAAGTAAGACATGTTAAATGTTGAAGAATTGTCAAGGAGTCTTGTTTTAAGTTTTAATGTTTTATATTCTGAGAAAAATGGAAACTGATTGTATGGTATCCACTATGTAACAATGTGAAATGTTATGAATGTTTTGTCTTAATTATCTAAATCTCTAAACTTGAAAATATCCTCAATGTAAAAGGACGTGTTTTCTTGAATAAATTCAAGATTATGTATGTAACAAGTGCAGGTCTTTATAGTTGGTATCAGAGGATGGTTTAGATAACTTTAGGGGTTAGGGTGATGCTAATAGAATACCATAAATGATTTTCACTCTATGTTTAATTTGTTATAGAATTTAAAGATTACCATGTTGCTTCATCTAAGAAATGTTTGTTTAGAATGGTTTTCCGCAGAAGGAACATGGATGCTGAAGAGGAGAGGCACCTACAGAAAGACATCCTTCCTGATCTACAGCCCAGAATGGTAGGGATTGGAACCGAGCAGTTTGTGACAGTAATGGCTCAGCTAATGCATGCAATAAATGGTGGTGGCATCCATGCAAGAGAACAAATAGAGGTACCCCAACGGAACATGACAGTGGTGGAACATTTTATGAGACAACATCCTCCTGCATTCAATGGATCTTCTGACCCAGTGGTAGCAGAAGGATGGATTAAAGCCCTTGAAAACATATTTGATGTTATGGGATGTTCGGAAAATCAAAAGGTAAGTCTTTCCATTTATCGTTTTTAAGGGGAAACTGATCAGTGGTGGTCAATGGTAAGGAATATCAGGGGTAGAGATGATTTTGATGCCTTAGTGTGGGATGAATTTAAAAGTCTTTTTCTTGAAAAATATTTTCCTAAGGTGGTGCGACTTAGAATGGAGAAGAAATTCCTTGAATTGAAACAAAAGGAGGAATATTCAATGGCTATGTATGAGGCGAACTTCACCCGACTGGCGAGGTATGCTCCAAATCTTATTCTGGATCTCGATAGCAAAATCAACCGTTTTTACTCAGGATTGAAGCCAAGGTATCGAAGGGCGTTGGTGTCCCGTGAATACAAAAGTTATGAGAAACTTGCCCGATGTGCTGAGAGGGTAGAGATGGAGTTTGCTGACGATCACATGCATTTTCTAAACAAAGAGAAGAAGAGGTTTTGTTGGCAAGCAATGGGTAAGAATCAACCAAAGAAATATGATGGTAAGAAAATCCAGTTTCCAGTTTGTGAAAAGTGTGGCAAGAATCACCCTGGGGAATGTCTTATCAAAACTGGGAAGTGTTTTAAATATGGTAAGTTTGGACATATGGCCCGAGATTACAATGAAAATGATCCAAAGACTAATCCTGATAAGCAAACTGTAAAGTGTTTTAAATGTGGTGAGATGGGTCACTATGCAAATTTTTAGGTCCACAAGGCTGAATACCCTGAGAGGGGGGGTGAATCAGGGTATGACTAATTTAAAATTAATGCCCGTTCTGATATTGTTTCACTGTTGAGAAAAACTCTCTTCTCTCTTTTTCTTGTTGCACAAAGTAAGTAGAAAGTGAAGTATGCACATGAAACAACAATTTTACTTGGTTCACCGCAAAGGGATACGTCCAAGGAGCATACGCCGACAAGTTGCCGATCATACCAAATTCCACTAATCTTCACTAGATGTGGATTACAAGGTTCGGGCTAGATCACTTCTAAGCCCAGGCTCACTGCCTTTACAAGTTTAGGGTCAGCTCACTGCTTTCCCAAGGGTCACTCCCTGTTTCTCTCTCTCTGGATCACTGCCGGTGGAGAGGATCACCTTCTTCCTCTTCCTATGCTCACTGCTCTTGGAAGGAATCCACTCACAGTTTATAGACCTGTAGGTCACTTCATTTTCATGAATGAATGCATTTTCCTCTGTGTATAGATGCTCTGTTGAAGTAAAACTTTCACCTGTAGATGAATATCTCTTTGCACCGAAGGTATCGGGCAACGTACCAGCTTCCACGCAGTCTGAGAAGCACCGCTGGAACAATTCCTTACTTGGCGCTCAAGTCAATCTTGGCGCGCAAGTATCGGCACGCAAGTCACAACGGGCGTGCAAGTCCTCCTCAGACACTTGCGTGACTCAAGCTTCCTCAACTCCAAACTTGCGCGACTCTCTTCCTTTTACACCCAAACCAATATTGGTGTGCAACTGCCAACCGGCGCGCAACTTCTAACACCGGCACACAACTTCAACTACTGGCGCGCAAATTCACCTGCGCGACCCACACTCACCACTTGCGCGGCCACCACACCTACGCGACGGGAGCTCTGATTTCTCAAAGTGTTGAACTCCGGTTCAAATGAGGAGGGGTGGTCCAGTATTTATAGGCAATCTGACCACCCTGCGCGACGGCGCGCAAGTCACCTGCACGACCCACTTTCATCGCGCAAGTCTGCTGTCTTTTTAGACACTTACGCGACCAACTCCCAAACTTGTGCGAACCTTTTTCCTTGGCCATATTTTGATCTTCTGATCTTGAAAAACATATGGTGCGCAAGTTTCCTATACTCCAAGTCCTCGGCGTGCAAGTCCCTTTGCCAAAAACACTTTTCTTCATTTGCCGATTTTCAAGCCCTAAAATTTGGCAAACACTGGAAAACGACGCCACCTTATATCTGTTCTTTTGTACCACCTCCAGTTCATCCATTACTTTTATCGACGTTCTTGAATCAAACATGGATTGTTGACCTTGGCTCTTGAACTCGACATTCCACCATGAAATCCTCTTTGTCAACAAATTTTTATGTCATTGTTTTGCTTTGTCAACAATCACTACTCAGATGTCCACTTTGTCAACAAACACAATCACCTCAAAAATGCTTCAATGATAACTTGAGGGATTTTTGCCCAACACAAATTCATGTCCAAAGAGGGATCCAAATGATGAAAATAAGCCAGACTACAAGCAGAAAGGTGTAGTGAGATCCTTTGCGACTACGTCAGCAGGTGTTGGGCCATCCAATGAAGTTGTATCAGGTACTTTGTTTGTTCACTCAGATTTTTCTAAAGTTTTGTTTGATACGGGGTCTATACATTCGTTCATCTCTGAGAAATTTTCTAGTAAATTGGAAATATCACATCAACAAATGAGACCCGAACTTGTTGTTAAAACACCAGGTGGAAATTTTATAGTAAAGAGGAAATATAAGAATATTTCTATTATTGTATGTGGAAAGACTTTACCTGAAAACCTTGTTGTTTTACCCTTAGTCGAGTTTGATGTTATTCTGGGGATGGACTGGCTTTCGGATTATCATGCTAAGATTGACTGTAGAGCTAAAGAAGTTGTTTTTCAGAAAGAGTTTTAGTTTGTATACAAGAATGAACCCATACAATTGATAACATATCAGGAAGCTGAGAAACTACTGAAAGATGGAAATGAAAGTTATCTTTCTCATATTGTTGAAAACAAGGGAACTATTCAAATTAATGATGTGCCAGTGGTAAATGAATACCTTGATGTTTTTCCTGAGGAGTTACCCAGTGTCATACCTGAATGAGAAGTCGAATTCACAATTGATTTAGTTCCTGATGCTAAGCCAATTTCAAAAACCCCATATCGTATGACTCCAATAGAACTTCTTGAATTGAAAAATCAGTTTCAGGATTTGCTTGTCAAAGGCTTCATTCGTCCCTGTACTTCACCTTGGGGAGCCCCTGTTTTGTTTGTTAAAAAGAAAGATAGTTCCATGAGACTTTGCATTGATTATAGAGCTTTTAATATCATCACTGTTAAAAGCAAATATCCTTTGCCTCATATTGATGACTTGTTTGATCAGCTCCCGGGAGCTCAGTACTTTTCCAAGATTTACTTGAGATCCGGATACCATCAGCTGAAGGTGAAGGAGGATGACATCCCGAAAACAGCCTTTCGTACTAGATATGGGCATTATGAAATTTTTGTTATTCCATTTGGGTTAACTAATGCACCTGCTGTATTTATGAATCTTATGAATAGAGTATTTCATGAGTTCTTGGATAAGTTTTTGGTTGTATTTATTGATGACATTCTGGTTTTTTCTAAAAATAAAGAGGAGCATGAAAAACATCTAAGGGTTGTTTTAAAAACTTTAAAAGAAAATAAACTATATGGAAAATTCAGCAAGTGTGATTTTTGGTTGCAACAAATTTCTTTTCTTGGGCACATTGTAAATAAGGATGGAATAACAGTTGATCCTGTCATGACCCGACCCTACCCGGGCTTGAGCCGCAACTACCCCATGCCCGCCTCCATAGGACAGGGGCTGGCGACCAGCGCCGAAGGAACAATAACTCGGGGAGGCCTTTGCCTAAGTACCTGTACACACACACGCAGCAAACTCAATGCAACAGTGTAGAGTAAAAGGAAGAACAAGCAGAGTAAAAAGAACAACTACTATATATATAAACCACAGATGTGCATCAAACTCTAAACAGTACAAAGTACAAGCTGAAAAGGAAAGGGAAAAAACACATGCCCAACCAAAAAGTGCCACAACCCGGCAACAGGTAAACAAAAAGAAACAGCTGACGGGTCTCCCACCTGGAACCCGGCCACGACCACCGCACGCGGTCCAAGCTCCCAAGCTCCTACGCTCCACTGAAGTCACACTTCACCTGTTCATCGTCTGCAAGGGCACACCAAGTATGGGCAAAGCCCAAGCAGGGGTGAGTATAAAAATACTCAGTAGGATACCCCGAAGTCTTGAGGGAGAAACAAAGGAGGTAACGAAGGGTGAGCAGTAGAGCGAACATGAAAAGTAGAGGAGTACAACTGAATGTGAAGTAGAATACCAGCAGAGAGTCCAGCTCAACCCAACAAAAGAAAGGAAGTATACTCGTCCAGACACAAGAAGCTGGAAACGGTGAGAAGATGAACTTCTCGTCGAGTCTTCGCTACCTATAGCTGGAGAGTAGACTTGTCCAACCACGAGAATCTAGACACGGAAAGCACGTGGCATACCCCGCGCGTCTTCGCCTCCCCTGGAAGGAGAGAAACAAAACCCAAGAAGTGGGTTCAGGAACATGGTATATACAATTCCATATGCTCTGTCGAGAAGTCCGAACCACGTCGTAAGGGGATCTCTGTCCCGTAGCTCAGCCCAAGAAAAGAGTAGCCAACAGTCCCAGACGTAACCATCATCATCGCCCAGAATCCCGCACATCTGCCCCGAACTACAAGCCAAGGGGCTCAATCACCGCACTTCGACACTATCCGCTTTGGGCGGCACTGACTCGACCGCACGGTTTTAGATCGCGTCATAAGAATGCATCTTGGTGGGGAAAGCGCCCCTCGTACTTGAGAGATCTAGGAAAGTCAAACCACACCTCATCACTGCCCTGCAGTCGAGAGGTCTCCTCAAAGTCAAGTCGTCACAACACTGACCCGTATAACCAAGGTTACCGCTCCGGTAAACACGGAGGAAAGCCATATACTAGCCTAGTCGAGAGGACTGAGTCTGGAATGTCAACGAGTGTCCCACTGCCCAGCCCTGCTGGAGGGTAATTCATAAACAGATATCGGGTGACCCACTACCTAGCCCCGCTAGAGGGTAAACCATATTAAGATACTGGGTGACCCACTGCCCAGCCCTGCTGGAGGGTAAACCATAACACATCATCCGGCGACCCACTGCCCAGCCCCACTGGAGGGTAGACCTTAATACATAATCAGGCGACCCACTGCCCAACCCCGCTAGAGGGTAGACCTGGAATAAGTCGACAGGCGACCCACTGCCCAGCCGTGCTGGAGGGTAGACCTGGAGCTAGACGACGGGTGACCCACTGCCCAGCCCTGCTGGAGGGTAGACCCTAAGAGGTCGTCGGGTGAACCACTGCCCAGTCTCTGCTGGAGGGTAGACCCTTAGTGCGTCGGGCGACCCACTGCCCAGTCTCTACTGGAGGGTAGACCCTAATAGCGTCGGGTGACCCACTGCCCAGTCTCTGCTGGAGGGTAGACCCTAGAAGCCGATGAGTAACCCACTGCCCAGCCCTGCTGGAGGGTAAACCCGAAGAAGTCGATGAGTAACCCACTGCCCAGCCCCGCTGGAGGAAAAAACTCAGAACTGCTCTGGCCATCTCTACTGGAAGGTATAACACTGGCCAACCGAACATGGAGTGGGTATCACGCAACCACCCAACTCCAGAACAACTCTCCCAAAATAGATTCAGTGCCTGTTCCATGACGGGGTGCCACTAGCACCGCTACTGGTCGATCCATCGAGAATGAAACCAGGGGGAGACCACTCAACCCTGCTGGTCAAACAAACGAGCACAGAGATACCCTCTACGTCGCGAGAGGTCAAAGTACGCAAAGCAGAACACGACACGCATATGGGGCCCACACGACGTGTGGCCCCAAGTCAACCCCAACCAAGTGCACGAACATCTCAGGTACAAACCACATGTACCTCCAAGCGCTCCCGTATACTCCCAGAGTATACATCGTCCCAGCCCAAAGGCTATCGTGCACACGACACCCAATGTCAACGTGAAGGCGTGACGTAACAACTCCATCTCAAAGGCCCAGGCACGACCAACCACAACTCATGAACCATTTATATCACTCTCCCAAGAATGAGCGATCACACACCAAGGGTCCGCTACAAACATGGTAGGACGAACCGCCACTGGGGCACCTTTCATGCTTCCACATTTAAATAGATCGCACAAGAGGCTCCGCACAACCAAACAGATCGCACCGTTGTAATCCTCGCAGAAAAACATACGAGATCATCTACTTACTCACCTCCAATGGATATCCGACGGAAAAGTCACCAACACCGCCTCACGCCCGACACGGCGCCCCGTGATCCCGAGCCCCGGCCCCGAAAACA
Source organism: Viscum album (assembly GCA_963277665.1). Taxonomy (NCBI): domain Eukaryota; kingdom Viridiplantae; phylum Streptophyta; class Magnoliopsida; order Santalales; family Viscaceae; genus Viscum; species Viscum album. Next base: position 1,174,517,055 of record OY728141.1, on the reverse strand, counting down.
GTCGGTCACATCGCACCATTGCGATCCCCTCGGGAAAACACGTCAAAAGCACTACTCAGATGAGTGCAAAGGATATCCAGAGAAAAAGATGCATTCCGGCGCACCGCACACGAGCGATGCCACGTGGGACCCGCATCCCGGTCCTGAAACTCAACGAACGGATTGCACCATTGCAATCCTCTCGAAAAAGTACACGAAATGGACTAATCACTTGTCCAAAACGGTCGCCCGGTGATAAAGCTGGAAATCACCGTCAACTCCCAAAACGGCCCTCGCGGGGCCCGCACCATCGTGCGGAATTACAGCGGGCGGACTGCGCCAATGCGATGCCCTCGAAAAAACACCCAACATCTACTGCTCGCACGCCCCAAACGGACGTCCGAGGAAAAAGTCGCTAAAAGCTGCACGCAGCTCAAAAGACGGGCCGTGGGTCCCGCGCCTCAACTCCGGCTTCAATGCCCGGAACCACCCTAGAAATCTCCGCCTCGATGCTAGGGTTTAAACGCCACTGACGGCACTTAAATCGGACGTCGGACGCGTCCGCGCCGCTCAAAACAAGATTCCCGGAAAGACGTCAAACCCCTCGACGTACGTGTCGCGCCACCGAGGCCTATCATTTCGGGAATTAAAAATTCCCAAAACCATTTCAAAAAGTCCGCCTCGTCGATACGGTTCCACCTCCATAGATAGCATGTCAATCGGACGCGCCGTTTAAGAGTTACGGCCCCCCGAATGCAAGGGGGCCTACCCGGGCCGGTCCACCCCGGCCGGCCCGGTCCGAGCCGTCGGCCCGCTGGCCGCGGCCCGCCTTAAACCTCCGGACCCGAGCGGGTCCGGCCCTCCTCATCCGACTGGCCAAAAGGCCGGTCTCCTGTTTCAGCGCAGGACCCGCCTCATGCGGGTCCTTGCCTCCTTTGAAACGGACCGGCCGAAGTCGGTCCTCGTTGACCCCGGGAAGACCGCGCACGGGTCTTCCCTCCTCCGCCGGACGCGACCGGTGCGCCGGCCTCCTCCGCGGCCGCTCCACCTGATGCCACTACCTCACCCTAGCCAGCATCCGCGCTCGCCCGGTCCTGCGTCGAACCCCCGCACCGGCGACCGCCGAAACCACCCGCGCGCCGCCTTCTCCGCCGAGCCGCGCCGCCGCTCGAACCAGCCGGAAACCGAAAACCCGCAATCTTCGGCGGATGATTGCGGGCGCCAATGATCTCGGAATTTGAATCCGAAAGATGCTTTGGGAAGGGAAAAATCTCTACTACGCATTCATGGGATTAGTTCGAAAATCCAATAGCAATTCGACATATGTTTATGGGTTCAAAGGATGTGTGGGAATTAAAAACGAAATACGCACGATCCCACCTCTTGGGCTTTGCCCGAAGCTTCGCGTCGATCCGCCGACACCACCGCACCTCACCGGAGTCTCCTCTCCGGAGGTGAAGGAGGGGTAGGAGGGTTTGATAAAGAAGAAGAAGAAGAAGGTGGGGGGTGGGGGTGTTTAAGTACAAATCACTTAAACGCCCGCCCGACAGCCCCGAACCCGAACTCCCGACGGGGTCGGGATTTAGCCTCCCCTAGGATAAGAACCATGCTCTGAGCGCAACGGAGGTCTCGGAATTTTATTCTGATACCCCATTCAAAAGTTATTAAACTTATCGCCCGAGGCCGCCAAATTACGAAAACGCCCCTAGGGCCATTTTTCACAAATGGCCCGCGCCCGCGAAACTTATACCCCTCCTAGGGTAAACGGAACGCTCCGAACTCAACGGTGCCCTTGGTTTTCCAATCCGAGCCACCGTTTAAGAGATACTAGTTTTTCTCCATTAAATGAATTAATTAATCAATTAATTAATCCGTTTAACGTTCCAGAAGCAGGCGAGGGGTCCAAACATCCCGCGCCGACAAATTTTATGTCGTTCCTAGGGTAAACACCCCATTCCGGACCCATCCGTACACTTGGATCCCTGATCCGGAACTCCTTTTAGGAGTTATCTCATTTATTTCTCATCTCCAATGTGAACGCACTGAAAATTTAATTCCGACCACTCCGGGGCTCGGAATCGCATGCCGTCTGAAGGCGCTGCTCTGGAATGTCATCAATAATATTACAAAGTCTTTCACAGTAAAAACCGTGTTCTTACAGATCCTGCCAAAACAAAAGTAGTTGATGAATGACCAAGACCCACAAATGTTACAGAGATTCGTAGTTTTCTGGGCTTAACAAGTTATTACCGACGGTTTGTTAAGAACTTTGCACGGTTATCTAGCCCAATAACTAAGTTAACACGGAAAGGGGTTAAATTTGTTTGGATAGGAGAATATGATGTTGGTTTTCAGGAACTAAAGAAGAGATTGGTGAATGCTCCAGTTTTGTCCTTACCTTCCCGGAATGGTGAGTTTGTCATCTACAGTGATGCTTCTTTGAAGGGACTTGGTTGTGTTTTGATGCAGAATGATCAGGTAATTGCCTATGCTTCGAGACAACTTAAACCTCATGAGCTAAATTATCCCACACATGATTTGGAATTGCCAGCTGTGGTTTTTACTTTGAAAATATGGAGGCATCATCTATACAGAACCAAATGCCAAATATATACTAACCATAAAAGTCTAAAGTATATATTCACTCAGAAGGAATTAAACATGAGGCAGAGAAGATGACTATAACTGATAAAGGATTATAACTGCACGATCAATTACCATCATTGTAGCAACTCAGGTTTTTGACCCTGTCAGACTTTGGAATGTTTCTACGAATAATTCCAGAGCTAGGCGTGAAGACGACGTGTGATTCAGAGGCCCGGTGTGCCCGAAATTAATTTTATAAAAATATTAAGTATTTGTATACTATGCACGTGGAAGGGGTGTGATATCTCCTAAACGGTAGCTCAGAACTGGAATCTGAGGGCATGGTTGCGTCCAGAACGTGCCGTTTACCCTAGGCGAGGTGTAAACTTTGCAGGCGCGGGCCTGCGGTGAGAAACGCCACCAGGGGCGTTTTCATAAATAAGTGGTGAAGTTAGTGGGTGAGCGTCGGCTCGAATAACTTCTGAACGGAGTATCGGATGGAAAATCTGAGTCCGTCATTGCGTTCAGAATGACGTGTTTACCCTAGGGGTGACCTTACTTTTGTTCGCATCGGGCGTCGGGTCCGAGGCGGGTTTGGCGTCGGCGGGCGGCTGATATAAATATCAGCGCCCCCCCCCCCTTTATCGTTCCTCTAGGTGCTCTTCGCCGTTCTTCGCCGCCGCTCTGCCAAATTGAGCAAACGAAGCGTCCACGAGCTCGGAATTCAACGGCGTACGTTCCAGGAGCGCGCAACGGAAGCTCTGGAGCGCGGATCTGAGGCAGAACGTCGGCGTTTCGCCCGTGAGCTAGGCGGTTTGAGTTTTGAAATCCCGGACCCCGTTTATTTGTTGTTTTTCTTAAAATCGTTATAAGGGTTGTATAGTTTGAGTCCCGATATTTCCAAAACATGTTTCGGATCTGATTTTGGAGCACCGGGGTGCTCCCGGGGGTCCCAAGAAGTTTTCCGGCGGACATCCCGGATTCCGGCGGCGGCCATGGCGGAATCCGGCGAGGCAAGGCGGCGGCGCGGCGGCGGCGAGGCGGTTTCCGGTGGCGTGGCGTCGGCGCGGTGGTTTCCGGCGACAGCAGCGGTGGCGCGACAGAATCCGGCGGCGGCGCGGTGGTTTCCGGCGAGGCTGGCGGTGGTCCGGCCAAGATTTTCCGGGGGTTCTTTAAACCCCCGTAACTCGCAAACTGTAACTCCGATTTACGAGCCGTTTGTGGAGACGCGCTCCTTGCGTCGAGACGGACCTTTTGAACTCACTTTGATGGTTTAAGGGTTCGGGATCGTGGCCCGGGAGTTAGCAACGTCGTATAAAATAATATTATTTTATTATTTTACGACTTCGGGCCGTTGTAACTTCTACCCGGAGTGTTCGATTGACGTTCCGTCAATGGCGTTGAGACCCTGATGGTACAATGGACTTTTTGAGATGGTTTCCGGGTGTTGGGGTCTGTGAACGGGGTGCGGGCCCCACGAGGCCGGGTTTTGGCGTTTGCGGAGAAACGCAGCTTTTGCACCAGGAGTCCGATTTTGGCGGATGAATAGTCGATCCTATGTGTTTTTCCGAGGGGATCGCAATGGTGTGATCTGTTCGATGAGTTTCAGAATCTAGGCGTGGGCCCCACCCGAGCTGGCCTTCGGTGAATAGTACCTTTTTCACTGGGTGTCCGTTTTGGACGAGCGAGTAGTCGATTCCGCTTGTTTTTCTGAGGGGATCGTCGTGGTATGGTCCTCTCAATGAGTTTTGGGATCGTTGTGTGGGCCCCACACGGGCTAGCTATGGTGAATAGTGTCTTTTTCACCGGTGCTCCGTTTCGGGCGAGTAAACAGCCTATGCTGCGTGTTTTTCCGCGTGGAACGCGATGGTGGCCTCGGTTTTGGCCTATGAGATGTGCAATGTGGTGTTGTGGCGGGTCGCTCGGGTTAGCGACGTTTGGACCAGCAGTGGTTGAGGGTTCTCCCTTGGTTCGTTCCTACGAGGGTTCGTGTGGCATCACAACCTTCGTATGGGTTTGTGATCCTCTCGATGGGATGTTTTAAACTGTTAGAGTTGTGGTATCCCTCCGGTGGGCCCAGAGTGGATCCTCTAGCATCTTTACCCTAGATCGGGTTCTTGGTATCGCTGTGACCGCTTATTTACGGGCGGCGATCCCCTATCTAGCAAGTTAACCCCGTAGGGTTTGTGGAATCATCAGAAATATGATCCCCTACGCGGTGGGACATGCTCAGTAGGGTTGTGGCATCGTCGGGTATACGATCCCCTACTCAGCATGTGGTTTATAGTAGGGTTACGGTATCATTGGTTATGCGATCCCCTACTCATCGCGTGGTTTCGGTAGGGTTGCGACATCGTCCGTTTAATCCCCTACATCGTGAGTTATACCAGATAGGGTTCCAGTATCTTCGTGATCATCTTTATATGGATGATGATCCTCTATCTGAGTGTGGAGTTTCTGTCGAGTGCCAGATCGGGTTGTGGTATCCCCCAGCGGATCCTAGGTGTGATCCCCTATCTGTGAGAACTACGTATGCCAGATCGGTCGTGGTATCCCCCAGCAGACCCTGGGAGTGATCCCCTATCTGTGAGCTACGTATATCGGAGTGGGTCTTGGTATCCCCTAGCGGACCCTAGCGGCGATCCCCTATCTGAGGAGTTTGGAGGTTTTGTTGTTTCAACGCTGTTTCCTCGGTGATGTTATCCGACGAGCGTGGTCTCTTGGGTGAGCGTCTGAGATATTTGTTTGGGACCCGATGGAGTGTATCTCTCGGATGAGTGTCATCCGGTATGATAGTGATCATGGGGTGTACTCTCCTGGTTGGGATAGTTGCTGGTGATGAGGTCGGTACCTCTTTTGGCTTTATGGCGTGAGTTGAGTATATCTGGATTGTTCAAGGTGTATGTATGGGCATACACCTGAGATGAGCTGACTAGTTGTGTTTAGCCGAGGATGGTCACGAGATGGAGTTTCTCTCTCGTCTGGGTTCCCTCTGGCTGGGTTGAGCGGACTGTTGCCTTTCAGTTGCTCCCTTGGGTTTTGGGTTTTTGGGGTGCCTACTGAGTATGTTTATACTCACCCCTTCACGGGCTTTTCCCGCACATGTTTGTGTCTTGTGCAGACCACAGGCCTTTTGACGGAGTCCCAGGAGGACCCGGAGCAGGCAGAGCTTAGTGAGCGAGTAGACCGGGGTGTCTACCGGAGCTGTGCCGAGGGATCTTTCCGGCGGGTGTTTGTGGCAGCGTTCCCCTTCTTTAGAGCAGGTTGGACGTGCTTTGTAGTTTTCTTTAGTGGGCCCTGTTTTTCCCTTTGTACTTTTGCTGTTGCACTCTTGTTTGGGATAGATTGTATGCATGCATTTACTTTTCAGTTTCTATATCTCTGCACTGTTGCATGAAGGTGTTTGTGGGTGCGTGTGTACAGGTACCTTAGGCTAATGCCTCCCATGTGTGTGATAGCCTACTCGGCGCTAGTCGCCAGCCCCTGGCCTATTGGAGGCGGGCTTGGGGAGTCGTGGCTCAAGCCCCGTTGGGTCGGGTTGTGACAATCCTAGAAAAGCAAACAAAGTAGCAGATGCCTTACGTCGGAAACATCATGCATCGTTAACCATGATACGTTTGGAACATGATCCTTTGATTAATGATTTGATGAATTTTGGATTGGAAGTTGTTGGTGCAGGGAATACCTCTCTTTTGTTTTAGGTTTCAATTCATTCTTCGTTGTCAGACAGAATTATGAAAGCGCAGAGGGAAGACCGAGGGCTACAGAAAAAGGTATATTTGGTTAAAATGGGTAAGTTGACAGAATTTAATCTTGATAAATATTGTGTTTTGAGATTTGGGAAAAGGTTGTGTGTGCCTTGTGATTCCCAGTTGAAGAAATAATTATCATGTGAAGCTCATAGTTCTCCATTTTCTGTTCATCCTGGAAGTACTAAGATGTACAGAGACCTTCGAGAGTATTATTGGTGGAATGGGATGAAAGGAGATATTGCTGGTTTTATAATGAAATGTTTGACATGTCAGCAGGTTAAAGCAGAGAGGAAGTTACCGAAGGGGATGCTTCAGCCTTTTCCAGTGCCAGAGTGGAAATGAGAGAATATATCCATTGAATTTGTGGTGGGACTACCAAATACTTCTCGAGGTAACAATGCGATTTGGGTTATTGTTGATCGGCTAACAAAGTCTGCACATTTTCTTTCTATTTGAGATACAATGACATTGGATCAGCTTTCTCGATTGTACCTCAAGGAGATTGTCAAGTTACATGGTGTTCCTCTTTCCATTGTGTCTGACCGAGATCTCAGGTTCACTTCTAAATTTTGGAAGGGACTTCAGAAGTCTTTGGGCACAAAGTTGAATTTCAGTACAGCTTTTCATCCTCAATCAGATGGGCAGTCAGAACGAATGATTCAAACTTTGGAGGATATGCTTCGAGCTTGTTCAATGGACTATCAGGGAAGTTAGGATCATCATCTTTCTTTAGTTGAGTTTTCTTATAATAACAGTTTCCATTCCAGTATTCAGATGGCACCTTTTGAGGCCTTGTATGGAAAGCGGTGTCGGACTCCTGCGTTTTGGGATGAAGTCGGTGAAAGAAAGTTGATGGGGCCAGAATTAGTAGAAGAAGTGGCTGAGAAAGTGAGGATGATCCAGCAACACATGATGATAGCTCAGAGCGGGCATAAAATTTATGCAGATAACAGAAGAAAATACTTCTCTTTCGAGGTAGGTGACCATGTTTTCCTTAAAATCTCTCCTTGGAAAAGTGTGATGCGTTTTGGTAAGAAAGAGAAACTAAGTCCACGGTTCATCGGTCCTTTTTAAATCTTGGATAAAGTTGGAATAGTTGCATACCGCGTAGCTTGGCCTCCGAGCTTGTTTCAGGCACACAATGTTTTTCATGTTTCAATTTTGAGAAAGTATGTTCTAGATTCATCACATTTCTTGAGGCCAGAAGTAGTTCAGTTGGCAGAGAACCTTTCTTATGAAGAAAATTTGGTTCAGATTCTTGATCGAAGAGAAAAGGTATTGCGGAATAAGGTAATCCACCAGGTAAAGGTTTTGTGGAGAAACCACATGGTTGAAGAAGCAACATGGGAGTCTGAAAATGCTATGAGGGAAAAATACCCTCAGTTTTTTAATAAGTAAATAAAATTGCGAGGACGCAATTTCAAGAAGGTGAGGATAATGTAACATCCCAAGGTTTTCTAAAAATAAATTGAAAATGCTTGAAATTTTGTTTAAGTTATATATTTATAAGTATCCTTTAAACATAATTTTATTTCTTCTATGTTTTGAATTTCAAGAAACTGTCATCTACATTTGTGTTCAGTATGTTATTTAGAGTCTGATGAAACAAACTTGTTTTTTGGTGAATAGTAACATGCCCTTATGAATAGTAATATAAATAGTAATATGACCTCATGAATAGTAAATAATAATATTATTTTATTTTCCCAAGGCAATAGGATAATGGGATCTTAATTAATTTTCAAATGTCACATAAAACTAATTGCACTTCAATATTGTTATTTTTCGAATTAACTGTGACCTTATTTAAAAATTAAATTAATAATATTTAAAAAATTATTTTTGAAAAATCCAGTTCATTTTTGAATTCTACACGTAGAAAAATGGTTGGGGTAAATTTTTGGTATTTTTCTGAAACTCTTGAATTTTCGGTGAATAGTGAAATACGATAAAATACCGTATAATCAATTTTTCATTAAAAATGCACTATTTACGACATCGTAAGTGATGCAATGCCACTTTCTTCGAACTCACATGATATTATCACTATTTAGGGACACTTTATTTGATATTATTCATAGTTTTGATAAAAATATTATAATAATGATTAAAATAATCTAAAATACCTCCCCTCCTCCACTATAAATATCACCCTCACTCCCCTCTTCCTCCCACACCTCTCAAGCCTTGAGCATTGTCTAATTTCTACCAAATTCCCTCCCCAATTTTCTTCCCCACATCCTAGAGCTGCTGGTCTCACCAAAAGACCAAAATCAAAGCCCTTAAGAAGGATCTCAAGGAGAAGAGATCAAGAGGATGTTTTAACAAGTTTGAAGTAAGACAATCTTAAGGTAAGGGAATTATTAACCCGATTTCCATTCTTTGGGTTAACCTTCTAATTTAATATTTATGGGCTATTTAAATTGTTTTTGTGATGGGTTCTATTTATATTATGTTTCATTATGTGTATTTACATAGTATATACATATTCCATCCACTCTATTAAGTCTCACTTCAAGTATATGATGTTTATAAGGGACTTTTCTTCTAAAATCCTCTTTTAAAATTCTGTTTTAAAAGATTCAAAAGAAATGTTTTTATGCTATTATTTATGTTGTATGATTATGTTTTGGTTATTGGGCATTGTTTATGATGAAGGGAGGGACCTATATTTCCCTCCAATGCATTGGGTATGAGTAAGTTGGAGGTCGGCCGTATGGTTACTCCACGTGTAACTGTGATGGTTACAAAAAGTATGGTAGCCGTGAGGGTTACAAATTTTAAGGTAGCCAAGATGGTTACAAGATTATGTAAGTAATGCCCTAAGATACCTCTATGATTATATTTATGTTTGTGTGGATCTTGTGTAAATCTCATGTTACACGAAGTAAGTATTTATGGGTGTAAAGCATGTCTTTTGAAAATGTTTTCATACGTTAAGAGTATTCATGGACTAATGTGATTTTTCCTTCTTTTTCATACCTTACTGAGATTTTGTGCTCATCCCAAGTTTTTAAATGATTTTTCACAGGTTAATGGGTGAGTAATACAAGGAAGGAAGACATATTAAATGTTGAAGAATTGTCAAGGAGTCTTGTTTTAAGTTTTAATGTTTTATATTCTGAGAAAAATGGAAACTGATTTTATGGTATCCACTATGTAACAATGTGTAATGTTATGAATGTTTTGTCTTAATTCTATAAAGATCTAAACTTGAAAATATCTTCAATGTAAAAGGAAGTGTTTTCTTGAATAAATTCAAGATTATGTATGTAACAAGTGCGAGTCTTTATAAAATCCGAGGTTCGTTCAAACCCTTATACAAAGTCCTATCCTCTGTATGAATGATAGGAAGAGTTTAAACCTCTGGTGTCATCATCTTGTTCTAGTTGTTCTTGTTTGGTGGTAGAGGCAGGAGGACCTCATTTCCATGTTGTATCCCAAGTTCATACTTTCCACCTTTGGTTTCCTTTATGTTTTTTAGATAAAAGTTTTAAATTTGGGAAAGAAATATTAATGCGCACTGTTTTCGCACGGTTAGTAGTAACTGTGCGCCATCCTAAGGAATTGTGTGATAAGAGACAATAGCTATCACACGGTCTTCACATGGCCATGTACCTTTTCCCATGTAACCGTGCAAAGTTTCCCCTTTGGAAAGAATGCTCGGAAAAGTTAGCGCATGGTTTCCCAAATCGTGCAGACTAACCTTGTGGTCGTGCCAACTCTTTAAATTTTGTAGTATTTTCATGTTGGATCATGCTAGTCGGTTTAGATGGTTGGTTATTATGGTGGGGAGACCCACTATGGGTCTCATGTAAGTTTTTTTTAAAAATCTAATGAGATTATACCCCTTATGCTGGGGATTATGTTCAGGCTTCCCTCTGTTAGTGGACCGATTTTTTCTCAGGAAAATTTAAGTTGTCTCTTATAGTGGGGAGCCCATTTGTGTCTCCTCGTATCAGTAACTCAGTTTTTTCCTTGGTCTTGGCTTGGTGATAGTTAGTCTTGTTTAGAGATATCTAAATACCAATGTATTACTTTGGTAAATGTTGGGATTGGAAGGCTCCCAACAATTTAGTTAAAGTAAGGTCAGTGTAACCTTGTTCGATGTTGTTGTTCGTTTGGGTAAACTGCTTGAGTCTTGTTCAGATGGTGTTTTAGGTGTTTCGTTTAGGATGAATTTGGAATGTGTTTGATCATTACAAAAAAGTGGAGTATGTTTTGGATTTTGAGAGTATTCCTTTCTTTATTGATCAACTGTAGATATCTTAGCTTTTTTAGTGGTGACGAAACATGGAAAGTGAGTTCATTTTGGCCTTTCAGTTGGGTTAGGTTTTTGCCTTTGGAATCTTCGTGGCTTTCCGAGGGTGGAAAGTTTTATGGTGTGGAGAATTTTCACATAAATGACTTATTTTAAAGTTATTTTTCATTTAATTTTCATTCTTTCTTTGTTTTAGGGGTTTCCCATTCATTTTGGTGGAATTGGCGGGTTTTCCAAATTTGGGAAAAATCGTGAGCTCATTTCCATATTTTAAAATAAATTTTGTTTCTTTTATAACTCTTTAATTTTTCAACATTTTACACTCATTACACTTCCCAATTGGAATGCTACAGTATATTAAAACCACCATATCAATTTGGACCCCATAAGAATCCATAATAATGATGGATTTGGTTTTTTTATTAAGGTGTTGGTCCAACCCAAAAGCTCATTTCCTTCTTTAAATATTTGTTTTAATTATTTAATATCTCATTAATTTTTTAAGTTTTTTTGGTGATTATAACTCTCACCCAAGACCACTTACCCAAATCCCGCCCCCATTATCTCCTTCCCCTCTTTGGAGCTCATTTTCATCACTAATTTTGGAGATACTTCTCTGGATTTCACAAATCGCCCAGATTTGAAGAGGTAAATTGATTCTTTCATAAATCCTTCTATTTTTACTTTGTTTCTCCCATTACAGTTTCTCCATGACCTACTCAGCCTTATTAGAACCTCACTTTCATTTATGGTTGTTTTGAAATTCCTATATTGGTGTATTTGGGTCGTTTTTTTCAATATTTATTCGGGTAATTGTTTCTCTCTTCATTGTTTTCCTTCTCCTTAGGGGTTTCTCCCCCTTTCATGAATTTCTAGAGTGTCCCGAAGTTAGGGTTCATACCTAGGGTTTGATTTGGGGTATTTTTTGTGAAATATTATGGTTTAGTTTTTATTTTTACTTCCTTGTGGTGCGGCAGAGGTGTGGTTGAGGTTTCACACCAAGATTCAAGGGTTTTGACTCAAAAGGTTGGAGATTCCATGTGTAACTATTTATTGATGAGTTAGTTTGCTTGTTCTAGTGATTATTAATGTTCCTCATATGTTATGTGTGGTGAAAAAACTATTTTTGATATATTTGGTTAAGTATTTAATTATATAGTTTCATTTTTGATTTAAATTGGGTGTATTTCCATGTGAAACTCTTGTGGTATTATTTGGGTTATTCTCTAACATATGAAAGTTGTTTAGTAAATGTTGTTTGGGCAAAAAATTATTATTTGGTAGGGTATTGGTGTGCTTTTGGGTTTTAAATATGGTTTTTAATAGGTTTTATGTGTAAAACCTTATTATACATCT